>JAVQMF010000057.1:11250000-12500000 GCA_032878935.1 Erythrophleum fordii | reverse complement strand
AGGGAAAAATATTTCTAGACCAACTCAGGCAACCCAAACTTTGAAATTTAATAGAACAGTAACTCAGGTCAGCTGAATTCCCTGATACTAGACAGAATATTCAAAAATTCATATCTCTCTCTCTAAACCTTCAAATGAGGTGCTTCCATTTGGCACGAGTCACTGTGAATGTCTAGTTTCTCTTAAACTCTTAATCAAATCGAGGAATCATCATGTGAAATCAGATTTTAGAAGGTGCACACAAAACCCTAGAATTTGCATCTTGAAATCTAACAATTTTTTGATAATTCCCTTTGCATATTCTTAATCTCCACACCCTTTTTTCTTAGATTCATGCTTGGTTTTGCCTAAAAATTATCTCCTCTTAGGGTTTTCTCAAGTAGGGCAAAATGGTGGAGAAGGGAACCAAAGATGACAACCAGAGGAAGAGAAATTACCTTATTTTCTTGCTTTTTCTCACTTGAATCTTGTGTTCTTTGAGCTTCTTTCTTCAAATCCGAATTTTCCCTTGAATTTATCCCTTTAATCAGATTTATGAACTCCATTTTAATCAAAGGAAACAAAGGAGATGGGAGGAGAGGAGGTGTGGATGAAGAAAAGCATGAAAAACCACCATAGAAACATACCTTCAAGCTTGAATTTCTCCTTCTTCTTCTTCCTCTCTTGTGCGCCCAAACCCTAGCTCCCTTTTCTGAAATTATGCAGAAAATTCTGATTCCAAATGAGGGAGAAAGTGGGGCGCCACCTATATATAGGTGTAGGAAAATAATTTTTTCAAAAATTCTAATTTTACCCTTCGTTCTTTACATTTTTGTTTCTCCTTTGTTTTAGCTCCTTTTTTAGAACCGTCTTTTCCATTATAAAATTTAAGTTCCCAATTAAATAAAATACCTTTGGAATCACTCAAATCGGAGCTAAAACCTTTCCGAATGAATTCATTAGAGTTCAAGTACACCAACATTGGAAAACGTCCACCAGAGGGAATTTGACTATCCCTGGGCTTTCCATGGTTTTTAAGGCCTCTGAGAACCTCGGAGAAGTTAAAACTTTCATTTAAAAAGCCTTCCTATGTGAATTCCAAAATTTGCTCAAAATTATGAAAATGCTATTACGTTTCGTAAGCTTTTCGTAAGAAATTATTTCTTCATTCTAGCTCCATTTTTCTTTCTGTCTGAGCCTGGGATTCTCATTTTTAGGAGTCTAGAATGCTTTCCAAAATTTTTAGGACCTTAACTATCTCATTTCAGGGGACTTCCTTTTGTATCTGATGAATTTCGTTCGTTTACAGAGAAACCGTATGTTACGTTTCTCACATTTTCTCTTATTTTCAAAGAGCCAAATATTACACCATTTCCTCCATTTTTCTCACTTCCATGTCCATTCAAATGAAGCTTTAATGGGTCTTAGCTTGCTAAATTAAATTGAGGGTTAATTTTTAGTAGGAGATTATTAACTTGACTTTGCATATTTTGTTGTAGAAAAATGTCGACAAATAATTCTACTTCACTATCATTGTGATCCATCCTTAAGAAGGACAAAATAAATGGGACCAACTTTCTTGACTAGTTTAGGAACTTAAGAATTGTTCTCAAGTATGAGAGAAAGTCATTTGTCCTAGATCAACCTATTCTTGAGGAGCCTACAGCCATTGCTCCAAGAGCCCAAAAGGATGCCACACTAAGCATCTTAATGACTCTATGGATGTAGCATGCTTGATGCTAGCCACCATGATCCTAGAACTTTAGAGAGATCTAGAACACATGGAGGCTTATGAGATGATTGTGCATCTCAAGGAAATGTTCCAGCAATAGGCGAGGCAAGAAAGGTATGAAACTACCAAGGCCTTACATTCCTACAAAATGGTTGAAGGTGCATCAGTTAGCACTCATGTCTTAAAAATGAAAGGCTATATTGATCACTATAAAAGGCTCGAATTTCCCATAAGCCAAGAGTTAGTTACAAATTTGATCTTAAACTCACTCTCGAAAAATTATGACCAGTTCATCATGAACTATAAGATGAACAACATGGAGAAATCAATTTCTGAACTGCATTTGATGCTTAAAACTACTGAGCAAAATATCAAGAAAAAGCCAAGCACTGTTTTAATGGTTCAAAAAGGAAAAGGAATGAAAAAGAAAGGCAAAAGCAAGGGAAAGGGAAAGGGCTCGGACAATAAGTCCAAGGACCAAAACAAGCCTAAGCCTAAACCCAAGCTTGAAGCCAAGAAGGCAAAGCCTCCCAAGGAAGGACTTTATTTCTTTTGCAATGAGCCTGGTCATTGGAAGAGAAATTGGAAGCTCTACCTAGAAGATCTAAAGAATAAGAAGAATAACGGGGCTATTACTTCAGGTCTTTATATTTTAGAAATTAATCTTTCTACTTCTTCTACATAGGTATTAGATACTGCATGTGGAACTCACATTTGTACAAATGTACAGGGTCTTAAAAGGAGTAGAAAGCTGAAAAAGGGCGAAATAGACCTACGAGTTGGAAACAGAGTAAGAGTTACTGCTTTAGCTATAGGCACTTACGAATTAGTTTCACCCAGTGGGCTCTTGTTTGTTTTGAACAATTGCTATTATATTCCTGCTTTGAGTAGAAACATTGTTTCACTTTCTTATTTAGATAAGGAAGGTTTTACTTCAATAATTGGGAATAATAAATGTTCTATTTATTTTAATGATGTCTTTTATATGGATGGTGATTTGCATGGTGGTCATTATTACTTGAACCTTGAAATTCCCAATAATGGAAATATCTATAACATAACTACCAAGAGGATCAAATCAAATGATTTGAATCCGACCTACCTATGGCACTGTCATCTAGGCCATATAAATGAAAACGCATTTCAAAGCTCTATTAAGATGGACTACTTAACTCTTTTGATTTTGAATCATTTGACACCTTCGAATCTTGTTTTTAGGAAAGATGACTAAGGCATCTTTTGCTGTGCATAGTGAGAGGGCCACTGACCTATTGGGCTTAATACATATCGATGTATGTGGTCTATTAAGTATTACTATTAGAGGTGGTTACTTGTACTTTATTACTTTTATAGATGACTATAGTAGATATGGATACATCTATTTAATGAGACACAAATCTGAATCTTTTGGAATGTTCAAAACCTTTCAAAATGAGGTACAAAATTAGCTTGGCAAATCTATTAAAGCACTTCAATCTAATTGAGATGGTGAATATTTGAGCCAAGAATTTATTGACTATCTTAGAAATTGTGGAATTGTCTTACAATTTACCCCACCAGGAACACCACAATGGAACGGTGTTTCTAAATGAAGGAATCGAACCCTATTAGATATGGTTCGATTTATGATGAGTCAAACAGATCTTCAACCATCCTTTTAGGGCTATGCATTAGAAACAGTTGCGTTCACACTAAATCATAGACCATCTAAGGTGGTTCAAAAGACCCCATATGAGATATGAACTGGGAAGAAGCCCAGTTTAGTTTTTCTCAAGATTTAAGGATGCGAGGCATATGTTAAATAACAAGCCTCAGATAAGTTAGCACCGAAATCTATAAAATGCCTTTTTGTGGGGTATCTTAAGGAAACTAAAGGATACTACTTCTATAATCCCAATAAAAATAAATTTTTTATTGTTTAAAATGGTATCTTCCAAGAAAGATAATTTATCTCTAAAAAAAACCAATGGTAATAAGATACATCTCGTTCGCGAGCCACAAAATCGCATTGAGTTAGAGATGGAAAAATGAGAGACTCACAACAAGTTATTGAGCTTACTCAAATAACACAAGGCCCATAAAAGTCTGATAGAACACAATATCAGCCTCAAAGATATGGATTTCTTTTAACCAAAAGTCGTGATGTGTTACTCGTTGATCAAGATAAACCAACTACCTATCAAAAAGCTATAGTGGGATCAGACTTTGAGACATGGCTAAAAGCCATGAAGTCTGAGATGCAATCCATATATGATAATCAGGTGTGGACCTTGATTGACCTACCTGAAGGTATAAAAATCATTGGGTGAAAATGGGATTTTAAGAAGAAAATTGATATGGATGGCAAAGTGCATACCTTCAAAGCACGATTGGCTGTAAAAGAATTCAAACAAACCCATGGTATAGATTATGATGAAACCTTTTCACCAGTCACCATGATTAAATCAATCAGGATCCTTCTTGCCATTGCAGTATACTATGATTACAAGATCTGGTAGATGGATGTCAAAACAGCATTTCTTAATGGGAACCTACTTGAGGATGTGTACATGACATAGCCTAAAAGTTTTATACATCTAGAGGATTCTGGGAAGGTTTGTAAGCTTCAAAAATCCATTTATGGGTTGAAACAAGCATCTCGAAGTTGGGATCATCACTTTGATGAAGTAGTCAAAGATTTTGGATTTATCCAAAATATTGATGAACCTTGTATTTACAAGAAGGTTAGTGGGAGCATAGTTGTATTTCTAGTGCTTTATGTTGATGACATCCTCCTCATTGGAAATGACATACCTACCTTGTAGAATGTCAAGACTTTGGTTAGGAAAGTGTTTCTCAATGAAAGACTTAGATGAAGCCACTTACATCCTAGGGATAAGGATCTATATAGATAGATCCAAGAGGCTAATCAGCCTAAGTCAGAGCACTAACATAGACAAAGTATTGTATAGGTTTAATATGCAAGATTCAAAAAGGGGTTATATACTTATGTCTCATGGCATCAATCTCAACAAGACTCAGTATCCTAGTACACATGATGAGCGAGATTGCATGAGCAAGATTCCATATACCACGACTATTGGATCTATCATGTATGCTATGTTGTGCACTCGATGGGATGTCTCATATGCCTTAAGTATATCTAGTAGATATTAGTCAAATCCAAGTGAGAGTTGTAATGTCCCGTTTTCAGTAAACGATCGAAATGGGCACATTTTCAAAGCAAGTCCCCTGAGATGAGTGATTCAAGGCCAAATAAAATTTGGATAAAATTTTAAATAATAGAAAATGAGGATTTGAGCCTTGAGTTGCCCAGAAACTGAGGTCGGAGCAATTTGAAAAATTTGCCGAAAGGCCAGTGGCATTTTCGTAAATAAGTGTAATTTTGGAAAAGCGCCTAGGAGGGCTTTTTAAATGAAAATTTTGAGTTGCCCAGGGTTCTCAGAGGCCCCAAAAACCATGGGAAGCCCCGGGACCAGTAAAGCCCTTCCAGTGTACTCTTTCCGACGTCGATTGACCTAAACTTTGACCGGTTCGTTCAGAAAGGTTTTAGCTCCGATTTGAGTGATTCCAAAGGCATTTTATTAAATTGGGAACCTATTTGTGATGATAAAAAAGACGGTTCTCAAAAAGGAGCTAAAACGAAGGAGAAACGAAAATGCTAAGAACGAAGGGCAAAATTGGCATTAAAGTGTTAAAGGAAGCTTCTTTATATGCCACGTTCTTTCTCTCCTCTCCAAACCGACTTGCTTCTGCCCATTTTCAGAGGAGAACTCCAGCTCCTTAGGCGCACAAGAGGAGGAGGATTTTGGAGGAAGAAATTCAAGAGAAAGGTAAGAAACTTTAAGAAATTCCATATCCTTCCTTCTTGAACCTTGCTCCTCTCCTCTCAAGCTTTCTTTCTATGGTTTTAATGGAGAGTTTGGTGCTGTTTTTGGGGCAGAACAGAGAGGGGAATTTCGAAAATTTAGGGAGTAAGCCAACCAAGTGGAAGAACAAGCCAAAGGAAGCAAGAAAACAAGGTAAAACTTCCAATCTTTGGTACTTTCTCCCTTCCCCTTCCTCTTGCACGAATTTGACCACCATGAGCCCAATTCTTAGAGGCTGTTTTCTGTCCAATTTATGGAGGGATTAGGGGTTTTAGATGGCAAGGATTAAGAATGAACCAATAGAATCAAGAAAGGAGCATTAGGAAACAAAATGGAATCATTAGGGATCCAAATGCTCCCTTGCAAATCTGATTTTATATAAATGTTCTTAGGCTTAAATGAATGTTTAAATGTGCTCCTAAGATCCCTAAGAGGTCCCCCATATGTCTCTTCCTCCATAAAATGAACAAAACCCCATGGAAAGTCATGAACCTATAAGTTGGAAAAGTGTAGAGCACTTAAGGGGATTGTAAAAACTGATTTAATCCATGAGTTCCCTTGGCTATTTAAGTGTTTCCTTGACCTCTTACAACTCTTAACAACCTCCCTAAATGGTTCCCCCATCAAGGAAAAATCAAGAAGCCATGAAATCCCATTTATGCTCTAACTTTCGGCCAAGTAGGGATGGCATAGTTAGGGAGAGTTTTAAATTGTTTCAAGCCCATTTTTGAGTCATACATGATGAATGAATGTGAGGGGAAACCCTTGAGTTTGGTTGAGACAAAGTAAAGGTCTCCCAAAAGCAAAGTGGGCTCCCAAGAGCTATGGTAAGTTGAAAGTGCTCAAAGAATGATGAGGCATATCCTTGGGAAAAATTTAGGAAGCTTAGAGAATGAGTTGGTGCTTTAGGTTCCACATTGTGACCTAAGGAAGCAACATAATGTTAGGCCCTTTGTTTTAATTATGTGATGACTCCAAGAGGCTTAAAAGGAGTCAAGAATCATATTTGAAAAGAAAGAATGAGGCCTAGAAATCATTTGAGGGGTGTTGCTTCATTAGGTGCCTTTATGGACCATAATGGGGATTATAGAGCAATCTAGTACTTAAGCAAGTTGTATGGCTTTAAAGAATGTTTCATGAACCTAATTGGCTCCCAAAAATTGTATTTAGGCCAAGAGAAACCATCTCCACCAAATTGTGGGTGTGTGGCCAAAAGAGGAGGTTTAAAAGCTAAGGAAAAAGTGTGTACTTGCATACAAGGTAGCTCTCTCCACCTTCTCTCATGCATGGATGTGTGTTTAGCTTGTTTTAGAATGTGTGTATGTGTATTTTCAAGCTTTGAAAAGTATGCTAGCATGCCTTTATATGCCATGATGCTTGATGCCATGTTATGTTTTTAAATGAACCCATGATGTGTGTATGAGTTTGCTTGAGTGTGGAGAGGCCAAGAACTCTTCCCTTGGGTGAGGATGAGCCAAGAACCCTTGAGCTTGGTTGAGACAAAGTAAAGAGTCTCCCAAAAGCAAAGTGGGCTCCCAAGAGTATGGTTGAGTCCAAAGTGCTCAAAGAATGGGTGAGGCAAGTCCAAAATCCACGAGGAGAAGTGTGAGGCCAATCCAAACACTTAGTGAGCTCTTGAATGTCTCGTATGATTGATTCACATGCCAAGTTTGCGTTTAAAATGCCTATGACTTATATTTCCTCCATGCATGCATTTGAGAAGCTTGCTTTGCACATATTATGTATGATTGAATGGGGGATGAGCTATTGGGATTCTTTGAATCTCACTCCCTCCTCTCCAATGCTCTAACATGCTAGGTGGACCAAGGAGTTATGGTGAAGGGAGCCAACAATCATGAAAGAAAGAGATTGACAAGCCTAGGCCTAGCTTTCATTCTTCTTGAACCTATAATGAGGTTTCACAAAGTATATGATGTTGTAAATGTACCATGACCCTTGAGGCATGTATAAATACACCATTCTATGATGTTTATATGTATGAATATGATGTATGACCTCTAGCATATGTTTTGAGTATCTAATGCCAAAGTATGAGAATTGAAAGTTTGATGGAAATGTGTATAAGTGAGGGTGAAAAGGCCAAAATGAGATGCAAATGGTTTGGGACCATTTGGGCAGCTTCCCCAAGTCTTAAACATGCTTTTAAACTTGCCCAAAAGGTGCCAAGACCAAAGGAAATCCATTTGGCAATTTTGGTACCCAATATGGAGCCAAAATTGATCATAATGGAACCCTATACTACTTTTTGGTCAAACGAGTTAGTCTTGCCCTGAAATTTGGCATAAAATTAGGTCTTATTAAGAGCTTTCTGGGGAGCTAAAGATCATAATTTTCGGAGACCTAGAGAATATTTGATGAATTTTCAAAGTTGGGATTTTCTATGGTTTCTGGTATGTGCACTGTTCATACTGGCATATTTGATTTTCGTGTCACTCGATGGCCAAATGGTGTCCAATGCTTATGAAATTTTGTGTACATAAACTAGAGGTCATAAGCTTTCTGTGGCCACCGAGATCACCTCATTTGGAGGTCTGAGCACAGAGTTATGAATTTTTGAAATTTGCTGTCAGTAACAGTGGTGACTCCAGAGCTCAATCACTGTTCCATCCGTTCCAGATGCCTAAACGTATCTGTTTCATTCGAGAATTATTTTTAGTGTCAAGTTAACATTTGTAGCTTCCCAGAATGACTGAATGTGTGTGATTTCAAGTTTTGTAGAATTAGTTATGAATTTCAGAAGTTTGCATCAGTAACCTGAATCACAGCCCAGGCAGCCAGTGAGTCTGTAGCTTTTTGGATGTCAAACGTCCTGTGTGATAAATGTTGTGACTTGGACGTATTTTTATTGTGAAGTAGACATCCTTAGCTTTCCAGAATGACAAAGAACACATGATTTAGATTTTTCTAGATTTAGTTATGATTTTCCAAAGTTGGGTCAGAAAATGGAGCAAATCTGGACGAAAATGCAAACATGAATTTTAATGTGTTCCTTTGCTTCCCACGAGTTGTAGACCAAATTTGATAATGGAAATGAGCTATATTCATGTATTTAAGTATGAGAATGTGATAGATGCATTCCTATGGCCCACGGGACTCCGAAAGAAAAATTTTACCAGTAGAGAAATGCATTTTAATTCATAACTCCCTATGCCACTCGAGTGTTTCCATAGAACAAACATAAGATGAGGCATGGGAATTGCATGAATTGAGTCCTAGAAGTATGGTGTTACAAGAGTCACTCGACTACTATCAAGAATATCTTGAAATACTTAAGAAGGACTAAGGATGTATTCTTGGTCTATGGAAGATTGGAAGACGAGCCTGTTGTAAATGGTTACACAGATGCAAGTTTCCAGTCCAACAAGGATGATTATAGATCGTAATCAGGATTTGTATTCTATTTGAATGGTGGAGCAATCAGCTGGAAGAGCTCCAAGCAAAGCATGGTAGTTAATTCTATAATAGAAACTGAGTACCTAGTAGCATCAAATGCAGCTAAGGAAGCCATTCGGATTAAGAAGTACATCATTGAACTAGGAGTGGTGCCGACCATCTCAAATCTAATAGATCTATTTTATGACAACAACAGTGCTATAGCACAGGCTAAAGAGCAGAGGTCACATCAAAGAACCAAACACATACTCAAGCGATATCACTTCATCAGAGAACTCATTGATAGGGGTGATATAAAGATATGCAAAGCACCAACTGATGACAATGATCCATTTATTAAACCGCTTGCATAGGCAAAGCATGAGCATCATGTTAGGTCAATAGGTATTAGACACATCAAAGATTGGGCCTAGTACAAGTGGGAGTTATTGGAGATTGTGCCTTAGGCCAATCATTATATTGCAAACATTGTACTTTATTAAGAAATAAGAGTTTTCTTTTATTACATTATTATTATATTTTTTGCATGTTCTATATAATAATATCCTTGGATAAATCATATTGATTATCCTAAATATCTCTAGTCGATCATCATTGTGGGAACGATGATGAACTAAGACTAGTATGATTTTGATTGATGATTATATGTTAATCATGTATAAAGATACGAATCAAAATCATAGGCATTTGTTAGGGAACAAGATGCTGGATCGACCTGCCATAAGATAGCTACATAGATTAGGTCATAAGTGTATCTAATGTATAACCGTATCACTAAACCCTTAGACTTGAGATCACCATAGTTTCCAATATGAGGAACACTAATTTTGGCATAGTTAAAAGTCATCTTTAACCGGATGATCATAAAGGCTATGATCGAGTATAGTAGAATTCATGTAAAAAAAGATGAGTGGTCAAGATAGGATTTGTCCCTCTGATTAATAGAGAGATATCTTTAGGCCCCTCGATGAGTGAGATTGAGAAATGCATAGCTGTGCTCAAATGGAAGGGTTTCCATTTGTACTGTTAGTTTGCACGTAGATCAAGAAAGTGACGATCAAGTAAGATGAGGATGACATTTCTATGCCTTATACTTGATCTACATATCATGTAACAAAAGGGATGTGACAAGGTTATATGATAGGTTGTATCGGATCATCGATCTCTATATGATTTGGGTAGTCACAATGTCTTGTTAGATGCCGCTTGTGACTTATGGGTCAAAAAGTGTTATTAGCCCACTATCAACATCATATGGGCCTATAGGGTTGCACACAAGAACGAGTCAACTCGACACAATTTCAAATTCAATGAATGTCATGTTCAATCTAGGGTGGAAGAATTTTATAAATAAATAAATATATATATTTGATATATATATAATTTATAAAATTTGAAATATATATATTTATATATTCAAAAAATATATATATATATCCTTCAATTAGTTTTATATTTATATGATAGATTTAAATTTAAACTAATATGATAATTTAAATTTAATTTATGAGATAAATTAAATTTGAATTAAGTTCTAGATTTATATTAAATAGTTAGTTAAAATTTAAATCTATTAGATAGACTTAAATTTAAACTAATCTATTTAATTCAAATTTGATTTGATTTAAAATAATGTATTTTTAAATTAATTAAATATATTTGAAACTCTAATAAGATACCTCTATAAAATGGTAGGAGGCTTGGGTTTCTTAGAACTACAGAACTAAAGAAAAACCCTAAAGAGAGAAAGCATTCGGACGGCGTACAGACGTCTAGAGAGAGAAAGTGTGCGGACATTATACGAACGCTTAAAGAGAAAGGAAGAGAATAGCACCTTCTCTAGCAAGAACGTGTACGCACATTGGTAAAAAGGCACTAACACGTCGTTCGTGTGGATACCGGTAAAGGGAGCAAATCTGTAGATCAGTTTTTAAGATCCAACAGAAAGGGTAAATTTTTTTAGATTTACTCAATTTAAACAACATTGATGGAGCCATAGGAAGGGATTCGAGGTTTTAATTTTCCGCTGCGCATCCCAAAAATTCCCAACATAATGTCCTTTGAAATCCCTAAGGTATCTTAAACCAAGGTGGAAAAATTTTTCATTTTTCATGGTTATAGGCTAACAAGAAAATAGAATCAAGGTTCAAAGTGGCTAAAACAATGGATAAAATGCATGTAGGGTATGGCTTTTTGGCTATCTAGCTATAAAAGAAATGAATGCCTTATCATTTCCATGCATGTAAATGCAAATATAGTCTCAACAAAAAATCAAGACAAGTTCTAGAGTGAAAACAAAGATAGGTGAATATATACTAGAATCGAACAATTAAGGCTCAAATCCTCACCAGCTAATGGCTATAAAATATTTCATTGAAATCAAATTCATTACCATTTCACTTGAATTAAAACACAAGATCCATCACTTATCATATCAAAGTGAATCCAAGCTATAATCATCTCAACTTACAACTTTAATAAAAAAATTGAAAAAAAAAATCACATTATTTCTTAAAATTTTTCTCAAAAACTTTTCAAATTTTCTTTTAACAAAATAATGCAAAGAGATGAAGATGAAATTGAATGAAATGATTCTTCCCTTCACACTTAAATATTGCATTGTCCTCAATACCAACACACAATCCAGTTAACAAGTAAACAACATAATATAAAGAGTGGAAGGGAAGTATACAACTGGATGAACTTGAATCAAAGATCTCAAAGGCGGCTCAGATTTCCATGTAGCTGGTTAGCAATCTTTTATTACCTACAAAATAGAAACAAAATGAATAGCAATGCAAAAAGGAAAAGAAAACTAAATCTTAAACTAAGAAGAACTGTATCAAAGATTAACTAATCATATGTATCAAAAACCAAAATTAAAACAGCTTTATTCCTTTTTAGTTCAACAAATTTAAGTCTAACCACTTTAAAACATTTTGATTGATCATGCAATGTTGACTGATAGACTTCCTCAACCATTAGTAGTCTCAAAAAGTCATTTCCAAAATGTTTAGAAGCAATAAAAGAAGAAAAATTAGATTTAGGACATTCAAAACTAAAGAAAGAAAATTGAAAATCAATTTTAAAAATACTAGACTTTAGACTCTCTCTAAATATCTACCAAAACCAATAAAATCAGTTAGACTCCCATCAGTAAGAGTCATTGCATCTATAAAAAAATTTAATTACTACTTGTCGCAATCTTTTGAGTGAAAATCCTTCAAGGTATCTGGTAGTTGCTTCACCTCATTTGTGAGAGTCTGTTGATTATTGGGAATTAGCTCACCAACCTCAAGAATCTATTCCGAACTCTCAACAAAAGAAACAGTATCTTCCTTCACCAAAGAGACATCAGTAGGCTCACAAGATTCTAAACAATTATCAACAACAAAACCCAGTCTCTCACTAGTATCAATAACAGCACAAGCATCAATAGGGTGTTCAATATCAGTACTATCTCTATGTATGCTCTCATCAATATTAGTATGATTAGTAGAATCAGTCTTA
The DNA here is from genome assembly GCA_032878935.1 of Erythrophleum fordii. Lineage (NCBI taxonomy): Eukaryota > Viridiplantae > Streptophyta > Magnoliopsida > Fabales > Fabaceae > Erythrophleum > Erythrophleum fordii. The sequence goes on along the minus strand of JAVQMF010000057.1, from coordinate 12,487,496 downwards.
TCAATAATTTTAGTGTAAACAAAGGACTCTTTGGATTCAAGAAACTTATCAGACTCCAGAAACTCGTTAATCTTAACACATATAGGACATGTATACATATCATCGCATAAGCATTTCAAATTAGAGTTTGATTCATCAACAACAACAAGCTGCTCAACAATTTCATTATCTATATTCTCATCACATGCTACACTCACTGTTTCATCAGTCTTATCATCATATACTAGTGAGGAATCATGTTGATCAGTATATGTGAGGAACTCACTAGACTTAATGAAAGAATTAATCTGGGAGCATCTATCACATATAGTGGTGCTAGCACAAATATAATCAAGAGATACATTCAAAATGAGCTATGTCACATGATCCAGATGGTATGCTGTCCCTAAACTCAAAAGATGCATCATCAACATGCTTATCAACCAATCCCATACTAGGAACAGAATAATCATCACATTCTAGATCACCCCCACACTTATCTACCACCCTAGACCCAATAGAATCATCATTAATAGGTTCAGAAATGAATTCATCACTTTGGTCGTAGCTAGGAGTAGAAAAACCAAGTGCATCAGTACACAAGGGTTTATGAACATCAAGACATGTGTCAATTTTGCTCAATGAATTATCATAATCAATCAAATCAGAAGATTCAACAATAATTTCCCCATCAACCTCATGATCATGCAATTCAGAATCAACATTATCATGGGTATTAGTGGTCACAATGCTATCAAGAAAACTAGATTTAGTTCCAACAAATTGCAAAGTGTTAGAAGATGGAAGGATATTACCCAGTGAATAGGACTCTTCCTCCTCTATACATTCCCTTCTAATTTGCTCTTCAGTCAATTTAGTAGCACTTAAAGTCGGTTGATTCATTTGAAATCTTGAATCCTTCATGAGGTTGTTAAACCTTTGTTGATTTTCAAGATGCAACTGTTCAGTTTCTTGTTAGAGTTGAAGATTATAGGCATCCACTTGTTGCATCCTTCTTTCTTCCCAACTTGGTTCCCTCTAGACCTCTTGTTGTATGTACCCCTCATGATAGTTGCAGGGATGATATTCTAGTTCTTGCACATTGAAGTTGTGGTATGGCTCATAATTATGGTAGTAATTGGGGTGAACTTCATATTGATGGTGGTACGGTAAGTAGCATGGTGGTTGGAATTGTTGGTGTTGTTTGTAACATCCTAAAATTAGGATTTTCTAATATTTAGTATTTTATATAATGAATTTATCAAGCTTTAATAAAAAAGAATTTGAATGAGATAGCTCCGTATATGAGAAATATAAGTTGAATAAGACCCATAGGAATTTTTGAGATTTTAGGATGTTCGAGGGGTCCAAGGGCAGAATTATCATTTGTCACCTAAACAAACTTTGATAATTTTTCTAAAATGAAGGGAATTTCAGAACTAGTCCAATATATATGTATCAATAGTTAGAAAATAATGAGTAAAAAATTATAAAATTCGTTGCATGACATTCTAGATTCGTTTGGGCCAAAAAAAGCTCATGGCTACTGATCGGGCTAACCAGATCCCAGACCGAATCCCGCTGGGCCATCCGGACAATGTGGCATCATTGGACTCATCTCATCAAACTGAATTTAACCGTGGGTTATAGATTTTTGAGATTCTTGCCCAATTTTTTTAAATTTATGCCTAAAGCCACGAATAGAGAGTGAAATTAGAGTTCCCTAAACTTTCGAGCAATTTATACATTTTGCCTGACATATAACTTTTCTTTGCATTTTAGTCCCTAACTCCTTTATACTTGACTTCGAAGACTCTTCAGGACCCACATAGGGACAAATAATATTAAAATATAACAGGGAACCTAGAAAATGCATATTAAATAAGATATTATGAAAAACCTAGGGAAACAATGGCAATTTTGTAAGTTTAACCGAGGAAGAGCTAACATGGCACCAGGAAGCTGGGAAGGTGCTGATGTGGCGCCATATAGAAAAGAGAGAGATGATGTGGTGCCATGTGTAAAGAAGAAGCTGGCAGTTAGAAAAGAATTCGGGAAACTGCACGAGTTATGGAGTGATTACACAGGCTTATGTCAGCAAATCTTAAAAATCTCACACATTACGAAAAAGTTACTACTGACTTCAGTATAACGTAGACGCTGACTTAAGGGGCTTTAAATGCAACCTTATCTTCACACTTTACAAAAAAGTAACTAGGGTAATCTAATGGTTAATATTCGTCCGTAAAATGTGATACTAAATCATTGATGCAATCTAATGGCTTAGATTTCTTCACCTTTTTAAGATCAAACCACCACCTTTGATCTAATCTAAAGGCCTACATTTTATCTTTTATTTCAAGATTAAATCTTGACCATCCATGTAATCTAAATGCCAAGATCTTCCACCTTAAAGTTAATTAAATCTTAACCATTCATAACTAGTATATATATGAACCACACATACACTTTCATGCCATTCTCACACACACACAAAATACACACCAAAATTTGGCCAAGACAAAGAGAAGGAGAAGGAGAAGGAGCTCAACCTAAGGAAAAAGAAAAGGGAGAAGGAAGAGAGAAGGAAAAGCCACTGGGGAAAATCTAACACCGTAGAGCTAAGGTAACATAGATAGCCTTTCTTCTTCTTGGTTTTGCTTCCATTTTTCTCCAAGAATTTTCTCTTCTCTTTCTCTCTAAATTTCATACATGGCATGAGGAGATGGGAAATTTTGTTGTTTCCATGAATTCTAGCCAAGAAAAGATGGAGAAAAGATGGAGAAATCATATATATGGCTTTATGGATTCATGTGATTCAAGAAAATTCCTAATCTTGGCAACTTTTCTACAAATCAAGAAGCTTTGTATTTCAAGATGCCATGGGAGAAATTGAAGAGAAAATAAAGGGGGAACTGATGGAAGAAAGCCCAAGGAAGAGGAAGATTAATACAACTTTGATTTTCATAAAGAAATTGGCAAGGAACCCTAGAATCTTAACTTGGGAAAATTGTAGAATACATATGAAATCTTTAGAAATTGATTGAGGGCTTTTGTTTATCATATTTGAATATGTATGTGTGGCTATTTGGTGACATGAAAATGAAACAAAATCATATGCCTTCTTTAATACATAGGGTCGGCCAACACATATACATATACTTAGGGAAGAGTTTTCTTAAATCCAACTAAATTAGGTTAGTCTACATGAAAAACAAGGCCGGTAGTGAAATTTTGGTGAATTATAGATCATTATATAAAAATTCAAATTTTTGAGAAAAAGTGTTGACCAAGATGTTCTTGAATTTCTTATGATGTTATTTGATATGTTCTGGATGATTGTTGTGGCCTAAGGTGTTCTATGTGCTGCTTGGATGATGCTGATATTTATTTTGTGAATTTTGGAGCCTAATTGAGATAGTTGGAAAATTATGCAATATTATGTCAAAAATAGAATATGTGATAACATGTGTTCTGGAATTACACTATTTGCTATGCCGATATATTATCTGATTTCTTGACATGGATAATATGTTGTGTACTGCCTAATTATATGAGATGGGTTATTTGGTAAAGAACTGGCCAATATATAGGGTGGACAGGGGGTGAGCCCTATGTATGGGCCAGAGTTGACCATTGGGTAGCTGCTATTGTATTGGATGTCAAATCTCAAAGATACTTATCTAAACCATTAATTTTCATACTCTAGTACACAGTCATGGTTATTTATGCACAGAGTTATGCAAGGCAATTCTTTCCCAAATATACCTATATGCCTTGATCAAATGATGGCTTGAATGACATATTATTGTGATATTATATAACTTTCCTTAGGTACCCACTGGGGGATGCCTCAGTAAAGGAGGTAGGGATGAGCCTGTTATGTCATGGCAGTGCAACATGATCTGGGTATCGAGCCTGCCGAAGCCAGTGCAACATGATCTAAGTATTAAGCCTGGTAGTCTCCAAGGCCTAATGGTTAAGAGAAAGAAAATATTGTTTGTGATATTTTCTATATTCTATATATGCGGAAATCTCATGAATACCTTGCCATTATTGAGTATCAATTATGTTGAGACAATTCTTGTGTTCATCCATGTCTTATCTTTAGATGTAATATACCAATTCACTTTGCTATTTCATATTCATGTTAGATATTGCTAACAAGTATATCTCTCTGCTTATATTGTTCGGTAAATTAACTGTCTTGCCATTATATTGTTTGTTGCCTGTTAAAAGTACTTGACTCTTCTTCATGGATATTATATGGTATTAATCCTATCTATGTAATTGAGAAAATTATTTCTCACTCTATTATGGTTTATACTTTTCTTAGATGCCAATTTATCAAGTAACCCTAGAACTCCAGGTCGAGTGGATCTAGTTCCCACTTAGGGGATGGCTCTTCCTCATCCATAATATACGTATCATATCATGTGATGACGTTGTTCATGCTGTACCAGTGTAATTTGTGTCCCCAAGAGAGCTGGAGTCCCACACATTCCCAGTGGGTGAAGTTGACCCTGCTGCTCCTCTGTTTGCATGAACAGTGGCCTAGTCACTAATACTGACCCTTTTGTTATCTGCGGATTATCTTATAGGATAGATCTCCTTTTGATGTGATGTGAATTGTATGACCCTGTTCCCTTATGAAGGAACTCTTAAACTAGTTTGTATAAATTACAGTATATTTTCATTATTATCGTAGTTCGCTACGCCATTAATTAGATTCTATTGTGAAAGGAAAAATTAAAATAGAAAAAGTAATTAAATTTAAAAAGGAATTCCCAAAAAAATGTACAACTAAAGAACGGTAGTTAGAAGAAGCGTTACATTGTTGGCTTTGTTGTGCTTGTCTTTGTTGTTCAAGAATGCCACGACATATTGAAATGGCTTCATCCAACTTTTGGCAAATCCTATCATTTGCACAAGAATCATAGACACCTTGATTAAAATAATAATGTGGATCCATTTAAAACCAAGAAAATGAGAACTACAATCAATTTCAACACAAAAATAATTTAGTAACAAATTAGAACTAATATAAACTCTAAATCAAGAAAATAAAATTCCAATGAAGATAAGACCTACCTAACAATAAAAAATACTCCAAAACAGAGGTTAATCACACAAAATAAACTCACAAAAAATAAAGAAATTAAATCTAGAAAAATTGAAAAATTCCTAAAAAAATTCGAGAAAATACTAAAAAATTAGAAAAAGTGCCTTAAACGATGGAATTTGGCTAAAAAATACTAAAAAATTTTGCTTTTATTTTTGCTTAAAACACCGAAAAAGCTTGGAAAACAAAGTTTGAGAATTTTCTAGGAACCTCAAACAAAAATTCCAGTAAGCAAACCAATTGACGCATAACACCAAAATTACCAAAATCTAAGTTCAAAACAAAACAAAAATCAAACCAAAGTAGAGCTAAAATAGAGTAAAAACATCTAGAAAACTTTCTCAAACAATTGAGAATCCTAATGTGCATTATCAAAATCTTTATATACAGTACTCAGAATTATATGCAAATTTTAAGCTTAAATATGGTTTGATTCATTTACTTCCTAAGTTTCATGGACTTGCAAGAGATGACCCTCACAAGCATCTGAAGGAATTGCATGTTGTCTGCTCTACTATGAAACCATAGGGAGTCTTAGAAGAATAAATTAAGCTCAGAGCATTTCCTTTTTCCTTGGATGGTTTAGCCAAGGACTGGTTGTACTATCTACCCCTGGTGCCATCACCTCTTAGGACTAACTGAAAAGGCTCTTCTTGGAAAAATTCTTTCCTGCTTCTCGCACTGCATCAATAAGGAAAGAAATATGTGGGATTAGATAGAATAATGGAGAGACTTTGTATGAGTACTGGGAAAGATTCAAGAAATTACTAGCTACTTGTCTTCACCATCAAATTTCTGATCAACTACTTATTCAGTACTTCTATGAGGGGCTATTGAACATGGATAGAAACATAATTGATGCTACCTCCAATGGAGCCTTAGGTGATTTGACACCTATAAGGGCCTGGGAGTTTATTAATAAGATGGCTCAGAATGCTTAGCAATTTGGTTCTAGATCCATGCAGATGGCAAGAGGAGTAAATGAGTTGGGTACTCCACAGTATGATACTCAAGTTAAGAGTCAGTTGGATGAGCTAACCTCTATGGTTTGTCAACTTACTTTAACTCAACAGCAGCCACAGTCATCCTCTACTCCATCTCAGACTTGTATGCCACAGTCTTATCCTACTCAGACACATTCCTATTCATAGTGTTATACACCTAGACAGACATCTACTTCTACTACCTTGGTGGGACCCTTGTGTGATATATGTTGTTTGGCCACACATGCTACTGATCAGTGCCCGATGTTAGAGGGCAGGGTAGAGACTTGTGTTGGGATGTTTCTAGTCAGGTCAAACCTTTATTACAATTGCAAACTTTTTCTCTTGAATTTGGTTGCTCTCCCTCGGTCCCATACACAAAAGAAGGTGGAGATTATTTCTTTTGGCCTAGACATATCATATGGAAGCCAATTATACTATTGAATCAAATTCTAAAGCCATACATTCACTAGAAAAGATAGGTAGTTTATATGGCTCTTTTATGGCTCCATAATGCATTTAATGAAGCAACCTCTATAATTTGAGTTCTTGGCTCCATTCTTTCCTTCCATCATGGTTCTTGACTCCATTTAGACCTCTTGGAGTCATCACACAATTAAAACAAGGAGCCTAACTAAGTGTTGCTTCTTTAAGCCATAATATGGAACTTATGATACCACCTCACTATCCATGGCTTATAAAATTTTTCTAAGGCTTCCTCTCATCCTCGTCCATCATATATAACTCAAAAATAAGCTTGAAACAAATTAAAACTATCCCTAGGTGCTCCATCTAGCTTAGGTTGAGGCTAGGCTTCAAGGAAGCACCAAATAGATTTGCTTTGTTTTCTTGATGGAAGATGCACATGAGGAGCCTTCTAGGGATCTCAAGAGCTCATTCAAATACTTATTTAAGCCTAGGAATTATTGTATTAAATTAGATTTTTGGTAGAGCACTTGAAACCTTAACTTTGCTATCTTGAAAATCAATGGCTTTTACTTGATTTCCTTTGCATATTCTAAATTCACACACTTTAATTCACATGATTCATTCTTGGTTCTACCTAAAAACACTCTCTCTTTGGCTGGCTATAAGGAAGATGAAATGCACACAAGAAGAACAAGAAAAGTGAAGCATGGAAACTAAGAATTTCACCTTGATTTCAAGCTTTTCTTGAATGCTTTCCCTTTTCTTCTAGCTCTGCTCCTCAATTCCTAATTTTTCCTCTTGGGTTTGACCTCAAAATAGCACCAAAAATTTCAATAAAACCATGGAAAGGAAGAGGGGAAGGAGGATAAGAAGTTTAGTAAAGGAAAGTGCTTGAAAAACCAAGATTTTCATACCTTTCTTGCCTTGTTTTTCCTCTTCCTCTTGCCTCCTCTTATGTGCCATTTCACTTATTCCCACTTTTATTATTGGGCAAAAGTAAAGTTGGCTCTAAGAGGGAGAGAAGAAGGGTGTGTAATTAAAAGGGGTTTCTTGAAGCTTCTTTTTCAAAAATTCTAATTTTGCCCCTCGTTCTTGGCATTTTCATTTCTAATTCATTTTAGCTCCTTTTTTATAATCGTATTTTCCATCATAAAATTTAAGTCCTCAATCTTATAAAATGGCTTTGGAATCACTCAATTTAGAGCTAAAACCTTCCCAAATAAATCGATAAATGTTCAGGCTCACCGCCGTTAGAAAACGTCTACTGGTAGGGCTTTAACTATCTCGGGGCTTTCCATGATTTTCAAGGCCTTTGAGAACCCTAAAAGACTCAAATTTACTATTTAAAAAACCTTCATGTGAGAATTCTAAAAATTGCTTGAAATTTTGAAAATGCCATTACATTTTGTTACCTTTTCGTAAAAATCTATCTGGCTATTTTGGCTTCTGTTTCGAGGCACCTCTGACCTTGAATTACCATTATTTAAGGTCTAAAATATTATTTTAATTTTATTAAACCTCAAATCACTCTATCTAGGAGACTTCCTTTTGTATCTAGTGAATTTCGTGTATTTATGGAAAAACCGTACATTACGTTTCTTATATTTTCTCTTATTTTTAGAGAACCAGATATTATAAAATACTATTTGATCCTTGGATGACACAAGAAAAGAAACTGACCCTATGAACAGTAACCATATCAGTTCAACAACTTTTTGACAATTTTGAAAATTAATAAATAATTCTCTAGAGCTCTAAATAATTTGGTTTTTGGCTTTCCAAAAAGCTCTAGATAAGACCTATATGCATGCCAAATTTCATAGGAAAATTCATCCATTTGGTCAGTTTGTGATATAGGGTTGCATAATGGTATTTTTATGCCTCTCAAAGGGTAAAAAATGGTCCACTTTGGCTTCTAGCTTTTCTAAGACCATTTGAGCACGTGGGAAAGCATCAAAAAAACATACCTCTAAATATGTCTAAAGGGGCTAGATATCTATATATTACAAAATCACTCTTCCACTTGTTAACACATACGATGATCTTACACACTCATCTTTGCCAATTAATATCAAAAACATTCAATATCATTCACATGCTTCTAAGTTTCATACATACATTATATATCCATGTATTTACATATATTCAAGTAACAACACATCTTATACATCATAAGATTACATCTTTTGACAACAAAATAGTTACAATACAAACATTTAACAATTCCTTTGTCAATCTTCTTGACTTCAAGTGTTGTGGCTTCCATTTCTTTGCTTACATAGTCTACCTAGACATGTAGGGTAATAGAGAGGGAAGAGTGAGATTCTATGAATCCTAATAGCTTTTCACCCTTTCAAACATACATGATGGATACAATTTCAAGTTTAAAAATGCATGCATAACTATCTTGAAATTAATACCCATACATGGAACAATTCTCACATTCAAGAAGGCATATTCTGCATACATAGGCTTGCCAAGACAATGGTTTCGTCTTACCTATTTTCCTTGGGACTTTTGGACTTGCCTCACCTACTTTCAAGGGACTTTTGACTAAGCCTCACTCTTATAGACACTTTTGGCTTTGTCTCACCCACTCTTAAAGACTTTTGGCTCATCCTCACTCTTACTAAAGGACTTTTGGCCTCACCAAGCTCATGCAAGCCAAAACATATTCATAAAACATCTTTCAAGAACATATACAAAGCATCATGGTACCATGGTATGTAAACAATGGATAGAAATATTTTTCAAGGCATAAACATATATACACATATTTAAAGACAAGAAAACACCTAAAAATGCATAAGAGAAAGGAGAGAGAGCTACCTTGAATGCAAAAACACACTTTATCTCTTTGAATTTCTTCCTCTCCCTCGGTTAAACACCTATAAGGAGGTGGAGCTTGATTCCTTTGGCCTAGACACATCAAATAGGGTTTAATTACACTCTTGAAACAATCTCTAATGCCACACACACTCTAGAAGGACTTTGGCAGCACTTATATGGTTTAATTATAGTTCCATAAAGCACCTAATGAAGCAACACTAAGAATTCATGACCTTGGCTCCTTTCTTTCCTTCCATCTATGATTCTTGACTCTATTTAGATCCAATGGAGCCATCACACAATCAATTTGAGGAGCCTAGCTATAGGTTGCTTCTTTAAGTTACATTATGGAACCTATACCTCCATCTTACTTCGTAGGCTTTCTAAATTTTCTCCAAGACTTTCTCACATACTCTCCCATCATATATGATGCAAATCTAAGCTTAAACGGAATTAAAACACTCTCTTGGCTCTTCTTTTCTTCTTAGCTGAGACATTGCTTCCTTAAGCAGTCCATGGAGTTTGTTTTGTTTCTTTGACAGAAGATGCATGTGGGAGGCTTTCTTAATGTCTTAGGAACTCATATAAACTCTTAGACACCTTAAATTATAGCTAGAGATTTTATACAAATCAAGGTGCAATTAAAACCCTAGGTTAGACATCTTGTAATTTAATGGTTCTTTCTTTGTTTTCTTTGCATATTCTTGTTTTCCATACTCTAAATCCTAAGCTTTAGTCTTGGTTTGATTGAAAAACTATTACCTCTTGGCTGTCCAAATAGTGGCCGAACTACACCCAAAGGAAAGTAAGGAGAAGCAAGCATAGAACACAACAACTTGCCTTGAAATTTAGCTTTTTCTTAGATGCTCTTTCTTTTACTTTAGCTCTCCTCTTAAATTTCAAACTTCTCCCCTCTACTTAGAGCTCAAAATAGAACCAAATGCTTCAATAAAAATATGGAAAGGAAGAGGGGAAGGAGGAGAACAAGTTTACTAAAGGAAAGACCAAGAAATTCCATCATTGTCATACCTTTTTTGCCTTGGTTTTCCTCTTCTTCTTCCCTTCTCTTGTGTGCCTCTCTCCCTTGGTCTCACTCTCTATTTTGGCCAGCAAGAAGGTTGGTTAATGAGGGAGAGAAAGGGGGATGCACCACTTAAGAAGAAGGATTAAAAATTGTTGCAAGAAAATTTCATATACGTCCCGTCTTTTTAGCATTTTTGTTTCCAATTCATTTCATCTCCTTTTTTAGAACCATATTTTCTATCATAAAACTTAGGATCTCAATCTTATAAAATGCCTTTAGAATCACTCAATTTGGAGTTAAAACCTTCCTAAATGAAAAGGTTAAAGTTTGGGTCAATTGTTGTTAGAAAATGTACATAAGAGGGGTTTCAACTGTCCCGGGGTTTCCCATGGTTTTTAAAGCCTCTGATAACTCTAGAGAGTTCAAATTTTCTATTTAAAAGGTTCTCTTATGAGTATTCTAAAAATTACCCGAAATTACAAAAATGCCATTCTGTTTCACAAGTATTTCGTTAAATTCTATCTAGTCATTTTGGCTCTATTTTTAGAGTATCTCTGGCCTCCTATTTTCATTATTTGGTGTGTAGATTATTATCCTAATTTTTTTGGTTCATTTTGGAGGACTTGCTTTTAATACGTATTGGTTTCCGTCAATTTTACGAACCCAGATGTTGTATAAGGTACCCAGAAAATGGAGCCAAAATAGCTAAACGAAATTTGACAAAAAGGCAGCGGCATTTTTTGTAGTTTTGGGCAACTTTTAGAAAACTCAAAGAAAGGATCTTTAAATAGAAAATTTGAGTTTCTCAGGATTCTCAGAAGCCCTAAAAACCATAGAAACCTCTAAAATGGTTAAAAGCTCTCCAGTTTGTATTTTAAAGTGTCAGTTGACCGAAACTTTAACTGATTCATTTGAAAATGTTTCAAATACAATTTGGGTGAAACTAAAGGCATTTTATGAATTAGATGACCTAAATTTTATAATGAAAAAGACAATTCTTGAAAAAGAGTTAAAATGAACCTAAATGGAAAGAACCAAGAAAAGAAGCAAATGGGAATTTTGAAAAAGTGTCATAACTTAGCCTATCCCTTTATAAGCCACACTCTACTTCTTCTCTTCTTCATAACCGACTTTCATCTACTCCAAAACAAAACCCTAGGCTTCTTGAAGTGGTGCACTAAGAAAGAGAAGAAAAGGAAGGAAAAACTAAGGAAAAAGGTAAAAACTTTCATAGTTTTTCATGATTCTTCCTTCACCAACCTTATTCTTCTCTCTTTTCCTATGATTTTGATGATTAATTTAAGAATGATTCATGGCTAGTTTAGTAAGAGAAGGAGAGAAATTCAAGGAAAGACTAGAAGCAAGTGAAAGTACTCTTTGAAAAGTTTGAAACCAAGGTAACTTCCGTGGCTTTCTTTGCTTCTTATTGGTTGTTTCTCTTTATGTGAATTTCGGCCAACCCTAGACCATCTAAAAGGAGATAAATTCTGACCAAACCAAGGTAGAAACAAAGGTTAGAGAGTATGAGAAACAAGAATATGTAATTAGATTTAAAAGAAAAGCTTTGGAATTCAAGTTATATAATTTAGGGTTTTTGTTGCACCTAGCCATTTTTGAAGCTTTCTAAGGATAATCTAGCCTATGTAAAGTATGTATAAGTTTTGAAGACATTTAGGAAGCTTCACAAGTGCCAATTTCCTAAGAAAAATCAAGTAAACTCCATCGGTCTTCAAATTGCTACATGTCTTGGCCAAAGCTAAAGCAAGCACCTAGAGAGATTTTTCTTTGATTCTAAGGATGGGAATGGCCTAGATATTATTAATAAATATTAAGGAAAGCATTGGTTTGAATTTAGAAATCATGGTTTGTGAGATGGAGGTTTAGCTTCCTTTTTAAGACATAAAGAAGCAACTTGAGTCTAGGCTCCTTAAATTTAATTTGTGATGACTCTAAGGAGTCTAAATAGAGCTAAGAGACTTAGATTGAATGAGAAATTAGAGCCAAGATCATGAATTATAAGGGTTGCTTCATTATGCACTTATATGGAAGCATAACCATGCCATAGGACAAAGTAAGCTTGCATAGAATTTGTATGAGACTAGAACTTGTTCCAATGATGTAATTGTGTCTCATTTGATATGTCTAGGCCAAGTGAATCAAGCCTCGCCTAGTTATATGTGTGAGGCCGAGAAGGGGAAAGGAAAGTTCAAGGAAGGAAGTTATGTTCTTATTTCAAGGTAACTATTTAACCTTTCTTACATGTATGTCTTAGATGTTTGATTGTCAATGGATGCTCATTTATGTTTGAACATGAGATATGTTTATAGCTTTTGATGAAATACTATGGTACCATTGTACTTTTTGAAACATGTTTTTGAATGCAAGATGGCTTAAAGGGGTGAGATTGTGCTAAAAGTCCCTTAGAATAAATGAGGAGATGCCAAAAGTCCTTAAGAATAGTGAGACAAAGCCAAAAGTCTCAAGAAAGAGTGAGACTAAGTCAAAAGTCCCTAAAAGTGGGTGAGGCAAATCCAAAAGTCCTAAGGATTTAGGTTAGGCTAGACCAAAAGCCCTTAGACCCTATGTTTGACAATGTATGAGTTTATGTGACATGAGAAATTGTTTATGTATGCTTACAAGATGCTTTTAGTACATGCTTGTGTTCTTTGACTTGAAAATGTGCCATGTATATATGCTTGAAAGGGTAAAAGAGTTATTGAATTCTTTGAATCTTACTCTTTCCTCACATATGTCTAACCATGTTTAGGTGAGCTAAGTGGAGCAAGAAATGGAGGCCAAGCACCTTGAAGCATGGAATTTTGACAATAAAGTAAAGAATTGATGTATTTTGACATCAAAGTTTGTAACCATATGATATATATGTGATGTAAACCCTTGAGCATGTTTAAATGTTTGAAACTATGATGTATGTATTAATTTTTAAGTCAAATGAATATGTGAAAATTTGACATTATGGAGCTTTGAAATGCATATGTAAATGAACAACTAGGAAGGTGAGTTTGAGTACCATGGTTATTGGAACCAGTTGGAATGCTCCTATATGTTGTAATTATGCTTTTGGACATGCCCAAGTGGTTGTAGAATGATAAGAAAGCCATTTGGTGCAAGTTGACCCCTTTATAGACTCTAAATTGACCACATTCTTGAGCTAAACCAAAGTCTAAATAAATGGATGATTTTTGCATGAAATTTGGCAAGCAAATAGGTCTTATCAAAAGCTTTTCATAGAGCTAATGAGCACCATTTTTGGAGCTCTAGATAATTCATTATGAATTTTTTAAATTGGCCAAACTATGCAAAACTGTCACTGTTACTGTTCATGTGGTCAATTTGCTTTTCTATATCACTTGTAGAATAAATGAGTTTAATACTTATGAAATTTTACAAAGATATAGTAGACACCATAAGCTTTCTATAGCCACTAAGATCACCTCATTTGGAGCTCTGTAGAGGGAGAAATAAATTTTTAAAATTTGAGTTGTTCTATTAATTTTTGTAGGGCAAAGATATTTTTTTTTAATCTAAAATTTTTATGGTAGTTGGATGACATCTTTAGCTTTTCAAAATGGTATAATTTGCATAATTTTGATTTTTCTAGAATTAATTATGATTTTTTAAAATTTCATATCTAATTATAGAAATCTTAGAAATTGCCAAATGAGATGCCATTTTGTGTTGCACAGCCTGGACTTGAATTTCCAGCTTCAATTTGTGATAATTCTGATTGAACAAATGTGTTATGGATGGAAAATGAATGTGGTAAGCTTATATGGTCCTTAAAACCAAACATGAATTAATTGAGCTTTCGATGTCGGTTATTTCCGCTGCTAAAAGTGTAATTTTCATGCAAATAAATACCTTAAGTTATTTATGTTATCTGAGTCCTATATAGTTATGGTATTACTTAATACACTTGCTATGGTAATCAACTATGGCATTATTTATAGATATCAAATTCATTCTAATGATCAAATCAATATCAATCAGAGGTGTACAAATCAGATTAAGTGTGGTAAAACAATAATTAAACTGGATTACATAATTCAAACATGCATGGGAGGTAATAGCTTGATTTTCTTGTGGGGGTAGATACATGCAAATCATAAGGCAAGGTACACATGCTCAGACCTAATCTCCTAGCACAATTATAGGATATAAAAGAATCACTAGCACCCAAATCAAATAATGCATTTACAGTGCAATCATTAATCTTAATAATACCTTGGATCAAACTCGAGGATTTACTAGCCTCTTGCTATGTAAGGGCAAGGACTTTACCCTAAGTCTAAGGTCTAGGGGTAGGAGCTACGTCCTTTTACTGTGTGTAATCTCTTGCTATGTACTCGAGTTTACCACACCTATAACACATGTTTTGGCTTGCATAACATGGTCTGCCTCCGTGATTTTTGCCATACCAAGTGTAGGCTACTAGAGTGGAACTGCCTCTGTTAGACTAAGCTAGTTTCTTTCTACCGTTTTCCTATTCTATTCCACTGTCCTTTGCCACCTCTTTTACTGCATCATTCTCAGGTTTGCTTGTATGACTTTGCAAACCTCAACTAGGATATTGAAATCCCTAATTCTCTAAAGTACAAGTCTGTCTCTGATATCTAGTAATAGCCCCTTCTTTAACTTATCTGCTCTCCACTGTTCATCATCATGTTTCCATAGGTAAGAGGAATATCTGAAGAGCTCTACAAATTTAGCCATGTACTAGTCCACTGATATCCGTTCTATTTGTCTCAAGAGGACAAACTCTGACTCCTTCTCATCTTGAAGGGAACTAGAGAAATACTGCTCATAAAATGCTTACAAGAAAGTTTCCTAGTTAATCAAAAGATTCTTTGATTCTACTGTTGGCTTAATGCTCATCCACTAGTAATTTACTTCTTTCTCTAATTAAAATATGGCCATCATGGCCTTCTACTTATAAATGCACTCCATCACCCTGAATATCTTCATTAACTGCATAATCCAAGCCTCTACTTTTTCTGTATTTAGTTCACTATCAAAGGTGGAAGGCCTGAATTTCCTAAACTGGGCTATAATCTATCTAGTAGAAGGCTGTTTAGGAATATAAGACAACTGAGCTGGTAGTTTGAGGAATTTGTTGACGCTATGGTTGTGGGCCTAAAGGAATCACCTTTGAATGCTCAAGATGATCTAAGGGCTGTGGTTGAGGAAGAGTAGGCCTCTCACTATCTCTCCGAGTAAGCCTTTCTTGTAATTACATAATCGTGGTCTGTTGCTGATCCAAACGAGCTGTGATAGCCTGTAAGGCTCTAATCATAGGATCACTGGGCTCTAGCTCTGCTCTAGCCTCTCTAGAGGGCCTATCTCTGCTAGTGTTCACCATCTTATCTAAAACAATTTAAATATAGTTTAACATAAAATATGAACACATGCCACTATTAGCACTTAATTCATTCGCATATATGTCATACATAACTAGCTAATCACATTCTCAAGCCATAACCCACACTAAAATGTCTTAATCTTTGCCCTGATACCAATAAATGTAATACCATATGTAGCTAGCATTCATTCTATATCACAAATAACTAAAAGTATTCATTTTCATGAATTTAGCACTTTTAGCAACAAATATTTACATCATTGAAAGCTAAACTAATTCATTCTTTGCTTAATAGACCATGTAATCTTACCCAACTTAATTTTCATCCCTAACACATTTGTTCAATCAGAAATATCACAAATTGAAGGTCAAAACTTGGGTCTAAGGAACACATATCAAAATCACATTACACGTTGCAATTTCTCATTGAATTCTATATTCTGATATAGATTTTAGAAAATTATAATTAATTCTAGAAAAATCCAAATTATGCAAGCTATAGTTTTTTAGAAAGCTCAAGATATCATCTAGCTACTATAAAAATTTCAAATAAAAACAATTATGTTTGGCCCACAAAAACTAATGGAACAGTACTTCAAGTCTAGTGGTCATTCTATAGTAAACCAAAAATTTCAAAAATTCATATCTCCCTAAAAAAAGCCCCAAATTAAGTGCTTTCAATGGCTATGGAAATTTTATGATATCTATTATATATTTGTGAAATATAATAAGCATTGGACTTCATTTGGTCTCGAAGTGACATAGAAAACCAAACTAACCATATGAACAATAATAATGACAGTTTCTAAATAATTTAGCCAACTTTAAAAAATCATAATAAATTCTCTAAAGTCCTAAAAATAGTGCTCTTTGACTCTGTGAAAAGCTCTAAATGAGACCTATTTGGTTGCAAATTTTCATGCATAAATTCATCTATTTGGTTTGTTTATGGTTCAGGTCAAAAATATGGCAAAATTTGGGACCATAATGGAGTCAAAGTGCTCCAAATGGCCTTCTAATCATACCATGAGCATTTGAGCACGTCCAATGTGACAACCCTATCTTCTATACATGGTAATTATCGTTATAGACATTATTAATAATTTATGATCAAGGTTTGGTGTCGTTGCAATTTATTACGTTATGAAAATATAGGAAAATTTGAACCTTGATGTTAAGGTCATCACTAAACAACCACAAAGGTGAGAATTGCATAAAGGAAATTATACTATCGTGAGGGGTTTGTGATTCATCCATTCATCAATTTAAACATACAAAAACCTCCCACAAGTGTTCCTATACCATTTTCTAACATTACCATTGAAGAAATTGGGGTTTCTACGCTAAAGGAAGGAATTTGGGGACCTGAGCTGCAGCCTCTACCTTTTCGCATCGCGACTAAGACATTCTGGGGAACCATTGGGCAACTTACGAGAAATTCATCGCAGCTAGTTAGACCATCATCGCGGCCAGCCTACATGGCGCTGCGGTGAAAATGCCTCATGGAGCTACTGTTCTAAGTCTCATGATTCTCACCTCAGCAGAATACACTTGCACCGCGGCGAGACGTACTACTGGACACTCCTTGCTTAGTTTCCTCGACTAGCGCTGTAGCAATACATTATGTGCCACGACGAGGTTTCATTCTACCACCATACTGGGTGATTTTTTTTTGCATTGAGCCACGGCCAGAGTCCTCAAGTCGCGATATTCCTCACCACTATTACTCTCCAGGCCAATTTTCTTCACTTGCATCGCAGCGAGATGCCTTATGCTGCAGCGCCCCCCACCTCTATCACTCATTTGGCCACGGCGAGGCCTTATTAGTCATGGTGTGACTCCCTTCTGTAACTACATCTCCCAAATTTCGTCCTATACAGTCCAACTCTCATCTTAGGAACACTCTAGGACCACTTCCTCTCATTTTAAATGACTCTAATGGTATTTATCTACCCTATTCACCCAGCTATTCTACCATGACCAATTCAAAACTTAAATGTAAATTTTCACTTCTCTAACTACCCTATATCAGTAAGTCCATAGAGTAATAACAATAAGAATTCATGCACTATTGACAATTAACATTCGATATGCATTCCCTTAGAGATTTCATACATCAATGGTTCATATCAATATCTAATACATTGCATAATTATATTTCCAACAGTATACCATACCATAAATTCAATGAAATTCATACATCAGGTGTTATGGGTTCATGCATCCATTATCAAGCTAAGAGGAGGCCTAACTCCTTAATAAATACCTCCTAAGTAATCAAAATGTAAAAACTTACACTTAGCAACATGATTACATGATGATGCTATACAAAAAGGAATACAAAATTTAGCATCTATACTAATAAATCGGCCTAAGTGTAGCCTTCTCCCCATATGATTGGAGCTTATGGATTTTCATCTACTTGCTTTCCCTTATCCTTACCCAAAGAGCCTTCACCTGAAAGTATAATCCCATGAAACGGGATGAGATGCGAATCTTAGTAATCAACGGAATTTCCATTCATAATATCCAATTTAATTAACATATATGCATGAATCAAAATCAACATCAGAATTATAACAATCATATCAACAAAGGAAATGGTTAAGCTACTATGATTACCATCTTATACTAGCAATCATAATTCCACATGTTAAAGGCCAATAACATCGAGAGAGGCCCGTCCACGGCACCCACTCCCTAATGAGCACAACCAAGGCTCAGTGCATCTGAGGTTTAATCATAACCCGGTGCCCGACTGAAGCACATGCACTGGTGGCAGCTGCACCACAGCTCCACCATGGACTCACAAGGTCCAAACACAGTACAATAGATAGCCAACCAATTCATTTAGCATTTCAAATCATTCATGTATAACAAATATGAAATTAAAGCAGATATATGCATGGAATTTAATACAGTCCCTGTTACCTCACTTGTAGACAAATTGTAAAAGCCACCAGTGGTACAAAATCCTTATAACACTCTAAAATTAATTAAGGTGTTAATAATGTATTTGGAATAATCAAAAATAATTATTATGAAATAATTAGGTAAACTATATAAATGAAAATTTATAGAGAAATAAAGCTATTAATATAGGTATAAGTTTTCAATTGGGTTAAGGCTTAATTTGGGCCCAAAATCTATTTTAGTAAGCCATGGATAAAGATTTATAGAGGCCCAATGATTCTAGATGCAAGCCCAACTCCTTATCATGAGACTTGGGCCAAGAAAGACCACCTAGCAATAGCCCAATCTGATTTAGTGAAATAGAGGCCTAAGACCTAATTTACAAGAGCTCTTATAGTTGGCCTAACATACATTATGCAGACCCAAGTTGGATTGACTATTGGAACTTGGCCTAACCCAATCAAATTTTTGTAGCCTAACTCATGAAATAAGGCCCAACAAGCGTAAAAATCAAAACCCATGAGGATTTAGGCCTTCGGGTCAACCCATACCTATTTGGGACCTAACTTAAACATAACTAAACCCTAAATACACTTAGCCTCCTCCCTATCTACAGAAAAAACATAAGAGACAAAGCAAAATTCGGAGGTTGAGAGGGAGGCTAGGGTTTTTCTGCATTCCTCCACTATTTCTCACTTCTAGAAGAAGATTTGGCCAAGGTAATCTATATAAAACATGTCCCTCTCATTCTCCTCTTCATTTTGGTATGATTAGTTTCTAGTTTTGAGCATTTTCATCTCCTTCTCAAATTTGAAATTTGGTGTTTGGGTGTTTCCTTAAAAGATTTTCGAAGTTAGAAGTTAGAGGGGCAATTGGGTAAGCATTTCCTTTTCATTTTGTGTATTATTATGCTGGAAAGTGTCCTCAAAGATTAATTTTTATAATGGGTTCTACTATTGTGTAAAATTACAAGGAGATGAAGGTGAAACAATGAAAATTCTGGGCTTGATGACTAAAATCTGAATTTGGGAATGTTGCATGGTGTGTTCTTGGTAGTTGAGGCTCAACCCAGTCCATTTAAACTCTTAGACATATGAGTAAGTGATTTCTCTCCTTTTATGAGACGTATGTACTAAATTCCCATCATTTGGACTGACTTTTGGTGCATGGTTTGTGCATGTGCGAAAATGGAGTTGTGGGGAGCAAATCATGATGAGCTTTGATGTATGGACTCTAAATTAGTGTAATAAATCATTAGGAAGCTTGGGTAAGAAGCTCTCAATGAACTCTTGTTAAGATTAATCTATGGATAGAGAAATTCCTAATTAATGATAGTTAAATGATAATGATTATGCTTATGTTAGGCCCGGTGTGCTTTGAATCATGATGGTAGCTGGAAGCAGAGTAATTGGCTTCATTGAGATAACTAGGGTTATTTTCCTAATTTCATGTATATGCTCATGTTAATCTGCTATTTGTTATACATACTTGATTTTGAAATACTAAATGACTGGCTGACTACTTGATTGTTATTGTAATTGGACCTTGTGAATCCATGGTGGAGCTGTGATGCGGTTGCCACCCGTACATGTGCTTCGATCGAGCATCGGGTTATGATCAAGCCCCAGATGCATTGAGCCCTGGTTATGCTCATTATGGAGTAGGTGCTGTGGACAAACCTCTCCCGGTGTTATTAGCCATTAACATGTTGTGTATGATTGTTGGTATGGGACAGTAGTTATTGGTAGTTCAACTAGTTCATTTGCGAATTGAATTAATGATTCTGGTATTGATGAGATGAAATTGCATTGGATTGATTAACTTGTACATATATATGAAAATTGCCTTTTGTTACTGAGATTGTATATCTTACCCAGTTGTGGGCTAACATTTTCAGGGACCGGACCTCATAGTGGCAATGAAAAAATTAATGGAAGCTTATTAAATGATTTGGTAGCACATAAGTTTAGGAGCCTTGTCAAATTGTATTGTAATTAGATTGTTAGTTTTGTATCATTGCTACATTGCATCATGAGTTGCCAAGTATAGGGACTATATATGTAATTTAATTATCATGGGATTGAACATTATGATTGTAATTGGCTAACAATAGATAAGTGATTTGATCTTGTATGAACATTAAGCATTGACCCCATGCACCTTGTGACCAGAATACATTTGTTGTCATTGATCTATGAACTCACTGGTTTAGGGTGGCTAGAAGGTTAAGGATCCACATTTAGGTTTTGAATGGGTAATGATAGATGTGTTAGGTAGATTAGGTAAAAGAAAGACACTAAATCTTCACAAACTAAGTTAAAGTGGCCTAGAGTGTTGCTAGAGGAAAAATTAGAGAGCATGAGATAAAATCTTAGGAGTTATAGGAACAATAGGGAATTGGTCGCGGCTAACATTTAATTGGCCTTGGCCAAATGGTAATAGAGGAAAATTGGCTGCAGCTCACATTTAATTGCCCTCGGCCAAATGTGGCGAAACTGTCAGGGAAGAAAACATAGAGCAATTGGCCGCGGTGAATAATGAGGTAGCCGCGACTAAGTCTAAAAGGCAGATTTGGAGGTGTTCTAGAGGGTGTTTGGCCACGGCGAAATGCGTGAAAATTGTGAAGGTGTAAGGAGTTGAACCCGAGAGTAATTGGCCACAGTGCAAGGGAATTTAGCCGCGACGAAAGTGCTCTATTTCTTATAATCACCTAGAAACCTTAGTTTCTCATAAGATAATGCTAAGGAATGATCTAGAAACACTTGTAAGAGGATTTTATGAGTTGAAATTGATAGATGGGAGAATCAAAGGCTCCTAATTGATAATTAAATTCACTTGCACATTCGAATAATTGTGGTTGTCTAGTTAATGACTCTAACAACATTAAGGTTTCAAATTTCCTCACTTTTTCTTGATGTAATTAATCTTAATGATTTCAAACATTGATTTATGATTATTAATTACATCTTTAACCTTAATTACTATAATTTGAAGTTAGGGTCGTTACAATCCTCCCCACACTACAAAGTCCCAAAATTCGGAATGGAGGTGTCCACTACTAAAAACTTCAATATATCACCCTAAATTCTAAGCAAATTCATAAAAAATTAATACCCATACTATAATCCAATCATTGGGGTCTCAAACCAACAGAAATACATCAAAAAGATGAGTTTATACTTACCTAATGTTAGCCTTAGCCTCAACCTACGAAATTTCACCATGGAAACATCAAATGGCAAGTTTCAGATTTTGGGTGTGGGTAAAAGTGCTCTAATTGGAACATTAATCAGGTTAAATTAAAGAGAAAGATGAGATGATTAAGTTACATAACTATTACCTTGGCTGAATCTTGCTCTAAAAGTTGGAAAAGGAGGAAACATGCCAAAAACCCTAGCCTCTCCTTTAGACCTCCAAATTTTGTGTGTCTCTTGTGGTTTTGCAGAATAGAGGGTGGCTAGGTCAGTTTTTAGCATTTAAGTTGTGTTTTTTATAGGTTATGGGCCACTCCAAGATCCAACTCCAATGGGCTTCAGATTTTAGCTTTGTTGGGCTAACTTTAAGGTGTTGGACTACAGAATTTCATTGGGCTAGACTTAGTTTTAAGAACTCCATTGTTTTAGGTCTGCACAAGGTTTATTGGGCCATTTATAAGAGCCTATAAAAGGTGGATCTTGGGCCTCTATTACATTGAATCGAATTAGGTCTGCACCTAACTTATTGGGCCTCCATTAGCCTCTTATCATGATCTCTTACATTAATTTGAGCCTAGATGAAGTTTCTATCCCAATTAATTCTTAACTCATATTAATAATTTATTTCTCAAAATTTCCATTCACTTAACTTACCCGATTATTCCATATTAATTATTCTTAATTAATACAAATCCATGATTAGCACTTTAATTAATTTTAGGGTTTACATCCAAAAGCATAAATATAACATATTGAAATATCCCAAATAGTCCAAATCATCATGAAACTCAAAATCACCTTCTTAATTGTTCATATACACATGTACATCAAAGCTTATGAATGTCAAAAACCCACATATTCATACATTTGGTTTCAAAATTGATTCATACATCATAATTACATACTTTTACTTGTGCTTAATGTAACACCCCAAAATTAATTAAGGTGTTAATCATGGATTAAGATTAATTAAGAATAATTAATATGGATGATTGGGCAAGTTAAGTAAATAGGGATTTTAGATAGATAGATTATTAATATGGGCTTAAGAATTTATTGAGATAGAAACTTCACCTAGGCCCAAATTAATGAACCATGATAAGAGGCTAATGGAGGCCCAATGAATTAGAGGCAGACCCAAACTAATTTAATGAGATAGAGGCCTAATATTTATCTTGTATATAATGGTGCAACCTAGGTCATCTTTCCAAGGAGTTTGTGCCTTAAATTGTTTATGGAAGAATATTCTAAGTATTACTATTAGAATCTAATTTGGGGGTTTGATATGCTAGAATTTAATTGAACTAAAATTAATTGACAAGAATTAAAAATCTAAAATTGAGTTCAAGTGATTTATCAAGTAAATGAGGTAACTAGCTTTCAATTGGATTCCCTAAAGTTCAATTATCCTTGCTCTATTTAGCTTACCAATTTAGGATTAAATTCTTGCTCTTTAGTGTATTCCTCATAGGGTTCTTGAATAACCATCCACGATTCAATTCATCAATTGTTCAAAGAATTTTACAACCACAAGAAACCTTAAACAACTAATTAATTGGATTAAGAATAAGAACACACTACACTAAATTTGATTAATTTATGAAAGCTACTGCACAATTCACTCAAGATGCTAATTCACTAATTAGATTAATTAATTCCTCAAGCAATTAATTTGCACAAAAGTTCCAGCAAACTAACCCAATAACCATTGCATCAATTAGCCCAAATTCAAGAGGAAATTAGAGTTCAATTGCACAGCACTAATTCTGGAATTTTCACAAACAGATGGTGATCATAAATAATTCCAAAATTCAAATCAAGTTCAATCTAAAAATTAATTCAATCTGGTAATTCTAGCAATTAAATTCCTAAACCAAAAAGCTAAACCTAGTCAAATTAACAAAGGAAATAATGCTAAAATCAAGAGATTGAGCAAGAGAGTTTTATCCAAATTCATTAGGAGATGTAGAGCTCAAATCTTCATCTAGGAGAATTCAATCTTCAGCTAGCCACCACAAGGAATTTAAGCTGCCATGGAGGGATCAAATGAAGGAGAATCAATCAAAGAGGCAGCCATTGAGAGAAAAACTCTTCTTCTTCAACGATGGAACCTCCTTTTTTTGTTTCTGCGTCTTGCCTCTTCAGTTCGATCTCTCCAGCCTTTTTTCGTTCTCCTCCTTCTCCTGTTTCCCAGCGTCCCCTCTAAGTTTTTATTTTCTCCTTCCCTCCTTGTTCACGTCTCTTTCCTTGTTTCTGCATGCTGAAATCCCGCAATCTAATCCTCATCTTCATCTTAATTCCTACGTCAGCCAGTAGCTTCCTTAATTCCACGTGCTCAGCTCTCTTAATCCAAATCTGAAGCTCCTTCATGTGTGTATGGAGTGTGGGCCCCATTCTTTTATTTTATTATTTTGTTTCATATATTCTGTTGCATGCTTTCCACTTTTCACGTAGCTTCCTTCTTGTATTTCTGTTCCAGTAGCTCGAGTTCTGTTTGTGTTGCTTTTTGCATGGTTCGCATCAACTCTCCAACTCGTCTTCCTCTTTTCTCAAATCCCAGCCACGTTGCTTCTGCATGTATAGCTACTGCCTCCACGTGATTTTCATGCGAAGCTCCAGCGTTCAGCTTTCTTCTTCGTTTGCTGCTGTCCAGACGTGATCTCCAGCTCCCTCTTCTTCATGCGTTTATCTGGTTCTACCCCGTCATTCTGCTCGTTTTCTTCATGCGTTTATATTTCTTCTCCAACTCGTCTTCCTCTTTTCTCAAATCCCAGCCACGTTGCTTCTGCATGTATAGCTACTGCCTCCACGTGATTTTCATGCGAAGCTCCAGCGTTCAGCTTTCTTCTTCGTTTGCTGCTGTCCAGACGTGATCTCCAGCTCCCTCTTCTTCATGCGTTTATCTGGTTCTACCCCGTCATTCTGCTCGTTTTCTTCATGCGTTTATATTTCTTCTCCAACTCGTCTTCCTCTTTTCTCAAATCCCAGCCACGTTGCTTCTGCATGTATAGCTACTGCCTCCACGTGATTTTCATGCGAAGCTCCAGCGTTCAGCTTTCTTCTTCGTTTGCTGCTGTCCAGACGTGATCTCCAGCTCCCTCTTCTTCATGTGTTTATCTGGTTCTACCCCGTCATTCTGCTCGTTTTCTTCATGCGTTTATATTTCTTCTCCAACTCGTGGCAAGCTCCTTCATCCCAAGCCTCCAGCTCCAGCGTCTTTTCCTCTGTTTCTGCTGTTTCTTCCAGTTCTGCACTACATCACACAAAACTCGAGCTTCTACTGTTCTGGAGCTGCATTCGAGGCTTTGTTCTGCATGTGTGTGTCTTCATTCATCACATGAATCTCCTCTTGTTTCTCATGTACTTTGTGGCTTCATTCTGGACCCTAAACCCGTAGCTTCAATGCTTTCTTTCTCTTCACACGTGAGCTGCCTCATTCGTCCTTCTCTCAAGAAATTCTTCTCCTCTCTTTTGCTCATAGTATTTCACGTAGAACTCAAGCTTTTTATCCTCGAGAAGCAATCCCTTATTACCTTCAGCTAGAACTCGTGGCTATCTTCTTCTTCAAAATCACGTTGCTTCAGCTCTTCATTCAAACGTGATTTCTTTACTCATCCCGTGGCCAACTTCTCATGTCTTCTCCATGATATACTCCCATGCATGATTCTCTTCTTTTAGTCCCAAGCCTTATCACGTTCTGTTCTTTGCCTCTTCTTTACATGGCTATAATCCTTTTAGTTTGTGGCTTTCCTTCAAAGCTCCAATTGCCCAACAAAAATCTGCACAAAGAATAAGAACAATTCAACAGAAAAATTCACAAAATCATTTAACATAAAATTGTGCATTGAAATTCCTAAATTTTGCAATTAAATTCCTAAAGTATAGAAATGGCTATTAAAATAAATTTCCATTCAATTGTATGCATTAAGCTACATTTGATTATTAAAATGACTAAGTTAGGAGGATGAAAATAGATAAAATATATGTTTATCAAATTCCCCCACACTTAAACCTTTGCACTCCTGGGCAAAGCTTAAAATCCAAGATAAAAGACTAAATGGAAACACCCGGCTAGAAGAATGGCAAGTGGAAAAGGAGAATGGAAAAGAAGGTGTAAAAATCGCAAGTTAGAACTAATCACAACTTTTCATTACTTCAACAATCTAAGCTAATTTCACTTGTATCAAGAATTAAGTTCCATGGCCATTTCATTTGAAAAGAATGAATTGAAATGCATAGCCCTCACATGGATTGGTTTAGTGTTTACTCTCAACTCTCAAGTGTTTAAAGGGATGTGTTTCACTCAAATTTCACCCGTCAAAGTTCACTACCATAAGCTTGTCTAACTTCTAAGTCTCCACCACCCATGCTAAATGCAAAGCACAAATCAAAGGACTTTATTCAGGGTTGTAATGGGGCTAGGGAATGAAATGAATGGATAACAAAAACAAGGGGAAAAACTAAACAAATGGATACCTTAGAACCTCAAGAGCACTCAATGACAATCTAGAATAGGGAAGAATGTGCATTCAAGGCCTTATTTCCAACAAGTATAAGCAACTATAAACTCAATCTAAAGTACTTCTTTCTTTTGATTTTCAATAACTTTTCCTCTCTCTTTTTTTTTTTTTTTTTTTTTTTGCTTTTCTATCTTTTCTTCTCTTTGCAAATTTTTTTTTTTTTCTTAGAACAAATTCTTTGATTAACAATGGCCTTAATGGATGCAAAGCACACATTCACCTATCCTATTTAGATGTAATACTCCTTGAAATTCCTAAGGCATCTTAAAACAAGGTGGAAATTTTTTTTTTTTTTTTTGGCTATGGTTTAAGAAGAAAAGAAAATCAAGGCTCGAAGTGGCTAAAACAATGGATAAAATGCATATAGGGTTGGCTTTTTGGCTCACTAGCTAAAATAGAAAGGAATGCCTTATCATTTTCATGCATGCAAATGCAATTATGGTCTCAACAAAGAATCAAGACATGTTCTAGAGTGAAACAAAGATAGGTGAAAACACACTAGAATTGAACAATTAAGGCTCAAATCCTCACCAGCTAATGGCTATCAAATAATTCATTAAAATCAAATTCATTGCCACTTCACTTGAATCAAGACATAAGATTCATTACTTGTCATGTCTAGGTGAATCCAAATTATAGTCATCTCAACTTGCAACTTTCACAGGAAAACTGAAAAGAATCATACTATTTTTCAAAAAATTTTCAAAAAATTTGTCAAAATTTTTTTTTTTTTTTACTGGAAAATAACATAAAACTAACTAAAAACCTAGAAACTATAAAAATCAACTAACCAAAATAAAACAAAACTAAAAATTTATTTGTATCCCCCCCCACACTTAAACATTGCATTGTCCTCAATGCTAGCACACAATGGAATAAACAGATAAAGACAACACAATATAAAAGGGGAAAGGGAAAGAGTACAACCGGGATTCAGGGTGGGTTATGAAGTTGGAGCTCCTCCTTGTTATCTCGTGGAACTCCTTCATAAAAGTGTTTGAGCCGATGTCCATTAACTTTGAATTTAGCTCCCGTTTGCTCATCCAAAAGCTCAACTGTGCCAAAAGGGAAAACATTAGAAACTATATAAGGACCTTCCCATTTAGAACGAAGTTTACCTGGCATAAGCTTCAGACGGGATTTGTAGAGTAAGACTTTTTGGCCGACAACAAATTCTTTCCTTGCAATCATCTTGTCATGGAATGCCTTTGTCTTTTCTTTATAGAGCCTTGCATTGTCATAGGCTTCCAATCTGATCTCTTCGAGCTCTTGGAGTTGGAATTTTCTGTGAGAACCTGCTTCATTCAAATTCAAATTACATTTCTTCACAGCCCAGTAAGCTTTATGCTCCACTTCCACCGGTAAGTGACACGCCTTTCCAAATACCAGCCGATAGGGTGACATGCCAATAGGAGTCTTGTAGGCAGTCCTGTAAGCCCAAAGTGAATCATCTAGCCTCTTGCTCCAATCTTTCCTATTCGGCTGCACTGTTTTCTCCAAAATTTGCTTCACCTCCCGATTAGAAATTTCTGCTTGGCCATTTGTCTGAGGGTGGTATGGAGTAGCTACTTTATGCACAACACCATACTTGCTAAGCAAGCTATGCATACTCCGGTTACAAAAGTGAGTGCCCTGGTCACTGATAATGGCTCTGGGAATACCAAACCTACAGAAAATGTGAGAGCGAACGAATTCTACAACTACAGAAGAATCATCAGTCCTGGTAGGTTTGGCTTCCACCCACTTCGAAACATAATCAACGGCTAATAAAATGTATGAAAAGCCAAAAGAAGTGGGAAAAGGTCCCATAAAATCAATGCCCCACACATCAAAGACTTCACAAAATAAGATAGGGTGTTGTGGCATTTCATTTCTCCTAGATATACTACCTGTTTGTTGACACCGAATACATCTTTTACAAAAATTAAAGGCATCACGAAACAGGGTAGGCCAATACAATCCACTATCTAGAACCTTCCTAGCTGTGCGTTTTGAACTAAAGTGACCTCCACATGCTAGTGTGTGACAAAAATTTAAAACAGAATCAAATTCTATATCAGGCACACAACGTCTAATCACTTGGTCACTACATAATCTCCACAAATATGGATCATCCCAAATATAATACCTAGCTTCACTCCTAAACTTATTCAACTGATGTTTAGTCAAATCAACAGGTAATTCAGAAGCAGCTAGATAATTCACTAAGTCTGCATACCATGGATAAAAACTATGCACAGCACATAAATGCTCATCAGGGAAATCATCATCAATAGGTAAGGAATTTACTTTTGAAGCTTCAATTCTGCTCAAGTGGTCTGCCACCAAGTTTTCAGCTCCACTTTTATCCCGGATGTCAATGTCAAATTCTTGAAGTAGAAGCATCCATCTGATCAATCTTGGCTTTGCATCGGGCTTTTTCAGCAAGTACTTCAAGGCTGCATGATCAGTAAAGACAATGACTTTAGTATCAAGTAAATATGATCTAAATTTATCTAAAGCAAAAACAATAGCAAGAAGCTCTTTTTCTGTGGTTGTATAATTTGCTTGGGCCCCATCCAAAGTCTTGGATGCATAAGCAATCACATGGGACCTCTTATTCATTCTCTGGCTCAAGACTGCACCTACAGCAAAATTAGATGCATCACATAAAAGCTCAAATGGGAGGGTCCAATCAGGGGGTTGAATAATGGGTGGGGAAGTCAAGCATTTCTTAAGTTCATCAAAAGCTGTTTTACATGCATCATCAAATTGGAAATCAACATCTTTTTGTAACAACTTAGACAATGGCAAAGCAATTTTACTAAAGTTCTGAATGAATCTTCTATAAAAACC
The DNA here is from genome assembly GCA_032878935.1 of Erythrophleum fordii. Lineage (NCBI taxonomy): Eukaryota > Viridiplantae > Streptophyta > Magnoliopsida > Fabales > Fabaceae > Erythrophleum > Erythrophleum fordii. Next base: position 12,458,291 of record JAVQMF010000057.1, on the reverse strand, counting down.
TGCATGACCTAGAAAAGATCGGATTTCTCGAACACATGTCGGGTATGGTAGAGAAGTTATAACATCTATCTTAGCTTTATCTACCTCTATGCCCTGTTCAGATATAATATGACCCAAAACAATGCCTTTTCGAACCATAAAATGACATTTTTCATAATTAAGTACAAGGTTCTTCTCTATGCATCTAGCTAGGACTCTATCCAGACTACATAAGCAATCATCAAAAGAGTTCCCATATACAGTGAAATCATCCATAAAAATTTCTATACAATGTTCAAGGAAATCACTAAAAATGGAAACCATGCACCGCTGGAAGGTCCCAGGGGCATTGCAAAGACCAAAGGGCATTCGTCTATAGGCATATGTTCCAAATGGGCATGTGAATGTCGTCTTCTCTTGATCCTCCGGGGCTATGCATATCTGAAAATACCCTGAAAATCCATCCAGAAAACAGTAGTGAGATTTACCAGCTAAACGCTCAAGCATCTGATCAATAAATGGGAGGGGGTAATGATCTTTTCTAGTGACTAAATTAAGCCTCCTATAGTCAATGCAAACCCTCCAACTATTCTGTACACGGGTGGGCACCAATTCATTATTTTCATTCCGGATCACTGTGATCCCTGATTTCTTTGGAACTACCTGCACAGGACTAACCCACTGACTGTCAGAAATAGGATATATTATACCAGCAGATAAAAGTTTAGAAACTTCCTTTTTAACCACATCCAGAATAAGTGGGTTCAGTCGCCTTTGAGGTTGCCTTACTGGTTTTGCCCCATCTTCTAACAAAATTCTGTGCATGTATGTATCAGGGCTAATACCAGGTATGTCAGCTAAGGTCCAGCCTATTGCTTGTTTTCTCCTCCTTAAGACCTCTAGAAGCTTCTCTTCTTCCTCTGGAATAATGTCACTAGCCACAATTACTGGAAGCTTCTCATCTTCCCCCAAGTAGGTGTACTTGAGATTGTCTGGAAGCGGTTTGAGTTCTAAGGTGGGAGCTTGCTCAACCGAAGGTATGAGTTGTTTGATTTCGATCTCTTCCATGCCAAATACCTGTTCAGACAACTCACAGACAGAAGAAACAACTTTCCCATCTTTGGGAATATCAGCAGAAGGAGTATTAACAAGAGAGCCAATAGCAATATCAACATCAGTATCACTAACAGATGAACTAGTTACACAGCATTTATTACCACTATCAATAGGCAATGTAAGAGTGGAAATAGATGAACTAGCACAATCAACATATCCAGAAGTGACATCAATATGTAACATATCCTGAGAATCAGTAAATCCAGCAACATTAGAACATTCAGGGAAAGCAACAGCATGCACATCATCTTTAGAACAAGAAGATTGACCTAAACTAGTATAATCATCCAAATCAGACAAAGGCTGTCCTACAGTGAAATCAGCATAAAAGGAGGAGGTCTCAGAACCATGATAGTCAATACATGGAAGAGACTCACCATTCTCAATGAAAGCACTAATCTGGGAGCAATTATCACATATAGTACTTCCAACACATGTACAGTCAAGAGAATCATCCAAGTCAGCAATATCACAGGAATCAATCAATAAACTATCCCAAAATTCAGTGCTAGCATTATCAACTAACATATCAATCAGGCTGATATTAAAAACAGAGTTATCATCACAAGGATATTTCATGGCATCAAATATATTAAATTGTATCACATTGCCAGCAAACTCCATTTGAAGATTACCTTCATGCACATTTATAATTGTTTTAGCAGTTTTCAGGAAAGGTCTACCTAAAATGAGTGGGGCATGTCCACTAGATCTATATCTATCATCTTCCATATTAAGGACATAAAAATCAGCTGGAAAAATTAAATCCTTTACCTTAACCAGAACATCCTCCAACACTCCTGAAGGATAAGCAATACTCCTATTTGCCAGCTGCACAACCACTCCGGTAGGTTTCAGCTCTCCCACCTGCAAAGATGAATAAACAGATTTAGGCATAACATTTATAGCTGCACCAAGATCAATTAACGCATCAGAAAACTCAAAATTTCCAATGGTGCATGGAATTGTAAAAGTGCCCGGATCTTGACACTTGGTGGGCATTGCTGGCTGTATGAGTGCTGAAACGTTTTTACCAAAATTGACTTTTTCATTCCCTCTCAGACGCCTCTTGTTAGTGCATATCTCCTTGAGAAACTTAGCATATTTAGGAATGGTCTTGATTGCCTCCAACAAGGGTATATTGACTTCAACCTTTTTAAAAGTCTCAAGAATTTCTTTTTCTGCATCTGCTTCAGTTTGCCTCTTTCCCAAGGTAGGTCTATGTGGGAAAGGCAAAATTTGCTTTGGCTCCTCTTCATTATTAGGCTTATTTGGTGCGACGTGTGTTTTTGGTGACGCCGATTTATCCATGGTGGTGGTATCTGAGGATCCCTGGACTTCTTTTCCACTCCTAAGAGTGATGGCACTAACATTGCTATTATTCCTCGGATTAACAACTGTCTGTGAGGGTAATTGGCTTGAACCTTGGCTTTTTATCTCATTGAGAGAATTAGCTAATTGGCTAACCATATTTTCCAAATGCTTGTTCTGATTTTTCATGTTAGCCAATTCTTGTTTGTTTCTAGCCTCATTTTGATCCATCTTTTCCAAGAGTTGCTTCATCATAAACTCCATGCTGTTATTTTTTATGGGTTCCTCTTGGGTAGGAACTGATTGCTTAAGAGGTTGGGAATACTGTGCACTTGGTCCTGCAACATTGTATCTATTTTGCTGTTGTCCTCCCCCATATCTCAGGTTAGGGTGATCCCTCCATCCTGGATTGTATGTATTAGAATAGGGATCATATTTTTGTTGCCCTTGTTGCATTGGCCTAACTGGAAACATCCCAGCACAAGCCTCTACCCTGTCCTCTAACATAGGGCACTGATCAGTAGTATGTGTGGCTAAAGAGCATATATCACACAGGGGTCCTACCAAGGTAGTAGAGGAAGATGTCTATCCAGATGCATAACACTGTGGATAAGAATATGTCTGAGCAGGGAAGGACTGTGGTGCACAAGTCTGAGAAGGGATGGAGGATGACTGCTGTCGATCTAAAGCAAGCTTTTGGAGCACAGTAGACATTACTTCAAGTTTGCTCTCAATTCTTTGACCATAATCTGGAGTACACAATTCATTGACTCCTCTTGCTGCTTGCATTGATCTGGATCCAAATTGCTGAGCATTCTGAGCCATCTTATCAATCAACTCCCAGGCTCCTGTAGGTGTCAAATCACCTAAGGCTCCCCCAGAGGCAGCATCAATCATATTTCTATCCATGATCAACAGCCCCTCATAGAAGTACTGGATAAGCAACTGATCAGAGATTTGATGGTGAGGACAACTAGCCAACAATCTTTTGAATCTTTCCCAGTACTCATATAAAGTCTCTCCACTATTCTGTCTGATCCCACATATCTCCTTCCTTATTGGTGCAGTGCGAGATGCAGGAAAGAATTTCTCCAAAAATAACCTCTTCAGTTGGTCCCAAGAAGCAATGGCACCGGGAGGTAGATAGTACAACCAATCCTTGGCTAAACCATCCAAGGAAAAAGGAAATGCTCTGAGCTTGATTTGTTCCTCTGAGACACCTTGTGGCTTCATTGTAGAGCATACAACATGGAATTCTTTTAGATGTTTGTGAGGGTCATCTCCTGCAAGTCCCTGAAACTTAGGAAGTAAGTGAATCAATCCGGATTTAAGCTCAAAATTTGCATCTAATTCTGGATATTGTATGCAAAGATTTTGATAATGCACATTAGGAGCTGTCAATTCTCTAATAGTTCTAGCATGCATGTTATTATTCAAATTTGCATTCACATTCAAGTTAGCCTGAACATGCATATTCCTGTTAGCATTTATTTGATCTTGTTCAGCCATATTATCACTAGCAAATTGAAGTGCACAATCAATTCCTTGCACAGAATCAAAAGCAGATGAATTAGAGCTATTAATTCCTACACTATCCTTGTTTTTCCTAATCCTTACTTGTCTTTTAAGGGTTTTTTCAATTTCTGGATCCAAATCAATTAATTTTTCACTAGAACTTCTTGTCATACACCAATTAGACAAGCAAAAACTAAGAAGGAACACAAAAATTAACAAAGAAAAATTAAAACAAAAATTCCAGAAAAATTAGAAAAATCCTAGAAAATTCGAAAAAATACTAAAAAATTCGAAAAAGTGCTCTAAACGTTGCCATTTGGCCAAAAAATGGTGCACCTAATAGCTATGCTATTACTTTTGCTCAAAACACCCAAAAACTTTGAAATACAGAATTTGAGAATTTTCTGGGCACTTTAAACGAAAATTCCAGCAAGTAGGCAAATTAATACGCAACACCGAAATTACCAAATTCCAAGTTCGAAACAGAGCAAAAATTCAGCTAAAATAAAATCAAAACAGAGATAAAACAAAACAAAAATACCTAGAAAACTTTCTCAAACAATTAAGAAACTAAACTCCCCGGCAACGGCGCCAAATTTGATGATCGTGTCGTGCAATCTCAAATAAAACTAGGTAACAAAGTAAATTTGTAGATAATGGTGCAACCTAGGTCATCTTTCCAAGGAGTTTGTGCCTTAAATTGTTTATGGAAGAATATTCTAAGTATTACTATTAGAATCTAATTTGGGGGTTTGATATGCTAGAATTTAATTGAACTAAAATTAATTGACAAGAATTAAAAATCTAAAACTGAGTTCAAGTGATTTATCAAGTAAATGAGGTAACTAGCTTTCAATTGGATTCCCTAGAGTTCAATTATCCTTGCTCTATTTAGCTTACCAATTTAGGATTAAATTCTTGCTCTTTAGTGTATTCCTCATAGGGTTCTTGAATAACCATCCACGATTCAATTCATCAATTGTTCAAAGAATTTTACAACCACAAGAAACCTTAAACAACTAATTAATTGGATTAAGAATAAGAACACACTACACTAAATTTGATTAATTTATGAAAGCTACTGCACAATTCACTCAAGATGCTAATTCACCAATTAGATTAATTAATTCCTCAAGCAATTAATTTGCACAAAAGTTCCAGCTAACTAACCCAATAACCATTGCATCAATTAGCCCAAATTCAAGAGGAAATTAGAGTTCAATTGCACAGCACTAATTCTGGAATTTTCACAAACAGATGGTGATCATAAATAATTCCAAAATTCAAATCAAGTTCAATCCAAAAATTAATTCAATCTGGTAATTCTAGCAATTAAATTCCTAAACCAAAAAGCTAAACCTAGTCAAATTAACAAAGGAAATAATGCTAAAATCAAGAGATTGAGCAAGAGAGTTTTATCCAAATTCATTAGGAGATGTAGAGCTCAAATCTTCATCTAGGAGAATTCAATCTTCAGCTAGCCACCACAAGGAATTTAAGCTGCCATGGAGGGATCAAATGAAGGAGAATCAATCAAAGAGGCAGCCATTGAGAGAAAAACTCTTCTTCTTCAACGATGGAACCTCCTTTTTTTGTTTCTGCGTCTTGCCTCTTCAGTTCGATCTCTCCAGCCTTTTTTCTATGTTCTCCTCCTTCTCCTGTTTCCCAGCGTCCCCTCTAAGTTTTTATTTTCTCCTTCCCTCCTTGTTCACGTCTCTTTCCTTGTTTCTGCACGCTGAAATCCCGCAATCTAATCCTCATCTTCATCTTAATTCCTACGTCAGCCAGTAGCTTCCTTAATTCCACGTGCTCAGCTCTCTTAATCCAAATCTGAAGCTCCTTCATGTGTGTATGGAGTGTGGGCCCCATTCTTTTATTTTATTATTTTGTTTCATATATTCTGTTGCATGCTTTCCACTTTTCACGTAGCTTCCTTCTTGTATTTCTATTCCAGTAGCTCGAGTTCTGTTTGTGTTGCTTTTTGCATGGTTCGCATCAACTCTCCAACTCGTCTTCCTCTTTTCTCAAATCCCAGCCACGTTGCTTCTGCATGTATAGCTACTGCCTCCACGTGATTTTCATGCGAAGCTCCAGCGTTCAGCTTTCTTCTTCGTTTGCTGCTGTCCAGACGTGATCTCCAGCTCCCTCTTCTTCATGCGTTTATCTGGTTCTACCTCGTCATTCTGCTTGTTTTCTTCATGCGTTTATATTTCTTCTCCAACTCGTCTTCCTCTTTTCTCAAATCCCAGCCACGTTGCTTCTGCATGTATAGCTACTGCCTCCACGTGATTTTCATGCGAAGCTCCAGCGTTCAGCTTTCTTCTTCGTTTGCTGCTGTCCAGACGTGATCTCCAGCTCCCTCTTCTTCATGCGTTTATCTGGTTCTACCCCGTCATTCTGCTCGTTTTCTTCATGCGTTTATATTTCTTCTCCAACTCGTGGCAAGCTCCTTCATCCCAAGCCTCCAGCTCCAGCGTCTTTTCCTCTGTTTCTGCTGTTTCTTCCAGTTCTGCACTACATCACACAAAACTCGAGCTTCTACTGTTCTGGAGCTGCATTCGAGGCTTTGTTCTGCATGTGTGTGTCTTCATTCATCACATGAATCTCCTCTTGTTTCTCATGTACTTTGTGGCTTCATTCTGGACCCTAAACCCGTAGCTTCAATGCTTTCTTTCTCTTCACACGTGAGCTGCCTCATTCGTCCTTCTCTCAAGAAATTCCTCTCCTCTGTTTTGCTCATAGTATTTCACGTAGAACTCAAGCTTTTTATCCTCGAGAAGCAATCCCTTATTACCCTTCAGCTAGAACTCGTGGCTATCTTCTTCTTCAAAATCACGTTGCTTCAGCTCTTCATTCAAACGTGATTTCTTTACTCATCCCGTGGCCAACTTCTCATGTCTTCTCCATGATATACTCCCATGCATGATTCTCTTCTTTTAGTCCCAAGCCTTATCACGTTCTGTTCTTTGCCTCTTCTTTACATGGCTATAATCCTTTTAGTTTGTGGCTTTCCTTCAAAGCTCCAATTGCCCAACAAAAATCTGCACAAAGAATAAGAACAATTCAACAGAAAAATTCACAAAATCATTTAACATAAAATTGTGCATTGAAATTCCTAAATTTTGCAATTAAATTCCTAAAGTATAGAAATGGCTATTAAAATAAATTTCCATTCAATTGTATGCATTAAGCTACATTTGATTATTAAAATGACTAAGTTAGGAGGATGAAAATAGATAAAATATATGTTTATCAATAGAGGCCCAATATTTATCTTGTATAGGCTCAATTAAGTGGCCCAATTACCCTTGTGCAGACCCAAGCCCTTGAGCTTTTCAAATTAGGCCCAAATCCCATTAAACTTCAGCAACCCAATGTGTGAAAACTGGCCTAACAGAATTATGCAGCCTAACAATTAAAAACTGGCCCAATAAGCAAAATCTGAAACCCAATTGGATTTGGACTTGGAGCAACCCATGACCCAGCCTTTTGACCCAACTTAAACCCACCTAAAACCTTAATGCTTCAGCCACTTTTCCCTTCATTTGCTGAAACACAAAAATAGAAGAGAAATTCGGAGGTGAGGAGAGGAGGCTAGGGTTCTTGACATAATTCTGCATTTTCTCACATTTGGAGCAAGATTTGGCTAAGGTAATAGTTATACAACTTAATCCCCTCATCTTCCTCTTTAATTTGGTCTGATTAGTTTTTCATTTGGAGAGATTTCATTATACCCAAAATCTGAAAAGTGAGTGTTTGGAGGTTTTCTTGGTGAAATTCGTAGGTTGAGGTTGGGGTTGGTATTAGGTGAGTTTAAACCCCCATTTTGATGCATTTTCTATTAGTTTGAGACCCCTATAATTGACCTATGATATGGGCTTTGGTTTCATGTGAAATTACCCAGAAATTGGAGTGAACTATGGAAATTTCTGGTGTGGGGAAATTGGAATCCGAAGTTAAATCTCTTGGTAATTAGGTGAGTAACTTCTAGTCTATTAATAGTAGTTCAACTCTTTGAATATTTGATTGTGATCAGAAATGATGATAATGATGTTTGTTATAGGCTTGGTGTACATTTGGATTATTATGGTAGCTAGGGGAAGAGTAATTGGCTTCATTGAGGTAACTGGGTTATTTTTCTAATTCCATGTATATGCTCTTGTTAATCTGCTATTTGTTACACATGCTTGATTTTGAAATATTAAATGACTGGTTGACTACTTGATTGTTATTGTGATTGGACCTTGTGAGTCCATGGTGGAGATGTGGTGCGGCTGCCACCCGTGCATGTGCTACGATCGAGCACTGGGTTGTGATCAAACCCAGATGCACTGAGCCCTGGTTGTGCTCAATGGGGAGTAGGTGCCATGGACGGGCCTCTCCCGGTATTAATGGCCTTTAACATGTTATGTATGATTGCTGGTATGGGACAGTAGTCATTGGTAGCTTAACTAGTTCATTTGCCAATTGAATTGATGATTCTGATATTGATGACATGAGATTGTCTTGGATTGATTGACCTGTACATATATATGGAAATTTCCTTTTGTTACTGAGATTGTATATCTCACCCCGTTGTGGGCTAACATTTTCAGGGATCGGACCTCTTAGTGGCAAGGAGAAAATTAACGAGAGCCTGTTAAATGGTTTGGTAGCACATAGGTCTGGGAGTTTGACAAAATGTATTGTAATTGAATTGTTAGTTTTGTATCATTGCTGCATTGCATCATGAGTTGCCAAGTATAGGGATTGTATATGTAATTCGATTATCATGGAATTAAACCTTATGATTGTAATTGGCTAATAATGGAAAGTGTATCTAATGTTAAATATCAACGGTGCATGATTGGTGTTGTTATTATTCCATAAACTTGCTGATAGGAGGTAATTAGAGGAAAGAAATGGGCACATAAGTTTTGAATGGGTAATGGAAGCATAGCTAAATAAATAAGGTAGATAAATGCCATTAGAGCCATATAAAATGAGGGGAAGTGATCTTAGGGTGTCCCTAAGAAGAGAAATGGGGTGTAGGGGGCGAAATATAGTGAAAACAGTTACAGAAGGGAGTCACGCCGCGGCCAAGAAGGCTTCGCCGCGGCCTAGGGAGTGACAGTGGCGAGGGACGCCGCGGCGCGGAGTGAAAATAATTGCCCAGGGGGTGATAGAACGTAACCTCACCGCGGCGTAAGAAGTCTCGCCGCGGCGCGAGTCGAGGAAATTAATTAGGGAGGTTACAGTAGCAAAACTCGCCGCGGCGCCACATAGGTTGGCCGCGGCGCAGATCCAACTCACCGCGGCGACAGTCAGGAAAATTCCAGAGAGCAACGTGGCTGCGGCGCAATGGTTCTAGGCCGCGGCGCAAGTTTAAAAACTTGGTTTTCGAGTTCCAGAACCTAGCTTAGCCGCGGCGGGGAAGTTCCAGGTCGCGGCGCAGGTCCCCGAACTTCTATATTTGACCTAAAAACCCTAATTTCAGTAAGGCTAATGTTAGGGAGTAGCATGGGGACATTGGTGGGATGTTTTGTGGGTTGGAATTAATTAATGGATGAATCCTAAGCCTTAATGATGGTACAAACCCTTTTATGCATATTTTCGTTATGGTTGTTAGTTGATGATCCTAGTAGTATCAAGGTTTAAATTTCCCCTATATTTTCTTAATGTGATTAGTCGCAACGACTCCAAACCTTGATCATTATTTATTAATCATGTATTTAACTATAATTACCGATGTTAGAATTTAGGGTCGTCACACTCAATGATTTACATCTCATAAACTTTATATATATATATATATATAAAAACTTTGACATCAAAATACATAAATTTCCTATTCTATTGTCAAAGTATCATTCTTCAAGTTGCTTGGCTCCCATTTCTTACTCCATGTGGCTCACCTGAACATTGTTAGATATAGTATGTGGAAGAGCGAGATTCAAAGAATCCCAATAACTCTTTTATCCTTTCAAATATACATATATGGTACATTTTCATGTCAAGGAATGCAAGCATTTAATGAAAGCTTCTAGTAAACATATATAATCATTTTTCAAGTCACGAAAACTCATTCAAATCAAATATAGGCTTTAGGGACTTTTGGTTTAGCCTCACCCAATTTCTTTGGGACTTTTGGATTTGCCTCATCCACTTTTAGGGACTTTTAACTTAACCCCACTCTTTCTTGAGACTTTTAGCTTTGCTCACCTATTCTTACGAACTTTTGGCTTCTCCTCACCCATTCCAAGGGACTTTTGGCATAACCTCACCCATTCAAGCCATCTTGTATTCATAATATGTTTCAAGAAGGATAATTGTAACACCCCAAAATTAATTAAGGTATTAATCAAAGATTTGGGTTAATTAAGAATAATTAATATGGAATAATCAAATAAGTTAAGTGAATTAAACTTCTAGGGAGATCAATTATTAATATAAGTTTGAGGTTTAATTGGGATAGAAACTTCATCTAGGCCCAAATTAATGTAGGAGATCATGATAAGAGGTTAATGGAGGCCCAACAAGTTTAGTGCAGACATAATCAGATTCAATATAATAGAGGCCCAAGATCCATCTTTTATAGGCCCTTATAGTTGGCCCAATAACCCTTGTGCAGACCCAAAACCTTTGAGCTCTTAAAACTTGGTCTGGCCTAATTAAATTCCTGCAGCCCAACACCTTGAAGCTGGCCCAACCAACCTTAAATCTGAAGCCCATTTAGAGTTGGATCATTAGAGCAGCCCATAACCCATGGAAAACCTAACTTAAACCCTAAAAACTAACCTAGTCACCCCCCATTTTGCAGAATACAAAGACACAAAAGAAAATTCGGAGGTTTGAAAGGAGAATAGGGTTTGGGGCAAGAAATCCATCATTTCCCACTTCTAGAGCAAGATTCAGCTAAGGTAATAGTTATATAACTTAATACTCTCATCTTTCTCTTCATTTTGGCGTAATTAGTTTTTCATTTGGAGTATTTTCACCCACACCCAAAATCTGAAACTTGTCATTTGATGTTTCCATTGTGAAAATTCGTAGGTCGAGGCTAGGGCTGACATTAAGTAATATAAACTCTCCATTTTGATGTTTTCTTTGCTAGTTTGAGACCCCTATAGCTGATTTATAATATGGGTATTATTTCTGTACGAATTTACTCAAAATTTGAGGTGTTATTTTGAGGTTTCTAGGGTAAGAACAACCGAATCTGAATTTGGTTTTAATGGTGACTAGGCTGAAGTAACATTCAATTGGCTCTTAAGAGGATTGGCTATAAGTGAGGTAATTGGGACTATAATAATTCTATGCATATATCTATTTTAATATCATATTTATTGTACATGAATGATTTGAAATGCTAAATGAATTAGTTAGCTATCTATGATTTTGTGATTGGACTTTGTAAGTCCATGGTGGAGCTGTGGTACGGCTGCCACCTGTGCATGTGCTTTGATCAGGCACCGGGTTATGATCAAACCCTAGATGCACTGAGCCCTGATTGTGCTCAATGAAGAATAGGTGAGGTGGACCAGCCTCTCCTGATATTATTGGCCTTTAACATATGGAAATATGATTACTAGTATGGGATAGTAATTATGATAGCCTAATTATTTCATTTAATGATATGACTGGTATTTTTTTTATACTTATGTGAAATCGTGCATATATGTTAATTAAACTGGATTATATGATAGAATTTCCTTGGTTACTAAAATTTGCATCTAACCCTGTTTCATAGGATTATACTTTCAGGTGAAGGCCCTTCGGGTAAGGATAAGGGGAAGCAAGTGGATGAAAATCCATGAGCTCTAGCCATGTGTGGAAGAAGCTACACTTGGGCTAATCTGAGTAGAGTAGATGCAATTTTGTTAATCTTTTATATAGCATCATCATGTAATCATATTGCCAAGTGTAAGCGTTTATATTTTGATTAGTTGGAATGTATTTATTAAGGAGTTAAGTCTCAATATATCTTGGTTTAGGTTGTATGAACCTATAGTATCTTATGTATATGTTGGAGATTGTGCCTTAGGCCAATCATAGTATTGCGAATATTATTTTTATTAAGAAATAAGAGTTTTCTTTTATTACATTATTATATTATTTGCATGTTTATATATAATAATATCCATGAAAAAATCTTTTTTTTTAGATTATCCAAAATGTCCCTAGTCAATCATCTTTGTGGGAACAACGATGAATTAAGACTAGTATGATTTTGATTGATTAAGTATTAATCATGTATGATGATATGAATCAAAATCATAGGTGTGTGTTAGAGAACAGGATGTTAGATAGACCCGTCATAAGATAAACTACATGGATTAGGTCATAAGTTTATCTCATATATAACCGTGTCATTGATCCCTTAGACCTAAGATCACCATAGATTCCTACATGAAGGACATTGTACTTTAGCATAGTCTAATGTCACCTTTAACCGGGTGATTATAAAGGTCATGATCGGGTATAGTGGAATCCATGCAGAGGAAAATGAGTGGTCAAGATAGAATTTGTCCCTCTGATTAATAGAGAGATATCTCTGGGCCCCTCGATGAGTGTGACTAAGAAATGCATGGCCATACTCAGATGGAAAGGGTTCCATCTTATATCAGTCTGCTCAGAGATCGAGAAAGTTACGATCGAGCAAGTTGAGGATGACATTTTCATGCCTCATACTCGATTTAGATGTCGTGTGACAAAAGGGATATGATAGGGTTGTAAGATTAGTTGCATTAGATCACCGATCCCGTATGATTTGGGTAGTCACAATGTCTTGCTAGAGGCCGCTTGTGACTTGTAGGTCAAACAGTGCAGTTGGCCCACTGCCAACATCATATGGGCCTGCAGGGTCGCACACAAGAAAGAACTAACTCGAGCTAAAATGTCCACATTCATTGAATCAAAAATATGTCTAGATTCAATGAATTTAATTTTTAAATTTAGGATAGAGGAATTATTTATATATATAAATAATTAAATTCAATATATATATATTATATTTGATATTATATATATATATATATATGTATATATATGAATTAGTTTAAATTTGATTCTATTAGATAGATTTAAATTTAAACTATAGGATAGATTTGAATTTAAACTAATAAATATATTTAATGATATATTTAATTAATTTTGATTAATTAAATATATATAAAACCCTAGTCTATAAATAGGGTTTCCATATTAGAAAAAGTAATTCTAGAGTTGCCTCCAAAAACCCTAAAGAGAGGGACATTGTACGGACGTTGTACAAAATTATACGGATGTCGCATAAAATTGTACGAACGTCGTACAAACATGTGCTAGCACGCCGTTCGAGTTGCTGAACCCCATTTGTGTAGATACTAGTAGAGGGAACTGATCTGTGGTCAGCTCCTGTGATTTAGACGAAGTGTAAATAGCAAACTCAATTGACAAAAAAGTTAATACTCTGAACCTATTCAGTTCAAGCAATTTTGACGGATCCTTAGTGAGAATCAGGATCAAAAAAATTTTAAATTCCACTGTGTGCCCCCCATTATTCCCAACAGTATGGACTTCGTTGAATTCATGATATGGTTTACTATTGGGAATATCATCAAGGTATCTATTAGATTGTTGATATGAATTAGTAATGTATGGAATCTTTAATGAAATATATACTTGAATGGTAATCGCTGGAAGCTTATGAAATTCTTTGGTTATTAATCTATGAACTGGTTAATATAGGGTAGTTGGAGGAGTAGAAATGGACACTTAAGTCTTGAACTAGTAATGATAGATTAGCTAGGTAATTAAGGTACATAACTACCATTAAAGTTGCATAAATTAAGGTAGAATAGCCCTAAGGTGATATTAGAGGGAGAGTATGAGACCAGATTTTCGGAGTTATAGAATCAGAAGGAATTTCACCACGGCCAATAGAGGCGAATTTGCCCAAGGGGAGTCCAAAGAGAAATTTGCCACAGCAAAATGCATAATAGCCGCAGTAAAATGTGAAAGGCTATACTGGGAGTCATCCAGAGGGAAATTCGCCGCGGCAAAAGGGGTAATTGGCCGCAGTGAACTTTTGTAAAAATGTCCCAGGTGTTCCAGAGAGGAATTAGCCGCAGTTAATAAGGGAATTGGCCGTGGCGAATAGCGAGAGGCGAGCAAGATAAGTTCCAAGAGGCTTCCTCACCGAGACACCAAGTAGGTTAGCTGCGGCGGAGGTCCAACTTGTCGTGGCGAAACTAGTGATGAAGTAAGGGGCAAAACTAAGAGGAATTGGCCGCGGTGAACATTCTGAAACCTTTATATTAATTAAGAAACCTTAGTTTTTCATATGGTAATCTCAAGGGATGATTTAGAAACATTGGGATGAGTTATAATTTATGGGTAATAGAATCAAAGGCTTATAAATAAATGTTTATTTTCCTTATGTACATAAGTGCTTGTAATTGTATGGCTAATGACTCTAATAACATTAATGTTCAAATTTCCTCGTATTTTCACAATGTAATTGGTCGTAATGCCTTTTAAACCTAATCTATGATTATTAATCACGTATTTAACCTTAATTACAATGATTAGAAATTAAGGTTGTCACAATAATGGTACCAAAGCATTATATCAATAGCTATAAACATATCTCATGGCTCAAACATACACATAAGCATCCAATGATAATTAAATATCCACGATATGCATACAAGAAAGGATATAGGGCTACCTTGAGTCAAAAATCATAAGCTTTCCTTTTGAAATTTTCCCTTCCCCTTCTTGGCCTCACACACACATCTAGGAAGATTTTGATTTGCTTGGCCTAGACATATCAAATAAGACACAATTACATAATTGGAACTAATTCTAGTCTCACATAAACTCTATGCAAGCTTGTCTTAAGTTATGGCATGGTTATGGTTCCATATAAGAGCATAATAAAGCAACCCCTAGAATTTATTATTTTAGCTCCAATTTCTCATTCAATCTAAGTCTCATGACTCCATTTAAACTCATTAGAGTCATCTCCAATTCAATTCAAGGTGACTAAACTTAAATTGCTTCTTTATGCCTTAAAAAGGAACCTAAACCTTCATCTTACAAACCATAGCTTCTAAATTCAAACCAATGGTTCCCTTGGTACTTATTAATCATATCTAGACTATTTTTATCCTTGGAATCAAAGAAAACTCTCCCTAGGTACCCTTTCCCTTCCTTGGCTAAGACATGCATACCTATAGGAGCCCATGGAGTTTTTTTGTTTTCTTTAGGGAATTTGGCCTCTATGAATCTTCCTAGACTTCTTAAGAACTTACATATACTCTTACATAAGCTAGATTATCATTAGAAATTTTCAAAAATTGCTAGGTGCAACAAGAACCCTAAGTAACATAACTTAATTTCTAAAGCTTCTCTTTTAGTAATTGCATATTGCCATAACATATATATTCCATTATCATACTCTTCCATCCAAGGCTATTATATCCATTTTCCCCATGAAATTACAAGAAAAGTATGAAAATAATACACTTTTGTTAAACAATGTCAGGGTTAAAATTTCAATTCGCGTCATATGGGTCTCGTGGATTAACCAACAATATTACCTAGTCATTTAGCATTGGTACAAATCATAAGTAACTCAACTTATCCAGCAAGCCATGGTTCTCAAATCAAAAACCTCAAAAATCCCTTCATTCATCACGAATTGTACAGTGCCAGATTTAAGGAAAACTTTGAAAATTCATAACTAAATGTGAAAAAATTGAAATCTGTTGTGCCATAGCTTTTTGGAAAGCTATGAGTGTTAACTTTACACGAAAAATAATTTCAAGTTATGAACATAATATCTGGACCATGTTTGATGTCAAAAAAGGCACAAAGGTTCGACTAGCTACTAGTACTGACACACATTTATATGAACTTCAAAAACATCCAATTAATTCCACAAAAATCTAATCCATACAAATGATACCATTTTGGAAAGCTATAGATGTTAGCTAGAGGGAAAAAATTATTCCAAACCATTCTTGGTTCGTTCAAACCATTAAAACCAATCAAATAGTGACATAGGTCTGACTAAATGTCTGGTACTAGATAGCAATTTTAAAAATTCATATCTCATTCTCTAGATATCAAAAAAATTTCCAATTTCAAAAATTCACCAAATATTGTGTAGACTTCCAAATATTACCCACTTTAACTTGTCAAAAAGCTCTCAATAAGAGCTAGATGCATGCCAAGTTTCAAACCAAGAAGAACTCATTTAGATAGAAAGTGGTATGGCTCACTAATTTGGTCCATTTTGCTCCATATGAAGTACCAATTTTGTCCAAATGGCTTTCTTTAATGTTTGGCACCTCTTGGATAAGTTTAAAAGCATAAATATGACTTGTGTAAGCTATGCAAGGGATCCCAAATACCATACATCTCATTTTGACCATCGCACACTCAATAATGCATACATCCAAGTGAGCATCCAAGTGTTCAAAATTTATATTCTCATTGTCTTGGTACCATACAATGTTCATACACCATTTACATATAATATTAAATTTGCTCATTGGTCTACAACTCAAAAATAATGTGTACGTGAGTATTTTGACATTCCTACACACTTTAAGATTACATAAACTACATCATTGTCAAAACCATGCTATTCATACTTCATTGTTTCCATTCCTTGGCTCTTGAGTTCCACCTAAGCCATATAAGATAGGATAAGGAAAAGGGTGAGATTCATGGAATTTTAATAGCTCTTCTTCCTTTCAAACACACAATATGGATGCAATTCCTATGTTTAAGATGCCTGTATGGCATTCATAATTTCTTAAACATACATAAATCATTTATCCCATTCAATAAGTTGAAAACAACATCTATAGGCTTGCTAAGACAATGGTTTAGCCTCACCCATTCTCTTTGGGACTTTTGAACTTGTCTCACCCATTTTCAATGGACTTTTAACTAAGCCTTACCCTTTCTAGTGACTTTTGGCTAGTCTTACCTAACCTTTAGGGACTTTTGGCTCATCTTCACCCTTGCTAAGGGACTTTTGGCTTCACCACACTCAAACAAGCCAAGAACATGGATGAAAGCATCTTATAAACACATGACATAGCAGCATGGTACTATGGCATTTAAAAACTAGCTAAAAACATTTTTCATGGTTTAAACATATGCACACACATTCAAGAACAAAGAAACATCCACACATGCATGAAAGAAAAGAGAGAGATCTACCTTGGTATTTAGGTAAACTTTAATTTGGTTTATTCCTTCCCTTTCTTGGTCCCATAAGAACAACTAGTTGGAGTTGGTTTCCTTGGCCTAGCCATAATAAACAACACTTAATTATACTCTTAGAACAAGCTAGGACATTAAACTTACACTTAAGAATGCACCATTTGTTTAATAGTCCCATAATGGCTTCATTAATGGCCTAATGAAGAAACCACTATAATTCAAATTCTTGGCCCCATTCTCTTCTCATATCTAGGCCTCTTGATCTTATTTAAGGTCCTTGGAGCCCTTACACACTCACTTCCAAAAGCCTAGACATAAGTTGCTTTATAAGGTCATATAATGGAAGCCATTGCCTCATCGCTCAATCTATGGCTCCTAAATTTTTTCCAAGAGTTTTTCCTACCTTCGTCCATCATATAAAGTCCCAAACCAAGGCTAGAACAAATTAAAATAGTCCCTAACCTATCCATCTAGTCTTGGCTGAACCATAAGGGAAGGAATGAGCCCATTGAGATTTTGATTTTTCCTTGATGGGAGACACACTTGGGAAGCTTCTTAAAGGTCTTAAGAACTTATTTAAATCCTCACATCACCTAGAACACCCTTGGATAAAATTAGATTTTTGCCTATGTTTTTGAATCCTTAACTTCCTGTTCTTAGTTCTCTTTTGCTTCTTAACTAATTCCACTTATATCTTCCTAATCCTCACATCTTAAAACCCCTAATTCTACCTTAATATGGTTAGAATTTATCTCCTATGGAATGGGCCCTAAGCTTAAGGAAAATTTCATGGAGGAAGTAAGCAAGGAGAATCAACAAAATAAGAAGAAATACCTTGGTTTCTTGGTTTTTTCAAAGCCTCTTTCACTTGGTGTAGACTCCTCCTTGAATTCCTACTCTTCTCCCTCTGAACTAGACCCAAAAATAGCCCCACTTCATCAAAAAAAACTATAGAAAGGAATATGGGAAGGAGGAGAAGAGAGTTTCTAAAGAGAGAACTAGAAAAAGTCTTGATTTCCATGCCTTTTCTTCTTGGTTTTTCTTCCTCCTTGAGCTCTCTGCTAGTGTGTCTCTCTTCTCAAGCTTCTCTCTCTGGTTTAGGCAAAATGAAGAGTCTATTAAGATGAAAGAGAAGAGGGATGCTTCATATATCAAAAAGGGATTCATAAAAGCTTTTTAAAAATGCCACTTTTGTCCTTCATTCTTGGCTAATTCATTTGAGACTCATTTTATCTCCTTTTTAAAAATCATATTTTTCATTATAAAACTTAGGTCCCCTAATTTATAAAATAGCTTTAGAATCACTTAATTTAGATTTAAAATTATTCTGAACCATTTGGTCAAAGTTTTAGTCAACCAACGGCCGAAATCACTCACCGAAAGGGTTTCAACTATCTTGGACTTCCCATAGTTTTCAAGGCCTCTAAAAACCTCAAAAAACTCAAATTTTCCATTTAAAAAACCCTCTTGTGAGTTTTCTAAAAAGTGCCCATATTTATGAAAACACCACTGGCCTTTGGCAAATTTTTCGAATCACTCCGACCTAGTTTCTGGGTAACTCAAGGCTCAAAACCTCATTTTCTATTATTTAGAATTTTATTCTAATTTTATTTGGCCTTAACTCATTCACTCTATGGGACTTCCTTTTATATCCCGTGCATTTTGCACATTTACGGAGAAACCAAACAACGCGTTTCTCACATTTATGGAGGGACCGAATGTTACACATATTCTTACTCCTTATGCCTTAAAACCCTTGTTCCTACCTAGCTATGACCAGAAATCCTTTCCTCCTTCACGAGCCTAAGGTTGGTCAAAACACACAAGAGAAGAAACAACTAAGAAGATGCAAGCAAGCCATGATATCTTACCTTGTTTTCAAGCTTTTTCAAGAAGCTTTCTACAGCCTTTAATCTCTCCTTTAAATCCTTTCCTCTTATGACTAAACCATCCATGAAATAGCTCCAAATTAATCAGTAAAACTAAAGAAAAAGGAAGGAGAAAGAGGAGGAGTTGGAAGAAGGAGAAAGCATGAAAAATCATGAATTTTCTTACACTTTTTGCTTGGTTTTCCTTTCCTTTATTCCTCCCTTTTAGTGTTCCACTTCAAGGTGTCCAAGAATCTAGTTTAAGGTTGAGAAAAGTTGGTTTATGCATAAGGGAGAAGTGGGTCGTGATATATAAAGGCTAGGCTAAGTTATAACACTTTTTAAAAATTTCAATTTTGTCCTTTTTCTTGGTTCTTTCCATTTGGGTTCATTTCAACTCCTTTTTGAGAATTGTCTTTTCCATCATGAAATTTAAATCCTTTAATTCATAAAATACCTTTGCTTTCACCCAAATCGGATTTAAAACCTTCCCAAATAAATCAATCAAAGTTTCGGTCAACTGACACTGCATGCCAAAAGGTTTCAATTATTTTAGAGGTTCCTATGATTTTTAGAGCTTTTGAAAACCCTAGAAAACTCAATTTTACCATTTAAAGATTCTTCTTTTGAGTTCTTTAAAAGTTGGCCAAAATTACGAAAATGTTACTACCTTTTCATATAATTTTGTTTAGCTGTTCTAACTCTAATTTCCAAGTATCTTTATCTTGTGTCTTCATTTCTAGAGGTCTTGATTATTATCCTAATTTTATTTGGCCTCTAATTATTCAATTTAAGGGACCTCCTTTAGTAATTTTCCTTAGTTTAAAGCTTTTAGAATAACGAGATATTACAACATATAGCTGATTCATACCAATAATAACATCAATCCCAACAAATGGCATACATATCAAATCAAGTGTGGCATAACACTAGTTAAACACAATTCAAGCAAATATGAAAGGTTATTACATTATTTCCTATAAGGGTAGACACATGCAGATCATATGGTAAAGTACTAAGTACTAGACCTAGCCTCCTAACATAATCATGAGATATGAATGAATGATTAGCACCTGAGTCAAATATAGCATACATAGTACAATCATTCACTTTAATCGTACCTTGGATCAAGCTAGGTGATTGACTGGCCTCCCTCTGAGTAAGTGCAAAAAATCTCCCCTATGCGGCTTGGAAGCAGGTGCTCCCTCCTTTCTCTGCTGGTGCTCTCTGGCCATGTGTCTTGGCTTCTCACATTTGAAGTAAACATTATGTCTAGCTAGGCACAATCTGTAACACCATATTACATTAGTCTCTCTAGATCCTCTTTGGATATTTTATGTGCTTGACTTCATTGGAGAATAAGGAAAAGTTCATTAAAATAATGGGATTTAGTGCGTTACGTAAGGTTCAAAATTTTCGTCTCGCATCTCATGGCCCATACGAGCTCACCCATATCATTCTCCAATTAAAATACATTCATACAACTCAAAACCATCTCAAAATGTCACAAAATTCCTGAGCTTAGATCATTCATACACATTTTCACAAGTTCAGTCTCGGGTCCATTGATATAGATTTCTATCATCAACTTTGAAAAATCATAACTAAATCTAGAAAAATCAAAATCAACCACACTAAACCATTTTAGAAATTTTTAGATGTTAAATTTATGTTAAAAATAATTTCAGACCAAAATAGAAATTTTTAGCTATTGGAAATTGATAGAACAATACCAAAGGTACTACTGCATTATTGGCACTAACTCCAAATTTCAAAATTTCATATTTCTCTACTCAGACATCTAATTGGGGTGATCTTAGTGGCCATAGAAAGCTTATCATGTCTAGTTTATTTCTATAAAATTTCATAAGCATTGGACACCATTTGGCCCTTGAATGATATAGGAGAAGAAACTTACCATATGAACAATAACCATATTAGTTCAGCAAAAATTTGGCAACTTCAAAAATTCATAATTAATTCCCATAGAGCTCCAAATAATCTAGTCTTTAACTTCCTAAAAAGCTCTGGATGAGATCTATATGCATGCCAAATTTTATAAGGAAATTTGTTCATTGGTCAGATCTTAACATAGGGTTGCAATTTGGCCATTTTAAGCCTCTTAAAGGGTCACAAATGGTCCATTTTTGCTTCTAGCTTTTTTAGGACCACTTGAGCATGTAGGAAAACATGAAAATAGTCTATTAAACATGACTTAAGGGTCCAACAACCCAAATTTTATAAACTCACTCTCCTACTTAATGATATACATAAGAAGCATACATGTTCATTCTTGCCATACAATGTCAAAAACATATAATATCATTCATTTGCTTCCAACTCTCATATATACATCACATATCCATATAATTACACATGTTCAAGAGCTTATACATCCTATACATCATGAGAATACATCATTTGACAATGCTATGTTTACAAAGTGAACAAATATCAACTCCATTGTCAATCTCCTTGCTTTCAAGTGTGGTGGCTCCTATTTCCTTACTCTTTTGATCCATCTAGACATGTAAAGAATGATATTTTAAGAATCCCAATAGCTCTTCTCCCTTTCAAACATACATGATAGATGAAAATCAAGTCTAGAAATGTATGCATTGTTGTTGTAAAGTCCCACATCGGCTGGAAGGGGCCTGTGGCTAGCCCATATAAGTGGGGAGAATCCTCCCCCTCACGAGCGCGCTTTTCCTATGGGAAAGGACAAAGCCCAACGAACCGGGAAGGCAGGGTCAAAGACCCACGAACCAGGAAGGAAGGGACAATACTCGTGAGGGCTCTGTATGTGTTGGTATCAGAGCAATCCTGGCCCATGTGCGACCCGAGGACGGGTCGGCCCCAAAAGGGGGGTGGATTGTAAAGTCCCACATCGGCTGGAAGGGGCCTGTGGCTAGCCCATATAAGTGGGGAGAATCCTCCCCCTCACGAGCGTGCTTTTCCTACGGGAAAGGACAAAGCCCAACGAACCGGGAAGGCAGGGTCAAAGACCCATGAACCGGGAAGGAAAGGACAATACTCGTGAGGGCTCTGTATGTGTAGTAACCTACAGAGCCTCCAACGGTATTGTCCCGGCCTTCCCGATTCGAGGGTCGCAACCCAGCCTTCCCGGTTCAGTGGGGTTTGTCCTTTCCCGTAGGAAAAGCGCGCTCGTGAGGGGGAGGATTCTCCCTACTTATATGGGCTAGCCACAGGCCCCTTCCAGCCGATGTGAGACTTTACAATCCACCCCCCTTTTGGGGCCGACCTGTCCTCGGGTCGCACATGGGCCAGGATTGCTCTGATACCAAGTAACCTACAGAGCCTCCAATGATATTGTCCCGGCCTTCCCGGTTCGAGGGTCGCAACCCAGCCTTCCCGGTTCAGTGGGGTTTGTCCCTTCCTACTTAACTCACAGGAAAAGCGCGCTCGTGAGGGGGAGGATTCTCCCTACTTATATGGGCTAGCCACAGGCCCCTTCCAGCCGATGTGGGACTTTACAGTAGGAGCACGTAATGTCTAGGTAGTAGCGTATATTCATTCCCTAGGCTACTGGGTTTCGATCATTGGCCAATAATAATAATCTAATACTCATAAAAGTCATCTTAGTAGACATACATGCAATCATACATAGCATAGGAACTTCAGGAATTCATCTTGTGCAATTATGTAAACAGTATAATGAATATAGTGTTAACTACCTATTTCGTTACTGTTGTTCAGTCAAGTTGTTCTTTAGCCCCCGTTGTTCTGGATGTTCCCCTAAAACTTCAGTAATGTATTACCATGAATAAAAACTATTAATGATCAAAATTTAAATTAAAAGTAAGCTCTATCTCCTCTCACAATGGTCCTAATTTTCTTCAGTTAGTTGGAAGTCAGAGTTCCTAATTTATGGGCATTTATGTTTTCATTTCTCTTAATCTCATTCATTGAGTACCATTTTGGATTACTTGTGTGGGGTTCACGGCCTTAAAGTTCAGCCCTTGTCATGCCACTTTCCTAATTGAATGGAAACCATCCCTAAGGAAAACCTCATAGTTAATACACTCATATACATATACTCTTTTCATTTTTCTCTCTTGGCCTCATTTGGATTCAAAGGTGTAAAGTTTAGTTTCTTACCTTTAAGTATCCATAGTTTTCTCCCAAGCTCTCTAGTATTTATTTCCTTCAAACTTCATGGCTATCCTTATAACAAAACATCTAAATTCAGAAATTTAATTAAATAGAATGAAAGTTAATTGATGATGGGTGCTTTCCTATACTTATCTTCCAATGAGCTTTCTTGTACTTTCCTTATATGTTCATGGTTTTCCTCTCATTTTGTAGCCTCCTAACTTAATCAAACCTTTGTCTCCTTCCTTTCAATGGCTTAGCCGATGTAACCCCTCCTTCTGTCCCTTTTCTCTCTACCAAAAATGAATTAACTTGGATGGTGATTATCACAAATGGATAGCTCATGCTTCCCACCATTATTTGGATTCAAGAAAGTGATTAAATGATCCTTTTCCTAATTCTTCATCCGGTGCAAGGCTAGGTGGCAATATGGGTGTATCTATTTTCTATCCTAAGCATGATGTGTAATTGGTGTTTAATTCCCTTGGTTGGACACTCAAATTGCCACTAACCAAATGTCATTTAAATATGCATACATATATTTGGTGCAAGCATGAGGTGTATTTGTTCACAAATTATCTTCTTTTCCCATTCCTTGTTCAGTGTTTAATGATGTGGCAACATATGGATGTTTCTACCCTACCTAACTCCATATGTAATTAGCATTAAATCTCCATGGCTAGAAGGGTTCAGCAATGTTAAAGGCAACACACACACACACACAAATATATATATTACGGTGGAAACATGAAAAGTTTAGTATAATTATTTTTTTTATTCACTTTAATTCCTCTCTCTTGCTCCCATTCCATCGTCATTCCTATGTGTCTACATATCCTAATGCTTATGCCACTAATCCAAGTGAGCTTCATGGCAATTTGCCATGGCTAAGTTAAGGTGCACTACTATGTCCAAACATGATTATCTAGGTGACAAGTTAATGGAATGTCAAGGTAGCCATGTTTTGTCTTTATTATCCTTTAATTGTTTGCCTATTCCTACACCACGTTCTTGGCCTTGCAAGGTGCTTATGGTACTTGAATAAATTTAAATGTTTATTTAAGCATTGGTCCTTGGTGTACATGGCTAAGTGGATGGCTATCACATGACCAAGTGTACCTATCTATATTTCTACGTATGTGAAGATAATTAGACATTATGATACCAATGGTCATAATAAGGCTTCCTAGCATATGTCCCCCCCTTTTTTACTCCTAATTAAATCCCTTGGTTCCTAGTTAACTCTCGCTAGTTCCCTGATATTTTCCTTAATGTTCATTATTGATCAGTTTGGTTACGTTAATAGTTACAAAAAATCTAGAATGTGACAGCTTCACTCTTCTAGAGACTTTTGGTTTTGTCTCACCTATTCTTAGGGACTTTTGGCTCATCCTCACCCTTGTTAAGGGACTTTTGGCTTCACTAAACTCATGCAAGTCAAGACACATTCATAAAACATCTTTCAAGAGCATAAACAAAGCAACATGATACTATGGCATGTAGACATTTGCTAGAAACATGTTATATAGCATAAACATACATACACACATCCAAATACAAGAAAATATCCAAAGATGCATGAGAAAAAGGAGAGAGAGCTACTTTGAATGCAAGAACACACTTTATCCTTTGGAATTCCTTCCTCTTTGATGATTGCTAATTTCCATATATTTTATTCCCTTTAATTTAGGCATTTTGATGATAAATTATGGTTTAATGGATTTTATTTAGAGGATATTTGAGTTCTTTGGCCATTTCTGAACTTTAGGAATTAATTTGCAAAATTGTGGAATTTTAGTGCATAAATCCTTTTAAATGAATTTTGTGAATATTCCTACTTAAATTTCTCTCATTTCTTTTTGTGCAGTCTTTGGACAGTTTAAATTTAAATGTTGGAGAAAATATGGAAGAATAATTAGGGAAGAAAAATGTCATGGCCTACTTCATCATTAGTGCAATGACTCTCCCTCTATTCTCACATGGCACCTCACTAGATACATTCATGCATGGATTCACCTTATGTAACTTTCTTCCTCACTTGATTCTTGCATGGAAGCTACACTACATGGGTTCATACATGTAGCCACCCACTCAAATTTGAAGCCTACAAGTTACACATTCATCCATATCACACACATGGCATTTTCACAAGGCTCCATGTAGCATGCATCGACCTTCATGAACTCAAGTTCTTCCTTTCCCTCACTTGAACACACTTACACTTAATCATTCATCCATTCTCCATGTTGATTCACTTTAGCCACGTTAACACACTCATGCAAGGGGTAGCATGTGGTCATCATATTCTCACCAAGTCACACAAATAACACACCCTCTCATCCATTCATTCGCATACATGGTCACATAGGCACTAGCTTCTTTACACATACACACAATTCATGGGTTTATGTGGAAGTTTTATAGATACACTCCACATGGCTAGCAAATCATCCATATCTGCACTTCTCATAGCTTAATCTCATGTTAAGTACATGCATCATTTCCATAGCCATATCGCCACATCACAAGAGGTAACATCCAGTGTTGAGCATCAATTCATCCATCATTCATATAATCTTGAACATGTGAGAAGCATCAAAAGTAAGCTTGGGTTAAAGTTTAAATGAAGGAGAATGTGGAAGAAATGGGCTAGATAAGAAAGTGAATGAAGGAAGAGTTGAAAGAGCTAGAGATAGAATGCATGAAGAAGCACAAGATGTGGAAGTCATGGACGACAGCTATACAAGGAGAAAAGCATAGTAACACACTTTAAACACACACATGCATGGCTGGATTCATGTAAGAAACATATACAAAGCTACAGGCTAGACTTCTTAACGTGATAGCAATAAACAATCAACTATAGAAGAAGAACTAGCCACGAGGTAGCTCGTGTGAAGAGAAGAAACAAATGAAGAAATAGCTATAGGTTAGCAAGAGTTGAATGTGGCTAGAACAGAGGAGAAGCAACACGTAAAGGAAGTTGCATGAAGCACACCTGAGCTTGTAGAGAAGGAACAAAGAGAAGCTACATGAGAAGCAGAAATAAAACGTGAAGTCAAATGTTAATTAAAACATAAAGAAACTCTCACGTGGGAAGAAATAAATAAAGCTCAAACACACACATGCAGAAACAAAGAAGAAGGGAGCTGGACTGGAGAAGAGTAGCATGAGTGGAGGAATCATGAGCTAAATGAAGCAAAAGAGCATATGAGGAAGCTATCTCTAAGCTACGAGTTTTTGGAGCTAAAAGCAACTATTACATGAGAGATAAAGATAAAAGATGCTCGAGTTCTACATGCATATGAATAGTACAATGATGAAGAAGTAGTTGGAGCACACAACAAAATACGTAAAAGGGCAGAATGTGGAAGCATCAGCAAAAGCACATGATTAGAGGAGAAAAAGACATCAAAAACACGAAAAGGGGAGTTGGCTAAATAATAACGTGAGAAGAGAGATGAATTAATGGAAGTCCATTACTGAGAGAAGTGGTGATCTCGTCTTGCTTGGCCCATCAGGGATCGGGACACCAGTGTAATTCCTCATCTTTAAGTAATTAGTTGTAGTAGGTGATGAGGTCCTTCTCTAATTGGAAGAATTACATGAAAGAGCTATGGGCTGACTTATGGAGAGCATGTGAGAAATTAAAAAGCACGTGAAGGCTGGATCCATTCATCCACAGGGCAAAAACATAGATCATTCATTCATTCCATAAAAAAAAACACCATTCATTGTCATTTTCCACTTCACCATGCCGTAACTTCATTCCATTCCATTTCTTCCATCAACTTCCATCTCTAATGAAGCTCTAATTCTCTTAAGTGGCTAGCTTGGAAGAAGACTCTTGGAGAAGCTTGAATCCATAGATTATAAACAGATTTTTGGGATAAGATTTTCCTACTTTTCTACACTTTTCGTTTTTCTTATACATGCTTGGTTGAGATATATTTGATTGAGATTGGTATAGTTATAATTAGTGTCTGGTTAGACATTAATTAGGAGACCTTTTTATAGTGATTAATTGATTGATTAAGCACTAGATTTTCATTATTCTCCAATTTTCGATGTATGCTATTAAGGTATTCGATGAAATGTATGAGTGAAATTGTGTGCTTGATTATTTGATTTGAGGATTCCTTGGAGTTTGATTAGTTGATTAAATATCTTAGGGTGATAATTCAGAGGCTAATTAATCATTTAATCAATCAAATTAAGTGTTCATTGATCTTAAAGGTAAGAATTAATGATTTAATGTAGAATTAAGGTTTCAATTCAACATTAGATTATTAATTTCTTGAATCTCAAATGGTAATTCAAGATTATTTGCCATGGACACAATTAGGGATTCTTAAACAAGAATTAATTACAATTGAATTAGGATAAGGATAGTGGATACCAAGGGACGAATCCAAAGCTAGTCATATGTCTATTATTCACCCTTTAGTTCATGCAATTAGGTAGTAATTAGGAACTTTGATTCAATTTCATTCTAGTTAGTTTAATTAGATCAAACCCCATTTAAATTAAGTAGTTCTAGGATCCTTTAACACTTAGAAAACCTAATTAAATATTGAGTACCATTTCCAAGGGAGATGACCTAGGTTGTGCCACTAGTTATATATTTTTTCAACCTAGTTTTCTTTTGGAGATTGCGTGACACTACCTCTCACTCTCTCTTAGCCAAACACTTACAAAAAGGTAGAGCTTGATTCCTTTGACCTAAACATATCAAATGGGATCTAATTACACTCTTTAAACAATCTCTAATGCCATACACACTCTAGAAAAACTTTGGTACTCATATAGTTTAATTATGGATCCATAAAGCACCTAATGAAGCAACACTAAGAACTCATGATCTTGGCTCCTTTCTTTCCTTCTATCTATGATTCTTGACTCTATTTAGACTCCTTGGAGCCATCACACAATCAATTTGAGGAGCCTAGCTATAGGTTGCTTTTTTAAGTCACATTATGGAACCTATACCTCCATCTCACTTCCTAGGCTTTCTAATTTTTTCCAAAGCTTCCTTTCATGCTCTCTTATCATATATAATGCAAAACTAGGCTTGGAAGAAATTAAAACACTCCCTAGGTGCTTCCCCTTTTCTTGGCTGAGACATGACTTCTAATTGCACCCATAGAAGTTGTTTTGCTTTCTTTGATGGGAGATGTATGTGGGAGGCTTTCTTGATATCTTAGAGACTTATACAAACTCTTAAACACCTTAAATTATGGCTAAAAAATTTCCTACAAACCAAAGTGCAACTAAAACCCTAGGTTATGCATCTTGCAAATTCATGGTTCTTTCTTTGTTCTCTTTACATATTCTTATTTTCCACACTCTAATTCTTATGTTTCACACTTGGTTTGGTTTAAAACTCATCTCCCCTTGGCTGTCCTATAAGTGGCCAAACCACACATCCATGGAGACAAGAAGAAGCAAGTATGGAAATAAGAAATTTACCTTAGTTTTCTAGCTTTTCTTAAGAGCTTTTTCTTTTGCTTTGGTCTTCCCCTTGAAATTCAAACTTCTCCCCTCTGATTAGAGCTCAAAAAAGAACCAAATACTTTATCATGGTTCTTTCTTTGTTCTCTTTGCATATTCTTGTTTCTCACACTCTAATTCTTATGTTTCACGCTTGGTTTGGTTCAAAACTCATCTCCCTTTCGTTGTCCTAGTAGTGGCCAAGCCAAACATCCATAGAGACAAGAAGAAACAAGCATGGAAACAAGAAATCTACCTTGGTTTTCTAACTTTTCTTAAGAGCTTTTTCTTTTGCTTTAGTCCTCCCTCTAAATTCAAACTTCTCCCCTTTGATTAGTGCTCAAAAAAGAACCAAATGCTTTAATAAAACCATAATAAGAAAGAGGAGAAGGAGGAGAACAAGCTTACTAAATGAAAGACTAAGAAATTTCATCATTTTCATACCCTTTTTGCCTTGGTTTTCTTCTTCTTCTTCTCTTATCTTATGCACCTTGACAGTTGTGTCGCGTAACCTCAAAATAAACTAGGTTGAAAAACATATATAGCTAGTGGTATAACCTAGAAAATGGAATTCAATGTTCAATAGGGTTTTCTAAATATATAAGGATCCTAGAACTACCTAATTTAAGGGGGTTTTTGATCTAATTATACTAAATAAAATGAAATTGAATTAAAATTCCTAATTACTATCTGTAACATCCGGTTCTCTGAAAACGAGAGAAAACGTAAGAAATGTAATGTACGGTTTCTTCGTAAATGAACAAAATTCATGGGATACAAAGGAAAGTCCTTCAAAATGTAGTTAAGGTCCTAAAAAATTTGGGAAGCATTTTGACTCCTAAAAATGAGAATCCTAGTCTCAGACGGAAAGAAAAATGGAGTTAGAAAGAAGAAATAATTTCTTACGAAAAACTTACGAGACGTAATAGTATTTTTGTAATTTTGAATAAATTTTGAAATTTATACAGGAATTCTTTTTAAATAAAATTTTTGATTTCCCCAGGGTTCTCAGAGACCCTAAAAACCATGGAAAGCCCTGGGACAGTTAAAACCCCTCCGGTGGATGTTTTCCAATGTCTATGTACCTGAACTTTGACAGATTCGTTCAGGAAGGTTTTAGCTCTAATTTGAGTGATTCCAAAGGTATTTTACTAAATTGGGAATTAAATTTCATAATGGAAAAGATGGTTCTAAAAAAGGAGCTAAAATGAAGGAGAAATGAAAATGCCAAGAACGAAGGGCAAAATAAAAATTTTTTAAAAATGTAACTTCCTTCCAACTATAAATAGAAGACACCCCACTCTCTCCTTCACTTAGTCTCAGATTTTTCTACCCAAATTCATAGAAGAACCCTAGGAGAGTGGCGTACCAAGGGAGGAAGAAGAGGAGGAGAAATCCACGCTTTAAGGTATGGTTTCTTGGTAGTTTTTCATACTTCCATCCAAACCTCCTCTCCTTCATTCTCCTTTGTTTCCTTTCATTAAAATGAAGTTTACAAATCTGTTTTAAGTGAGAAAATTAGGGGAAAATTCGGATTTAAAGAGAGGAGCTTAGAGAAAGCAAGATTCAAGTGAGAAAAAGCAAGAAAACAAGGTAAATCTTACATCTCATGGTAGCTACTCCTCCCCCCATCTTCTCCATATTTTGCCCCATCTATGTAGATGTTAGAGGGCTGGAATTTTGAGGAGAATCAAGGGTGAATTCTATGAATTTAAGCAAGGAGAGTAAGAATATGCAAAGAAATTCAAGAAAAGATAATGGATTTTCAAGGTAGCAAACCTAAGGTTTCATGGGTTCTCTTGAAAATCTGATTTGATATAATTATTCCTACACCTAAATGAATGTTTAAATGAGCTCCTAAGATCCCTAGGAGTCTCTCCATATGCATCTTCCAAATAGAAATCAAAGCAAACTCCATGGAGACTAAAAGGAGACATAGGCTAGACCTAGATGAGTTTGTGTACCTAGGGAGAGTTTTAAATTTTTTTTGAGCCCATTCTTGAGTCATAGATGATGAATGAAAATGAGGGGAGCCTTGGGAAAAATTTAGAACCCATAGAAAGTGAGTTAGTGCTTTATGTTCCATATTATCCCCTAAAGAAGCAACATATAATTAGGCTATTAGTTTTAATTGTGTGATGACATCAGCAGGTTTAAAAGGAGCCAAGAATCATATTTGAAAGGACAAAATGGAGCCTAGAATTTATTTAAGGAGTGTTGCTTTATTAGATGCAATTATGGAACCATAATAAGGTTATAGACCAAACTAGTATTCAAGCAAATTTTATGGCCTTAGAATTGAGTCCATAAACCTAATTGGCTTCCATAAATTGTGTCTAGGCCAAGAGAAATCTTTGCCACACTTTTGTGTGTGTGTGGTCGAAGCAAGAAAGGGAGATTCAAGAAGAAAAGTGTGTAATTGTGTACAAGGTAGCTCTCTCCACCTTTTCTCATGCATGGATGTGTGCTTAGCTTGTCTTTGAATGTATGTATGTGTATTTTTAAGCCATGAAAAGTTCTCTAGCATGACTTTAATTCCGTGGTACCATGATGTTACAATATACCTTCATATGATGTTTATGATATGTGTTTGGGTTTGCCTGAGTGTGGTGAGACCAAGAACCCTTAGCCATGGTGAAGATGAGCCAAGAACTCTTAAGATTGGTTGAGACAAAGCAAAAAGTCTCCTAAAAGCAAGATGGATTCCAAAGAGCGTGGTTGAGTCTAAGAATCTCTTAAAGAATAGGTGAGACAAGTCCAACATCCACAAGAAATTGGGTGAGGCCAATCTACTTACTTGGCAAGCCTTTGTATGCTATGCATGACTTTCTTAAATGATGAAAATGTTTCTTGAATGCTTGCACATGTCTACATGACCATACATTCATTTATGAGACTTGTTTGCATCCATTATGTATGATTGAATGGGAGATGAGCTATTAGGATTCTTTGAATCTCATTCCCTCCCCTCCAATGATCTAACATGCTAGGTGGACTAAGTGGATAAGATAATGGAAGCCAACCACCTTGAAGAAGAGAGCTTGACAATATAATACATGGTTTTTAGTACTTTAAAGCCATAGTCATGTTAAATGATGTAATCCATGCTTGTATAGGGTCTATGACCTTCGAAATGTATGCAATTATGATAATCTATGATGTAAAAATGAAAGAATGTGTTATGTGAATGATAGAATGCAAATTGAGTGTGTATAGACAATGTAACTTCTTGAATGAATTTATGGAATTATGCATATGTGTGGATAACATGGCCAAAATGAGATGCATGAGGGTTAAGACCATTTGAACAGCTCATACAAGTCCTAATTATGCTTTTAGACTTGCCCAAGAGATGCCAAACCCCAAGGAAAGCCATTCAGACATTTTGGTATCCCATATGGAGCCAAAATTGACCAATTTAG
The DNA here is from genome assembly GCA_032878935.1 of Erythrophleum fordii. NCBI lineage: Eukaryota > Viridiplantae > Streptophyta > Magnoliopsida > Fabales > Fabaceae > Erythrophleum > Erythrophleum fordii. The sequence continues at coordinate 12,426,274 of JAVQMF010000057.1, read as the reverse complement.
AACCCTATGTTACTTTTTGTCCAAATGAGCTCTTCTTAATCTGATATTTGGTATACAACTAGAGCTTTTTGGGAAGACAAAGAACAAAATTTTTGGAGGTTTGGAGAATATTTGATGAATTTTCAAAATTGGCAAATTTTATAGTTTTGGTCATGTCACTGTTCACTCAAGTCCAAAAATGGAATTTATCACACAGAGCTCAAATGATGTTCAATTGCTACAAACTTTTATACAGAGAAACTAGACATTCATAGTGACTTGTGCCAACTAGAAGCACCCCATTTTCTAGAGAGAGATATATGAATTTTTAAAGATTCTGTCCAATATCAGGAACTCCAGCTGACCTCTATTACTGTTTGATTAAATTTCGAGGTCTGGGTATGCCTGAACCTGTCTAAAATTATTTTTCTCCTTTAGCTAATATCTATAAATTTCCATATTGGTATCATTTGCATGGATTGGATTTTTAGGGAATTAATTGGACATTTTTGAAATTGCTGCAGATTCTGTGAGAACACCTGTGGATAGCCTGACCTCTAAACCATTTTGGATGTCAAACGTCCTCTGTGTTGTATATTATGATCTAAACATATTTTTAGTATGAAGTAGACATCTTTAGATTTCCATAATGGCCAAAAATCCATGATTTTGATTTTTTTTAGATTTAGTTATAATTTTTCAAATTTGTGATAGAAATGAGGACAAAGCTGGCCGAAATTATATATATATATTTCATGCATTCCTTCGAGTTCCTTGAGATGTAGGCTATTTTTTATAATGGAAATGAGTTGTATTCATGTAATTAAATATGATAATGTGATGTATGAGCTCATGTGGTCCATATGACACTGAATGAAATTTTTATATACGATGCAATGCAAAAATAATCAATATTTTTATTGCCTTTTTCATTAGAAACTTATATGATTCATGAAATTGAGTCATCTAAAGGCATGAGATGAGCTAGAAGTTATAATGTTACACTACCTAATTGCATGAACTATGGGGTGAATAATAGACATGTGACTAGCTTTGAATTCATCTCTTGGTATCCACTATTATTATTCTAATTCAATTGTAATTAATTCTGGTCTAAGAGTCCCTAATTGTGTCCATGGCAAATGATCTTGAATTACCATCCAAGATCCAAGAAATTAATAAGTTAATACTGAATTGAAACCTCAACCTTGCAATAAATCATTAATTCTTGCCTTTAAGATCAATGAACACTTCAATTTGATTAATTAATTAATTAATTAGCCTTTGAATTATCACCCTAGGATGTTTAATTAACCAATCAAACTCTAAGGAATCCTCAAATCAAACAATCAAGCACACAATTTCACTCATACATTTCATCGAACACCTTGATGGCATATATGGGAAATTGGAGGAGAAATGAAAATTCAGCACTTAATTCAATCCAATAAGCATTCAAATAATCTCTTAATCAATGTTTAACCAGCCATCAATTAGAAACTACATCAATTTCAATCATTTACAAGCTAAACCAAGCAAATAAAATAACAAAAATTGATGTAGAAAGAAAAAATAAAACTAGGAAGCTTAGCCACAAGATGAAGATTTAATGCTTCATAGAGGTGGAAGAATGGTGGAGAATGGAGTGGAAATGGCTACTGTGTGGATGGGAGAATATGACGATGGAATTGAATGAGATAAAACGTGAATGGATGGATGATTCTCCCATCACATAACGTTTTGTCCCTTTTTGCCTCTGCCCAAACCTTAGCACATTCTTTTCCTTCTTGTGGGCCCCAATCCACTTCATCACATGAGGAGTGTGTACTGGAACCTATGTGGGCAGCACACAAGACACGCATAAATGAAGCCTCCCATTTTCCTTCACATGCCTGTATGTATCACTTCATCCTTCATCACATTCTACCTGTAACTTTTTTTTATTTTTAATAACCTATGCCCTTCACTTGCTTCTTTCATTTATCTCTCACGTGTTCTTCTGAAGCTCATTTAATATACTATTCACGTATTTCGCTTACTCTTCTCAATCAGAAGCTATAGCTATCTCTTTTTTTATTTATTTAATTCATTCCCACATGTTTTAATGGACATTGCTACCTATGTATATTTCATTCTTTGTTCCTTCTCCCCACGTGTTCCGCATATGATGGATATAAGTGTGAATGTGCCTAAGTATTGGTGATTCCACATCGCACGCAGCTGCTTCATTCCCTAGAACTCCCCTTCGCTTCTTGTTTCATCCACCCAGCTCAAGAGTACTGTTTCTCTTCTTTCCTAGCATGTTCTGCTCCTTGTTGGAACTTCATGTAAATCATATCCTGGTTTGTTTATGTTGGAGTTCTCCCTAGCCCGTGCTACTTACACACCTTCTGTAACACCCTAAAATTAATTAAGATATTAATCATGAATTTGGGTTAATTAAGAATAATTAATATGGAATAATCAAGTAAGTTAAGTGAATGGAAATTCCAGCGAGATAAATTATTAATGTGAGTTTGAGGTTTAATTAGGATAGAAACTTCATCTAGGCCTAAATTAATGTAGGAGATCATGATAAAAGGTTAATTGAGGCCCAATAAGTTAAGTCCAGACCCAATCTGATTCAATATAATAGAGGCCCAAAATCCACCTTTTATAAGCCCTTATAGTTGGCCCAATAACCCTTGTGCAAACCCAAAACCTTTGAGCTCTTAAAACTTGGTCTGGCCCAATTAAATTCCTGTAGCCCAACACCTTGAAGCTGGCCTAACCAAGCTTAAATTTGAAGCCCATTTAGAGTTGGATTATTGGAGTAGCCCATAACCCATGGAAAACCCAACTTAAACCCTAAAAACTAACCTAGTCACCCCCTCATTCCGTAGAACACAAAGACACAAAAGAAAATTCGGAGGTTTGAAGGGAGGCTAGGGTTTGGGGCAAGAAATCCATCATTTCCCACTTCTATAGCAAGATTCAGCCAAGGTAATAGTTATATAACTTAATCCTCTCATCTTTCTCTTCATTTTGGCCTGATTAGTTTTTCATTTAGAGTATTTTCACCCACACTCAAAATCTGAAACTTGCCATTTGATGTTTCCATGGTGAAAATTCGTAAGTTGAGGCTAGGGCTAACATTAGGTAAGTATAAACTCTCTATTTTAATGCTTTCTTTGCTAGTTTGAGATCCCTATAGCTGATTTATAATATGGGTACTCAGAATTTGAGGTGTTATTTTGAGGTTTCTAGGGTAAGAGCAACCGAATCTGAATTTGGTTTTATTGGTGACTAGGCTGAAGTAACATTCAATTGGCTCTTAAGAGGATTGGTTACAAGTGAGGAAACCAAGACTATAATAATTTCATATTTTTTGTACATGAATGATTTAAAATGCTAAATGAATTGGTTGGCTATCTATGATATTGTGATTGGACCTTGTGAGTCCATGGTGGAGCTGTGGTGCGGCTACTACCCGTGCATATACTTTGATCAAGCACTGGGTTATGATCAAACCTCAGATGCACTGAGCCTTGATTGTGCTTAATAGGGAGTAGGTGCCATGGACAGGCCTCTCTCGGTGTTATTGGTCTTTAACATGTGGAAATATGATTGCTAGTATCAGATAGTAATCATGATAGCCTAATTGTTTCATTTACTGATATGATTGGTATGTTTTCTGATACTTATGTGAAATCGTGATGTTAATTAAACTGGATTATATGATGGAATTGCCTTGGTTACTGAGATTTGCATCTCACCCCGTTTCATGGGATTATACTTTCAGGTGAAGGCCCTTCGGGTAAGGATAAGGGGAAGCAAGTGGATTAAAATCCATGAGCTCTAACCATGTGTGGAAGAAGATACACTTAGGCTAATCTGAGTAGAGTAGATGCAATTTTATTAATCTTTTATATAGCATCATCATGTAATCATATTGCCAAGTGTAGGTGTTTATATTTTGATTAGTTGGAATGTATTTATTAAGGAGTTAAGTCTCAATATAGCTTGGTTTAGGTTGTATGAACCTATAGTATCTGATGTATGGACTTTGTTGAATTCATGATATGGTTTACTATTGGGAATATCATCACAGTATCTATTAGATTGTTGATTTGAATTAGTGATATATGGAATCTTTAATGAAATATATACTTGAATGGTAATCGCTGGAAGCTTATGAAATTCTGTGGTTATTAATCTATGAATTGGTTAATATATGGTAGTTGGAGGAGTAGAAATGAACACTTAAGTCTTGAACTAGTAATAATAGATTAGCTAGATAATTAAGGTACATAACTACCATTATAAGATCAAAAGGAATTTTACCGCAGCCAAAATGGGATTAGCCACGGCTAATAGAGGCGAATTTGCCCAGAGGGAGTCCAGAAAGAAATTTACCGTGGCAAAATGCGTAATTAGCCGCGGCGAAATGTGAGAGGCTAAACTGGGAGTAGTTCAGAGGGAAATTCGCTACGGTGAAAGGGGTAATTGGCCACGGCAAACTTTTGTGAAAATATCCCAGGTGTTCCAGAGAGGAATTAGCCGCAGCTAATAAGGGAATTGGCCGCAGCCAATAGCGAGTGGCGAGCGAGGTAAGGTCCAGCTGGCTTCCTCGCTGCAGCGCCAAGTAGGTTAGCCGTGGCAAAACTAGTGACGAAGTAAAGGGCAAAACTAAAAGGAATTGGCCGCGGCAAATGTTTTGAAATCCTTATATTAATTAGGAAACCTTGGTATTTCATATAGTAATCTCAAGGGATGATTTAGAGACATTGAGATGAGTTATAATTGATGGGTAATAGAATCAAAGTCTTACAAATAAATGTTTATTTCCCTTATGTATATAAGTGCTTGTAATTGTATGGTTGATGACTTTAATAACATTAATGTTCAAATTTCCCCGTATTTTCAAAATGTAATTAGTCGTAATGCCTTGTGACCCCAATCTATGATTATTAATCACGTATTTAACCTTAATTACAATGATTAGAAATTAGGGTTGTCACACCTTCTACCTTAGCTCTAAAAACCTATGCTTCTCATGCTTTCTGGATTTCTTTGTTCTCAACTCCTTCTATGTTCTATCCAGCCCGTGGATCTTTCTCCTCTCAAGCCTTCATTTATCACATCAACTGAGCATTAAAACTCGTGGCTTCTTCCTTCGTGTTGTCTCCATCATGCAGCTACTTTCATGCATAACTTTTATGTAAGAATCTACATGTGTAATACCATATCTTTCTAGCCTTCTTCATGCAATTCACATGCTCCATAACATGAATTGCTTGGGAGTTGTAAGAAAATGGGATATAAACAATGGATTAAATTTGTGTTGTGTTACATATGAAAATTCCATTCAATGTCACATGGGTCGTATGAGCACATACTATACTTTCCCATATTTAATTACATCAACACAACTCCCTTACATCACAAAATCATGCCCACAAATCATGGGAACCAAAATAAAACTCAAAATAAGCAAGTCTAGCTTCGACCAGAAATGGCCTCTTTTCTGATCAAATTTTGGAAATTCATAACTAATTCTAAAAAAATCAAAATCATGTAATCTTGATCATTATAGAAAGATATGGATGTCGTCTTTACACTAAAAATATGCCCAGATCATAACATTCATTATAAAGGGCATTTGACATCCAAAATTGTCCAAAGGTCTGACTGAATTATGGCGCTGTCACAGAATTCTATAGAAAAATTTGAAAATGTCCAATTAATTCTAAACAAATCCAATCCATACAAATGATACAAATCTAGAAAGCTATAGATATTAGATAGAGGGGCAAAATATTTCCAAACTAGCTCAGATAGCCCAAATCTTGAAATTCAATAAAATAGTAACTCAGGTCGGGTAAAGGTCCTGATACTAGATGGAATGTTCAAAAATTCATATCTCCCTCTCTAAACCTCCAAATGAGATGCTTCTAGTTGGTACAAGTCACTGGGAATGTATAGTTTGTTTGTATTAAATTTTGTGGCAATTGGACATTATTTTTCCCATGAGTGACAGAATTTAATTTCAGACTAGTGCTACAGTACTAAGGACCAAAACCAGAAAAATTCTCAACTTCAATAATTCGCCAAATATTTCACAAACCTCCAAAAATTACCAACTTTAGCTTTCCAAAAAGCTATCAATAAGTTCTATATGCATGCCAAATTTTAGACTAAGAAGAGCTCATTTGGAAAAAAATTGGTATAGCCTCTTAAAATGGTAAATTTTTGGTCTATATGGGTAACCAATTTGTCCAAATGGCTTTCTTAATTGTTTGTCACCTCTTGGGCAAGTTTTAAAGCACAAATATCACTTGTAGAGACTGTCCAAATTGTCCTAAGCCTTATGTATTTTATTTTGGTCTCTCAATATCTATTTATGCACTAAACACACATGCCATTCAAGGGTCCATCTACATAACTTCATTGAATTAACACCACATACATTATACATTCTAAATAATATGTACAATGCTTATTGACATTCCATTACAATTGGCATCTCCTCACCTTTATCAAGGGACTTTTGGCATCATCTCACCCTTATGAGCTCTTTCCACATCCATAGTCATTCAAGACAACACATTGGTACTAATGCACAACAAGGATCAAGTGGCATGTTATCAAGCATCAGGAATGCATGCAAGCACACTAAGACATACATATGCACACAAAAATGCAAAGAGAATGAGGTGGAAAGCTACCTTTTAATTTATGTAAGCTTACTTTGCCACTTCCTTTCCCTTCTTGGTTTCACAAGAGCACTTAGGTGGAGTAGGGTTCTTTTGACCTAGACATCATAAACATCACACAATTACACATTTGAAGCAACCCAAGACATTAGGTTCACTCTTAAAAACACACTTGGTTCCATAATGGGCATATTGGTTTCATAAATGGTCCATTGAAGCAACTCATATCATCCAAGTTCTAGGCTCTATTCTCTTGTTATTTCTAGACTTCTTGGACTCATTTAAGACCCTTGGAGCCATCACATATTCAATTGCACCATAGGAAAACCAAGTTGCTTCATAAGGCACAATTATGGACACCATTGTCCCATCTCCCAATCTATGGCTCCTAAATTTTTCCTAATGGTTTTTCCCATCTTCTAACATCATATAAAGTCCCAAACCAAGGCTAGAACAAATTAAAACATCCCCTAGCCTAATGAACCTAGCTTGGCTGAAATATGCACCATAAGGAAGGTTCATGGACTTTGTGATTTTTCCTTGATGGGAGAGCCACTTGGGAGGCTTTCTAAAGGTCTTAGGAGTTCAAGGAAACATTCAAATAGCCAAGGAAATATTTACATAAAATCAGATTTTGCAAAACCCTAGAAAACATTACACTTTTCTAAATTGTTTTCTATTGGTTTTTCTTAGAATTTCTTACCATATTCCATCTCCCCATGGCCTAAAACCCTTGATCCTTCCTTGTATTTGGACAGAACATCCTCCCCTCCTTTGATTCTATTCTTGGCCGAAATACACACAAAGGGAGGGAGAAAAGAAGATACAACAAAAAGCAAAGATTACCTAGGATTCAAGTAAGCTTTCAAGTGTCTTTCTCCTTGATTCTCTTCTCCTTGGCAAGTTCAAAATTCTCCCCTTGGTTCTGGACCTAAAACAGAACCAAAAAGTTCAACTAAACCATAGAAAGAGAGGAGGAAAGGAGAGGAACAAGATTGGAGGAAGATAGAGCATGAAAATCTACAAGTTTCCTTACCTTTTCCTTGATTTTTTTCCTCCTTTTCTTCCCCTTTTGATGCACCTAAGGAACTGCTATTTTTTTTGTAAATTGGGCAGAAGAAGTCATGCTCAATAAAGGGAGAAGATGGAAGAAAAGTGTGGAAGTGTTTAGGACATTCTAGAAGCTCTTATTTCCAATTTTGCCCTTCCGTAATGGCAATTTCGTTTCAATTTCATTTTAGCTCCATTTTTAGAACCATCTTTTCCATCGTAAAATTTATGTTCCCAATTTAATAAAATATCTTTGGAATCACTCAATTTGGAACTAAAACCTTACCGAACGAATCGATCATAGTTTAGGTCAATCGACATTAAAAAACGTACACCAGAAGGGCTTTATCGGTCCCGAGGCTTCCTAAAGTTTTTGGGGCCTCTGAGAACCTTGGGCAACTTAAAAATTTCATTTAAAAAGCCCTCCTGTGTGGTTTTTCCAAAAGCTGCACTTATTTATGAAAATGCCATTATGTTTCGTTAGTTTCCATCGCAAATTATTTCTCCATCCTAACTCTATTTTTCTTTTCATTTGAGCCTAGAATTATCATTTTTAAGAGTCTTGGACTCAATCCAAATTTTTTTTGGGACATTATCTAGGCTATTTCAGAGGACTTACTTTTACATGACTCATTTCGTCGTTTTATGAAAATTATGTTCGTTACAACATATGTGTTAATGCAAGGCTCATTGGGCGTGTTTGTTCTACTCCCAGCCATGCAAACCTAGCTTTTTCATTTAACTCAGCTCCCCTTGCTTCTCTTTCCTTCATGTAGCTACTGTTCACATGTTCTGCCTTATTCTCTACTTCTTCCTCCCACACACACACGTGCCTTCTCATGCTTCTATCTTCACAGCATTCCATGTTGCTCTGCCTTTGTTGCTTCAAGTAAGGGAATGTGTAGAAGACATGGTTGGACTCGTGGTTATGGAAGAATAAAAGGTGAGAGAGCTTTATGTGGGTGAAACCTTGCATGATGAGTGAAGTTTACAACTCCTAACGTGGAATGTGTAGGACTAAGATGGATGATGATGATTGTGGTGCCCCTTTTTCATTTTTTTTATTTTTAAACTTTATTTTCTAAGAAACTTGCACACTTGAAGCTCTAATTGTCATTGAAAATCTACAAAATAGTAAGAAAAATTCAATAGGAAGAAAATTCACAAAATTATTTGAAGAAATTTATGGATTAAAATTTTAAAATTTTCTAAATGATTTCCTTAAGTGCATAAATGACTACTAAAATCAAATTCCACCTAATTAAACCTCTAAAGCCATATTTGGTCATTAAAATACGTAAGTTAAGGAGAATGAAATATATAAAAATCATATTTATCATGCCTCTCTCCCTTAGTCTCACTCTTTGATTTGGGCAGCAAGAAAGTCAGCTAAATAAGGACAAGGGAGAGGCGAATCATATATAAGAAAGGAATTAAAAATTGTTTCTTAAAAATTCTTGTTATGTCCCGTTTTCTTGGCATTTTCGTTTTTGATTCATTTTTGCTCCTTTTTTAGAACCATCTTTTTCATTATAAAATTTAGGTTCTCAATCTTATAAAATACCTTTGGAATCACTCAATTTGGAGCTAAAACCTTCTCGAATGAAAAGGTCAAACTTCAGGTCAATCGTTGCTAGAAAACGTACACCAGAGGGGTTTTAATTGTCCCAGGATTTCCCATAGATTTCAGGGCCTTTGAGAATTCTAAAGAGCTCAAATTTTCCATTTAAAAAGCCCTCCTATCAATACTCTAAAAATTGTCTACAATTACGAAAATGCCATTCCGTTTCACAACTATTTCTTTAAATTCTGTCTGGTCATTTTGGCTTCAGTTTCAAGGCAACTCTGGCCTCCTATTTTCATTATTTGGTGTATAGATTATTATCCTAATTTTTATAAACCTTAAATATTTCATTTCAAAGGACTTGATTTTAATATGTATTTGTTTCTATCATTTTTATGAACCTAGACATTACACATAGGCTTATCTTAACTAAATTACATGAATATCACATTTGCAAGTAGCGAAAATTTGCGTAATTGAAAAGACATTTACATCATTCTTGGCTTCAGTGACCATGTGGACTTACAAATTTCATTTTCCATCCATAACATACCTATTCAAATCAAAAACATCATAATTCATCTCAAAAATCTTGAATTTGGAACCATATTTCAAGAAAACTAGAATTTGCTCTCGAGTTGGTGTTCAATATTTTTGATATGAAATTTGGAAATTCATAACTAATTCTAGAAAAATAGACCATTTTGGTGCTTTCCTACATGTTCAAGTGGCCATGATTGTCTTAGAAGCAATTGTGGACCATTTAGACCCCTTATAAGACACAAAAATGACCATTATGCTACCCAACGTCAAAATCTAACTAAATGAATGATTTTGCCCATGAGATTTGATATGCATATAGATCTTATCTAGATATTTTTGGAAATCTAAAGACCAAATTATTTGGAGCTCTATGGAATTAATTATAATTTTTCAAAGTTGACATTTTTTTGCTAAACTAATGCAAACACTGTTCATATGGTTAGTAACTTGGGTCGTGTCATTTGAGAGTCAGATGTCGTCCAATGGTCATGAAATTTTGTAGGCATAAACTAGACATAATAAGATTTCCAAGTCCATAAAGATCACCCCAATTGGATATTGGAGTAGGGAGATATGAATTTTTGAAGTTAACGGATAGTACCAGTAGTAACAGATGACCTATGGCATTGTTCCATCAATTTCTGGTAGCTAGCATTCTCTATTGTGGCCTAGATTATTTTTAACACAAAGTAGACATCTGTATATTTCCATAATGGTATAGTATGCATGATTTCAAATTTTCTAAAATTAGCAAAATTCATATCAAAGTTCTAGAATTCCAACTCGAGGCTACATACTATGTTTTCATGTGTACCCTCCACTTGCACAAGTTCTAGGCCACTTCTTGAGCTTGTTATAAGTTGTATTTGTGTATTTAAATATGAAAATGAAATACATAAGTCCATATGGATCACAGATTAACGAATGAAAATTTTATCCGTGACATAATGCAATTAAATTGAATATTTTCAATGATTTTTCTTGACAAGCTTGCATAGTTCAAGGAAGTGAACCTAGAAATAATATAAGATAAGCCTAGTAATGATGTGAGATAAGCTTAGTAAATATGGTGTTACACAACCAAGTTCATCTAATTGTCCCACTTCTCCTCCTACCTGAGATGATTTAATGATGAGCCATGGAAGGTCGACAAGTTTTAAAAAGGCCTAAAACTAGAGTTAAAAGACAAGATTGTATCCCTCCAAATTTGCAATTTTGATGAATTGGTGGAGAAGTGTAGGGTGACAGAGAGGGCCTTAATTAAGAGTGAGGCCAAAAGAAAGAAGACGATATAAGGAAAGCGTGACCGAGGGACAAAGCCCTTTAAGGGCAGAAATAAGAAGGGTGCTAGCAATGGTAGTGGCTCTTGGGGTAGGAGGCCACCCCCAAGAAATATTCCTCTAAGAAGGAGTGTGGGACCCTTAGAGAGCTTTGTTAGTGTCCCATTAGCATATAACAAGTGTGGGAAGAACCATAAGAGTGGATCTTGTCTAGTGTGCAACAATTATAGGAAGCCTGGATACTATGCATAGTTTCAAGAGAGTTGGCCTCGTCCATTAAACCACCTACACAAGGATGGGTGTTTGCACTTACGTAGAAAGAGGTTAGCAAGTCCCCTAGTATAATTCAAGGTGCTTTACTTGTCCATAATCATGTCATAGATGTATTGTTTGATTTAGGTATAACTCATTCTTTCATCTCATATGACTATGTTAAGCGTATGGGTCTAAAAATTACTTATTGCCAATGAACTATCTATATCTAGCCCTACTGGATATTCCATGATTACATATGGTATGTGCCTAAATTGCATTGTACAATTGGATAGCCGTTGTACTACCCTTGACCTAATTTGTATCATTTTGTGTGACTTTGATGCAATCATTAGTATGAATTGATTGTTGGCTAATAATGTGATACTTGATTGTAACCATAAGACTGTTTCCTTACCTGCAAATATACCTAGAATTCGTCCTAAGGTTGAGCGTTCTTATATGTCTGCTACCCAAGCTAGGAAGTAACTTAGGCGTGGTTGCCAAAGGTTCTTAGTATTCTTTTCATTACATGTTAGGTTTAATGATGGATTAGAGGATATACCGGTGATTACGGAGTTCTTTGAGGTTTTTCCTAAAGAGTTTAGTAGACTACCTCCAAAGAGAATTAGAGTTTTCCATGGACTTGGTCCTTGATATGAGTTCGATTTCCAAGGTTCCATATAGAATGATGCCCATTAAATTGGTTGAATTGAAAAGCCAATTAAAGGAGTTGCTTAAGAAGGGGTTCATTAGGCTAAGTATGTCTCTGTGGGAAGCACTGGTATTGTTTATCAAGAAAAAGAATGGTAGCCTTAGGCTTTGTATTGACTATAGGCAACTGAACTAAATGACCATAGAAAATAAATATCCTTTACCTAGGATTGATGACTTGCTTGACTAATTAGCTAGAGCATCAGTCTCTTCAAATATTGATCTTAAGTCTATATATCACTAACTTAGGGTGGGGGTTAAAGATGTACCAAAAACAACCTTTAAGACTCGATATGGTCATTATGAGTTCCTAGTCATGCCTTTTAAGTTAACCAATGCCTCTACTATTTTCATAGATTACATAAATAGGATCTTTAGGCCTTATCTTGACCAATTTGTGGTAGTGTTCATTGATGATATCCTTATTTACTCTAAGAGCTGTGAAGAGCATCAAGAGCATCTTAAGATCATTCATCAAACCTTGAGGGAACATCAGTTGTATGCTAAGTTAAGCAAGTGTGAGTTTTGATTGTAAGAGGTTAAGTTCCTAATGTTAAAGATTGTGCCCTAGGCCAATCATTGTATTGTGAATATTGAATTTCATTAAGGAAAAGGGGATTTTCTTTTATTATATTTCTTATATTATTTGCATATGTCCTATAATAATAATATCTTTAGATAAATCATACTGATTATGCTAAATATCCCTAGTTGATCATCTTTGTAAGAACGATGATGAATTAAGGTTAGTATGATTTTGATTGATGATCATGTGTTAATCATGTATAAGGATACGAATCAAAGTCATAGGCACTTGTTAGGAAATAGGGTGTTGGATCGACTCGTCATGAGATAACTACATGGATTAAGTCATAAGTGTATTTCATATATAGCCATGTCACTAAACCCTTAGACCTGAGATCACCATAGATTGCTACATGAGGAACATTGTGCTTTGACATAGTTAAAAGTCACATTTAACCAAGTGATCATAAAGGTTGTGATTGGACATAGTAGAATCCATGTAGAGGAAGATGAGTGATCAAAATGAAATTTGTCCCTCTCATTAGTAGAGAGATATCACTGGGCCACTCGATGAGTGAGATTGAGAAATGCATGGGCATGCTTGGATGGAAGGGTTTTCCATTTATTCTGTCAGTCTGCTCAGAGATCAAGAAGGTGACGGTCAAGTAAAATGAGGATGACATTTCCATACCTCATACTTGACCTAAATATTGTGTAATGAAAGGGTTGTGACAAGGTTGTATGATAGTTTGCATTGGATCACCAATCCTCATATGATTTGGGTAGTCACAATGTCTTGCTAGAGGCTACTTGTGACTTGTGCGTAGAATAGCGTTCTTGGCCCACTGCCAACGTTATATGAGCCTACAGGGTCACACACAGAAACTGACTAACTTGAGCTAAAATGTCCAAATTCATTGAATCTAAAAATGCGTCTAAATTCAATGAATATAATGTTCAATTTAAGATGGAGGAATTTTATAAATATTTTATATATATATTTTATAAATTCAAAATATATATATAATATATTTTGATATAGTATATGCATTTCAATATATATATCACCTATTTAATTTAAATAATTAGTTTAAATTTATTCTATAGGATAGATTTAAATTTAAATTAATATGATAATTTAAATTTAATCTATATGATCATTTAAATTTAAATCTGGTTCTAAATTGAGATCAAATAAATTAGTTTAAATTTATTTTATAAGATAGATTTAAATTTAAACTAATCTATTTAATCATAATCTAAAATAATTAAATAATGTATTTAAATTAATCAAATCTATCCTAAAATCCTAACACACCTCTATAAATAAAGGGTTAGGATTTTCTAAGTGGATATTTTTCTAAAAAAGCTACCTCCCACCCTAAAGAGAAAAGCATACGGATGCTTAGAGAGAGAAAGCATATGGACACCAGTGAGAGAAAATGTATGGATATTTAGAGAGAGAAAGAGAAGAACGTCTTTTCTTCTTAAACGTACATACATTCATCTTTAGTGGCATTAGCACACTGTTGAGTTGTAATCACTATTTTTGTGGATATTGATAGAGGGAATTGATCTAAAGTGTTAGTTCCTAAGATCCACGGAAGAGAGAGAGCTTGAAAAATCACATAACAAAGGTAAAAGTCTTTAACTTTACTCTATTTAAACAACATTGATGGATCCATAGGAGGGATTTGAATTCATTTTTGTAAATTTTCGCTATGGGTATTCTAAGAATCCCAACACCTAGGTCATGTGATATTGAAACAAGTAGTAGCAGTAGACCTTAGTAAGGTAAAAGGGATACTGAATTAAGAGAGACCCAAGATGGTGATCGAAATTCATAGTTTCTTAGGTCTTGTCAGCTACTATAGGATATTCATTAAAGGATTTTCTTAGCTAGCAATGCCTTTGACCAAATTGACTAGGAATGGCTAACCGTTTGTATAGGATACCAAGTGTGAAAATGCCTTTCAAGAACTTAAGGATAGGTTGACTATTGCACTTGTGTTAGTGATACTTGACCCTAAAGAAACATTTATGGTCTATAGTGACACATCCAAGGAGGGATTAGGGTGTGTTTTGATGTAACAAGGTAGGGTGATAGCCTATGCTTCTAGGCAAGTTAAACCCCATGAGGAAAATTACCCCACCCATGACCTAGAGTCAGTAGTTGTAGTTTTTGCCCTTAAAATTTGGAGGGACTATCTCTGTGGTGCACAATTTGAGATGTATAGTGGCCACAAGTGTTTGAAGTACTTGTTTGACTAGAAAGAATCGAACATGAGGCAAAGGAGGTGGATGAAGTTCCTTAAAGATTATAACTTCTCCTTAAAATATCATCCAAGGAAGGAGAATGTTGTCACTGATGCCTTAAGTAGGAAATCTGTTCATATGGCAATGATGATACTTAAGGAGCAAAGGTTGATTAAGGAGTTGAGAGATTTGAACCTGTCCATTTCAGTACTTCCTAGTAGTCTAATTTTGGGAGAGTTAAGGATAGAAAATGATTTTAGGAAGAGAATTAAAGAAGCCAAAGAGTTAGATGAGCATTTGGAAAAGATTAGAAAACAATTAGGAAGTGTAGAGATCAAAGACTTTAACCTATCATAGGATGGTTTGGTAGGGTATCAGGGTAAAGTGTGCATACCCAGGGATGAAGAGTTAAGGAATATAGTACTGACTGAAGCTTATAAGAGTAGTTACACTAGTTACACTATCCATCTGGCACCACTAAGATGTATAGAGATCTTAAAAAGAGTTTTTGGTGGCCCGGAATGAAGTCAGACATAGATAAATTTGTTGCTAGCTGTCTAGTTTGTTAGAAGGTTAAAATTGAACATTAAAAACCTACAAGTTTGTTACACGCTTTGGAAATTCTCGAATAGAAATGTGACAGTATATTGATGGATTTTGTGATGGGTTTGCCAAGGACATCCTCGGTTATGATACCATTTGGGTAATTATGGATAGAATAACGAAATATGCCTGCTTTCTACCTATTAGAGCCACTTATCCTTTATATAGATTAGCTCAACTGTATGTCTGTGAGATTGTAAGGTTACATGGTGTCTCTAATAGCATTGTGTTAGATAGAGAACCTAAATTCACATTGAAATTTTGGCAATCTCTACAAGAAACTTTAGGCATTAGTCTCAATTTTAGCACTGTTTATCACCCTTAGTTAGATGGATAAACTGAGAAGACCATTCATTGAGGATGTGCTTAGAGCTAGTGTACTAGAATTGAAGAGGAACTTGGATGTGTACTTGCCTTTAGCTGAGTTTGCCTACAATAATAGTTTCCATTCCAATATCTATATGCACTATTTGAGGCACTTTATGGGAGAAAGTATAGGTCACCCTTATGTTAGGTAGCGCTTGGTAAGATAAGTCTTTTAGGTGGTAATGTCTGGTTTTTGTAAAAATGATGAAAATGAAACGTTTTTAAAGTAAGTCCTCTAAAATGAATTGGTTACGGTCTAGAAAAAATTGAATAATACTTTACACATTAAGTAATGAAAATAAGAGACCAGAAGTACCCTGAAACAGAGGGTAAAATAGCATTTTTGTAATTTCGGACAATTTTTAGAATACTCATAAGAGGGCTTTTTAAATGAAAAATTTGAGTTCTACAGGGTTGTCAGAGGCCCTAAAAATTATAGGAAACCCTGGGACAGTTAAAACCCTTCTGATGTATATTTTTCAACGTCAGTTAACCTAAACTTTGACCCTTTCATTCAGAAAGGTTTTAGCTCTAAATTGAATGGTTCCAAAGGCATTTTATAATATTAAGGATCTAAATTTATGATAGAAAAGACGGTTCTTAAAAAGAAGCTAAAATGAACTAGAAACGAAAATACTAAATTTATGGGACATAAATAGAATTTCTTTAGAACAAATCCTTCTTGAATGTTCCATATAACTCACGCCACTTCTCCACCGACTTCACTTCTACCCAAAACAGAGATAAAGACCTAGAGTGAAAAGCACACAAGAGAAAAGAGGAAGAGGAAGAAAATCAAGGTAAGAAAGGTGAGAATTTCATGGGATTTACTAGTCTTTTCTTTAGTAAACTTCTTCTCCTTCCTCTTTCTATGGATTTATTGATGTATTTGGATCTATTTTGAGCTCAAACCAGAGGGGAGGATTTCGAGTTTCAAGAAAAGAATTCGAACAAAGAGAAGAGCTCTTGGAGAAAGCTAAGAAACCAAGGTAATTTGCCATGTTTCAAGCTTGCTCTTCTATTGTTCTTTTCTCGTGAGTTCTGGCCAAGATAGGGATAGCCAAGGAGGAGTGAATTTTAAACCAAACTAAGGATGAATCTTAGGAAAATGAGTGACGATAGTAAGAATATGCAAAGGAAACAACCAAACAATCATGAAATTCTAAGATAGCGAAGTTAGGGATTCAAGAACTTAACCAAAACTTTGTTTTTATTCAAGAGTTCCTAGGCTAAAGCGAGTGTTTATATGAGCTCTAGAGATCCCTAGAAAGCTTTCCACATCAATCTCCTATCAAGAAAACAAAGAACATTCCTTGGTTCCTTTAATGGTGCATTGCATCAGCCTAGGCTAGAAGAAGTACCAAGGTATAGTTATAATTTTTTCCAAGCTTGGTTTTATATCATATATGATGGGAGAGGATGAGAGAAAGCCTTGGAAAAATTTTAGGAAGCCTAGGAAGTGAGATGGTGACATAGGTTCCATATTATAACTTAAAGAAGCAACATATAATTAGGCTTCTTGAAATGAATGTGTGATAGCTCCAAGGAGTTTTAATGAGTTAAGAGCCATAAATTAAGGGAGAGGATGGAGCCAAGCTCATGTTTTCCCAAGGTTGCTTCATTAGGTGCATTATGGAACCATAAATGAGCCATAGGAACAATCTAACTTTTAAAATGAATGTGTAGCTTTAGAAATTATTCCATAAGTGTAATTGGCTTCCATATAATGTGTTTAGGTCAAAGGAATCAAGCTCCACCTCCTTGTGAGTGTGTGGCCGAGGGAAAGGAAGAGTTTTCAGGGAAAAAAGTGTGCTTTTGTAACCAAGGTAGCTCTCTCTTCTTTCTCTCATGCATGATTGGGTGTTGTTCTTGTCTTTGAATGTGTGCGTGTATGTTTAAGCCATGAAAGATGTTTCTAGCATGTATCTATATGCCATGGTACCATGATGCTTTGCTATGCACTTAAATGATATTTTGTGAACATGTTTTAGTTTACTTGAGTATGGTAAAGCCAAAAGTCTCTTAGTTAAGGTTAGGATGAGCCAAAAGCCTCTAAGAATGGGTGAGATAGCCAAAAGTCTCTTAAGAGTGAGACTTAGTCAAAAGTCCCTTAAAAAAATGAGTGAGGCAAGTCTAAAATCCCAAAGAGAATGGGTAAGGCTAAACCATTTTCTTGGCAAGCCTATGTATGTTTTATGTGACTTCTTGAATGCAAGAAATGTTCCATGAATGATTATGCATTCCATGATATCCATGCATGCATTTTTAGGCTTGAATTTGCATCTTTTATGTATGGTTAAAAGGGACAAGAGCTATTGGGATTCCTAGAATCTCCTTCCTTCCTCCCTATTGTCTAACAAGTCTAGATGGATCAAGTGAACCAAGGAATGGGAGGCACCAAGCTTGAGAGAGAAAGATTGACGAGAAAGTGTGTTATTTTGTTCACTTTGTAACTATTTTGATGACATATGATGTAATCCTATGATGGATATGTTGTATAACCATTTGAACATGTGTAAATACATGGATATTTGATGAGAATTGATGCCATGTGAATGATGTAGCAAATTCTTGATATTGAATGGCAAAATAAAGCTTGTATGTTCTTGTGTATGTCGTGGAGTGGGAGAGTGAGTTTGTGAAATCTAAATTTGTCAACCTTTGACACATGTTTAATAGACCATTTTGATGCTTTCCCACATGCTCAAGTCGCCATGAAAGCTTTGGAAGCAAATTTAAACCTTTTGTGATCCTTTAAGAAGCATAAATGGAGCAATTTGCAACCCTATGGCACAATCTAAACCAATGAACGAATTTCCTAATGAAATGTGGTATGAATATAGATCTCATCTAGACCTTTTTGGAATGATAAATACCAAATTATTTGGAGCTTTGTGGAATTAATTATGAATTTCCAAAGTTGCCAAATTTCTACTATTCTGATATGATTACTATTCATATGGTCAATGTTTTCTCTTGTGTTATTAAAGAGCCAAATGGTGACCAATGCTCATAATATTTTATATTTATAAACTAGACATGGTAAGCTTTTTATGGCCACTAAGATCTCCCTAATTGGATGTCTGAGCAGAGAGATATGAATTTTTGAAATTCTATGTCAGTACTAGTAGTGCCTATTGAGTTTATATAATGTTTCATTAATTTTTAGTAGCTATACATTCCTATTTTGGTTTGGACTTATTTTTAGCATAAAGTAGACATCTTTAGATTTCCAAAATGATATATTTTGCATGATTACAATTTTTCTAGATTTAGTTATGATTTTTTGAAGTTGGTAACAAAAATCTGGCACATCAACCTAAGGCAACCTTGTAATATTTTGTGTATGTATGCTATGAGCTCGAGTTTTTGCTAGCATCTTGAGATAATTTTGATTTGTATGTGTGTAATTAAATAAGAGAATGAGATAGATGAGTTCATATAGTCCACGGGACATGAAATGAGAATTTTATCTACTACGCAATGCAAAAATAATGTAATATTATAATGGAGTTTTTTTTCCAAAAAGCTTGCTATATCAAGGGAAGGCAATTAGAAATAAGATGAGATAGGCTAATTAAATATGGTATTACATAGGTTTGGACATAGTGGACCAAACCACCCATCAAATTGAACTCATTAGAAAGAAGTTGTTGGCTGCTCAAAGTAAGCAGAAGAGCTATACTAATAAGAGACAGAGGCCCTTAGAATTTGAGGCAGAAGACTATGTGTTTCTTAAAGTTACTCCAGTGATGGGCAAAGGACAGTCTATCAAGACAAGAAATCTTAGTCCCCGTTATCTTGGTCTTTTCAAATTATTGAGCAGATAGGACTGATGGCCTATAGAGTTGCTTTACCTCCAAATATGGGCCAGTTCCATGATGTGTTCCATGTATACCAATTGAAAAAGTGTAATCCAGACTCTTCACATGTCATTGAGCATGAGAGTGTGCATCTATAAGATGATTTGTCCTATGTGGTTGAGTTAAAAAGGATTATGGACTCAAAAGTCAAACAGCTACGTAATAAAAGCATCCTCCTACTAAGGGCGGTATAGAAGGGACTTACTCCAGATTAGGCAACTTAGGAGATAGAGGAAGCTACGAGGAAGGATTATCTAGCATTATTTGAGTAAGGTACACCTAATTTTGAGGACAAAATTTCCAAAAAGAAGGGAGAATGTACAACCCAAAATTTATTAAAGGTATTAATCATGGATTTGGGCTAATTAAGAGGAATTCTTATGAAAATAAATAGGTAAGCTATGGGAATGGGAATTTGGGTAGAAATAAATTAATGTGGACTTAAGATTCAATTGGGATAAAGATTTAATTTAGGCCTATAATTAATTTAGACATTTAAATTAGGCCTCAAGATCAACTTAATAATGCTTTAGGCCACATGTAGAGGCCTAATCTTAGCTATAGGGAGATTCAATTCCATTCTTAGAGGTCCAACATTTATTTTGGGTAAACCTAATGTTAATAAAACTCTTATAGTTGGCCCAACAAATAAAAAATATGAAACCCATAAGAAATAGAGCCTTTAGGTCAACACATTTCACTCTTAGCTCAATGTATTATGCAACCCATTCATTAAACCATAGCCCAGCAACTTGAAAAAAGCCTAATTGGACCTTAGGCTGATGGGTCAGCCTATTTGTCACTAAAACTCTAAGAGAAAACCCTTCCCTTTTTGCCTATTCTGTAAAAACATGTAACACCACAAATTATAGCTCATTTCATGACATTCATAAGCTTTATATCATCAATGCCATAAAGGAAGTAGAAATTTTTTCTTAAAATAATGAGCTTAATTGCACTGCGTCGTATCTAAAAATTTCATTCGGTGTCACGTGGACCATGTGAGCTTATACAATACATTTTCATATTTAATTACATCAATACAACTCATTTGAATCACAAAATCATGTCCACAACTCATGGAAACTGAAATGGAACTTAAAATCACTAAGTGTAATTTCGGCTAGATTTGCTACTTTCTCTGACCAAATTTTAGAAAATCATAACTAATTCTAGAAAAATCAAAATCATGCAATATTAGTCATTCTAGAAAGCTATGGGTGTCTACTTCACAGTAAAAATATGTTCAAGTCATAAAATTCATCACAGAGGAGTTTAACATCCAAAATGGTCCAGAGGTCAGATTGAAGTTTGGAACTATCATAGAAGTCTGCAGAAAATTTAGAAAAATTTGAA
This sequence comes from Erythrophleum fordii, assembly GCA_032878935.1. NCBI lineage: Eukaryota > Viridiplantae > Streptophyta > Magnoliopsida > Fabales > Fabaceae > Erythrophleum > Erythrophleum fordii. The sequence continues at coordinate 12,405,228 of JAVQMF010000057.1, read as the reverse complement.
AATGTCCAATTAATTTCAAACAAATCCAATCCATGCAAATGATACCAATCTAAAAATTTTTAGATGTTAAATAGAGAAGAAAAATATCTCTAAATCAGTTCATCAAGCCTAGCCCTTGGAATTCAATGGAACAGTACTTTTGGTCTGGCAAAACTACTAATACTGGACAGAAACTTCAAAATTTTATATCTCCCTCTCTAGACCTCCAAATGAGGTGCTTCTAGTTGACACGAGTCACTGTGATTGTCTAGTTTCTTTGTATAAAATTTTATGGCCATTGGGCATCATTTAGGCCTTGTGTGATAGAATGCAATTTCGGACCAAATGAATAGTGCAGTAAACTAAAAACCATGAAAATTTCCAAATTTGAAAAATAATCAAATATTCTGTAGACCTTCAAAAATTATGATCTTTAGCTTCCCAAAAAGCTCTAAATGAGACCTAATTTCATGCCAAATTTCAGATCAAAACTAACTCGTATGGCCAAAAAGTGATATAGGGTTCCATAATGGTCAATTTTGGCTCTATATAGGGTATCAAAATTGCCAAATGGATTTTTCTTGGTCTTGGCACCCTTGGGGCAAGTCTAAAAGAACATTTAAGACTTGTGTGAGCTACCCAAATGGTCCCAAATCTCATGTATCTCATTTTGGCCATTCAACCCATACTTATGCACATTTACATCATACTTTCACATTGCATACTTTGGCATTACATACTCAAAATATGTGCTAAAGGTCATACATCATATTCATACATTTAAATATCACATAATATCATATTTACACATGTCTCATGGTTCATAGGCCATTCACAACATCATATATAACATGAACCATCATTTTGGTTTCAAAATGGATAAAACAAGGCATATGCTTGTCAATCTCCTTCTTCCATTGTTTTTGGCTCCCTTCACTATAGCTACTTGGTCCATCTAGCATGTTAAAGCATTGGAGAGGAAGAGATGATATTCAAAGAATCCCAATAGCTCATCTCCCATTCAATCATATATAATATGTGCAAAGCAAGCTTTACAAAATCATGGATGGAGAACATGGAAGTCATGGACATTTTAAAAGCAAACTTGGCATATGAACAAATCATATAAGACATTCAAGAGCTTACCAAGTGTTTGGATTAGCCTCACACTTCTCCTCATAGATTTTGGACTTGCCTCACCCATTCTTTGAGAGCTTTGGACCTAACCATACTCTTGGGAGCCCACTTTGCTTTTGGGAGACTCTTTGCTTTGTCTTAACCAAGTTCAAGGGTTCTTGGCTCATCCTCACCAAAGGGAAGAGTTCTTAGCCTCTCCACACTCAAGCAAACTCAAACAAACATCATGTACTCATTTAGAACCATAACATGACATCAAGAATCATAGCATTTAAAGGTATACTAGCACACTTTTCATAGCCTGAAAGTACACATACACATATTCTAAAGCAAGCTAAACACACATCCATGCATGAGAGAAAGTGGAGAGAGCTACCTTGCACACAATCACACACTTTTTCCTTGGATTTCAAGCCTCCTCTTTTGGTCACACACCTAAAAATTGGTGGAGATGGTTTCTTTTGGCCTAGATACAATTTTTGGGAGCCATTTAGGTTCATGAAATACATTCTAAGGCTACATAACTTGATGAAACACTAGATTGCCCTATAGGCTCCATTATGGTCCATAATTGCACCTAATGAAGCAACACCTCTCAAAGGATTTCTAAGCCTCATTCTTTCCTTTCAAATATGATTCTTGACTCCTTTTAAGCCTCTTGGAGTCATCACACCATTAAAACAAATGGCCTAGTACCATGTTGCTTCTTTAGGTCATAATATGGAACCTAAGGCACCAAATCAATTTCTATGAGTTTTAAATTTTTTCCAAGGCCTCCCTTCATTTTAATTCATCAAATATGACTCAAGAATGGCCTTAGAAAAATTTAAAACTCTCCCCCACTACTAGAACCCTCCTTGGCCGAGACATAGGCATCATTTAGGCTACATGGAGATTTCTTTGTTTTCTTGAAGGAGGAAGCTTGTGGAGAGCATTTTAGAGATCTTAGGAGCTCATTTAAACTCTTAATTAGGCCTAGGAATTATCATACAAAATCATATTTTAGAAGGGGAACAGAAAACCCTAGAATTTGCATCTTGAAATTTAATGGTTTTTTGATAATTCCCTTCACATATTCTTAATCTCCACACCCTTTTTCCTTAGATTCATACTTAGGTCTGCCTAAAAATGATCTCCTCCTAGGGTTTCTCAAGTGGGGAGAAATGGTGGAGAAGGAAACCAAAGATGAGAACCATAGGAAGAGAAATTATCTTGTTTTCTTCCTTTTTCTCACTTGAATCTTTTTTTCTTCGAGCTCTTCTCTTCAAATCCGAATTTTCCTATCAACTTCTCCTTTAAAATAGATCCATATACTTCATTATAATCATAGGAAATAAAGGAGAATAAAGGAAAAGAGGTTTGGAAAAGAAAGAGCATGAAAAACCATGAAAATCCATACCTTTCCACCTTGAATTTCTCCTCCTTTTCTTCCTCCTCTTGTGCGCCTCATCCCCTAGGGTTTTTCTCTGATTTTGGGCAGACCATGGTCGTGCATAATGAAGGGAGAAGAAGGGTGCATCATATAGATAGATGGGAATAAGTTACACTTTTCAAAAATTCCCATTTTGCCTTTTGTTCTTGGCATTTTCATTTCTCCTTCGTTTTAGTTCTTTTTTAAGAACCTTCTTTTCCATAATGAAATTTAGGTTCCTAATTTATTAAAATGCCTTTAGAATCACTCAAATTGGAGCTAAAACCTTCTCAAATGAATCTGTCAAAGTTCAGGCACACCAACATTGGAAAATGTCCACTGGAGGGGCTTTAGTTGTCCCGGGGCTTTTCATGATTTTTAGGGCTTCTGAGAACCTTGGAGAACTCAAAATTTTCATTTAAAAAGCCCTCCTATGTGAATTCCAAAATTTACTTAAAATCATGAAAATGCCATTACATTTCATAAGCTTTTTGTAAGAAATTATTTTTTCATTCTAGCTCCATTTTTCTTTTCGTCTTAGCCTAAGATTCTCATTTTTAGGAGTCTAGAATGCTTTCCAGATTTTTTGGGACCTTAACTAGATCACCTTAGGGGACTTCCTTTTATATCCGGTGAGTTTCATTTGTTAACGGACAAACTGTACGTTACATTTCTCACGTTTTCTTTTATTTTTAGAGAACTGGATGTTGCAAAACATAAGGAAATTCAAGAGGAAATTTGGAGGTCTTGGAAAGAGGCTAGGGTTCTTGGCATAAATTTATCTTTTCCCATTACTAGAGCCAAAATCAACTAAGGTAATCTATAAGAAACTTAATCCTCTCTTCCTCTTTAATTTGACCTAATTAGTTTTTATTTGAGGCCTTTTCATCTTACACCCAAATCTGAAGTGTGTTGTTTGGTGTTTCCATGATATATTTTCAGAGGTTGAGGCTATGAAGGATATTAGGTAAGTATTATCTTCTCATTTTGATGCATAATCTACTAGTTTAAGACCCCTGTAGCTAATTTATAATGTAAGTGGTGATTTTGTGTGAATTTGTCCAAAAATTGGAATGATATTCTGAGATTTCTAGTGTAGGGACAAACAAACCCAAATTTGGGATCTTGTGGTAGCTAGGTAAGTGTCCTCTAGGTAGTCATTGGTAGTTTAACTATTTGAGTGTCTGGTTTGTTGGTACAAATGATAATTAAGGGTACTAATAGTATAACTTTGTGATCATAGGGTGTATTGGTACTGTTGGTAGCCTTCCATAATTTCCAAAGTGATGTAATTGGGATTTCTCTAAATTATTTGCATTTGTTCAAATTTGATCTTGTATTTGTTGTACTTGTATAATTTTGAATACAAAATGTATGGTTAACTATCTAAATTATTATGTTGGACCCTGGTAAGTCCATGGTGGAGCCGTGATATAATTGCCACTTATGCATCTTGCTTCGATTAAGCATCGGGTTATGATATGACCCCTGAATGCACTGAGCTCTAGTTGTACTCATTGGGGAGTAGGTGTTGTAGACAAGCTTTTCTCATCGATAACTGAAAAAAAGGATGAAATCCAGCCATAGGTTTAATGGCCTTTAACATTTTGGTATGTAATTGCTAGTATGGGATAGTAGTTACTGATAGCTTAACTATTGCATTTTGCTGATATTATGATGTTTTTTATACTTATATGGTTTAATGCATATATATTGATTAATTTGAAGCATATGAATGGAATTTACCTTTGGTTATTGAGATTTGCATCTCACCCCATTTCATGGGATAACTCTTTCAGGTGAAGGCTCTTTGGGTAGAGAAAAAAGGAGTAAGTGGATGAACATCTATGAGCTTAAACCATGTGTGGGGAATGCTACACTTAGGTTAATCTAACTTAGAGTAGATGCAAATTTTGTTGTTTTTATGTATAGCATCTTCATGTAATCATATTACCAAGTGTAAGAACTTTTATGTTTTGTAATCAAAGTGTAACTAATAGGAGATGTTTTGTAATTGAAGTGTAACTAATAGGAGAATAGACCTTACATTAGTTGCAAGATGGTGTATGTAACCAATAAGGAGCTAGGCTTTACACAATATGAAATTTGATGTATGCATTCACTTACACTTTGATGTGGAACTTTATTAGAATGGATATATGGCCTATCACTTGAAAGTATACTTTTGTATCACCATGAATGATAATATTAGTGGCTTATGAATCTCGTTGCTATTAATAATTCATGAATTTGTTGATATATGGTAGTTAGATGGATTTAAAATCAATAGTTGAGTCTCCAATTAGTTATGCTAGATATGCTGAGTAATTTAGGTAGTTGAATGCCATTAAAACCTTACAAAATAAGGTAAAGTGACCCTAGAATGTTACTAGAGGAAGAGTTGGAGTGTACAGGATGGAAGTTAGAAAGTATAAGTGTAGGAGGAAGTTAAGTCATGGTCAAAACTAGCTAAGTCACGACCAGAGCTCATCCAGAGGCTAGGACCACTGCGGCACAAGCTCAGCAATTTGCCTAGGAAGAGTAATAGAACCAAACTTCATCGTCGTGCAGGTTCTTTCGCTGCCGCACAATTCAATGAAAAATGAATGGTGAGCTCTTGGAGGGACCCTCGCTGCAACACCACATAGGTTAGCCACAGTGAGACTTAAGACAGTGGTATATCTCGTCGCGACATAAGGGTAGCTCATCGTAGCAATAATCGTGGGAAATTGAACAATGAGTGCCCAGGGGTGAATTTTGCTGTGTTGCAAGAGTTTCATCTCATTGTGAGGATTGTCTAACTTTGGTAATAGCTCTAGTAGTCAACTTAGCTCTGGCAAGAAAGGTCCAAGTTACAACGAAGGTTCCTAAACTCCTATTTTTGACTTAGAAATCTTGATATTTACTAAGATAATGTTAAGTGACGACTTAGAACACTTAGAAGAGGATTTTGTACGTTGGAATCAGTAATTGAATGAATTAAAGGCCTTTAATTGATAATTAGATTCACTTGTGGACTTAATGGTTTGATTGTTTGGTTAATAATCCCTTTATAATATCAAGGCTCAAATTCCCTTACTTTTCCTAATTTAATCAAGTGTAATGATCTTAGGCCTTGAATTATGAATGTTAGCCACTTAGTTATGCTTAATCACTATAATTAGGAGTTAGGGTTGTTACAAAAAGGCCATTTAAAGAAATAAGGTATTTGGAAATTTAGAAATAACGTAAATTTATATTTTCGCTATGGGAAGAAAAAATAATATGCTATATAATAAATAAATTAGGTAATTAGAGGACAATGTTACATGAGGTCATCGAATTGAGAAAAGGAGATAAAGGGATTTGATTAATTTTTGCTTGATAAGATAGCTTTTCCTTTATTCTTATATGTATGGTTGGTTTTCTTAAGTCATTGGTTGTTTGTGTATATTGTTTGCAATGTATTGGCTTGTTGATTATTGAATATAATATGTAATTACATGATGTCTATTTGCATTTATATCTAGGGTATTGGTGAGGCTAGGGAAGTGAGTTTGGAATTCCTCTACCATAGGCTAAAAGTCCCTTGAGGGCATGGATTTGCTCTTGTTTGAACCAAGGAAAACCCTGGAGTATGGATTTTTTCTCCTATGTATAAACTGACTATGATTGCATAACATACATGCTTGCTTCAATGTACTTGAGTGAACCATATGTGTGTTTGAATGTTAGATTGGCTGGGATTCTTTGAATCTCATATTTCCCTATCTCCACTAACCATAGCCAGGTAATATGCAAAGTGTAACACCCGTTTTTCCGTAAAAGGCCATAAACTAAGGATTTTCAAATAAAGTCTCATAAATCATATGAATAGTGGCTAAATAAAATTTTAGGGATAAACTATACCTTTAACAATGAGAATATGAAGCTTGAGATGCCTAAAAACTCGATCCAAAAGAGCTATGAAAAATGGCAAAAATATATAGTGGTATTTTTGTAGTTTCGAGAAAATTTTGGAAAAATTACACGAGGGATTTTTAAATGGGAAAATTAAATTTCCTGAGGTTCTCAAAGGCCTTAAAAACTATAAGAGCCCTTAGAACAATTTAAACCCTTCCGGTGTGTGATTTTAATAAAGGGTTGACCAAAACTTTGACAAAATAGTTTGAAATGGTTTCAAATGTAATTTGAGTGAAACCAAAGATATTTTATAAGTTAAAGGATATAAATTTTATGATAGAAAAGATGGTTCTTGAAAAAGAGTTAAAATGAAGCCAGACAAAGAAACTATGGTTTAGGGACTAACATGAAATGTGAAAAATGCTGTAAAAGTCAACTTTTAAGCTTCTTAAGCATGCCCCCTTTTTCTGTCTAGTCTTATAATACCATAACTTCTAACTCATTTTATCATATATATACATACCTCACATCATTATGTACATAAAGGTATAAGGAAAAAAGGGGAAAAATAATAAATTTCTTTGCATTGCGTCATACTTAAAAATTTCATTCGGTGTCACGTGGACTGTATGAGCTCATACTATACATTCTCATATTTAATTACATCAATATAACTCTTTTGCATCACAAAATCATGTTCACAACTCATGGAAACCGAAATGGAACTCAAAATCACTAAGTGTAATTTTGGCCAAATTTGCTCCTTTCTCTGATCAAATTTTGGAAAATCATAACTAATTCTAAAAACATCGAAATCATGCAATCTTGGTCATTCTAGAAAGCTATGGATCTCAAAATATTTCCAAGTCATAACATTCATCACAGAGGACGTTCAACATCCAAATTGGTCTAAAGGTCCGATTGAATTCTGGAACAATCATAGAATTCTGTAGAAAAATTTGAAAATATCCAATTAATTCTAAACAAATCCAATCCATACAAATGATACCAATCTAGAAATCTATGGATGTTAACTAGAGTGAAAAAATATCTCTAGATCAGTTCATCATGCCCAGACCTCAGAATTCAATGGAATAGTACTTCTGGTTGGGCAAAACTACTAATACTGGATGGAAATTTCAAATTTTCATATCTCCCTCTTTAGAATCCAAATGAGGTGCTTCTAATTTGCACGAGTTACTGTGATTGTCTAGTTTCTTTGTATAAAATTTCATGGCAATTGGACATCATTTGAGCCTCGTGTAACAGAATGCAAATTCAGACCAAATGAATAGTGTATCAAACCAAAAATCATAAAAATTGCCAATTTTGAAAAATTATCAAATATTCCATAGACTTCCTAATTTCATGCCAAATTTCAGATTAAGACTAACTCATTTGCCCAAAAAGTGGAATAGGGTTCCATTATGGTCAAATTTGGCTCCATATGGGGTACCAAACTTGCCAAATGGCTTTCCCTTGGTGTTGGTACCTTTTGGGCAAATCTAAAAGCATAATTAAAACTTTTGTGAGCTGCCCAAATGGTCCCAAACCTCATGCATCTCATTTTGGTCATTCAACCCACACTTATGCATATTTCCATCAAGCTCCCAATTTGCATACTTTGGCATTACATACTCAAAACATATGCTAGAGGTCATATATCATATTCATACATTTAAATATCACATAATATCATATTTACACATGTCTTAAGGGTCTTAGACCATTTACAACATCATATCCCTTGTGAAGCATCATTATGGATTCAAAAAGAATAAAAGCTAGACATATAGTTGTCAATCTCCTTCCTTCATTGTTGTTGGCTCCCTTCACCATACTACTTGGTCCACCTAGCATGTTAGATCATTGGAGAGGAGGGAATGAGATTCAAAGAATCCCAATAGCTCATCTCCCATTCAATCATACATAATATGTGCAAAGCAAGCTTTGCAAAAGTATGTATGGAGAAAATGGAAGTCATGGACATTTTAAAAGCAAAGTTGGCATATGAACAAGTCATACAAGACATTCAAGAGCTCACCAAGTGTTTGGATTGGCCTTACACTTCTCCTCATAGATTTTGGACTTGCCTCACCCATTTTTTAAGAGCTTTGGACTCAACCATACTCTTAGGAGCCCACTTTGTTTTTGGGAGACTCTTTACTTTATCTCAACCACACTCAAGGGTTCTTGGCTCATCCTCACCAAAGGAAGAGTTCTTGGCCTCTCCACACTCAAGCAAACTCAAGCATACATCATGTACTCATTTAGAAACATAACATGGCATCAAGAGTCATAGCATATAAAGGCATGCTAGCATACTTTTCATAGCTTGAAAATACACATACACACATTTTAAAACAAGCTAAACACATATCCATGCATGAGAGAAGGTGGAGACAGCTACCTTGTGTACAATCACCCACTTTTTTCTTGAAACGCAAGCCTCCTCTTTCGGTCACACACCCACAAGCTTTTGGAGATGGTTTCTCTTGGCCTAGATACAATTTTTGGGAGCCATTTAGGTTCATGAATCATTCTCTAAAGCCATACAACTTGCTTAAGTACTAGATTGCTTTATAAGCTCCATTATAGTTTATAATTGCACCTAATGAAGCAACACCCCTCAAATAATTTCTAGGCCCCATTCTTTCCTTTCAAATATGATTCTTGACTCCTTTTAAGCCTCTTGGAGTCATCACACCATTAAAACAAATGGCCTAGTACCATGTTACTTTTTTAGGTCATAATATGGAACCTAAGACACCAAATCACTTTCCATGGTTCTAAATTTTTTCCAAGGCCTCCCTTCATTTTCATTCATCAAATATGACTCAATAATAGCCTTAGAAAAATTTAAAACTCTCCCCCACTACTAGAACCTTCCTTGGCCGAGATATAGGCATCATTTGGACTACATGGAGATTTCTTTATTTTCTTGAAGGAGGAAGCTTGTGGGGAGCATCTTAGGGATCTTAAGAGCTCATTTAAACTCTTAATTTGGCCTAGGAATCATCATATGAAATCAAAATTTGGAAGGTGTATAGAAAACCCTAGAATTTGCATCTTGAAATCTAATGGTTTTTTGATAATTCTCTTCACATATTCTTAATCTCCACACCCTTTTTCCTTAGATTCATGCTTGGTTCTGCCTAAAAATGATCTCCTCCTAGGGTTTCTCAAGTAGGGCAAAATGGTGGAGAAGGAAACCAAACATGACAACCATAGGAAGAGAACTTACCTTATTTTTTTGCTTTTTCTCACTTGAATCTTGTGTTCTTTGAGCTCCTCTCTTCAAATCCGGATTTTCCCCTCAATTTCTCCCTTAAAACAGATCCATATGCTTCATTATAATCATAGGAAATAAAGGAGAATGAAGGAGAAGAGGTTTGGAAGAGAAAGAGCATGAAAAACCATGAAAATCCATACCTTTCTACCTTGAATTTCTCCTCCTTTTCTTCCTCCTCTTGTGTGCCTCATCCCCTAGGGTTTTTCTCTGATTTTGGGTAGAACATGATCGTGCATAATGAAGGGAGAAGAAGGGTGCATCATATATATAGGTGGGAGTAAGTTACACTTTTCAAAAATTCTCATTTTGCCCTTCGTTCTTGGCATTTTTGTTTCTTTTTTGTTTTTGCTCCTTTTCAAGAACCATATTTTCTATTATAAAATTAAGGTTCCTAATTTAAGAAAATGCCTGTGGAATCACTCAAGTTAGAGCTAAAACCTTCCCAAACGAGTCTGTTAAAGGTCAGGCACACTGAGATGGGAAAACGTCCACCATAGGGTCTTTAGTTGTCCCAAGGCTTTCCATGGTTTTTAGGGCCTCTGAGAACCCTAGGGAACTCAAAAATTTCATTTAAAAATCCTTCCTGTGTGAATTCCAAAATTTGCTCAAAATTACGAAAATGCCATTACATTTCGTAAGCTTTTCGTAAGAAATTATTTCTTCATTCTAGCTTTGTTTTTTTTTTTTCCATTTGAACCTAGGATTCTTAATTTTAGGAGTCTAGAATGCTTCCCAAATTTTTTGGGACCTTAACTACATCATCTTGGGGGACTTCCTTTTATATCCAGTGAGTTTCATTCGTTAACAGAGAAACTGTACGTTACGTTTCTCACATTTTTTTTTCGTTTCCAGAGAACTGGATATTACATTTCTTCCCCCCTTAAATAAATTTTGTCCTTGAAATTCAGGGTGCACTTTCTCTTACTCTTTTTTTTTTTGGCTAATTGTTTTTTTCTTTCCCTTCTTCTTGGCTCTATATGCTTTCTCAACGATTTCATTCTTTCAAATTTTCTCTTAGCTAGGGAACTTTTATTACTAGCTCTTAATAAGGGCTCTATATGTTAACCCATTTACAGGATTAATTTTTTTTTATGGACTCATTAACACATTTTGGGAGGTAATTTATTTCACATCACGTCTCTCGTATCCTCTCTAAATGGCTACTTATAACATCTCATCATCTTTTCTAATCATTAGAGCTTTTGGAGGTTTCTATCTATCTGCTTACTTATTTACAAGTATCGTCCATTGTTCATCTCTATGTTCTTTCTTACTAGCTCATCCTATGATTACAGTTCCTATCTCTTTCTATCACAGGCCTCGTATCACAACTACTTATTGGGATTATAGCTCCTTTAAGGAGTTTTTACTTTTAATGATCCCAGTTTCTCTATTTATTACTATATCTATCTCTGTAGGCAAGGACTTTTTCTCACTTTCTTTGCTCATTTACAGTGGCATTTTATATTCCCTCATTTTAATACTGATTGGCCTAACCTGTACGTTTCATACTGGCACCGAAGAGCTACTACCATTGACTACTGCTGGGCCCCGATGGGATGCTAGCTATTCTCATAGTTTTGCTTATTAGAGACATACTATACTACTTACCTCATATAGAAATTGCACCTGACCCCTTTCTGAATACATAAGCTAGCATGCAGGGATCTCTCTATCCATCGGTTAGGGCTATTGTCTGCTAGGTAGTGGTTCATCTGGCTCTAACTCTAGAAAGCTTATTCCTTGCTTTCCTCATCCTAAATACTATGCTTATCTCTAAAGAGAGTTAGTCAGTGGTCTAACTGTCTACGTAAAGCCTTCATTTCTCTATAGCAACAGTCTACTAGACTCAAGAGATTTGTAGTCTTTGAGATAAAGGCTAGTTGAAACCGTACTGGTCTTTGAGACTAACTATTCTGTAAAACTATCTCAAGTTATCATCTCTACCAGAGATTTGTCATGCTGTAGCTAAGGCTCTCTGTAACTCTGTGGGATCTACTGTGACCCCTAGGTCTATTGCGACCTCTCAAAGCCCTGCTAGGGGTCTACTGCATCCCGCTATGCTATGTTGGGATCTACTGCGATCCATCTCTAGGGGATGTCAAAGCCTAAGATTACTATATCTGATAATAAAACACATGCTCACTAAGTTTGATAACCATTGCTCATAATAGCTAAGGCTACACTTAGAGGTACATCGTGCTCTTCGTGCGAAGTGGGTTCTGTGTCATCTGATTCTCTAGGATCCTGTCATACTGATACTAGGGAGCAATTTAATTTCCACTCATCACTCCTCATAGGATCCTTAGATTCTCACTTCAACTCCTTTTTTCTTGGGCTTTCTTTTCTTACTCTATTGATTTACTTACTTACATATACTCATTTTAATCCTCCTCTCATATCCTGCAGTTTCTAACTATGCCCATGTTCTGCTTTTAAGTGCTTTGGCACTAGAGCATCTCACACTGAGTGTGGTTAACATCTCTGGCAGGAGAGAGGCTATGCACTGGTCCCTATTTATTTTATTTATACATACTATAAGAGACTCAGGCTATGCATACTGAATCTGAACATCCTCTATGTTAAGCTCTTTCTTGAGTCTCATTTACTAGGCCCATGGACTTCTTACTAATCTTTCGTAACTATTCAATACCCTTTCCTCTACTTATGCTAGGGGTTCCCACTTTTTGTGGGTCATTAGACCCTTTATCATCTCCTTTCTTAAGTTGGTCTGAATATGAACAACAAGGCATTCATAGTACCCTTTGCCATAGCTAACACACCATTCACCGTGGCTCCTCGGGTTCCCCCTAATTTTCCTATCTGAGTATTGGTTGTGGTTAACTTCTCAATTGGTCGTGGCAAGGAACTCTCTAGATTGCCTCACTACTATCTAGAATAATTGGCCGCGGCTAACGGCCTCTAATTGGCTTACTATTATAGGGATTGAATTTTCATCTTTAGCTACCAATTCGAGCCTCACCGCCTTTATAACCAGCCCATCATCAAGCTAGAGGGTTCTACCTCTCATTTCATTCATACATAACTAGTTGTTACCTCTAGGCTATCAGGGCTCTAGGGTGTAACTTGTACCTTAACCTCTGGCCTAAAGAGATTAACTTTTTGGGCTCTAATACTTATCTAGACATTTGGGTGTTGTGGCTAGGGGGTAACTCTTTTCTTACTTCCCCTCTAAATTAGTCCTGGATAGTCACAGTTTCATCTCATACTGCACTACATCATTACTTATTTCTACATTAAGTAGGACATCTCAGAATGGTCTAAGTATGACTACTAGAGAGAATTAGGCCTCACATACTCTTTCTCGCTAGCCTCTTCCTATCAACGAGATCATTTCTCATCATTTATATCTAGGGCTTGCCATTGATCCCAGTGAGCTATCACATCTTATCAAGCTCTAGCTGTCAGATCACTTAACTCTGCTCAAAGTTAACTCTGCTTAAACTACTCTAGAGGCCACTTTTCCTAGTGTCCACTAACTACTTTAAGACCATCCCACAACTCACAAAACCACAAACTATTCTCCCTCACCCAATATGTCTCATATAGGACTTTTATAGCCACACATACAAAGCCTAATGGCTACATCCTCAAGCCAAATCCAATCTGAGAGAGCTTGAAACTTTACTTTGATACCAATAAATGTAACATTATAACTTCTAGCTCATTTTATTATATATAAACATACCTCACATCATTATGTACATGAAGGTATAAGGAAAAAGGGGAAAAATAATAAATTTCTTTGCATTACGTCATACTTAAAAATTTCATTCGGTGTCATGTGGACTGTATGAGCTCATACTATACATTTTCATATTTAATTACATCAATACAACTCTTTTGCATCATAAAATCATGCCCACAACTCATGGAAACCGAAATGGAACTCAAAATCACTAAGTGTAATTTCAGCCAGATTTGCTCATTTCTCTGATCAAATTTTGGAAAATCATAACTAATTCTAGCAAAATCAAAATCATACAATCATGGTCATTCTAGAAAGCTATGAATGTCTACTTCACACTAAAAATATGTTCAAGTCATAACATTCATCACAAAGGATGTTTCACATTTAAATTGGTCCAAAGGTTCGACTAAATTCTAGAACTATCATAGAATTCTGCAGAAAAATTTGAAAATGTCCAATTAATTCCAAACAAATCCAATCCATACAAATGATACTAATCTGGAAATTTGTGCATGTTAACTAGAGTGGAAAAATTATCTTTAGATCAATTCATCAAGCCCAGACTTCAGAATTCAATGGAACAGTACTTCTGGTCGGGCAAAACTACTGATATTGGATAGAAATTTCAAAATTTCATATCCCCTCTCTAGACTCCAAATGAGGTGCTTCTGGTTTGCATGAGTCACTGTGATTGTCTAGTTTCTCTATATAAAATTTCATGGCAATTGGACATCATTTGAGCCTCGTGTGACAGAATGCAAATTTAGACCAAATAAATAGTGCAACAAACCAAAAACCATAAAAATTGCCAACTTTGAAAAATCATCAAATATTCCATAGACCTCCAAAAATTATGATCTTTAGCTTCCCAAAAATCTCTCAATGAGGCCTAATTGCATGCCAAATCTCAAATCAAGACTAACTCATTTGGCCAAAAAGTGACATAGGATTCCATTATGGTCAAATTTGGCTTCATATGAGGTACCAAACTTGCCAAATGGCTTTCCCTTGGTGTTGGCACCTTTTGGGCAAATCTAAAAGTATAATTAAAACTTTTGTGAGCTGCTCAAATGGTCCTAAATCTCATGAATCTCACTTTGGCCATTCAACCCACACTTATGCATATTTCCATCAAGCTCCCAATTTGCATACTTTGGCATTACATACTCAAAACATATGCTAGAGGTCATACATCATATTCATACATTTAAACATCACATACTATCATATTTACACATGTCTCAAGGGTCTTAGACCATTTACAGCATCATATATCTTGTGAAGCATCATTATGGATTCAAAAAGAATAACAGCTAGACATATAGTTGTCAATCTCCTTCTTGCATTGTTGTTGGCTCCCTTCACCATAGCTACTTGGTCCACCTAGCATGTTAGATCATTGAAGAGGAGAGAATGAGATTCAAAGAACCCCAATAGCTTATCTCCCATTCAATCATATATAATATGTGCAAAGCAAGCTTTACAAATGCATGCATGGAGAAAATGGAAGTCATGGACATTTTAAAAGCAAAGTTGGCATATGAACAAGTCATACAAGACATTCAAGAGCTCACCAAGTGTTTGGATTGGCCTCACACTTCTCCTCGTGGATTTTGGACTTGCCTCACCCATTCTTTATGAGCTTTGGATTCAACCATACTCTTGGGAGCCCACTTTTCTTTTGGGAGACTCTTTACTTTGTCTCAACCATGCTCAAGGGTTCTTAGCTCATCCTCACTAAAGGGAAGAGTTCTTAGCCTCTCCACACTCAAGCAAACTCAAGCATACATCATGTACTCATTTAGAAACATAATATGGCATCAAGAGTCATAGCATATAAAGGCATGCTAGCATACTTTTCATAGCTTGAAAATACACATACACACATTCTAAAACAAGCTAAACACATATCCATGCATGAGAGAAGGTGGAAAGAGCTGCTTTGCACACAATCACACACTTTTTCCTTGGATTTCAAGCCTCCTCTTTCGGTCACATACCCAAAAATGGGTGGTGATGGTTTCTCTTGGCCTAGATACAATTTTTGGGAGCCAATTAGGCTCATGAAATACATTCTAAGGCTACATAACTTGATGGAACACTAGATTGCCCTATAGGCTCCATTATGGTCCATAATTGCACCTAATGAAGCAACACCCCTCAAATGATTTCTAAGCCTCATTCTTTCCTTTCAAATATGATTCTTGACTCCTTTTAAGCCTCTTGGAGTCATCATACCTTTAAAACAAATGGCCTAGCACCATGTTGCTTCTTTAGGTCATAATATGGAACCTAAGGCATCAAATCAATTTCTATAAGTTCTAATTTTTTTCCAAGGCCTCCCTTCATTTTCATTCATCAAATATGACTCAGGAATGGCCTTAGAAAAATTTAAAACTCTCCCCCACTACTAGAACCCTCCTTGGCCGAGACATAGGCATCATTTAGGCTACATGGAGATTTCTTTGTTTTCTTGAAGGAGGAAGCTTGTGGGGAGCATCTTAGGGATTTTAGGAGCTCATTTAAACTCTTAATTAGGCCTAGGAATTATCATATGAAATCGCATTTTGGAAGGTGCACAGAAAACCCTAGAATTTGCATCTTGAAATCTAATGATTTTTTGATAATTCCCTTTGCATATTCTTAATCTCCACACCCTTTTTCCTTAGGTTCATACTTGGTTCTGCCTAAAAATCATCTCTTCCTAGGGTTTTCCCAAGTAGGGCAAAATGGTGGAGAAGGAAACCAAACATGACAACCATAGGAAGAGAAATTACCTTGTTTTCTTGCTTTTTCTCACTTGAATCTTGTGTTCTTTGAGCTCCTCTCTTCAAATCCGAATTTTCCCCTCAATTTCTCCCTTAAAAAAGATCCATATACTTCATTATAATCATAGGAGATAAAGGAGAATGAAGGAGAAGAGGTTTAGAAGAGAAAGAGCATGAAGAACCATGAAAATCCATACCTTTCTACCTTGAATTTCTCCTCCTTTTCTTCCTCCTCTTGTGTGGCTCATCCCCTAGGGTTTTTCTCTGATTTTGGGTAGAACATGGTCACGCATAATGAAGGGAGAAGAAGGGTGTATTATATATATAGGTGGGAGTAAGTTACACTTTTCAAAACTTTCATTTTGCCCTTCGTTCTTGGCATTTTCGTTTCTCCTTTATTTTAGCTCCTTTTTTAGAACTGTCTTTTCTATTACAAAATTTAGGTTTTCAATTTAGTAAAATGCCTTTAGAATCACTCAAATTGGAGCTAAAACCTTCCTGAATGTATCTGTTAAAGTTCAGGCACACTGACATTAGAAAACATCCACCGGAGGGTCTTTAGCTGTCCTGAGACTTTTCATGGTTTTTAAGGCCTCTGAGAACTCTAGGGAACTCAAAACTTTCATTTAAAAAGCCCTCTTGTGTGAATTCCAAATTTACTCAAAATTATGAAAATGCCATTACATTTCATAAGGAATTATTTCTTCATTCTAGCTTTGTTTTTCTTTTCGTCTAAGCTTGGGATTCTAATTTTTAGGAGTCTAGAATGCTTTCCAAATTTTTTGGGACCTTCATTACATCATCTTAGGGGACTTCCTTTTATATCTAGTGAGTTTCACTCGTTAACGGAGAAACTGTACGTTACGTTTCTTATGTTTTCTTTCGTTTTCAGAGAACTAGATGTTACATTTACACCACACAGAGCCCTCAGGCCCTTTTCTACCCCATATTTACATTATATGGGCTAGCCACAGGCCCTCTTCCAGCCGATGTGGGACGTTACAATCTACCCTCCTTTTGGGGCGACCCATCCTCGGGTCACACATGGGTCAGGATTGCTCTGATACTAACACCACATAGAGCCCTCAGGAGTATTGTCCCTTCCTTCCCAGTTCGTGGGTCTTTGACCCTACCTTCCTAGTTCATTGGGCTTTGTCCTTTCCCACTTAACTCACGAGAAAGCGTGCTCGTGAGGGGGAGGATTCTCCCTACTTTTATGGGCTAGCCACAGGCCCCCTTCCAGCTAATGTGGAATGTTATAAGTCTCATAACCAACTTCCACTTGATTTAAACATAACTTAAGGTAGCTCAAGAAGGTATATAAGAAGAGGGAGTGAAGGGAAGAGAAAACCAAGTAAAAAAGCAAGAAAATTCATGATTCTTCATGCTCATTCCTTCACTAATCTTGTTCTCCTCTTTCTTTTCTCTTTTCTTATGGTTTTATTGAATAAATTAGGACTAGTTTAAGGCTGGTTTAGTGGGAGGAAATAAAATTTAAAAAAGCTAGAAGCAAGTGAAAGAGCTCTTTAAAAGGCATTAAACCAAGGTAATAACTATAGCCTTTCTTGCTTCCTCTCACTTGTTCATCTTAGGATGATTTTTAGCCAACCTTAGGCCTATGAAGGGGGAGATGAATTCTGGCCAAACCAAGGTAGGAAGAACGGTTATAGAATGTAAGGATTAAGAACATAAAACTAGAATAGAAAGAGAAGCCTTAGAATGCAAGTTGTATGACTTAGGGGTTTTATTGTATCTAGCTATTCTTGAAGCCTCCCAAGGACAATTTAGCTTATGTATGAGTTTGTAAGAGTTCATAAGATATCAAGGAAGCTTCACAAGTGGTGAATTCTCTAGGAAATGCAAGAAAACTCCATGGATCCTTCACTTTGTCTAAGTCTTGGCCAAGTATGAGAAGTAGCAGCTAGGGAGATTTTTCTTCACTTTTAAAGATAGGAAGGACCTAGATATGATTAATAAACATCAAAGAAAGTATTAGTATGAAATTAGAAATCATGGTTTGTGAGATGAAAGGTTAGGTTTCTTTTAAAGACATAAAGAAGCAATTTAAGTCTAGGCTCTTTGAATTGAATTGGTGATGACTCTAATGAGTTCTAACCGAGTCATATGTGCTAGATTGAATGAGAAATTGGAGCCAAGAACAAAGATTATGAAAGTTACTTCATTATGCCTTATATGGATCTATAATTGAATCATAAGCTAGCATATAAGTGTATGGTGCTTATAGGACGTTAGAGTTAGTTCCAATGATGTTTTTGTGCCTTGTTGGATGTATCTAGGCCAAGCCAATCAAGCTCTCCATCATTAGATGTGTGAGGCTGAGAAAGGGAAGGTGTAACTATGATGACCCTAACTTCTAACCATTGTAATTAAGGTAAAATACATTATTAATAACCATAAATCATAGTTACAAGACATTAAGACTAATTGCATTCAGAAAAATATGGGAAAATTTGAACCTTTATGTTATTAGAGTCATCAACTAACTAATTACAAGCATTCATGTACACAAGGGAAACAATCACTCATTTATAGGCCTTTGATTCTATTATCCATTAATTCTAACTCACAAGGATCTTTTACCAATGTTTCTAAGACATCCTTTGAGGTTACCACATGAAAAACCAAGATTTCTAGGTGAATATAAAGGTTTAAGGATGTTCGCCATGGCTAAATTTCTCTTAGCCACGGCCAATTACTCTTGGGTTCACTCCTTATATTGTCACTGATTCACCTCAGTGAGTTGGACCTTCGTTGTGGCTAACCTACATAGCGCTGTGATGAGGAAGCCTCTTGGAACCTACCTCGCTCGTCTTTCACTATTGGCCATGCCCAATTCCCTTTTTTGCTGCTGATAATTCCTCTCTGGAACACCCAAAAAATTCTCACAAAAGTTCACTGCGGTTAATTCCCATTTAGCTGCAGTGAATTACCCTCTGGACAACTCCCAGTTTTGCCTTTTGCGTTTTGCTGTGGCTAATTTCACTTTTCCCTAGGCAACTTCGCCTCTATTGGCCACGACTAACCCCATTTTGGTCGTGGCAAAATACCTTCTAATCCTACTACTCCTAAAATCTTGTCTCATACCCTCCACTCTCCTTCTAATGACACCCTAGGGCCACTCTACCTTAATTTGTGCAACTCTAATAGTATTTATCTACCTTATTTACCCAGTTATTCTACCATTACCCATTTTAGAACTTAAGTATTAATTCCTACTCATCCAACTACCATATGTTAGCAAATTCATAGATTAATAACAGCAGAATTTCATAAGCTTCCAGCAATTATCATTCAAATATATATATTCCATTAAAGATTCCATGCATTACTAATTTAGGTCTATATCTAAAGTATTACACAATTACGATTCCCAAATGATAAACCATATCATAAATTCAACCAAGTTTATATATCAAATACTATAAGTCCATACATCCAATACCAAGTTATAATGAGATTTAACTCCTTAATAGATACATTCCAACTAATCAAAATATAAATGCCTGCACTTGGCAATATGAATACATGATGATGCTACATAAAAGGTTAACAAAATTGCATCTATTCTACTCAGATTAGCCCAAGTGTAGCTTGCTTCACATATGGCTAGAGCTTATGGATTTTTCATCCATTTACTTCCCCTTATCCTTACCTAAAAAACCTTCACCTAAAATTGTAATCTCATGAAATGGAGTGAGATGCAAATCTCAGTAACCAAGGCAAATTCCATTATATATTCCAGTTTAATTAACATAAATGCATGATTTCACATAGGCATAAAAAACATACTAGTCATATCAGTAAATGAAATAATTAGGCTATCATGATTACTATCCCATACTAGCAATCATATTTCCACATGTTAAAGGTCAATAGCATCGGGAGAGGCCTGTCCACGGCACCCACTCCCTAATGAGCACAACCAGGACTTAATGCATCTGGGATTTGATTATAACCCGGTGCGCAATCGAAGTACATACATAGGTAGCAGCCACACCACATCTCCACCATGGACTCACAAGGTCTAATCACAATACAATAGATAGCCAACCAATTCATTCAGCATTTCAAATCATTCATGTACAATAAATATGAAATTAAAATAGATATATGCATGAAATTAATATATTCCTAGTTACCTCACTTGTAATCAATCCTCTAAGAGCCAATTGAATGCTACTTCAGCCTATGGACACAAAACCAAGCCATTACTATCCCTAATCACAATTTGTATCAGTAAACCCATCACTTAAAGAGTTAAGCTATATAGTACTACTCAGAAACACTTATCCAATCACCACTAAACCAAATTCATATTTGGTTGAGCCTACCCCAAAAACTTCAAAAGAACACCTCAAATTCTGAGTAAATTCACATAAAACAATACCCATATTATAAATCAGCTATAGAGGTCTCAAACTAGCAAAGAAAGCATCAAAATAGAGAGTTTATACTTACCTAATGTCAGCCTTAGCCTCAACCTACGAAATTTCACCATGAAAACCCCAAACAACCACATTTCAAATTTTGGGTAGGGTGAAAATACTCCAAATGAAAAACTAATTAAGCCAAAATGAAGAGAAAGAGAAGGGGATTAAGTTATATAACTATTACCTTAGCTGATTTTGAGCTTAGAAGTGAGAAATGGTGGATTTCTTGCCCCAAACCCTAGCTTCCCTTCAAACCTCCAAAAATGAGTTGTGTGTGTGTTTTAGCAAAATGTGGAGGGGTTAAAGTGTTTAGAGTTTTAGTTGGGTTTAAGTTAGGTCAAATGTGGGTCATGGGCTGACTCAAGGGTCCAATTACAAGTGGGTTCTAATTTAAACCTTGTTGGGCCAGCTTTAATCTCTTGGGCTGTAGAAATTTAATTGGGCCAGACCAAATTTGAAGGACTCAATTGATTTGGGTTTGCACAAGGGTTATTGGGCCAATTATAAGAGTCTATAAAAGGTGGATCTTGGGCCTCTATCACATTGAATCAGATTGGGCCTGCGCCTAACTTATTGGGCCTCCATTAGTCTCTTATCATGATCTCCTACATTAATTTAGGCCTAGGTAAAGTTTCTATCCTAATTAAACTTCAAACTCATATTAATAATTTATCTCTCTAAAATTTCTATTCACTTAACTTACCCGATTATTCCATATTAATTATTTTTAATTAACCCAAATCTATGATTAATGCCTTAATTAATTTTAGGGTGTTACAGTAACCAAGGGAAAAAGTGTTGAGTTCTTGCTTTAATGTAGCTCTCTAACCATTCTTACATGTATTTCTTAGAAGTTTGCTTGTCATTTGATGCTTATGTGTATGTTCGAACTATGAGATATATTTCTACCTATTGATTTCATGTTATGGCACGATTATTGTAACACCATAATTCCCTAGCTTATCTCATGCTATTCTCATGCTTCACATCATGCATTTCATAAAGAAGCAAGAAAAATCAATTAAAATAGTAAGTATTTTAGCATTACACTGCGTATAAATTTTTCATTTAGTGTCCCATAGACCATGTGAGCTCATGTATCATATTTTCATATTTAATTACATAGATACAACTCATTTCCATCACCAAGGCAAGGAAATGCTTGTGCTCGTGCAAGGCAAGGAAATGCTTAAAATTCTCAGTTTCCATTTCGGCCAAAATTTTTCCTTTTCTGTCACAAAATTTGGAAAATCATAGCTAATTCTAGAAAAATAAAAAACATACATTATTTACTATTCTGGAAAGCTACAAATGTCTAATTTGTGCTAAAAATATGTCCAGGCCATGAAACATAACACAGAAGATGTTTGACATTCGAAAAATTGCAGAGGTTTGACTGGCCTTTGGTACTAATATAGGTTTCTACTACAAAATTAAAAAATATCCAATTAATTTCACAAAAATCCAATACATGCAAATGATACTAATCTGGAAATCTATGGATGTTAGCTAGAGGAAAAAAATAACTTTAGACCATTTTAGGCACGTACAGGCATTGAAAAATAATCAAACAATAATCTAGGTCAGTTTGGACACCTGATACTGGACAGAAAATTCAAAAATTCATATTTTACTCTCTAGACATCCAAATGAGGTGCTTCTAGTTGGCAAAAGTCATTGGGAATATCTAGTTTCTCCTTGTAAAATTTTAGCAATTGGACATCATTTGCCCCACTGAGTGACAGAATTCACTTTCAGACCAGTGTGAACAATACCATGAACCAAAATCAGAATTTTTCCTAAATTTAAAAATTTATCAAATATTCCATAAATCTCAAAAAATTATGAACTTTAGCTTCCCAAAAAGATCTCAACAAGCTCTAAATTGTTGTCAAATCTTAGATCAAGAAGAGCTTATTTGGACAAAAAGTGGTATAGGTTTTCAATATGGTCAATTTTGGTCCATATTAGAAACCAAATGTGTCCAAATGACTTCCTTTGGTATTTGGCACCTCTTGGAAATGTTTAAAAGTATCAACATGACTTGTATGAACTAACTAAATGGTTCCAAACTTCATGCATCTCAATTTGGTCATTCTACTTCCATTTATACATACATTTCCATAATACAAATTTGCCATTACATGTCTAAGTTGCACATTTCCATACATATAACCTTAAAATTCATTTATAGATGATACATTAGCATAATTATATATGTTCATAATATCATAGGACATATACAATAATGGATTACAACATTTGCCATTCATATGGCCTTAAAGTAAAAAAATCTAAGCACTTTGATGTCATATTCTCATCTCTCAAGTGGTTGGCTCCCATTTCCTTGTTCTCTTGGTACACCTAGCATGTTGGAACATTAGAAAGGAGTGAATGAGATTCAAATAATCCCAATAGCTCATTTCCCTTTCAATCACACATAAAAGATACATAACAATTCTTACAAATGTATATGTATATTGGCATGTGCAAACATTCAAGAAGCATTCTTGGCATTTGACAGAGTCATACATGGCATATATAGGCTTACCAAGTAAGTGGATTAGCCTCACCCATTCACTTGTGGATTTTGGACTTGCCTCACCCATTCTTTAAGAGGTTTTTAGACTTAACCTTACTCTTAGGAGTCAACCTCACTTTTTGGAGACTTTTTGCTTTATCTCAACTAATTCTAAGGGTTATTGGCTCATCCTTACCATGGCTAAGGGTTCTTGGCTTCACCACACTCAAGCAAACCCAAGCAAACATCATAAACATCATTTAGAAACATAATGTATCATCATGGTATCATGGCATATGAAATCATACTAGAATACTTTTTATGACTTAAAACACACACACATACATTTAAAGACAAGTCAAGCATACATTCATGCATGAGAGAAGGAGAAGTGAGCTACCTTAGAAGTAACTACATACTTTTCTCCTTGAATCAATATCCCCTTCCTCGGCCTCACACACACAAAGGTGTGGGAATGATTTCTCTTGGCCTAGACACAATTTGTGAAAGCCAATTAGGTTCATGGAATTAATTCTAACACCACATAACTTGCTTAAACACTAACTTGGCTCATTTACCCCTTTATGGTTCTAAGAATGCACCTAATGAAGCAACACCCATCAAATAAATTCTAGGCTCCATTCTTTCCTTTCAAATATGATTCTTGATTCCTTTTAAGCCTTTTGGAGTCATCATACAATTGAAATAAGGAGCCTAACTACATGTTGCTTCTTTAGGTCATATTATGGAACATAAGGTACCAACTCATCCTCTATGGTTTCTAAATTTTTCCCAAGGCCTCCCCTCATCTTCACTCATCATATATGACTCAAAAATGGCTTTAGAAAAATTTAAAACTATCCCTAGGTATATGGAACTCACTTAGCCGAACCTATGCATGTTCTTAGCACTTACAGACTTTGCTTTGTTTTCTTGATGGAGGAAGTAGATGAAAAGACTTCTAGGGATCTTAGAGCTCATTTAAACTCTTATTTAGGCATAAAAATTAAGGCATCAAATTAGATTTTACAAGGAATATATGAAACCCTAGAATTTGCATCTTAAATTTCCATAGTTATTTGGTAATTCTCTTTGCATATTCTTATTCTCCACACCCTTTTTCCTAAGAATCACCCTTGTTTCTACCTAAAATCCAAGCCCTCCTATGGCTTCTTTAGTGGGGCAAAATATGGAGAGAAGAGGAGCAAGGGGTAGCAACCATGAAAGAAGAAATTATCTTGTTTTTTCTTATTTTCTCACTTAAATCTTGTCTTCTTTGGCCTCCTCTCTTCAAATCCGAAATTTTCCCTTAATTTCTCCCTTACAAAAGATCCATATACTTCAATATAATTATAAGAAAGAAAAGGAAATGGAGGAGAAGAGGTTTGGAAAGAAAAGAGCATGAAAAACTACCAAAAATCCATATCTTAAGCCTTTGATTTCTCCTCCTCTTTACCTTCCCTTGTGTGCCACTCTCCTAGTTTTTCTTCTGGTTTAGGGTAGAAACAAATGAAGCTAAATGAGTGAGGAGGTGGGGCACCATCTATTTATAGGTGGGAGGAAGAAACATTTTTAAAAAATTTTTATTTTACCTTTCATTGTTGGCATTTTCATTTCTAATTCATTTTAGCTTCTTTTTTAGAACCGCCTTCTTCATTATAAAATTTGAGTGCCCAATTTAGTAAAATTCCTTTGAAATCACTCAAATTGGATCTAAAACCTTCCCGAATGAATCCGTTAAAGTTTAGGTACACTAACATTAGAAAACATTCACCGGAAGGGGTTTTAACTGTCCCAAGGCCTCCCATGGTTTTCAAGGCCTCGAAGAACCCTAGAAAACTCAAAATTTTCATTTAAAAATCCTTCTTATGTGAATTCCAAAATTTACTCAAAATTACAAAAATGCCAATACGTTTCCTAGGTTTTTCGTTAAATTTTTTTCTTCATTCCAGCTCTATTTTTCTTTACTTTTGAGCCTAGAATTCTCATTTTTAGGAGTCTAGAATGTTACTCAAATTTTTTGGGACCTTAACTAATTCATTTCCGAGGACTTGCTCTGAAAACACACCCATTTTCGTCGTTTGACAAAAATCGGACATTACAATTATGCTTCTTAAAATGTAATTTTGAATGAAATGTGGTTTCAATGGGTATGGTTATGTCAAAAGTCCCTAAAAATGGGTGAAACAAAGCCAAAAGCCTCAAAAAGAGTGAGACTAAGTCAAAGGTCCCTTGAAAGTGGATAAGGCAAATCTAAAAGTCCCAAAAAATTGGGTGAGGCTAGATCAACACCCTTTAAAGCCTATGTTTGTCATGTATGAGTTCACATGATAAGGAAATTGATTTATGTATGTTCATAAGAAGTTTTTATAGCATGCATACAATCTTTGACATGTAAATACATCACATATGTATGTTTGAAAGGGTAAAGAGCTATTGGGATTCTTTGAATCTCACTTTTCCCCCACTTATGTCTAACCATGTCTAGTGAGTTAAGTGGAGCAATAAATGGAGGCCAAGTACCTTGAAGCATGGACTCTTGACACTAGAATAGGAATTTTGTGTATTTTGATATCAAAATTTGTAACTCAATGATGTTTATGATATGTAAATTATTGAGCATGTGTAAGAGTATGCAAATATGATGTATGAATCCATTTTGGAACCAAATACATGTATATGTGAGTTTTTGCCATCCATGTGCCTTGATGTATATGTGTATATTAGTAACTAGGATGGTGGTTTTGAGACACATGAGGATTTAGGCCATTTGCGATGCTCTTATAGGCTATGTTTATGCTTTCGGGCATGGTCAAATAGTTATGGATTGAGTAGAAAGTCATTTGGTGCCTTTTTATCCCTTTACAGACTTCAAATTGACCATTTTCTTGAGCTAAACCAAAGTCTTACCAAATGGATGAATTTTTATATTAAACTTGGCAAGCAAATAGGTCTTATTAAGAGATTTTCATAGAGCTAAAGAACACCTAATTTGGTCCTCTAGAAAATTTATTATGATTTTTCAAAGTTAGCCAAATTATGTAGAAATTATCAAGGGTATTATTCATATGGTCAGTTTGCATTCTTGTATCACTCATAGGTCAAATGACGTCTAATGCTTAAAAGCTCTTACAAGCATAAAGTAGACATTATAATATTTTCATAGCCACTGAGAGCACTCAATTTGGATCAGTATAGAAAGAGTTATGAATTTTTGAATATCAGGGCCTGTATCAGTCCTAGAGCACGACCCAGGTTACTGTTCTATTGATTTTCAAGGGCCAGATGCAAGTGTCTTGGTCTGGAATTATTTTTGTAGTAACATCCAAAGATTTCAAGAAAGCTATAGCATGCATGATTTTGATTTTTCTAAAATTAGCTATGATTTTTCAAAATTTATATAAAAAATTTGGCCTTGCAACCTAAGAGCAAAATTTTGATATTGTGATGTATGGTCAAAAATCCAAGCTTGGTGCATTAAATTGTGATGTTTCTTATATGAATGGATATGTTATGCATGGATATTGGAATTGGTATGCCCACACAATTCCTAAAGCTAGGAATGAATTAAATGGGCTTTTAATTACAGAAAATATCACAACAAAAAGTGCTATCTTCATGTACATAAGTATTATATGCTAATCATGCCATGAGTTAAGAGCTATATAGATATGGTGTTACACAAAGAAAGGGCAAGGAAGAGTAAAATGCTTAGAAAAGTCTATTATGTCAAAAGATTGGCTTAGACTATTATATTGTATATATATTTATGTAAGCTATATTTTCGTGTAATGGAATGCAAACATGTTTAAAAGCCTTAGACCATAATTGTAGGGCTATTAGATGTATGTATGAAATGATAGAACAAGATTTAGTATATGAATACCTACATGGTTTACATGCATTTTTATATGTGAGATAGTGAATTTTTAATACAAGGTTATTTTCATATGAAGAACTATACTATTGCTCTATGGTGTATATGTGGATTAAAATTTTCTTATGATGAAAAATGGCATTTTAAAGATCATTTAGTACCAAGTGGAACAAAAAATTTGACTATTTGAGCCATAAAATGTCTTTTTACCCTTGATGGCCTTAATGATTTAATTTGAGGTTGAAATTTGGTGAAAACATCTAGAGCTTTTTATAGAGTCAAAGATCATAATTTTTTAAACTTTATAGAATATTTGGTGAATTTTCAAAGTTAGCCCCAAAAAAGCAATCATGGCCTGTCACTATTCAATCTAGTGTAGTCTCAAATTTTGTGTTCTTTAAGGGATGAAGTAGATTCATTTTGACTTAATTTTTTTACAATAGAAAGTATATATCATAAGCTTTCTATGGACATCTAATTTGCACTAACTAGAGTTTGTAGCTTAAGTTATGAATTTTTAAAATTTAAACTCCATTATGTGTTTTATAGCCAAAATAAGCATGTGACTAATTCTATGAATTTAATATTTAGCTACATGTTATCTTGGATGGAATAAGATGTTTAAGCATGAATTTGTGAGATGAAATGATGAAAATCCATTTTTAAATATTATGGAGACATTTGATGCTTTTAGTAACTAAGATTTCTGCCGTTAAAAGTTTAGTTACCATTATTTTGCAATGAATGAACTTATACATATAAAGAAAATATATAATATACTTTAGTGTAACACACCAAGTTGAATGATAGTTGGAATTGCTAATGATATTTTGATGCACATGTATATAATGCATATGAATGACAATTCTATGTAGAGTTTTGCTCGTAACTCCACTTTACTGACTTAGTCAAAAATTGTAATGCACATAGGCTATGGATGTTTGATCCTTAAAACCATACTTGAATGATGTACAAGTTCCTGAGAAATAGGGTAACATCTTAACAGTTAGAATAATTAATTAGAGAATTAATTGGAATTTAATTAATATTCTAAGATGGTGAAGAATATGTAAGTTAGGATTAGAGTGTTTAATTAATTAATTTAATAATTTTCAATTTTAGGATTTTGTGGGTATTTTATTATTTAAGCAATTAAAAAACTATGAAGGATTAATTTATTAAAAAAAGGAACCTAGATGCATTATTTACATGGAAATTATTTATTGGACAATTTATATTAATTATCTAGTATTTAGTTAAAGTGGCAGTATTGAGGAGTAAATATAACATACCAACTTAATAATTAAATTAAAATATAATTAATTAATTAGTATGGCATGTTTAAGTGATGTATAGTATTTATTTAGCTATTGGAAATTATTATTTATGGGGGTTTTACATATGAGGCGTAAATCTTGGTGTTGTTAATGGATGATTGAGAGTTTATATTGATAATGGATATCTAGGTATTTAGTGAATAATTAATATTTATATAAATAGGAATTATTGGGAAAATATATTATTTAGTGAAACATTGAACTTCTAGTTAGCAGGCGAATTTAGTTTTGTGTCTTAGGTTTAAAAAAAATGAAAGAAAAAGGATAAAACCCAAAATAGATGAAAATTGTAACACCATAATGTCTTAACCTCAATTAATCTCACTCTAGACTCAACTCCATATGATTTCCAAAGAACAAGTACAAACCGTGGCATTTTCATGTTATAAAACGGGGTTTCAAACACTCATATTTTGCCCTATGGGTCCCGTGAACCCATCATTCACATTCTCTACTCAAACTCCATTTATACAACTCATACATAGCATAAAACAACCCATGAACCACGGATATGACCCCAAAAACCAAGAAAGTGCAATTTCTTAAATGGGTCCAAAAGTCAAATTTTTGGCTCTAACTTTGGAAAATCACAACTAATTATAGAAAAATGGGAATCAAGCAAATCATAGCTTTGGACCATGTTTGGCATAAAAAATGAGACAGAGGTCCGGCTGTCCCTAATACTGGTGCAGCTTACTATCATGAACTTCAAAACTTCATAACTAAATCTACAAATATCCAACCTGGGTAAACTATACCAATTTGGAAAGCTACAGATGTTAACTAGAGGAGAAAAATAAGTCCAGATTAGTTCAGTAGCCCTTAGACCTCGAAAACTTATGGAACAGTAACGAAGGTCGGATGGCTTCCCTGATGCTGATACAGAACTTCAGAAGGTTTGTTCTCTCTCTACAGACCTCTGATTTAGGTGCTTCTAGTTAGTATAGGTCACTATGGATGTCTAGTTGATGTCTATAAAATTTCATGACAATTGGACTCTATTTGGTTCATGAATGACATGGATTTATTTTCGGACTAGTTACACTATACCATGACCAAACCATCAAAATTTCCTAACTTCAACAATTCGCCAAATATTCCTTAGACCTCCAAATATTACCTACTTTAGTTTCCACGAAGCTCTCTACAAACTTTAGAGGCATGCCAAATTTCATATCAAGAAGAGCTCATTTGGTCATACTTTGACGTAGCTCACAAATTTGGCGGTTTTGGCACCCAAAACGGTTCAAAGTGGGTCCAAGTGGCTTCCCACATGTTCTCACACCTCATGGACAAGTTTTAAAGCATGAACATAGTATATATAAAATGTCCAAGTGGTCCAAATCATCATACATTTCAAACTCACTATGCTACGGGCCAAAATACACTATCGCATACAATCTACAAAAAGGGCAAATCCCACATTTTCATTACTTTGGCTCTCTACATAGTTTATACATCATTATTCCATACATTTACACTTGCTTCAACATTTACATCTCAAGAATAGTAGGTGCATATTCATCTCAAAAATAAAATGGGAGAGGGAAGGGGGCGAGATTCATGGAATCTCAATAGCTCATGCACTCATTCAAGGAAGCAATCAAGGCATATAAACAAGTCAGAGCATGCAAATAGGCATCTAACCATTCACAATCATACAATACATGAGCTCTAAGGACTTTTGGTCTAGCCTCACTCGATTTTAGGGACTTTTGGATGGCCTCACCCTTGGTTTAGGGACTTTTGACTTGGCCTCACTCAGTTATGAGACTTTTGGCCTTGTCTCATCCAGCCTCAGGGACTTTCGGCTCTACCTCACCTATCTCAAGGGACTTTTAGCACTACCTCACCTGAGCAATTTTTACAATCCAACACATAAGCATATTGGTACCAATGTATCAAGGCAACAACATATGGCATGTCTCACACAACAAGTATACAATGACTATTACATCCAAGAATGCAACAAGAAAGATTGGAGAGCTACCTTATGAGCCAACACAAGCCTTTCCTTTCAATTCCTCTTCTCCCTTCTTGGTTTCACAATCACACTTTGATGGAGGTGCTTCACTTGAGCCTAGACACAACAAAGAGCATGGAATTACTCTCTCATAACTCAACAACTATTAGGAGTTCTTCAGAGCAAACCCTTCCAACATATAAGAACCTAGGGGTTCTCTCTCTCTCTAGAATTTCACTAACTCTTCTTCTTTCTCAAGCTCTCAAGTTAGTAGAACAAACATACTCAAGGAAAGCAAAAAAGTTCAAGAGTGGTTTTCCACTTTCCCTCTTCTGACCCATGCCTAAAACCCAACTAATTTAACAACCAAAACCATAGAAAGAGAAGGCAAAGAGAGAAGAACAAGATTCTAAGAAGAAAAGAGAGAGAGATCTCAAGCTTGCTTACCTTTTCTTTGTTCTTCCTTCCTTCTCTTGGTCTCTCTCTCTCCACGCCCTTTTTCTCTCCTTTGGTTGAAGCTTAGGTCAATAAAAGGAGAAAGAATGAATTAGGATGTTTTAAGAAGTCAAATTCTCCTTTTTTACGCTTTTCCGGACTAACCCTCGCTATAGCGAAAATTAACTTTCGCTACGGCAAGCACGTATCAGTCCCAGACCCCTGTTTTCGCTATGGCGCGCGCTATGACAAGCAGCTCCCTGGTTTTTGTATAGAATGCCCGCACTCGCTATAACTAGAAGTATTTTCGCTATAGCAAACAGGTACATTCGCTATAGCTAGGCCATTTCTCACTATAGCTAGCAGACTTAGAAAAATTTCAGGATTTCAAAAATTTTCAGCTTTCTTCTTTCTTTTTCTTTTTCTTTTCTTTTTTTGGTTGTTACAAAAATAAATTAGAAAAGCCCAATATTATAATCAAAATTTTTATTTATTAAATACCATAAAGTGAATATTTTAATGAGTTACTATTCTCATAGGTAAATTTGGATGGATATTAATCATTATCCATACCCATGACCTAAACTCGTGCCCATTTACATTAAAATTATCCTATTCATCAAATCAAAGCACACTCCTTCACTTCCCTCACTAAGATAAGGCCACCCATAAGAGGACTCCATTTTCATCTTCTTCACTTGTGTAAAATCATAATTTCTAGCTTATCTCATGCTACTTCCAAGACTCATACATGTATTTCACGAAGAAGCAAGGAAGAATGGTTTTAAAATAATGAATTTCCTTATGTTGCGTAGCATATAAATTTTTTTTTTTGGAGTCCCATGGGCCATATGGACTCATTAAATTCTCATATTTAATTACATAGATACAACTCAAATCCATCACCAAAAATGGCCTAAAACTCGTGGAAGTGCAAGGAACACATAAAACATCATAATGTAGCCTCGGCCAGAATTTTTCTATTTCTATCACAAACTTTGAAAAATCATAACTAATTCTATAAAAATAGAAATCATGCATTTTTTGCCATTCTGGAAAGCTACACATGTCTACATTATGATAAAAAGATGTCCAAACCATGAAACATCACATAAAAGATGTTTGACATTCAAAAAAGGTGTAGTGGTCTAGCTGGCTACTGGTACTAATACAGGTTTTTGCTACAAACTTCAAAAATGTCCAATTAATTCCAAAAACATCCAATCCATGTAAATGATATCAATTTAGAAAGATAAAAATGTTAGATAGAGGTAAAAAAATAATTTTAGACCAGTCTAGGCACATTCGGACCTCAAAAACTAATCAAACAGTACCTGAGGTCTGTGTTGAATGCCTGATACTAGACAGAAATTTTAAAAATTCATATCTCCCTCTCTAGACATCCAAATAAGGTGTTTCTAGTTGGAAAAAGTCACTAGAAATGTCTAGTTTCTCTTTATAAAATTTCTTGGCAATTGGACATTATTTGCCCCCTGAGTGATAGAATTCATTTTCGGACTTATGTAACTAGTACCCAAAACCAATTCCATAAATTTTCCCAACTTTGAAAATTCATCAAATATTCCATAGACCTCTAAAAATTATGTACTTAAGTTTCCCAAAAATTTATCAATAAGCTCTAATTGCATGCCAAATCTCAGACCAAGAAGAGCTCATTTAGACAAAAAGTGGTATAGGTTTCCAATATGGTCAATTTTACTCCATATTAGATACCAAGTGTGCCCAAATTGTCTTTCTTGGTGTTTAGCACCTCTTGGGCAAGTTTAAAAGTATGAATATGACTTCTATGAACTGCCCAAATGGTTCCAAATATGCATCTCAATTTGGCCATTCCACTTCCATTTATACATACATCTCCATGATGCAAGGTTGTTATTACATGTTCAAATTGCACATTTCCATACATATAACCTTAAACTTCATTTGTACATGATACATTAGCATACTTATACATGTTCATAACACCATGGGACATATACAACCATAGATTACAACAATTGCCATCATATGGCCTAAAGAAATAAATTCTATACACTTCAATGTCATACTTTCATCTTTTAAGTGGTTGGCTCCCATTTTCTTGTTCTCTTGGTTCACCTAGCATGTTAAGACATTGGAGAGGAGGAGATGAGATTCAAAGAATCCCAATAGCTCATCTCCCTTTTAATCACACATAATGTATGCAATACAAGCCTTGAAAATGCATGCATGGACATATTAATATATATGAGCATTCAAGAAATATTATTAGCATTTGAACAAGTCATACATAGCATACATAGGTTTACCAAGTAAGTGGATTAGCCTGACCTATTTACTTGTAGATTTTAGACTTGCCTCACCTATTTCGTGAAAAGGTTTTTAACTCAACCTTACTCTTGGGAGTCAATCTCACTTTTGGGAGACTCTTTACTTTGTCTAAACTAATTTTAAGAGTTTTTGGCTCATCCTCACCATGGCTAGAGGATTCTTGGCTTCTCTACACTCAGGAAAACCAAGATGAGCACATAAAATATCATTTGAATGCATAAAATATCATCAAGGTATCATAGAGTAAAAGCTCATGCTAAATTACTTTTTATAGCTCAAAACATATATACACACATTCAAAGATAATGTAAGTACACATTTATGCATGAGAGAAGGTGGAGAGAGCTACATTGCTTATATTCACACACTTTTTCCTTAAGCCTTAAGTCCTCTCCCTTGACCTCACACACCCAAGAAGGTGGAGATAATTTCTTTTGGCCTAGACACATTATATGGAAGTAATTATACTCTTGAATCAAATTCTAAGGCCACACAATGACTAGGAAAGCTAGTTGACTAATAAGGCTCTTTTATGGTTCCATAATGTACTTAATGAAGCAACCTTTGGAAAAATATCATCTTGGCTCCATTCTCTCCATCTATTTATGATTCTTGACTCCATTTAAACCTCTTGGAGTCATCACACAATCAATTTTAGGAGCCTAGCTAGGTGTTGCTTCTTTAAGCCATATTATGGAACATATAAGGCCATCTCACTATCTATGGTTTCTAAAATTTTTCCAAGGCTTCCTCTCATACTCTCCCATCACACATGTACAAAACTAAGCTTGGAAAGAATTAAAACACTCCCTAGGTGCATAAACTCTCCTTGGCCGAAGCTATGCTTCCATGTGGCAGCAATGGAGTTGTTTTAATTTCTTTGATGGAAGAAGCATGTGGTAAGCTCTCTTGATGTCTTAAGAACTCATATATACTCTTAGACAATTTAAATTACTACTAGGAAGCATCATCTTAGCCTAGGTGCAACCAAATCCCTAAATTCCATAACTTGCATTCTAAAGCTTCCTTTTTCAATTCTAGTTGTATATTCTTAATCCTCACACTCCATAACCTTTGGTTCCATTAAAAAAAAAACTCTCCTCCTCACTTTCTCTCTCTAAACCTAAGCTTAAATGGTTTGGAAACACAAGATTTTGTAAGTGTTTCAAGTGAAATCTTTCCTTAAAATAGAGCTCTCTTCACGTAGATTATTTTCTATTAATTGATTGAAAGAGTTCCTTTTTGGCCTGTGTTAGACCTGAATCTTCAAGTTTTCAAGAAAATAAAACTACCATTAGATAGCTCTTTAAGAGAGGAACAACTTTCTTAATTGGCGTGGGATGAAATGGGGCTGTTTACTTACCTAAATAGAAGCTTAAACTTCTTCTCTCTCTCCTCTCCTAATTTCACGCCATTGTTGCCCATTTTTCTACAAATGGAAGTTTGGAGAAGGTGATGAGATGTAATCTTACTTAAGAAGCCTCTTTTACAATTTTTCAAAATGACCATTTTGCCCCTACACGCCTGTTTGCTCTGTTTAGGCTCATTTTAAATCCTTTTTGAGAACTATCTTTTTCATCATAAAATTTAGGTCCTTTAATTTATAAAATGCCTTTGGTTTCATTCAAATTGGATTTAAAACCTTCCCAAATAAACTGGTCAAAGTTTGAGTCAACTAACATTAGAAAACATCCACCGGAGGGGCTTTAGCTGTCCCAGGGCTTTCTATGATAACTCAAAACTTTCATTTAAAAAGCCCTCCTATGAGAATTCCAATTTTTACTCAAAATGATGAAAATGCCCTTATGTTTCGTCAACCTTTCCTTACATTTTATTTTTTTATTCTAACTCAAATTTTCTTTCCATCTAAGCCTGAGATTATCATTTTTAGGAGTCTAGAATGCTTTTCAAATTTTTTGGGACCTTAACTAAGTCATTTCGAAGGACTTGCTTTTGATTTGGTGAATTTTGTTTGTTTATAAAGAAACCATACGTTACGTTTCTCATGCTTTCTCTCATTTTCAGAGAACTGGATATTACAACTTGCATGCCTTATTTAAGGCAATAGCTTGAGGATTTGGCCATGGTACATGAAAAGAAAAATATTATATTCCTTCTTAGTTTCATTTTGAATTGATCAGAATTTAAAATAAATGATGTAAATCCTTGGGTTTGACAATTTGGGAATTGGCAATTGATGCTAAAATTGGTTAATCAAAAGTGTAATTAAGCTTTTAGTAATGTAAGTGGGTTGATTAGAACATTGATTATGTGTTAATTGTTATTAGTCTTTAAAGTTGCACACTAAATGTTTGATGAAATGCCTAGGTGGGAAATTGACTTCTTTTAGGAGTGAAATTTGTGTAAGTATACTATTCCATAATTGTTTATATTTATATTTAATGATACTAAATTAATCTAGAATCTTAATTCATTGTTTTGGTATGAAATGCATAAGATAAAGTGTTGAACCAAGTATAATGAGGCGTGACTTGGGTGCTTCATGTGAAATTGGACTAATTAAGGAAAAACTTCTACTTTTATCTATTATAAATTGCTAGATTAGATTGGGTTTAAATTGTGTATTTAGTAGTTGTTAAGTTAATGGACTCTAGGTGTTTGACATGATGCTTGGTTGAAAATTTAACTTTTGCTAAAAGGTATATTTTGGGTAAATTTAAAACTCTATAATTCTGAATTTATATAATTAAGTGATCTAAATTAATAGTAGTGGCCTAATTCTTTCTTTTGGCCAGAGTAATTGAAGACAAAGTGGGAACCTAAGTGGAGGTGTGAAATGTTGGACTTGTTGAATGTTTATGGACTATTGACTATTGTAATGTTCAATTTTTCAAAAAAGTAAACTGAAACTGATATTGTGATATAAAAGGACCCTAAAGTAAAGAGAATTGAGAATAATCAAGGGTAAGATGCTAATTAGAGCATCTAAAAATATGGATAGGAAACTAAGAATAACCCAAAATCAAAGCCAAAATGGCAAAACAGAGGAACAAAAAATATGGTGGCAAAATCATAATTTCGAGCAATTTTTAAGAAACTTAAAGGAAGAGGTTCTAAATGAAAAAGTTGATCTCACTAGGATTTTCAGAGGCCTAGAAAACTATAGGAACCGTTGGAATAATTAAAACCCTTCTGATGTATGATTTAGGTTGTCAGTTGACAGGAATTTTGACCAAATAGTTTGGTAAGGTTAAATCTAATTAGGGTAAAACCAAAGCCATTTTTTGAATTAAAGGATTTAAATTTTATGATGGAAAAGACAATTCTAAAAAAAGAGTTGAAATAAGCTCAAATGAAAGAAACAACGTTCAAGGGCAAAGTTGGACTATTGAAAAATTGTAAAACCTTAGCTCCTTCTTATAAATAGCCCCTTTACCTTCTTCTCCTTCATTTGTGTGAAATTTTCAACTCTGAACCAGACCCAAAGGACACCCTAAATAGCACCAAAACTCATGGAAGATTGAAGCCACCTAAGGTAAAGAAACTTAAGGAATTTATCTATGATGTTCTTATTATTTAGTTTCCATTCTTTCACCTCTTTTTCTCCATGGTTTTTACATCTCAAAGGAAGGTGTTTTGAATTTGAACCCATGGAGAAAAGGGCTTTTAACAAGGAACCAAACACACCAAATTAATTATCATGGAGAGTCTTTTCATTTGGTATGTGCTTTGGTATGGAAGATTATTTCTCTTTGCTTCTCCATCATTCTATAGTTTTCGCTAGCTAAGGGGGGATATGAAGGGAGTTGGGTTTTCATTGAATCTTGATAGGAATTAAGGTTTTGGAATGTTGAGATTAAGATTTTGCTATTAGAACAAAGGAAGAAGCCATGGAATGCATAAATGAGAAATTAGGGTTTTAATTGCACCTAGGGAAATTTGAAGCTTTCTAGTGATATTTTAGACTATGTAAGAGTATGATTAGGTTAAGAAGAAGCTAAGAAACTCATATAAGTGCCAAATTCCGTAGGAAAGCAAACAAAACTCCATGGGTGCTCCATTATGTGGATGTCTCAACCAAGGTGTAATCTAAGTACCTAGGGAGAGTTTTCTTTGATTCCAAGGATAGAGATAGTCTATATATGAATTTTAGATACCAAAAAAACCATTGGTTTGAATTTAGGAACCATATTTTGAAAGTTGAAAGTTTAAGTTTTATTATGCATAAAGAAGGAACTTTGTGTTTGGCTCCTTGATTTAGGTTTATAATGATTCTAATGAGTTTGAATGGAGTCATGTGACTTAAATTAAGTGAGAAATTGGAGTCAAGATGATGAGTTATATAAATTGCTTCATTATGCTATAATAAGGAGCCATATGGAAGCCTAAAACTAGAAGTAGCTTATATAAGGCTTGTGTGAGGTTAGAGATGGTTCCATTGGTATCATTGTGTCATGTTTGATGTATTTAAGCCAAGGAAATCAAGCTTCTCCTAAGTGTGCTTGTGAGGCCAAAGCAACGAAGTATGAACCAAATAAAGAACTTATGCCTCTTGACTCAAGGTAGCTCTTCATCCATTCTTGTATGCATGTCTTAGTTATTTGATTGTCATTGATTGCTTGTATAGGTGTTTGAATGATGAAACATGTCTATTGCTATTAGTTTGATGACTTGATGCTTTTTAAATTGCTTTGAAAGTGTGAGATGGCTCTTCATGGATGAGGCTGTGCTAAAAGTCTCTTGTTTTGGGTGAGGTAAAACCAAAAGTCCCTAAGTAAGGGTAAGACTAAGCCAAAAGTCTCATAGATTGAGTGAGACTAAGTCAAAAGCCCCTAAAATGGGTGAGGCTAATATAAAAGTCTCATATAATTAGGTAAGGTTAGACCAAAAATCCCTAGAGCTTGTTTTTTACTTTGATGGATCCATATGACTTTATATAAATGATTATGTTTGACGTTTGGAAGCATTTGATACATTCTTGCTTTCTTTGACATGATAACATGCCATATATATATGCTTGAAAGGGTTAATGAGTTATTGGGATTCTTTAAATCTCACTCTCCCCCATTTTATGTCTAACCTTGTCTAGGGAACTCTCATAGATCAAAGAATGGAGGCTAAGAAGCTTGAATCATGCTACTTTGATAATAGAATAGGATTTTGTGTAATTTCATGTCAAAGTATGGTTGTATAAGTTATTTGTGTGATGTCAACCTTCACTCATGTGACGACCCTAACTTCTAATCTCGGTAATTATGGTTAAATACACAATTAATAATTAATGATCAAGGTTTGGGGTTGTTACAATTAATTATATTAAGAAAATATAGAGAAATTTGAACCTTGATGTTATTAGGGTCATCAACTAAACAACCATAAATGGGAGAATGCATAAAAGGAATTGCACTATCATCAGGGTTTGTGATTCATCCATCCATCAGTTTCAACACATAAAACCACCCACAAGTGTTCTTATATCATTTCCTATCATTACCATTGAAGAAGTTAGGGTTTCTAGGCTAGAGGTGGGAGTTTGGGAACCTGCGCCGCTACTTAAAACATTCCTGCAGCGGCTAACTTAGGTACTGGAGCTCAAAAACTAAGTTTTTCATTATGCGCCGCAGCCCCGACCTTTTCAAGCCACGGCAAGTTGGATCTTCGCCGCGGCCAACCTACGTGGTGCCGCGGTGGAGATGCCTCCTAGAGCTACTATTTGAAGTCTCACGATTCTCACCTCAGTGGAATACACTTGCACCGCGGCAAGTTTTGCTACAATACTGACGGGCTTGTCGCACAACCCTCAAAATAAAACTAGGTTGATTAAAAATATAGCAAGTGGCACAACCTAGGTCATCTCCCTTGGAAATAGAGTTTAATGTTTAATTAGGTTTTTTAAATGTTAAAAGACACTAAAAGCTATCTAATTTTAGGGGGTTTTTTTTTATTGAATTAAACTAAGTAAATTGAAATTGAAACAAAATTTCTAATTACTACTTAATTATATGAATTGTGGGTGAATATGGGCTTGTGACTAGCTTTGGAATTGTCTCTTAGTATCCACTATCCTTATCCTAATCCAATTGTGATTAATTCTATCCTAAGAATTCCTAATTGTGTTCATTAGCAAATGATCTTGAATAACCATTCAAAATTCAAGAGACTAACAAGTTAATATTGAATTGAGACCTCAATCCTACACCAATTCATTAACTCTTATCTTTAAGATCAATGAATACCTAATTTGATTAATTAACTGATTAATTAGCTTCTGAATCATCATCCAAAAATATTTAATTAACTAACTAAACACCAAGGAATCCATAAATAGACAATTAGGCATATAATCTCACTCATGCATTTCATCGAACACCTCCGTGGCATACATGGGAGATTAAAAGAAATTGAACAATTCAGAACTAAAATTAATCAATTAAAACAACAATTGTCTTCCTAATCAGTACCTAACCAGCTACTAATCAATTACACAAATTCTCAATCCAATATTCCTTAACCAAGCAAATACAAGAAAGAGAAAAAGTGTAGGAAATTGAGAAATCTTAGCCAAAATTCTGCATTCCTATCCAAGGATTTAAGCTTTTCCTAAGGTTACTTCCAAGCTAGCCTCAAGATGGATTAGAGCTTCATTATTGTGATGAGATGGAGATGGGAGGAATGGATGAGAGTGGAGTCTCTGGAGTGGATGAAGGGGTGGAGTCACGATGGGATGAAGGCGTGTGGAATGGATGGAAGTCTGCCTGAGTGTGTATGACGTGATTCCCCTTCTCACGTGGTTCATTAATTTGTCACATGCTCAGCCCTCTCCTCGTGCTTCATATTTTATCGTGTACTGACCTTGCCAATTACCCGAAGCTTCAATATAACGTGGGCCCCATTTTAAAGCTAAATATAATATTCAATGTTTTGCTTTAGCGTTTTGCCCAGGCTCCCTACGTGAATTCCTTTTCCATGTGATTGCTTCTTGCGTTGCTTTGGTTCTGCCCTGTGGATTCTTCTCTGTTCAGCTGCTGCACTTCCTCTTCATTCTTCATGACAAGCTCCATTTAAACTTCTTCTTTCCCAAACCAGAAACCACAGCTTCTCTCGCCTTCTCCTTCAACGTAAACCCAAGCTCAAGCTTCTCACGTGACTGTCCAGCCCTCCATGGAAACTTCCCATGTTGTGTTCTTCTTACGTTTTTATTCCAGTAGCTCGTTATTCTCACGCTGGTTTCACGTTCTTCCTCAGCTCCAGCGTATTCTGCTCCATGCTCTGTTCTGCGTTGTTCTTCCACGTACGATGCTTCTTCTTTATGTGTCTCAGCCCAGACTTCCTTTCTCCTAGCTTCAGTCCCCCAAACCGTGGCTGTCTCATGCTTCGTGCTTTGTTTCTCTCTTAAACCTAGCCCACGTTTTGCTCGAGTTTGTGAGCTACTGCCTGTATGTTTCTTCCCGTTTTGTAGCTGCTGTACAGACGTCACATCGTATTGCTCCCTTTTCCACGTCTTCATCTCTGTTTCTGCATGAGCTGCTTACTATGATTGCCACGTTAGTTTTCCAACTCAGCTTCATGGTCTCATGGCATCTTATCTGTTCAACTCAAACTCCACCTTCTCACGTGGAGTTCTCCTTCATTTTATAGACCAAAAGCATATTCTTCCACATTATTTCTCAAGTTACTGTCCTCAAGCATGGCTTTGTTTCCCTTCATGAACCACGTAGCTTCTCACATGCTTCTTCTCATTATTCTTGCTCTGTATTGCTTCGTTTTCTTCTTGAAAAGCCCCTACATCCAGAAACCCATACAAGTGAGCTACATTCTTCTATGTTTTGCATGTATATGTGTGCATGGAAGCTTGTGTGAGCTTATGTGTGTGTCTTCCATGTGGGAACAAAGGAGTTAGAGCTTGCTTCTTCTTTTCTTTAAATCAAATGCTCCTTCAAGCATTATTGGCCCATTGAAATTCTACACCAGAAAATAAGAAAAACTAAGTAGGAAAAATTCACACAATTATTTAGAAGAAAAGTATGCATTAAAATCATTTATTTTGAAATTTAATTTCTAAAGTGTAGAAATGGCTACTAAAATAAAATCTTATCTAATTAAAGCCCTAAAGCCATATTTGGACATTAAAATGCCTAAGTTAGAGGATTAAAATATATAAAATATCATGGTTATCATATACTCTCTTTAACTAGTTTCCTTGACTTGCGTCGCGGCATGACCTATTACGCTGCAACGAGGTTTCGTTCTGTCACCCTCTTGGGTGATTTTTTTCGCACTGCGCCATGGCTATATTTCTCAAGCCGCAGCATCCCTTGCCACTGTCACTCTTCAGGCTGTGGTGAGGCCTTCCTAGCCACAATGTGATTCCCTCCTGTAACTATCTTCTACATTTTGCCTCATGCACTCCAATTCTCTTCTTAGGAACACCCTAGGACCACTTCCTCCCATTTTATATGACTCTAATGGTATTTATCTACCCTATTCACCCAGCTATTCTATTATTACTAATTCAAAACTTAAATGTAAATTTTCACTCCTCTAACTATCCTATATCAGCAAGTCCATAGAGTAATAGCAATAAGAATTCATGCACTAATGACAATTAACATTCGATACAC
Organism: Erythrophleum fordii; assembly: GCA_032878935.1. Classification (NCBI taxonomy): domain Eukaryota; kingdom Viridiplantae; phylum Streptophyta; class Magnoliopsida; order Fabales; family Fabaceae; genus Erythrophleum; species Erythrophleum fordii. The sequence goes on along the minus strand of JAVQMF010000057.1, from coordinate 12,363,550 downwards.
ATTCCGTTAGAGGTTTCATACATCAATGATTCATATCAATATCTAAAACATCACATAATTATGTTTCCAATAGTATACCATACCATAAATTCAGTAAAATTCATACATTAGGTGTTATAGGATTCATACATCCAATATCAAGTTATGATGAGGCCTAACTCCTCAATAAATACATTCTAAGTAATCAAAATATAAAAGCCTACACTTGGCAACATGATTACATGATGATGCTATACAAAAAGGAATACAAAATTTAGTATCTATTCTAAATAAATCAATCTAAGTGTAGCCTTCTCCCCACACGGTTGGAGCTCATGGATTTTCATCCACTTGCTTCCCCTTATCCTTGCTCAAAGAACCTTCACCTGAAATATTTAATTCCATGAAACGGGGTGAGATACAAATCTCAATAACCAAAACAAATTACATTCATATATTCCAGTTTAATTAACATATACGCATAATTTTGTATAAGCATCAGAAAACATACCAGTCATACCAGTAAATGAAACAATTAGGCTATCATGATCACTATCCCAGACTAGCAATCATATTTTCACATGTTAAAGGCCAATAACACCGAGAGAGGCCCCTCCATGGCACCTACTCCCTAATGAGCAAAACCAAGGCTCAGTGTATCTGGGGTTTGATCATAACCCGATGCCCGATCAAAGCACATACACGGGTGGCAGCCGCACCACAGCTCCACCATGGACTCAAAAGGTCCAATCACAACACAATAGATAGCCAACCAATTCATTGCGCATTTCAAATCATTCATGTACAGCAAATATGAAATTAAAATAGATATATATATGGAATTAATATAGTCCCGGTTACCTCATTGTAAACAAATTGCAAAAGCTACCAATGGCACAAAAATCTCCCCAACCACTATAAATTCCCAAAATTCAGAATGGATGTGTCCTCCACTAAAAACTTCAATATATCACCTTAAATCCTAAGCAAATTCGTGAAAAATTAATACCCATACTATAATCCAATCGTTAAGGTCTCAAACCAGCATAAATACATTAGGAAGATGAGTTTATACTTACCTAATGTTAGCCTTAGCCTCAACCTACGAAATTTCACTATGGAAACATCAAATGGCAAGTTTCATATTTTGGGTGTGGATAAAAGTGCTCTAATTGGAACATTAATCAGGTCAAATTAAAGAGGAAGATGAGAGGATTAAGTTATATAACTATTACCTTAGTTGAATCTTACTCTAGAAGTGGAAAAAGGTGGAAACATGCCAAGAACCCTAGCCTCTCCTTTGGACCTCCGAATTTTGTGTGTGTCTCTTGTGGTTCTGCAGAAAGGGGGTGGCTAGGTTAGTTTTTAGGGTTTAAGTTAGGTTTTCTATGGGTTATGGGCAGCTCCAAGATCCAACTCTAAATAGGCTTCAGATTTTAGCTTTGTTGGGCCAGCTTTAAGGTGTTGGGCTGTAGAATTTCATTGGGCCAGACCTAGTTTTAAGAACTTCATGGTCTTGGGTCTGCACAAAGTTTATTGGGCCATTTATAAGAGCCTATACAAGGTAGATCTTGGGCCTCTATCACATTGAATCAGATTGGGTCTGCACCTAACTCATTGGACCTCCATTAGCCTCTTATCATGATTTCTTACATTAATTTGGGCCTAGATGAAGTTTCTATCCTAATTAATTCTCAACTCATATTATTAATTTATCTCTTAAAATTTTTCTTCACTAAACTTACCCTATTATTCCATATTAATTATTCTTAATTAACCCAAATTCATGATTAGCACCTTAATTAATTTTGGGGTGTTACAACTCATGTGTAAAAGTATGACATTATGATGTATGAACCATAATTGAATGCATATGCATAAGAACATGGATTTTTTTACATGTATATGGTTTGTAAAGTGTGTGTATAAGGCCAACTAAGAGAGTGATTTTGAGTTTCTTGATGTTTTAGATCTGATATGATGGCCAAATATGCTATAAATTATGTGTTGGACATGCTCAAAGGATTACTTGCATTATAGAATCCCATTTTGGACCATTTGGAGCCACTTTGGTGTCAAAATGAGCCATAATTTATCCTTGAACCAAAATTAGACCAAATGAATGAATTTTGATATAAAATTTGGCAATCATTTAGATTTCATTTAGAGACTTTCATAGAGCTAAAGAACACAATTTTTAGAGCTCTATGAAATTTCTTGTGATTTTTCAAATTTGGCTAAATTATGTAGAAATTACCTGTGCATTATTCATTTAGTCAGTTCTGGTTTTCTATGTATTTGATAAGCCAAATGAACTCCAATGCTCACTAAATTTTATAGCTATGTAGTTGGAATTATAAGCTTTCTATAACCACCAAGATCACTCAATTTTGATCTGTGTAGCTCAAGATATGAAATTTCAAAGTTTCAAGTCTGCACATGCATGAAAGTCTTATAGTGGTATTGTTCCATTGGATTTTTATAGCCCAAATGAATTTGTTTTGATATAAAATTTTTATAACATATAGCTCATGTTATGATCTTTCTAGAAAGTCCTCATTTGCATGATTTGGAGATTTATATCTTAAGTTATAATTTTCTAAAATTGTGATAGAATTATGGAGCCATGATGAAATGGTGTAATTGCACTAGCGTGATAATGTATGGCTTGAACCCAAATTTCTTGTCTATTTTTGTAATGTTTTTTATTGATCAAATGTATTAAAGGTGAATTTTGATATTGGTAAATTGAAAGGATGCATTTAAACTAAATTGAAGTAATTGTACCTTCAATATCAGTATTTTTCACTGCTAAAAGTATTGAATTTATGAAAATGGATGTTATAAGTATAATGTAGTGGAAAAGTGGAGCTATCTGTAATGTCCGGTTTTTGTTAAATGACAAAAATGGGTGCGTTTTCAAAGTAAGTGTCATACCTTACTATACGATGCTTTTTCTACTACAAATACCTTATATAGAACTTAGAAGAGTCAATGAAAATCCGAACTAAATAAAATTTTCTTTTTACTTCAAGGTTGGGCTTATACATGGCCTTTTGTTATATGCCCTATTATCATACAGCATTATAACACAACTCATACATACCATAATCTAAAGATATTTAATTACATGACAAAATGAGATGCATAAAAGTAAGGTCCTCAATTTATACCTCCACACCCTTCGCCCTTTCTTTGCTTGAACTTCAACCTCGCATGGGTTATATTTGGGGTGAGATTATGAAATCGCAGTAGTAGTAAACCAGTCTCATTCACAAGCAAGCATGTAAGTATATAACATAATGCCAATCAAGATGCCACATACCACATAGGAATACAAGAAATCTCATACAAGGCCAAGCATAATCTAAGCATACATGTCTCATCTTATAGCATAAATGACAACTTGATATAACATAACACTCATCATTATACAAACATAGAAGCTTAAAGAAAGAGAAAGGAAAACTACTACCTTAGCAAACTTTGCTCCTCAAGCCTTGGAACTTGGTTTACCTACTTTTGGAGTTCCCAAACAAATATCAAACCCTATAATCATAATGATAATTCATTACAATCAATATATAAACCTTAACTTCTAAAGAAGTATGACCCTTTTAAACTCATTGGAACTATTGGAATTGGAAAAATCCAACTCCTTCCCTTCCAATTCACTATTGCTGAATAGTGTGCATTTCTTGGCCAAAATTTAAAAATTTTATTCCATGAGTCTTAGGGGCTTTGCCATATGAATTCCTAGCTAAAAACACCCTTTTGAATCCATTGGAATGGATAAAATTATCAAATTCTAGTCCTAACAACACATTTTGGTCATAACATAACCTAGCTCTGTTTTAGGGCCAAAAGTGAGTTTATTCGGTTTTAAAAATTCCATAGCCTCTTCCTTTATGTTTTAGGACTTGAAATTTGGTATACATGATTTTAGGATATTAAGAAAACACTATAAAGAGAAAATTTGGACAGCATCTCCCTAATATTTCCATTTTTCCAAAAATTACAATTTTTGTGTTTTTCAAAGTTCCAACATATAACAACAATGGATAAGCTCATTGGCTTCCATAGTCAATATATAAACTCCATTCCTAGGCCTTCATATTCAACATATAAACTCCATTTCTAATTATTCATATGCTGTCCAAAAGTGACCCATAGCTAGGGTTTAACAAAACTAACTTAAACCACGTGATTTTCAAGTGCAAGGTGGAGAAAACTTACTCTTTAAGCTTAATCCTTGTTTCCTTTGCTTTTCTCACACTAAAATCCTTTCTTTTCCCACTTAGAGAAACATGCCACCTTAAATAAAGGATGAAGATGCAGCTGCCCTTTGGAGAAAATGATTGGAGGATGAAGAAGATGAAGAAACTTGGAGAAGAATGGTGGTAGTTTCACTTAATTTCACTTCCTCTCCCACATTTTCTCCCTTGCTCTCTTTCTTCACATTTTTCTCTCCCTCTCCCTTGTGTGTGGTGTGAAAAGGGTGGAATGGAGGTGAAGGAGATGAACTTAAATGAAGTTAAATGGTCATACCAAATTTGGACCCTTGGATCAACCTTTTCAAGATCAAATCTGAGCCTTCCATTCCTTTTTTCTTTTGATTTTCTAATTTCATGACTAAATATCTTCTTCCCAAAATTCCTTGGCCACACACTTGGATGCTTATTCTTAGCCCCTAAGTTATGGTGATTTGATGGTTAGTAACCATGGTTAATTTTTTTTAACTAACTATGATCAATTTCTAACTCAACCATGGTTAATTCTTTAAACTAACTAAAACCTTTTCTTTCTTTCCTTTATATTTTATATTTATATTTGTGTTTCATGTTCTCTAAAAACATAATTATATCTTCTTTCCTCTTATTGGGCCTTTAGAATTAGCTATTGGGCCTTACAGTAGTCTAAAAATCGATGTCGAAGCTCGATTAAGGTTTTACGGTACAATACATACCTTTAGACTTTCTAAAATTTATAAATATTATTTCCTCTACTTTCTGGCTATACTGAGCCTTAAACATGGATCAAGGGCCCTCAACCTTGATCCTCATAAATTTTTGTGTTAATTGGACATCCAAGTCTTCAGGTGTAATTTTCACCGTTCTGTATTATAATTGTGCTTTAAAATTTTCATTTATTGCTATTTAGTCCCTAAAACTCCTTCACGGTTTCTTAGCCCTTCAACTATTTCTAGTTCTATGGTTGTTACAACTTCCTTTTTCTATTTTGCTCATAGCTACTAATCAGGCTAACTAGATCCCAGACTGGATCCCATCTGGCCATCCGGACAACATAATGTTATTGAACCTATCTCATCAAACGAAGTTTAACCGTGAGTCACAGATTTCTGAGATTCCTGTCCAATTTTTTGATATTCGTGCCTAAAGCCACGAATAAAAGGTGAAACTAGGGTTCCCTGAACTTTTAGGCAATCTATATGTTTTGCCCGGCACATAACTTTTCTTTGCATTTTAGTCCTTTGCTCCTTCATACTTAACCTTAAAGACTCTTTGGGACCTTTTTCTGATTTTTTTTTTCATCTATTTTGGCCTCAATTTTAGGGCACCTCTGGCCTTGACTTATCATTATTTGCGGCCTAAATAATTATTCTAATTTTATTGGACCTCAATTTACTCCATTTTAGGGACTCCCTTTTGTATCTAGTGAATTTTGTACGTTGATGGAGAAACTGTATATTACGTTTCTCGTGTTTTTTTACATTTTCTTATATTTTTTAGGGATCAGATATTACAACAAGTCCCTTGAAATGAACTAGTTAAGGTCCTAAAAAATTTAAGTAGTATTTCTAGACTTCTAAAAATGAGAATTGCAAGCTCAGACGGAAAGAAAAGCGGAGTTAGAATGAAGAAACAAATTTGAACGAAAGGTTAATAAAACGTAATGGCATTTTTGTAATTTTGAGTAAATTTTAGAATTCTCACAGGAGTGCTTTTCAAATGAAAATTTTAAACTCTCTAAGGTTCTCAAAGGCCCTGAAAATCGTGGGAAGCCCCAAGATAGTTAAAACCCCTCTGGTGGATGTTTTCCAATGTCAGTTGACCTGAACTTTGATAGATTTATTCGAGAAGGTTTTAGCTCTGATTTGAGTGATTCCAAAGGCATTTTGTTAAATTAAGAATTTCAATTTCATAATGGAAAATATGGTTCTAAAAAAGGAACTAAAACAAATAGGAAACGAAAATGCCAAGACAAAAGGGCAAAATTGGGATTTTAGAAAAGTGTATCTTAAACCCACTTATATATATAAGGTGCCCTATCTCCTCACTCATTCAGCGCATTTAGTTTCTACCCTAAATAAGAGGAAGAACCCTAAGGGTGAGGCACACAAGAAGGAGAAGAAGAGAAGGAGAAAAACAAGGTAAAAGGTATAGAATTTCTTAGTTTTTTTCATGCTTTCTCTTTAGTAAACCTTTTCTTCTCCATTTCCCCTTCTTTCCTATGGTTTTATTGAAGTTTTTGGATCTATTTTGAGGGCAGAACAGAAGGGAAAATTCGAATTTGAAGAGAGGAGGCCAAGAAAAGGAAGAATCAAGCAAGAAAATAAGGAAAAACAAGGTAAATCTTCCTTCCATGGTAGCTATCTCTTGCTCCCTTCTTCTCCTTAGTTCATCCCACACATGGAACTTCAAGAAGGCATGGATTAAACAAGGGTGAATCTTAGGAATTTAAGGGGGGAGAATAAGAATATGCAAAGAGAATTAACAAACAACCATGGAAAATCAAGATAGCAACCCCAGGGTTTCTAGTATTCCTTGTAAAATTAGATTTGATACAATGATTCCTATGCCTAAATGAATGTTTAAATAAGCTCCTAAGATCCCTAGAAGTCTCCCCATGTGCTTCCTCGATCAAGAAAACAAAGCAAAGTCCATTGGTGCCATATTGCTTTATTATCTTGGCTAAGAAGTGTTAGAGTAGTTCCAAACCTAGTTTTGAGTTACATATGATAAATTAAAATGAGGGGATGCCTTGGGAAAAATTTAGGAGGCCTAGAGAATGAATTGGTGTCTTATGTTCCATAATATGGCCTAAAGAAGCAACATATAGTTGGGCTCTTTGTTTTGATTGTGTGATGACTCCAAGAGGCTTAAAAGGAGTTAAGAATCATATATGAAAGGAAAGAATGGAGCCTCAAATTTATTTGATGGGTGTTACTTTATTAGGTCCATTCTTAGAACCATAAAAAAGGTTAATAGACCAAGTTAGTGTTTAAGAAAGATTTGTGGCCTTAAAATTAATTCTATGAACCTAATTGGCTCCTATAAATTGTGTTTAGTCTAAGAGAAATCAATACCACACCTTTGTGTGTGCGAGGCCGATAAAGGGAGAGAAAATTCAAGGAGAAAAGTGCATGGTTGCATCCAAGGTAACTCACTCCTCCTTCTCTCATGTATGAATCTATATTTAACTTGTCCTTGAATGTGTGTTTTAAGTTATGAAAAATATTCTAGCATGAGCTCTTATTCCATGGTACCATGATGATGCATTATGTTTTCAAATGATGTTTGTTATGTTTACTTTGGTTTGCTTAAGTGTGGAGATGCCAATAACCCTTAGCCATAGTAAGGATGAGCCAAGAACCTTTAAAGTTAGTTAAGACAAAGTAAAGAGTCTCCCAAGAATGAGGTTGAGTCAAAAACCTCTTAAAAAAAATGGGTAAGGCAAGTCCAAAATCCACAAGTGAATGGGTAAGGCTAATCCACTTACTTAGCAAGCCTATGGATGCGTTGTATGATTTACTCACATGCCAAACCAATATTGCTTCTTGAATGTTCATGTTGTTCAATATGTCCATGCATGCATTTGTGAGACATGGTTTGCATGCTTTATGTATGGTTGAAGTGAGAGATGAGCGATTGGGATTCTTTAAATCTCATTCCCTCCTCTCCAATGTTCTAACATGCTAGGTAGACTAAGAGAACTAGGAAATGGGAGCCAACCACTTGAAAGATAAGAGCATGACATCAAAGTGCATGGATTTTGTTTCTTTAAAGCCATATGAATGGAAAATGTTGTAATCTATTATTGTATATGTCCTATGATGTTATGAACATATATAATTATACTAATGTATTATGTACAAATGAAATTTAAGGTTATATGTATGGAAATGTGTACTTTGGGCATATAATGGCAAGACTAGCTTCATAGAAATATGTGTATGGCATGGGGTGAGAGAGTGATTTTGCAAAATCTAGATTTATGCACCTTTAAGACAAATTTAAAATGTCATTTGGTGCAATCCCACGTGCTCAAGTGGCCACACAAGCTTAGGAAGCAAATTTGGATACCTTGACGCTTGTAAAGACCATGAAAATGACCAAACTGGAACCCTATGGCACAAATTGACCAAATGGATGAATCTTCCCATGAAATTTTGCAGACATGTAGGGCTCATTGACAGCTTAAAGTGTAGAAAAATTAGAGCTTTACAGAATTAATTATGAATTTTCAAAGTTAGGAAATTCTCTGGTTTTGGTTCAGTGCATTATTCATATGGTTAGTTTTGTGTTCTATGTGCTCTGATGGCCAATGGTGTCTACTAATTATGAAATTTTATAGGAATAAACTAGAGGTTATAAGCTTTTTGTGGCCACTAAGATCACCTCATTTGCAGATTTGAGCAGAGAGTTATGAATTTTTGACGTTTCATGTCAGTACTAGTAATGCCACTGGACCTCTAGTACTATTCCATCATAATTTAGTTCTGAATGGACTTGGTGTGATCTGGAGTTATTTTTCCCTTAAATTTAACATCTGTAGCTTCTTATATTGACCAAATTTTCATGATTTTGATTTTTTTAAAATTAGTTATGAATTTCCAAAATTTATGATACTAAGCTGTGATCGTAGCTCAGGCAGTTGCGACCTTGAGTGATTTTCAAATGTCAGACGTTTTCTACTTGGTGTTTCATGACTTGTAAATATTTTTAGCATAAATAGACATCTGTAGCATTCCATAATGGCAAATAATGTATGATTTCAATTTTTCTAGAAGTAGTTATAATTTTTCAAAGTTTGTGACAGAAAAGGAAAAATTCTAGCCAAAGCTACAACTATGAATTTTATGTATTCCCCTGCCTTGCACGAGTTCTAGACCATTTTTTATGATGGAATTGAGTTGCATCTATGTAATTAAAAATGATAATGTGATGCATGAGCTTACATGGTCCACGAGACACCGAATGAAAAATTTATACGCTACACAACGCTGAAATATTTATTATTTTACACCATTTTTCTTGCTCCTTCACTATCTTTATATGGTATTACAACTATTGTGGTAAGTGGATATAATAATATGTATTTAATTAGTTAGGAAACATTATTTTGTGTATATATGATGTTAAACATACCTTATTGAAATATTGTAGATTCCTAACTTAAGAGTAATGTTAACGGCTTGGCAAGTGTGCATTTGACTTCATATTAAGGTAGCTAGCATTCATAAATATAATTTTAATTCGTTCTTATATTTTATAAAATTAATTTATGACATGTTTGATTTATACTTCAAGTATTTGAGAAAGTTGAACTATTTGAGATGCTATTATAACCCTTGTGGGATGATGGAATTATATTGTGAAAAGATGAATTATGCTTTTATGTTATAAGATTGAACTATTCTTGTATTTAGGTTTATCACACCATTAAACCATATGCCTTAACATACTATAATAGAAGACCTTGTACTACTGACAAAAGACCTTGTCGACAAGGCCTTAAAATTTACACTACAAAATACAAGATCTTGTCGATAAGATCCTGGGCCCTATTGACAATATGTTATCTCAACCTTTATATTAACATAGTTTAATGCCAATTCAGTCATAGTATGTTCCTTCAACTAGAAGTATCACCAAGTAAGGCATAAAAACATTCATTATCAAGAACTTTATTACCTTTAATAAGGGAAATAACCATCATCAAAGGCCAAAATAATTCAATTTTAACCGTATAGGCCATATAACCTTACAATATCATCTTCTATCCATAATATACTTAATGGACCAAAAACATCACAATGAAGCATGGGAATTGAATCTAAGGTCAAGCATCACAAGCTAGCATAAGTACATCTTCCATGCAATTCACATCTTAGGTTTTCAACACCTAGTACTGGCCACACAGGGTTCATTTTGAGGTATAGGGGTCCAACCCTTAGCCTTTCTTTGGCTTGATTCATTTCCATCATGAACAAGTTTGTTCATACTCATTTTAGCGTGTTTAACTCAAGGAATACACAAAATCTTTATAGGCCACGAATTGATAGCATGTACATGAACTTTGTACCAACTTTAAAAATTCATAATTAATTCTAGAAATTTGGAAATCATGAAAATTATACTATTGTAGAAAGATCAGGATGTTGCCTAATTGAAATACAAATTTTAGATCAAAACAACTAGGTTTGCCCTATAAAAACTACTAGAACAATAACACTAGTTTGGGTGGCATCCTACAGCTGAACTCAAACTTTAAAAAATCATATATTCCTCAAAACTCCAAATTAAGTGCTTTCAATGGCTATAGAAAGCTTATGATTCCAAATACATGTTTGTAAAATTTTATGAGCATTTGATTTCATTTGACCCTTAAAAGACACCAAAAACTAGACTATCTAGAAGCATAGTGCCATGACAGTTTCTACATAATTTAGCCAACTTTGAAAAATCATAAGATATTCTACAAAGCTTTAAAAATTATATTCTTTAGCTCTGTGAAACACACTCAATAAGATCTATATGCTTACTAAATTTTATGACAAAACTTATTCATTTGTTCTAGTTTTGATTCAGGGACAAAATATGGCCTAGTTTGGGACCATAATAAGGTCAAATTGCACCAAATGGCCTTCCAAGCATACAATGACCGTTTGAGCAAGTCCAAAAGCTCAAACACAATATATAAAGGCATCATAACATGTCCAAATCTCATAGAACTCAAATTCACCATCCCACATGCATAAATACACATAGATATCATGGCTTAAGGATGTCAAAATCATACATTCTCATATATTTGGCTTCATATTCATTACATATAACATATTCATATGCTCTTACACATTCTAAAAGGTTTGCAACTCATAATTAACTTGTACATACATACTTTAGCATCAATTTGCATCAAAATTTATACTATTGTCAAAGTATCATAATTCATGCCCTTGGCTCCCATTCTTTGCTCCTTGGGCTTCACCTAGACAAAGTTAGATAGAAAATGGGGGAGAGTGAGATTTAAAGAATCCCAATAGCTCTTTCACCTTTCAAGTAAGTATACATGGTATATTATTATGTCAAAGAACACAAGTATGCACTAAACACTTTCAAGAACCATTCAAATCATGTTTTCAACATCACACAAGCATGTCAAGATCAAAAATCATGTTCTAGGGACTTTTGCTTTAGCGTCACCTAACTATTTGGGACTTTTGGATTGGCCTCACCTATTTTCTAGGAACTTTTAATTTAGTCTCACTCATTTCAAGATACTTTTGGCCTTATCTCACCTATTATAAGGGACATTTGGCATCACCTCACCCATCAAGAGCAAAGTCACATTCCAAACATAATTCAAGAAACATAATGGTACCATAACATCAAACCAATAGCTAGAGGCATATTTCATGATTCAAATATACACACAAGCATTCAATGACAACCCAACAACTAAGAAATGCATATAAGAAAGGATGGAGAGCTACCTTTCTCAAGAAGTACCACTTTTCTTCCTTGGTTTCCCACTTTCCTCTCTCAACCTCATAAGCATACTTGGGAGAGACTTGATTTGCTTGGCCTCGACAACACACAAAGGTATCAACAGAACCATTTCTAGCCTCACACAAGCCTTATATAAGCTACTTCTAGCTTTAGGCATCCATATGGCTCTATATAGTAGCATAATAAAGCAACTCACATAATTCATTATCTTGAATCCAATTTCTCACTCAATCTAAGTTACATGACTCCATTTAAGCTCGTTACAGTCATCACAAACTCAAATTAAGGAGCCTAATACCAAGTTGCTTCTTTATACATAATGGAACCTTAAACTCCCAACTTTCAAACTATGGTTCCTAAATTCAAACCAATAGTTTTTTTAGTGTCTATTATTCATTTCTAAGCCATTTGTATCCTTAGAATCAAAGACAACTCTCCCTGGGTACCTCATAGACCCCTTGGCTGAGACATGCACATATAAAAGAGCTTATAGAGTTTTGTTTATTTTTCTAGGGAATTTACCATCCATAAAGCTTCCTAGATGTCTTGAGAACTCAAACATGATTTTACATAATTAAATTATCACTAGAAAACTCTATAAATCATTAGGTTCAATTAAAACCCTAATTTTCACAACTTGTTATCTATAGCCTCTTTTTGAGTTCTATTGCTTCTATATGATTCCTTAGGCTTTGCAACCCCTTTCTCTATCATGTTGGGACCACAATCAAACTCCCTACATGGTGCTCTAATTCTAGCTAAAACACTCAAGCAAAAGAGAGCCAAGAAAAAGCAAGTTTAGCTATAGTTTCGTATCTTATCTTAAAGCTTGTTAAGAGAGCTTTCTTAGGCTTCCAAAGTCTCCTTCAAACTCTTCCTTCCCTTTACAGAACTAGTCACATAACATCTCTTTTTAGAGCATCAAAACCATGAAAAGAGATAGGAGAAAGAGGAGAAGAACTTTAGTGAAGGGAAAAGCATAAAAAAGTGACAAATTCTTACCCTTTTGCCTTTATCTTCCTCCCTTTTTCTCCCTTCTTAGTGCGCCACTTAGAGCTAGTTCTCTTTCTATTTTAGAGTGAAAGTGAGTCAGTTAAGGTGAGGAAGAGAAGTGGGACATGATTTGTGAGGGGTGGAGCTCACTTATAACAATTTCCAAATTTTCAACTATGTCCTTAAACTTTGGTTTCTTCGTTTAAGCTCATTTTAAATCCTTTTTGAGAACTATCTTTTCCATCATAAAATTTAGGTTCTCTAATTCATAAAATAACTTTGATTTTACCCAAATTGGATTTAAAATCTTATCGAATAGTCTGATTAAAGTTGTCATCAATTGATGCTCTAAAATGTAAATCGAAGGGGTTTTGACCATTCTAGGGGTTTTTATGGTTTTTGAGACTTTTGAAAACCCTAGAAAATTTAATTTTTTCATTTAAAACTCCCTACTTTGAGTTTTCTAAAAGTTGCCCAAAATTACAAAAATACCACGAGCCTCTGCAACTCTCTGTTTGGCCATTTTAGCTCTAATTTTAAGCTATCCTAAGACTCTAAATCATAGGATATCACAAGGTCTCTGCTTACTTGAAGCAAAAAGTAAGTTATTAATGTTCACTTAGTTTAAGATGAAATGGTTTTGGAATTGTTATATGATATTTTTAAACATATGCTTGTCTTGTTTCCTTTAACATGAAACCTTGTGATTAATAACTCAAGGATGAATATTTACTTGATGGTTATTTTATCATTATGAGATTGGATTTGATGACATTAATGGTGGGGCCAATGAGCCAAGTTGCTAGGTGAGGTGTGCATGTTTGCATTCTAGCATGTGATCACTATTAGCCGAGGGCCAATCTTAGGGTCACAGATCTCATTAAGCGTGAAAAGGATGAGTGAATGGTATAGTCAGTTCACACTACGAATACCATTAGATGGAAAGCAAGGGTTATGTAATACCATCATAGATTATACATGTTACTCATGCTATATTCAACTTTTAATAACAAATAGTCATATTTACACCTTTAGTAGCAGAAAGTCTTATTACTAAAAGCTTCAGATAATCCGATTGTGCACAAACAAGGATTTTGATCATTTCATTCATCAAATTCATATTAAACAAATTTTTTATATTCAAGAGGGCTCATAGAGACATGACAAATTCATACATTTAGTCATATGCACAAGTTGAGCCAATTGACACATATTAGGAACAAAAATTTGAAAATTCATAACTTGAGCTACATAACTCCAATTAATACAAATTAGGTATCTTTAGAAAGCTCACAATGAGAGCTATTTAATATAGAAAATTTAGGTCAAAATGAGTCCATGTGGTCCCTTAAAAACACATAAATTTGAAACTACACTAAATGAACAGTATACTGCATAATTTTACATAACTCAACCAAATTAAAAAATTTATAAAATATTTTATATGGATTTAAAAATTATGATATTTAGCTCTGTTAAAAGCTCTTAATGTCCTTTAATTACTTGCTAAATTTCAGCCCAAGACTCACTCATTTAGGCTATCAAGGTAGAGGGACATTTTATATCTCAAATTGACCAAATTTTGATTCTTATTCATACCAATTGAGCTTTAAAATGCCATTTCTTTTCTTGGCCACATTTCAAATGACAAATACATCAGATATGGCTGGTTCAACATGACACAATTGCCATACAACTCAAAGTCACCTTTTCAGTTGCAATTATACACACATCCATTCAAGAACTCAAAGTGCCAAATTACATTATATCACATTTTATAATCCATAAATGGTCTTTACAACAAAATCCAATACTTTTAAATGTGTTGGCATGTCCATACATCAAAATATAATAATACATATTCATAGATACAAGAATATGCCTAAAACAATTTTCATTGTCAAAGTAGCTCTTCTTAAGCTTTTGGTTCATCATTCTTGCTTTCTTGAAAGCCACCTAGCCACAGTAAGTAAAAATAGGGGAAAAGTGATATTCAAAGAATCTCAATAACTAATACAACATTCAGTTATACATATATGGCTCACTCAAGATCCAAGATGTAAGCATGCATCTAATACAACCATATATAAATCATATTCATGCATTAGAGATTTCATGGCTCCATCAAGAGCAATATCAAGCTCTAGAGAATTTGGATTTAGACTTATCTAACATCTAGAGACTTTTGGTTTAACCCACCCTTTTTTAGGGATTCTTGACTTAGTCTTACCCACAATTAGAACTTTTGGCATAACCTTACCCATCAAGAGCCAAACAAAGTCCAAATATAATTAAATGCCATGCAATTGCCTATGTTCATCAAGCAATCAATACTTCAAATTGTAACACCATAATTTCTAGCTCATTTCTATTTCATTTGCATGCTCATATGATACATTCCATGAGGGGAAATAAGGAAAATCCATTAAAATATTACATCTCTATGCATTACATCGCGTATAAAAATTTCGTTTAGTGTCACATGGACCATGTAAGCTTATACAACATATTCTCATATTTAATTACATGGATACAACTCATTTGGAGCATGAAATATGGCCTCTAACTCATGGAACTCGAAGGAAAGCTTAAAATATACATACACATTTTCAGACAGAATTTGGCTCATTTCTATCACAAATTTGGAAAATCATAACTAATTCTAGAAAAGTTGAAATCATGCATTCTTGGTCATTATAGAAAGATACAGATGTCTAATTCATACTAAAAATATGTCTAGACTATAACATCCATCAAAGAGGACGTTTGACATCCAAAAACATCCAGAGGTCAAGCTATCCACTGGTGCTGTCACAGATTTCTGCAGCAAACTTTGAAAATGTCTAATTAATTCCATAAACTTCCAATCCATGCAAATGATACCAATCTAGAAAGATTGGATGTTAGCTAGAGGAAAAAAAAACTCTAGACTAGCTTAAGCACTCCTAGACCTCGAAATCTAATCAAACAATAACTGAGGTCCGATGAGGTTCCTGATACTAGACAAAATATTTTAAAATTCATATCTCCCTTTCTAGACATCTAAATGAGGTGCTTCTAGTTGAAAAAAGTCACTGGTAATGTCTAGTTTTGGTATAAAATTTGATGGTAATTGAACATCATTTGAGCCTTGTGTGACAGATTTCATTTTTAGACTTAAGTGAACAGTGACATAACCAAAACCAGAAAATTTTTCAACTTTGAAAATTCATCAAATATTCTGTAGACTTCTAAAAATTATGATATTTAGATTCCCAAAAATCTCTTAACAAGTTATAATTGCATGTCAAATTTTAGATTCAGAAGAGCTCATTTGGACAAAAATTGATAAAGGGTTCCCCTGTAGTCAATTTTGGCTCCATATAGGGTACCAAATTATCTAAATGGCTTTCCTTAGGTTTTAGCACCTTTTGGGCAATTCTAAAAGCATAATTGGGACTTGTGTGAGCTACTCAAATGTTCTTAAGCCTTATGCATCTCATTTTGGTCATTTCATCCACACATATGCATAATTCCATCATGCCATTCATGAAGCCACATTGTCCATACATACTCAATTTACATTGTATCATTCACATAACACATTCTCTCATTTCTACATCATATATTATCATAATTACATATGTTCCAAAGGTCATAGACCACATACAAGCATAGGTTACATCATTTGGCATGAATATGGCTTTAAAGAACTTAAAACCATACATTTTGTTGTCAAACTCTCTTCTTCAAGGTGGTTAGCTTCCATTATCTTGTCTACTTAGTCCACCTAGCATATTAGATCATTGGAGAGGAGGAAATGAGATTCAAAGAATTCCAATAGCTCATCTCCCATTCAATCATACATAATGGATGCAAAACAAGTCTTACAAATGCATGCATGGCATGTGGACATGTGCAAACATTCAAGAGACATTTTCATCATTTGAAAAAGTCATACATAGCATACATGGAAGCTAACATGCAAATAAAAGTCATACATAGCATGATTTATTCATGGATATTATTAAATATAAACATGCAAATAATATAATAATGTAATAAAAAAAAACTCTTATTTCTTAATAAAAATAATATTTGCAATACTATGATTGGCCTAGGGCATAATCTCCAACAACTCCCACTTGCATTAGGTTCAATCATTAATGTTTCTAATACCCATTGACCTAACATGACGATCATGCTTAGCCTGTGCAAGCAGCTTAGTAAGAGGATCAACAATATTGTCATCAGTTGGTACTTTGTATATCTTTATATCACCTCTATTAATGATTTCTCTGATAAGGTGATATCACCTGAGTATGTGTTTGGTTCTTTAATGTGATCTAGGCTCTTTAGCCTGTGCTATTGCACCATTGTTGTCACAGAACAAATCTATCGGATTTGAGATGGTAGGCACCACCCCTAACTCAGTGATGAACTTTTTAATCCAAACAGCTTCCTTAGCTGCATCTGATGCTGCTAGGTACTCAGCTTCTGTTATAGAATTAGCCACAGTACTTTGCTTTGAGCTCTTCTAACTTACTACTCCACCATTCAAATAGAATACAAATCCTAATTGCGATCTAGAATCATCTTTGTTAGATTGGAAACTTGCATCTGTGTAACGGTTTACAATAAGCTCGTCATCTAATCCTCCATACACCAAGAATACATCCTTAGTTCTTTTCAAGTACTTTAGGATATTCTTGACGGCAATCCAGTGATTCTCACCTAGATCTGATTGAAATCTACTAGTCATACTCAAGGCATATGAGACATCTGGTTGAGTGCACAATATGGCATACATGATAGATCTAATAGCTGAGGTATATGGAATCTTACTCATGTTTTCTCGCTCATCACGTGTACTAGGACATTGAGTCTTACTGAGATTGATGCCATGAGACATAGGTACAAAACCCCTTTTTGAATCTTGCATATTAAATCTATGCAATACCTTGTCTATGTAGGTGCATTGACTTAGACCGATTAGCCTCTTAGATCTATCTCTATAGATCCTAATCCCAAAGATGTAATTGGCCTCGCCTAAGTCCTTCATTGAGAAACACTTTCCTAACCAAGACTTGACAATCTGCAAGGTAGGAATGTCATTTCTATGAGTAGGATGTCATCAACATAAAGCATTAGAAATACAATTGTGCTCCCACTAACCTTCTTATAAACATAAAGTTCATCAACATTTTGGATAAAACCAAAATCTTTGATTACTTTGTCAAAGCGATGATTCCAACTCCGAGATGCTTACTTCAATCCATAATTGGATCTTTGAAGCTTGCAAACCTTCCATGAATCCTCTGGATGCATAAAACCTTCAGGTTGTGTCATATACACATCCTCAAGCAGCTTTCCATTAAGGAATACTATTTTCACATCCATTTGCTAAATCTTATAATCATAGTATGCAGTAATGGCGAGAAGGATCCTGATTGATTTGATCATAGCGACTGGTGAAAAGGTTTCATCATAATCTATACCATGTGTTTGTTTGAATCCTTTTGCAACCAATCGTGCCTTGAAGGTATGCACTTGGCCATCCATGTCAGTTTTCTTCTTGAAAACCCACTTGCACCCTATGGCTTTTATACCTTCAGGTGGGTCAATCAATGTCCATACCTGATTGTCATACATGGATTGCATCTCAAACTTCATGGCTTCCAACCATTTCTTAGAGTCTGATCCCATTATGGCCTCTTGATAGGTGGTTGGCTCATCTTGATCAATGATCAACACATCACAATTTTCAGTTAAAAAAAATCCATATCTTTGAGGCTAATGTCATGTCCTATCAGACCTTCGTGGGCCTTGTGTTACTTGAGTAGGCTCAACAACTTGTTGTGAGTCTTCTCGATTTTCCATCTCCAGTTCAATGTGATTTTGTGGCTCTCAAACTTCTTCGAGATGTACCTTACTTCCACTGGTTCTTTTAGAGATGAATTCTCTTTCTAAAAAGATACCATTCTGAGCAATAAATAATTTGTTCTCAGTGGAATTGTAGAAGTAGTATCCTTTAGTTTCCTTAGGATAACCCACAAAAAGGCATTTTATATATTTGGGTGCTAGCTTATCTGAGGCCTGTTGCTTAATATATGCCTCACATCCCTAAATCTTGAGAAAAGATAAACTGGGCTTCTTCCCAGTCCATATCTCATATGGTGTCTTTTCAACTGCCTTAGATAGAACACGGTTTAATGTAAACGCAGCTGTTTCTAATGCATAGCCCCAAAAGGATGGTGGAAGATCCATTTGACTCATCATGGATCGAACCATATCTAATAAGGTTCGATTCCTCCATTTAGAAATACCATTCCATTTTGGAGTTCCTGATGTGGTCAATTGCGAGACAATTCCACAATTTCTTAGATGGTCAATCAACTCTTAGCTCAAATATTCACCACCTCGATCAGATCGAAGTGCTTTAATAGATTTGCCAAGCTAATTCTGTACCTCATTTTGGAATGTTTTGAACATTTCAAAAGCTTCAGATTTATGTCTCATTAAATAGATGTAATCATATCTACTATAGTCATCTATAAAAGTAATGAAGTACAAGTGGCCTCCTTTAATAGTTGTACTTAGTGGACCACATATATCAGTATGTACTAGGCCCTATAAGTCAGTGGCCCGCCTACTGTGCCCAGTAAAAGGTGCCTTAGTCATCTTTCCCAATATACAAGATTTGCATATGTTAAATGATTCAAAATCAAATGATTTCAGAAGTCCATCTTGATGGAGCTTTAAAATGCGTTTCTCATTTATGTGGCCTAGACAATAATGCCAGAGATAGGTCGGATTCAAGTCGTTAGTCTTGATCCTCTTGGTAGTTATGTTATAGATATCTTCATTATTGGAAGCATCAAGATTTAAATAATAATGACCATGCAAATCACCATCCACATAAAAGATGTCATTAAAATAAATAGAACATTTTTTATTCCCAATTATTGAAGTAAAACCTTCCTTATCTAAATAAGAAAGTGAAATAATGTTTCTACTCAAAGCAGGAACATAATAGCAATTGTTCAAAATTAACAAAAGCCCACTAGGCAAAATAATTCATAAGTGCCTATGGCTAAAGTAGCAACTCTTGCTCTATTTCCAACTCGTAGGTTTATTTCACCCTTTTTTAGCTTCCTACTCCTTTTAAGACCCTGCACATTTGTACAAATGTGAGTTCCACATGCAGTATCTAATACCCACATAGGAGAAGTAAAAAGATTAATTTCTATAACATAGATACCTGAAGTAATAGCCCCACTATTCTTCCTTTTCTTTAGATCTTCCAGGTAGAGCTTACAGTTTCTCTTCCAATGACTGGGCTCATTGCAAAAGAAACATTATCCTTCTTTGGGAGGTTTCACCTTTTTAGCTTCAGGCTTGGGTTTGGGCTTGTTTTGGTTCATGAACTTATTGTTCGAGCACTTTCCCTTGCCTTTTCCTTTCTTTTTCATTCCTTTACCTTTCTAAACCATTAAAACAGAGCTTGGATTTTTCTTAATATTTTGCTCAGCAGTTTTAAGCATCCTATGCAGTTCAGAAACAGATTTCTTCATGTTGTTTATATTGTAGTTCATGACAAAATGGTCATAACTTTTCAGGAGTGAGTTTAAGATCAAATTTGTAGCTAACTCCTGACTCATGGGAAATTCGAGCCTCTCAAGGTGATCAAGGTAGCCTTTCATCTTCAAAACATGAGTACTAACTGATGCATCTTCAGCCATTTTACAGGAATGCAAGGCCTTGGCGGTTTCAAACCTTTCCTACCTTGCTTGTTGTTGGAACATTTCCTTGAGATGCACAATCATCTCATAAGCCTCCATATGTTCCAGATCTCTCTGAAGTTCTGGGACCATAGTGGCTAACATCAAGCATCCCACATCCACATAATCATTGAGATGCTTGCTGTGGGTATCCTTCTGTGCTCTTGGAGCATTGGCTACAGACTCCTCAGAAATGGGCTCATTTAGGACATATAGCTTTCTTTCCTACTTAAGAACAATTCTCAAGTTCCTGAACTAGTCAAGAAAGTTTATCCCATTGAGTTTGTCCTTCTCAAGGACGGATCGCAATGATAGTGCAGCAGAGATTATCGACATTTTCTACAACAAAAATATGCAAAGTTAAATAATTTTCCACTAAAATAACCCTCAATTTAGTTTAGCAGGCTAAGAATCATATTTCACTCAATTATAAGTCTACTTTAGCAAGACGCTTAAAATTAAGTTATTTAGGTAGGTAACTCATTTACTAATTACATCACATATAACTCTTAGTTCTTTATGGGATTCTTGTCATCATATGACCCCGCATGTTTAATCCCATCTAATGCCTTGAGACCCAAAACCGTTTTGATAGTCTTAATTAAGTCAAACCACTATGAAGCTTTTGAGTATCACCATTACCCAAGCTGCCTTATTAAGATAACCTAAGTGTATCCCACTTTGGTGGAACCTACAGTCAGGTGATCAAAGTGTTGACAGATGTTCATTAGTGGGCGGCATTGTAACTTAAAATTTTACACGAGGGATTTTATTTCATTATTTCATAACACTAGTCATCACATAATTATATACTATGATAGCATACAAACATACATGCATATGATCTCATCATAAGTCTTAAAATAAATGTGACACAATATGGCCCATCTATCCTATCTCCTCCCAAGCCAATGAGAGGATTCCTCTAAGATAAAATCTATATATACAAAGAGAAACCTCGCTTGAACATTCGAAGGGAGTGTGAGATGAGAAAAAAATGTACATTTAGAATGAATAGAGAGAGGCATGACACGCAGGCCATATTTTAAAAATTACAAACCATAAGCCTCTTAGGGCCATATCATGCACCATACCTATCCAAGCAAATCACAACACAACCATACATGTTACAAACATCTCATCTCATATGAAAGGCCATAAATTTAGTGAATTTATTTTAAATTAGATTGTGTTGCACTAGGATTAAATCCATCCACCATGCTAACTCAAGAAACGCGTATCATTCAAAAGGATTCATTAATCACGGATTAGCATACAAAAATGGATTCATCAACCACGGATTCTGAAACTATTTCATCAATCACGGATTCATTCAGTGCGTCACATATATAGTGAAACAAATTCGAATTGAAACAGAATATAATCTGTACAAAATATATCAAATATATATACATATGTAACAGATTAATAATCATGTTTCCAATCACATTGAAAACATATTCATGTTCGAATTAAATTTCCAAATTCAAGGCCGATACATATGCATATCCAGATTCAGATTTAAAATAGATTCATATTGACATACATGTACAGATTCATAATCAATTTTATACATGTATGATTAGCATACTCAGAGACCAATTTAAACTGAAACTATTTCAGTAATCTATTTTAGTATCCAAAACATGAACGCACATACATATATCTCATATATATATATATATATATGAGCAGAATCGATTTCAACGACTATTACCCTATACATATATCATATATATGAACGGATTCATTAAAAGGATCTCTACGCTTAAATTTGATGCTTTAAAATAATTTGATCAAAACATCGCATACATATCTCATATCAGCACATGCAAAAAATTGAGCACAAGATAAAATTTTTAGAACACACAGGTACTCAATTTAAGCAATTATTGACGTGGCTCTAATACTACTGTTAGGAATCATAGGAGGCACACAGTGGAATTTTAAAATTTTTTTGATCCCGATTCCCACCAAAGATCTATCAAAATCACTTAAACCAAATAGGTTCAGAGAATTACCTTTTCTGTCGATTCAGTTTGCTGTTTACTCTTCATCTGGATCACAGGAACTAACCGTAGATTGGCTCCCTTTACTAGTATCCACACAAACGGGGTTCAGCAACTCGAACGGTGTGCTAGCACTTGTCCGTACGACGTCCGTACAGTTCTGTACGACATCCGTACAATTCCATATAACGTCCGTACACTGTCCCTCTCTCTAGGGTTTTTGGAGGCAGCTCTAGAATTACTTTTCTGATATAGAAACCCTATTTATAAACTAGGATTTCAGATATATTTAATTAATCAAAATTAATTAAATATATCATTAAATATATTTATTAGTTTAAATTCAAATCTATCCTATAGTTTAAATTTAAACTAACAATATCTAGAGCTTAATTTAAATTTAAATTATCTGATTAGTTTAAATTTAAATTTATCTAATAGAATCAAATTTAAACTAATTCATATATATATACATATATATGTAATATCAAATATAATATATATAATATATATATATTTTGAATTTAATTATTTATATATATAAATAATTCCTCCATCCTAGATTTAAAAATTAAATTCATTGAATCTAGACACATTTCTGATTCAATGAATGTGGACATTTTAACTCAAGTTGGTCCGTTCTTATGTGCGACCCTGTAGGCCCATATAATTTTGGCAGTAAGCCACCTGCACTGTTTGACTGATAAGCATCAATTTTATGTGTTTTAATTCTCCTAACTTAAATATTTTAGTGAGCAATTATGGCTTAATGAGTTTTATTAGATAAGATTTTATTTTAATAGCCATTTTTATATTTTAGGAGTTAATTTGCAAAAATTTGGCTTTTAATACTCAATTTCATCTTAAATAAATTTTGTGAATTGTTTTTACTTAAAATTTCTTATTTTGTGTGTAGATTTTTCAATTGGTAATTGGAGCTTGAATAAGAGGTTGGTTTGGAGAAGAGGTGGCATGCATTGGTTCTTTGTTTAGCATGTTGGCATTGATGCAGCTATTCCATGGTTTTCACACACTCCACATGATTGGTAAGGAGCAGTCACGTGGGATGGTGTGATGAGAACTAAAAGCAAAGCCATAAGCTGGAGAATGGAAAGAAACATGAGAAGAAGAAGGAACTCGTGTAGAGGGAGCTAAGAAAATAAAGAATGTAGCCTCGGGCATGGGAGAAAAGTGAAGGAAAACACAGCAAGAGAAGCAACCATGTGGAGAACAAACTCGAGCAGCAAGAAAAACTGGGCACAAAGGAAGAAGAAAATCACGTGAAGCATGGCTGAATCAAAACACGAAGGGCTGAAATAAGAAGCCATGGCAACGTGGACTGGGTTTAAAAGAATGAAGCAACGAGCTATCCAGAACCACGTCAAGAAGAAGAAGCTACACATTCTCGTGTGAAGTAATGAGCTAGAGCTTAAATGGACAGCAACGTGATCTTAACTCGAGGCAAATGAAGAGAAGCAGAAATAAAGGAAAAGACGCTGGAGCTGGAAGCAAAACAAAAACCAGAAGCAACGTCCAGTTGTATGTAGGAGCAGCAGAAGGAGCCAACGTAGAAATCACATAGAGGCAACACGAGCAAAAGAAGCTATGAGGCGAGTAAAAATTGATGTGAATGCATAAGCTAAATAATGTGGGAACAATATAAAGGCAGCTGCGTGGAAAGAAGTAAGGAGCAGAAACAAAGGATACATGAGCTGGAGAAGTTACAGGTTACACGAAAGCAAAGCTTGGGCAGCTGTCATGCAAGTTACATGAGCTGAAACAGAGTAGAAGCAGCTCACAAACTCAAGCAAAACAAAGGAGAAGTAACGTGATGAGCAAAAGAAGCATGAGCTGCACGATGAAGAAAATGCTGAGCTGTGGAAAAATCTAAGCAACAAACACACACACATGCAGAGGCTGAACTTAAGAATGAGCTAAATAAGAGAAACAACATGGCTGGAACTCGAGGAAGCATGTGAAGATGACGTGAAGAACTTGGAGTTGGCTGAAGAAAAGGAACGACGTGGAAGATGATGTGGATTTGCATGAATATGAATGATTAAGCAAGGAGTTGATACAAGCAGTTCAAGTGAAGAGAATAGAAATTTAACACATCTGAAGGCACACACATGCAGAGGCTGAACTTGAGAATGAGCTAAATAAGAGAAGCAACATGGCTGGAACTCGAGGAAGCATGTGAAGACGACATGAAGAACTTGGAGTTGGCTGAAGAAAAGGAACGACGTGGAAGATGATGTGGATTTGCATGAATATGAATGATTAAGCAAGGAGTTGATACAAGTAGTTCAAGTGAAGAGAATAGAAATTTAACACATCTGAAGGCAAGACGTGGAGAAGGAAGCATGTGGAATAAACTATAATATAAAATAAAGTGGGACCTACACTCACATGAACAAAGAAGGGAAAAAATGCTTCGGGTAAAGGGCTGGTGAAGAGCTGAAGCAAGCACGTGAAAAATAAAAAATCCTCATGAAAGGAGGTAGCACACATTAGATCAGCATTCATTCATCCATCGTGAGTCGTCCATCCATTCCACACGCCTTCATCCCTTCGTCCATTATATTCATGACATCATACACCATACAGACCACTCCACCCTTCGTCTCGCCCATTCACATCTAAAGCCATCTCCATTCCAGCTCTCCATGCCAATATGAAGCTCTAATCCACCTTGAGGCTAGCTTGGAGGCAACCTTGGAGAAGCTTGAATCCTTGGATAAGAATGCAGAATTTTGGCTAAGATTTCTCAATTTCCTACACTTTTTCTTTTTCTTGTACAATCTTGGTTAAGTTGTATTTGATTAGGAATTTGTGTAATTAATTAGTGGCTAGTTAGACATTGATTAGGAAACCTTTCTATTGATTAATTGGTTGGATTTGAATCTGATTTTTCATTATTCTCTCTAATCTCCCATGTATGCCACGAAGGTGTTCGATGAAATGCATGAGTGAGATTATGTGCTTAATTGTCTATTTGAGAATTCCTTGGTGTTTAGTTAGTTAATTAAACATTTTTGGATGATGAATTAGAGGCTAATTAATTAGTTAATTAATCAAATTAGGTGTTCATTGATCTTAAAGACAAGAGTTAATGAATTGGTGTAGGATTGAGGTCTCAATTCAACATTAACTTGTTAATTTCTTAATTCTTGCGTGGTAACTCAAGATACATTTGTATTGAACACAATTAGGAACTCTTAGGCCAGAATTAATCATAATTGGATTAGGATAAGGATAGTGGATACCAAGAGACGATTCCTAAGCTAGTCACAAGCCCATTATCAACCATAATTCATCCAATTAGGTAGAAATTAGGAATTTTAATTTGGTTTCATTTTTGGTTAGTTTAATTCAATCAAAAACCCCCAAAATTAAGTAGTTTTAGGACCTTTAACATTTAGAAAACCCAATTGAATATTGAATTCCATTTCCAAGGGAGATGACCTAAGTTGTGCCACTAGCTATATATTTAGATCAACCTAGTTTTATTTTGAGGGTTGCGCGAGGAGCCTGTCATTGACCCAAAAGTCACAAGCGGCCTCTAGTAAGACATTGTGACTACCTAAATCATACAAGATCAGTGATCCCATGCAACCTATCTTACAACCCTATCATATCCCTTTTGTCACACGACATCTAGATCGAGTATGAGGCATGGAAATGTCATCCTCAACTTGCTCGATCATAACTTTCTCGATCTCCGAGCAGACTAATATAAGATGGAACCCTTTCCATCTGAGCATGGCCATGCATTTCTTAGTCATACTCATTGAGGGGCCCAGAGATATCTCTCTATTAATCAGAGGGACAAATTCCATCTTGACTACTCATCTTCCTCTGCATGGATTCCACTATACCTGATTATAGCCTTTATAATTACTCGGTTAAACGTGACATTAGATTATGCCAAAGTACAGCGTCCTTCATGTAAGAATCTATGGTGATCTCAGGTCCAACGGATCAATGACATGGTTATATATGAGATAAACTTATGACCTAATCTATGTAGCTTATCTCATGACAGGTCTATCCAACGTCCTATTCTCTAACACACGCCTATGATTTTAATTCATATCATCATACATGATTAATACTTAATCAATTAAAATTATACTAGTCTTAATTCATCGTTGTTCTCACAAAGATGATTGACTAGGGACATTTTGGATAATCTAAAAAAATGATTTATCCATGGATATTATTATATAAACATGCAAATAATATAATAATGTAATAAAAGAAAACTCTTATTTCTTAATAAAAATAATGTTCGCAATACTATAATTGGCCTAGGACATAATCTCCAACAACATAAAGCACTAACTTACTTTTTATGGGCTCTAAATTTTTTCCAAGGCTTATCTTCATTTTTATTCATCATATATGACTTAAGAATGGGCTTAGAAAAATTTAAAACTCACCCTAGCTACACAAACGAGTTTTTTAGAGTTTGCCTTGTTTTCTCAATGGAGGATGCATATGGGGAGCCTATTAGGGATCTTGGGAGCTTATTTAAACTCTTATTTAGGCCTAAGAATCATTATACAAAATCAGATTTTACAAGGTATACTTGAAACCTTAAGTTTTGCACCTTGAAATTTCATGGCCTTTTCTTGAATTTCTTTGCATATTCTTACTCTCCTCCCTTAAATTCATGGAATTCACCCTTGGTTCCCCTCAAAATTCCAGCCCTCTAACATTTACATACATGGGGTGAAATATGGAGAAGAAGGGGGGGAGTAGCTACCATGGGATGCAAGATTTACTTTATTTTCTTGCTTTTTCTCACTTGAATCTTGTCTTCTTTCAGCTCCTCTCTTCAAATCAGAATTTTCCCCTTAATTTCTCCTTTAAAATAGATCCATATACTTCATTATAATCATAGAAAATAAAGGAGAATAAAGGAGAAGAGGTTTGAAAGAGAAAGAGCATGAAAAACTACTAAATTTCCATACCTTAAGCCTTTGATTTCTCCTCCTCTTTGCTCCCTCTTGTGCACCACTCTCCCTAGGGTTTTCCTTTGGTTTTAGGCAGAACTTGGTCGTGCAAAATGAAGGAAGAAGAAGGGCGCATCATATATATAGGTGGGAGGAAGTTACACTTTTCAAAAATTCCTATTTTGTCCTTTATTCTTAGCATTTTCGTTTCTCCTTTGTTTTATCTCCTTTTTTAGAACCGTCTTTTCCATTATAAGATTAAGGTTCCCAATTTAGTAAAATGCCTTTAGAGTCACTCAAATTGAAGCTAAAACCTTCCCAAATGAATCTGTCAAAGTTCAAGCACATTGACGTTGGAAAACGTCCACCGGAGGAGATTCAGCTGTCCTAGGCCTTCCCATGGTTTTCAAGGCCTTTGAGCACTTTGGGGAACTTAAAAATGTCATTTAAAAAAACCTCCTATGTGAATTCCAAAATTTGCTCAAAATTACGAAAATGCCATTATGTTTCGTAAGCTTTTCATACGAAATTATTTCTTTATTCTAGCTCCATTTTTCTTTCTATCTGAGCCTAAGATTCTCATTTTTAAGAGTCTAAAATGCTTCCCAAATTTTTTAAGACCTTAACTATCTCATTTCGAGGGACTTCCTTTTGTATCCAGTGAATTTCGTTCCACAGAGAAACCATACGTTATGTGTCTCATGTTTTCTCTGGTTTTCAAAGAACCAGATGTTACACACATAATATGGAAATAATATATACAAGCAATCCAGGACACTTAATCAACCGAATGTACATACACAAGAATGAAGGAAAAACTACCTTGATTCAAGAATTCCAACTAGTTCTCTTTTGTTTCTTTTTTCTCTTCCAAGGCTCTACACCTACACTTGAATGAAATTTCACTTGGTTGGCCTAAATACATCAAATGAAGCATAAAATCAACAATGGAACCATGTTTTCATTCATATTAGCCTTATGTGTGCAAGTTAGGGTTTTAGGAGTAACTAATGACGTATTTGAATGCTTTATGAAGCAACTTTTATAAATCAATTTCTTGGCTTCAAATTTTCACTCAATATGAGTTATTTAACCCTAATAGAGCCCATTAAAGCTATCATATGCATAATTTAAGAAGCCTAGTACCAAGTTATTTCTTTAGGCATAATTGAACTATAAATTTTCACCTTCCAAAATAAAGTTTTTAAATTCAAGCCAATGATTCCATTAGTTCTCATAATTCATATCTAGACCATTTATAACATTGAAATTATTAAAAACTCTTCCTAGGTACCACTTCAACCCCTTCATTGAACCTATGCTTCAATGGAGGGCCTTAGGAGTTTTGCCATTTATTTTGAGTAATTTGGCACATATGGAAGTTCCTTAGCCTCTTACTAGTTTAATTATAATCTTACATGGCTTGAAATATCTTTCAAAGGTTCCAAACTTGCTAAGGTGTAATTAAAAACCTATTTGCCATATCTTGCATCTTATAGCCTTTCAATGGATTCTCTTTGTTCTATATTAATCTCCACACTCCTAAGCCTCTAATCCTAATGAGTTTTGGCCAAAAACTAGTTCCCTCTATGGCCTTCACAAGTTGGCCAAACATGGGAAGATATGGAAAAACAAGGAAGAGAAAGTTTTACACATGGTATCATACCTTGTTTGATTGCTCTTAAAGTGGTGCTTCTTATGGTGCACTTTGTTTCCTTAAACTCTTTCCTTTTCCCAAGTGGTCAACCACCAAAATGGTCCTTTCAAGGAACTAAAAGCACCAATAAAAAGGGCCCAAGGAGGAGGAGAAGGTTTTTAACTATCATAAAACAAAATTTTGCACATTTACATACTTATCTTGTCTTTCCTTCCTCTTTCTCCTTCTCCTTGGGCGTGTATGGCTATCAGTTCTAGATGTAGCACTATAATTCTCTAGCTCATCTCACATTGTTTCTAGGTTTATTTCCATGGATTACATAGAGTTCTCAAGAGAAATCATAAAAATAATCAATTACATCGTGTTACATCATGTATAAGTTTTTCATTTGATGTCTTGTGGACCATATGAAGTCATCTATCTTATTCTCATATTTAATTACACAAATACAACTCATAACCATCCTAAAAGGTGGTCTAGAACTCATGCAAATGAAGGATTCACATGAAATTCAATAATGCAGCCTCAGATAGAATTCTAGAATTTTGACATAAATTTTGAAAAATTATAACTAATTTTAGAAAGATCAAAATCATAAAAACTATGCAATTCTATAAAGATACAGATGTATAATTTATTCTAAAATAATTTCATGCCAAGACAGAGGTATCTAGCTATCAAAAATTGATAGAAGAGTAACAGAGGTCACCTGTCATTACTGGTAGTACTGTCCTCCAACTTCAAAAATTCATATCTTTTTGCTCAAATGTCTAATTGGGATGATCTTAGCTGCCATCGAAATCTTATCATGTCTAGTTTATTCTTATAAAATTTCATGAGTATTGGATATCATTTGGCCCTCAAATGACACAGTCTAAATTACTGACCATATGAATAATGTCTACATTAGTTTAGCAGAAAAATGACAACTTTGAAAAATCATAATTAATTTCATAGAGCTCTAAATAATCTTATCTTTGGATTTCCAAAAAGCTCTAGATGAGATCTATATGTATACCAAATTTCATGGGCAAAATCGTCAATTTGGTCAGATTTTGACATTGGGTTGCAAAATGGTCACTTTTATGTCTCATAAGGGGTCCAAATGATCCATTTTGATTTCTAAGGCAACCCATGCCAATTGAGCACATGGGAAAGCACCAAAATAGTCTACTAAACTTGTCTCAAAGGTGCACATGCCCAGAAATTAAAAGCTCACTCTCTCACTTTCCCATGCCAATTGAGCACATGGGAAAGCACCAAGAATGCCTACACTTGAAGTTGCCATTCACTACCCAAAATATACATTATCATTCAATTAGCACCAAAACTCATACATACATTAAATATTTGGATAATTACACATGTTTAATTAATTATAAAACCATTCCATCATAGGATTACATCATATGCCATTTGTATGGCTACAAAAGAAAAACTAGGCACTTTGTTGTCAATCTCTCATCTCCCAACTTGGTGGCTTCCATTACCTTGCTCATTTGTTCCACCTAGCATATTAAGACATTGGAGAGGAGAAAATGATATTCAAAGAATCCCAATAGCTCATCTCCCTTTCAATCATACATAAAGAATGTAATTTAAGTCTTAAAAATGCATGCATGAGCATAATGGAAAGTGTGATCATTCCAGAAGCATCCTTGGTATTTGAACAAGTCATACAAAGCATGCATAGGCTTGCCAAGTAAGTGGATTAGCCTCACCCATTCTTTTCATGGTTATTGGACTTGCCTTACCCTTTTTCTTAAATGCCTTCAACTAAGCCTCAATCTTGGGAGATTTTAAGCTTTGTCTCAACCATTCTTAAGGGTTCTTAGCTCATCCTCACCATGGCTAGGGGGTTCTTGGCTCTCTATACTTAAGCAAATCCAAGCAAACATATAAAACATCATTTGAAAACATAATATCACATCATGGTTGTGACGACTTTAACTTCTAATCCTAGTAATTATGGTTAAATACATGATTAATAATTAATGATCAAGGTTTGGGGTTGCTACGATTTAATACTTTGCGGAAATATAGGGAAATTTGAACCTTGATGTTGTTAGGGTCATCAACTAAACAACCATAAATGGGAACATGTATGAAAGCATTTGTACCATCATCAAGGGTTTGTAATTCATCCATCCATCGATGTCAACACACAAAAACCTCCCACAAGTGTCCCTACATCATTGCCTATCATTTGTATTAAAGAAATTAGGGTTTCTAGGTCAAAGGTGGGAGTTTGGGGACCTACGCCGTGACCCAGAACTTTCCTGCCGCGGCTAAGTTAGGTCCTGGAGCTTGAAAACTAAGTTTTTAACCTTGCGCTGCAGCCCAGAACTTTTGCGCTGCAAGTAAGTTGCTGTTGGGAATCAGGCGTAACTTTCTTGAATTTTGCCACGGCGAGTTGGATCTGTGCCACGGCCAACCTATGAGACGTCGCGGCGAGTTTTGCTACTGTTTCTTCCTTAATTAATTTTCTCGACTTGCGCCACGGCGAGGTTTCATTCTGTCACCCTCCTGGGTATTTTTTTTCGCTCTGCGCTGCGGTGAGATTTCTCATGCCGCAGCGTCCCTCGCTACTGTCACTCTTTAGGCTGCGGCGAAGCCTTCCTAGCCGCGGCGTGACTCCCTCCTGTAGCTATATTTCCCATATTTCGTCCCCTACACTCCATTTCTCTTCTTAGGGACACTTTAAGGTCACTTCCCCTCATTTTATATGGCTCTAATGGCATTCATCTACCTTATTTACCTAGCTATTCTTCCATTACCAATTCAAACTTATGTGCCCATTGCTTTTCCCCAATTACCTTCTATCAGCAAGTTTGTAAAGTTACCATAACAGAATATACATGAACTACCAGCACCTATCTTTTAATACTCAATCAATGGGGGTTTCATACATTAGGGGTTCATATCAATATCTCAAGGGTTACATTTCTATTAACAAGCCATATTATAGGTCAACATAGTTTACAGCAGATATCATGAATCCATACAGCAATTACCAAATTAAGATGAGGTCTAACCCCTCAATACATACATCCTCAGAAACCAAAATATGAATGCCTACACTTGGCCATACAGATACATGATGATGCTATACAAGACTTAACAAAAATTAGCATCTACCCTATTACACTCAGACCAAGTGCAGCCTCCCCACACTAGGCCTTAGCTCATGGATGTTCATCCACTTGCTTGCCCTTATCCTTACCCGAGGAACCTTCACTTGAAATTATAATCCCACAAATGGGGTGAGATACACATCTCAGTAACCAAGGCAATTCCATCATATAATCCAGTTTAATTAACATATATGCATGAATCAAAATCGTATCAATCATCTCAGCAAATGAAATAATTAAGCTATCATGATTACTATCCCATACTAGCAATCATATTTTCACATGTTAAAGGCCATTAACACTGAGAGAGGCCCCTCCACAGCACCCACTCCCCATTGAGCACAACCAGGGCTCAGTGCATCTGGGGTTTGATCATAATCCGGTGCCCGATCGAAGCACATGCACAGGTGGCAGCAGCACCACAGCTCCACCATGGACTCACAAGGTCTAATCATCATACAATAGACAGCTAACCAATTCATTCAACATTTCAAATCATTCATATACAGCAAGTATGAAATTTAAACTGACATATGCATGGAATTAATGTAAACCCCGGTTACCTCACTCATAAACAAATTTGCAACAGCCACCAATGGTACAGAGTCTCCCTATAATCATAGTATCAAATAATTACTACTCTAATTCATCATTAACAGTTACAATAAGTACCCAAGGGATTTAAATGCTATTAACTACCTAAAGAATACTTACCCAGCTACCACAAATACCAAATTCGGATTTAAGTGTCCTCTTCCAAAAATCTCAATATTCCACCCAAAATCCTAAGCAAATTTATACAAAATTAATACCCATAATATAAATAAGCTATGGGGGTCTCAAACCAACAAAGAAAGCATCAAAATGGGGGGTTTAAGCTCACCTAGTACTAGCCCTAACCTCAACCTACGAATTTCACCAAGAAAATCCCCAAACACCCACATTTCAGATTTTGGGTATAATGAAAATACTCTAATTGAAAAACTAATTAGACTAAATTAAAGAGAAAGATGAGGGGATTAAGTTGTATAACTATTACCTTAGTTAAATCTTGCTCCAAATGTGAGAGAATGTGGATTTATGCCAAGAACCCTAGCCTCTCCCTGTCACCTCCGAATTTGCTTTGTGTATTTGTGTTTTGCAGAATGTAGGAGGTGGCTGGTTAGTTTTTAGGGTTTTAGTGGAGTTAAGTTGGGTCAAGGGATGGGTCATGGGTTGCTCCAAGTCCAACTCCTAATGGGCTCTGGATTTTTAGCTTTTTTGGGCCAGTTTTTTAAGTGTTGGGTTGCAGGATTTTATTGGGCTAGTTTTATACATTGGGTTACTGAAGTTTAATGGGATTTGGGCCAAGTTTGAAGAGCTCAAGGGTTTGGATCTGCACCTAACTCATTGGGCCTCCATTAGCCTCTTATCATGATCTATTAATTTGGGCCTAGATGAAATTTCTATCCCAATTAATTCTCAAACCCATGTTAACAATTTATCTCTCTAAAATTTCTATTCACTAACTTGCCCAATTATCCTCTATTAATTATTCTTAATTACTCTAAATCTACAATTAACACCTTAATTAATTTTGGGGTGTTACAATGGTACCATGGTACATATGCATATGCTAGAACACTTTTCGGGACTTAAGACACATATACACACGTTCAAGGATAAGGCAAACATTCATCCATACATGAGAGAAAGAGGAGAGAGCTACCTTTGTTGTAACCACACACTTTTCTCCATAGAATTGCACTTCCTTCCTCATCCACACACTTACAATGATGTGAGGCTTGTTTGTCTTGGCCTAAATACATAAAATAAGAACCAATTATGCTCTTGGAACCATTCTCAAAGCTACTTAACTACTTGGAACTCTAACTTTGTCTTATGGTTCATTTATGGTTCCTAAATGCACTTAATGAAGCAACATCTATTTCTAGGCTCCATTCTTTCCTTCCATTTATGATTCTTGACTCCTTTTAAACCTCTTGGAGTCATCACACAATTAAAATAAGGAACCTAACTAGGTGTTGCTTCTTTAGAACATATTAAGGAACCTATGATACCATCTCACTTTCTATGGCTTCTAAAATTTTTCCAAGGCTTCCTTTCATCCTCTTCCATCATGTATGACTCAAAAACAAGTTTGGAACAAATTAAAACTACCCTTAGTTGCCTTGAACCCTTTAGGCCAAGGCTATACTTCTTCTTGACACCCTTGGAATTTTCTTTGTTTTCTTGATGGAAAATGCATGTAGGGAGCCTTCTAGGGATCTTAGGAGCACATCCAAACACTCATTTAGGCCTAGGAATCATTGCATCAAATCAAAATTTACAAAGGACACTTGAAATCCTAGGTTTTCTATCTTGTAATCTAATGGTTCTTTTGTTGTTTTCTTTGCATATTCTTATTCTCCACACTCAATTCCCTAAGATTCACCCTTGGTTCTACCTAATTTCCATGCTTTCTGGAAGTTCCCTAAGTTGGATGAATCAAGGAGAAAAGGGAAGAAGGAGTAGCTACCATGGAAAGGAAGTTGTACCCTATTTTTCCTTAATTTCTTAGATGATTCTTCCTTCACTTGGTGATGATTCGTGTCTTGCAACCCTCAAAATAAAACTAGGTTGGATTAAATTTATAGTCAGTGGCACAACCTAGGTCATCTCCCTTGGAAATGGAGTTCAATGTTTAATTAGGCTTTCTAAGTGTTAAAAGACTCTAAAACTACCTAATTCAGGGGTTTTTGATCTAATTAAACTATGTGCATGAAATTGAATTAAAGTTCCTTAATTCTACCTAATTGTATGAATTATGAATGAATGATGGACTTGTGACTAGTTTTGGATTCGTCCCTTGGTATCCACTATCCTTATCCTAATCTAATTATGATTAATTCTAGTCTAAGAGCCCCCATTTGTGTCTAATACAAATTATCTTAAGTTATCATGCAAGAATCAAGGGATTAATAATTTAATGTTGAATTAAAACCTCAATCCCGCATCAAATTGCTAACTCTTGTCATTAGGATCAATGAACACTTGAATTGAATGATTAATTGATTAATTAGCCTCTGAATTAACACCCTAGGAGATTCAATTAACCAATTAAACTCCTATGGATCTCAAATTAGACAATTAAGCACACTAATTCTCACAAGCATTTCATTAAACACCTTGATTGCATACATTAAAAGGAAAATGAAAATTCAGCACTGAACTTAATCAAATAATTAGTCAAACAATATCCTAATTAGTGTCTAACCAGCTACTAATTGTAGACAATACAAATTCCCAATCAAATATAAGCTTAACCAAGATAATACAAAAAAAGGGAAAATGCAAGAAAAATAGAAAGTCTTAGCCAAGATTCTATGTTCTTTTCCATGGACACTGGCTTCTCTAAGGACTTCTTCCAAGCTAATCATAAGTTGAAAGTTAATGCTTCATTGGAGAATGGATGGAGGTGAGAAAAATGGAGGAAATGGTGTGGTGTGTGAATACAGCGTGGTGGATGGTATCTGGATGGAGTGTAGTGTAACACCATAAATTCTAGCTCATCTCATGCCTTTAAATGGCTCAATATCATAAATTATGTAAGTTTTCCATGAAAAAGGCAAGGAAATATTGATTATTTCGCGTTACGTCGTATCTAAAAATTTCATTCGATGTCACATGGATCGTGTGAGCTCATACTATACATTCTTATATTTAATTACATCAATACAACTCAATTGCATCATAGAAATATGTCCACAACTCATGAAAACTAAAATGAAGCACGAAAATGGGCTTATTTAATTTTGGCCAGATTTGGCCTTTATTCTGACCAAACTTTAAAAAATCATAACTAATTCTAGAAATATCAAAATTATACAATCTTGGTCATTCTGGAAACCTAAGAATGTCTAATTCACACTAAAAATATGCCTAGGTCATAAAATTCATCACAATGGACGTTTGACATCCAAAATGGTATAGAGCTCAGACTACACTCTGAAGCTGTCACAGAATTCTGCAGAAAATTTTGGAAATATCCAATTAATTCCAAAAAAATCCAATCCATACAAATGATACCAATCTAGAAAGTTATGGATGTTAACTAGAGAGGAAAAATATCTCCATACCAGTTCATTAAGCCCAGGCCTCAAAATTCAATTGAACAGTACTTTTGATCGGGAAAAATTACTAGTACTAGACAGAAACTTCAAAAATTCATATCTCCCTCTCTAGACCTCCAAATGAGGTGATTCTAGTTGGCACAACACTTTGATTGCCTAGTTTCTCTGTATAAAATATTATGGTAATTAGACATCATTTAAACCTCATGTGACAGAATGCAAATTCGGATCAAATGAATAGTGCAATAAACCAGAAACCATGAAAATCGCCAACTTTGAAAAATCATCAAATATTCTGTAGATTTCAAAAAATTATAACCTTTAACTTCCCAAAAATATCTCAATGAAACCAAATTGCATGCCAAATCTCAGATCAAGACTAACTCATTTGGCTAAAAAGTGACATAGGATTGCATTATGGTCAATTTTGGCTCCACATGGGATACCAAAATTGCCAAATGGTTTTCCCTTGATGTTGGCATCTTTTGGGCAAGTCTAAAAGTATATTTAAGACTTGTGTGAGCTGCCCAAATAGTTCCAAACCTCATGCATCTTATTTTGGCCATTCAACCCACACTTATACACATTTCCATTAAACTTTCGAATTGCATACTTAGACATTACATACTCAAAATAGGTTCTAGAGGTCATACATCATATCCATACATTTAAACATCACATAATAGCATATTTACACATGTCTCAAGAGTCATAGACCATTTACAACATCATATACATTGTGAAGCATCATTATGGATTCAAAAAGAATAAAACTAGGCATATGCTTGTCAATCTCCTTCTCTCATTGTTGTTGGCTCCCTTCACCATAGCTACTTGGTCCACCTAGCATGTTCTAGCATTGCAGAAGAGGGGATGAGATTCAAAGAATCCCAATAGCTTATCTCCCATTCAATCATACATAATATGTGCAAAGCAAGCTTTACAAATGCATGCATGGAGAAAATGGAAGTCATGGACATTTTAAAAGCAAACTTGGCTATGAACAAATCATACAAGACATTCAGAGCTCACCAAGTCTTTGGATTGGCCTCACACTTCTCCTCATAGATTTTGGACTTGCCTCACCCATTTTTACGAGCTTTGGACTTAACCATACTCTTGGGAGCCCACTTTGCTTTTGGGAGACTCTTTACTTTGTCTCAACCAAGCTCAAGGGTTCTTGGCTCATCCTCACCAAAAGAAAGAGTTCTTGGCCTCTCCATACTTAAGCAAACTCAAAAAAATATCATGTACTCATTTAGAAACATAATAGGGCATCAAGAATCATAGCATATAAAAGCATGCTAGCATACTTTTCATAGCTTGAAAATACACATACACACATTCTAAAACAAGCTAAACACACATCCATGCTTGAGAAAAGGTGGAGAGAGCTACCTTGTGTACAATCACACACTTTTTCCTTTGGATTCAAGCCTACTCTTCCGTCCACACACCCACAAATTGGTGGAGATGGTTTCTCTTGGCCTAGATACAATTTATGGGAGCCAATTAGGTTTATAAAACATATTCTAAGGCCATATAACTTGGTTAAAAACTAGATTGCTCTATAACCCCCATTATGGTCCATAAATGCACCTAATGAAGCAACACCCCTCAAATGCTTTCTAGGCCTCATTATTTCCTTTCAAATATGATTCTTAGGACTCTTTTTAAGCCTCTTGGAGTTATCACACAATTAAAACAAAGAGCCTATCATCATCTTGCTTCTTTAGGTTATAATATGAAACGTAAAGTACCAACTCACTTTCTATGAGTTCTAAATTTTTTCCAAAGCCTCCCTTCACTTTCATTCATAAAATATGACTCAAGAATGGCCTTAGAAAAATTTAAAACTCTCCCCCACTACAAGAACCCTCTTTGGCCGAGACTATGGGCTTCCTTGGCCTTCTTGGAGTTCTCTTGGTTTTCTTGGAGGAAGCTTGTGGTGAGCATCTTAGAGATCTTAGGATCTCATTTAAACTCTTAATTAGGCCTAGGAATTACCATATGAAATCAAATTTTGGAAGGTGCACATAAAACCCTAGAATTTGCATCTTGAAATCTAATGGTCTTTTGATAAATCTATTGCATATTCTTAATCTCCACACTCTTTTTCCTTAAATTCATGCTTGGTTCTGCCTAAAAATCAGCTCCTCCTAGGGTTTTCTCAAGTGGGCCGAAATGGTGGAGGAGGGAACCAAAGATGACAACCATAGGAAGAGAAATTACCTTGTTTTTTTGCTTTTTCTCACTTGAATTTTATGTTCTTTGAGCTCCTCTCTTCAAATCCGAATTTTCCCCTCAATTTCTCCTTTAAAAAAGATCCATATACTTCATTATAATCATAGGAAATAAAAGGAGAATGAAGGATAAGAGGTTTAGAAGAGAAAGGGCATGAAAAACCATGAAAATCTATACCTTTCTACCTTGAATTTCTCCTCTTTTTCTTCCTCCTCTTGTGCACCTCATCCCCTAGGGTTTTCTCCTGGTTTTAGGTAGAACACAGTCATGCATAATGAAGGGAGGAGAAGGGTGCATCATATATATAGGTGGGAATAAGTTACACTTTTTAAGAATTCCCATTTTGCCCTTCATATTTTGCATTTTTGTTTCTCCTTTGTTTTAACTCCTTTTTGAGAATCATCTTTTCCATTATAAAATTTAGGTTCCCAATTAAGAAAAATACCTTTGGAATCACTCAAATTAGAGCTAAAACCTTCCCGAACGGATCCATCAAAGTTTAGGCACATCGACATTGGAAAACGTCCACCGGAGGGGTTTTAACTGTCCCGGGGGTTTTCATGATTTTTAAGGCCTCTGAGAACCCTAGAGAACTCAAAATTTTCATTTAAAAAGCCTGCCTGTGTGAATTCCAAAATTTGCTCAAAATTACAAAAATCCCATTACGTTTTGTAGACTTTTTGTAAGAAATTGTTTCTTTATTCTAACTCCGTTTTTTTTTCGTCTGAGCCTAGGATTCTCATTTTTAGGAGTTTAGAATGCTTCCCAAATTTTTTAGGACCTTAACTACATACAACCCTCAAAATAAAACTAGGTTGAACTAAAAATATAGCTAGTGGCACAACCTAGGTCATCTCCCTTGGAAATGGAATTTAACGTTTAATTGGGTTTTCTAAATGTTAAAGGTCCTAAAAACTATCTAATTTTGGGCGTTTTTGATTTACTTAAACTAACTAGAATTAAAATTGAATTAAAATGACTAACTATCTAGTTGGATGAATTATAGTTGATTGATGGTCTTATGACTAGCTTTGGAATCGTCCCTTGGTATCCACTATCCTTATTCTAATCCAATTGTGATTAATTCTGGTCTAAGAATCCCTAATTGTGTTCATTAGCAAATGATCTTGAATTACCATTCAAGATTCAAGAGATTAGCAATTTAATGTTAATTGAAACCTCAACTCCCATAAAATTACTAATTCTTGTGATTAAGATTTTTGAACACTCAAATTGATTAATTAACTAATTAATTTAGCCTCTAAATCATCATCCAAAGATGTTTAATTAACCAACTAAATACTAAGGAATCCACAAATAGACAATTAGGCACACCAATTCTCATAAGCATTTCATCAAACACCTTGATTGCACACTTGGAAAAATAGAGGAAAATGCAAAATTCAGTGTTTAAACCAATCAATTAATCAATAAAAAGTATCATTAATTAGTGTCTAACCAGCCACTAATTAATTACACAAATTCTCAATCCAGTATTCCTTAACCAAGCAAATACAAGAAAGAGAAAAAGTGCTGGAAAAATAAGAAAATATTAGCCAAAAATATTGCTCATCCATGGATTCAAGCTTCAGCCAAGGTTCTTCCTTCTAGCTAGCCTCAAGATGGAGATTAGAGCTGCATCATGGTGGTGAGATGGAGATGGAAAAATAGAATGGCGTGGTGAATGGTTCTGTGTATGGAAAAGACGGAGGGGGCGTGAATGGATGATTAATGAATGACGTGATATGGGCTGTGTGTAATGGATGAATACGTCATGAATAATGAATGGACTGGATGAAGTATATAATGAATGATGGACGATGGGATCAAGCTGATGGAAATGACGGAGTGAATCGTGAATGGATGTGATGAATGGATGAATGAGGCGTGAAAATGGGTGCTGCCTTCTCTCACATGGATTTTTATGATTCCACGTGCTCCTCTTTTGCCCATTTGCCCGAAACTTTATTCTTCTTTGTTTATGTGAGTGTGTGGGCCCCATTCCTTCCCATGTAAGCTTTATTTTATTCCATGTATTACATTCACGTTGCTCTATTTTTTTATTCCGCTGCTACATGCATGCCTATCTTCTTCACGTTGCTTCATTCCTCTGTTCCAGCAGCTTCATTTCATGGCTTCATATTTCTTTCCACAAGGCTCGAGTTCACTTCATTTCTCACGTTGTTCTCCAACTCGTTTCACTCCTCCATGTTTCTTGTTTCAGCTGCTGCATTCTCTAACTCATTCTATGTGCAACTCGTAGCTTCCTTCCTACAGCTTGTGGCTTTCTCATGCAGCTTCTATACGAGCCTCACTCGAGTATCCTCACTAACCCGTAGCCTTTTTTCTTCTTGTTTACTGTTCACGTGGTTCTGCATGTCTGTCTTCATTCATCACATGAATCTCCTCTTGTTTCTCATGTACTTCACGAGTTGCTTCTTCTCTGTTTCTGCTTATGTGTGTTGCTGCCCCTCTTCGAACTAGAACCCATAGCTTTTTTGTTTATTCTGTGTTGCTTTTGAACCTCCAGCTCATGTTTCCACATCTGTTCATTAGTGTTTTGCAGCTTAATGAATCACACACTACCTCCCACATGTTTATTTGTGTAGATGAAAGCTACGTGGATCAGAGGTGTATCAACGTAGGTGTGTTAGTGTAATGGCTAGCCCATGTTTAAAGTGTGAGCTTCTTCCTTCATTCCAATGCCCTGTTCTTCTTCATTTGTTCTATCTTCATGCTTCCTTGACCAAAGCCATGTGTGTCCTGGTGCTTCCTAATATATTCATCCAAAGATCCATGCATGTTCACTTCAACTCCATTCCTTCTTCAAATAAATTTTCTCCTTTAAATTCCATTGCCCAAAATCTGCATAAAAAGAATGGAAAAGATGAAATAGAAAATTCACAAAGTTCATTTAAAATGATTTATGCATTAAAATCCATTATTTTGTCACTTGTTTTCTAAAGTGTAAACAATGGCTACCAAAATCAAATTCCAATTAAGTAAATCCATTAAGCCTTATTTATCTATTAAAAAGGTTATGTTAAGGAGAATTAAGTGTATGAAAAATCATGTTTATCACATCATCTTGGGGGACTTTCTTTTGTATCCAGTGAATGTCGTTCGTTTATAGAGAAATCGTATGTTATGTTTCTCACATTTTCTCTCGTTTTCAGAAAACTAAATGTTGCATATAGCGTGGAATGCGAATGGAATGGATGATGAAGCGATGATGAATGAATGAATATGTGCGTCTGGATGATGTCTCTTTTTTGATTTGATGGATGATGGATTGTATATCTGGATCCCCTTGCCCGAGTGTATTCTTTTTAATTCCCTCATGAGAACCACATGCATCTTATTCCATTATTAATCACGTGTTACTTCTTTTGTATTTTCCATGTCAGCTCCACGTGTTCCTTCATGAGTGTATAAGTATGGGTCTGCTTGCTCCATTCATGTGTTTCATTAATACAAATTAGCCTATAGCTCTGTTTCTCGTCCAGCCTTCAGCTCTTACTATTCCATGTCTTCATCTGCTGCCTTCTCATCTAAAAAAAACACATAACTTCTCTTCTCTGTTCAGCACATTCCACATGGTTCATTTGAGCTTTATTTTATTTCTTTTATAATATTCCACATAACTTCTTCTTTTCTTCTCTACCCAAGCTCGAGCTTGCTTCTTCTTCAAAACCAATTGCTCTTCACATAACTTCTATGTTTTTCCTCCTTAAAAGTTATTAGAACCCATCGCTTCTTCATTGTGTAGCTTCCTTCTTATTCTCAGCTCTTTTCACGTAGCTTCTGCATTTAAGAACCTTATGCCCAACTTGTGTTTCTTCTTCTGCTCTCTTCTTTTATTCCACATTGCTTCCTTCTTTCTTAAACCAGAAACTCAAACCTCCAAACTTGAGCTGCTTCCTCATGACGTAGGGATGTGCTGCTATGTGGAACCATGCATAAAACCTATGGCCTGCTTCTTCTTGTTTCATCCACCAAAGCTCGAAACTTCTTCCATATGCCCGTTGCTTCCAAATCTATTTCCTTCCAAGTAACTTCTGCTGCCCCTACATGTGTACATTACATGGCATGGGTGAGCTATGAGTGAGTGCATGGAAAAGGGACTATATGTGTGTGAGTGAATGGAAGTAAGTGAATGAAGTTAAGAGTGTTGAACACTAAAGCTCGCAAAGACATGGTTGTATGTGTATGTGCTACTGTGCAAGTGTGAGAGGAGGAAACCCATAAGAATGAAGTGTTATGTAGATGCATGTGGGCCCCGTGGCTTGCAAGTGAATGTGAGGAAGTGGCCAGCCATGAATCAACGTAGAGGCCTTCTATGTAAGCCCATGCATTATGTGTATGTGTAGAGAAACCTGAGCCTATGTGACCATGTGTGAATGATAGATTAGGCTCGTGTGAGGTAAAGGAAATGTGGGCTTCCTAATGCTAAAAGCATTGTGACCCACTTCAACTACATCTCTTCTCCAAATAAATTTTCTCCTTTTAAGTTCTATTTGTCCAAAGAAAATCTACAAAAATAATGGAAAACATTATTCACAAAAATTCACAAAATTATTTAAAGAAAATCAAGCATTAAAATCAATAATTCTGTAAATTAATTCCTCAATTGCAATGATGGCTAATAAAATCAATTATCTACCTAATTAAATGCAACAAGTTATATTTAATTACTAAAATGCCTAAATTAGGAGGATTCATGTATATAAAACTAGCATTCATCACTTGGCCTCCTCTCCTCAAATTTGAAAATTTCACCTCTGCTTTACCCTCAAAATAGATCCAAGAACTTCAACAAAACCATAGGAAAGAAAGGAAGATAGAGGAGGAGGAGTTTGCCAAAGACAAAGTATGAAATACCAACAAAATCCATACCTTTTTCCTTATTTTTCTCCTTCCTTTCTTCTCCTTCTTATGTGCCTCATACCCTAGCTCTCTTCTCTGTTTTAGGGCAGAAACAAAGTGAGCTAAATGAAGGAGGAGGTGGGGCGTGTCCTTATATATAGCTAGGTTAAGAAGAAATTTTCAAAATTCTAATTTTGTCCCTTCGTCTTAGCATTTTTGTTTCTGATTCATTTTAGCTCCTTTTTGGGAACTGTCTTTTTTATCATGAAATTTAGGTCCTCAATTTAATAAAATGCCTTTGAAATCACTCAAATCAGAGCTAAAACCTCCTGAACGAATCAGTCAAAGTTTAGAGGTCAACTGACATTGAAAAATATACACTAGAAGGGTTTTAACTATCTCGGGGCTTCCCATGGTTTTTAGGGCCTCTGAGAACCCTGGGTAACTCAATTTTGCTATTTAAAAAGCTCTCCTATGAGAATGCTAAAATTTGCTCAAAATTATGAAAATGCCATTGCATTTTGTTAGCATTTTGTTACAATTCATTTCTTCATTCTAGCTTTATTTTTCTTTCCGTCTGAGCCTAGGATTCTCATTTTTAGGAGTCTAGAATCCTACATAAATTTTTTG
The DNA here is from genome assembly GCA_032878935.1 of Erythrophleum fordii. Taxonomy (NCBI): domain Eukaryota; kingdom Viridiplantae; phylum Streptophyta; class Magnoliopsida; order Fabales; family Fabaceae; genus Erythrophleum; species Erythrophleum fordii. The sequence goes on along the minus strand of JAVQMF010000057.1, from coordinate 12,319,452 downwards.
TGATCTTCACTAATTCATTTTAGGGAACTTGCTTGAAAATGTATCTGTTTCTGCCATTTGATGAAAACCAGACATTACATTGGATAGAAGCAAGTCAGTAAGAAGCTCCTAGAGAGTGTCATGACTCATATTTAAATAGAAAGGGGTGTTTTAGGATAATTTACAAAATTCTCATTCCATCCCTCAACTTCAATTCCTCCATTTAAACTTATTTTAAATCTTTTTTTAGAATCATCTTTGCCATCATGAAATTGAGGCTCTTTAGTTTATTAAAAATGTTTAATTCCAAATTTATGGGATTTAGAATAACCTGAAATAATTCAATCAAAGTTTAAGTCAACTAATGACCTAAATTACACACTAAAAGGATTTTAACTATTCCTGACAGTTCTTATGGTTTTCAGGGCCTCTGAAACCCTAATGAGGTCAATTTTTCCATTCAAAGCTTCTTTCTTTAAGTTTTTCAAATTTATTCTATTAACTATTTTGGCTCCAGTTTTGAGCCATTCTTAGTTTCTTAATCTCATGTCTAAATGCTCTAATTAGTATTTTACCCTTAATTTGTCTCAATTCATTTAACTCTAGGGTCCTCTTTCATTAACTAAAATGTTCTAATTTCATTTCTTCTTAACTTATATTACCCTTCTTTAAGCCTGTGACCCCCATTTAAATAATTTATTCTGCTTTTTAGGAACTATTTTAGTTACCAAAATATAGAATGTTATTAGTTGTGATATTGAAATCCCACCTATGAGTACCACTAAGCATACGGTTTTCAAAATAAAAAGTTTATTTGAGAAATTGATTTGTATTAAATGCATTACACCTTTATTTATGATTTGTGAAAATGGATTGGAAACTATTGATTGTTATGACTGATAAATATTTCCTGAAGATATTTTCTCTACATATATTATTTTACTTTTTACTAATTATTTCTCTTTAAAAGAAAAGACTTATATTTGTGGCTAAGAATGCAAATTTTAAAACTTCACTAGTTATTCAAATTTTATCTTACATTTTGTTAATAGCATTTCTAGGACAAAGAGGTATGTTTGACAAAGAGAAGCCAAATAATGAATATCTTAGTTAGTTTAGTTCAATGGAATGTTGTAGTAAGACTCATGATGTTGTATTTAGGAATATGTACTTAAGGTTGTTCGTAACATTGTTTACATTTATAGTTGAATTATATTACCAAATAGTTATATAAGATTCTATTTTGGGATTTCTATATTAAAGTTATTTTTTTTAAATTGTTCATTTTAGCTTCTATAGATTACTAAGAAAAGATTATATTATTGAGGATTAGTATTATTTTATAGACGTAAGTATTATGTGTTACAAATAGCATGTACAAATATGTGGTTTAAGATATTATTTCTTTGCCTTAGTTCATTATGACTTGTAGTGCAACTCTTGTGATGTATGTGATAAATATCACCATGTTACAAGATATGTAAACATGGTTTAAGAGTGAAGATGGCATGCTTTGCCCCAACACAGGTCCATCATTGAAAATTGTAGAAGATGATATATGAAAAGATGAAATATTGGCTTAATGCATTCCCATCATGTAGCTTACTTTCTAGGGAATGTGTATGAAAAATCTCATTTCATTAAAAGGAATATAAGGGGCCCAAAAAGTGGTGCCAAACTTAAAGTAAATTACCATCTTCAAAAATAGGGTAATGTTAGAAAGCAAGTAAAGACAGGGGCTAAATCTTGTTATTCTTCTTTTAAATTTCTATGAGGTATAGGTAACATGTATGATATGTAGCAAGTTAAATATCAAGTCATTTTTAGTCGATTTGGTTGCCCAAGTTAAGCATAAATAGTGCAATTTCTATTGGTAGTGCAAAAGTGGGTAGTTTTTCAAATTAGGTAAGTTGAGGGGTGATGAATGCTAATTTCCATATACTTTTTCCCCTCCAATTAGGCACTTTAATGATAAATTGTGGCTTAAAGGATTTTAATTGGAGGATAATTGAGTTTATTGGCCATTTCTACATTCTAGGAATTGATTTGCAAAATTTTGGAATTTTAGTGCATAAATCCTTTTAAATGAATTTTTGTGAATATTCCTACTTCATCTTTTCCATTATTTTTGTGCAAAATTTGAGCATTTGAATTGAAATGTTAGGGAGAAAGGGGAGCTTAGGTGCAGAATATGGCAGCAGGGTAGCTCACATGTTGATTAAGGGTTTCATCTCATCCATTCATCATTAGGGAGGCATCTATCTCATTCATCTCCACTCACGTTGCCACACCGATCCAGCACATACATCCCATGTAGGTAGCTTCTCCACATGATTACACACACTAGCTCACCTTAAACAAAAACATGCCACAAGACCAGCCACCCTCTCATATCATTCACAGGTCATCACACACAGTATATACCCACACCCTCCATATAATAACTGATGCAGACCAATTCACTATATGAACACTTCATGCATGAGTTGCACCTCCATACACTCCACTTCATTAACACGTAACTCATGGGTAGAATGTCCACATTTAACACACTCATAGGTTGCTGCCATTTCATTCACTCGAGTTAATGCACTCACACTCATCCAGCAGCTCTCACCCATTTACAGCAGTCACATTGCACATTTCAACCACTACACAACACATTCATGACCAGCCACGTCTTTGCAATACTCTATTTTGGTGAGATGCTATAGGTTTTAGTGAAGAAGGCTGAAGCTCAAACACACACATGGAAAGCAAAGCAAGAGCATGGGTATTAAAGCACGAGTTGAGTGAGCCATAGGAGGAAAAGATCCATTTAAATAGATCACGTAGGAAATGAAATAAAAAGCTACGACGGGTAAAATAAAGCAAGAAAGTTTTGAGCTTATGTGAAAGAAAGAAGCTATAGGTTATAAGAAAAAGCAAAGGGAGCTGACGAGTGAGAAGCATTAAGCCATAGAAGTAAGAACCATTTACATGCACGTCACTCATCCACATGGACAGTAACATAGGCATTTGCAACACAAGAGTAGACACACATGTAAATGAGAGGAAACTCTCATGTGAAGGAGCTGAGAAAATAGAGCTGACATGGAAAGGATGCATGAAGCCATAGCATAAACTGAATAAGCAGAAGAAGAAGCATGTAAGGAACATGAAAGAGGCTTGGGTTCAAGGCAAATGAATAAGCTAAAGTTGACATGGGAAGTGATGTGGGAAAAATTAAAAAAACCACGTGAACAGTGCACATGAAGCTCAAGTAGCTGATTATAGAACATGTGAGCGGATTCTAAATGAGGCACGTGATCATTAAGTGGATGAATAAACACACACAAGTAGAACATGCTAAAGAAGGGGGATTAACATGATTAAGGGCGAGGGGAGGCAGAACATAAAAAAGATGGACTGAAGATTAATGCTAGGGAATAAAAAAAAAAAAGAGGAGATACTCTTGGTGTTGACAAAACTCCAGGGACATGAACGAAGGAGAAATTCATCCATCATCTTCTCCACATGGCCGTAGTTCCTTCCATCAAAATTCTTCCATTCATCCTCTCTATGATAGCTTGAGTTTGCCTTAGTAGCTAGCTAAAGATTGGATCTCCCTTGATGTATATTTGAGCTCCAAGATTGCCTCTCTAAATTGGATAAACTCTCTTCTCTTCATCTTTTAATTTCAACAATGATTCCTTTGTTAATTTAACTAGGTTTAGCTTGTTAATTAGGGAATTTAGTGGTAGGAATTTGCTAGATTAAATTAAATTGTAGTTTAATTGTAATCTCATAATTGAATGTTAATCTTGATCCCTAAGTGTTTGTAGAAAATCCAAAATTAATGGTTGTACAATTTGCTATTAAATTTTTCTTTTTCTAGGCCAATTAATGCAATAGTTATTGAATTAAGTGGCTGGAATTTTTGTGCAATTATTGTGGTTAAGGAACTTATTAATCTAATTGGATGATTAGTATTTTAAGTGGATTGTTTAGCAAACTTTAGTGAGCATTTAGGTTCTATTTTGGTGTGTTCTTATTCCAAACTCAATTGATTAATTATTCAAGGTTTCTTGTGATTGCAAAGTCCTTGAATCATTAGTGAATTGAGTCTTGGATGGTAATTCAAGATTCCTTATGAAGAATACACTAAGAAGTAAGAGTTCAAATTCAATTTTGGTATATTAAAAAGAGAGCAAAGATAATTGAATTCTAGGGAGTCCATCTAAAGGCTAGTTACCACACTTTCCTAGTTGTTAACTACACTTATTCTTAAGCTTTTAGTTCTTCTTACTTTTCTTTAATTCAATCAAAATTCAATAACTCAAAACCCCCTAAACAATTTTCATTTAATGTTACTTGGAAAACTCTTTTATAAATAATTAGAGGCAAAAACTCCTTGACAAATAACCTAGGTTGCACCATTAGCTACAAGCCCTTTTCCAATCTAGTTTTATTTGAGGTTACAAAACACAATCGTCAAATTTGGCACCATTGCTGAGGAATTTGGTTTCTTAATTGTTTGAAAAGGGTTTCCTAGTGTTTTTGCTCTATTTTTGTTTAGTTTTTCCCATATTTTGTGTAACACCATAAATTTCTAACTTGTCTTATGCTATTCTCATGCCTTAAACCATGCATCTCACAAAGGAGGCAAGAAAATGGCATTAAAATAATAAATATTTTTGCGTTACATAGTGTATAATTTTTTTCATTCAATGTCACTTTGATCATGTGAGCTCATATATTACATTCTCATCCTCGCCCAGAGTTGCATGATTTTTGTCACAAACTTTGAACAATCATAACTAATTCTAAAAAAATCAAAATCATGCATTCTTTACCATCCTAGAAAGCTACAAATGTCTAATTTATGTAAAAATAATTCTAGGTCATGGAACATCAATCAAAAGATGTTTGACATTCAAAAAGCGACTAAGGTCTCAGCTATCTGGGCTATTATCACAAGTTACTATCATAAATTTCAGAAATTTATAACTAATTATAAAAAAATCCAAATCATGCAAATTTAGATAATTTGAGAATCTATAGATGTTAAATTTAAGGAAAAAATATCCCCAAACCATTCCAAGACCATATGGGAACTGAATTATGATGGAATAATACTGGAGGTCCAGTGGTGCTACTTGTACTAATAGTAAACTTCAAAAATTAATAACTCTCTGCGCAGACCCCCAAATGAGGTGATCTTGGTGGCTACAAAAATCTTATAATCTATAGTTTATGTTTGTAAAGGCATTGGATACTATTTGGCCATTGGATGAAATAGAATACAAAATTGACCATATAAACAGTACATGCACTAGAATAGCAGAAAAATCCAAACTTTGAAAATTCATAATTAATTCTATAGAGCTCAAATTTTTCTATAATTTAGCTTTCCAAAAAGCTCTCAATGAGTTCTACATGTAAGACAAATTTCATGAGAAGATTCATCCATTTGGTTGGTTTGTGCCATAGGGTTTTGGTTTGGTCATTTTTATGGTCTTAACTAGCATCAAAGTGTCCAACTTTGCTTCCTAAGCTTATGTGGCCACTTGAGGACGTGGGAATGCACCAAAATGACTTTTTAAACTTGTTTCAAAGGTACATAAATCTATATTTCTCAAACTCACTCATCCACCCCATGATATACACAAGACTACACAGGCTAGCTCTTGCCATTCAATACCCAAAACATGCTATCTCATACATTTGGCATCAAAGTTCATTCATGCATCATACATTCGGGTAATTACATATATTCATATGATTACATAACAATTTTATCGTGGGGTTACATCATATACCATATGTATGGCTACAAGAAAGACAAAACTAGGCCATTTCATACATTTTGATGCGAATATCCTTTTCCTTGACTTAGTGGCTTCCATTACCTTACTCAATTGATTCACCTAGAATGTTAAGACATTGGAAAGGAGGAAATGAGATTCAAAGAATCCCAATAGCTCATCTCCCTTTTAATCACACATAAAGTATGCAATACAAGTCTTGAAAATGCATGCATGGGCATATTGAAATGTGTAAGCATTCAAGAAACATTATTAACATTTGAACAAGTCATACATAGCATACATAGGCTTTCCAAGTGAGTGGACTAGCCTCACCTATTCACTTATGGATTTTGCACTTGTTTTACCCATTTTTTCTAAGAGGTTTTTGATTAAACCTTACTCTTGGGAGTCAACCTCACTCTTGGGAGACTCTTTACTTTGTCTTAACCAAGTTCTAGGGTTCTTGGCTCATCCTCACCATGGCTAGAGGGTTCTTGGCTTTTCCACACTGAAGCAAACCAAGGCAAGCATATAAAACATCATTTGCATGCATAACTTATCATCATGGTACCATGGAATAAAAGCTCATGCTAAAATACTTTTCATAGCTTGAAACATATATACACATAATCAAAGGCAATGTAAGCACGCATTCATGTATGAGAGAAGGTGAAGAGAGCTACCTTGCTTGCATTCACACACTTTTTCCTTGAGCCTTGAGTCCTCTCCCTTGATGTCACACCCCCAAGGAGGTGGAGATCATTTCTCTTGGCCTAGACACATCATATGGAAGCCAATTATACTCTTGAATTAAATTCTAAGGCCATATATTCACTAGAAAAGCTAGGTGACTTATAAGGCTTTTTTATGGTTCCATAATGCACTTAATGAAGCAACCTTAAGAGAACATCATATTGGCTCCATTCTCTCCATCTATTTATGATTCTTGACTCCATTTGAATCTCTTGGAGTCATCACACAATCAATTCAAGAAGCCTAGCTAGGTGTTGCTTCTTTAAGCCATAATATGGAACATATAAGGCCATTTCACTTTCTATGGTTTCTAAAATTTTTTCAAGGCTTCCTCTCATACTTTCCCATCATACATGATACAAAAATAAGCTTGGAACAAATTAAAACTACCCCTTGGTGCTTTACCTAGCTTAAGCCAAAACTATACACTATATGAACACCAAGTGAGTTTGCTTCCTTTTCTTGATGGAAGATGCATATGAGGAGCCTTCTAGGGATCTCAAGAGCTCATCCAAACATTCATTTAGGCCTAGAAATAATGGCATCAAATCATATTTTCAAGAGAGCTCATGAAACCTTAGATTTGCTATCTTGAAAATTAATGGCTTTTACTTGGATTTCTTTGCATATTCTTACTCTCCTCCCTTAAATTCATGGAAATCACCCTTAGTTCTACCCAAAATTCAAGCGCTCTTATAGCTACATATATGGGGCAAAATTGGGAGAAGAAGGGGGAAGGTAGCTACCATAAGATGGAGATTTTACCTTGTTTTTCCTTATTTTCTTACTTGATTCCCACTTTCCTTGGCCTCCTTTCTTCAAATCCAAAATTTTTCCTCTGTTCGTCCCTCAAAATAGATCCAAAAACTTTAATAAAATCATAGGAAAGAAAGCTTAAGAGGAGAGGAACAAGTTTGGAAGAAGAAGGAGTATCAAAATTTATGAAATTCCTTACCCTTTTCTTGCTTTTTCTCCTTCTTTCTTCTCCTCCATGGTGCGCCTAAGAGAGCTAGTGTTTTCTCTAGTTTTTGGGTAGAATAGGTCATGCAAATGAAGGGGGAGAAGAAATAAGAAACTTAAAGAGTGTTCAAGAAGCTTCCACTTTCTTGAAAATTTCAATTTTGCCCTTCATTCTTGGTATTTTCGTTTCTAACTCATTTTATCTCCTTTTTCAGAACTATCTTTTCCATTATGAAATTTGGGTTTCCAATTTAATAAAATACCTTTGGAATTGCTCAAATCAGAGCTAAAACCTTCCGAAACAAATTAGTCAAAATTCAGGTCAACTGACGTTGGAAAATGTCCACCAGAGGGGTTTTGACTATCTTGGAGCTTCCCATGGTTTTCAAGGTGTCTGAAAACCCCATAGAACTCAAAACTTGCATTCAGAAAGCTCTCCTATGTGAATTCCAAAATTTACTCAAAATGATGAAAATGCCCTTATGTTTTATCAACCTTTCGTTCAAATTCATTTCTTCATTCTAGCTCTATTTTTCTTTCCGTCTGAGCCTGAAGTTCTCATTTTTAGGAGTCTAGAATGCTTCCCAAATTTTTTAGGACCTTAACTAAGTCATTTCGAAGGACTTGCTTTTGTATCCAATGAATTTCATTCGTTTACAAATAAACCATACGTTACATTTCTCGCGTTTTCTCTTATTTTCAGAGAATCGGATATTACATTTTGGACTTGGATTTTTGACATTTTGGTTGCTTGAATTAATCGTGCTGCTTGCTGGAACTTTTGTTTGACATGCCCAGAAAATTCTCAAATTTCGTTTTCTTAAGTGTTTTTGTGTTTTAAGGAAAATTAATAGCATAGCTATTAGGTGCACCATTTTTTGGCCAAATTCCAACATTTAAGGCACTGATTCTTATCTTTTAGTATTTTCAAAGATTTTTTTGTATTTGTTTTCTTTATTTTTGTGAACTTCTTTTATATGATTTGTCTTTGTTTTTGAGTGTTTATATATGCTAGGTAGTTGTTAGTTTAATTTGGAATTAATCTTTTCTGCCTTGGTGTGAGGAAATTTTTCTAACTTTTCAGTTATTTTCTCTATTTTTCTAGACTTATTGTTTTGATTTTTCTTTGCTGATTTTTGTGTTCCTTCTTAGCTTTTGCATGTCTAATTGGTTTATGACTAGAACCTTTGGTGAGAAATTAATTAATTGGATCTAAAAATTGAAAGAACCTTTAGAAGGCAAGTAAGGATTAAGAAAAATAGTGATAGTGTAGGAAATATTAGTTCTTCTTTTGCTTTTAATTATATGCAAGGAATTGATTGTGTACTTCAATTTGCTAGTGATAATATGGCTGAACAAGAATAAGTGAATACTAACATGAATATGCATGTTCAAGCTAACTTGAATGAAAATGCAAATCTGAATGAAAACATGCATGCAAGAACTATTAGAGAATTGATAGCTCCTAATGTACACTATCAAAATCTTTGTATATGTTTGCTTTACAATGAAGCCACAAGGAGTCTCAGAAGAACAAATTAAGCTTAGAGCATTTCCTTTTTCATTGGATGGTGTAGCCAAAGACTGGTTGTACTATCTACCCCTTGGTGCCATCACTTCTTAGGATCAAGTGAAGAGGCTTTTCTTGGAAAAATTCTTTCTTGCTTTTCGCACTATATCAATGAAGAAGAAAATTTGTAGGATCAGACATAATGGTGGAGAGACCTTGTATGAATACTAGGAAAGGATCAAGAGATTGCTAGCTAGTTGTCCTCACCATTAAATTTCTGATTAGTTACTTATTCAGTATTTCTATAAAGGGCTATTGAACATGGATAGAAACATGATTGATGTTGCTTCCAGTGGAGCTTTAGGTGATCTAACACCTACAAAAGCTTGGGAGTTGATTGACAAGATGGCTTAGAACAACAGTTTGGTGTAAGACAGGTAGTGAGAGGAGTCAATGAGTTGTATGCTCTAGACTATGATTAGATAATTAAGAGCAAGATTGATGAGATGTCTTTTGTGCTCAAATAGTTTGCTTTAGCTCTACAACAGCCACAGTCATCCTCTATTCCATCTCAGACTTATGCACTACAGTTTTATTCTACTCAGAAACATTATTATCCACAGTGCTTACACCTAGGCAAACATTTACTTCTACTGCCTTGGTTAGACCCCTATGTGACATATGCTGTTTGGCCACACATGCTACTAATCAGTGGCTGATGTTAAAGGACAAGGTGGAGATGTGTGTTGGGATGTTTCCAGTCAGGCCAATGCAATAAGGGCAGCAAAAGTATGATATCTACTCTAATACATACAATCTAGGATTGAGGGATTACCCTAACTTGAGATATGGGGGAGGGCAACAGTAGAATAGATACAATGTTACAGGACCTAATGTACAACCTTCCCAACCTATGAGGCAGTCAGTCCTTATACAAGAGGAACCAAAGAAGGGAAGTAATTTGGAGGACATGATGAAGCAACTTATGGAGAGTAATGCACATCTTCAGCAACATTTACAATAACAACAACTACTACTACTACAGATGAGCATGCAAAATTTGGATAGAAGGGTTGATACTCAATTAGGCCAATTTGCTACCTTTCTCAGTGAGGTCAAATCTTAGGGTTCAAGCCAATTGTCATCACAAATGATTGTCAATCCAAGAAATAATAGCAATGTTAGTGCCATCACTCTTAGGAGTGGAAAGGAAGTTCAGGGATCCTTAGATACCATTACGATGGATAAGTTAGCGTTGTCAAAAACACATGTCACACTAGATAAGCCTAAGAAAGAAGAGGAGCCAAAGAAGATTTTTCCTTTCCCACATAGACTTACCTTGGGAAAGAGGCAAACTGAAGCAAAAATTGAAAAAGAAATTCTTGAGACCTTCAAGAAGGTTGAAGTTAACATACCTTTATTAGAAGCAATCAAGACCATCCCTGTAACACCATAGATTCTGGTCCATCTCATACATTTGAATGGCATAATATCATGAACTATATAGGATTTCCATGGGAAAAGCAAGAAAAAGTGGGATTATTTTCGCATTGCGCTATATCTAAAAATTCATTTCGGTATCACGTGGACCGTGTGGGCTCATGCTATGAATCCTCATATTTAATTGCATCATTAAAACTCATTTACATCCCAAAAACATGCCTACAACCCATGGAAACCGAAATGAGGCATGGAAGATGGGAGTTTATTCTTGGCCAAAATTGGCCTCTTCCTTGGGCAAACTTTGGAAATTCATAACTAAATCTCAAAAAATCAAAAACATGTGTTCCTGATCATTCTGGAAATCTTAGGATGTCTACTACACACTAAAAATATGCCCAAGTCACAAAATGCATCACATAGGACGTTTGACATCCAAAAAGCTACAGAGGGTTCCATTATGGTCAATTTTGGCTCCATATTGGGTACCAAAATTGCCAAATGGATTTCCCTTAGTCTTGGCACCTTTTGGGCAAGTTTAAAAGCTTATTTGAGACTTGTGTGAGCTGCCCAAATAGTCCCAAACCTCATGCATCTCATTTTGGCCATTAAACCCACACTTATGCATATTTTCTTCAAAATTCCATATTACACACTTTAGCATTACATACTCCAAATAAGTGCTATGGGTCATATATCATTTTCATACATCTAAACATCACGTAATAGTATATTTACACATGTCTCAAGGGCTATAGCCCATTTACTACATCATATATATCATATGGTACAATCATGGTCTTAAAGCAACAAAAGCTAAACACATGATTGTCAATCTCCTTCCTTTAGTGTTGTTGGCTCCCATTAGCATATCCACTTAGTTCACCTAGCATGTTAGATCATTGGAGAGGAGGGGATGAGATTCAAAGAATCTCAATAGCTCATCTCCCATTAAATCATACATAATATGTGCAAAGTAAGCTTTTCAAATGTATGCATGGTGAAAATGTAAGGCATGCATATTTTAAAAACAATCTTGGCATGTGAATCAATCATACAAAACATCCAAGAGCTCACCAAGTGCTTGGATTGGCCTCACACTTCTCCTCATGGATTTTGGACTTGCCTTACCCATTCTTTAAAAGCTTTGGACTCAACCATACTCTTGGGAGCCCACTTTACTTTTGGGAGACCCTTTACTTTGTCTCAACCAAGCTCAAGGGTTCTTGGCCCTCCTCACCAAAGGGAAGAGTTCTTGGCCCCTCCACACTCAAGCAAACTCATACAACCATCATGAAATCATTTAAGAACATAACATGGCATCAAGGATCATGGCATATAAAGGCATGCTAGCATACCTTTCATAGCTTGAAAATGTACATACACACATTCTAAAACAAGCTAAACACATATCCATGCATGAGAGAAGGTGGAGAGAGCTACCTTGTATACAAACACACTCTTTTCCTTTATGATTCAAGCCTCTTCTTTCGGCCACACACCTACAATTTGGTGGAGATGGTTTCTCTTGGCCTAGATACAATTTATGGGAGCCACATAGGCTTATGAAACAATCTCTAAGACCATACAATTTGCTTATATGCTAGATTGCTCTATAAGCTCCATTATGGTCCATAAATGCACCTAATGAAGCAACACCCCTTAAATGACTTCTAGACCTCATTCTTTTCTTTCAACTATGATTCCTGACCCCTTTTAAGCCTCTTGGAGTCATCACACCATTAAAACAAAAGGCCTAGCACCATGTTGCTTCTTTAGGTCATAATATGGAACGTACGACACCAAATCACTTTCCATGAGTTCTAAATATTTTTCAAGGCCTCCATTCATTTTCATTCATCAAATATGACTCAAGAATGGCCTTAGAAAAATTTAAAACTCTCCCTAGCTATGAGAACCCATCTAGGCCGAGGCTATGAAGCATATTGGGTTCCATGGAGCGTTCTTCATTTTCTCAAGGGAAGAAGCATATGGGGAGCCTCTTAGGGATCTTGGGAGCTCATTTAAACTCTTACTTAGGCCTAGGAAGCATCATACAAAATCAGATTTTACAAGGTGCAATTGAAGCCCTAGAATTTGCATCTTGAAATCTAATAGCTTTTTGATAATTCCCTTTGCATATTCTTAATCTCCACACCCTTTTTCCTTAGATTCATGCTTGGTTCTGCCTAAAAATCATCTCCTCCTAGGGTTTTCTCAAGTGGGGCGAAATGGTGGAGAAGGGGACCAAAAATGACAACCATAGGAAGAGAAATTACCTTGTTTTCTTGCTTTTTCTCACTTGAATCTTGTGTTCTTTGAGCTCTTCTCTTCAAATCCAAACTTTCCCCTCAATTTCTCCCTTAAAACAGATTTATGAACTTCATTATAATCATAGGAAACAAAGGAGAATGGGGGAGAAGAGGTTTGGAAGAGAAAGAGCATGAAAAACTACTAATTTCCATACCTTAAGCCTTTGATTTCTCCTCCTTTTCTTCCCCTTCTTGTGAGCCATCCCCTAGGGTTTTCTTTTGGTTTTAGGTAGAACTTGGTTGTGCATAATGAAGGGAGGAGAAGGGTGCATCATATATATAGGTGGAAATAAGTTATACTTTTCAAAAATTCTCATTTTGCCCTTCATACTTTGCATTTTCGTTTCTCCTTCATTTTAGCTCCTTTTTAAGAACCGTCTTTTCCATTATAAAATTTAGATTCTGAATCAGGTAAAATATCTTTGGAATCACTCAAATTGGAGCTGAAACCTTTCCGAATGAATCTGTCAAAGTTTGGGCACACTGACATTTGAAAACATCCACCAGAGGGGCTTTAGCTATCCTGAGGCTTTCCATGGTTTTTAGGGCCTCTGAGAACCCTGGAGAACTCAAGACTTTCATTTAAAAAGCCCTCCTGTGTGTTTCTCAAAAAGTGCCCATATTTATAAAAATGCCACTGTCCTTTTAGCAAATTTTTCGAATTACTCTGGCCTTGATTTCTGGGCAACTCAAGGCTCAAATCCTCATTTTCTAATATTTAAAATTTTATCATAATTTTAGTTGACCCTAATTCCTTCTATTTCAGGGACTTCCTTTTGTATCTGGCCCATTTCTGCCATTTACGGAGAAACCGAACATTGCGTTTCTCACGTTTACGGAGGGACCAGATGTTACAATCCCTAAGTACACCAAATTTCTCAAGGAAATATGTACCAACAAGAGGCAGTTAAGAGGGAATGAGAAATTCAATTTTTGGCAAGAATGTTTAAGCACTTATACAACTAACATTGCCCACTAAATGTTAAGATTTTGGCACTTTTATAATTCCATGCACTATTGAAAATTTTGAGTTTTTTGATGATTTGATTGATTTTAGTGCTACTATAAATGTTATGCCTAAATCAGTGTACTTATCTTTGCAGATGGGAGAGCTGAAACCTACAGGAGTCGTTGTACAGCTTGTAAATAGGAACATCACTTATCCTTCAAGAGTTTTAGAGGATATTCTAGTTAAGGTAAAAGATTTGATATTTCCAACTGATTTTTATGTCCTTAACATGAAGGATGATAGATATAGGTCTCATGGTCATGCCCCACTCATCTTAAGTAGAGCTTTTTTAAAAACTACAAAGACAATTATAAATGCATATGAGGGTACTCTTCAAATGGAGTTTGCTGGCAATGTGATAAAATTTAATATATTTGATGCCATGAAACACCCATATGATAACTCTATTTTTAGTGTGAGTCTGATTGATATGCTAGTTGATGATGCCAGTGCTAAATTTAGGGATAGAATGTTGACTGATTCTTGTGATACTGCTGATCTTGATGATTCTCAAAGACACATTTGTGATGATTCTCATTCTTGTACTATATGTGGATAAATTGAAGAATTTTTTAGCTTGTATGATGGTATTGACTTTAGAAAATCTATCGCTGATTACACTAATTTTGTTTCATCTAGAACCTTTATTGATTTTATTGATTTTGTTGTTTTCCTTGGTTCTAATGAGTCTTTACATGCTGATATGGATAGTTTGGGTAATCATGATACTGATATTCACTTGACTGCTGATTCTTTTGATTCTTCCTATGCTACTGATGTTCCCAAGGATGGCTCTTCTATCTATGAGTTGTCTGAACAAATATTTGGCATGGAAGAAATTGAAATCAAACCACTCATACCTTCAATTAAGCAAGCTCCTACCTTAGAGCTCAAAACACTACCAGACAATCTCAAGTATACCTATTTGGAAAAAGTTAAGAAGCTTCCTATGATTATAGCTAGTGACATTGTCCCGGAGGAAGAAGAGAAGCTTTTAGAGGTCTTGAGAAAAAGAAGACAAGTAATAGGGTGGACTTTAGCAAATATACCTGGCATTAGCCCTAACACTCGTATGCATCGAATCTTGTTGGAGGATGGGGCAAAGCCAGTGAGACAACCTCAAAGGAGACTGAACCCACTTATTCTGGATGTGGTTGAAAAGGAAGTTTCTAAAATTTTGTCTACTGATATTATATATCTTATTTCTGATAGTTAGTGGGTTACTCCCGTGCAGGTTGTAACATCCATTTTTTCTTGAAAATGAGAGAAAACGTAAGAAACGTAACGTATGGTTTCTCCGTAAATGAATGAAACTCACCGGATACAAAAGGAAGTTCCCCAAAATGATGTAGTTAAGGTCTTAAAAAGTTTAGGAAGCATTCTAGACTCCTAAAAATGAGAATCCTAGGCTCAGATGAAAAGAAAAATAGAGCTAGAATGAAGAAATAAATTGTGATGAAACATTGACGAAATGTGAGGGCATTTTTGTCATTTTGAGTAAATTTTAGAATTCACATAGGCGGGCTTTTAAAATGAAAGTTTTGAGTTCTCTAGGGTTCTCAGAGGCCTTGAAAACCATGGAAAGGCCCAGGACAGTTAAAACCCCTCCGGTGGATGTTTTCTAATGTTGGTTGACCCAAATTTGATTAATTTGTTTGGGAAGGTTTTAACTCCAATTTGAGTGATTCCAAAGGCATTTTACTAAATTAAGAATCTAAATTTCATAATGGAAAAAACGGTTCTCAAAAAGGAGTTAAAATGAGTTAGAAACGAAAATGCCAAAAACAAAGGGTAAAATTAGAATTTTTGAGAAAGTGGAAGCTTCTTGAACACACTTTAAGTTTCTTATTTCTTCTCCCCTTCATTTGAATGACCCATTCTGCCCAAAAACTAGAGAAAACACCAGCTCTCTTAGGTGCACCATGGAGAAGAAAGGAGGAGAAAAAGCAAGGAAAACGTAAGGAATTTCTTGGATTTTCATGCTCCTTCTTCTTCCAAACTTGTTCCTCTCCTCTTGAGCTTTCTTCCTATGATTATAATGAAGTTTATAAATCTGTTTTAAGGGAGAAATTAAGGGGAAAATTCGGATTTGAAGAGAAAAGTTCAAAGAAGACAAGATTCAAGTGAGAAAAAGCAAGAAAATAAGGTAATTTCTTCTTCCATAGTTGCTACCCCTTGCTCCTCTTTCTCCACCATTTTGCCCTACTCAAGAAACCCTAGGAGAGTTTTATTTTTAGGTAGAAACAAGGGTGATTCTTAGGAAAAAGGGTGTAGAGATTAAGAATATGCAAAGAGAATTAACAAATAACCATGGAAATTCAAGATGCAAAGTCTAGGATTTCATATGTTCCTTGCAAAATCTGATTTGATACCTTAATTTCTATGCCTAAATGAGAGTTTAAATGAGCTCCTAAGATCTCTAGAAGTCTCCCCATGTGCTTCCTCCATCAAGAAAATAAAGCAAAGTCCACAGAGTCTAAAACCTAATATAGGTTCAGCCAAGAGAGGTTCATGTAGTTAGGGATAGTTTTAAATTTTTCTAAGCCCATTTTTGAGTTATATATGATGAATGAATATGAGGGGAAGCCTTGGGAAAATTTAAAAAGCTTATAGAATGAGTTAATGCTTTATGCTCCATAATATGACTTAAAGAAGCAACATGTAGTTAGGCTCTTTATTTTAATTGTGTGATGATCCAAGAGGCTTCAAAGGAGTCAAGAATCATATTTAAAAAGAAAGAATGGAGCCTAAAATTTATTTGATGAATGTTGCTTCATTAGGTGCTTTCTTGGAAACATAAAAGGATCAATGAGTCAAGCTAGTATCTAAGCAAGTTGTGTGGCCTTAGACTTTACTTCAAGAGATAATTAGCTTCCATATGATGTGTCTAGGGCAAGAGGAATGATCTCTACCTTTTTGGGTGTGTGAGGTCAAGGGTGAGGATTCAAAACTTAAGGAAAAAGTGTACAAATGCTCACAAGGTAGCTCTCTTTACCTTCTCTTATGCATAGATGTGTACTTACATTGTCTTGAATGTGTGTATGTATGTTTTAAACCATGAAAAGTATTCTAGCATGATTTTATATGTCATGGTGCCATGATAATGTATTATGTTTCCAAATGATGTTTATGATGCTTACTTTGGTTTGTTTGAGTGTGCTGAGGCCAAGGACCTTTAACCATGGTGAGAATGAACTAAGAACCCTTAAGATTAGTTAAGACAAAGTAAAGAGTCTCCTAAAAGTGAGGTTGACTCCCAAGAGTATGGTTAAGTCCAAGAACCTGTTAAAGAATGGGTGAGGTAAGTCCAAAATCCACAAGTAAATAGGTAAGGCCAATCCACTTGCTTGGCAAGCCTATATATGCTATGTATAACTTTTTCAAATACTAAGAATGCTTCTTGAATGATTACACATGTCCATATGCCATGCATGCATTTGTGAGACTTGTTTTGCATGCTTTATGTATGATTGAATGGGAGATGAGTTATTAGGATTCTTTGAATCTCATCCCCTCCTCTCCAATATTCTAACATACTAAGTGGACCAAGAGACCAAGGGAATGGAAGCCAACTACATGAGAAATGAAAGCATGACACTAAAGTGTTGGAATTGTGTTCTTTAAGGCCATATTGATGTCAAATGATGTAACCCATTGTTGTATATGGTCTATGACCTCTTGAACATGTATAATTATATTAATATGTGATGTATAAATGAGAGGATATGTTATGTGAATACTAAAACATGATTTGAGTATGTAATGGCAAATTGTGCTTGAAAGTTTGATGCAAGCATGTATAAATGCGAGTGAAATGGCCAAATTGAGAGACATGAGGTTTGGGACCATTTGGGCAGCTCACACAAGTCTTAATTATACTTTTACACTTTCCCAAGAGGTGCCAAATCCCAAGGAAAGCCATTTGGACATTTTGGTATCCTATATGGAGCTAAAATTGACCATAATGGAACCCTATGTCACTTTTTATCCGAATGAGCTCTTCTTGATTTGAGATTTGACATGCAATTAGAGCTTGTTAAGATCTTTTTGGGAAGCTAAATAATAGAATTTTTGAAGGTCAAGAGAATATTTGATGAATTTTCAAAGTTAGAAAAAATTCTGGTTTTGGTCTAATGCACCATTTACTTAGCCCAAAAATGATTTCTGTCACACAGGGCTCAAATGATGTCCAATTGCTATAAAAGTTTATACAGAGAAACTAGAAATTCCCAGTGACTTATGCCAACTAGGAGAACCTCATTTGAAGGTCTAGAGAGGGAGATAAATTTTCAAACATTCTATCCAGTACCAAGTACTACAACTGACATCAGGTACTATTTGATTAGGTTTCGAGGTCTGGGCGTGCCTAAACTGGTCTGGAGTTATTTTTTCCCTCTATTTAACATCCACAACTTTCCATATTGGTATTATTTATATGGATTGGATTTTTTTGGAATTAAGTGGACATTTTTGAAGTTTGCTGCAGAATTTCGGGATAGTATTAGTGGACAGCCTGACCTATAGACTTTTTTGAATGTCAAATATCCTCTGTGTTAGATGTTATGGTTTGGACATATTTTTAGCATGAAGTATCCAGAATGGCTGATAATGCATGATTTTAATTTTTTTAGAATTAGTTATGATTTTCCAAAATTTGTGACAGAAAAGAGGAAAAATTTGGCCGAAAATATACACATTTATCCACGAGATGTATGCCACTTTTAATGATGCAAATGAGTTGTATTCATATAATTAAATATGAAAATGTGATGCATGAGCTCATATGGTCCACGGGACACCGAAAGAAAAATTTATATGCGATGTAACACTACAATATTTACTTTTTATATGCTACTTTCTTGTATTCTTGTGAATTCCATAACATGAGACTTGGAAATAGCAAGAGGTAAAGCTAGAAATATATGTGTTACACAGGTGGTTCCAAAAAAATTAAGGATCATAATGGTTCGAAATGAAAATAATGAATTGGTGCCCACTCGTGTACAGAATAGTTAGAGGGTTTGCATTGATTTTAGGAGGCTTAATTTAGTTACTAGAAATGATCATTACCCTCTCCCTTTTATTGATCAGATGCTTGAATGTTTAGCTGGGAAGTCTCATTACTATTTTCTTGATAGATTTTCAAGTTATTTCTATATATGCATATCTCTGAAGGATCAAAAGAAGACAACGTTTACTTGCCCATTTGGAACATTTGCCTACAAAAGAATGCCTTTTAGTGTTTACAATGCCCCTGGAACTTTCCAGTGGTGCATAGTTTCCATTTTTAGTGAATTTGGGAACATTGTATAGAAATTTTTATGGATGATTTCACTATATATGGGAACTCTTTTGATGACTACCTATCTGGTCTAGATAGAGTCTTAGTGAGATGCATAGAGAAGAACCTTGTACTTAATTTTGAAAAGTGCCATTTTATGGTTCGGAAAGGTATTGTATTAGGTCATATTGTATCTAAATAAGGCATAGAGGTTGATAAGCTAAGATAGATGTTGTAATATCTGGTTCTCTGAAAACAAAAGAAAACGTGAGAAATGTAACGTATAGTTTCTCCGTAAACGAACGAAACTCATCGGATACAAAAGGAAGTCCCCCAGAATGATGTAGTTAAGGTCCTAAAAATTTAGGAAGCATTTTAGACGCCTAAAAATCAGAATCCCAGGCTCAAACGGAAAGAAAAACGGAGCTAGAATGAAGAAACAATTTCTTACGAAAAGCCTACGAAACGTAATGGCATTTTGTAATTTTCAGCAATTTTTGGAATTTACATAGGAAGGCTTTTTAAATGAAAGTTTTGAGTTCTCTAGGGTTCTCAGAGGCCCTAAAAATCATGGAAAGCCCCGGGACAGTTAAATCCCCTCCGATGGATATTTTCCAATGTCGATTGACCCAAACTTTGACCAGTTTGTTCGGTAAGGTTTTAGTTTCAAATTGAGTGATTCCAAAGGCATTTTATTAAATTGGGAACCTAAATTTTATAATGGAAAAGACTGTTCTAAAAATGGAGCTAAAACAAAGGAGAAACGAAAATGCAAAGTACAAAGGGCAAAATTGAAATTTTTGAGAAAGTGAAAGCTTCTTGAACACACTTTAAGTTTCTTATTTCTTCTCCCCTCCATTTGCACGACCTATTCTACCCAAAAACCAGAGAAAACACCAGCTCTCTTAGGCACACCATGGAGGAGAAGAAAGGAGGAGAAAAAGTAAGGAAAAGGTAAGGAATTTCATGGTTTTTCATGTTTTCTCCTTTCCAAACCTCTGCTTCTCCATTCCCCTTTCTTTCCTATGATTATAATGAAGTTTATAAATCTATTTTAAGGGAGATATTAAGGGAAAAATTCGGATTTGAAGAGAGGACCTTAAAGAACACAAGATTCAAGTGAGAAAAAGCAAGAAAATAAGATAATTTCTCTTCTTATGGTTGTCATCTTTGGTTTCCTTCTCCACCAAGCATGAATCTAAGGAAAAAAAGGTGTGGAGATTAAGAATATACCAAGGGAATTATCAAAAAGCTATTAGAAATCAAGATGCAAAACCTAGAGTTTCTAGTGCACCATTCAAATTCTGAATTTGTGTGATGATTCCTAGGTTTAATTAAAGGTTTATATGAGTTCTTGAGACACCTAAGATGCTCCCCACAAGCTTCTCCCATCAAGCAAATAAAGAAATCTCCAAGAAGCCCTAAACCATGCTATGTCTCGGCCAAACCATGTTCATGGTGCTAGGGAGAGTTTTAGATTTTTCTAAGGCCATTCTTGAGTCATATTTGATGAATGAAAATGAAGGGAGGCCTTGGGAAAAATTTAAAACTCATGGAAAGTGATTTGGTGTCTTAGGTTCCATATTATGACCTAAAGAAGCAACATGGTGCTAGGCCTTTTGTTTTAATGATGTGATGACTCCAAGAGGCTTAAAAGGAGTCAAGAATCATATTTGAAAGGAAAGAATAAGGCCTAGAAATCATTTGAGGGGTGTTGCTTTATTAGGTGTCTTTACAAACCATAATGGAGGTTGTAGAGCAATCTAGTGTTTCACCTAGTTATGTGACCTTAGAATATGTTTCATGAACCTAATTGCCTCCCATAAATTGTATCTAGGCCAAGAGAAACCATCTCCACCAATTTGTGGATGTGTGGCCGAAAGAGGAGGCTTGAAATCTAAGGAAAAATTATGTAATTGTGTGTAAGGTAGCTCTCTCCACCTTTTCTCATGCATAGATGTGTGTTTAGCTTGTTTTAGAATGTGTATATATGTAATTTCAAGCTTTGAAAAGTATGCTAGCATGCCTTTATATGCCATGATCCTTAATGCCATGTTATGTTTCTAAATGAGTACATGATATTTGCTTGAGTTTTCTTGAGTGTGAAGAGGCCAAGAACTCTTCCCTTTAGTGAGGATGAGCCAAGAACCCTTGAGCTTGGTTGAGACAAAGTAAAGAGTCTCCCAAAAGCAAAGTGGGCTCCCAAGAGTATGGTTGAGTCCAAAGCTCTCAAAGAATGGATGAGGCAAGTCCAAAATCCATGAGGAGAAGTGTAAGGCCAATCTAAATACTTGGTAAACTCTTGAATGTCTTGTATAAATTGTTCATATGCCAAGGTTGCTTTTAAAATGTCCATGGCTTTAATTTTCTCCATGCATGCATTTGTAAAGCTTGCTTTACACATATTATGTATGATTGAATAGGAGATGAGTTATTGAGATTCTTTGAATCTCATCCCCCCCTCTCCAATGATCTAACATGCTAGGTGGACCAAGTAATTATGGTGAAGGGAGCCAACAACAATGAAGAAGAGAGATTAACAAGCTTATGCCTTGTCTTCTCCATTTTAGAACCATAATGATGGTTCATGATGTATATGATGTTGCAAATGTACTATGAACCTTAAGACATGTGTACATATACTATTATGTGATGTTTAGATGTATGAATATGATATATGACTTCTAGCATTTATTTTGAGTATGTAATGCCAAAGTGTGCAATGTGGAAATTTGATAGAAATGTGCATAAGTGTGGGTTAAATGGCCAAAATGAGATGCATGAGGTTTGGAACCATTTGGGCAACTCATACAAGTCTTAAATATGCTTTTAGACTTGCCAAAAAGTTGTCATAACCAAGGGAAAGCCATTTGGCAAATTTGGTACCTCATATGGAGCCAAATTTGACCATAATGGAACCCTATATCACTTTTTAGCCAAATGAGATAGTCTTGATCTGAGATTTGGCATGAAATTATCTCTCATTGAGAGCTTTTTGGGAAGTTAGAGATCATAATTTTTGGAGGTCTACAGAATATTTGATGATTTTTTAAAGTTGGCAATTTCTATGGTTTCTGGTTTACTGCACTATTCATTTGGTCCATATTTGTATTATGTCACACAAGGCTCAAATGATGTCCAATTACCATGAAAATTTATACAGAGAAACTAGACAATCACAGTGACTCATAGAAGCACCACATTTGGAGGTATAGAGAAGGAAATATGAATTTTTGAAGTTTCTGTCCAGTATCAGTAGTTTTGCTCGACCAGAAGTGTTGTTCCATTGAATTCTGAGGTCTGACTTGATGAACTAATCTGGAGATATTTTTTATCTCTATTTAACATCCACAAATTTCTAGATTGATATCATTTGCATGGATTGGATTTTTGTGGAATTAATTGGACATTTTCAAAATTTTCTACAGAATTATATGATAGTTCCAAACTTTAATCTGACCTCTGGACCATTTTGAATGTCAAACGTCCTCTTTGATGAATGTTACGACTTGGACATATTTTTAGTATGAATTAGACATCCATATCTTCCTAAAATGACCAGGATTGCATTTTTTTTATTTTTTTATATTTAGTTATGATTTTCCAAAATTTGGTCAGAAAATGGAGCAAATCCTGCCGAAATTAAACAAGCCCATTTCATGCTTCATTTCAGTTTCTGTGAGTTGTGGACATGATTTTATGATGTAAATGAGTTGTAATGATGTATCTAAATGTGAGAATGCATAGCATAAGCCCACACAATCCACGTGACACCTATTGAAATTTTTAAGTATGACGCAACGCAAATAAACCAATTATTTTTTGTCCCTTTTTCATGTGCTCTCATGGAAATGATGATGTGAAGCTTATGAATGTAATGAAATGAGTTAGAATTTATGGTGTTACATTTATTGGTATCAGAGCAAAGTTCTAGGCTCTTTCGGATTAGATTTGGCTTGAGGATATAGTAATAGGGCTATGTAAAAGGCTAGAATGAATAGGTAGAACCTTGTATGAGACATGTTAGGTGTATGAGTATAGTTTATGGCTTATTCATGATGAGTAAGTGGTAGAATGGTCTTAGAGTAGTTAGTGGACACCAGGAAAGAGTAGCCTCTAGAGTAGCTTAAGCAGAGTTAAGTTTGAGCAGTGTTGAGGAATCCGACGGCTAGAGCTTGATGAGATATAATAGCTCGCCAGGATCAGTGGCAAGCCCTAGACATAAATGATGAGAAATGATCTTATTGATATGAAGAGGCTTGCTAGAGAGAGTACTTGAGGCCTAATTCCCTGGTAGTCATACTCAAGCTATTCCGAGATGTCCTGCTTAATGCAGAGACGAGTAATGATGCAGCGTGGTATGAGATAAGACTGCGACTACACAGGACTACTAGCCATAACACCCAATTGTCTAGATGAATCCCAAAGCCCAAAAGGCTAATTCCTTTAGGGCAGAGGTTGAGTTACAAGCTACACCCTAGAGCCTAACAGCCCGAAGGTAATAGCTAGTTATGTATGAATGAAGTAAGAGGTAGAACCCCTAGCTTAATGACGGGCTAGATATAAAGACTATGAGGCTTGGATTAGTGGCTAAAGATGAAAGGCCGTTAGCCATGGCCAATTAGTTACTTAGCCGCGACCAATTAAGGAGTTAACCATAGCCAATACTCATATAGGAAAACTAGGGCAAACCCGAGGCTAATTAGCCATAGTGAATGATGTGTTAGCCATGGCAAATGGCACCATGAATGCCTTGTTGGTCATATTTAGGCCAACTTGAGAAAGGAGTTGATAAGGGGTCAGACGACCCACAGAAAGTGGGAACCCCTAGCATAAGTAGAAAAAAGGGTATTGAATAAAGTTATGAAAGATTAATAAGAAATGCATGGGCCTAGCAAATGAGCTTAAGAAAAGAGCTCAGCATAGAAAAAGTTAGACACAGAGATGATAAGGTTGATGAGACCCGCCTTTAAGATGTTGACTCCAACCTAGAATTCTACCCAGTAAGACACTAAATGATAAAATGGTAGTGTAGTCTCGAAACAATGTAAGATAAAACTACTAGCAGTGAGGCACATAGTAAGTGTGGCCTAGAAAGATGTACCTCATAGGTAACACCTACAAGTAACTATGAGTAATAGTAATAGAGGCTCAAAAAAGAATGAGGATAGTTAGTAAGCTACAGGTCCGATGAGATGGCTAACCAGGCTGAGCATAAGCTAAAGCCTACAGAAGATGACCAATAGCATCATTCCAGGTGAGATATATGAATGCAAGGTTCAATAAAAATTTTCCCTGGATCAAAAAAAAGAAAGATGAGACATCCTCATGTCAAGGAAACTACCTAATAGTAGTTAGTAATTTCCCCTAGATAAACCCCCCTGATTGTAGAGCATAATGATAAAAGAAGCAAGGAAGAGCTGAGAAATTAGCTACAGAAAAGATACCCTCGCTTTAGTCATGATTAAATGAGTAAGCTAAACCCAAAAAGGTAAATAGATATGGGTCTAAAAATTAGTTAGACGAGCTCCCTAATATGAGAATGATATAGGGTTAAGGCACACGAGTGATTAGAGCATCCAGTAGAGCATAAGCTTTCTGTAAGATAGAGTCTGGACATTGAGAGCACGTGTCCTGGATTGGGTTAGTAGAACCCTAGAAATAGTATACTGTACTCCTGAGGATGAGACTAAAGAGGCTGAACAGAGAAAAAGGCAGGCTTTAATCCGAATGTAAAAATAAGTTAAGATAGATAGGTAGTGCCTTAGTACCCTCAGGGAAGCTCGAGAGAGAGCTAGAGACCACCTAAGAAGGCGAGCCTTATATTATGTAGAGAAAGAATGTAAGCCTAGAAAAAGAAGGTAAGCCGAGAGCGCTATAAAATGAAATTCCTAGGATTATGTGAAATTAAATCCTTCTTACCAAGGGATGGTCTAGTTAAGGGTAGAGTAAGAGTATAAAAAAAAATTAGACCCCCTTGATGTTACAGAGAATAAATAAGTGGAGGAACCCCAGGAAAATGCAGGTACTCTTGAGCGTAAAGAAACCTGAACTGGCAATAGAAACAACCAGTAGTAGAATATCCTTTTACCTAAGTAAGAGGATAAGAAAGGTAGAGAGAGAAGATATGACAATGTTCAAGCTGTGGACATATTAAATTGAAAATAGATATTCAGTTAATGTGCTTGAGTACTTAAGAAAGCACACTTGTCATTGGCATAGATTTCCTTCTAGCATGATACTGCCGAAGTAAAAATAGCTGGACGATATAGAAAGATCTAGGGATGTAGTAGAGGAAGAATCCTACTTTCCCCGAGTACTTTACCAAAATAAGGCAGATATAGAAAAGTAAGAAAGGGATACTTTAGATTATTGGGAAACTTATAATATACAGGCGATAATGGCCTTGAGCTCAGTCATGAGATGCCTGTGTATTAGTGTTTGATGTTATGGTTTGCTTGCAACAATGGTCATATGATATTAGGCCTGATCAACCTAATAGTAATGTGACTTAAGTGTATAGCAAACGATGACATCAATCACCAAAGTGTTCCAGTAATCGAAGAGTATCCTAGTTAGTTAAAGAATGAGATGAGTCAGAGAAAAAAGGTAAAAGGGATTCCAATAATATCAGAATAATAAGAAAAGCATGTAGAAAGGAATCCCCAGTAGAAAATGTTCAGATTTAGTATGCATAGCCCGAGTCCCTTATAATATATGTAAATGAAATGAATAGGGACTAGTGTATAACGTCTCTCCTACCAGAGATGTTCACCACACTTAGTGTATGAGATGCCCTAGTGCCAAGGCACTTAAAAGCAGAATGTGGGCATAGTGAGAACAGTAGGATATGAGAGGAAGGCTAAAACAAGTATATGTAAGTAAGTAAGTCAATAAAGTAAGAAACGAAAGCCCAAGTGAAAAAGCGGCTGAAGTGGGAATCTGAGGATCCTATGAGGAGTGATGAATGAAAATTAAAACACTCCCTAGTATTATTATGATGGGATCCTAGAGAATGAGATGACACAGAACCCACTTCACACGAAGAGCATGATGTACTTCTGAGTTTAGCCTTAGCTATTATGAGCGATGGTAACTGGACTCAGTGAGTATGTATTTTACTATTAGATATAGTAATCTTAGGCTTTGACATCTCCCAGAGATGGATTGCAGTAGATCCCAACATGGCTCAGCGGGATGCACTAGACCCTAGCAAGGCTCTGAGAGGTCGCAGTAGACCCAAGGGTCACAGTAGATCCCACAGAATTACAAAAAGCTCTAGCCACAGCATGGTAGATCTCTGGTAGAAATGATAGCCTAAGATAATTTTATAGAATAGTTAGTCTCAGAGACTATTACAATTTCAGTTAGCTTTTATCTTAAAGACTAGAGACCTCTTGAGTCTGGTAAACCATTGCTACAGAGATATGAAGGCTTTACTCAGATAGTTAAACCACTGACTAGCTCTCTTTAGAGATGAGCACGATGTATGGGATGAGGAAAGCAAGAAATAAGCTTTCCAGAGTTAAAGTCAGATGAACCTACCTAGTAGACAATAGTCCTGACTGAGGGAAAGAGAGATCCCTACATGCTAGCTTATGTATTCAGAAAAGGGTCAGGTGCAGTTTCTATATGAGGTAAGTGGTACAGTATGTCTCCAATTGGCAAAACTGTGAGAATAGCTAGCATCCCATCAGAGCCCAGCAGTAGTTAGTGGTAGTAGCTCTTCAGTGCCAGTATGAGACATACAAGTTAGGCCTATCAGTGTCGAAATAAGGGACTATAAAATGCCACTGCAAGTGAGCAAAGAAAGTGAGAAAAGTCCCAGCCTACAAAGATAAATATAGTAGTAACAGAGAAAATGGGATCATTAAAAGCATAAACTCCTCAAAGGAGTTGTAATCCCAGTACATAATTGCGATGTGAGGCCTATGACAGAAAGAATGTAAATTATAATCATGGGATGAGCTAGTGAGAAAGAACGCAGAGATGAATAGTGGACAATACTTGTAAGTAAGTAAGCAAATAGATATAAACCTCTGATGGCTATAATGATCAGAAAAGATGATGAGATGTTATGAGAAGTCATTTAGAAAGGATATGGGAGATGTGATATGAAATAAGTTACCTCCCGAGATGTGTAAATGAGTCCACTTAAAGAAATGTTAATCCTACAAATGGGTTAACATTAACCCGACATGATTAGTAAGCTCTCCTAGGATAGGCCTCTAGAGTTAGAAATTTCTTTTCCTTATGAGAAAGAATTAACTAGTATTTTATAGCAATAGAGCCCGTACTAAGAGGTAGTAATAAAAGTTCCCTAGCTGAAAGAAAATTTGAAAAAAATGAAATCGCTAAGAAAGTGTATAAAGCCAAGAAGAAGGGAAAGAAAAGAATAGTTAGCCAAAAAAGAAAAGAGTAAGAGAAGTGTACCCCAAAATTTCGAGGACGAAATTTATTTAAAGGGGGAGAAATGTAATATCCGATTTTCCAAAAATGAGAGAAAATGTAAGAAACGTAATGTACGATTTCTCCATAAACAAACAAAACTCACTGGATACTACTTCTACAATCCTAATGAGAATAAATTGTTTATTGCTCGAAATGGTATCTTCCTAGAAAGAGAATTTATCTCTAAAAGAACTAGTGGGAGTAAGATACATCTCGAAAAAGTTCAAGAGCCACAAAATCGCATTGAGCCAGAAATGGAAAAATGAGAAGACTCACAATAAGTTGTTGAGCCTGCTCAAGTAACACAAGGCCCACAAAGGTTTGATAGGACATGACATCAGCCTTAAGGATATGGATTTATTTTAACTAAAAGTCATGATGTGTTGTTCGTTGATCAAGATGAGCCAACTACCTATCAAGAAGCTATAATGGGATCAAACTCTAAGACATGGCTAGAAGCCATGAAGTCTGAGATACAATCCATGTATGATAATTAGGTATAGACCTTGATTGACCCACCTGAAGGTATAAAAATCATTGGGTGCAAATGGTTTTTAAGAAGAAAATTGACATGGATGGCCAAATGCATACCTTCAAAGCATGATTGGTTGCAAAAGGATTCAAATAAACTCATAGTATAGACTATGATGAAACCTTTTTGCCAGTCGCCATGAATAAATCAATCAGGATCCTTCTTATCATTGCAGTGTACCATGATTTACGAGATATGGCAGATGGATGTCAAAACAACTTTCCTTAATGGGAAGCTGCTTGAAGATGTGTACATGACATAGCTTGAAGGTTTTGTACATTCAGAGGATTCTGGGAGGTTTGTAAGTTTCAAAAACCCATTTATGGGTTGAAACAAGCATCTCAGAGTTGGAATCATCACTTTGACAAAGTAGTCAAAGATTTTGGATTTATCCAAAATATTGATGAACCTTGTGTCTATAAGAAGGTTAGTGAGAGCATAGTTGTATTTCTAGTGCTTTATGTTAATGACATCCTACTCATTGGAAATGACATACCTACCTTGCAGAATGTCAAGACTTGGTTAGGAAAGTGTTTCTCAATGAAAGACTTAGGCAAAGCCACTTACATCCTAGGGATAAGGATCTATATCTATAGAGATAGATCTAAAAGGCTAATCGACCTAAGTCAGAGCACTTACATAGACAAAGTATTGCATAGATTTAATATGCAAGATTCAAAAAGGGGTTATATACCCATGTTTCATGGCATCAATCTTAACAAGACTTAGTGCCCTAACACACATGATAAGCAAGATCGCATGAGCAAGATTCCATGTGCCTCGGGTATTAGATCTATCATGTATGCTACGTTATGCACTCGATCAGATATCCCATATGCCTTAAGTATAACTAGTAGATAACAATCAGATCTAGGTGAGAGTCACTAGACTGCTACTAAGAATATCCTGAAATACTTAAGAAGGACTAAGGATGTATTCTTGATCTATAGAGGATTAGAAGATGGGCTTGTTGTAAATGGTTACATAGATGCAAGTTTCCAGTCCAACAAGGATGATTATAGATCATAATCAGGATTTGTATTCTATTTGAATGGTGAAGCAGTCAACTGGAAGAGCTCCAAACAAGCACAGTAGCTAATTCTACAACAAAAGCTGAGTACCTAGCAGCATCAGATGCAGCTAAGGAAGCTGTTTGTATTAAGAAGTTCATCACTGAACTAGGAGTGGTGTTGACCATCTTAAATCTAATAGATCTATCTTGTGACAACAACGGTGCTATAGCACAGGCTAAAGAGCCGAGGTCACATCAAAGAACCAAGCACATACTCAGGCGATATCACCTTATTAGAAAAATCATTGATAGGGGTGATATAAAGATATACAAAGTACCAACTGATGACAATGGATCCACTTACTAAACTACTTGCCCAGGTAAAGCATGAGCGTCATGTTAGGTCAATGGTTATTAGACACATCAATGATTAGGCCTAGTGTAAGTGGGAGTTATTAGAGATTGTGCCCTAGGCCAATCATTGTATTGCAAACATTGTATTTTATTAAAAAATAAGAGTTTTTACATTATTATTATATTTTTTTTTCCATGTTTTATATAATAATATCCTTGGATAAATCATATTGATTATCCTAAATATCCCTAGTCGATCATCATTATGGGAATGATAATGAACTAAGACTAGTATGATTTTGATTGATGATTATGTGTTAATCATGTATAAAGATACGAATCAAAATCATAGCCATTTGTTAGGAAACAAGATGCTGGATCGACCCGCCATAAGATAGTTACATGGATTAAGTCATAAGCGTATCTTATGTATAACCGTATCATCGAGCTCTTAGACTTAAGATCACCATAGTTTCTAACATGAGGAACACTATTTTTGGCATAGTCAAAAGTCATCTTTAATCGGGTGATCATAAAAGCTATGATCGGGTATAGTGAAATTCATATAAAAGAAGATGAGAAGTCAAGATAGGATTTGTCCCTCCGATTAATAGAGAGATATCTCTGGGCCCCTCGATAAGTGGGCTTGAGAAATGCATGGCTATGCTGAATGGAAGGGTTTTCATTTGTACTATCAATCTACACGTAGATCGAGAAAGTGACAATCAAGTAATATGAGGATGACATTTCCATGCCTCATACTTAATCTAGATATTGTGTGACAAAAGGGATGTGATAAGGTTATATGACAGGTTGCATCGGATCACCGATCCCTATATGATTTGGGTAGTTATAATGTCTTGCTAGAAACCGCTTGTGACTTGTGGGTCAAATAGTGTTATTAGCCCACTGCCAACATCATATGGGCCTACAGGGTCGCACATAAGAACAAGTCAACTCGAGCTAAAATGTCCAAATTCATTGAATCTGAAATTGCATCTAGATTCAATGAATGTAATCTCCAAATTCATTGAATACATTCATTGAATCTGAAATTACGTCTAGATTCAATGAATGTCACGTTCAATCTAAGGTGGAAGAATTTTATAAATAAATAAATATATATTTGATATATATATATATATATAATTTATAAAATTTGAAATATATATATTTATATATTCGAAATATATATATCCTTCAATTAATTTAAATCAATTAGTTTTAAATTCAAAATTTATATGATAGATTTAAATTTAAACTAATATGATAATTTAAATTTAATTTATGAGATATATTAAATTTGAATTAAGTTCTAGATTTATATTAAATAATTAGTTAAAATTTAAATCTATTAGATAAACTTAAATTTAAACTAATCTATTTAATTCAAATTTGATTTGATTTAAAATAATGTATTTTAAATTAATCAAATATATCTGAAACCCTAATAACATACCTTTATAAAAAGGTAGGAGGCTTGGGTTTCATAGAACGATAGAACTATAGAAAAACCTTAGAGGGAGACACCGTACAGATGGCATATGAACACTATACGGACATCTAGATAGAGAAAGTGTACGAACGCCGTACGGGTGTCTAGAGAGAGAAAGTGTATTGACACTGTACGGACGCCTAGAGAGAAAGAGGAAGAGGAGAGTGTCTTCTCTACCAAGAACGTGTACTGACATTGGTAAAAGGCGCTAGCACACCATTTGAGTTGAACATCCGTTCATGTGGATACCGGTAAAGGGAGCATATCTGTAGATCAATTCCTAAGATCCGACAAAAAATGTAAATATTTATATATTTATTCGATTTAAACAACATTGATGGATCCATGGGAAGGGATTCGGGGTTTTAATTTTTCGCTGCACATCCCAAAAATTCACAATAGGAGAAACATGAAATTCTATGAAATTTCTCACATTTCCTTGGTTTCTTCCTCCTTTTCTCTCCTCCTCTTGTGCACCTAAGAGAGAGATTATTTTTCTATATTTTGGACAGAAGAAGGTCGAGCTATATACGAGGAGGAAAAGTCAAGAAGCTCATGGAATGTTCAAGAAACTCAATTTTTCAAAAATTCTAATTTCGTCCTTCCGTAATAGCAATTTCGTTTTAGTTTCATTTTAGCTCCTTTTTAAGAATGGTCTTTTCCATTATAAAATTTAGGTTTCCAATTTAATAAAATGTCTTTGGAATCACTCAAATTGGACTTAAAATCTTCCCAAACAAATCTATTAAAGTTTGGGCTCACCACCATTAAAAAAAATACACTGGCGAGGCTTTACCGGTCCTGGGGCTTCCTATGATTTTCAGGGCCTCTGAAAACCCTGGGCAACTCAAATTTTCCATTTAAAAAGCCCTCCTTCATATTTTTTCTAAAATTTCACTTATTTACAAAAATGCCATTATGTTTTGTCAAATTTCATAACAATTTGTTTCACTGTTCTATCTCCATTTTTTCTTTTTGTCTGAGCCTGCAATTATCATTTTTAGGAGCTCAAGACTCTACCTAAATTTTTTGGGACATTATCTCGCTCATTTTAGAGGACTTGCTTTTATACGACTTATTTTGTCATCTTACAAAAATTACGTTCATTATAACATACATTCATACACATGAACATAAGGGTGCTAGGATATCATTCTCCAACATATGCATTCATCTAGCTTTAAGCTTGATATATACATCATAATTGCATACATTTAAACTTGTTCAAATGGTTACATCTCATATACATCATGTCTTTACAAACTTTGACATCAAATTACATTCAAAGCTATGCTATTATCAAAGTGTTGCACAACATACTCCTTGGCTCCCATTTTTGCTTCCTTGAGCTTCACCGAGACATGATTAAATGGAAAAAGGGGAAGAGTGAGATTCAAAGAATCCCAATAGCTCTTTACCCTTTCAAACATACATAATAGATGTATATACATGTCCAAGAATGCATGCATCACATTTACACTACTAGTGAACATACATAAAGCATTTTCCTTATTATAAAAACTCATACACATCATACATAGGCTCTAAAGGATATTGGTCTAGTCTCACCTATTTTCTTTAGGACTTTTAGATTCGCCTCACCTATTTTCAAGAGACTTTTGGCTTTGTCTCACTTATTCCTAGGGACTTTTAGCTCATCCTCACCCATTATAAGGGATTTTTGGCATAACCATACCCATTCAAGCCACTTTGCAATCATAAACACTTTTCAAGAAACATAATGTTACCATAACATGTAAGCAATGGCTAGGAACATTTCTCATAGGCCAAA
Organism: Erythrophleum fordii; assembly: GCA_032878935.1. Classification (NCBI taxonomy): domain Eukaryota; kingdom Viridiplantae; phylum Streptophyta; class Magnoliopsida; order Fabales; family Fabaceae; genus Erythrophleum; species Erythrophleum fordii. The sequence goes on along the minus strand of JAVQMF010000057.1, from coordinate 12,286,783 downwards.
CATACATATAAGCACTCAAAGACGAATAAACATCCAAGAAATGCATGAGAGAAAGGTTAGAGAGTTACCTTGAAACAAAACCACAAGCTTTTCTCTTTAATTCTTCTTTTCCTTTTCAATCAAGCTCATGCAATTAGGTGGCACTTGATTCTCTTGGCCTAGACACATTAAATGGGACATGTTTCAATCATAGGAACAAGCTCTAGCTTTATGCAAACTCTATGGAGGGCTACTTTCTCATATGACTACATAATGGCTCCATACAAGATACTATGAAGCAACTATTAGAATTCATGATCTTGGCTCCATTTTTTCCTTCAATCTAAGTCTCTTGACTCCATTTAAACTCCTTGGAGCCATCATAATTTTATTTCAAGGAACCTACACCTTAGTTTCTTCTTTATGTTTTAAAATGAAGCCTACACCTCTATCTCACAAACCAAGGTTTCTAAATTCATCCCAAGGCTTCCTTTGATGTTCATCTATCATATTTAGTCCCTTTCTAACCTTAGAAAAATTTAAAAATCTTTCTAGGTAGCCAAACTCTCCTAGCTGAGACACCCCCTATAATACCTTAGCCTTTTAGCTCTTACATAATAATCACATTGGCTATCCCAGCATGTCATTAGAATATTGATGCACATTTGCAAGAAAAGCTATACTTTTATACTAAGAAAATTTGCATGATTGGGAAGCCATATACATGATTCTTAGCTTTAGGCATCATATGAACTCATCAATATCATTTTCCATCCATAACATATCCATTCCAGTCATAAACATCACAATTCATCTCATATATCTTGGGCTTGAACCCATATATTAGAAAAATCAAGTTTTATTCTTGGGTTGGCATGTCTAGATTTTTTATATGAACTTTAAAAATTCATAACTAATTTAAAAAAAAATCAAAATCATGCATATAATAGCTTTCTAGAAAGCTCTAGATGTTAAATAATGGAAAAAATAGTTCTAGACCAATGCAATGGCATTTAACCTATGGAAATTGATAGAACAATACCAAATGTCAAGCTGCATTACTAGTACTATCATGTAATTTCAAAAATTTGGTTCTCCTTCTACAGAGCTCCAAATGAGGTGTTGTTGGTGGCTATGAAAAGCTTCTAATGTCTACTTTATGTCTTTAAGTTTTTCATAAGTATTGGACTTCATTTGATCTATGTGTGACATAGAGAAGCAAACTAATCATATAAATAGTGCACATACCATTTATACATAATTTGGCTAATTTAAAAAATCATAATAAATTCTTTAGAGCTTTAAATTGAGTACTCTTTAACTCTATGAAAAGCTATAGATGAGACCTATTTTTTGGCCAAATTTCATAGAAAAAATCATTTATTTGGTCAGACTTTTGTTCAGCACACATAATAGTCACTTTTAAAGTCCAATTTGGCATCTCAAAGCACCAAAAAGCTTTCTTCTCATTCCATAGCCACTTGGGCAAATCCAAAAGCATAATTAAAACAAATAAAATCATGCCAAATGATCCAATCCCCATGGAACTCATTCTCACCATGCCACTCACATTCATACACATGGACATAAAGACAAAGGAGTGGCAAAAGCTCACATTCTCATTCATTTGACTTACACATTGATACATACATCATATTTACATACATTTGGACATGTTCAATGGTTTACATCATATATACATCTCATGGTTCTAATTCTTAACACCAAAATGCAAATACAAGGCCTATTTCTCTATCCTTTTGTCAAAGTCTTGCTTTTCATAGTTGATGACCTCCATTTCTGTTAGGCATATGTAAGGGAAGAGTGAGATTCAAATAATCTTAATAGCTCTTAACCATTTCAAACATACATAATGGATGCAAATTCATGTCAAAGAATGCATATATGACATTCTAGCTACTAGTGAAGATACATAAAGCATTTTCCTTATCATACAAACTCATTCATAGCAAACATAAGCTCTCAAGGGCATAAGTCTACTCTCACCCAAATTTCTTAAGACTTTTGGATTTGCCTCACCCACTTTCAAGGGACTTTTGACTTAGCTTTACTCTTCTTGAGGCTTTTGACTTTGTCTTACCCATTTCTAGGGACTTTTTACTCATCCTCATCCATACTAAGGGACTTTTAGCACAACCATACCCATTCAAGCCACTTTGCATATATAAACACATTTTAAGAAGCATAATGGCACCATAGCTTGTAAGCAAAGGCTAGAAACATTTTTCATGGTTCAAACATACACACAAGCACTTAAAGACAAATAAACATCCAAGCCATGCATGTGAGAAAGGTTAGAGAGCTACTTTGAAGCAAGAACATCGCACTTTTCCCTTGAATTTGTCTTCCCCTTTTTAGCCAAGCTCATAGAATTAGGTGGCACTTGATTCTCTTCGCCTAGACATATCAAGTGAGGCATGAATCACTCATAGGAATAAGCTTTAGCCTTATGCAAGCTCTATGCAAAGCTACTTTCTCAAATGGCTCCAATATGTCTCCATACAAGGCATAATGAAGCAACTATTGGAATTCATTATCTTGGCCCCATTTTCTTCTTCAATCCAAGTCTCTTGACTCCATTTAGACTCTTTGGAGTTATCACAAATTCATTTTGAGGAGCCTAACTATAAGTTTCTTTCTTATGTCTCATTATGGAGCCTACACCTCCATCTCACAAACTAAGGCTTCTAAATTTTTTTTCAAGGCTTCTTTTGATGCTCTTCTATCATATCTAGCTCTATTCTAGGCTTAGAACAATTTAAAAAATTCCCTAGGTACAAGGAGCAATCTAGGCCAAGACTATGCAAGCAAATAGCACCCATGGAGTTAGCTTCATTTTCTTGAAGGGAATGGCTCATGTAAAGCTTCCTAGGGGTCTAAGGGACTCATACCATATCTTACATAAGCTAGAATACCTCTAGAAAAAATCAAATTTCATCATTTATTTTAAAACCCCAAGTTGTGTCAATTTGAATTTCTTACTTCTCTTTTTTATTCCACTTGCCTATTCTAAATCCCTATACTCTAAAGCATTTGTTCTTCCTTGATATGGTTAGAATTCAACTCCCCTTAGATGGGCTCTATGTACCTCCGTAAATGTGAGAAATGCGATGCCCAATTTCTTTATAAACATACAAAATTCACTGGATACAAAAGGAAGTTCCCTAGATAGAATAATTGGAGGCCCAATAAAATTAGAATAATATTCTAGACTTCAAATAATGATGATCTAAGGCCAGAGATGCCCTAAAAATTGAAGTTAGAATAACCAGATAAAATTTAATGAAAATACAATAGAACATAATAGTATTTTCGTAATTTTAGGCACATTTTAGAAAACTTAAGGGAGGAATTTTTAAATGGGAAAAATGGGTTTGCCAGGGTTCTCAGAGGCCCTAAAAACCATAGGAACCCTTAGAATGGTTTCACCCCTTCCAGTTTACGTTTTAGAGCGTCAGTTGACCTGAACTTTGACCGATTTGTTCGTGAAGGTTTTTAATTCAATTTGGATGAAATCAAAGGCATTTTATGAATTAGAGGACCTAAATTTTATGATAAAAAAGACAGTTCTCAAAAAGGAGTTGAAATGAGCCTAAGCAGAGCAAACAAGCACGTAGGGGCAAAATGGTCATTTTAAAAAATTGTAAAAGAAGCTTCTTAAGTAAGATTACACCTCATCACCTTTTCTAAACTTCCATTTGCAGAAATTTGAGCAGTCATGCCATGACATTAAGAGGGAAGAGAGAAAAGAAGTTTAAGCTTCCATTTAAGTAAGTAAATGGCCCCATTTCATCCCGTGCCAATTAGGAAAGTTGTTCCTCTCTCTAAGAGCTCTCTAATGGTGGTTTTCTTTTGTTGAAAACTTGAAGATTCAGGTCTGACCCAAGCTAAAAAGAAACTCTTTTCAAGAAACCAATCAGTGAAAAATAATCTATACGAAGAGAGCTCCATTTTAAGGTAAGACTTTACATGAAACACTTACAAAATCTTATATTTTCAAGCCATTTAAGCTTCGGTCTAGAGAGAGAAAATGAGGAGGAGAGTTTTTCATGTGTTCTTGATGGAACCAAGGGTTATGGAGTGTGAGGAACAAGTGTATGCAAAAAAATCCAAGAAAAAACCATTAATTTGCAAGATGTCTAGCCTAGGGTTTCACTTGCACCTTAGTTTGTAAGAAGCTTTCTAGCCATGATAAGGTGTCTAAAAGTTTGTGTGAGTCCCTAAGACATCAAGGAAGCCTCCCACAAGCTTTTGCCCGCCAAATAAATGAAACAAACTCCATTAAGGCCATTTGGAAATATAGCCTCAGCCTAAAGGGGTTCTTGCACCTAGAGAGTGTTTTAATTTCTTCCCAACTTAGTTTTGCATCCTGTATGATAGGAGAGTATAAGAGGAAGCCTTGAAAAAATTTTGGAAAGCCTAAAAAGTGTAATGAAGATATAGGTTCCATATTATAGCATAATGAAGCAACACCTACCTAGGCTCCTTGAAATGATTGTGTGATGACTCCAAGAGATCTAAATAGAGTCAAGAGTCATAAATTAAAGGAAATAATAGAGCCAAGATTATGTTTTCCCAAGGTTGCTTCATTAGGTGCCTTATGGAACCATAATTGAACCATTTGAACCATCTAGCTTTTCAAGTGCATATATAGCTTTAGAAATTGTTCCAAGAGTGTAATTGGCATCCATGTAATGTGTTTAGGCTAAAGGAATCAAGTTCCACCTTCTTGTGAGTGTGTGGACAAGGGAGAGGAACCAAGTTCAAGGAGAAAAGTTTGTTTTTGTAACAAAGATAGCTCTCTCTTCTTTTTTCTCATGCATGAGTGAATGTTTGCCTTATCTTGGATATGTGCAATATGTTTTGAGCCATAAAAAATGTCTTAACATGTATCTAGATACCATGGTATCATGATATTGCGTTATGTATTTCAATGATGTCTTGTGGCTTTGCTTTGGTTTGCTTAAGTATGATGAAGCCAAGAACTCCTTAGCCATGGTGAGGATAAGCTAAGAACCCTTAAGAATGGTTAAGACAAAGTTAAGAGTCTCCCAAAAATAAGGCCTAGTTCAAAGCCTAAGAAAAAGTGTGAAGCAAGTCCAAGATCTTTCAAGAGAATGGGTGAGGCCAAACCACTTGCTTGGCAAGCCTATCTATGTTTTGTGTGACTCTTTGAATGCTAAGAATACTTCTTAAATGATCACATACTCCATGATAGTCATTTATGCATTTCTAGACTTAGTTTTGCATTTTTTATGTGTGATTGAAAGGGAAAAGAGCTATTGGGATTCCTTGAATCTCATTCCTTCCTCTCCATATGTCTATCATGTCTAGGTGGACCAGGTGAGCCAAGGAATGGAAGCCACCAAGCCTAGAGAATGAAGATTGACAACAAAGTGTGGAAAATTGCTATTATGTAGCCATATGAGTGGCATGTGTTGTAATCCATCATTGTATATGTTGTATAACTTCATGAACACATGTAAATATGTAAATGTATCATGTATGTATAAGATTTAATGCCATATGTATGATATAGTATATTTTAGGTATGGAATGGCAAGACTTGACATATGCATTCTTGTGTATAACTTGGGGTGGATGAGTGAGTTTGAGAAATCTAGGTTTGTGAACCTTTGAGACAAGTTTAGTAGACCATTTTAGTGCTTTCCCACATACTCAAGTGGTCATGGTTTTTATATAAGCAAATTTAGACCATTTGGACTCCTTATGAGACACAAAACGAGCCATTTTGCAACCCAATGTTAGATCTAACCAAATGAACGAATTTGCCTATGAAATTTGGCATTCATATAGATCTCATCTAAATTTTTTTAGGAAGCTAAAGACCAAATTATTTGAAGTTCTATGGAATTAATTATGATTTTTTAAAGTTGGTATTTTTCTATTGTTCTAATGCAAATACTATTCATATGGTCAGTTTCTTTTGCTCTATCATTTGAGGGCCCCAATTTCTTTGTGAAGCCTAGGAAACTCCTTTTTCCCATTTAAAAATTCTTCCTTTAAGTTTTCTAAAAAGTACCCAAAATTATGAAAATGCCATTGCATTTTTGTTAATTTTCATTTAACTATTATCGCTTCATTTTTAGGGCATCTATGACCTTAGATCCTTATCATTTGATGTCTAGATCATTGCTTTAATTTTTATTGGACCTCAAATCCTTCTATTTAGGAGACTTCCTTTTATATCTGGTGAGTTTCATACGTTTACAAAGAAACCGGATGTTACACCCTCTACAAGAAGGACCCATGAAATTTGCTTCATTTTCTTTAAGGGATTGGCATATGTGAGGCTTCCTAGCTATCTTAAAAACTTATTTATACTCTTAGATGACCTAAACTATCATTAGGAAGTGCCATATTGGCCAAGGTATGCCAAAATCCCTAACTTTGCTAACTTACATTCTAATGCTCCTTATTCAATTTCAATGGCATCTTCTTAATCCTCACACTCTAGAACCCTTAATTCTACTTTGGTTTAGATAGAATTCCTTCCCTCTTGATTGAGCTCAAGGCTGGCTAAAACTTCAAGGAAGGAGAACAAGCAAGAAATGCAAGAAAAATCATGGAAGTTACCTTGTTTCAAGACATTTTCAAGAGTTCTTTCCTTTGCTTCAAGCTTCCCCTTGAAATTTTGAGTTCTCTCCTCTGAACCTACCACAAATTAGTCCCAAATAAGTCATCCAAACCATAGGAAGAAAGAGGAGAAGGAGGATACCAAGTTTGGTGAAGAAAGGTCCATGAAAAACTAAGAATTTTCTTACCCTTTTGCTAGTCTTTCCTCCCTTCTTGACTCTTCTCTTATGCATTCTCCATATCTGGTCTCACTTCTATTTTTTAGGTAGAACTAAAGTCAGTTAAAGGGAGAGGAGAAGAAGCACGACATATATAAGTCAAGCTTTCTTAAAATTGTCCTTTAAAAATTCCCTTTATATCTCCTTTTCTTGACTCTTACTATTTAGGCTCATTTTAGTTCCTTTTCTGGATCCGTCTTTTCCATCATAAAATTTGTGTTCTCTAACTTATCAAATGCCTTTAGTTTCACCCAAATGGGATCTAAAACCTTCCTGAATAAAAAAGTCAAAGTTCAAATCAACTGTCATTCTGAAACGTAAACCGAAGGGGTTTCAACCATTCTAAGGGTTTTTATAGTTTTTAAGGTCTCTAAGAACCCCAAGAAACTCATTTTTCCCATTTAAAGATCCCTCCTATGAGTTTTTCAAAAAAAGTTCTAAATTATGAAAATGCCACTGTATTTTCATTAAATTTCATCCAGTTATTCTAGTTCCATTTTCAGGGCACATTTGGCTTTGGATCCTTATTATTACTCTAACTTTATTTGGCTTTAAACCTTTCTATTCAGGGGACTCCCTTTTATAATAGGTTCATTTTCATTGTTTTACAAAAATCAGACGTTACAAACAAATGTTGGAACTCTTAGACTAGAACAATTGATAATTGAATTAGGATTAGGATAGTGGATATCAAGGGATAAATCCAAAGCTAGTCACATGTCTATTAGTTACTTCTTCATTCATGCAATTTAGTTAGTAGTTAGAAATTTTAATTCTATAATTTTAGTTAGTTGAATTTAATTAAAACTCCTTTTAATTAGATAGCTCTTAGATTCTTTTACACTTAGAAGGCTTACTTGAATATTGAAATCAATTTCTGAAGGAAATGATCTAGGTTGTGTCACTAGCTACAAATATTTACTCAACCTAGTTTATTTAAGGTTGCTCAACACAACCGTCATGTATATAGAGATTCCTTAACTTCTTTCTAGCTTAATTATAATCTAATATAGCTTGAAATATTCTCCTAGGGTTTCAAAACTCTCAAAGTGCAATCAAAACTCTAATGACTCTATCTTTCATTCTATAATCTTTCAATTAATTCTCTTTGTTCCATCTTAGTCTTCACACTCCTAAACCCCTAATACTACCATGTTTCAGCCAAAATCAAACCCCCTTTAAATTCACCCTATGTTGGCTGAACCATAAAAGATGTGGAAGGGTAAGGAGAATTAAACTTTCTACATGGTATCATACATTGTTTTAATCCTTGTCAAGTGGAGAATTTTATGCCAAAATTAGTTTTCTCAAATTCCCTCCTTTTCCCAAGTGACTAGTCACCAAAATGGTCCTTTTAAGAAACAAAAACCATTGGTAGAAAGAGCTTAAGGAGAAGGAGAAGATTTCTAACAACATGTGATGAAAAATGCAAGTTTTCCTTACCGTTCTTACCTTTTCTTTTTCCCCTTTCTCCCTTCTATTGCACATGATTCAGCTTCTATTCAGAGAAGTTCTAAGTTGGTTGTGGGCTATGGGTGGAGAACCTATATAAAGGGAAAAAGAATGTTTTAAAACAATTTCTAAAATATCGATTATGTCCTAAAACTTTGACCATTTCATTTGAGCTTGTTTTAACTCCTTTTTTAATTTCATTAATTCCATATGAAAATCTAAGTCCTTTAGTTTACTAAAAGCCTTTACTTTGAAATTTTTTAGGTTTAAAACCATATGGGACAATTTGGCCAAAGTTTTAGTCAACTGACATCCTAAATTGCACACTGATAGGGATTTTGCTAATCTAAAGGTCCTTATAGTTTTTAAGACCTTTGAGAATTTTAATGAGCTTAATTTTACCATTTAAACTTCTTTCTTTGACTTTCTAAAATTTTACTCAAAATTACGATTTTGTCACTGCATATTCCTTTTAATCTATTTAGCCATTTTGACTCTAGTTTTGGGGCATTCCTGATTTCTTATTCATATTTCTAAATGCTTTGATTAATATTCTATCCTTGTCTAACCTTAATTCATTTTACTCTGGGTCTCTTTTTATTATCTTACTAATTCTAGTTCAATTTTAAAGGGACTAGATGTTACATAAATTTCACTCTAAACATACTAGCTAAGTCTTTTTTAAGTTTATGTGATACAAAAGGACTTAAAACAACTATCAATTTACTAGGATTAACTTATTAACCAAAAAATCAACTATAAAATGATAATATATAGAATACCTTCAAACATATACTTTCTATACCTTGAAAAAATAAGAGCGTATGATTAGCAAAAATTAAGTGCAATGCCCAATTCCAAGCCAAGAGAAACTTTGAAACCAAGCCATAAGTGACTTCTTTCTACCTTATGAGTAAGACAAGATTAGAACATAATAAAAATAGATATGGAGACAAAGGATCTCCCTGTGTAAGCCCTTGTCAAGGAATAGATTCTTTTATGGGATGACCATTTACTAAGACTTGATAAGAAACTATATTGACACATTGTATGATCAATTGAACCTACTAGGTTGGAAATCATATTTTCTTTAATCCTATTTCCAAAGAAACACCAAGAAACCTTATCATAAACTTTAGCAATATCTAGCTTATATGCAAACCAACCAACTTTGTTCCTTTTTGCATGATGTAAAATTCCCAATAGTTCTGATGCTAAAATGACATTATCCATAATCATTATACCTAGTAAAAAGGCATTCTAATTCAAAGTAATTACATCCATTAACACAAGCTATAAATGATTACAGATCATCTTGGAATTCAGCTTATGAGATATTACATAAACTAGCAGGCCTATAATCTTGTAAACATTATGAAGCATTAATTTTAGGAATTAAAATAATGAATGACCTATTCAAACCCTATAATAAATGACCTCTGTGTAAAAAAAAATCAAAACATCTTAATCAAATCACCCTTCAATGTCTCCCAACAAACCTAGTAGAATTTAGCATGAAAACCATCTGTTCTAATGCACTATTTGATTTTAATTGAAGGCCAGCTTGCTCAATTTCTTCAACCATAATCCTCTTCAAAAGATGGTGAATATGTATATGAGATAAGATTGGGGGTGGAAATCCAACCCACTCAAAATTTCCTATGCTAAAAGATTTGAATTAGATGAAAAAACTTGTTGGAAATACCCTCTTGTAAAGTGCTTAATTTGATGAAAATCATAAATCTAATTATCATTATCATTCTAAATTCTTGAAATAAAACTATAATATTATATGTTTTATGAACTAATATAGTCCCTAAAAATGAAATGAATTAATTAAAAAAGGGTCATAGGGTCAAAAAAGACTAGTTAGAATTAAAAGGAACTAATATAGGCCTAATCAACAAAAAATTCAAGGATTTAGAAAACATAAAAATTTGTTTGAGAAATGAATACCCCTCATCATAATATGATGAAATAAGGTTAGTAGATTAACCAAATAAGGTTGCTTTGACTATCCTTGACGGTGTACAATTTAGGGTTTCAGTTGACTAAAACTTTGATTAGATATTTTCAAACTATTATAACCCCTTTAACCTCAAAGAAAATATTTTTAATAAAGAAGAGAGTTTAAATTTTAGTTTGGAGCTATCGATTTCTAAAAAAGTTGAGAAATGAGCTCAAATGGTGAAATTAAAATTTAAGGACAAAATTAGAATTTTGAAAAATCATAAAACCCTAGCTCTGTGTGTGTGTGTGTGTGTGTGTGTGATCATGATGCCACTCAACTTCCCCTCTTCATAATTGACTTAGGAAACCCCAAACCCTTATCCATGGTGGCATGAAGAAGGAAGAAGAAGCAAAGGAAGAAAGCCATATACAGGTAAGCAAACATGATGAATTTGAATATAATGTTGTTACAAACTTTTTCCTATTTTTTTCCCTTCTTTCTTTCTATGGTTTTCATTTCCTAAAAGAATGAGTTTTGTGGCTAAACTCTTAATAAAGAAACTCTTTTGGGGGAACCAATTGTACTAAAATATTCTTCATCAAGAGTACTTTCAAATGAAGTATAATTTAGGCTAGGAAAATTATGTAATCTTGAACCCTAGACCAACCTAGGTTTGCCCAGAAGAAAGTTGAGTTTGATGAAAATTTGGTGAAACTAAGGGCTTTGAAAAGTAAAGAATAAAAATATGCAATTAGAATTGATAAATAACCAAAAGAATGGCACAAGGCTTACCTAGGGTATGATTTTGGCTTTGAGAGATTCAAAACCTTAGAAGAGTTAATTAATCCCTCTAACACCATAATTGAATGAGAAATGAATAATGGAAATTCTAAAACTATCAAATTTCCAAAAAAAACAAACAAATCGCCAAGGAATGGGACTAAAAAGGCATGTCTTGGCCATATGGGGGATTTGGTACCTAGGGAGTTGTTTTATTAATTCTAAGGTTTTGAATGGTCTAGATGTGAAATATAAACACTAATAGAGCCATTGAAATGAATTTAGGAACTCTATTTTTGAAAATAAAAATTAGGGTTTAAAGATGCTTAAAAGGACCATATGGCTATAGGTAGGTTTAATTATGCTTTTGATGAACCTAATGAGTCCCATTAAAGTTATGAAGATCATATATGATGAGATTTTGAATCCTAGAAGTTGAATTCTAAAAGTTACTTCTTAGGGCATTCAAAGTGACCTAAAGTTATAATATAGGACTTGATTAGCACATGTAAGGTAACATGAGATTAAATATAACTTAACTGATCATTTTATGCTTCATTTAAGATGTCCTTGCTAAACAAGTGAGATCATATCAAAGTGTGGATATATAAGGCCATGGAGCCAAAAGAAAGGAGATAAAGAGAATTAATTGATTGATTTGGCTTAAAAAAGGTAGCTTTTCCTTCATTCTAATAAATGGGTAGTTGGTTTGCTTGAGTTTCTTGGTTACTTGTATGTAATGTTTGCAATTATGTGATGTCATACCCTATGTTTTCTAAATCCTTAGACATCAAAGGAAAGGTTAATAGCTATGATAATGAGGGACTAGAAGTTCAGATGAGATGAAAGGAAAAATTTGAAAAAGAGAAAACAGAGACAACGGCTAAATAAAGTAAACCAACATAATAGTGACAAAATTGTAATTTTGAGAAAAATTTTAGAAATTTAAGAGAAATAGTCTTAAATGTCAAAATTAAGCTCACTAGAGTTTTCAAAGGTACTGCAAATTATAGGGACTGTCAGAATGGTTAAATCCCTGACGGTGTATAATTTAGGATTTTGGTTTATCACAACTTTGATCGAGCCTTTCAAACTATTTAAAATCCCAAAAACTCCAAACTAAATGTTTTTAATAAAGTAGAGAGCCTAAATTTAATATGGAAAAGACTATTTTCAAAAAGAATACAGAATAAGCCTAAACGGAGGAAATTAAGCGAATCAACGTAATTGGTATTTTTAAAATTATTATAGAAATCTTCCCCCCTTTAATATAATGTCATGCCACCTCCCTCATCTATTTTAATCAACTTTTAGCATCTCCCAAGATTCCATGAATGGCATGAGAAGAAGGGAGGAGAGAGGGAAGAAACTAAAGCAAATAGGCAAGAAAATATGTAGAATTTTGCTATATGCTAGTTAGGAAACCTCTTCCTTTCTTCATGCTCTTTCTAATGGTAGTTTTAGTTTCTTGAAAAGGTAAAGTTTGTGGCTGACCTCATTAGAAAAAAATGAGATTTGAGGAAGTCAATTTTACCATAAGAAGTTACCTTATAAGAGTTGCCATTTAAGGGGCTTAAACTAGCTTAAATTTGCATGTTAAGCTCCAATAGACCTATATAGCAATGAAATGAGTCAAAATAGATCCTAATGAGTTGCTTGTATTTAAACTAATGTATTTAGGTCAAGCTAGAGTAACTCCCTCTTTGTGTGTGTGTGTGAACCCAAGGAAGAGCAAAGTAAGGAAAAGAACAATCAAGTGATTAGTGGTGCATTAGAGTTCCTAACTCCATAAGTAACTATCTCTTCATATCTTTCATCCAATTGAGTGTATGTATGAGCTAAGATGCTTGTATGCTTGATTGCTTGATGATTTCATGAGTCATGATTTGAATTGACTTTTATCGTGAGTTTTATGCATGTATGATGTTATGTTTGGCTTATAGCTTCCTATGGCGGGGAATTGAGCACAATAGCTCTTCCTTAGCCCAAAATTAAGTTTAGTTGAGCCTAACAAGTATGTTTCCATGCCATGGCTACATGAAAAGTAAATTTTTCATGCCAATTCTCTTATGTTTGAGTTATTTTGATGTATATGACCACATACTTGCATTTCCTTATTTACATTCATAATGTGTATACTTGCATTTCTCATTTGCATTCATTATGCACATTGATATGGAATGATATTTGCTACTAAGATTCTCCCAAGAATCTCAGTCCCTTTATCTCCCACTAACTGTAACACCATACTTCTAGGACTCAATTCATGCAATTCCCATGCCTCATCTTATGTTTATTCTATGGAAACAATCTAGTGGCATAGGGAGTTATGAATTAAAATACATTTCTCTACAGGTAAAATTTTTCTTTCGAAGTCCCGTGAGCCATATGAATGCATCTATCACGTTATCATACTTAAATACATGAATATAGCTCATTTCCATCATCAAATTTGGTCTACAACTCGTGGAAAGCAAAGGAACACATTAAAATTCATGTTTGCATTTTCGTCCAGAATTTCCTCTTTTCTGTCACAAATTTGGAAAATCATAACTAAATCTAGAAAACTCGAAATCATGTGTTCTTTGTCATTATAGAAAGCTCAGGATGTCTACTTTACACTAAAAATACGTCCAAGTTACAGAATTCATCACACAGGACGTTTGACATCCAAAACGATACAAACTCGCTGGCTGCCTGGGCTGTGATTCAGGTTACTGATGTAAACTTCTGAAATTCATAACTAATTCCAAAAAAAATCGAAATCACACACATTCAGTCATTATGGAAAGCAACAAATGTTAAATTGACACTAAAAATAATTCCAGAATGAAACAGATATGTTTAGGTATCTGGAACTGATGGAACAGTGATTGAGCTCTGGAGTCGCCACTGTTACTGACAGCAAATTTCAAAAATGCATAACTCTGTGTTCAGACCTCCAAATGAGGTGATCTCGGTGGCCACAGAAATCTTATGACCTCTAGTTTATGCACATAAAATTTCATAAGCATTGGACTCCATTTGGCCATCGAGTGACACGAAAATCAAATCTGCCAGTATGAACAGTGCACATACCAGAAACCATAGAAAATCCCAACTTTGAAAATTCACAAAATATTCCCTAGGTCTCCGAAAATTATGATCTTTAGCTTCCCAGAAAGCTCTTAATAAGACCTAATTGTATGCCAAATTTCAGGGCAAGACTAACTCGTTTGGCCAAAAAGTAGTATAGGGTTCCATTATGGTCAATTTTGGCTCCATATTGGGTACCAAAATTGCCAAATGGATTTTCTTCGGTCTTGGCACCTTTTGGGCAAGTTTAAAAGCATGTTTAAGACTTGGAGAAGCTGCCCAAATGGTCCCAAACCATTTGCATCTCATTTTGGCCTTTTCACCCTCACTTATACACATTTCCATCAAACTTTCAATTCTCATACTTTGGCATTAGATACTCAAAACATATGCTAGAGGTCATACATCATATTCATACATATAAATATCATAGAATGGTGTATTTATACATGCCCCAAGGGTCATGGTACATTTACAACATCATATACTTTGTGAAACCTCATTATAGGTTCAAGAAGAATGAAAGCTAGGCCTAGGCTTGTCAATCTCTTTCTTTCATGGTTGTTGGCTCCCTTCACCATAACTCCTTGGTCCACCTAGCATGTTAGAGCATTGGAGAGGAGGGAGTGAGATTCAAAGAATCCCAATAGCTCATCCCCCATTCAATCATACATAATATGTGCAAAGCAAGCTTCTCAAATGCATGCATAGAGGAAATATAAGTCATAGGCATTTTAAAAGCAAACTTGGCATGTGAATCAATCATACAAGACATTCAAGAGCTCACTAAGTGTTTGGATTGGCCTCACACTTCTCCTCGTGGATTTTGGACTTGCCTCACCCATTCTTTGAGCACTTTGGACTCAACCATACTCTTGGGAGCCCACTTTGCTTTTGGGAGACTCTTTACTTTGTCTCAACCAAGCTCAAGGGTTCTTAGCTCATCCTCACCCAAGGGAAGAGTTCTTGGCCTCTCCACACTCAAGCAAACTCATACACACATCATGGGTTCATTTAAAAACATAACATGGCATCAAGCATCATGGCATATAAAGGCATGCTAGCATACTTTTCAAAGCTTGAAAATACACATACACACATTCTAAAACAAGTTAAACACACATCCATGCGTGAGAGAAGGTGGAGAGAGCTACCTTGTATACAAACATACACTTTTTCCTTAGCTTTCAAGCCTCCTCTTTTAGCCACACACCCACAAGTTGGTGGAGATAGTTTCACTTGGCCTAGACACAAATTATGGGAGCCAATTAAGTTCATGAAACAATTTCTAGGGCTATGCAACTTGCTTAAACCCTAGATTACTCTACAATCCCCATTATGGTCCATAAAGGCACCTAATGAAGCAACACCCCTCAAATGATTTCTAGGCCTCATTCTTTCTTTTGAAATATGATTCTTGACTCTTTTTAAGCCTCTTGGAGTCATCACATAATTAAAACAAAGGGTCTAACATTATGTTGCTTCCTTAGGTCACAATATGGAACCTAAAGCACCAACTCATTCTCTAAGCTTCCTAAATTTTTTCCAAGGTTTCCCCTCACATTCATTCATCATGTATGACTCAAAAATGGGCTTGAAACAATTTAAAACTCTCCCTAACTATGCCATCCCTACTTGGCCGAAAGTTAGAGCATAAATGGGATTTCATGGCTTCTTGATTTTTCCTTGATGGGGGAACCATTTAGGGAGGTTGTTAAGAGTTGTAGGAGGTCAAGGAAACACTTAAACGACCAAGGGAACATATAGATTAAATCAGTTTTTACAATCCCCTTAAGTGCTCTACACTTTTCCAACTTTTAGGTTCATGACTTTCCATGGGGTTTTGTTAATTTTATGGAGGAAGAGACATATGGGGGACCTCTTAGGGATCTTAGGAACACATTTAAACATTCATTTAAGCCTAAGAACATTTATATAAAATCAGATTTGCAAGGGAGCATTTGGATCCCTAATGATTCCATTTTGTTTCCTAATGCTCCTTTCTTGATTCTATTGGTTCATTCTTAATCCTTGCCATCTAAAACCCCTAATCCCTCCATAAATTGGACAGAAAACAGCCCCTAAGAATTGGGCTCATGGTGGTCAAATTCGTGCAAGAGGAAGGGGGAGGGAGAAACTACCAAAGAATGGAAGTTTTACCTTGTTTTCTTGCTTCCTTTGGCTTGTTCTTCCACTTGGTTGGCTTACTCCCTCAATTTTCGAAATTCCCCTCTCTGTTCTGCCCCAAAAACAGCACCAAATTCTCCATTAAAACCATAGAAAGAAAGCTTGAGAGGAGAGGAGCAAAGTCCAAGAAGGAAGGATATGGAATGTCTTAAAGTTTCTTACCTTTTTCTTGAATTTCTTCCTCCAAAATCCTCCTCCTCTTGTGCGCCTAAGGAGCTGGAGTTCTCCTCTGAACATGGACAGAAGCAAGTCGGTTTAGAGAGGGGGAGGCAGAACGTGGCATATAAAGAAGAAGAAAGAAGCTTCCTTTAACACTTTAATGCCAATTTTGCCCTTCGTTCTTAGCATTTTTGTTTCTCCTTCGTTTTAGCTCCTTTTTGAGAACCGTATTTTCCATCATAACAAAGAGGTTCCCAATTTAATAAAATGCCTTTGGAATCACTCAAATCGGAGCTAAAACCGTCCCGAACGAATCGGTCAAAGTTCGGGTCAACCGACATCGAAAAGAGTACACCGGAGGGGCTTTACTGGTCCCGGGGCTTCCCATGGTTTTTAGGGCCTCTGAGAACCCTGGGCAACTCAAAATTTCCATTTAAAAAGCCCTCCTAGGTGCTTTTCCAAAATTACACTTATTTATGAAAATGCCACTAGCCTTTCGGTAAATTTTTCAAATCGCTCCGACCCCGGTTTCTGGGCAACTCAAGGCTCAAATCCTCATTTTCTATTATTTAAAATTTTATCCAAATTTTATTTGGTCTTGAATCACTCATCTCAGGAGACTTGCTTTGAAAACGTGCCCATTTCCATCGTTTAATGAAAACGGGACATTACAATTCTCTCCCCCTTTTAAAAATTTCGTCCTCGAAATTTAGAGGTATACTTTCTCTTACTCTGTTATATTCTGGCTAACTGTTCTTTTCTTTCCCTTCTTCCTGGCTCCATATATTTTTCTCTCTGGTTTTGCTTGTTTAAGTTTTCTCTCAGCCAGGGAATTTTCATTTCTGACTCTAGAGGCCTATCCTGGGAGAGCTTACTAATCACATCGGGTTAGTCTTAACCCGTCGTAGGAGTTATCGTTCTTTTCAGTAAACTCGCTTACATATCTTGGGAGGTAACTTATTTCGTATCAAATCTCCCGTACCATCTCCTAATGGCTTCTCATAAGGTCTCATCATCTTTTTCTAATCATTAGAGCCATCGGAGGTTTCTGTCTGTCTACTTATTTATTTACATATTCCATCCACTTTTCATCTCCGCGTTCTTCTTACTAGCTCATCCCATGATTATAATTCACATTTCTTTCTAGCATAGGCCTCATATCACAACTGCTTACTGGGATTACAGCTCGTTTGAGGAGTTTCTGCTTTTAATGATCCCAGTTTCTCTATTTATTACTATATCTGTCTTTGTAGGCCGGGACTTTTTCTCACTTTCTTTGCTCACTTATAGTGGCATTTCATAGTCCCTCATTTTATTACTGATTGGCCTAATCTATGTGTCTCATACTGGCATCGAAGAGCTACTACCACTGACTATTGCTGGGCTCTGATGGGATGCTAGCTATTCTCACAGTTTTGCTCACTGGAGACATACTGTACCACTTACCTCATATAAGAACTGCACCTGACCCCTTTTCTGAATACATAAGCTAGCATACAGGGATCTCTCTATCCCTTGGTTAGGGCTACAATCTGCTAGGTAGTGGTTCATTTGGTTTTATCTCTGGAAAGCTTATTTCTTGCTTTCCTCATCCCATATACTATGCTCATCTCTAACGAGAGCTAGTCAGTGGTCTAACTGTCTGAGTAAAGCCTTCATATCTTTGTAGCAACAGTCTACCAGACTCAGGAGGTCTATAGTCTCTGAGACAAAGACTAGCTGAAACTGTACTGGTCTCTGAGACTAACTGCTTTGTAAAAACTATCTCAGGCTGTCATCTCTACCAGAGATCTATCATGCTGTGGCTAGGGCTCTCTATAACTCTGTGGGATCTACTGTGACCCCTAGGTCTACTGCGACCTCTCAGAGCCCTGCTAGGGTCTACTGCAACCCACTGTATTATGCTGGGATCTACTGCGATCCATCTCTGGGAGACGTGAAAGCCTAAGATTATTGTATCTGACAGTAAAATAAAGACTCGCTAAGTCCAGTTACCATCGCTCATAATAGCTAAGGCTAAACTCAGAAGTACATCATGCTCTTCGTGCGAAGTGGGTTCTGTGTCATCTAGTTCTCTAGGATCCTGTTATATTATAGCATTTTAATTTTTATTTATCGCTCCTCGTAGGATCCTCATATTCCCACATCAGCCCCTTTTTCACTTGGGCTTTCTTTTCTTACTCTATTGACTTACTTACTTTTACATATACTCGTTCGAGCCTTCCTCTCATATCCTGCAGTTTCTCACCATGCCCACGTTCTATTTTTAAGTGCTTTGGCACTAGGACGTCTCACACACTGAATGTGGTTAACATCTTTGGCAAGACAGAGGCTATACACTGGTCCCTATTCATTTCATTTACATATACTATAAGGGACTCGGGCTATGCATACTGAATATGAACATCCTCTACTAGGGACCCCTTTTTACATGCTTTCCTTACTATTCTGATATTACTGGAATCCCTTTTACCTTTCTTTTCTGACTCATATCTTTCTTTAACTAGGATACCTTTCGATTATCGGGACACTTTAGTGATTGATATCATCATTTGCTATGCACTTAAGTCACATTATTATTAGGTTGATCAGGCCTAATATCATGTGACCATTGTTGTAAGCAAACCATAACATCAAACACTAATACACAGGCATCTCATAGCTGAGCTCAAAGCCATTATCGCCTGTTTATTACAAGTTTCCCAATATTCTAACGTACCTTTCTCTTACCTTTTTCTATCAACCCTATTCTTGTAGAGTGCTCAGGGAAAGTAGGATTCTTTATCTACTACATCCTGAGATGCGTTATCATGCTAGAAGGGCATCTACGCCAAGGACAAGTGTGCTTTCTTAAGTACTCAAGCACATTAACTGAATGTCTATTCTCAATGTAATATGTCCTCAGCCTTAACGTTGTCATACCTTCTCTTTCTACCTTTCTTTATCCTCTTACTTAGGTAAAAGGATATTTTACTGCTAGCTGTTTCTGTTGCCAGTTCAGGTTTCTTTATACTTAAGAGCACCTACATTTTCCCAGGATTCCTCCACTTAATCCCTCTCTGTAACATCAAAGGGGGTCTACTTTTTATTCATACTCTTGCTCTACTCTTAGCTAGACCATCTCTTGGTAAGGAGGATTCTATTTCATAAAATCCTAGGAATGTCATTTTATAGTGTTCTTGGCTTACATTCTTTCTCTAGGCTTACCTTCTTTCTCTACATAAGATGAGGCTCGCCTTCTTCGGCGATCTCTAGCTTTCTCGAGCTTCCCTGAGGGTACTAAGGCACTAACTGTCTGTCTCAGCTTGTGTCTATATTTGGATCAGAGCTAGGCTTTCTCTCTATTCAGCCTCTTTAGCTTTACCCCAGGAGCACAATATACTATTTTTAGGGTACTGCTAACTCAATCCAGAACACATACTCTCAATGTCTGGATTTTACCTCACAGAAGCTGATGCTCTACTGGGTGCTCTAATCACTCATGTGCCTTAACCCTATATTATTCTCCTATTAGGGAGCTTGTCTGACTAATTATCTGACCCCTATATGTTTATCTTTCTAAGCTTAGCTTACTCATCTAATCATGACTAAAGCGAGGGTATCTTTTCTGTAGCTTGTTTCTTAGCTCTTCATCGCTTCCCTTTATGACTCAGGGGGGTTTACTAACCACTATTGGGTGGTTTCCCTGACATCAGGATGTCTTATCTTTCCTTTTTCGCTCCAGGGAGAATTTTCACTTAGCCTTTCATTCACATATCTCACTGCTAGGCCCACTAATTTCTTACTGTCCTTTACTGCGGCTAATTAGCCTTGGGTTCACCCTAATTTCCTGTCTAAGTATTGGCCACGACTACCGGTCTCTGATTGACTTACTTTTTCATGGATTGGATTTTCATCTTTAACTACCAACCCGAGCCTTATTACCTCTATCATCAAGCTAGAGGATTCTACCTCTTGCTTCGAATTGTCATCTCAGGGTTGTAAGGCATGTAGCTTGTAACTTAAACCTTTAGCCTGAGGGAACTAACCTTTCAGTTTCTAATACTTATCTAGACATTTGGGTGTTGTGGCTAAGGGGTGACTCTCTTTCTCACTTCCCCTCTAAATTGGTCCTATGCAGCTGCAATCTCATCTTATGCCATGCTGCATCGCTACTTCTCTCTGCATTAAGCAGGACATCTCGGAATGGCCTGAGTACGACTACCAGGGAGAATTAGGCCTCACATACTCTCTTTAGCAAGCCTCTTCCTATCAGCAAGATCATTCTCATCATTCATATCTAGGGCTTGCCACTGATCTCGGCGAGCTATCATATCTCATCAAGCTCTAGCCATCGGATCTGTCAACCCTGCTCAAACTTAACTCTGCTCAAGCTACTCTAGAGGCCACTCTTTCCCAGTGTCCACTACTACTCTAAGACCATCCTATAACTTTCTCATTATGAACAAAGCCACAACCATCCTCACATACCCAACATGTCTCATACAAGGCTTTACCTATCCATTCAAGCCTTTTACATAGCCCTATTACAATATCCTCAAGCCAAATCCAATCCTGGAGAGCCTGGAACTTTGCTCTGATACCAATAAATGTAACACCATACTTCTAGGACTCAATTCATGCAATTCCCATGCCTCATCTTATGTTTATTCTATGGAAACAATCTAGTGGCATAGGGAGTTATGAATTAAAATACATTTCTCTACAGGTAAAATTTTTCTTTCGAAGTCCCGTGAGCCATATGAATGCATCTATCACGTTCTCATACTTAAATACATGAATATAGCTCATTTCCATCATCAAATTTGGTCTACAACTCGTGGAAAGCAAAGGAACACATTAAAATTCATGTTTGCATTTTCGTCCAGAATTTCCTCTTTTCTGTCACAAATTTGGAAAATCATAACTAAATCTAGAAAACTCGAAATCATGTGTTCTTTGTCATTATAGAAAGCTCAGGATGTCTACTTTACACTAAAAATACGTCCAAGTCACAGAATTCATCACACAGGACGTTTGACATCCAAAACGATACAAACTCGCTGGCTGCCTGGGCTGTGATTCAGGTTACTGATGTAAACTTCTGAAATTCATAACTAATTCCAAAAAAATCAAAATCACACACATTCAGTCATTCTGGAAAGCAACAAATGTTAAATTGACACTAAAAATAATTCCAGAATGAAACAGATATGTTTAGGTATCTGGAACTGATGGAACAGTGATTGAGCTCTGGAGTCGCCACTGTTACTGACAGCAAATTTCAAAAATGCATAACTCTGTGTTCAGACCTCCAAATGAGGTGATCTCGGTGGCCACAGAAATCTTATGACCTCTAGTTTATGCACATAAAATTTCATAAGCATTGGACTCCATTTGGCCATCGAGTGACACGAAAATCAAATCTGCCAGTATGAACAGTGCACATACCAGAAACCATAGAAAATCCCAACTTTGAAAATTCACAAAATATTCCCTAGGTCTCCGAAAATTATGATCTTTAGCTTCCCAGAAAGCTCTTAATAAGACCTAATTGTATGCCAAATTTCAGGGCAAGACTAACTCGTTTGGCCAAAAAGTAGTATAGGGTTCCATTATGGTCAATTTTGGCTCCATATTGGGTACCAAAATTGCCAAATGGATTTTCTTCGGTCTTGGCACCTTTTGGGCAAGTTTAAAAGCATGTTTAAGACTTGGAGAAGCTGCCCAAATGGTCCCAAACCATTTGCATCTCATTTTGGCCTTTTCACCCTCACTTATACACATTTCCATCAAACTTTCAATTCTCATACTTTGGCATTAGATACTCAAAACATATGCTAGAGGTCATACATCATATTCATACATATAAATATCATAGAATGGTGTATTTATACATGCCCCAAGGGTCATGGTACATTTACAACATCATATACTTTGTGAAACCTCATTATAGGTTCAAGAAGAATGAAAGCTAGGCCTAGGCTTGTCAATCTCTTTCTTTCATGGTTGTTGGCTCCCTTCACCATAACTCCTTGGTCCACCTAGCATGTTAGAGCATTGGAGAGGAGGGAGTGAGATTCAAAGAATCCCAATAGCTCATCCCCCATTCAATCATACATAATATGTGCAAAGCAAGCTTCTCAAATGCATGCATAGAGGAAATATAAGTCATAGGCATTTTAAAAGCAAACTTGGCATGTGAATCAATCATACAAGACATTCAAGAGCTCACTAAGTGTTTGGATTGGCCTCACACTTCTCCTCGTGGATTTTGGACTTGCCTCACCCATTCTTTGAGCACTTTGGACTCAACCATACTCTTGGGAGCCCACTTTGCTTTTGGGAGACTCTTTACTTTGTCTCAACCAAGCTCAAGGGTTCTTAGCTCATCCTCACCCAAGGGAAGAGTTCTTGGCCTCTCCACACTCAAGCAAACTCATACACACATCATGGGTTCATTTAAAAACATAACATGGCATCAAGCATCATGGCATATAAAGGCATGCTAGCATACTTTTCAAAGCTTGAAAATACACATACACACATTCTAAAACAAGTTAAACACACATCCATGCGTGAGAGAAGGTGGAGAGAGCTACCTTGTATACAAACATACACTTTTTCCTTAGCTTTCAAGCCTCCTCTTTTAGCCACACACCCACAAGTTGGTGGAGATAGTTTCACTTGGCCTAGACACAAATTATGAGAGCCAATTAAGTTCATGAAACAATTTCTAGGGCTATGCAACTTGCTTAAACCCTAGATTACTCTACAATCCCCATTATGGTCCATAAAGGCACCTAATGAAGCAACACCCCTCAAATGATTTCTAGGCCTCATTCTTTCTTTTGAAATATGATTCTTGACTCTTTTTAAGCCTCTTGGAGTCATCACATAATTAAAACAAAGGGTCTAACATTATGTTGCTTCCTTAGGTCACAATATGGAACCTAAAGCACCAACTCATTCTCTAAGCTTCCTAAATTTTTCCCAAGGTTTCCCCTCACATTCATTCATCATGTATGACTCAAAAATGGGCTTGAAACAATTTAAAACTCTCCCTAACTATGCCATCCCTACTTGGCCGAAAGTTAGAGCATAAATGGGATTTCATGGCTTCTTGATTTTTCCTTGATGGGGGAACCATTTAGGGAGGTTGTTAAGAGTTGTAGGAGGTCAAGGAAACACTTAAACGACCAAGGGAACATATAGATTAAATCAGTTTTTACAATCCCCTTAAGTGCTCTACACTTTTCCAACTTTTAGGTTCATGACTTTCCATGGGGTTTTGTTAATTTTATGGAGGAAGAGACATATGGGGGACCTCTTAGGGATCTTAGGAACACATTTAAACATTCATTTAAGCCTAAGAACATTTATATAAAATCAGATTTGCAAGGGAGCATTTGGATCCCTAATGATTCCATTTTGTTTCCTAATGCTCCTTTCTTGATTCTATTGGTTCATTCTTAATCCTTGCCATCTAAAACCCCTAATCCCTCCATAAATTGGACAGAAAACAGCCCCTAAGAATTGGGCTCATGGTGGTCAAATTCGTGCAAGAGGAAGGGGGAGGGAGAAACTACCAAAGAATGGAAGTTTTACCTTGTTTTCTTGCTTCCTTTGGCTTGTTCTTCCACTTGGTTGGCTTACTCCCTCAATTTTCGAAATTCCCCTCTCTGTTCTGCCCCAAAAACAGCACCAAATTCTCCATTAAAACCATAGAAAGAAAGCTTGAGAGGAGAGGAGCAAAGTCCAAGAAGGAAGGATATGGAATGTCTTAAAGTTTCTTACCTTTTTCTTGAATTTCTTCCTCCAAAATCCTCCTCCTCTTGTGCGCCTAAGGAGCTGGAGTTCTCCTCTGAACATGGACAGAAGCAAGTCGGTTTAGAGAGGGGGAGGCAGAACGTGGCATATAAAGAAGAAGAAAGAAGCTTCCTTTAACACTTTAATGCCAATTTTGCCCTTCGTTCTTAGCATTTTTGTTTCTCCTTTGTTTTAGCTCCTTTTTGAGAACCGTATTTTCCATCATAACAAAGAGGTTCCCAATTTAATAAAATGCCTTTGGAATCACTCAAATCGGAGCTAAAACCGTCCCGAACGAATCGGTCAAAGTTCAGGTCAACCGACATCGGAAAGAGTACACCGGAGGGGCTTTACTGGTCCCGGGGCTTCCCATGGTTTTTAGGGCCTCTGAGAACCCTGGGCAACTCAAAATTTCCATTTAAAAAGCCCTCCTAGGTGCTTTTCCAAAATTACACTTATTTACGAAAATGCCACTAGCCTTTCGGTAAATTTTTCAAATCGCTCCGACCCCGGTTTCTGGGCAACTCAAGGCTCAAATCCTCATTTTCTATTATTTAAAATTTTATCCAAATTTTATTTGGTCTTGAATCACTCATCTCAGGGGACTTGCTTTGAAAACGTGCCCATTTCCATCGTTTAATGAAAACGGGACATTACACTAACCATAACAAGAACCACAAGCATAAAAAAAGAATTTGAGAAGAAGAACCACGGGAGTATAATATAGGAGGCTAATGATTTATACATGTATTTATGTATGCCATGAGACAAGTTAATAGCCTACTTGATATATGATATGATGAGATGTAACAACCTTTTACGTATGAGATTGAGACCATGATGTTTATAATAATGACATGTAATATGTGCTATCTTGATGCCAAAATGGGTAGTTAGAACATGTTTTGCTTTATGAATGCTAAAGTATGAATGGATTAAAATTTGCTCAAAGTAAAAGATTGCAATTTAGGGGTTAAATAGACCATTTTATAATCAAATTTTGATCCAAATGAGTTATAAATTGTAACCTTACCCTTAACAACCCAAATGATCTAATTTGGGAATGAAATTTGGTGGAAACATAGAGGATTTATAGAGCTTTCCAACAAGCTAAAGATGATATTTTTCTAAGCTCTATAGAATGTTTGAAGAAATTTTTAATCTAGTCTAAAATTATGGAATTATGCAATACTATTCATGTTGTCATTACCTCAGTTTTCATATACTTTTAGAAGTCAAATGAATTTATTTTTACTTAAAATTTTTTACAGCAAAAATTTTAGATTTTAAGCTTTCTATAGACACCTAATTTGAAAAAATTGGAACTATGCGGCCAAAGTTATGAATTTTTAAATTTTGGCCCATGTTATGTCAAAAGAAGCCAAAATTGGTTATACAGCTCTCTTATGCAAATAGATCTTAAATGATCATCATGTGAGTTAAAATAAATGTGTCTATAGAGATTATGGATAGGACTAAGATGGCAAGAATTCAAATTTGGACCCCTATATGCTCGTTTAAAGAATGAAAGGTGTGTAAAATCGCTACTAAAGGTTTTACCGTAATTGTAATTCATTGCTATTGGAAGTAAATCTATAGAAATGTCCATATAGAGTAGGTTATGACTTGTGACTTGTTGAATATTTGACTATAATATGCAATTGCATAACACTCATTTGCATTTGTGGTTGAAGAGGTTCTTTAATGTAACATTCGATATTTTGTAAAAACACCTAAATGAGTTAGTTTAAAAAGCAAGTCTCCTAGATTAAATGATTTAAGGTCAAATAAAATTAGGATAAAATTTTAAATAATGAAAAATGAGGATTTGAGCATTGAGTTACTAGAAACCAAAGCCAAAGTGGTTCAATAAAATTGTTGAAAGTATAGGGTATTGTCGTAAATATGTGCACTTTTTGGAAAACTCACAAGAAGACCTTTTAAATGAAAATTTTAAGTTTTTCACGGTTCTCAGAGGCTTTGAAAATCATAGGAACCCCTGGGACAATTAAAACCCTTCCGATGTATGGTTTTGGATGTCAGTTGACCCGAACTTTGACCTTTTTCATTCGAAAAGGTTTTAAATCCAAATTAAGTTATTCCAAAGCCATTTAATAAGATAGAAGACCTAAATTTTATGATAGAAAATATAGTTCTTGAAAAGGAGCTAAAATGAACCTCAAATAAATTAGCCAAAAAGTCGAAATGTAAATGGCATTTTTATGAACAAATTTCTTCCTTATTTCCTCCACATAAGAGGCATCCCACCTAGAGGCTTCTTCTAACCGACTTATTCTGTCTAAAACAAAGAGAGGCTCTGCCTAAATGAGACACACAAGGAGAAGCTTTAAGGAGGAAGAAAGAGTAAAGAGAAAGCTATAGAAAATGGAAGATTTTCATGGTTCTTCCTTATTTTATGTTGTCCCCCTTCTCTTAACTTTTCTTTCTATGGTTTTGGTTATTTATTTGGGACTATTTTGGCCTTGGTTCAAAGGGGAACAACAAAAATTCAAGGAAAAGGCTAAAGCAAAGAAAGAAGTTCTTGAAAAAGCAAGGGAATCAAGGTAGATATCCATGTATCTTGCTTCTTCTTCCTTGCTTCTTGTGTGTGTTGGTTCAGCCAACTTGAGAGCTAGTAAGGGGGAGGAATTTCTGACCAAAGGCAAGCAAGAAACCTATGATTTAAAGTGTGGGAACCTAGAAAATGCAAAGAAAATTGAAGAAAACCAAACGAAATTCAAGATAGCAAAGTTGAAGATTCTTGAACATCTTGTAAAATCTGGTTTGATTCAAGAATTTCCAAGCTTATATGAGAGTTTATTTGAGTTTCTAAGGCCCCTAGAAAGCCTCCCAAGTGCCTCTTCCATCAAGAAAAATTTGAAAACTCCATGGGCTCAAATTGCTCCCTATGGTTCGGCCAAGACAAGAGCAAAGGGCTAAGGAGTGTTTTAATTTTTTCTAAGCTTGGTTAGGGACTATATGTGATGGAAGAAGATGATAAGAAGCCATGAAAAAAATTTAGAAGCCATAGATTGAGAGTTTGGGGTATAGGTTCCATATTGTAACCTAAAGAAGCAACTTATATCTAGGCTCTTGGAAATGAGTGTGTGATGGCTCTAAGGATCTAAATGAAGTCAAGAGGCCTAGATTTAAGAAGCAAATGGAGCTAAGATCTTGAATTATGGTAGTTGCTTCATTAGGCCCTTTTATGAAACTAATATATAACCATCGAACCAAGTGTGCTTCTTTAGTGTGTGTTTAATGCCAAGGCTTGTTTCAAGAATGTAATTGGATCCTATTTGTTATGCCTAGGCCAAAGAAATCAAGCTCCATCTATTTGTGGGTGTGTGACTGAAATGGGAGGAAAATAGCCAAGGGAAGAGTTTGTGTTTTATTCTAAAGGTAGCTCTCCACTCCTTTCTTATATGCATTCTTGGTATTTGAATGTCATTGAATGATTGTGTGTGTATTTGTATCATGAAACATGCCATTTGATATTGCTTTGTTGCGTAGGTACTAATATGCTCCTTGAATTATGTTTTGGTTGTGAAATTTGGTCTTATGGGTGAGGTTGTGCCAAAAATCCTTTGAAATGGGTGAGATGAAGCCAAAAGTCCTTAGGAATGAATGAGACATGGCCAAAAGTCTAAAGGATAAGTGAGGCTAAGTCATAAGTCCTTAAATCAAAGGTGAGGCTAATCCAAAAGTCTCAAAAATGGGGTGAGGCTAGACCAAAAGTCCCTAGAATTTGTTCTTAGCCTTAACATGTTGCTATGGCATGGAAACTATGGATTGAATGATTCTTGTTTATGTTGGATGCATGCTTGTGTTCTTTGACATGTTTATATGCTTTGGTTGCTTACTTGAATGGGTGTTTGAACTATTGAGATTCTTTGAATATCACCCCCTTCCTTTTTTTATCTCACCATGTCTAGGTGGAGTTCAAGAAGCTAAAAA
Source organism: Erythrophleum fordii (assembly GCA_032878935.1). NCBI lineage: Eukaryota > Viridiplantae > Streptophyta > Magnoliopsida > Fabales > Fabaceae > Erythrophleum > Erythrophleum fordii. The sequence goes on along the minus strand of JAVQMF010000057.1, from coordinate 12,258,619 downwards.
TGACAGCCAAAGAGCATGAGTGACTATTCTTTGGCACTAATGTAGTCTTTAATGTAATGAGATGTCAACTTTTGTATGTGCATATTCTTTTTTAGATGTAAGCCCTTGGGCAAATGTAAATGTATATGAATGCATGGTACATATCAAATTTGGAACTAAATAAATGAGAATGCATGATTTGACCACTTGGTGGACCATTCTTGATTGTGTAATTAGCCATGTGAGATAGTGAGTTTGAGATGTATAAGGTTTTAGACCACTTAAGAAGCTTATACATGATGTTTTTATACCTTAAAACGTGCTCAAAGTGTGGTGGAATGTTTAGGAGGCCACTTGGAACCAAATTAACCCCATTATGGCATTCAAATCACCATAATCTTGAGTTATGTCAAAGTATGCCCAAATGAGCTATTTTTCGTATGAAATTTTGAAATCATATAGATCATATCTAGAGCTTTTTGCATAGTCAAAGAGTACCTAATTTGGAGCTCTATAGAATTTATTATGATTTTTCAAAGTTGGACAAAATGTGCAGAATTGGCAAATACACTGTTTATATGGTCAGCTTTAGTTCCAGGGGCCCTTAAGGCACAAATGAAATCCAATGGCTATGATATTTTACAATTATAAACTAGATATGATAAGCTTTCTATATCACTTAAGAGTACCTCATTTGGAGTTATATTGAGAGAGAAATGAAGTTTTGAAATTCCAAATCAGTATTAGGGATACAGCTAAACCTCTATTACTTTTCCATTAGTTTTTTAGGGTAAACACATCTATTTTTGTCTGGAGTTATTTTTAGCCACAATTTAACATTCATATATTTTCAGAATAATATAGTTTGCTAGGTTTTGATTTTTCTAAAATTAGTTATGAAGTTTTGAAGTTTATATCAGTGAGCTGTGATAACAAACCTGAGCAGCCGGACCTTGAGTGCTTTTTCATTATCAATTGTAGCCCAGTTAATGTTTTCATGGCCTAGAATGATTTTTACCTATAGTTAACATTTAGGCCTTTCCAGAAAGTTATCATTTGCTTGATTTCTATTTTTCTAGAATTAATTATGATTTTCCAAATTTGATGATAGAAACTTGAATTCTAACCCTGAGGCAAACACTCTTTTTTTTTTGTGGCTTCTTACTAGAAATTGATAAGATGATTTATGATGTTTATGACTTTTATAGATGAATTATAAGTAGAGGATGATATGGATGGGTCCATATGGCCCACGTGGCATGAAACCAAAATTTTGGGCCTTACGTAATGCAAAAATATTACATTAAATTTATTGTTTTTCTTGTCACAATGTAGGAAGTCATATGCCTAAGACCTCTTAAGAATAATGTGTAGGCTAATGAGTTATGATATTACATTTGATGGGTGAGGATATGCCAAATATCCTTTAATATTGGGTGAGGTTAGGTCACAAGTCCCTAAATGTAGGTGAGGCTAAACCAAAAGTTCCTAAAGCATGAATTTTCTCTTGCTTGAGCCATAAGACCCCTAGAACATGAAGTATGATTTAGCTATGATTACTTGACATGCATGCTTGCTTCCATGTGCTTGAGTAAACCATATGTGTATTTGAATGTTAGATTAGCTATTGAGATTCTTTGAATCTTACATTTCTCTATCTCCACTAACCATGGCCAAGTGATATACAAAGCAAGGGCAAGAAAGAGCAAAATGTTTAGAAAATGTTATTATGTTAAGTGTAACACCATACCTTCTAGCTCCATTTCATGCCATTTATAAGCTTTGTATTGTCAATCCCAAGAGCATATGAAAAAGGGGATAAAAATAATAGACTTTTTACGCGTTGCGCTATATCAAAAAAATTCAATTCGGTGTCACGTGGACCGTGTGAGCTCATACTATCCTTCCTCATATTTAATTTCATTATTACAACTCATTTGCATCACAAAAACTTGCCTACAACCCATGGAAATTTAAAGATCATTCTCAGCCAGAATTGGTCCTTTTTCTGGGCTAACTTTGGAAAATCATAACTAAATCTAGAAAAATCAAAACCATGTAATATTGGTCATTCTGGAAAGCTTAGGATGTCTACTTCACAATAGAATATGTCCAGGTCACAAAATTCATCACCCAGGATATTTGACATCCAAAATTGTCCAAAGGTCTGACTAAAATCTGGAACTGTCACAGAATTTTGCAGAAAACTTTGAAAATGTCCAATTAATTCCACAAAAATCCAATCTATGCAAATGATACCAATTTGGAAATTTGTGGATGTTAACTAGAGAGGAAAAATAATTCCAGATCAGTTCATTAAGCCCAGACTCCAGAATTCAATAGAACAATACTTCTAGTTAGGCAATTTCATTGATATTGGACAAAAACTTCAAAAATTCATATCTCCCTCTCTAGACCTCCAAATGAGGTGCTTCTAGTTGGCATGAGTCACTGTGATTTCTTAATTTCTGTGTATAAAATTTTGTGGCAACTGGACATCATTTGTGCCTCGTGTGATAGAAAATAATTTCGGACCAAATGAATAGTGCAGCAGACCAAATCCATAAAATTTTTCAATTTCGAAAAATCATCAAATATTCTATAAACCTCTAAAAATTATTATCTTTAACTTTCCAAAAAGCTCTCAATGAGATCTAATTGCATGCCAAATTTCAGATCAAGACTAGCTCATTTGGCCAAAAAGTGACATAAGGTTCCATTATGGTCAAATGTGGTTTCATATGAGGTACCAAATTTGCCAAATGGTCTTCCCTTGGTCTTGGCACCTTTTGGGCAAGTTTAAAAGTATATTATGACCAACAAGGCATTCATAGTGCCATTCATCGTGGCTAAAACATCATTTGCCGTGGCTAACGACCTCTGATTGGCTTACTATTCTAGGGATTGGATTTTATCTTTAACTACCAACCCGAGCCTCACCGCCTCTATAACTGGCTCATCATCAAGCTAGAGGGTTCTACATCTCACTTCATTCAGGCATAACTAGCTATCACCTTTGGGCTGTCAGGCTCCAGGGTATAGCTTATAACTCAAATCTCTGGCCTAAGGGAATTAACCTTTCGGGCTCTAATACTTATCTATACATTTGGGTGTTGTGGCTAGGGGGTGACTCTTTTTCTCACTTCCCCTCTAGACTGGTTTGGCGCAGTCGCAGTCTCATCTCATACCGCACTGCATTATTACTTGTCTCTGTGTTATGTGAGACAGTTGGGAATGGCCCGAGTATGATTACCCGAGAGAATTAGGCCTCACATACTCTCTCTAGTAAGCGTCTTCCTATCAATGAGATCATTCTCATTGTTCATATCTAGGGCTTGCCACTGATCCTGGCAAGCTATCATATCTCATCAAGCTCTAGCCATTGGATCCCTCAACTCTGCTCAAGCTACTTTAGAGGCCACTCTTTCCGGTGTCCACTAACTACTCTAAGACCATTCTACAACTTACTTATCATGAATAAAGCCACAAACTACTTTCACACACCCATAATGTCTCATAAAGGACTTTTTATAGTCATACAAGCATTTTACACAGCTCAATAGCTACATCCTCAAGCCAAATCCAATCCGAGAGAGCCTAGAACTTTGCTCTGATACCAATAAATGTAACACCATACCTTCTAGCTCCATTTTATGCCATTTATAAGCTTTGTATTGTCAATCCCAAGAGCATATGAAAAAGGGGATAAAAATAATAGACTTTTTACGCGTTGCGCTATATCAAAAAAATTCAATTCAGTGTCAGGTGGACCGTGTGAGCTCATACTATCTTTCCTCATATTTAATTTCATTATTACAACTCATTTGCATCACAAAAAATTGCCTACAACCCATGGAAACCGAAATGGGGCATGGAAATTTAAAGATCATTCTCGGCCAGAATTGGTCCTTTTTTTGGGCCAACTTTGAAAAATCATAACTAAATCTAGAAAAATAGAAACCATGTAATATTGGTCATTCTGGAAAGATTAGGATGTCTACTTCACAATAAAATATGTCCAAGTCACAAAATTCATCACCCAGGAGTTTAACATCCAAAATGGTCCAAAGGTCCGACTGAAATCTGGAACTGTCACAGAATTTTGCAGAAAACGTTGAAAATATCCAATTAATTCCACAAAAATCTAATCCATGAAAATGATACCAATCTGGAAATTTGTGGATGTTAACTAGAGAGAAAAAATAATTCTAGATCAGTTCATTAAGCCCAGACTCTGGAATTCAATAGAACAGTACTTCTGGTTGGGCAATTTTACTGATACTGGACAGAAACTTCAAAAATTCATATCTCCCTCTCTAGACCTCCAAATGAGATGCTTCTAGTTGGTACAAGTCATTGTGATTGCCTAATTTCTATGTATAAAATTTTGTGGCAATTGGACATCATTTGGGCCTCGTGTGATAGAAAATAATTTCGGACCAAATGAATAGTGTAGCAAACCAAATCCATAAAATTTGCCAATTTCAAAACATTATCAAATATTATGTAGACCTCCAAAAATTATGATCTTTAGCTTCCCAGAAAGCTCTGAATGAGATCTAATTTCATGCCAAATTTCAGATCAAGACTAGCTCATTTGGCTAAAAAGTGACATAGGGTTCTATTATGGTCAAATGTGGCTTCCTATGAGGTATCAAATTTGCCAAATGGTCTTCCCTTGGTCTTGGCACCTTTTGGGAAAGTTTAAAAGCATATTTGAGACTTGTGTGAGCTGCCCAAATGGTCCCAAACATCATGCTTTTCATTTTGGTCATTCAACCCACACTTGTGCATATTTCTATCAAATTTCTACATTGCACACTTTGGCATTTCATACTCAAATTGTATTCTAAAGCTCATACATCATATTCATAGTCATATACATTACATAATAGTATATTTATGCATGTCTCAAGGTTCATTGTACATATACAACATTACAGACATTAAGATACATAAGCATGGTTCCAAAATGGCCAATATCAAGGCATAAGTTTGTCAATCTCCTTCCTTTAGTGTTGTTGGCTCCCATTAGCATATCCACTTAGTTCACCTATCATGTTAGATCATTGGAGAGGAGGGGATGAGATTTAAAGAATCCCAATAGCTCATCTCCCATTCAATCATACATAATATGTGCAAAGCAAGTTTTTCAAATGCATGCATGGTGAAAGTGCAAGACATGCATATTTTAAAACAATCTTGGCATGTGAATCAATCATACAAAACATCCAAGAGCTCACCAAGTGCTTGGATTGGCCTCACACTTCTCCTCATGGATTTTGGACTTGCCTCACCCATTCTTTAAGAGCTTTGGACTCAACCATACTCTTGGGAGCCCACTTTACTTTTGGGAGACTCTTTACTTTGTCTCAACCAAGCTCAAGGGTTCTTGGTTCATCCTCACCCAAGGGAAGAGTTCTTGGCCTCTCCACACTTAAACAAACTCACACAAACATCATGTAATCATCTAAAAACATAACATGGCATCAAGCATCATGGCATATAAAGGCATGCTAGCATACTTTTGAAAGCTTGAAAATACACATACACACATTCTAAAATAAGCTAAACACACATCCATGCATGAGAGAAGGTGGAGAGAGCTACCTTGTATACAAGCACACACTTTTTCCTTAGCTTTCAAGCCTCCTCTTTCGGCCACACACCCACAACTTGGTGGAGATAGTTTCTCTTGGCCTAGATACAAATTACGGGAGCCAATTAAGTTCATGAAATAATTTCTAGGGCCATGCGACTTGCTTAAATCCTAGATTACTCTACAACCTCTATTATGGTCCATATTGGCACCTAATGAAGCAACATCCCTCAAATGATTTCTAGGCCTCATTCTTTCTTTTCAAATATGATTCTTGACTCCTTTTAAGCCTCTTGGAGTCATCACATCATCAAAATAAAAGGACTAACACCATGTTGCTTCTTTAGGTTATAATATGGAACCTAAGACACCAAATCACTTTCTATGAGTTCTAAATTTTTTCCAAGGCCTCCCCTCACTTTCATTCATCAAATAAGACTCAATAATGGCTTTAGAAAAATTTAAAACTCTCCCTAGCTAGGAGAACCCATCTAGGCCGAGGCTATGAAGCATATTGGGTTCCATGGAGCTTTCTTTGTTTTCTCAAGGGAAGAAGCATATGGGGAGCCTCTTACGGATCTTGGGAGCTCATTTAAACTCTTACTTAGGCCTAGGAATCATCATACAAAATCAAATTTTACAAGGTGTAAATGAAACCTTAGGATTTGCTTCTTAAAATCTAATGGCCTTTTGTTAATTCCCTTTGCATATTCTTAATCTCCACACCCTTTTTCCTTAGATTCATGCTTGGTTCTACCTAAAAATCATCTCCTCCTAGGGTTTTCTCAAGTGGGGCGAAATGGTGAAGAAGGGGACTAAAAATGACAACCATAGGAAGAGAAATTACCTTGTTTTCTTACTTTTTCTCACTTGAATCTTGTGTTCTTTGAGCTCCTCTCTTCAAATCCGAACTTTTCCCTCAATTTCTCCCTTAAAATAGATTTATAAACTTCATTATAATCATAGGAAACAAAGGAGAATGGAAGAGAAGAGGTTTGGAAGAGAAAGAGCATGAAAACTACTAATTTCCATACCTTAAGCCTTTGATTTCTCCTTCTTTTCTTCCCCTTCTTATGAGCCTCATTCCCTAGGGTTTTCTTCTGGTTTTAGGCAGAACATGGTCATGCATAATGAAGGGAGGAGAAGGGTGCATCATATATATAGGTGGAAATAAGTTATACTTTTCAAAAATGCTCATTTTGCCTTTTATACTTTGCATTTTTGTTTCTCCTTCGTTTTAGCTCCTTTTTTAGAACCATCTTTTCCGTTATAAAATTTAGGTTCCCAATTAAGAAAAATGCCTTTGGAATCACTCAAATTGGAGCTAAAACCTTTCCGAACGAATCTATCAAAGTTTGGGCACACTAACATTGGAAAACATCCACCGGAAGGGGCTTTAGCTGTCCCGGGGCTTTCCATGGTTTTTAAAGCCTTTGAGAACCCCGGAGAACTTAAAACTTTCATTTAAAAAGCCCTCCTGTGTGTTTTTCAAAAAGTGCTCATATTTACAAAAATGCCACTAGCCTTTTGACAAATTTTTTGAATCACTCTGGCCTTAATTTCTAGGCAACTCAAGGCTCAAATCCTCATTTTCTAATATTTAAAATTTTATCATAGTTTTAGTTGTCCCCAATTCCTTTTAGTTTAGGGACTTCCTTTTGTATCTGGCCCATTTCTGCCATTTACAGAGAAACTGAACATTGCATTTCTCAGGTTTACGGAAAGGCCAGATGTTACATTAAGAGATTGGCCTAGACTATGATGTTGTAGCTATATTTATGTAAACCTATATTTTGATGTATTGAAATGAAAACATGCTCCAAGGCACTAGACCATGATATAAATTCCATTTGATACATATAAGACTTGATAGAATGTGATTTAGTATATAAGGTTCCTTGATGTTCATGTGTATTTTTTGGATGTGGGATAGCGATTTTTAGTTGCAAGGTAATTTTTATATAATGGATCAATCATACATGATGCAAATAAGGATTAAAATTTGCTTAAAATAAAAAATGTCATTTTATAGCTCATTTGATACTATTTGAAATAAAAATTTTGACCATTTGAGCCATATGATTCCCCTTTACCTTTGATAGCCTTAATGACCTAATTTGGGCCTAAAATTTGGCAAGCAATTAGAGGACATTTAGAGCTTTCTATATAGACAAAGATCATAATTTTTGGAGCACTATAGAATATTTGATGAATTTTTAAAGTTGGCCCTAAAAAGTTGTCAAGTGTAGTTATTGTTCATACTAGTCTAGTCTTGGATTTTATGACTTTTGGAGGACCAAATGGATCAATTTTGACTAAAATCTTATAGTAAAAATTTCATATCACAAGCTTTCTAAGGACAACTAATTTGCATTAATTGGAGTTGTGCAGCTCAAGTTTTGAATTTTTAAAATTTGACCTCATTAGGTGTTCCATGGCAAGTTTGAGCAAATGGTCCTTTTCACGTGTATAATTCCCTTATACATGTTATCTTGGTTGTAACAAATTTATTATACATGAATTTGTAAGATGAAAAGATGAAAATTCATTATTGAGCATTTTGGAACCTTTTGGCACTTTTAATAACTAAGAATTCTGCTTCTAAAAGTTTAATTACCACAATTTTTGTAATGAAGGAACTTACATTAATAAAGAGAATATTTGATCTGTTATGCTGTAAGAAAAACAATTCATTCTTCTTTTCTTTACTAAATTGTGAAAATATGTAGCATTGCAATCCCTTGAAGTAGCCACGATTACCTGGCCTTTTATGCCCTTAAAGTCTCTTTGCAATCATGCCAAAACTCTAATTGCTAATGACAAGCTTTTTCCACATGATCCAAATCCTCAATTGGTAGTCTAACTTGAATCTAGGATAATTCACTCCAAGAATAATGTTAATTTTTGACAGATAATATCTATTACAAATAATAAAAAATTATGATTTTTTGACAAATATTTTTATTGCATAATCTGTCACTATTTTTGCTATGGATAATTTTTTCTTATAGATATTTATATTGGTATTTGTAATGACCTTAATTCTTAATTACTGTGATTAGGTTTAATAGCATAATTAGCTGTCACAAATCATGGTATAAAGTTATTATAATTAATTAAAATAGGAGAAAGTGGAGAAATTTGAACATTGATATCATTAAGGTTATTAACTAAACAACCACAACTAATTAAATCCATAAGTGATTATAATTATCATTTAAGACATTTAATTCATCTTGTTACTAATTTCAACTCACAAAAACCTCTTATAAATATTTCCAAGTCATTGTACAATATTATCGTAGCAAATCTCAAGGTCTCCAACTCAAAAATAGGAGTCTAGGAACCTTCACCATAGCTAAGTTGGTTATTAGAACCTAAAAATCAAGTTTCACATCTTACACTATGGCCTAAGATTTTTGCACCATGACGAAGTTGCTCTCGAACTCAACTTCTCACATTTTCGCAAATCTCACAACAGCGAGTTAGACCCTCACCACAGCGAACCTATGTGGCATGTAATACAATAAATTCTAGCTCATCTCATACTTTTAAATGGCATAATATCATGAATCATATTAATTTTTCATGGAAAAATCAAAGAAATAATGATTATTTTCGCGTTGTGTCGTATCTAAAAATTCATTTTGGTGTCACGTGGACCGTGTGAGCTCATGCTATGCATCATCATATTTAATTATATCATTACAACTCATTTACATCCCAAAAACATGCCTACAACCCATGGAAACCGAAATGAAGCATGGAAAATGGAAGCTTATTTTCAACCAGAATTGGCCTCTTTCCTAGGCAAACTTTAGAAAATCATAACTAAATCTAGAAAAATTGAAAACATGTGTTCTTGATCATTCTACAAATTTTAGGATGTCTACTTTACACTAAAAATATGCCCAGACCATAACATGCATCATGGAGGACGTTTGACATCCAAAAAACTACTGAGGTCGCTAGCTATCTAGGCTGCTGTTTAGATTACTGATATAAACTTCTAAAATTTATAACTAATTCTATAAAAACTGAAATCACACACATTTGGTAATTCTGGAAAGCTACAAATGTTAGCCTAATACTAAAAATAATTCCAGAATGGAACAGATACGTTTCGCCATTGGAATCCTATAAAACAGTAACTGGACTCTTGGGGCGCCACTACTACTGACAGCCAACTTCAAAAATGCATAACTCTTTACTCATACCTCCAAATGAGGTGATCTTGGTGGCCATTTATGCCTATAAAATTTCACAAGCATTGGACACTATTTAACCATCGGATGAGACAAAACACAAATTTGCCAGTGTGAACAGTGCACATACCAAAAGCAATAGAAAATCTCAACTTTGAAAATTCATCAAATATTCTCTAGACCTCCAAAAATTATGTTCTTTAGCTTCCCAAAAAGCACTCAACAAGATCTAATTGCATACCAAACCTCATATCAAGACTAGCTCATTTGGCTAAAAAGTAATATAAGGTTCCATTATGGTCAAATTTGGCTCCATATGAGATATCAAATTTGCCAAATGGCTTTCTCTTAGTTGTGGCACCTTTTGAGCAAGTCTAAAAGCATATTTAAGACTTTTGTAAGCTACCCAAATGGTCCCAAACCTCATGCATCTCATTTTGGCCATTCAACCCATACTTATGCACATTTCCATCAAACTTCCACATTGCACACTTTGGCATTACATACTCAAAATAAATGCTAGAGGTCATATATCATATTCATATATCTAAACATCACATAATAGTATATTTACACATGTCTCAGGGTTCATAGTACATTTACAATATCATATACATCATGAACCATCATTATGCTTCCAAAATGGACAAAACCAAGGCATAAGCTTGTCAATCTTTCCTCTTCATGGTTATTGGCTCTTATTGGCATATCCACTTGGTCCACCTAGCATGTTAGATCATTGGAGAGGAGGGAATGAGATTCAAAGAATCCCAATAGCTCATCTCCCATTCAATCATATATAATATATGCAAAACAAGCTTTACAAATGCATGCATGGAGAAAATGGAAGTCATGGACATTTTTAAAGCAAACTTGGCATATGAACAAATCATACAAGACATTCAAGAGCTCACCAAGTGTTTGGATTGGCCTCACACTTCTCCTCATGGATTTTGGACTTGTCTCACCCATTCTTTAAGAGCTTTGGACTCAACCATACTCTTGGGAGCCCACTTTGCTTTTGGGAGACTCTTTACTTTATCTTAACTAAGCTCAAGAGTTCTTGGCTCATCCACACCAAAGGGAAGAGTTCTTGGCCTCTCCACACTCAAACAAACTCAAACAAATATCATGTACTCATTTAGAAACATAACATGGCATTAAAAATCATAGCATATAAAGGCATGCTAGCATACTTTTCATAGCTTGAAAATGCACACACACACATTCTAAAGCAAGGTAAACACACATCCATGCATGAGAGAAGGTAGAGAGAGCTACCTTGCATACAATTGCACACTTTTCCTTTTGGATTCAAGCCTCCTCTTTCGGCCACACACTCATAAATTGGTGGAGATAGTTTCTCTTGGCCTAGATACAATTTTTGGGAGCCAATTAGGTTCATAAAACATTCTTTAAAGCTATAAAACTTGCTTAAGTACTAGATTGCTCTATAACCCCCATTATGGTCCATAAAGGCACCTAATGAAGCAACATCTCTCAAATGATTTCTAGGCCTTATTCTTTCCTTTCAAATATGATTATTGACTCCTTTTAAGCCTCTTGGAGTCATCACACCATTAAAACAAAAGGCCTAGTACCATGTTGCTTTTTTAAGTCATAATATGGAACCTAAGACACCAAATCACTTTCTATGAGTTCTAAATTTTTTCCAAGGCCTCCCCTCATTTTTATTCATCAAATATGACTCAAGAATGGCCTTAGAAAAATTTAAAACTCTCCCCCACTACAAGAACCCTCTTTGGCCAAGACTATGGGCTTCCTTGTCCTTCTTGAAGTTCTCTTGGTTTTCTTGAAGGAGGAAGCTTGTGGGGAGCATCTTAGGTGTCTCAAGAACTCATTTAAACTCTTAATTAAGCCTAGGAATCATCATACAAAATCAAAATTTAGAAGGTGCACATATAACCCTAGAATTTGCATCTTGAAATCTAATGATTTTTTGATAATTCTCTTTGCATATTCTTAATCTCCACACCCTTTTTTCTTAGATTCATGCTTGGTTCTGCCTAAAAATCATCTCCTCCTAGGGTTTTCTCAAGTAGGGCAAAATGGAGGAGGAGGGAACCAAAGATGATAACCTTAGGAAGAGAAATTACCTTGTTTTCTTGCTTTTTCTCACTTGAATCTTGTGTTCTTTGAGCTCCTCTCTTCAAATCCTAATTTTTCCCTCAATTTCTCCCTTAAAACAGATTTATAAACTTTATTTTAATCATAGGAAACAAGGGAGAATGGAAGAGAAGATGTTTGGAAGAGAAAGAGAAATACTACTAATTTTCATATCTTAAGCCTTTGATTTCTCCTCCTTTTCTTCCCTTTCTTGTGAGCCTCATCTCCTAGGGTTTTCTTCTGGTTTTAGGCAGAACATGGTCATGCATAATGAAGGGAGGAGAAGGGTGCATCATATATATATAGGTGGGAATAAGTTACACTTTTCAAAAATTTCTATTTTGCCCTTCATATTTTGCATTTTTGTTTTTCCTTCATTTTAGCTCCTTTTTTAGAATCGTCTTTTTCATTACAGAATTTAGGTTCCCAATTTAGTAAAATGCCTTTGGAATCACTCAAATTGGAGCTAAAACCTTCCCGAACGAATCCATCAAAGTTCGGGTACACCGACGTCGGAAAATGTCCACCGGAGAGGCTTTAGCTGTCTCGAGGCTTTCCAAGGTTTTTAGGGCCTCTGAGAACCCTAAGAAATTCAAAAACTTTCACTTAAAAAGCCCTCCTATGTGAATTCCAAAAATTTGCTCAAAATTATGCAAATACCATTACGTTTCGTAAGCTTTTTGTAAGAAAATGTTTCTTCATTCTAACTCTATTTTTCTTTCCGTCTGAGCCTGAGATTCTCATTTTTAGGAGTCTAGAATGCTTCTCAAATTTTTTAGGACCTTAACTATCTCATTCCGGGGGGCTTCCTTTTGTATCTGGTGAGTTTCGTTCATTTACGAAGAAATCGTACGTTACGTTTCTCACATTTTCTCTCATTTTCAGAAAATCAAATGTTACATGGCGCCATGGCAGAAATGTATCCTAGAGCTACTATAGCAATTTTGACGATTTGCACCTTGGCGGGCTATACTTGCACCATAGCGAAACTAACTACTGGGATACTCATCACTTGATTTCCTCAACTTGCGCCGTAATGAAACATGTTGCACCTCGGCGAGGTTGCTCTCTGTTACCCTCCTTAGGCAACATTTTCATTTTGCACTGCAATGAGACACCTCACACTGTGGCACTCCTCACTCTGCCTAACACATAGCCGTGACTCAGCCCACTTTGGCCACGACATGACCCTTTTCTACACCTTTTTTTCCTAAATTTCGTCCCATACACTCCCATTCTCCATCTGGCAATGCTCTAAGGCTACTTTACCTTAATTTATGAGGCTCTAATAGCTTTTATCTATCAGATTTACTCAGCCTATCTATTATCACCAATTCAAGACTTAAGTATTGATTCCTACTTATCTAACTACCATATATCAATAAGTACATGGATTAATGACAGCAAAGATTCATAAGCTACCAACATTTATCATTAAAATACATATTCCAGTAGAGGTTCCATGCATCACTTGTTTAAGTCAACATCTAATATATCACATGATTTCATTTCCAAGTAGTAAATTATATCATAGGTTTAACAAAGTTCATATCAGATGTTATAAGTTCATACATCCAATACCAATTTAATATGAGGCCTAGCTTCTCAATAAATACATCCTAAGTAATCAAAATACAAACTCCTACACTTGGTAACGTGATTACATGATGATGCTATACAAGAAGAAATACAAAATTTAGTATTTACTCTACTCAAATCTGTCCAAGTGTAGCTTTCCTTACATATGGTTAGAGCTCATGGATTTTCATCCACTTGCTTTCCCTTATCCTTACTCGAAAAGCCTTCACCTGAAAGTATTATCCCATGAAATGGGGTGAGATGTAAATTTTAGTAATCAAAAGTAAATTCCATTCATATACTCCAATTTAATTAAAATATATGCATGAAATCAAATGAGCATCAGAAAAATATACCAATCATATTAGCAAATGAAATAATTGGGTTATTAGTGACTACTATCTCATACTAGCAATTACATTTCCACATATTAAAGGCCATTAATACTGGGATAGGCCCATCCACAACACCAACTCCCTAATGAGTATAACTTGGGCTCAATGCATGGAAGGGTCTAATCACAACCTAATGCCCGATCAAAGCACAATGCATGGATGGCAGCCACATCACAATTCCACCATGGACTCACAAGATCCAAACACAATATATCATATAGCCAATCATTCATTATGCATTTCAAAATTATTCATGTATAGTAAATATAAAATTAAAGTAGACATATGCTTGGAATTCAATATTAAACCTGGTTACCTCACTCTGTAGACAATTTGGAAAGCTACCAGCAATACCAAAATCCCCCTATAGCCTTAACATCAGAAAATTACTATTCTAAGTCATCATTTATAGCAGCAAATAGGTACCCAAAGAATTAAAATACTAATGGATACCTAGAGAACACTTACCCAGCCACCACAAGTCTCCAATTTTGAATTTGATTGTTCCCACACCAGTAACTTCAAAATATCACCCTAAATCCTAGGCAGATTCGTGCAAAATTAATACTCATACTACAAATCAACTATAAGGGTCTTAAACAAACAGAAACTACTTCAAATTGAGAAGGAAATATTTACCTAACAACATCTCTAGCCTTAACCTCCGAAAATCCTCTAAGAAAATACCAAACAACACATTTCAGATTTTGGGTGTGGTGAAATACTCCAAATGATAAACCAATTAGGTCGAATTGAAGAAAAAGAGAAGATAATTAAATTATATAACAACTACATTGGCTAGTTTTAACTCTAGAAGTGGGAAATGATGAAAACATGTGGAAAATCCTAGCCTCTACCTTAAACCTCCAAAAATACTTTGTGTCTTTTATGTTTCTGCATAAGGAAGGGGAAGGGCTGAAGGAACTTTAGGTTTAGATAGGTTTAATTGGATTGTGGGCTGACCCATGGGCCTAAGTCTATTTGGAGTTTAGATTTTGCTTGTTGGGTCAAACCTTAGGGATTGGGCTACAGAATTTCTAGCATTTTAGTATGGTTTTAAGCTTCTAACTCACTAAACCAGATTTGGCCATTACTAGGTGATCTCTTTTAGGCCAAGTCTCACAATAGGAAGTTGGGTCTACACCTAAAATCATTAGGCCTTTATCAGTCTTCATCCATGACCTGCTTAAATTAATCATTGGCCTAAATTAAGTTTTAACCTTATTGAATCTTAAACCTACATTAATTATTTATTTCTCCATAAACTCCTATTTACATAACTTGCTTAATCATTTTATAATAATTATTCTTAGTTAGTCCAAATCTATGATTAATACCTTAATTAATTTTGAAGTGTTACAGTATTCTTTCTCCTTTACTAACTTTACATACTCTGTCATGTCATATTAATAAATATAAATTTTATTGTACATGAAAATTTTATTTAATATAAATATAATATTAGTAAAAATTCAAATAATAAAAAATAATTAAGAAATAATGTTAATAATAATTATTATTAATTATTTTAATTAAATTATTTATTTATTTATTTATAATTTAATATAAAAATATATAAACCTATTTATTTATTCTTTATAATTATTTATGAATAATTTTAATAAAAAATTAAAACATATATTTATAAGTTTTTAAAAAATAATGAAAAGTCAATTCCAATAGCATAATGTTGGACACACCACTTAGCTCTTGGAAATAATTTTCGATAGCCATTTGGTAGAACAGTTATAATTTATAGTTTTAAAGCAAATTTATTATATTCTTTTAGTATTTATTATTATTATTGTTATTATTATTATTAATTAATATATTATTAAACACAATTTTACTATCTATTGTTTATAATTAATAATAATTTGTTGTATTTAACTTAGTTTCATAGTATTTATTATTATTATTATTATTAATGATGTCTTGCATATAAATTTGTCTTCTTACTTTTTGGGTTTTTCTTCTTCTTCTTATTTTTTCTAAATTTTCTAAGTTCTTTTTCTATTTTTAAGGTTCTTCTTCTCTATTTTTCTATTTTTGCAGGTTTTGTTGCATTTGAACCAAAAGAGAAATTAAATTAAATCAAAACTTAGAAAACAAATTTGAACCAAATATGAAACTAAATTTAGATCAAGAAATTTTCAAATTTTAACTAGATAAATTTTTAAATTTTTACATTTTAAAAAAGAAGCAAACCATAATTTTAAATTATCTTCTAGGAAAAGGAAAAAACAAATAATCAATAACCTTACCAAAGAAGAGGAACATAGATATTAAACTAAATGAAAAAAATAAAGATTTTTCTAAGATAAGAAGATGAAGAATCTGTACAAGAAAATTGTAACACTCTGAAATTAATTAAGGATAATTATGATTAATTAGGAATTAATATGAATTTAATTAGAAAAATTAATTGAGTGGTGGATATTAATTTAGGTCTTATGATCAATTTAATTATGCTCTGGGTTAAGTGTAGAAGCCTAATCTTAACCTCAGAGAGATCCAATTTCATTTCTTAAAGGCACAACATTTATTTTGTACAGACCCAACTTAAATGGATTCATGTAGCTTGGCCTAACAAGCTAAAATCTGAACCCACTGGGATTTGGGCCTTTTTAGGTCAACCCATAACCTAAGTTGACCCTAAAACCCTAAAGTTCCTTCAGCCTCTTTCCCTTTATTTTGCAAAAATACTTAGAGAGTAAAGAAAATTCAAAGGTCTTAGGAGGTAGCTAGGGTTCTTGGCACATTTCTATCATTTTTCACTCTTAGAGTAAGATTCAGCTAAGGTAACTTATATATAACTTAACCCTCTCTTCTTTCTCTTTGATTTAGCCCAATTGGTTTTTTATTCATAGCATTTCACCTACACCCAAATTTGAAATGTGTTGTTTGGTGTTCTCATGATGGAATTTCAAAGGTTAACGCTAGGAGTATTATTAGGTAAATGTTTCCTTCCCATTTTAATGCATTTTTTATTAGTTTGGAACCCTTATAGTTGATTTATAATATGGGCATTAATTTCGTGCAAATTTACCCAAAAAATTGAGAGGTATCTTGAGGTTTATGGTGTGGGGAATACCAAATTCGAATTTAGAGCATCTTGGTGTCTTTAACCATTTTGTGAGTTGTATATATTGAAATTTTACCATTTAGTTGATCTCTAGTGTATGCCATGTGCATGTGCAAAAATGGAGAGAGTGACCTATTGTGAGTTTTGATGTCTTGACCTTTAATTGGTGCAATACACTCTTAAGAAGCTTAGGTAAGTAATTCTTAATGGATTCTTGATGAACTTGATCAATAGATAGGAAATTCCTTGCTAATGAAAGTTAAATGATGATGACTATGCTTGTTTTAGGCTTGGTATGTATTTGGATTATAATGGCAGCTAGAGGAAGAGTAATTAGGCTTAACCAGGGTTAATTTCCTAATTCCATATATATGCTCATTTTAATCCGATACTTGTTGTACATATATGATTTTGAATGCTAAATGAATAGTTGGTTATCTGAATTGTTGTGGTTGGACCTTGAGTAAGTCTTTGGTGGAACTGTGGTGCGACTGCCACCTGTGCATCATGCTTCGATCAGGCACTGGATTGTAATTAAACCCCTGAATGCACTAAGTCTAGGTTGTGCTCATTAGGGAGTTGGGACCGTGGATGAGTGATAACCATGATATTTTATATATTTTAATCCCTTAACTTAAGCATTTTAATGTCCAAATATGGCTTTAAGACTTTAATTAGATGAGATTTCATTTTAATAGCCATTTCTATATTTTAAGAGTTAATTTGCAAAATTTGATTTTTAATGCTCATTTTATCTTAAACAATTTTTGTGAATATGCCTATTTGATTTTTCCCACTCTTTTGTGCAGAATTTTAATATGAATTGGGAGCTTGAACAAGCATTTGATTTAAAGAAGAGAAAAGAATGATTAAAGAAGCATGAGCTTGAGCTAAAGAGAAACCTAAGAGCAAAATGAAAAGAAAACACGTGGGTTGAAGGGGCTTGGGAACAAATGAAAAGAAAAGCATGCAGCACTTACATGAAAGCCACGAGAACAGAGCAAGAATAGAGAAGAAGAAGTAGAGTGTATGCAGAAACAAAAGAAGAGCCATGCATGAAGCTGTAGCTCCAGCTTCTTTGGGGAAGACACACACTCATGCACTCGTCCAATACGTTCCTACAGCTCACAGCAACAGCATGAATTAGCAAGGCTGTAACGTGGAAGAACCACGCAAGGGCAGAACCAAATGAAGCAACGAGGAAACTCGTGGAAAAGCTGCTGGAACAGAGGAAGGAACAAACACGCTGCATGAAGAACCACATCAAAGAGAAGAAGTGAGGAACTACGAGCTGAACAGGGAAGAAGCCACGTCTGGTTTGAAAAAGGAATGGAGCAACCACGTAGAAAGCAACACGTTGAAATGACGGAATGGTAGCAGCTTATAACTCGAGCTACACACAAACCAGCAGCTAAGGTAGAACGAAGGAGAAACACAAGAAAAGTGAGCTGAACAAACACGAGCAGAAATAGAGGAGAGGCTCAAGTTCTGGTCTGTGAAGAAGAGCTGCTGATTAGAGAACTCGAACAGAGAATGAAGAGCAGCAACGTGGATGCATGAATATGAATGAAGAAGCAAGGAGCTGATATCCGAGTCTGAAGAGCAGCAACGTGGGAAGCATGAATCAGAATATGCGAAGCAAATTGTGGATTATAATTAAATAAAAGGAATGGGGCCCACACTTATATCACATGCAAGCTACGGACAAGGAAGGAAGAGAGGCTATCACGTGAGAAACAAATGAAGCAAATGAGAAGGGGGAGCACGTGAAAAATAAAGGAGGCCACGTGAAGAATAAAAAAACGAGGCCATTCATTCGCACATTCACACGCTCCCTCCGTCTTTTTTTTTTCCATTCACCTTCACGCCTCCATTCACTTTGCCCATTCACTCCATCCAGCGTCCAGAACCACATACCACGCCGCTTTTCCTCCATTTTGATCCATTAATGAAGCTCTAATTCATCCACCTTGAGGCTAGCTAGGAGGAAACTCTTGGAGAAGCTTGAATCCATGGATACAATCAGAATTTTGGCTAAGATTTCTCAATTTCCTACATTTTTTTTCTTTTTCTTGTACAATCTCGTTTGAGTTGTATTTGATTAGAAATTGGTGTAATTAATTAGTAGCTGATTAGGTACTGATTAGGAAGATAATTGTTGTTTTAATTGATTAATTTTAGTTCTGAATTGTTCAATTTCGTCTAATCTCCCATGTATGCCCCGAAGTTGTTTGATGAAATGCATGAGTGAGATTATGTGCCTAATTGTCTATTTGTGGATTCCTTGATGTTTAGTTGGTTAATTAAACATTTTTGGATAATGATTCAGAGACTAGATTAATCAGTTAATCAATTAATTCAAGTGTTCAACGGTCTTAATCACAAGAATTAGTAATTTAATAGAAGTTGAAGTCTCAATTAATATTAAATTGCTAGTCTCTTGAATCTTGAATGGTTATTCAAGATCATTTGCTAATGAACACAATTAGGAACTCTTAGGTCAGAATTAATCATAATTGCATTAGGATAAGGATAGTGGATACCAAGAGATGATTCCTAAGCTAGTCACAAGCCCATTATCATTCACAATTCATCTAATTAGATAGAATTTAGGAAATTTTGATTCAATTTAGTTTTAGATTAGTTTTATTCAATCAAAAACCCCCCAAATCAAGTAGCCTTTAGGACTTTTAACACTTAGAAAACCCAATTAGCATTGAATTCCATTTCCAAGGGAGATGACCTGGGTTGTGCCACTTGTTATATATTTAGATCAACCTAGTTTTATTTTGAGGGTTGTACGACAAGCCCGTCAATGAGCATCTCTCGGTGTTAATGACCTCTAACATGTTACATGTGATTGCTATTATGAGATGATAGTCACTGGTAGTCTAACTAGTTTATTTGCTGATGATATTGATGCCTTCAGTATGTTTTTTTGTATAATTGTATTATGTTGATTAATCTGTATGTGTATATATATATATATATGAAATTTGCCTCTTGTTACTAAGATTGTAAATCTCACCCTAGTTGTGGGCTAACATTTTCAAGGATCAAACCTCTTAGTGGCAAGAAGAAATTAATGGAAGCCTATTGTATGGTTTGGTAGCACATAGGTTTAGAAACCTTATTAGATTGGATTTGTGTAATAAGAATACTAGTTTTTATGTATTTGCCGCATTGCATCATGAATTACCAAGTATAGGGATTAGTTATGTAATATAATTACCATAGAATTGAACATTGTGATTGTATCTAACTAATACATGTTGAGTGACTTGATGTTGTGTAACCATTAAGCTTTAGCCCTATGTACCTTGTGATTGAAATACTTTTGCTATCATGCGAGGGGAATTGACTAATATGAAATTAAGCTTGATTGCTCTAATTTAATCCAAGACTTCTAGATAATGAGGATTAGTAAATCATGATATTTAGGGTTTGGGAGGTCTAGAAAATCATGTATGTTAACCATTAAGATCCTAGAATTTATCTAAGACTAGTGGGAATTGATTAGACAGTAGGAAAATAAGAGTATAGGTGTAGAATGGAGTTGAGCCATGGCAAAAACTCCTTAAGTCATAGCCAAAGCCCTTCTAAATGCTAGGAGCATCATGGTGCGAGATGCCTCACCGCGATGCAAGACTAAAATTTCACCCAAAAGAGTACCAAAAAGCAAACTTGCCATGACAAGCTTGAAGAGTTCCAAGAGGCTTTCTCGCTACAGCACCACATAGGCTCACCGCGATGAGAATCACAAAAGTGTGAATAGTAGGCTCCCAAGAGCACCTTTGTGGCGGTGCAGAAGACCTGGGTCACGACACAAGGTTCGTATTTTTTATTTTGAACTCCAGTAGCCATTTACATCAAGGGGCGGATGTACCAAGTCACAGCGGGAGTCTCCAAACTTGGCTTTTAGATTCCAATAACCAATTTAGCTGCAACAAGAAAGGTCCAAGTCACGGCGAATATCCCCAACTCTTATTTTTAACTTAAAAACTTTGAAATTTGTTATGATAATATTATGTAATGACTTGAGAATATTATATGAGGATTTATGAGTCTGAAATCAATAAAACATGAATTAAAGGTCTTGAATGATAATTAGAATTACTTGTAGATTCAAATGGTGTAGGTTATTTGGCTAATAACCCTAATAATATCAAGGTTTAAATTTTCTCACTCTTTCCTAATTTGATTAATTTTAATGACTTTAGACATTGATTTATAATCATTAACTACATAATTAAGCTTAATAACAGTAATTAAAAATTAGGATTGTTACATTAAACTAGTAAAAAATTACAACTCAAAACAATTCATTAAAAACTCACATAACACATAAAGTAAGCAAATACAACAAGAAAAGTAAGAAGAGATAAATAAAATAGATAAATAAGAGAAAAGATAAGAGTTGAATAAGATAGTTGAACAACTTCAAACAAAACTGAAAATGATGATAAATGAAGACAAACAACTTCAAACAAAAGTAAAAATAACAAGGAACAAAAAAAATAAAATCACAATAGCATAAAGCAAAAGACAAAGTAAAACATAAATTTATATAGAGGATGAACAAAAAAATTTTGCTGCATAAAAAATTACCTCTGCTTTTGGTGTGCACTAGTTCTTCGTTAATATAATAATATATTAATGTAAAAATTAATATAAAAATTAACATATTATTATATCAAAAATAATTTTTATATAAAATTAAATCTTTAATTTTTAACAATTAAGCAAGTGTTAAAATTAAAAAATCTTATTTGTATTATATTATTTATATATTTATTAGATAATATAATAATTAATATATCTAATAACCATTTAATATTTTATAATAAATATACATAATATAAATTATAATATAATTACCATCTAAATTAAATAAATATTTAGAATATATTATTTCTAATTTATTATATGTTTATTATTTATTATAAACCTAGAAATAATGATAGAAGCCAACCATTTTTGTGTCTACTATTTTTCCTAACAAAAATGTGGTGGTGGGTTTGGCAATTTTTTATTTCATATTTTCAAAAAATTTGGTTTTTGAGTAAAGTTTAGTTGAAAAATAGTATTTAATCCAACGGCTCTTTGCCTACTATTTTTTTTTTCTTGTGTTATCACGAGTTTTTGTTATATTAACTTAAATTAAAATTTTAGCATAAAAGAAGCCTTTCTAATTCTTTTCAAAAGTAATAAATATAAGAAAATAAAAATAAAAATATTCCTAAGGAAATTATATTTTTGATAA
The DNA here is from genome assembly GCA_032878935.1 of Erythrophleum fordii. Classification (NCBI taxonomy): domain Eukaryota; kingdom Viridiplantae; phylum Streptophyta; class Magnoliopsida; order Fabales; family Fabaceae; genus Erythrophleum; species Erythrophleum fordii. The sequence goes on along the minus strand of JAVQMF010000057.1, from coordinate 12,236,388 downwards.
AAATTTTATTTTTGTTATATTATTTATAATTATTTACATATTTATTAAGTAATATAATAATTAATTTATTAAATAATTTTTAATAATAAATATACATAATATAAATTATAATATAAGTATAATCTAAATTAAATAGATATTTAGAATATATTATATTAATTTTTTATATATTTATTGTTTATCAATTAATTTAAATTTAGATTTTCTATAAGTTATATTAAATTTTTTATATTATATATGATATATATATATATATTCCAACCAGTTTTCTATCACTAGAAATAGTATAATAATATATTATTATAATAGTGTAATAATATATTATTCTAGACCTTAAAAATATTTTTGTGCAAAAAAAACTTTTCAAGTGATATATATAATATATATAATTTAAATAAATCTTATAAGTTATATATAATTCTTTGAATTAAATATATTAAATTTAAACTAAATAAAAAATTTAAAAAACACTAATTTGAGATAATTAATATAATTAAAATCAATACATAATAATTAGTTATTTTAAATAATTAATATAAATAATAAATAATAATTATAAGTTATCCTAATTAATAACTTATAATAATTAATATAAATTAAAATTAAAAATTAAAAAATTTACTAATTATTATTAAATAATACTATTAATACTTAATAACTAATAATTCAATAATTGAAATAACTAATATTAATCATGAATATATATATATATATATATATGTAAATAATTGCATTATCTTTTATTTAATAATTGTCTTTATTTCCATCTTGCACATCTAACTAAAGATTTACATTTTAAAAAGTTTTACATTAGATAAAATTGAACTAAGGGTAGATAAATGGAAACGACCCATGGATTGAATGTTTAAAGTTTTCGGACAAAAGATAATACCAAACCCATTTATATAATTTCTCTCAAAAGTCCAATGAAGAATGCCCAATGGATCTCCCGATATCTGATGCTCCCCCAAACCTTAGTGTGATAGTAAACTTAGCTTTTGGGAGAGAGGCTTAAAACTATAAAAATTGGCTACTAGAAATAGTGGGCCCATGCTTTAGACCAAACAAAAGATGTTGGGCCCATGAAATCCACACCATACCATTAAGCCCTTTGCTTTAAGTGTACTTCCAATCTTTATATAAATATATCTAATCATTGAACCCTATACTTTAAGTGAGCACAAATAGTTGCAAAAATATATCAATCATAATTTTGAAAATTTGTAATTTAAAAATAATTTCCTTAAAAAAAAAGGATAGAGTAGTTATGCACAACTTAAAAGAGAGATTATAAAAAGTAATTATCACATAACAACATAAATATGATGAAGCAAATTAGCTTTATGGATGAACTCGTCAATGCATAAATTTAGTCAAATATTTTGTGGCTCCATAACAAAATTAGGATATACCCTATTAAAATGTTACCATGCTTCTCTGATAGATGGATGGCACAATATACTTTCATGCCTTTTATTGTTTCAATGCCATCACATAAGTTCAACAAATCTCATTGAAGCATAAAGCCTTTGTAATTTATGGATAATTGATAAATAATGTATTTTTTTTATTAGAATCTCTTTTGAATTTTGTCTTCTACCAGATTAATTAGTTTTATATTGAGATGCTCCACATAATTTATGCATTATTTTATTTATGTCATCTTTATAATATAACATATATTTATTGATGTAAACATCAATTTTTCATATAGATAGACCAAAATTTTAATACCAACTTCTTAGTTTGGTACCAATTATTAGGTACAACATTATTAGGTGGGTAACTATTTTTTATAAGACTTGCAAATTAGTTAAAACTATGTTATGATATATTACTATCAACTTTAATACTTAATATTTATATGACACTAGATAGTTTTAATCCTAAATATTTTCAATTTATTCATATTTCTAATAAAAATTTTATTTTGTATTATATTATTTATATTTGTTTATATATTTATGAAATAATGTAATAATTGATTTATTAAACAACTATTCACTATTTAATAATAAATGCAAGTAATACAAAATATAATATAATTATAATCTTAATTAAAAAATATTTATTTTATATTGTTTTAAAATTTTTATATACTAATTAATTAAAATTTAAATTTTTTAAATTACACTTATTATTATATTGTATTATTTTTAAAAATTTTATTTATCAATACTTTTAATAAAAATTTATCAATACTTTTAATAAAAATTTTATTTTGTATTACGTTATTTATATTTATTTATATATGTATTAAATAATATAATAATTAATTTACTAAATAACTATTTTTATTTAATAATAAATATAAATTATAATCTAAATTAAATAAATATTTAGATTATATTATTTTTAATTTTTATATATTAATTAATTAAAATTTAAATTTTCTTTAATTTATATTATATTTTTTAGTTATACATATTATTATATATGTAACAAAAATATATTATTATATTATATAATTTTGTTATATTTAATTATTTTTTATTTTACCATGTACATTTATTTATATATTTATTAAATAATATTATATTTGATTTATTAAATAACTATAATAAATTTAAATAATATAATTATAATCTAAATTAAATAAAGACTTATCTTATATTACTTAATTTATTGTACATTAATTAATTAAAATTTAAATATATATATATATATATATTATATAATTTACATATTAACGATGTTGCTAAAATTAGCAATAGCAATTTGATTGGTTAAAACCAACAATTTGTCTATCGCTACTTTTTTGTGATAGCATTTTGGTTGATCCAATTTGTTCTTCCCCTTTGTTTACTGTCACATTGTGAACATTTGTAGCGTTTTACTGTTTTCAATGTTTCCAACTAACTTCTAGAATGTTAAAGTTAAAAATAAAAAATAAAAGCTTCTGTTGGATGCTTATGTTGGAAATTATTTGCATTATTGTAGTGATTGTTGTTTTAATTTTACCCACCTCAGACTTATTCCATGATTACAACTCGTCATAATTCAAATGATTTACACACCACCTTATTGGCAGAAGACCCACCTAACCTTTTATTTCAGGCACTATTTAAATATGATTATATTGAGGAAATAGAAACCGAAAATTTTCAAAATAAAATGGGTACAAAGAATTAAAGGGGAATGATCAGAAGTTGCTAGTCTCAAATCAATCTAAGGAAAGATGTCCATCCAACTAGGATTACTAAAAACTCAGTCTAATCTTTGCCCAAATAACATAATTGCCTTGCCTATTATTAGTCTATGCAAACCATCCTCCACTCGATCTAACATCTAAAAACAGATAAATATTTATTACTTTCTTGAAACTAATTTTCACCTTATATTAATGAAATATGACCTTGTTTTTTCTCTCTTGTAAGTACATAATCTGATCAAAATCACTCATTGCCAACCAAGGCCCCATAATCAAATATGCAGTTAATTTAAGCCAATCTCACAGAATATAAAGATTAGAACGGAATCATAAACAAAAGTTAAATAGAACCACTGACCTTGAGAAATCCATCACATGAACATGTAACCAATGAGGGGAAGCATCCAAAAGCTGACATACATAACTATCCTGATAACTTAAGAACAAACCACCACTACAGCCTGCTGCATTCGACCCATAAGCCTGACTGAAACCAAAAGAACGAAACTTCCTAGCTATATTATCTATCACTTGTCTAGTTTCAGTTAAAAACAAAAAATCTGAATTATATTAAATATTAACATTCTCAATCTTTGAACTGTTGTGGCCTTCCCAAGTCGACGACAATTCCAGCTGAATAGGATCATGGTGCCCTTGGAAGCTTTTGTGGAAAAGCTTCTAGAAACCCAAATATTTTAACATCAGTCTCGCTAAAATATTTCTTAACTTCCACAATGACAGACATGTTGAAAACCACTTTTCTTTTAATATCACGAATCCCATCCTCTTGCTGGCTACATCGTTTCTTGGTGCCTACAGAATAAGCCCCGTCTGGAACTAACGACTTCTTATCGATCAACCCATCTGCAGCCCATCTCTTCAGACCATATGCCGAAAGCCAACTACTACCAAAGCATGCAGCCCACCAATACGAAAAGATCATATCAAGACCCAAAAAAAGTCTTCTCGGAGGGCCCAAAATGAATATCCCTTTGGATCTGTTGGAATAAAATACCTTTGTAGGACCCACTCATTAAATTATTCTTCCGAACTTGTGATGGAATAAAGATCCATTCCCTTTGCAAAATGCCCCATTCTTGTACTTTTGAACAACGTACCCTTATTGTTTTTGAATGGGTACAACATTTCCACCCAATTCATATCCATCCATGGCCCATTGGACTATAAAAGAATAATTCTTCATATTTAAATGGTAATCCGACCAACCCGTAGCTGCACATGCCCCTTTTAAGACACACCATGTGCACCAATGCAAAAGAGACCGTACAGCTCATCCAAGTCCTGTAACGTCGGGAAAACACAGTCTTGAATGAGTTGGCTTCGAAAAGACTTACACAGCTATCTCTACTGCAACTCTCCTCTGTTGATGCTCCTTGTTCAGATGAGGTAAGTTGGGAAAGTTGAGTTCCAAACGGTGATATGAGTTACCTTCAGCATTTCTCCGCTCCACTTGAGTCAGCACCGCTCCATCACCATCAAAAGTTTTCCAAATCCAAATTAATGAAGTTAAGCCTCTCTGGAGAATCATGGTTCTGCATGTCATCCATGTGGCTCGTATCTTCAGCCCCATGCTACACGTACTCCAAAACTTCAGCCACCATCCCGCTCCAAGCACCCCGACGACAGTTCCGTGCACTGCAATGGCGCAAGAATCTCCTCCGTTTCCGTATCTGTGGAAGAAGTTCGAGCTTCCTATATGAAGTTCATTTATTCATTCCTGGGTGTTATTTCCAAATTAGGGATCACTACTTCATCTTCTTGCATGTTGTCCATCGAAGCTTCCAGTGTTTCTTCATCAGGATCCGATTTAGTGGACTCATTTGAAGCTGTTGATTCATCTGAGACCGCAAAATAACCCATTGGGGGTTGGTACAAGTCCTTTGTATGAGATAATGCCACAGGAGAGACGTTCACTATTCTTTAACATCCCCTATTTGGAAATTCCCACAAGCGAACTCTTGCGTTGTTCCTTCTTTGAGACTTAGGGTAAAACGCGATATTGAACTTAGAAAAAAAAGAATATCGGAAATCCTTGACAAAACCAACACCATATCCTTCAAAAATACAATCTTCATGCATTCTGATTGCTCTCTTTATTTCCGGTAAATCCCAATCACGGTCTTGATCAATATGCCCCATGCGTCCGCACTGACAGCATATACCGAATTACCTCAGCAATCAACCCAAACCTTTCTTCCATCATTTAATTTAATTCGAAAAGCCATTAACAGCGATAAAGATGGATCAATCATTACCCTAACACGCATAAACCGAATATTACGTAGGAATTATTGTGGGCTACAATCAATTATTTTTTGTTTTAAATAAAAATATATTAATTCATAACCCATGATAGATGCATTTGGGCTCACTTATTATGATTAGTGATAGTGATCTTATTATTTTTGGATTGGATATCTAATTGATTAGTATAGATAAAAATGCAGGCCCATAACTCATAAGCTCATAATGGGTGGGTACTAGAGTTGTATTTAAACTTGGTTAGGTTCCTTCTGTGTTCACGTCAAATATAAACTCCATAACTTACCCCATTATAAGTTGTGATAGGGAGTGTAAATCACAGAAGAAGTCCTAATTCTTTTAAACCTTCAGGCATTTAAAATCAACGGGGTATCCTAAATTTGTCATCATGTCTTCTACATGTAATCAATCTAGTGTTCTAATTTCATATAATTGTCTTGAATTTATTCTTATATTTGGTATTAGAGCCACAATTATATGATTTAAAATCTAATTAGTTGAAGACATGATCATATGCATAAAAGTTTTAACCAAGGGCTATTTTCATCCATATAACTTTTGATAAATAAAATTGGATGATATTCAAAGAATTAGAACTTAAAACTTTAGGGTTTTTGCATATATTGATATTCTAAATTAATTGATGCTTGAAATTCGAATTACCATACACTATGAAAGGAGAATTTTGAATTTGAAATTATAGGTTAGGGTTTCACAATTCAATTTCAATTCTTACGAAATAGCATAAATTAATGAACAATTTTTGTATCATTAAGTTTCCCTTAATCATATAAATATAACTGGTGTTTCAATTGCATCAAGAATTGTTTAATTCCATGAAATTTTGAATTAGAAATTTAGGTTAGGGTTTGCAAGATTGAATTTTCAATCTCACGAATTACTGCAAATTGATGGATGATTTTCGAATATAAAGTTCCTTGTGATAATATGAAATAAACCCACACATCAATTGCTTCAAAACTTGGCTGATTATATTTCAATTTCTTTCAAAATTTTATGCCATGGGAGACATTTTTCAAGAGATTTGTTTGCATTAAAATTATGCAATTTGTTGATTATAATTAGGGCTTTAGCTATGGATATGTTTCGCATGAGATTATGAATAAGATGCATAAAACAATTTTGAGAATAACGCTTCTGAACATGGTGTCCATGAAATCGAATTTGAGAGGAATTTCTTGCATTAGAAAGCCTTCAAATCAATGATAATAATTGGGGATTTTGGTTCCAATGAATTTAGAATGAGATTATGAATGAAAAACACATAAAAAATGCATGAAAAGGGCTCCAAAAATGCGAAACTTGCCTTCCCTATCCACGGGTCTACGTGACCCATTTTAGCGAATGGGCTAACCTGCTAGAGGTAGGAGAAGACTACCCTGGTGTAGGCCTACTCGTGCCTCTAGAGAGTGTGGCTTCTACAGATGGAATTTTTTAATGCCTTTTTTGCGTTGTAATCTATATTTTAAATGTAATTTTTTGGAATATGTTTTATAATTTTTTGACTGCTATAAATATTTTTTATATAAATATTAAGATATAAAATATATTTTAATATTTATTTGGATAATTTTCTGAAAGGTATTGCATTGAAAAATTAATTCATTATATTTTGAACCTTATGATGATGTTCACTCTATATATTTGTGTACTCTCAACCTAATATGTTTGTTTTAAGAAAAATATGATTCTAATTTAATTATATCTGCATGAAGCCTCTTTGGGAATACTAAAGATTTTGTTCATGGACAGTAGAGGTGTAATATTTCACCTCCTTAAATACTATACCATAATTTTGGGCAAGATGTAAATAATTCCTGTGCAAGGAGTTTTATAATTATTATGGATAATTAACACCAAAGTGGAATTATTCATATTAATGCATAAAATTTTCTTTGTAATTTGAGGAAGGCTTCTAATTATCTCATGCTATAACCTGCCCAAAGGGGGTTATTGTATGTTATAATTAGGAGTTAATTTGAAATGAGTTAATGGAGAATATATTGGTCTAAGATATTTATCTGCCTAAAGGGGATAGATGTTTGAACTCAATATATTCTCATTGATTAATTCATCTGAGGTTCTGATTTAGGTTGTGACCTTGATTGGTACATTCTGCCCAAAGGAGAATGTGCTATTATGTTAGCATCATTGAGATAGCTTGTTTTTTAATTAAAGCTATACATAAATTGCCCTTATTATTTATCCTAATGCATTCCAATTTTACAGTTACCTTTTCTATGAATAATTGTTCTGCTTCAATTGAGATTTTAGCTTGATCAAATTATAACAAGTGGAAGCAAGACCTAGAATTCTCCTTAGGAATTGCTGACCTTGATCTAGCACTACGCGAGAGTAAGCCTGAAGTAAATAAGAAGAGTACAGCTGAATAGAAAGAGTTCTTAGCCAAATGGGAGGGATCCAACAGACTTAGTCTGATTGCCATTAAAAGGACTATCTCTGAGCACCTACTTAGTGGCTTACCAGAAACCACAAATGCTAAATAATTTCTTATTGTTTTAGGAGAAAGATACTAAGTATCTAATAACGCTGAGTTTGGATATCTTATAAAAATGTTGACTAATATGAGGTATGACAACAATGAGGGAGTAAGAGAGTTCAATTTAAAGATGGTTCACATCCAAACCAAGCTGAAAGCCCATAAAATTGACCTAAATGAGAATTTCATTGTCTCACATGCCTTGAACTGCCTACCTGTCGAATTTGCACAAATGAAAATTGCCTATAATACCTTTGGTGAAAAGTGGACCATTAATTACCTCATTACCAAGTGTGTAGTTGAAGAAGAAAAATTGAAGAAATAAAAGAGTGACCTATCCCGTGAGTTAGCCCTTTTTACTTTTCATGGTAAACCCTATTCTGGCAAGGGTAAATGGAAACATAAGAAAAATCAATTCAATATTTCTCATAAGAATCAAAGTTTAAGGAAACTAGGCAATGGTCAACATCATGATGTAAGAGGTCCTAAACTAACTCTCATTAAGAAAAACATATGGCATTTCTGGTGTAAGGGAAAGGGGTATAAAAAGAATGATTGCACAAAATTCAAGGCTTGGCTAGGGAATAAGCAGAAATTTGGAGGTAATCCTTTAGTGTTTGTTTGTTATGAGTCTAATTTAGTTGATGTCCCTATTGATTCTTGGTGGCTTGATAGTGGTTCTACAACCCATATTACTATGTCTTTGTAGGGGTTCAAAAACTTGAGGAAACCAAACCTAAGAGAAAGCAAGCTGAGGGTAGGAAATTATTGGGAATCATGGGAGGCACAGTGGAAACATTTAAAAAATTTTATCCCAATTTCCACCAAGGATCCATCAAAATCGCTTGAACCGAATAGGTTCAGAGAATTACCTTTTCTGTCGATTGAGTTTACTGTTTACTCTTCGTCTGGATCATAAGAACTGACTGCAGATCAGCTCTCTCTACTAGTATCCACACGAATGGGGTTCAGCAACTCGAACAGTATGCTAGCACCTGTTCATATGACGTCCGTACAGTTCCGTACAACATCTATACAGTTCCGTACATGTCCGTGCACTGTCCCTCTCTCTAAGGTTTTAAAGGCAGCTCTAGAATTACTTTTTGATATCTGGAAACCCTAATCAAATTTTTTAAAATTTATAGACTAGGGTTTCAGATACATTTAATTAATCAAAATTAATTAAACATAAACATATCATTAAATATATTTATTAGTTTAAATTCAAATCTATTCTATAGTTTAAATTTAAACTAACAATATCTAGAGCCTAATTTAAATTTAAATTATCTAATTAGTTTAAATTTAAATCTATCTAATAGAATCAAATTTAAATTAATTCATATATATATATACATATATATAATATCAAATATAATATATATTTTGAATTTAATTATTTATATATATAAATAATTCCTCCATCTTAGATTTAAAAATTAAATTCATTGAATCTAGACACATTTCTAATTCAATGAATGTGGATATTTTAACTCGAGTTAGTCCATTCTTGTGTGTGACCCTACAGGCCCATATGATGTTGGCAGTAAGCCAACTGCACTATTTGACTCACAAGTCACAAGTGGCATCTAGCAAGCCATTGTGACTACCCAAATCATACGGGATCGGTGATCTAATGCAACCTATCTTATAACCTTATCATATTCCTTTTGTCACACGACATCTAGATCGAGTATGAGGCATGGAAATGTCATCCTCAACTTGCTCGATCGTAACTTTCTCGATCTTCGAGCAGACTGATATAAGATGGAACCCTTTCCATCAGAGCATGGCCATGCATTTCTCAGTCACACTCATTGAGGGGCCTAGAGATATCTCTCTATTAATCAGAGGGACAAATTCCATCTTAACCACTCATCTTCCTCTACATGGATTTCATTATATTCGATCATAGCCTTTATAATCACCCGGTTAAACGTGACATTAGACTATGCCAAAGTACAGTGTCCTTCATGTAGGAATCTATGGTGATCTCAGATCCAAGGGATCAATGACACGATTATATATGAGATAAACTTATGACCTAATCCATATAGCTTATCTCATGACGGATCTATCCAGCGTCCTGTTCTCTAACACACGCCTATGATTTTGATTCATATCATCATACATGATTAACACTTAATCAATCAAAATCATACTAGTCTTAATTCATCGTTATTCCCACAAAGATGATTGACTAGAAACATTTTAAATAATTCAAAAAGATAATTTATCCATGAATATTATTATATATAAACATGAAAATAATATAATAATGTAATAAAAGAAAACTCTTATTTCTTAATAAAAATAATGTTCGCAATACAATGATTGGCCTAGGGCACAATCTCTAACAGAAATAACCTTGAAGTAGTGGTAGAGTCAGTGGGAGACATCAGTCTAATTTTGGCAACTAGTTTTGAAATGATTTTGAAAGATATTTTTTATGTACCTTCTTTTAGAAGAAATTTAATTTCTATTTCTTGTTTAGACAAATTTAGTTTTTATTTTACTTTTGGCAATAGAAAATTAAATTTAATGTTAAATTGTCAAATTATTGGTTGTGGATATCTAGTTGATGGTTTGTATAAACTATCTTTGGTTTCTAACAATAATTTTTCATCTTTAAATACTAAAAATGTGGTTGCCAAAAGGTCTAAAATTAAAGAAAAATCCTTTTCATTATGGCACAAATGCTTAGATCATATTTCTAGGGAAAGAGTTGAAAGATTGATTAAAAGTGATATTTTACCTTCCTTAGAGTTTGATGATTTAGGGACTTGTGTGGACTATATTAGAGGAAAATTCACTAAAAGTAAAAAAGAAAGGTGTGACTAAAAGTTCAAATCTCTTAGAAATTATCCATACAAACATTAGTGGACCCCTTTCTCCTACAATTTGTAGTAATAGGTACTTTATCACTTTTATTGATGACTTTTCTCGATTTGGCTATCTTTATTTGATTAAAGAAAAATCCAATGCTCTTGAAAAGTTAAGATTTTTAAAACTGAGGTAGAAAAGCAATTGAGAAGAGTCATCAAGATAGTGAGATCTGATCATGGCGAAGAGTATTATGGTATACATGATACCACGGGCCAGCATATGGGACCTTTTGCAAAATACTTGCAAGATTGTAGAATTGCCCCACAATATACCATGCCTGGTAGCCCTGAACAAAATGGTGTAGGCAAAAGGCGTAACCGCACACTTAAAGATATGATGAGGAGTATAGTGAGTAAATATAACTTGCCAGAATACCTATAGGATGAGGCCTTGAAAATAACCCTTTATATACTGAACAGAGTCCCTAGCAAATCTGTGCCAAAAACACCTTTTCAACTTTGGACAGGAAGAAAACCCAGTTTGAACCACTTTCGTGTATAGGGGTGCCCAGCAGAAGTTAAAATTTACAATCCCTTAAAAAAGAAAATAGACCCAAAAACTAGTCATTGCTTTTTCATCGGATATCCAGACCGCACTAAAGGGTATAAGTTCTTTTATCCCGGTAGAGGTGTCAAATTTGTGGAATCTATGAATGCTAAGTTTTTGGAGCTTGATATAGCTGAAGTCATTATCACATCTCATGAGACTCCTATGGATACACTAGAATCTATCTCGTTGCCTCTGCCTATTTTTTATAATACCTCCATTGAAAATCACTTTCCAACTGAAAATGTTATCAATCCCCATATTGAAGTCCCACAGCCAATTGAATCAGCTGAACAAATACCTGTAAGGAGATCAGTTAGACAAAGAAGGCATGATATCAATGATGATTTTATGGTTTACCTTAGTGAAGATGTCTATGACGTTGGGGATGTTATTGACCCCAAGAATTATAAAGAAGCTATTTGTTGTCCTCAATCTAATATGTGGAGTGATGCTATGGATGAGGAAATGAAATCTATGGCTAATAATGAAGTGTGGGAGCTTGTAGGATTGCCTAATAATTATAGGGCAATTGGTTGTAAATGGGTGTTTAAAACAAAGAAAGATTCACAAGGGAAGATTGAGAGATATAAAGATAGACTTGTGGATAAAGGCTTTACTCAGAAAGAAGGCGCTAATTTCAATGAAACAGTTTTACCAGTGTCCACTAAAGATTCTTTTAAAATCATTATGGCACTTGCAGCTCATTTTGATTTGGAGTTGTATCAAATGGATGTTAAGACGACATTTTTTAATAGTGACCTGAATGAAGTAGTGTACATGCAACAACCCGAGGGCTATCAAGCAAGAGGTAATGCGCATCTAGTTTGTCAGTTAAAAAGATCAATTTATGGTCTAAAACAAGCTTCTAGATAGTGGTATTTGAAATTTGATGAGGTAGTAAGCTCCTTAGATTTCAAAGAAAATAAGGTTGATCAATACATATAAATCAAAGTCAATGGAAGTAAATTCATTTTCTTTGTGCTGTATGTAGATGACATTTTACTTGCTAGCAATGATCGTGGTTTACTTCATGAGACTAAGCACATGTTGACTAGGTTCTTTGATAGGAAGGACCTTGGTGAAGCATCATTTGTGTTAAGTATTGAGATTCATAAAGATAAATCACGTCATACGCTTGAGTTATCCCAAAAGGATTACATTAACAGAGTTCTGGAGAGGTTCAATATGCAAAATTGTAAACTTAGAGATGTTCCAGTGATTAAAGGGGATAAATTTAATAAAGATTAGTGCCCTAAAAATAAGATTGAAAAGAGAAAGATGAAAGACAAGCCCTTTGAGAGTGCATTGGGGAGCTTGATGTATGCTCAGGTATGCACTAGACCTGACATAACCTTCATAGTTGGTGTTTTAAGTAGATATTAGTCTAATCTAGGGAATGACCATTGGATAGCCACAAAGAAAGTAATGAGATACTTGTAGAAAACTAAAGAATATATGCTTGTATATAGAAGGGTTGATAATTTGGAGATAATAGGATATACTGATTTAGACCTTGCTGAGTGTCCTGATGATAGAAAATCAACTTTTGGCTACATTTTTATGTTAGCTGGGGGTGCTATATCCTAGAAGAGTAAGAAACAGACTCTAGTTGCCTTCTTCACTATGCAAGCAGAGTTTATTGCTTGTTACGCTACTGCTACTCATGTTGTTTGGTTGAGAAATTTGATAACAGGGCTTCATATTGTGGATTCCATTGCGAGACCACTGAGGATTTACTGTGATAACAGTGTTGCAGTGTTTAATACCAAAAATAATAAAACTACTAATGGTTCTAAGCATCTGAAGTTGAAGTATTTGACTGTTAGAAATTTAATAGTTGTTGAATATATAGATACAGATTCTATATTAGCTAATCCTTTGACCAAAAGACTTAGGCCTATTGTGTTTAAAAAACACGTTGAGAACATGGGCATTGTAAGTTCTCTTGATATGTTTGGTTAGTGAGAATATGAGTTTTATATTATTTTCTTTTTATGTTGAACATTTTTTTTTTTATACTTTTAACAATCATATGATTTGTATTCCGGCTAATTGATAATGCATTGAATTTTTTATATTTTATATTTTTGAATATATGCATCAATTGAAAAATTTTGAGCTCGGTGTCATTGGAACCACTATACCCTTGGTCGATGCCATATTAGAGTTGAGACATGATGGTTTCTTGACAAACCATACAATTTCTCTGGCTTTAAAGCACTTGAGAGAAATTATGAGGACTGACAAAGAAACTAGTAGTTTGGCCGTTGGACACATTGGCATACTATTTTCTTGCTGCACTCCATACTAATGACTAATTGACAAAGTCAGTGACATTTGTAACCATGGAAGATTTAATATCAGTAATACATATAATAACTGTCATGATTCAGTATTACTTGGCTTTAGTTGGATGGAGTCATATTAAATATCGCATCTTAGATCATTTGTTTTTAAAATGTGGCCACATTACAAAATTAGTCATTAACTCAAGAGTCGTTTTCAAAATAAAAGTTTTTAAAATGAAAAATTGATTTTGCCCAAGTGAGAAAATGTAGGAATTATTATGAGTTACAATCAATTGTTTTTTGTTTTAAATAAAAACGGGCTAATTTATGATCTATTGTCACACCCGAAAATGCGACCGCGTGGCGCTTTTTCTTGAAAAGAAGAAATTTAAAAAGAAATGATTTCAATTTAATTTCCAAAAAATGAAAACTGAAATCAAAATTAAAACAAGTAGTAGAGTCGCCACCAAAATTTTAATTTTTGAAAAGGCAAAACTTTGGAAAAGCCTTTTTATTTGGAAAATAAGAAAAATGGTCTACGAATCAGAAAATAGGTTCGGGAGTCGATTGTGAGTGGGGAAGGTGTTAGGCACCCCACTACACCCGTTGCTAAGAATGGTTACCCTAAGTCAGTTGTACAAAATCAATATGGCCTTTAGTCTATTTTAATTCTCCTAACAAATCACATGCCAAATAAGAAACAGAAATAAAAGAGACGAAATCAAAAAATAAAATAAAAAGGAAAAAGGAAATTAAAAAAACAAAACGGGAAGAACAACCCTAAAGAAGAGAATTTAAAAAAATAAAAATCGAATAGAAAATTTTATTTACAAGGTCGGACTTGACCTAGGATGAAAGCCTAGAGCCTACGTACCCTCTGAGAGGGATCAAAGTCCACGTAGTTCGATTAGTTGAAATATAGATCTTGGTTGGGGTTTTTTTTTTTTTTCTTTGTTTTTACTTTTTTATTTTTTTAATTTAGTTTTTGTTTGATTTTTTTTATTATTTATTTTTTTCTTATTTTTGTTGTCTCTTTTTTTTTAATTTTTATTTTTGTATTTTTTGTGTTTTGTCAGTTTTGTTTTTGTTTTCTTCTTTTTTTTTTTAGGTTTTTTTTTGGTTTTTTTATTTGTTTTTGTTTTTATTTATTTATTTTCTTTTTGTTTTATTATGTTTTGGTTTTTATTTTTTTTTATTTTTTTTCAAAAGAAAAGAGTAAAAATCATTTTAACTTTTACAAACATAATAAATTTGAAATTGGTTGGAATATTTTTATTTGCAAAAGACAGAACCAATTTCACTTCTTTCCTCTCTTTTTCTTTATCTTTGTGTTTTTGTTTTGTTTTGTTTTTTTTTTTTTTTTTGAATTTTTGTTATTATCATTATTATTATTATTATTATATTTTTGTTGTGTGAAAAGAGAAGGGAAATAAAATTACTTTTATCTTTAGCAATAAAACGTGATTTAGAAATAGTTTATGTGTTTTAATTTGCTAAGGATAATGTAAATTTTATGTCTTTACTCTTCCCTCACTTTTAGCCTTTTTCTTTTTTTTTTTTTACTTTGGTTAGCACTTCTTTTTCCTCTTTTTGTCTTAATTTTTTTGCTAATTTTGATTTTGATTTCTTTGATTTTTCTCGAGATTTTTTTAGTAAAACTTTTCCTTTCTTAGAACTCTTTTCTATGTTTTTTTTTTTAAGAAAAGACCAAGACTTACCTTATACAAGCCATAGGAACCCCACAATCAGGATCTTGCCTAAAGTCCATTCCCACCTTTCGTGCTTCCCTTTTATCCATATATATATATATATATATATATACATATTTTACTTTATCATAAGCCCAACTTTGAAATTTTCTTCTTTTTTTTGAATCCATCATCCTTTCTTTAAAACAAAACTAAATTATATATGGGCTATTGAAACCCCTTTGCGCGCAAACAAGAGAATCTCGTAGGCACCAAGGGTCCTTATTGTCCCACATGGTACCCTGGATTGACCTATACGTCTGAGGGGACAAGAAATCCCACATAGTAATTCTAGATGAGAAATAATGAGAAGAATAAAAAATAAGACAAAAATAAAACACTATCAAACCCGGTAAGACAAGCAAGACTAAAATGAGAACAAAATAGGGAATGCCCAAAGGATGACATGAATGGCTAGACAGATGGTACTTATATGCCTTAGACACCTATTATTATTATGAATATGTCTTTCGTCATGCGAATGGAAAGCAAAGAATCAGAAAATAGTTTTTTTTTTATCCCTTGAGTCCTTCGTCTAGGAACACCTCAAATGCCCTGCCTAACCAATACGTATGGAACAAAAGGAGTTATGAGGTGGAACTGGCACCGATGCTAGCAACGGGTTGCCTGTATAATATTAATAGCAAGCCATATTCACCTAAACTATAGAATCCCTAACAATATGGCTATCTCCATTGGTTCAGAATTCAGATAAAACATTTCACGCACCTGCTTCGAAATACAACTGTTTATCACAACACTACAGCCAGGGGAACTCTAACCAGATCCAGCAGCAATTTATATAATCAAACGCAAAAGTTTAGTTCAGATTTTTCTCAGGCATTTCGTCGAACACCTATTGAGCATATCTCCAAGTACACATTAAATACAGTGTTTCGAATGCCCATTTTCCAATTTCGATTCTACCTCATCAGTGATCACAGATAGAGCAAATAAAAAATAAAAAATAAAAATCGAACAGAAAATTTTATTTACAAGGTCGGACTTGACCTAGGATGAAAGCCTAGAGCCTACGTACCCTCTGAGAGGGATCAAAGTCCACGTAGTTCGATTAGTTGAAATATAGATCTTGGTTGGGTTTTGTTTTTTCTTTTTTTCTTTGTTTTTACTTTTTTATTTTTTTAATTTAGTTTTTGTTTGATTTTTTTTATTATTTATTTTTTTCTTATTTTTGTTGTCTCTTTTTTTTTTAATTTTTAATTTTGTATTTTTTGTGTTTTGTCAGTTTTGTTTTTGTTTTCTTCTTTTTTTTTTTTAGGTTTTTTTTTTGGTTTTTTTTATTTGTTTTTGTTTTTATTTATTTATTTTCTTTTTGTTTTATTATGTTTTGGTTTTTTATTTTTTTATTTTTTTTCAAAAGAAAAGAGTAAAAATCATTTTAACTTTTACAAACATAATAAATTTGAAATTGGTTGGAATATTTTTATTTGCAAAAGACAGAACCAATTTCACTTCTTTCCTCTCTTTTTCTTTATCTTTGTGTTTTTGTTTTGTTTTGTTGTTTTTTTTTGAATTTTTGTTATTATCATTATTATTATTATTATTATATTTTTGTTGTGTGAAAAGAGAAGGGAAATAAAATTACTTTTATCTTTAGCAATAAAACGTGATTTAGAACTAGTTTATGTGTTTTAATTTGCTAAGGATAATGTAAATTTTATGTCTTTACTCTTCCCTCACTTTTAGCCTTTTTCTTTTTTTTTTTTACTTTGGTTAGCACTTCTTTTTCCTCTTTTTGTCTTAATTGTTTTGCTAATTTTGATTTTGATTTCTTTGATTTTTCTCGAGATTTTTTTAGTAAAACTTTTCCTTTCTTAGAACTCTTTTCTATGTTTTTTTTTTTTAAGAAAAGACCAAGACTTACCTTATACAGGCCATAGGAACCCCACAATCAAGATCTTGCCTAAAGTCCATTCCCACCTTTCGTGCTTCCCTTTTATCCATATATATATATATATATATACATATTTTACTTTATCATAAGCCCAACTTTGAAATTTTCTTCTTTTTTTTGAATCCATCATCCTTTCTTTAAAACAAAACCAAATTATATATGGGCTATTGAAACCCCTTTGCGCGCAAACAAGAGAATCTCGTAGGCACCAAGGGTCCTTATTGTCCCACATGGTACCCTGGATTGACCTATACGTCTGAGGGGACAAGAAATCCCACATAGTAATTCTAGATGAGAAATAATGAGAAGAATAAAAAATAAGACAAAAATAAAACACTATCAAACCCGGTAAGACAAGCAAGACTAAAATGAGAACAAAATAGGGAATGCCCAAAGGATGACATGAATGGCTAGACAGATGGTACTTATATGCCTTGGACACCTATTATTATTATGAATATGTCTTTCGTCATGCGAATGGAAAGCAAAGAATCAGAAAATAGTTTTTTTTTTATCCCTTGAGTCCTTCGTCTAGGAACACCTCAAATGCCCTGCCTAACCAATACGTATGGAACAAAAGGAGTTATGAGGTGGAACTGGCACCGATGTTAGCAACGGGTTGCCTGTATAATATTAATAGCAAGCCATATTCACCTAAACTATAGAATCCCTAACAATATGGCTATCTCCATTGGTTCAGAATTCGGATAAAACATTTCACGCACCTGCTTCGAAATACAACTGTTTATCACAACACTACAGCCAGGGGAACTCTAACCAGATCCAGCAGCAATTTATATAATCAAACGCAAAAGTTTAGTTCAGATTTTTCTCCGGCATTTCGTCGAACACCTACTGAGCATATCTCCAAGTACACATTAAATACAGTGTTTCGAATGCCCATTTTCCCATTTCGATTCTACCTCATCAGTGATCACAGATAGAGCAAATAATCCCAGTGCATACCTGTAGGGATGGTGATTGAAGGATGGATTTCTCGGTTCCCCGCTGTTCTTCGACCTCTCTGTTCCTCTTCTCCCAATCCGCAGACTCTCCTTGCCCCCGATTGTTCGAACCCACCAGTACCTCGACTTAAAAAAAAAAGATCCTCCCCTCCTTTCTGCTTCGATTTCTCTTAAATCGCTCCCACCTCCGAAGGCTCTCCTCTCAATTTCTGTTCGGTCTTTCTCGCTCAACTCCTCCTTTTTTTTGAATCTCTGCTTCTCCCTCCCTTTTTGGTTTCTCTCTCTCTGATTTTTTTTCGTCCTCCCCCTCTACTCTGAACTTCCTCCCTTTTTATTTCTGCCTTGGTCCTCCCCTGCCTTTGATTCAAGAATCCTCCTGTTTTCGGTCCGAATCGAGCTCTCTTTTCTGCCTTTCCAATCTCGATCCAGGCCTCCCTCTGCTCCCCTTCCATTTTTGCGTCAATGATCCTTTGTCTCTGGTGGCGAAAGGGACGGGAGAAGGAGGTCAAACCCTCGAGCTCCTCGCTGCAGGTCTGCTCCCCTAGACCCCTGAGATGCTGACCTTCCATTTCTGTGCTTCGAAGCTCTGCCCCCTGTGTGTCATTCTTTTTTTTTGCTCTCCTTTCTGCTGGTGACAGAAAACGTGGTTCGCTGAAGATAACCGGGGCAAAACGCAGGAAGAAAGCTGGGTCCCCTTTTTTGTTTTGTTTTCTCTTTTTTGTTTTTTTTTTTCTTTTGTGTTTTTTTTTTGTTCTATGGACTTAAGATACCGAATTTTTGGGCCGGGTTGGCCCAATTTCTTGTGGCCTTGGATTAATGGGCCAGACTTAGTTAAAAATGGGCTGTGGGCTTCTTTTAACTTTGGGCTTAGTTTTTTCTAATGGGCTTAAGGCAAAATTTTTTTAATCTAAGTTGGCCCAATTTCTTTTTGTATTTGTTCTTCTTGTTTTTTTTCTTGATTTTTTTCTTTTATATTTTCAATTTAGATTTAGATTTGATTTTTTTTTTTTATAAAAATTTTAATCGAAAATTTTAATCGAAAATGTTCTCAGGTTTTGTCATTGTTTTCTAAAGTTTTTATTTTAATTTTTCTCTGTTTTCCACATTATTTTCATTTTCTCCTAACTTTCTATTTTTTTGGTTTGTATTTTTGCTAATTTAATTTTATTAATTTTATTATTTTTTTATGATTAGTCCGGACAAAATACGGTGTTCACATCTATGATAGATGCATTTTGGCTCACTTATTATGATTAGTGATAGTGATCCTATTGTTTTAGGGGTGGATATCTAATTGATTAGTATGGATAAAAGTGCGAGCCCATAACTCATAAGCCCATAATGGGTGAGTACTAGAGTTCTATTTAAACTTCGATAGGTCCTTTCTGTATTCACCTCAAATACAAACTCCACAACTTATCCCATTATAAGTTGTGATAGGGAGTATGAATCGTAGAGGAAGTTCTAATCTCTTCAAACCTTCAGGCATTTAGAATCAACGGGGTATTCTAAATTTGTCGTCATGTCTTCTACAAGTAATCAATCTAGTATTTTAATTTCATATAATTGTATTAAATTTATTCTTTCGTATCATGCATACACCCTTCCAAACCCTCGAACTCTCAAAAAGTCACCCAACACGTTGCCTAAAACTTCAGCGACCCCTTTGTTGTAATATTCCAACGGAAGTCTCCACATCTGCACCCAAATTGGCACCTGAGATATACTTAATTTTGATAGCACCATATTTGGTTGCCATTGTTCGATCACCATTAAACAATTCTCAACTACCCAAGGCCCATTTCTCAGAATATATCTCTGATCTTCAACATCCTCAAATTTGAGTAGATAAATGTTACGATCCCTACCAATTACTGTCACTTGACCCTGAAGCTGCTAAGCGAAATCAATGATATTTTGCATCCTATGAATAGGAACTTCCTTGATATCCATCAAAAAACCTTTTAATCGTCTCCCTTGCGTTGCAGAACCCAAGGACTAAGCTCTCAAAATGAACGTATGGGCCTTGCTTTGGTAACTGAAATAAGGAAGCTTTGCTTCCATTAGCATGTCCATTTGCTAAGCCCGAGCGCATGGACTTCATCTCTACATCACTACTTTCAGTCCATTTGTACCCCCATGAATATCGGTAATGACGATAGATGAGAAACACTCACTTTGCAAACAAAAACCAACTTAATATAACGTATGCAACTGCACTTGTGAACTGAACAGTGACAATGAAAAAAAACTACCACAATACCAAGAAGAAAAATCTCATAACCGTCTTAGCACGACGTTTTTCATACATCTTAACCAGACCAGTACGTCGGACTTCAAATACGATGGCCAACACGAAGCTCCTATTCTTCTAGTGAGAAGGAGACTCTTTCTCCCAACTTGGGTCTCAATTTTCTTGTCAAGTAACGAGTCAACCCGATGCCATCATTTTGGAATGGAAGCTCAACTGGTGAGTATAGGGTTGCGGAGGGCTATCGGCTTTTAAATCAGGGTTCCCAAAGGGATAACTCGCAGGTTTTCATGGCTAGGAATCAGCTTTGGAAATTACGTCTTCCCTTCCGGGTGGTGACTTTTATTTGGAAACTAGAGAGGAATATTCTATCTACAGGGGATGTGCTTCATTCTCATCACCATATGCCAATGAAAGAGTCTTGCCCTTTTTGTCATGACTCAGATAAATGAATTAGTCATGTTTTTTTTATCATGCGCACTTGCTAGAGCAGTTTGTTTTGCTTCTCCGTTGGGCTTGAGATTAGATTGATTGAATCCATTGGATATAAGATTTTGGATTCAGAAATGGCTTGACGAATCAGCTGTAAAGGTGGATGATGATTTAATATGGCATCTCAGTTTTTCTTTTTCTTTTTTGTTTTTTTTAATCATGCTTTTATGTTTTTTGGTTCTATCATAGTTGTAGAATTTTTGTGATCCGAATCGTGGCCCTCGTTTTGCAATTCAAATGGTTCATCGTCTGAGTAGTAGTATTGTTTGGCCGATGCGAGATGTCAATGCTACGAACGAAAAAGTGTTTAATAATGTTTTGCTTTGGAATGTTCAGTTTTTGTGGAATCAGTGATATTTTATGTTTTGGATGAATAAAAGGAATAAACATCAGCCAAAACAGTGTTATTTCAGTTTGGTTTGGTCAAAAGATTGTTTGAGCGATGGAATTGGATTGACTCATATCGTCACAGTAAGTTAAGGGTATGGCTGGAAGCGGCTTGGCATTCTTTAAAATTTGTTAGTAGACAAGAACTCATCCACTCCTTGAATATATCTGTTAACAATTTTGCTGTTTTAGAAATCCCAGTGGCGAGTTTCGCGAGTTCGGAATTTGATACCAGCTGAGTTGCAGGTTATTAGGCAAAGATACTTGGTCTACTTTATGCGACTTTAGTTTGAACCGTATTATATTTATTTCAGATTACATAGAAGGAAGATTTAGGTACAAGATTGGCGAATGTTAGTACTGTTCTCCGTTTTTGTTTTCTGTTACTGAAAAAAAAAATTGTATAAATAAAAAAGTCATGTTTTCATTTGATTTTGATAATAAATTTTCATATATTTCATATTATTGACAAGAACTACAGCCAGAAAATTTTCACATGCAAGAGAAAAATATTATTGAACAAACTTTTTTTTCTGCAGTAGAAAAAAAATGCAATAATCACTAATTGTCCAATAAAACCTATATAATTCCAACACTGCTAAAGCTCATGACTTTAGATTATAAATTATACGACCTAATTAAAAAAAAAAAAAAACCTTTTTAAGAAAAGGGCTTTGCCACATGCAATCAGGAGCCTGTGATTTATCTTTTTAATTTATAAGATTGAAAAACATTTTTCTATAACGCACCGAGTAAAACTAATTTTTTGGTGGTCCAAACACAACTAACTCATTTTTTTTAAAAAAAAAAAAGCATTTTCCACACAATTTTTTTTTTAAAATCATCTACCAAAACAAACGGACATTCAATATTTTATGTTAAAAACTTCATAACATTAATACAAAATCTGAAAAATGAAAGGAAAGGAAAACGAAAACAACTATCGTAAGCAAAATTTAATTGTAGACTGTCTAGATATTGAATATAAAATGGATAAATTATATACAAAATAAAATAAGTCCTGTACAAGAAAAGAATATTGCTATACAAAATAATTGCAGAGTTAGCATTGGAAACGGCAATATTGCAAGGGACTCCTAACACTAGCAGCATCACCAGTGTGTAAAATTGCAGCTGCAATATAAGCTCTCCAACCACATCACGAAGTTGATCATACTGATGATTCAAGGCTTGAAAGAGCCAAAATAAACAGGGACACAGATTCCTCTGCAATTTAAAAGATGTTGTGTGAAATAGTTGCATCGGTTTAGAACTGATCCCAGCCGCCAAAATTCCACCATTTCTTCTTTTTCTTCGGGAAGGATGAAGGCAATTCTGAACATGAAACGACACCCAACATTTATAAAATATACATACATTAGCACTGAAGTTTTTGCAAGAGAAATCAACAAGGGCAAAAACCAAACTTGGATTCAGGTTTAAAATAAAAATCTTGTGAACATATATGCCAAGCATAGGCACGTGATTCTCTCAATCTACTCTTTTCAATATTGCCTTCCTTTTACTTCTCAACAAATTGAAAAAATTATTCAAGGGAGTCAACCTGCAGTGATTAAGTATTGAGACGAGATATATGGAATACAATGTAAAGACGTTACCTTCTTCAGGATAGATTGAATTGTAATGAACCTCTGCCCAAAAGCTGAGAAATATCACTGCATGGGTCACAAATAGGAACTCCACACTTAGTATATGTGGATATGTGGCTGAAAGTGAAAGCGCTCTTTTAAAACATGTCACTCAGATTATGCACACAAGGAAAAGGAAAAGAGCAGATAGGGGAAACCAAGATACTTCCAACACTCGAGCAAAAAGGAAACAACAACCCAAAAAGAATAATAAATGCAATAAAACTAGTCTCATTATATATCAGCAATGAGAGCTCCCCTAACCAAGTGCAGAGCACCAAAGGGATGCCATGAAAACAATCTTATATCCGAACAATTGTAGGGGTAAAGAAACATCATTGAAAGTGCATGCGTTCCTCTCCAGCCACATGACACCATACAACGACAACATCACACAATGCCACAAAATCTTGACATCCTTATTATTGCCTAGATCTTTTAAGAAGTATCGCAAAAAATTGATTGTGGCGGTGCCGTTAGCCAACCACTCCCCCCCCCCCCCCCCAAAAAAAAAAAAGAATTATTCCTTACTGCAAAAATTAAATGGGATAAAATTTTCAAACCAGACCCACACATAACAAATATAAAGGGAAAAGGCTGTGTTAAGACTGATATTACAACATGTCAATTTAAAAAAAAAAAAAAATCAAATGAAATACAATAAGAAATTTTATTAGAGAGAACCAGAAATGACAAGAAAAACCTCTAAGCAATACAAAGGAACAAAAGCCCTGCAAAGCTTATAAATGTAGTGGAGCTGACCAATCCCTTCGTATATCAATAAATAGTGACTCCTCCTTAACTTACCCATGGCAGAACACCATGAGAGGCCATATATATAATTCTGTCCCATACCGTGTTAGGGTGAAGATATGCCCTTCCAAATTCAATTCTTTTCAGAATCAATTCTCTCACAGCTAAATCAAACGCACAGTAGGAGTATTAAATAATCTTCCTACAACCAAGTAGACTCTTTATTCACATATTAAACTATTTTTTCAAAGGGTACTAATGATACGTTTTAAATGTTTCAAAAGAATAAGACAACTAGAACTTCGAGGCGATGTGTGATTTACGCTGTTCTCTAGTGAATTTGCTGAAACTGAACAAACTTTACATGCATTGAAACTTGTAACTTTTGAGAAGAATCAATGTAAGTATTTAGTATTTTCATAACCAGTTCAAATATCAATAAAATAATAGTTTTTCTGTGATGACATGACTTCCAATCTCTTTAAACATTTTACCTACATTATTTCATGATAGATTCACTTTAATTTTAATCACTACAGCATTTTAAATTTAAATAGTCTAAACTACATTATTTTTTACTCCTGACTACATTTCAGGGAAATACAGGTCAAAAGAGAGTAACAGATACACAGTAATCAAGCCAAATATCTTAGAAATCATACCAAGAAATTCAGCAATATAAAAATGAAGGTAGAGAGAGCATTAAGCATAGTTCCCTTTATTTTTCTATCCACACTTTAGGCCTACTGCTTGCCCCAAAAAGTACAAGGCCTTAAAGTGAAATAAATAACAAGAAATCCACTCAAATCTCAGAAATAACAAAAACATCATAAAAGAAAAATAGGAGAGATTAATTTAAATCCAATTCTCTTGGTGGGATTCGTCCATTTATCAGCAGTTGAGACTTAATAGTTTTTTCCCTTAGATTCTTTTTCCTTCAGTTTTCTTTTCATTTTCTTCCTTCTTTAGGTTTTATCCATCATTAGAAAGTCATACCAACTTGGTGAGTGATTAGTACTCATTTACCATCGACCATTGTTCTTAAAAGCAGCAGGACTCAACATTAATCCCAAGTCATTTGCCTTCATCTTTACAATTTCCAATTACAATACACACGCACATTTGTTTCACATGTTTTATATAAGACTACATTTTTTTAAATCAAAACTACAACATTGTTCTTGGCATTCACCTTGCATAACAATGTAGAACAATTTAACAAATATTAATAGTCTTACCTCTTCCAGACTTTTGTATCTGTGGAAGAATCTCGATGTAACATGTATCCTTAAAAGAAGTAATCACAAAAATTTTGACGCCATACTGAAATGACACGACTATATCAGTTAAACAGAAAATGATGATGATTTCACATCAACAGAGATACCCTTATCATATTCATAAATAAAAGGAGAGATTAACATAACGCTGATACAGCAGAAAAATAAGAATATAATTGCACTCCATTTGAATTTGTAATCAATTGAATATTGACATTATAATTCTGATTCCAATTCACAGAGTTAAAATTTTGATGTTTGGCTCACATAAGAAATTAAAAACAGAATTATATTGTCACGAAATATCTTATATCATTGTTCAGATATGTAGATAGAAGGCTGTTCGATAGATTACCATAAGAGGGGGATCCTCCAACAACTTGTACATTTTTCCTTCCCCCAAAAATCCAATGTTGTTTTACAATAACTAAAAACAGAGGATAAAATTGACGTTTTAACTAAAAAATAAATGCCTGCCTCTTACTACAACTTCCTACTTCTAAAATTTTATGGTTGTTTCAGATGGAAACATTGTTTCAGTTGGTTTTTATTCTGCCCTAAAAAGTTTAAATATGTGAGAATTGCTGGATGTATACCTGTAAATAAACCTTTTATTTCCTTTTGCACACACATCACGGAACCCACTTCTATTAGTAATAACAAATAACAATAAATATTTTAAACAATTATGCTTCCTTCCATGTTTTCTGGGTTTGGAACAACTCAAGCTACTCTAGATCCATTTATTCTTCAATATATAGATTATTTTAGGAAACTAATGATCTTTCTCTATCCCCCTTCATTGATTTATTTGGATTTCTGTTGAAACTACCGTAATTCATTTAGTGGGTTGATTGGTAATGGATTTTGTAGATTGAAATAATCTTATTTAGTAATTCAATCTTTTCATGTCTGTTAATTTGCAGGAAATTTTCAGAAAAATCCACTATGTTGTAAGATTAATGGTGCTACAAAGAAGACTTTGAAACCCATCAAGGGTTCAACAGTTGGCTTAACAACATATGAATTCCTACAAGCCTCTCCAGAGTTGGTATTCATTAATTGTCACAACTCCGAAGAAAGAAGAAAAAATATGGCTTCCCATCAATGTTGAGAAAGGTCCAATTGAATTTTGGCACCTCTTCCTTGCGTGCATGTCCAGAGAGAGGGGGAGAGGAAGAAAAAGACAATGAGAAAAAATAAAATAAAATAGAGAAGTTGCGTCCAGAGTTATTTGCCAGACACAACTGAGTTTGATGCCTCTGATGGAGGGAGGAGGTTTGGAGCTTCAGGACTAGGACAGTCAGGAGACAGTTGAAATTGCCTGAGGTTCAAACTTGATTGAGAATTGAGGACGGCTAAAGAAAGTCAGTATGTAATTCCAAGGAATTGAAATATGGAATAGAAATTCCAACCAAACATAATTGAAAGGTGCAATTCCAATTATTAGCTCAGTTGTAAATGGTCAGCCCCCCATGGTACATTGCTTAAATCTATGGAGAAATAAACATACCGGAATGTAGAAGAAAAATGGTAAAGTACAGCAAATTAATAGATGGATGGGAGAAGAGGTAAGGCTCTCAAGGAATAAAATTGTGATTTAAGGAGGGAAAAAAAAAAAGGCTGGAGTTACCAGACTATTAACACCAAAGTAGATTCCATACAATCAACGCTCAAGAGGAAGTTGCATAAGATAATATGATCAGGAGATAGAAGCATCGGAGTCTACCTCTAGACCTGATAGACAGCCATGTCCTGCTGCCTATTCCAGATTTTTCATAATTAAGGGGCCAATGATTTCCCCTCCCATGAAGTTTCACCATTCCCTCAAAATCAGTGTTGACCAGCCTATGAAGGTGTTTTGTGACAACATGGCCACTATTGGAGTTGAAAAGAATCCTGTTCATCATGACAAAATGAAACATGTAGAGATAGATCATCATTTTATTAAGGAGAATATTGATTCAGGAATACTCGAGTTGCATTATGTCTCTTCTACTCTCAAGTTGCAAACTTATTAACAAAAGCCATTATTCATGTCAAATTTGAAGAATTGAGGCCCATGCTCAACATCCATTCCCTAACTTAAGGAGGAGTGTCGGTTATCACATTTATTTTTATTATCACGTGCTTCCTTTTCTGCTTTCTATTTGCATGGGATTTAGCTGCATTATTATATCTAATTTGTTTCCTTTTTATCTTGTAAACAAGATTTATTTTTTCTGCTTCCAAGACCTTAGGAGGAGATGCGTCAACCATATCTGGGACCATATGCTCCTTATTCTTGTATTTTAAATCTCTTTTGATGGAATAAAAAATTAGAACGCCAGAAACAGAAGTGTGGTGTCTTCTCCACCTGTGCCTCATTCTATGCCTTTTTTCTTCACATTATACTAAAGAAAGCTAATAAAATTTACAATTTAGACCTCTACTTACAAAATTTTATTAATAAGACATGAAATATAGATTACCCTATTTAAACTTTCAAGAAATTTTTTCCTAAAACCCGCTGCAATTTTATTTTAAATTATATAAGTTGTCAAATTTACAATTCTAACATGGAAATAATGTGACTTCAATAGTTTCTAAAAGGCCAAAATCATGTACTCCATATGCAAATCAGGGGAATAGCATCCAACAAATCAAATAAGTGAAGAAATTCAAGTTTGAATTCTTTAATATATATATACATAATCAGCCATAACGATAAGTAAAAGAATAAAAGGCAAGAATAGAAGAAAGAGTAATGCTTCCTCATACCCAATCTGCAGCGGCCTGCAATGTGACATGATCACCCCATTCACCACTCCTATTTCAGCCATATAAGAAGTTATTAGCAAACGAGAACTCCAACAGAGCCCATATTATATAAAATATGAGCATAATGACAGATAACAACATACTTGCCCATCTTCTTCAAATAATCACTATAAGCCATAGGAACATAACCCGCATATAGTTCTGGGTGAGACTTGAGCTGATAAAGCACAAAAGGAAATAATCATATCAATAGTAATAAGCCATAAGGGACTGTCATAGTAGTATATCTTTATAAACATCACGCAACCTGTCGAATGATTTGCTCTCGTACAAATTTGTGATGCTCTGAAGAGCGATAGAGCTGATCTGACAAAGCACGAAACTGGAAGAATATAAAACTAATAAGGCACTCAGCTTTGACTTAACTATATGGACTATCCTTCATTACATGCAATTTATAATAGACGGACATGAAAATCATGAATCTGCACATAATGATTGATGTTATACCTTGTAATGTTTTTGCAAAATTTAAGTTTTATAGTATTCAAAGCCTTTGGTTATATAACCGTAAAATTGTCAAAATTGCCACAAAATCATAGTACATTCTAAAAATTCAGCTGCTATTCAATTAAAAATTTAAAATTGCTATAGCCCAGAATATATCAACAATTGTAAAAGTAGCTAACCAATCTCATAGTTATTTTTAAAAAGTAATTGAACATGTGGAGGGTTGTAGCCAAGGGAGTAGGCAGCTACACCCTTCACCACAACTTTAAATGAAATTCAAATGATAAATTATTTCTTATAATGATGGAAATAAGCCCTAAAACAGAGCAATAGGTTTACACCTCACAAAAATACTACCCACTCACAAAGATAAGAACCAACCTGGCAGTTACCGTCTCCTTCAACCTTATTTTCAATCAGATCATATAACAGCAATCTGAGAGACCATAATTCTTAGAATTAGATAATATAATCAACAGCCATAATAATAACAAAATATAGCTTCTGTATTAATATACATGCCAAGAAGTGAAGGAAAAAGAAAAACTAAATAGAAACATAAGAAGCCTTAAACTGAATTAGCATCCCTTTTGGTTTTGGATTTACTAGAATGATTTCAGTGGCAATAGAAAAGGAAATGGACCCATAGGTATAGTTTTGAGTTACAAATAAATTACCATAGCACCATTCCCACATTTGGTTGATAGGGCTCAAATCAAATAAGAAAGGAATGAAAAGAAACAAGTCAAGGACGGTAATTCCCTAATATTTTTATTTTATTTGCATTAGTCAAAATCTTAATATTTAGTCACAAATAATCAATATATATACATATATAAATCTGTGTGTGTGTGTAAAGATAAATTACTCCTTCCTTCCCTTACGTAATCCTCTCCTCTATTTTGAAAGTATACACTTACCCCCTAAAACTAAAATATTACTAAAATACCCTTAAAAATAATATTGATTTCTTTTATTAAAATATAGCATTAAAAATTAATTTTTTAAACTTTTATTTTATTGTCAATTATTTTGTGTTGAAAACCATAAATTTAAATTTTTTTAAAATTATATTAAATTTAATGCATATGCTTATTAATTATATTTAATATAAATGTTAATCTTCAAATTAAATTATTATATATTTTTTATTTCAATTTAAAAAATTATTTTGTGAATATATTCTTTGTTTTGACCTTTGAATAATTTATTTTTATCAAATGATTTTATAATTTGCTAAATTTAAAAAATGATTGTTTTCTATTGGTCAAATATATTTAATAATTGTTATATTATATACCTAATAGAGATAGGAGTATTTTGGTTAAAATAAGTGTAACTGTAACTTATCTTTTGTTGCTAAGGAAGTAAGTTTAGGACTTAGGAATGAAGGACCACGTAATTTGGACATCTCTCAAGGCCATATATATATATAGAGAGAGAGAGAGACAAAGATTGCTAACCTCACTAGTGTTGTGAAGGTCACTAATCAAACATCTGTATTTTGGACTAAGGAGCACTCACTTTTTCACTGAAGGACAAAAAAGTACAAGGGTATTCAAGTCATTTCCATGTACAAACATAATTAATGCTAAGTATTTAAGTGATTTCCCTATGCCTACTAAATACATGATTATAAGGAAATGACTTAAATATCCATATAGTTTTTTGTCTTAGTGGCAAGGTGAAGAGTTGGAGACTTATTAGCCCAAAACACAAATGTGGAGGTTAGAAAAAGAAATGACTTATATATATACATATATATGTTGATAGAAAAAGAAATTGCATTAGAAAGCAGAGAAAGTCCAAAGTGTTGAGGATAAGAAATCCTCAAATCAGAAACTAAGAAACACAAAAACAGAACAATGAAACAAAAAGGCTAAGAAGCTAATTAGTGCAGAAAAGCTGCCCAATCTCCTTACATATCAGAAATGGAAATTCCCTTGAAAATACCATGAGCCAAGCACCAAAGTGTAGCCATATAGACAATTATATCCCACAACATATTTAATGAAGAAGATTTGTATGTGTATATAAATATATATATATATATATATATAGAGAGAGAGAGAGAGAGAGAGAGAGAGGGATTAATTGATACCAATGTCACATTTTTCACTCTCACACCTTTTAATATCTTATTATAGAATGTGATTTTCATTGATCCAACCACTGGATTAGAAGTAATTACTATAACCATCTTCCATGTCAAATTTTAACATAATTGGATAACAGTAAGTATGCAATCATATAGTCAAAATTTTCTTATGCTTGAAATATATTTGGTATGTTAATTTTTAGATCAAGTGAAAGGCATAAAACAATTTCGTATTGATGTCAAGCTTTATGAGAATAATCTGTGCCACAGGAATAATCCAACAGAGGATTTTGTTAAAAAACCTACATATATATATATATATATATTGATTGAAACTTTGTTAGAAGCTTCAAAGGAACGTGAAGAATGTGGGAATTAGTCAACTTTGTTTCCATTTTACTTATCTTCTCCTTGCATGCACTTTTCAATTCTTTCATCAGTTTTTGATTAAGGTTTTTTCTTTTTCCTTTTTTTAAAATAAAAATTATGATGAGAAGAGAAGGCAATAGAACAAGCAAGAGAATAAATCCTCCAAAACCATAAAAATAAAAAAAACCAAAAAAAAAAATCTTAAAAGAGCTTTCAAATCCCTCGGTAAATCCATAGGGGACACCCTAAAAAAAACAAATGCTACCCTCCTTAAGAAAACCATTTGCCGAAACCCAAAGGGATGCCCAAAAAACAATTCTTTCCCAAAGAAGATTTGACATTGGAAACTTCCTGTTACAAACTATGGCATTCTGTTCTAAGCAAAGAACCCACAAGTCTGCCAACACAGCACTATGCTAAAGGACTTCATGCTCGATGTTGCCCCATAACCCTTGAACATCATAGCTACAGAAAGATCTAAATCAACAGGACAAATCAAACGCTCAGAAAAAAGATGCAAAATAGTCTATTCCAGATTTGCCATGCCACTTTACAACCCAGAAAAGATAACATATTTACTCTGAACTCCTGTAAAAATCAAACAAATAACCAGTGAAACAACCTTATTGGGCCTACAAGTCTAAAGCAGATCATTTATGTTAATTCAGTTAGGTACAGCAGCCCAAACAAAATCCCTCAGACAAGATTTAGTTTGAACAGAGGAACCTGGACTTTTGAGAAAGATTTAGACAATGAAAACCTCTGGATTTCAAATCAAAAAATTGAAGGAATTAAAAGCCCTCAGAAAACAGATTTAGTTTGAACAGAGGAAAAGGAAGAAGAACTTAGGGTCCACATGTGGAAAAAAAGAAAGAAAAATACACAACTTGGGTCTGGTGGCCAGAGGTCCAACGATTACTCCTCTACCAGGGATGACAGATGGCAGGGTGGCAGAACAACTAGGAAGAATACAAAGCTTGAAACCAGGGGACAACCACCACTGATTAAGGAAGTTTAATTTTTTTAATTAAATAATTTTTGTGACTTCAACGAGACAAAAAGAGTGATCCTGCCTAACAAAATGGAATGGGATTCCATTCCTTTTGAAAGGAAGTAGCCCTTCACTCATTTCATGGTATGGGCATCCTCAAAGGAATGTCCATTCTCTTTCCAGAAAAACCAAATGGATCCCTTGTAAGTGTCTATGGATAGTGATAGAGACCAAAGCAAGGGTGGGGAACCCACCTTTAAAAAATGGCTAGTAACAGGGAAGAATCACGTCCCATAAGCACCCACATGGATTACCCATGGTTCCTTGATGTGGGACTCCATCAGATAGAGAATATAAATCTTAAACTTATTAAAGTTCAATACGAAGCTCATAATTCTATCTAGTCAAACACCAACGCCTAACTACTAACATTAGTTCCCTATGGTGAGCACCAGGTGACTAAAAACACCATAAGTCAACAATCATATTAGTATTTAAGTTTTAACAATTAAAAAAAAAATTATAGATTAGGGACTAGGAAAAGGAATAAGGATATAATATAAATTCCAGAAAAAAGTTAAAAATAAAAAATTACCATTCAATTCTTCAATGTAATACTATACATACGCAAACACAGATAGTGTAAATAGCTTATTCATAATATTCTCTTCTATATGCTAATATTCTTTCTCCATAATCTTTTGAGACATGAGCCCACAAAAGACTTTCCATCCATAAATTATGTTGGTAAACGTGTGTTTATTCTGGCCTTCATTATTCTGACCATTGCTACCCTGCTCTCCATGATTTTTGTTTCCTTCTAGGGTTATCTTTAATTCCTCAATTTGAGGGATTAAGGTCAACCATTTATTTCCCTTTTAATTTCCAGTTAATTCCTCTAATTTCCTATTTTATTTGATTTTGTTTATTTCCTTTTCTGATGCTGTAACAGGCAGCAACTTTATCGCTAGCCCTGGTCCTATTTATTTTGTATCTTCTCTCATTGCAAATAACAAGAAGAAAAGTATTATTCTGTTCTATTCTTCTCTATTTTCTTCACAGTATCAGAGCCTTTTCCTACTGTTATTTCAGATGCTACAAGGGAGGTAAGTCGTAAGAAATTGCTTCATGGGACTCACAATGCGCAGATCAGTGTTCAGCACATTGGCTTAGCTGTTCGTGGCCCTCCAAGGCAAAATTTTAACAATAAATAGAAGGGGGACAGCAAGCCCTGGTGTAAACAATGTCAAAAATCTGGGCACACTAAAGAAGGGTGCAGGAAGCTTCATGGTAAGCCTTCAAATCTAAAATCCCATCCTAGAGGTGAAGCTAAAGGGCACAATGCTACAATTGAAACTGCCTCATTGAGAGATCCTTCTCTCTTTGGCAAAGAGCTGCTTGATTTGCTTCAAAAATTATTTCTTAGCCAAAATACCACCTCTAGTGAACCTCCTAAAACCAGCCATTACTCTGGGAATACTCTCCAGTCACCTAAACTCTTTGCATTGAACCCCTGCATGATAAATAATCATACTTAGGTAGTTGATTCAACAGCATCAGATCATATGACTAATGGCTCATCTATATTTGATCATATTTACCCATGCCCTACACCTTTAGAAGTAAAAATAGCTGATGGAACACTTCCAGATGTCTGGGTTTTTGGTATTGTCAGAATATCATATCACTTACTCCTAAAATGCAATTTACTGTTCATTAGTAAAGCTTTAAAAGATAACACTTGTGTCGCTAATTTTGTGAGATGGTGAATGCACTTTTCAGGACTTAGCATCCAAGAGGACAATTAGTAATGCTAAGAAAGTTGATGACTTAGCATCCAAGAGGACAATTGGCAATGCTAAGGAAGTTGATGGATTCTATCTTATGGACATGGCACCTCATGATAAAACAGGGTATAAAGTTTATAAGTGCACTGATTTACTCCTATGGCATTATTGCCTAAGACATCCTAATGCTTGTATCTTGAACTTTTCAATAAAGAAGCTACTAATTTTGAATGTGAAATTTGTCAATTTGCTAGGCATACCAAATCTAATTATTAGCTTAGCCACAAACCTCTAAACATACCTACCCCTTCCAGCTCATTCATAATCATGTTTGGGGTTCCTCAAAAGTCCAAGAATATTTAGGGGTCAGATGATTTATTACCTTTGTGGATGATCACAAAAGAGTGATGATTTATACCTAATGAAAGAAAAATTTGACGTACCAAAAGCTTTTAAAAATTTCCACCATTTTATCCAAACTCAATTGCAAACTCCTATTAAAATCCATTACTCAAATAATGGCAAGGAACATTTTAATAACTACCTTGGTAACTATTGGACTGAAAATGGGACTCAACATCAAAGTTCTTGCATTCAAAACCTTCAGCAAAATAGCCTTGCTGAGAGAAAAGAATACATACCTTCTTAAGGTGGCTAGACTCTCATGTTCACAGATCATGTTCCTAAAACTTTATAGGGGAAAGCTATTTTAACTTCAGCCTACCTTATTAATAGGATGCCCATTAAAGCTTTACACTACCAAGTTCCTTACACTACTCTTCTCAAAGTGTTTCCACACACTCAAATTATCAATTCCTTACCCATCAAAGTTTTTGGGGTGCACAGCTTTTGTTCATTTGCACAATACTAATAAACTTGACCCAAGAGTTGCCAAGTGTGTCTTTGTGGGTTATTCCCCAAATCAGAAAGGCTACAAGTATTTGTCTCCTAAAATTTTTTGGTCTCTAAGAGCCTCCATTCAGGGAGAGAATATGAATTATCATAAG
This sequence comes from Erythrophleum fordii, assembly GCA_032878935.1. NCBI lineage: Eukaryota > Viridiplantae > Streptophyta > Magnoliopsida > Fabales > Fabaceae > Erythrophleum > Erythrophleum fordii. Next base: position 12,201,748 of record JAVQMF010000057.1, on the reverse strand, counting down.
GAATGGAGCCTCTCTTTTGATTCTCACATTCTATCTCAAGGCTCAGCTGTTAAGCACTTAGGCAAAAAGAGTAGAGACTAGCTGTGAATGGGGAAATTAATGCCTTTCAAAAGAATGGCACTTGAGACATTGTGGACCTCCCAAAGGGTAAGAAAGTGATAGGATACAAATGGATTTTAACATCAAGTACAATGTTGATGGTAGCATAAACTAGTATAAGGTTGGTTGGTAGCAAAAAGCTTCACCCAAATCTATAGGATTGATTACAAAGAAACTTTTGCTCCTGTGCCCAAATTTAATTCCATAAAGATATTATTATCCCTTGCTGCCAACTTGATTAGCCATTGTATCAGCTTGATGTCAAAAAATACCTTCCTAAATGGTGACTTGAAAGAAGATGTCTACATGTCTATACCCCCTAGTTTTAAAATAAAAAATAATGGTTAAAAAAAACTCTCTATGGCCTCGAACAATCTCCTAGAGCATGGTTTGAGAGATTCACTATAGCCATTAAAACCCAAGGGTACACTCAAGGTCAGGCTGATTATACTATGTTCACTAAGTTTTCAACTAATTGAAAAATTTCTATTCTCAATGTGTATGTAGATGATATAATTGTCGCAGGTGACTTTACAGATGAAATATTTAATCTAAATAAGGCCCCTGCTAAACAATTTGAAGTCAGGGGCCTTGGACCACTGAAATATTTCCTTAGAATAGAAGTTGCCAGATCTAAGGAAGACATTGTCATCACCCAAAGGAAACACATCTTGATCTTCTTAATGAGACTAGAATGCTAGGGTGCAAACTGAAACCCCTATAGAAGCAAACTACAAGGCAAAGTTCATGCAAGATAGTTCTCCGGTTGACACTGGAAGATACCCAAAACTGGTGGCCAAACTTATTTACCTAGCCCACACTAGACCCAACATAAGCTTTCCTATCAACATTATCAGTCAATTCATGAGTAAACCAACTGAAGTCCACTTTGAAGTTACTTATAGGATTCTCAAATATTTAAAGATGACCCCGAGTAAGGACATTGTCTTCAAGAAAAGTACTAAGAGGGATGTGGAAATAAGTTGTGATGCAAATTGGGCCAGATCTATTACTGATCAAAAGTCCACTATTGGTTCTTGCATCTTTGTTTGGGGAAACTCAGTCTCTTGGAGAAGAAAGAAATAATCTGTGGCTGCAGGAAGTAGTGCCAATGCTAACCATAAGGCCTTAGCTCAAGGTATATGTGAAGGATTATGGTTTCAAAGAAACCTTGTGCAATTAAAGATTAATTGCGATGGACGAATGAAGACTCTTTGTACCAATGTAGCTGCCATTAATATAGCAAATAACCCTATTTAACATGATAGAACTAAACATGCTGAAATAGATCAGCACTTCATCAAGGAAAAATAGGATAATGGTCTATTCTCCCTATCTTCTATTCCCACAGGCCCTCAAATTGCTGATATTCTCACAAAAGCCCTTACTAGGGCCAGATTTGAAGAACTTGGAAATAAGCTAGAGGTGATTAACATCTACACCCCAACTTGAGAGGGAGTGTTGGTAAATGGGTGCTTATTCTTGACTTAATTACTCTAAACATTGCTTCCCTGCTGTCCGTGATTTTTGTTTCCTTCTTGGGCTGTCTTTAATTCCTCAATTTGAGGGATTAAGGTCAACCATTTATTTCCCTTTTCATTTCCAGTTAATTCCTCTAATTTCCTATTGTATTTAATTCTGTTTATTTCCTTTTCTGGTGCTGTAATGGGCAGCAACTTTATTTGCTAGCAGTGGTCCTATTTATTTTGTATATTCTCTCATTGCAAATTATAAGAAGAGAAGTATTATTCTGTTCAATTCTTCTCTTTTATTCAAATCAAAGCCCTATTATGCTCATGGGAATGCAGTTATTTTTTGCTTTGTTGCAACACAAACCATTAAAACAGTTACTCATACATCCAGTTATAATATCTTGTATCAAATTCAAGTCATGAATTTAAAATTCTTCCAAGAACTTCCAATAAGTGATCAACAGGTTGTCGCTAATACCATTTACAGCTTGAAAATTCAACAAGAATAGATTATCTTAATTTACATACATATTAGATATATTTAATTTCTATACGCTGTATAGAAGAAGACAACTCAAACCAAAAAATATGAAATGGGATATAACTCATTACCTGTCTAGCAGCCTTTGATGATCTGATATTTGTTCATCATCAGACGGTAGCTTTTCATTGATTTTAGGAACATGCTGCATATACAAACAAGGAATATAAGTGTGATGATTATTGTCCAGGTTAAAATGCCATAGAAACACTCATAAAATAATCAACATAAAAAGCAAATGTGTCTCCTTGAGATGACACGCATATTACATGTTTCATACACATCCAATGACAAGAAATTTTATGGAAAAATTACGTGCATAATGGAGCCAGAAAGAAAAGTACATAAGACAAGACAAATTATCCTGTAAGAAATAATAAGTAAACTAAAAGAATAGACACACAAAAAGGCACACAGAGTTCATACAACAAAGCCTCTAAATAAGAATAGTGTATGCAAGAGAAAACTACAGAAAGAAAAAACGCCCTGAGCAGGGCAGAGCAGTTATATCCAATAGTAAGAACACTTTATACAGAGAAACAGAAAGTTCATACAACAAAGCCTCCAAATAAGTATGATATATATAGAAGAAACTGCCAAAAAAATAAACCATGAGCAGGTAAGTTTTATCCTATACTTGTCCTAACCTGTCAATCACTCAAAGTTAAAATGTAAAATTACTGCATAAAGATTTATGGAGTTCAAAATAATATTTTGATTCATTTTTTTTTTAATAATAAGCAGTACATAAATAAGGGAGATAGTTGACCACAAACCTAGCCAATCAATCTCAACTGAAAAAGGAAACAAACAAAGAAGTAAATACAAAATTAAAACACAATAAAACAGGGAAATAAAAAAGGAAAAGAGCTGTTTGAATATTCAGCCTTAGAGCCCACATAATCAGTCATTAACCAGATCTTATAGTCAACAAAAGTACTAAAGATCTGGCAGGAAATCATGGAAATTACCAACACTCCCCCTCAAGCTAGGTACAGCTTAGAGTTAGTAATGCCAATCATCTTCAAAATTCCAAATTCAATTTGAGCATAAGAACTAGACCCAACAATCTTCTTGGAACTGTTTAGGTCATTTTGATCCTTATTTCCAAGTAATTTTTTCAACAATTCCCATTGCTCTTTAAAAAATGAATTATACTCAAGTTGAGGTATTTTCTCAATAGGCATCGTTGACTCACTAGTTTCATGCTTTTGTTTTAACTTCCAATTTGCTGGTTTGCCATGAATTTTCCAGCATTTCTCCTTAGTGTGACCCAATTTCCTACAGTAATCACACCATGCATGAATTTGTTTCTTCAGCTTGCCATCAGCTCCCAAAAAACTTGGTTTCTTAAGCAACGAGTGTAGATGATTCACTGGAACTAAAAATGGGAGTCTTTAGCATCAGCTTCTTTCTAGCCTCCTCATGCCTAATCTCAGAGAAAACTTCTTTGAGTGAAGGAAGAGGGGTTCTTGCAAGAATTCTCCCTCCAACTTTATCATAGGTATTGTTGAGGCCCATCAATAATTTGCAAATACGCTTCTTTTTGGGCATTTCCATGTGCAGGTCTCCAATGCATCAAGTTGCTGCAAGTACTTTGCCAAATTATTGTAATATTTATTTACTAGCATTTCTCCCTGTTTCAGGTCATGTATAAGGCTCTCAATTTTGGGTGCTTCAGCAGCACTTTCATGGGTAGAGTAGGATTCACAAGCAGATTCCTATATATCATAGGCCAATTTACAGCACATATATAAGTTTCCCAATTTTAGTACTCATGGAACCAACCAACCACGAAATTACAATGTTGTTCTCAGCATACCATTTTTTATACTTGGGACCATGTTTTTCAGGAGGAACAGCTACGCCACTCAATTATTCCTCCTTCCCTATACCACTTATAAATATCCACACAGACTGACTCCATTGGAGATAATTGTGTCCCTTTAGTTTGAGTAGTAACAATAATTGGTGATGAGTCAAAGCCACCCTGCATCAGTGACATCATCTTTGTAGAGTCTCCTCTGTTCTATGATGCCATTTCCATAGTAGTCTCCACCTCTTCACCACCTAGGATTGTGTTATACTGAGCAATCTTTGTGGTCAAAGAAGTGTTTTGTTCTTCAGTTCAGAGTTGAGTGCTAGGAGAGATCAGCAGTTAATGCTGAAAAAGAACTCCCTGTACTTCTAAAATGGTTCAAAGTAAAATAGAAAGCACTGAGAAATTCTCAGGCTCTGATACCACAAAGATTTATGGAATTAAGAATAATGTTTTGATTCATTTTATTTTAAATAATGAGCAGTACATAACTAAGGAAGATAGTTGACCATAAACCCAGCCAATCAATCTCAACTAAAAAAGAAAACAAACAAAGAAGTAACTACAAAATTAAAACACAATAAAACAAGGAAATAAAAAAGGAAAAGAGCTGTTTGAGTATTCAGCCTTAAAGTCCACATAACCAACCATTAACCATATCTAATAGTCAACAGAAGGACTAAAAATCTGGCAAGAAATCACCAAAATTACCAAGACTGCATAATCTGTTTAATCAACAGTTTGCCTTCATTCAGTCAAAACCAAACAGCAAGCACACTACTTCTCAATTACATCAAACTAATCCCCAAGTTTCATGCAATGGATTAAGCAGTAACTCATTTCTACTACCCATATAATTTGAAGATGAAATGAATTATCTAGAGAAGCAAGAGAAGGTCTTCAATATGACTGATGACTATTCTCATCTTCTTCTTTCACCATTCCCATAGTTCACTTCTGTGTCATGACTTTCTTTTGAAACTCTAGTATAAGTATTGGGGAAAACCCAACCATGACTTAAATCTTAGAAGGAACTGAGGATCTTGATTATCTGCCAGATTTCCTAATGTTTCAAAACCACATCTTCCCGTGGCATCTTATCAACAAAGGTGATTGGTATTTAGTATCCACAGAAATAAGTTATTATATTATAATAGTATTAGTTTATCTTACTTCTTTATTTGGTTACACTACAGAGGTCTACATAAGTCCCACATCAGTTGTATCTCGAGCTAAACCATCTTCACTCTTATAAATATACGTAAAAGAACACAAGCTCCCTTTATCAAGGCTTTCTAACGCATTCACTCTCTTTACAAAATTCAAAGGTAGAACAGATATTTAATAAAAAATTGAAGACCAGCAAATGTTGGCAACCTCCTATACTTATAATAAGCTGAAGATAAACAGGATAACCTAAGCATAGATATCTTTGACAATAATGATAATTATTCTCATCATTTATAACAAACAAAAACATCTCTAGAGCGTCGAAAAGGCAAAGGATAATTATATAAAACGATAATGAAATCTTTGACATCATTTATTCTATTATGCTTCCTCAGAGCATAGATATCATATCCTGATGCTGCTAGATTGTTACACAAATACCTGAGAACCCCCACAGCTTGAGGTATTCTGTCTGTCTCATATATTTACCATAAATTTATTCTTGCCTGACTCGTGAGTTGATATTTATATTAATTTAGCAAGATATAAATTTTGATATGAGATTCACAGGAATGAGAACAGATGACGACCAGATGGAAACCAATATAATTGGGATATACAGTAGAAGAAAAAAGATGTTGAATTTAAAACAGAAAGAGGTTGGCAGCAATGAAGCCACACTTACAGGAATGGGAACCATCTGACTGAATCTTTTACCAACTTCACCATCAAGGACAGACTCATCTGATATTTCCAAAGAATGCCACAAGTTTTCATTATAAACAGGTACTTCTCCTGATCCAGAAGATGAACCAGAGATTTCAATGTCATGCACCACATCATTTTCCTTTTCACTTTGACCATAATTTTCCACTTCTTTCATATTGTTTGGCTCCTCAACAGCTTTCTGACAGCTTTCACTGCCTACATATGGTTGACATTCTATCATAACTACTATACAAAATGCCTCATGGGAAAAAGACAATAACAGAGAACTGCAACTGCAAAGTTCGTAATACCAAAGTCATAATTTCTATTTGAAGCAGAAAGCCAATCTTGCTCAAGAATAGATGCCCGGACATGCTGATTCTCAAAATTTGATAGTCCAGGAACTTCCATGGAATCAAGTCGTGATAATTCTTCTTGATAAGCACGTGCAACTGCCTCATCATTCTCCACATTTTCATGCTGACAGAAACCTTCTCCAATGTATTGAACTTGACTTAAATCCTGATCATATCGAGTTATGATACTAGGTGAACCACTATTTGAAAGTGTGCAAACATCTAGGAGATGAAGACCCCAGCGAACAACATCAGGATCCATGTCATATGTTGCCATGTGGTTGTAGAATAACCAGAAACTCTATCCACTCAAGAAACTAACTTGCTTTGTATGCATGCCTCCCAAAAGAGTTCAACTGCTGGGGAAAAAAAAAAAAAAAGAATTGGTACGCATATATATTATATAATAATAGGGCATAAGACATTTAAATATGTTGCCTAAGAAATATGTGTATGGCATCCTTAACAAATTATTAACAAGAAAAAAAGATTGATAAATAAAAGAATGATACTCCTTTGGTCTAACTAATAACATGTAATTCGCTTATGTCAAAATAATAATAATAATAACAACATGTAATTCGCTGACTTGATGGTAGCCTGAGTCTCTACCAGGGGTGAAGAACACGGATTCAATTCCCCTCCATCTACTCTTTAAGGTGAAATAAATAATAAACAAAACGAAATTCACAATGGCAATTTTTGAAAAGAAAAATGATAGGCCAATTATCAAATTTATCCCATAAACTATCTCAGGTCAGAAGTTTCACATTGAGCTGGTAGTCCGTACACACCCGAAAACCAAACATCCTATATTGTCTCTAACTTAACAACCACAACAACCCACAAACAGAACAATGAACAGATGAAAATGGAAAAGTGAAAAATCAGGAAATGTCCATGAACAACAAATATTGATTTTACCTAAAACTATCAAACTGTTAACATACAACCCAATAATCAGGAAAACCCTTAAGCCATATCCTAACAAAAAAATTCAGAATATAATCAAATATTGAACACCCAAAAATAATAATAATAATAATAACAGAATCGGGAAAAAGAAGCAACACGAACCCTAATTAGAGATGATGATTAAGAAATGCCCGAAAAGGATTGAAAAATCGGAGAGATGCTAAAAAAAATGCCTCAAGAACAATAATAAAATGCAGGAGCGGAGTGAAAGAATATTGAGAAGATTGCAGGCTACGTTAGAGTTGCCGTCTTATACAGTTCTAGCTCCCTTCCGTGCAAATGAAAAAACCGACGCCCTATTTTGTGTGATGGGGCATGTCCGTGGACATGACACGTCTCAACTGGAGAGAATATTTTTATTCAAGGCTCGATATCTTCATCCCTTGGACCCTACTCAGTAATGGAAATTGTCAGTCGATGTCGTCAGAATTTAATTTACATTGGTAAAATTTATGTGCAGTACAAATGAATTCACATGTGAAATAAATAATGCGACATTCCTAATATACGTAAAAATTACTTGTCAGTAATATAATTGTACCATCAGATAAATTGATATAAAAGAGAATATGTATTAACTTTTTTTTCTTTATTCTTATTCTGTCTTTTTTTAATTTATTTTTGTTATATTATATGTAATAATTTATTTATTATAAAGAACTTGAATTTCAATAACTTGCCTTTTCCTAAAGATATCCGACATTACAACCAAAATTATTATGTCTTTCTTTTTATTAAAAATATATAAAGGATAAATTTATGTATAATTTTTTTATAATTTTGTCATCAATTTTTTTAATTAAAAATGATGTAATTTTTCAATAAAAAATTATACATTCTTTGTACAATATATATTTGTTATATTTTAATTAAAAATCTAATAATAAAGATAAAAAAATTATATATAAATTTTTTTTTTACATACACACATCTATCATTGAACATAAAAGAGTATCATATGCCCTCACGAGATCCACAAATAAATAACTCAAATGGTAAGACACTTGAGTCTAGCATTTAAAGAAATATTCGTGAAAAAAGAAAGGTGTGAAAATACTTGTAGGAAAAAAAAACCTTAAAAAATAATATTAATTTCTTTTGTTAAAGATATGATTTACCAGAAATTGCATTGTTTAAACTTTAATTTTAATGTTATTTATTTTGTATTGAAAGCCACAAATTTTGTTTATTTCAAATTTAAAAAATAAATACTTTATATTAATCAAATGCATATTTAATACTTGTTATATTATATAAAGTATAAAGATAAAGGTATTTTGATCAAAATAAATGTAATTATAGCTTATATTTTATTGCATAGAAGGTTAATATGACATAGTTTTTTATCTCAAAAGAGGGGATGTAACTTTTTCAAAATAATGAAAAAAGTTATGTAATTTGAGCTATTTGCAAGAGAATTGTGAGTAATTTGCCCCATTTTAAAATGTTGGATTTGCAACCTATAGATGTCAAAAAGAAAGGTAAATCACTTTTCTTCCTTTAAAAGATATTCAACTTTTACGGCTATTCTTTTTCCTTTAAACTAAAAAATAATCGAATTATTCTCAAAAACAATATTATTTTTTCATAAAAAATATAACTTATTAGAAAATGCATTTTTAAAATTTTATTTCAATGCTATTTATTTATATTAAAAATTAGAAAATTGATTTATTGTAAAATTTTATTAAATTGATAACAATACTTACATTTATTAATATATATTTAATTGTTTTCTAGTTAGGTGTTTTCTTGAAATTGATTATGGTAAAAAACAAATAAGAAAATCGAGAAAGAATGATAAAGAGATGAGAACTTGTACTAAAGGTCTAAAGAAATAATAATATGATAACTATAAAACCTCTCTTTAACAATGCTAGACTTAACCTTTCATTATCTAATTGGAGCATTTCTAATGCAAAAGCCTAGCTTAATTCCTTAATATTTAGAAAAATTATGGGGTAATTTAAACTTTTAAACTCAACAATTCCTCTTGCATAATCGAATCATGCTAGTTATTAAACCTTCATAGTTAAACTAAAGATTTTGTTAGCTTAAACATGTAATATAGTTAATTATGATAAGGTTTAATTTACTAGAGCCTATTTACTGAGTCTACCTAGAGGTCAAGTCAACAAGATCCCAATCCTATCTACAAGGTTCTAACTTCAAAAATTACTTTCATGCACAAGCTTGGAGACTCACTAGGCTAGGCTATTCATAGCTATGATGAGTATTGGTTAACTACAACTACTTATATAGTCAATTGAAAGTTAAGATTAGACATATTATGGTTGACTTTATCTAAAACTAAATGTACTTGTAGTTAACTATAATTTAACTCACTTGTGGTTGACTCTAAGTTCAAACTAACTTCACTTGGAGTTAACTTTAAGTTAAAGCTAAAGGTCATTAATCTTCCCTCTATTTCCACTTTAAGCCTTTTAAATGTATCCTTAACTTATACTTAATCACAAAAGGTTAGGCTACTTAAGTTGGCTTCATAAAACCTAGGTATATGGTCAACAAATTTCTTCGATGCCAATGTAAGACTAGTGTCATAACCTCCTACTTAGGTGTTGTGGCACCTTAAGCCACTATTTTAAAGCTTAACCACTAAACTCAACTAGTATCATTGTGACGACCCTAACTTCTAATCCCAATAATTATGGTTAAATACATGATTATTAATCAATGATCAAGGTTTGGAGTCGTTACAATTAATTACTTTAAGAAAATATAAGAAAATTTGAACCTTCACATTATTAGGGTCATCAACTAAACAACCATAAATGGAAAAATGTATAAAAGGGTTTATACCATCATTAAGGGTTTGTGATTCATCTATCCATCAATTTCAATACATAAAAACCTCCCACAAGTGTTCTATATCATTTCTTAGCATTAGCATTAAAGAAATTAGGGTTTCTAGGTCAAAGGTGGGAGTTTGAGGACCTCCGCCTCGACCTGAAACCTTCCCGCCGCGGCAAGGTTAGGTCCTGGAGCTTGAAAACTAAGTTTTTAACTTTGCGCCGCGGCCCAGACCTTTTGCGCGCGTGGCTAAGTTGCTCTCGAGAATCACTGGGTAGTTTTCTTGACTCGCTGCAGCTAGTTGGATCTGTGCCATGGCCAACCTACGTGGTGCCGCGGCGAGTTTTGCTACTGTACCCTTCTTAATTAATTTCCTCGACTTGCACCACGGTAGGACGTATTACGCCGCGGCGAGGTTTCATTCTGTCACCCTCTTGGGCATTTTTATCACTCTGCGTCGCGGCGAGATTTCTCAAGCCGCGGCATCCCTCGCCACTATCACTCTTCAGGCCGTGGCGAGGCCTTCCAGGCCACGGCTAGGCGTGACTCCCTCCTGTAGCAATATCTCCTACATTTCATCCCATGCACTCTAATTCTCTTCCTAGGGACACCCTAGGATCACTTCCCCTCATTTTATATGGCTCTAATGGTATTCATCTACCTTATTTATCCAGCTATTCTGTCATAACCAACTCAACACTCAAGTACAAATTCTTACTCACCCAACCACCACATGTCAGCCTTTTCGTGAGTTAATGACAGTAAGGATTCATATGCTATCAACAATTAACATCTCATACACATTTTGCTAGAGGTTTCATGCATCAATGATCTATATCAATTTCTAATACATCACATAGTTAGGTTTCCAACTGTATACCATACCATAAGTTCAGTAAAATTCATACATCAAGTGTTAGGGGATTCATACATCCATCAACAACTAATATGAAGCATGTTTCTCAATGGTTACATTCTATGTTAACAAAATACAACCTTCTACACTTGGCAACATGAATACAAGATGATGCTATATAATAAAGAATACAAAATTTGCATCTATACTAACTAAATCAGCCTAAGTGTAGCCTTCTTCCCACATGTTAGAGCTCATGGATTTTCATCCACTTGCTTTTCCTTATCCTTACCCGAAGAACCTTCACCTGAAATATTAATCCCATAAAACGGGGTGAGATATGAATCTCAGTAACCAAGGCAATTCTATCATATAATCCAGTTTAATTAGCACATATGCATGAATCAGAATCAACATCAAAATCATATCAATCATATCAGTAAATGAAACAATTAGGCTATCATGATTACTATCCCATACTAGCAATCATATTATCACATATTAAAGGCCATTAATACTGGGAGAGGCCCGTCCACGGCACCTACTCCCCATTGAGCACAACCAAGGCTCAGTGCATCTGGGGTTTGATCATAACCCGGTGTCCAATCGAAGCACATGCACGAGTGGCAGCCGCACCAGAGCTCCACCATGGACTCACAAGGTCCAATCATAATACAACAGATAGCCAACCAATTCATTCAGCATTTCAAATCATTTATATACAGCAAATATGAAATTAAAACAGATACATGCATGGAATTAATGTAAACTCCGGTTACCTCACTTGTAGACAATTTGTAACAGCCACCAATGGTACAAAAATTCCAATAACCATAGCATCAGAAAATTACCACTCTAATTCATCATTAATAGTAGCAACAAGTACCCAAGGAATTTAAATGCTATTAATTACCTAAACAACACTTACCCAGTCACCACAAATCTCCAAATTCGGATTGAGTATGTCCTCTACCAGAAACTTCAATATACCACTCAAATTCCTAAGTAAATTCATACATAATTAACACCCATACCATAAATCAACCATAGGGGTCTTAAACTAGCAGAAAATACACTAGAATGGATAGTTTACAATTACCTAATGCCAGCCCTAGCCTCACCTACGAATTTCCTCTAGGAAAACACTACACAAATCTATTTTAGAATTTGGGTATGGTGAAAATACTCCAAATGAAAAACTAATTAGACCAAATTAAAGAGAAAGATGAAGGGATTAAGTTGTATAACTATTACCTTGGCTAAATCTTGCTCTAAATGTGAGAAAATATGGAATTCTTACCCCAAACCCTAGCCTCCCTCTCAACCTCCGAATTTTGCTTCTTGAGTTTCAGCAAATGAGAAAGTGGCGAAGCATTAGGGTTTTAGTTGGGTTTAAGTTAGGTTAAAGATGGGTCATAGGTTACTCCAAGGTCCAACTCCAAATGGGCTTCAGATTTTAGCTTGTTGGGCCAGTTTTAAAGTATTGGGCTGCAGAATTTCATTAGGCCAACTCTTATGCATTGGGTTGCTGAAATTTAATTAGGTTTGGGCCAAGTTTGAAGAGCTTAAGGGTTTGGGTCTGCACAAGGGTAATTGGGCCACTTATAAGAGTCTATACAAGGTAGATCTTGGGCATCTATCACATTAAATTGGGTTGGGTCTGCACCTAACTCATTGGGCCTCCATTAGCCTCTTATCATGATCTATTAATTTGGGCCTAGATGAAATTTCTATCCCATTAAATTTCTAACCCATATTAATAATTTATCTCTCTAAAATCCCCATTCACTTAACTTGCCCAATCATCCCATATTAATTATTCTTAATTAATCTAAATCCATGATTAACACCTTAATTAATTTTGGGGTGATACAATCATGGCTTGGTACCATGGCATTATGGCTTACTAGCCCGAAAATTTTACTAGCTACGAGTCTTGTTTCTTATATGGAACCTTAAAAATCCTCATATGGAGATGGAACAATAAAGAGGTTGGTAGCTAAAATTTTCTTTTTAAGTAAGGGTACAATACATATCCCACAATGTGCTTAGGTTACAACCTAAGTTCTAAGCTCAAGATATCCTTAACAAGGTCACAATTTGCTAAACCTCAAAAAGTGTAATCAAAGCATGAATTGAAGTTGGTCCAAACTTGGGCTACCCAAGTACAAACAATTGATATGGAGCATAAAGAGAGATGAGCATGCTAAGACCTCTAGGTATCAAATGACACACACTAAAAGTTTATGTCATTGAGGGTAAGATTAACCTCTTAAAAACTTACTTATTTTGGGGGCCACAAGTAAGGATATTATTCTAATATGGAATAATGCAGTTACCATTGCGCATTCTATAAGTTTCCACATGAACCAAGACAAATTACAATCTTAAAACTAAAAAAATATGATAGAGTTTAAGTTTAACTTAAAAGCCACCCAAGGCCTACCTTGTAATGCTCCGAAATTAATTAAGAATAGTTATGATGAATTAAAGAATTAATATAAGGGTTCTGGGGAGATTAAAGAAAATAAAGATTTTTTTAAAAAATGAATTTATTTTAGACCTTTCGAGATAATAATCTTTTTTAACCATTGTTAGATGAAAATAGATTAATTATGGTTATAGGTCTAATTAGTGAAAATAATTAAGTGAAAGTGAATATTTAGTATTTGGGCCCTATAATCAACTTATGTATGTTAAGGATCATTATTAGAAGCCGAACTTTATTGTAATATGACTCAACTCCATTAAATCCAATGAAAATTGGCCCAAAACCATTGAACTTGTCTAGTCTTTGGCCCACACGTAATAAAGAAATAGACTATTTAGAAATAAGGCTCAATAGGCAAGCCCATTTGCTCTAAAACCTTTAGAAAACTTAGTTGCCTTTCATTTTGGGTGCTGAAAGCATATGTTTTGTAAAGACACAAAGCCATTTCTGCATCTTTGGTTGGAGGCTAAGGTTTCCACATAGTTTGGCTCCTTTTCACACTCTTAGAGGAAGATTTAGTCAAGGTAATCTATATAGAACTTGTTTCCCTCATTCTTCTCTACTTTTTAGTCTAATTAGTTTCTAGTTTAGTGGATTTCATCCTCATTCCCAAGTATGATATTTTGGTGGCTCTGACTTGATTTTCGAAGGCTGGGGCTAGAAAGCTATTAAGTAAGTATCCTCATTTTATTTTGATGTATTTTCTACTAGTTATTGGTCCCAATAGCTGACTTATATAATGGGCTTTGAGTTTATGCAAAAATATCAATATTGGGGAGAGGTTTTGAAGTTTTTAAAGTAGAAAGACCTAAGTCCAAATTTGAAGTTCATTGGAGTCTAGGGAAGTGCCTCTTAGTTTACGATGATAGAATGATGGATAATTGATTTTTTGTATTGGGTGTTGACTAACAAATTGGTATTACTAAAAAGTTAGGAACTTGTCTTAATTTTGGGATTTGATGTAATTAAGTGAAGTAACTTGGGGTCTTTCTAATTCTATGTATATGCTCATTTTAATCTTATATTTGCTATACATATATGATTTTAAAAATGCTCAATGATTAGTTAGCTATTTGAATTGTTATTTTTGGGACCGTGAGCTAGCCCTTGGTGGAGTTATGGTGTGGCTGCCACTGGTGCATTGTGCTTCGATCAGACACCAAGTTGTGATCAAACTTATGTATGCATTGAGCTATGAGCGTGCTAGATAAGGAGTTGGCACCGTGGGCAGGTCTTTCCCTTTATTATTAGCCAAGTAACATGTTGTATGTGATTTTTAGTATGGGATAGTAGTCACCAGTAGCTCAACTAGTACATTTGCTTATTGGATTGATAATTCTAGTATTTGTTATTGAAAAATGCATATATGTTTATTAATGTGTTCATATGTATAGAATTTTCATTTCATTATTAAGATTTACATCTTATCCTGTTTCATGGGCTAATAATTTCATGTAAAAGTTCCTCAAGTAAGGAAAAAGGGAAGCAAGTTGATGAACATCTCTAGGTTTAAGCTGAGTGTGGGACTCCTACACTTGGCAGGCATTTGAATTGTATAGAAGCTAATTTTGTTTAACTTTTATTATATAATATCATGCTGCATCTATTTTTGCCAAATGGAGGTATTTTAACATTTTTGTAACTTGGGATGCAATCTTTAAGAGTAGGCTTTAATTTACATGAATTCTGATGTAATATTATTATTAACCAATTTGGACTGATATGTATATATGAAGTTTGAATGATATTCTTGAATGAGGATGTTACTAACACATGTAAACATAGTCTAAGTTTTTATTTCATAAAGGTCTTTGTTGATAGCTTTGCCTTGGATGTGAAATGGGGTAGGAGAGTATAGCCATTTGAGGTCAGGAGCAAGCTTACTTGGTCAATTAAAACTTTTATAAAGTAATTTAAGTTCAACTGGTAGGGAATAACACCAATTGGGGTAGTTATTTGAGACTTCGCAATCCCTTTGCCATCATAGAAGGAAATATACTGATATAAATTGAGTCTTAGTTACTCCAATTCAATCATAAGTCCCTAAGTTATGAAGGTTAGTGAGTGAGAAATATAAGAAAAACTATATCAATAAAAT
The DNA here is from genome assembly GCA_032878935.1 of Erythrophleum fordii. Taxonomy (NCBI): domain Eukaryota; kingdom Viridiplantae; phylum Streptophyta; class Magnoliopsida; order Fabales; family Fabaceae; genus Erythrophleum; species Erythrophleum fordii. Next base: position 12,186,352 of record JAVQMF010000057.1, on the reverse strand, counting down.
CATGTGTTTTGCCTTAGGAGGACCCTAGAATTTAAGTAGAAAGGACAATAAGTGAGTCAGGGTGAATGCAAAAGAGTCTAAGAGCAATAGGAGTCTAAGTTGTAGCTTATATATCTTAAGTTGCAGCCAAAAGGTGAGTTTGGGGTAATAGAGGCCAAGAGCATAGTGTAAGTCCATTAGCCACAGCGTATCTCCAGGAAAAGAGAAGAGGAGAATTCCAGAGAGTAATATCACTATTTTGAGAATCAAGAAAAGTAGGAATAGTGCTCTATTAGAGCATCTTGCTACTACATGGGGTTCTTGAGTTATGGTAAAGATCATGAATTTTGCTCAGTAGAGCTACAATAGGCAACCTCGTTGAGGCATGGAGAGCTTGAGTAATAGCGGGAGATGAGAATTTTGACCTTTTAGTTTCAATAGCAAGTTAAGCCATGGTGTGGACATTCCAGGTCATGGCATAAGTATGAAATTTTAGTTTTTGAGTTACAACAACCAACTTAACCAAAGCCAAATATTCCTAAGTCATGGCCTAAGTCTTCAAACTCTCATTTTAGCATAGAAACCTTAGTTTTCACTATAGTAATATCATATATTGACTTGTAAACTAATGTAAATGAGTTTTATACTTCTTATGATTAAATATTATTAGAATGGAGATCTTATAGGAAAATTCTAGTATCCTTTAGTTATTAATATTCTTGCTTACCTATTTGGTGATTAGGAATAATAAAAAAATGTTCAAATTTCCTTAGGTTTTCATCCATTAATGAATTATTAATAATGTTTAAGTACTTGTGTTTAAGAGACCAATTAAGCATATATAATGTGTTTAGAAGTTAGGATTATTACATATCTAAAATGCATTAAACACCTCTAACACCTACCAAAACACCTTGAGCAAGATTATCAAGTTAAACTCTATGAATCATGTAAAATTCAAAAACTAATTAAAAGGAACTATAGAGAATTAAGGATTTAATTTGAAAAAATAAAGAATTATTATTAGAAATTTAGGAAAATTATAGAAAATAGAAAATTTCAAGGAAACTAATTACTTTGGGCATTTTGAGGCAAATAATAATTTTTAGATAATTTTTTACAAGAAAATAAATTTAATTATATATTTAAATTTAATTAAATAAAATTATTTGTTGAGGTAAAGAATTAATTAGAGCCACATAATTAATTTAATCATGCTAAGAATAATTTGTAAGAGCCCAATTTAAGTGTCAGTGAAGACCTAACTCAATTGGGCCTATTTGACCAAGGCTCAACTATCAGAGATAAGACTCACTTAGACAAAGATGTCTTTAGGTCAGCCACCCTTTCTACCAAACCCTAGATATGAGCTAACTATTTATTATTTGGTGTTCAAACATTTGGACAGCAAACCCATTAAAAGAAAAATGTTCAATTCCATGGTAATTAAATTACATAACTAGTCTCTATACTTGGCAATTCATGATGCAATGCGGCAATTGCATAAAAACTAATATTCTTATTACGCAAATCTAACCTTACAAGGTTTCCAAACCTATATGCTACTAAGCTATACAATAGGCTTCCATTAATTTCTCCTTGCCACTAAAAGGTTTGGTCTATGAAAATGTTAGCCCACTATCAAGGTAAGATATACAATCTCAATAACAAAAGGCAAATTCCATATGTATGTACATATTAATCAATATAATGCAATTATAAAGAAAATATACCAAAGGCATCAATATCATTAGCAAATAAATTAGTTAGACTACTAGTGACTACTGTTCCATACCAGCAATTATATTCAACATGTTAAAGGCCAATAATATTGGAAGAGGCCCGTTTATAGCACCAACTTCCTAATGAGCACAACCTGGGCTTAATGTATTCAGGGGTCTGATCACAACCCGGTGTTCGATGGAAGCATGATGTATGGGTGGTAGTCATACCACAACTCCACCATGGATTTGCAAAGTCCAATTGTAACACAATTCAAGTAGCCAACCAATTATTTAATATTTCAAAATCATACATGTACAGCAAATACTAGATTAACATGAACATATACATAGAATTAGAAAAATTAACCCCAGTTACCTCAATGAAGCCCAATTACTCTTCCTTTAGCTACCATTAAAATCCAAATACATATCAAGCCTAGGACAAATATAATTACCATCATTTCTAGCAATAATTCAGATGCCCAAAGAGTTGAACTACCAATGAATACCTAGAGGTTACTTATCTAACTACCAATGTATTCTAATTTCGAGGTTCTAGCTTCCTCACATCATAAACCACCGTAGTTCACTCCAATTTCTGAGTAAGTTTACATAAAACCAAAACCCATATCATAAGTCAACTATGGGAGTCTCAAACTAGCAGAAAATGCATCAAAATGGAAAGAGGATACTCACCTAACAACACCCATAGCCTCTACTTCTGAAAATCCACCATGAAAGCACCAAGCAACAAATTTCAACTTTGGGTGGAAGATAAAAATGCTCCAAATGATAAACCAATCAGTTCAAATTGAAAAGGAAGAAGAGAAGATTAAGTTATAGATAAGTTACCTTGGCTAAATCTTACTCTATGAGTGGGAAATGATGGAAATTTGTTACTAACCCTAGCCTCCTCTTTGGACCTCTGAAATTTCCCTTTGCCTCTTGTGTTTTCTGTAACAACCATGTCTTCTAATCATGGTAATTATGGTTAAATACACGAGTAATGCTTAATGATCAAGGTTTAAAGTCATTAAAATTAAATACGTCGTGAAAATTATAGAGAAATTTGGACCTTGATAATATTAGGTTCATTAACTACACAACCACAAATATGAAAATGCATAAAAGAAATTGTCCTATCATTAGGGGTTTGTGATTCATCCATCCATCAATTTCAACACACAAAAACTTTTCACAAGTGTTCCTATATCATTTCCTAGCATTACCATTGAAGAAATTGGGGTTTCTAGGCTAAAGATAAGAGTTTGGGAACCTTCGCCGCGACTTGAAATTCTCCCGCCACAACTAAGTTAGGTACTGAAGCTCAAAAACTAAGTTTTTAACTTTGCGCCACGGCCCTAACTTTTCATGCTGCAGCTAAGTTACTCTCGTGAATCTTATTGGGCAACTCATGCAAAATTTGCGGCAGTTATGGACCATCGCCGTGGCAAATCTATATGGTGCCACGGTGAAAATACCTTCTGGAGCTATTGTTTGAAGTTCTATGATTCTTGCCTTAGCGGAATACACTTGCACCATTGCAAGGCTTGCCATTGGACACGCCTTACCTAGTTTTCTCGACTTGCGTAGCGGCAGAACATGTTGCGCTGCGACAAGGTTTCTCTCTGTCACCCTCTTGGGTGATTTTTTTCGTTTTGAGCTGCAGTATTCCTCACCACTATCACTCTCCAGGTCACGGTGAGGCCTTCCTAGCCGCGGCATGACTCCCTCCTGTAACTATATCTCCCAAACTTCATCCCATGTACTCCAATTCTCTTCTTAGGAACACCCTAAGACCACTCCCTCTTATTTTATACGACTCTAATGGTATTTATCTGCCTTGTTTACCCAGCTATTCTACCATTACCAATTCAAAACTTAAGTATTAATTCCTACTTGTCCAACTATCGTATGTCAGCAAATTCATGGATTAATAATAACAAGAATTTCATAAGCTACCAACAATTATTATTCATATATATATGTTCCATGAGAGATTTCCTGCATCATTAGCTCAGGTCTACATCCAATGTGTCACATAATTACAGTGCCCAAATGGTCAATCATGTCATAAGCTCAACAAAGTTCATAGCAGATATCATAAATTCATTCATCCAATACCAAACTAAAGTAAGGCCTACTCCTCAATAGATATATGCTATATTATCAAAATACATATTCCTACACTTGGCAACATGATTACATGATGATGCTATACAAAAAGAATACAAAATTAGTATCTATTCTAGTTAAACCAGTCTAAGTGTAGCCTTCTCCCCACATGGTTAAAGCTCATAGATTTTCATCCACTTGCTTCCCCTTATCCTTACCCAAAGAGCCTTCACCTGAAAGCATGATCCCATAAAACGGGGTGAGATGTGAATCTCAGTAACCAAGGAAATTTTCATTCATATAATCCAATTTAATTAATATATATACATGAATCAAAATCAATATCAGAATCATATCAGTCATATTAGTAAAGGAAATGGTTAGGCTATCATGATTACTATCCCATACTAGCAATCATATTTCCATATATTAAAGGCCAATAACACCAGGAGAGGCCCATCCATAGCACTCACTCCCCAATGAGCACAATCAGGGCTCAGTGTATCTGGGATCTGATCATAACCCAATACCCGATCGAAGCACATGTACAGGTAACAGTTGCACCACAGCTCTACCATAGACTCACAAGGTTACAACACAATACAATAGATAGCCAACCAATTCATTTAACATTTCAAATCATTCATGTACATCAAATATGAAATTAAAGTAGATATATGCATGGAATTAATATAGTCCCAATTACCTCTCTTGTAGCCAATCCTCTAAGAACCAATTGAATGCTACTTTAGCCTATGGACATAAAACTAAGTCATCACCATCCCTAATCACAATTTGTATCAGCAAACCCATCACTTAAAGAGTTAAGCTATATAAGACTACTCAGAAATACTTACTCAATTACCACTAAAACTAAATTCAGATTTGGTTGAGCCTATCCTAGAAATCTCAAAATAACACCTCAAATTCTAAGTAAATTTGTATAAAAATAATACCCATATTATAAATCAGCTATAGGGGTCTCAAACTAGCAGAAAAAGCATTAAAATGAAGAGTTTATACTTACCTAATAACATCCTCAGCCCTAACCTACTAAATTTCACCAAGAAAATTCCAAATAACCATATTTCAGATTTTAGGTATGGTGAAAATACTCCAAATGAAAAACTAATTAGGCCAAAATAAAGAGAAAGAGAAGGGGATTAAGTTATACAACTATTACCTTGGCTGAATCTTGCTCTAGAAGTGGGAAATAGTGGAAATATGTTAAGAACCCTAGCCTCCCTTTTAGACCTCTGAATTTCCTTTTTGTTTCTTGTGTTTTTGCAGAATGGGAGTGGCTAAGTTGATTTTTAGGATTTTAAATTGGGTCTAATATAGGTCATGGGCTGACCCAAAGGTATAATACCAAGTGGGTTTCAGATTTAAGCCTTGTTGGGCTAGCTTTCATGTGTTGAACTGTAGAATTTTAATTGGATTTGGCCAAGTTTAAAGAACTCAATTGATTTGAGTCTGCACAAGGGTCATTAGGCCATTTATAAGAGCTTATAGAAGTTGGGTCTTGGGTCTCTAATTCATTAAATTGAATTAGGGCATCAGTAGGTGCTCTTTCTTAGGCCAAGTCTCATAATAAATGGTTGGGTTTGCACCTAGAATTATTAGGCTTCCATTAGCTCCTAACCTTGGCCTACTTAATTTAATTTAGGCCTAAATAGGGTTTCTAACTCAATTAAATCCCAAACTCATATTAATAATTTATCTCTCTAAAATTTTTATTCACTTAACTTACCTAATCATTCTATATTAATTATTCTTAATTAACCCAAATCCATGGTTCACACCTTAATAAATTTTGGAGTGTTACATTTTCTGCATAATGGAAAGGGAAAGCTAAAGAAAATTATGGTTTAGATGGGTTATGTGTGACACCTTAATCTACTACCGCTACCTAGCCTCTCATTGGGCTTGGTTCCATATGATTTTCAAAGAATCAACACTAGTCCGTGGCATTTTCATGCTATGAAAACGGGGTTTCAAACACTCAACTTTTACCCCGTGGGTCCTGTGAACCCATCATTTATATTCTCAACTCAAACTCCACTTATACAACTCAGACATAGCATAAAACAAACCATAAGCCACGGGTATGGAGCCAAAAACCAGAAAATACACTTTTCTCACTTGTGCCCAAAAGTCTTATTTTGGCTCTAATTTTGGAAAATCATAACTAATTATAGAAAAATGGGAATGCAGCAAACTTCAGCTTTCTAGAAAGCTCTAAGTATTGACTTTACATTAAAAATCATTCTCAATCAAAATCTCAGCATTTGGACCATGTTTGACATCGAAAATGGGAGGAAGGTCCAGCTGTCACTGTTTCTGGTGCAACTTTCTGTCATGACTTTCAAAAATCCATAACTAAATCCAAAAAAATCCAATCTGGACATATTATACCAATTCAGAAAGCTACAGATGTCTACTAGAGGAAAAAAATAAGTCTAGATCAGTTCAATAGCCCCTACACCCCGAAAACCGATGGAACAGTGACGGGGGTCAGGAAGGCTCCCTGATGCTGATACAGAACTTCAGACGATTCAATCTCTCTCTACAGACCTCCGATTTAGGTGATTCTAGTTGGTATAGGTCACTTTGGTTTTCTAGTTTATGTGTATAAAATTTTATGACAGTTGGACTCCATTTGGTCTATGTATGACATGGTTTTCATTTCTGGTTTATATGAACAGTACATGACCAATTCATTGAATTTTCCCAAATTCAACAATTCACCAAATATTCTCTAGACCTCCAAAAATTACCCACTTTAGCTTCTCAAGAAGCTTTCTACAAACTCTAGAGGCATGCCAAATTTCATGGCAAGAGGAGCTCATCCGGTCATACTTTGACGGAGCTCTCAAAAATACCGGTTTTGGCACCCCAAAGGTCCAAAACGGATCCAAATAGCCTCTCACACACTCTAGCCACTTATGGACAAGTTTAAAAGCATCAAACTAGGATATATAACAAGTCCATGTAGTCCAAATCAACATACATTCTAATCTCACTATGTTACGGCCAAATATACACTACTTCATACATTCAACAAAAGGGGCAAAACCCTCATTTCCATTCATTTGGCTATAAACATAGTTCATACAATATCCTTTCACATTTATACACATGTTACAACCTTTACATCTCAAAAATAGTGGGCGCATATTCATTTGGCACCACTTTACATCAAAATTACATCAAAATATCCAAAAGAAAGTAATATCTAACTATGCATGGTCTTAGGCTCCTTGGTGTGTGCTTGGTTCTCCTTGAGCTCCACCTAGCATATTAAGTTGGGAGGGGAAGGGGTGAGATTCAGGGAATCTCAGTAGCTCATGCACTCAATCAAGTAAACAATCAAGGCATATAACAAGTCAAAGCATGTGAATAAGCATTTAGCTATTCTCAAACATCCAACACACATTGTACATGCTATGGAAATCACAACAATGCCAAAATGGGCTCCAGGGACTTTTGGTCTAACCTCACCCGAGTTTAGGGACTTTTGGATGGCCTCACCCGAGTTTAAGGACTTTTGACTTGGCCTCACTCCTTTGAGACTTTTGGCCTTGTCTCACCTATCTCAAGGGACTTTTGGCTTCACCTCACCCATCTTAAGGGACTTTCGGCGTTACCGCACCCGAGCAATTCTCACAATTCATCACACAGGCATATTGACATCAATGCATCAAAGCAATAGCATATGGTATATTCCACACAATAAGCATATACATAATCATACAATGACTATCATATCCAAGAATGCAACAAGAAAGAGTGGGAAAAGAGAGCTACCTTTGGAGCCAAAGCCAACACTAGCTTTTCCTTTCAATTTCGCCTCTCCCTCCTTAGGTTCACAATCACACCTTGATGAAGGTGCTTCACTTGAGCCTAGACACAATTAAAGAGCATGAAATTACTCTCTTAACATGGAATCATCAGAGCAAACCTTCTAGCATACCAGAACCTAGAGTTCTCTCTCTCTCTCTAGAATGCCATCAACTCTTTCTCTCTCTCAAGCTCCCATGGTAGTGGAAACCATATTTTCAAAGAAAACACAAAGATTCAAAGGTGTTTTCCACTTTCCCTCTTCTGACCCATGCCCAAAAATCATCCATTTTTACAAACAAAATCGTAGGAAAAGAGGGCAAAGGGAGGGGATCAGAAATCTAAAGAGAAATGGGAGAAATTTCCTTACCTTTCCCTTGCTCTTCCTCCTTCTCTTGATCTCTCTCACTCTCCACATCTCTTTTCTCTCCTTGGGTTGAAGTCTAGGGCAGATATGAGAGAAGAAATGAGTTTGGGTGTTTAATGAAGTCTAATTCTCGCTATTTACTCTCTTCCGGACTGACCCTCGCTACGGCGAAAACTAACCTTCGCTATAGCGAGCTCGTGTAATCTGGCTTCGCTATGGCGAGGTGTAACCTTCGCTACGGTGAGATCGTATCAGTTCCCTTCGCTATGGCGAGATATACCATTCGCTATGGCGAACTCGCGTCAGTTCCAGACCTCACTCTCGCTATGGCACACGCTACGGCGAGCTGTCCCCTGGTTTCTATATGGACTGCTGCCCGCACTTGCTATAGCTAAAATCTCTTTCGCTATTGCGAACAAGCACTCTCGCTGTAGCGAGACCATTTCTCGCTATTGCGAGAGGACTTGGCAGAAATTCTGGATTCCGAAAATTTCCAGCTTTCACTTTCTTTCTTTTCCCTTTTCTTTTCTTTTTCCCAGTTGTTACATTTCTACCCTTCTTAAAAGAAATTTCATCCTCAAAATTTAAAGAAAACTTACCTCAAGGGAATAACTCTGGGTATTTTTACCTCATTTCATCCGCCAATTCCCAAGTTGCTTCCTCAGATGTCAGACCTTTCCAGATCACTTTCACCAGAGGAATGCTCTTGCTTCTCAGCTGTTTCAACTCAGCATTCACAATTCTCTCCGGTTTCACTACATAGGAAAGATCTTCCTGCAATTGCACATGCTTATATTCTATGACATGTGAGGAGTCTGGTAAATACTTTTTCAACAGGGAGACATGAAAAACACTGTGTATTTGGGCTAAGTTAGGAGGTAAGGCTATTCGGTAAGCCACGTGTCCAATTTTCTCAAGGATTTCAAACGGACCAATATACCTAGGACTGAGCTTCCTTACCCTCATTGACCAACCTACTCCCGTCATTGGAGATATTCGAATGAACAGATGGTCTCCAACCTCAAACTCTAACGGCCTCCTACGCTTATCAGCATAGCTTTTCTGTCTACTCTGAGCCGTGAGGAGTCTCTTTCTAATCAATTCTATCTGTCGGGTGGTCTGGTCCACAATCTTAGGTCCTATCATACTCCTCTTACCTAACTTAACCCAACACAAAGGGGATCTGCACTTTCTCCCATACAAAGCCTCATAAGGGGCCATCTGAATACTGGAATGGTAGCTGTTATTATAAGCAAACTCTGCTAACGGTAAATACGCATCCCAGTTACCCCTCATCTCTAGCACACATGCCCTCAACATATCTTCCAATGTCTGGATGGTCCTTTCAGTCTGACCATCTGTCTGGGGGTGATATGTAGTACTAAACCGCAATCTAGTCCCTAAGGCATGCTGCAATGACCTCCAAAAGTTCGATGTGAACCTGGGGTCTCTATCCGAAACTATGCTATTGGGTACTCCATGAAGTTGCACTATCTCTCTGATATACAATTGGGCCAATCTATCCAGTGTATAAGTAGCCCTGATAGCTAAAAAGTGTGCAGAGTTCGTCAGTCTATCCACAACTACCCAAATAGCATCGTGTCCAGAGGATGTCCTGGGTAACCCCATAACAAAATCCATGGCTATACTATCCCACTTCCACTCAGAGATATCTAGAGGTTGCAACAACCCAGCTGGTTTCTGATGTTCAATCTTTATCCTCTGACACACTAGGCATCTAGCCACATAATCCGTCACATGGCTCTTCATCCCTGGCCACCAGAAAATCTTTTTCAAATCTTGATACATCTTGGTGGCACCTGGGTGGATAGCATACTTACTCTTATGCGCCTCTTCTAAAATGCTTTCTCTCAACTCATTCTGACTAGGCACACAGATTCTCTCTCGATATACTATCATGCCATCCTCAGACACCTTGAAATCTGAGGTCTTACCTTGGGTAATCTCATTCCTGATCCATTTCAGGAACTCATCCTCTTTCTGGACATCTAAGATCTGGGTTCTCAAGATATTCTCAACTCAGGTTTCACTCAGACACAATCTACCCAATACCACTTGATAAGAGAGGTTCAAATCTCTGAACTTCTCTAGAAGCTCCTGCTCCCTGATCATCATATGGACTACATGGATGGTTTTTCTACTCAGGGCGTCTGCCACCATATTGGCCTTACCCGGATGATATTTCAACACATAGTCATAATCTTTCAAGAATTCCATCCATCTCCTCTGTCTCATATTGAGTTCTTTCTGATCAAACAGGTATTTCAGATTCTTGTGGTCACTATAGATCTCTATGGTCGCACCATACAGATAGTGTCTCCAAATTTTAAGAGCAAACACTACGGCAGCTAACTCCAGGTCATGTGTGGGGTAATTCTCCTCATGAGGTCTCAACTGCCTCGAGGCATATGCCACTACTCGGCCCTGCTGCATCAACACACATCCTAACCCTTTGCCCGAAGCATCACAATAAACCACAAATAGTTCACTAGGGTCAGGGATAATCAGTACAGGGGCAGTGGTCAAACAGAGTTTCAACTCCTGGAAACTCTTCTCACATCTCTCATCCCACACAAATAGTGTCTCTTTCCTGGTTAGCCTCGTCAGTGGTAAGGCCATTCAAGAAAAGTCCTGAATAAACCGTCTATAATACCCTGCCAAACCTAGGAAACTCCTAACCTCGGTGATCGTTCTAGGTCTATCCCACTGTAACACAGCCTCAACTTTATGGGGATCAACCGCAACCCCATCTCGTGAGATCACGTGACCTAAGAATTGTACCTCGGTCAGCTAAAACTCACATTTACTAAGTTTGGCATACAACCTTTTCTCTTTCAAGGTGTCTAGGACTAGTCTCAAATGCCTCTCGTGCTCCTCAAAAGATCAGGAGTACACTAAAATATCATCAATAAAGACCACCACAAACTGATCTAAATACGGTCTGAATACCCTGTTCATATAATCCATGAACACAGCAAGCACATTCGTCAACCCGAATGGCATTACAAGGAACTCATAGTGCCCATATCTCGTTCTGAAAGCCATCTTAGAGACGTCTTCAGTTCTCACTCTCAACTGGTGGTAACCAGATCTAAGATCTATCTTAGAAAACACAGATGCCCCAGCCAACTGATCTAACAGATCATCAATTCTAGGGAGAGGATATTTATTCTTGATGGTAACTTTATTCAACTCTCTGTAATCAATACACAACCGCAAGCCACCATCTTTCTTCCTCACAAACAACACCGGAGTACCCCAAGGTGAAACACTAGGGCGGATAAACCCTTTCTCTAACAATTCCTCTATCTGCTCTTTCAACTCAGCAAGCTCGGCGGGAGCCATCCTATAAGGAGCTTTTGACACCGGTCCAGCACCAGGCACTATGTCTATAGGGAACTCTAATTCTCTCTCAGGGGATAGGCCACTAAAATCAAACTCTCTAGGGAAAACCTCTGGGAATTCCCTGACAACTGGGATCTCCTCTATCCCTTCTTCTACCTCAGCCTGAATAGAGAAAAAGACTAGAAACCTTTGACATCCACACTCTAAATATCTCTCAGCCTGGGTAGTAGTCATAAAAGATAACTCAGCTCCTACCTTAGGTATGGTCCCACAAGCAGGTAGGGAAATGGTTCGGTGTTCACAATCAAGTATGGCATTATTTGCAGCCAACTAGTTCATACCAATAATCAAGTCAATTTCATGGAAAGGCATACAAACCAAATCAAGAGTGGTATGACAATGGTTAAATTGGACAATGACATTTAAACAGGTATAGGAAGTAACCACGTGGCCTCCAGTGGGTGTAATGACAGACAAGTCAAATGGCAAGACACTAACAACCAGACCCAATTTCCTCACACAATCATAAGATATAAACGAGTGACTAGCACCCGAATCAAACATAGCAACTACAGGAAAGCCATTCACTAACAGCGTACCTCCGATCAAACTGGGAGATGCGCTGGCTTCCTGCTGAGTAAGGGCAAACACTCGGCCCTGGGTCTGTGGTCTAGGAGGAGGCGTTGTCTCCATCTGAGGACAGTGTCTAGCAATGTGCCCCGGCTTCCCACACTTGTAACATGTCACCGGAGACTGCTGGAAGGATGACTGGCCCCGCGGAGGTGGCACACCTCGCTGTGGTTTTCTATTCCATGGCCCTTTGCCTCTCCTCTTAGTACTAGGGGTCAAACTAGAACCCTCTTCTGATTAGCCATAGTCGCAGTAGGCATAATAGTTTGCAAATTCGTCTCAATCACCCTACTGACCTCCACAAGAGTATTAAACTTTCTAATACGTTGTGGGGTGACTCTGTCGCTAATCAGGGGCCTCAAACCAATCTCAAACTGCTCACATCTCCAGGGTTCATCATCATACCTCTGGAGGTAAGAGGAATACCGAGACAACTCTATAAACTTGGCCACATACTGATCCACAGTCATCTCATCTGTCTGTCTCAAGCCCATGAACTCCATCTCTTTCTTTTTCCTTACTGAACTTGGGACATACTTCTCATAAAATTCGACCAAGAAAGTTTCCCAAGTTATCTGTATGTTCTTGGTCTCCATCAGAGGTTTCGCACTATCCCACCATCTATCAGCTTCTTTTTCTAGCATGAAGGTGACTAGCTGGGCTTTCTGCTCAGTGGTACAATCCATCACTGAGAATATCTTCTTAAGCTGCATCACCTAAGCCTCCGCCTTATCCGCATCCAATTCCCCGTCAAATGAGGGTGGATTATTTTACCTAAACTGCTTCAACACTTTTTGGATAGGCGTCTGGGTCTGTGGAGTAGCAGGCTCCTGGGGTGGTACAGGTGGAATGCTAGATGTGGATGGTTACGGTCCAGGGGCATCCCTTCTGGCTTCTTCTTGCCTAGCCAGGGTGTCTTGCAAATGCATGATCATATCATGCTACTGTTGGGCAATGTATCTCTGTTGCTTCAGCATCTCTTGGTGCTGGCCCATCATGGCCTCATACCGATCAAGTCTATCCATGATGGCCTGCAGAGGATCCCTAGTCTTAATAGGAACCTCTGGCTCATCTCTATGAGCCCTGGGCGGTCTGCCTCTGCCTCTACCCTTGCCCCGTCTAGTCTCAACCATGTCTGAAAAGAAGTAGCAATCTTTAGTTCACAACACTATCACAACACATTTGCATATGGATGCTACAACTTCCATGACCATTCACACTAAACACCAGCAAAACATAGCATTCAAGAGCCTAACATTGAGCAAAAGTGCCTGAACCATTGCTCTGATACCAAAAATGTGACACCTTAATCTACTACCGCTACCTAGCCTCTCACTGGGCTCGGTTCCATATGATTTCCAAAGAATCAACACTAGTCCGTGGCATTTTCATGCTATGAAAACGGGGTTTCAAACACTCAACTTTTACCCCGTGGGTCCTGTGAACCCATCATTTATATTTTCAACTCAAACTCCACTTATAAAACTCAGACATAGCATAAAACAAACCATAAGCCAGGGGTATGGAGCTAAAAACCAGAAAATGCACTTTTCTCACTTGTGCCCAAAAGTCTTATTTTGGCTCTAACTTTGGAAAATCATAACTAATTATAGAAAAATAGGAATGCAACAAACTTCAGCTTTCTAGAAAGCTCTAAGTGTTACACTAAAAATCATTCCCAATCAAAATCTCAGCATTTGGACCATGTTTGACATCGAAAATGGGAGGAAGGTCCAGCTGTCACTGTTTCTGGTGCAACTTTCTGTCATGACTTTCAAAAATCCATAACTAAATCCACAAAAATCCATAACTAAATCCACAAAAATCCAATCTAGGCACATTATACCAATTCGAAAAGCTACGGATATCTACTAAAGGAGAAAAATAAGTCTAGATCAGTTCAGTAGCCCCTATACCCCGAAAATCGATGGAACAGTGACGGGGGTTAGGTAGGCTCCCTGATACTGATACATAACTTCAGACGGTTCAATCTCTCTCTACAGATCTCCGATTTAGGTGATTCCAATTGGTACAGGTCACTTTGGTTTTCTAGTTTATGTGTATAAAATTTTATGACAGTTGGACTCTATTTGGTCTATGTATGACATGGTTTTCATTTCTGGTTTATATGAACAGTACATGACCAATTCATTGAATTTTCCCAAATTCAACAATTCACCAAATATTCTCTAGACCTCCAAAAATTACCCACTTTAACTTCTCAAGAAGCTTTCTACAAACTCTAGAGGCATGCTAAATTTCATGGTAAGAGGAGCTCATCCGGTCATACTTTGACGGAGCTCTCAAAAATACCGATTTTGGCACCCTAAAGGTCCAAAACGGATCCAAATAGCCTCTCTCACACTCTAGCCACTCATGGACAAGTTTAAAAGTATCAAACTAGGATATATAACAAGTCCATGTGGTCCAAATCAACATACATTCCAATCTCGCTATGCTACGGCCAAATATACACTACTTCATGCATTCAACAAAAGGGGCAAAACCCTCATTTCCATTCATTTGGCTATAAACATAGTTCATACAATATCCTTTCACATTTATACACATGTTACAACCTTTACATCTCAAAAATAGTGGACGCATATTCATTTGGCACCACTTTACATCAAAATTACATCAAAATATCCAAAAGAAAGTAATATCTAACTATGCATGCTCCTAGGCTCCTTGGTGTGTGCTCGGTTCTCCTTAAGCTCCACCTAGCATATTAAGTTGGGAGGGGAAGGGGTGAGATTCAGGGAATCTCAGTAGCTCATACACTCAATCAAGTAAACAATCAAGGCATATAACAAGTCAAAGCATGTGAATAAGCATTTAGCTATTCTCAAACATCCAACACACATTGTACACGCTATGGAAATCACAACAATGCCAAAAATGGGCTCCAGGGACTCTTGGTCTAACCTCACCCGAGTTTAGGGACTTTTGGATTGCCTCACCCGAGTTTAAGGACTTTTGACTTGGCCTCACTCGTTTGAGACTTTTGGCCTTGTCTCACCTATCTCAAGGGACTTTCGGCTTCACCTCACCCATCTCAAGGGACTTTCGGCGCTACCGTACCCGAGCAATTCTCACAATTCATCACACAGGCATATTGACATCAATGCATCAAAGCAATAGCATATGGCATATTCCACACAATAAGCATATACATAATCATACAATGACTATCATATCTAAGAATGCAATAAGAAAGAGTGGGAAAAGAGAGCTACCTTTGGAGCCAAAGCCAACACTAACTTTTCCTTTCAATTTCTCCTCTCTCTCCTTAGGTTCACAATCACACCTTGATGAAGGTGCTTCACTTGAGCCTAGACACAATTAAAGAGCATGGAATTACTCTCTTAACATGGAATCATCAGAGCAAACCTTCTAGCATACCAGAACCTAGAGATCTCTCTCTTTCTCTAGAATGCCATTAACTCTTTCTCTCTCTCAAGCTCCCATGGTAGTGGAAACCACATTTTCAAAGAAAACACAAAGATTCAAAGGTGTTTTCCACTTTCCCTTTTCTGACCCATGCCCAAAAATCATCCATTTTTACAAACAAAATCGTAGGAAAAGAGGGCAAAGGGAGGGGATCAGAAATCTAAAGAGAAATGGGGGAAATTTCCTTACCTTTCTCTTGCTCTTCCTCCTTTTCTTGATCTCTCTCACTCTCCACGCCTCTTTTCTCTCCTTGGGTCGAAGTCTAGGGCAGATATGAGAGAAGAAATGAGTTTGGGTGTTTAATGAAGTCTAATTCTCGCTATTTACTCTCTTCTGGACTGACCCTCGCTACGGCGAAAACTAACCTTCACTATAGCGAGCTCGTGTAATCTGGCTTCGCTATGGCGAGGTGTAACCTTCGCTACGGCGAGATCGTATCAGTTCCCTTCGCTATGGCGAGATATACCATTCGCTATGGCGAACTCGCGTCAGTTCCAGACCTCACTATCGCTATGGCGCACGCTACGGCGAGCTGTCCCCTGGTTTCTGTATGGACTGCTGCCTGCACTTGCTATAGCTAAAAT
This sequence comes from Erythrophleum fordii, assembly GCA_032878935.1. NCBI lineage: Eukaryota > Viridiplantae > Streptophyta > Magnoliopsida > Fabales > Fabaceae > Erythrophleum > Erythrophleum fordii. The sequence continues at coordinate 12,170,294 of JAVQMF010000057.1, read as the reverse complement.
CTCTTTCGCTATTGCGAACAAGCACTCTCGCTGTAGCGAGACCATTTCTCGCTATTGCGAGAGGACTTGGCAGAAATTCTGGATTCCGAAAATTTCCAGCTTTTACTTTCTTTCTTTTCCCTTTTCTTTTCTTTTTCCCGGTTGTTACATTATGGGCTAATCGAAGGGCCCAAAATACAAGTGGGTTCAGTCATATACTTGTTGGGCCGTGGAGTATAAGGTTACATGAGTCATATATGAGAGTTAGGCCTAGCTAAAAAGGTTCATTAACATTTAGGTCTGCACAATTAAATATTAGGTCTATAAGAAATGGAATTAGATCTCTCTAAGGCTAAGATTAGGCTTCTACACTTTACCCAAAGTAATAATTAAATTAATTGTAAGGCCCAATTTAATGTCCCCTTCTCTTAATTAATTTTTCTAATTAAATCCATATTAACAATTTAGTCTTCCATTAGTTCCACCTCTCCTTTCCACTAACTTTACTGTTACCTAGATTAATTCTCTAATCATCATAATTATCCTTAATTAATTTTAGAGTGTTACAATAAGTACATGATCTTTGTAGTAAATAATGACTATAGGTTAGATTTTGATTGATTTATGACCTTTAGAGTGTTTGGTAATTGTTGGCAACTCTTGAGGATTTGGCAAAATCAAGTGAAGTAACTAGAAGTTTTAATTCCATGTATAAGTTCATATTAATCTTATAATTGCTGCACATAGATGTTTTCCATGCTAAATGATTGGCTTATCTACTTGTTACTGTTGGACCATGATTATGTCCTTATATGGAGTAGTGATGCAGTGTGCCACAATTGTGCATTGATTTATGATCATACTCATTAGAATGCATCGAGCCGTAATTGTACTTAATAGGAGTTGGTGCTATAATTGTGCCTTTTTTCCTTCTGTTTTTGGCCATTAACATGTTGTATGTGATAATAGTCATTGATAGTTAAACTTGCTCATTTACTTATTTACTTATTATGCTTTTGATATTTATCTATATGTAATGTATTTATATTGATTAATTTACATATATGAATGAAATTTCTCTTTGTTACTATGATTAACATCTCACCCTTATTATGGGATAATAATTTTAGATGAAGGTTCTTCAACTGAAAAAAAAAAGAAAAGAAAAGCAAGTGGATGACAACACCTAGTCTAAGGCCTTGTGTAGGAATTCTACACTTCATGATGCATCTATATTCCTAAGTGTAGGTAATTTGATGTTTTGTAACTTTGGATAAACCCCAATGGGGTTAGGCTTTAATTTATGTTAAATCTAATGTAATGGCATATAGCTAAGCAAATATGAACTGAAATGTATGTATCAAGTTTGTTTTATAAATCAAAAGATATGGTTATGACATTAATTATACTTTTAGCTTTGGTTCTGTTATGTGATTTTTCTATTGTCATATATGCTTCATGTGGGATTTAGGGATATGCCATGGCCAAATTTTACATCTAAGATTATTTTAGAGTTTTGAAGATGGGAACATGTTTAATTGGTCTATTGAAACATGCTCAAAGTAGTTTGAACCTAATAGGTAGTGAAATGCACATTTTAGATTATTACTTGAAGTTGCATTTGCCATTTTGCTATCATTGTGAACACTGTATTTTGTCCGGGCAAATTCTAAAAATAATGATAAAATTAAACTAACAAAATAATAGAAAAAAAAAGAAATGGAAAGCAAAATAAAAAGGGACTAGAAAAAAAAGAAAAATAAAAAAAGATAAAGTAAAATAATAATAAAAATTCAATATATATATATATATACCAATAACCTAAAAAAAAACTTAATCCCAAAAAGAAAAAAAAACTAAAGCAAACAAAAATAGCTTCAGTCCATTTCTTCTAGACCCAAAGGCCTAAACATGAAAAGAAAAATAGGCTAAAAAAAAAATAAAGAACAAATGGAGGCCCATTATTTCAACCTAGCAACTCTTCAGTAGGCTCTCCAACCCAAGTCTGAAGTCCAAAGCCAGCATCAAACAAATAATTAAAAAAAATAGAAAAGAACAAAGCCCTAGTAACGTGGTCCCCCCTTGCTCTGGCGCGCTGACTCTCGTGTCTACCAGCATCAAGCGTTCTTACCCATTACCCTTACAACCCTCGGCAGCTGAAAGGAGATAGAGATGAGGGGAAGATGCGAGAGGGAGGCAGAGAAGGAAAGGACTTTGAGCGGAGAGAAAAAAGAAAAAGCCAGATGCACGAAACACAGAGAAGGGAGACGCGAGAGGGGAGAAGGGATAGAGGATGGAGACGCGAGAGGATTTGAGGGGAGACAGAGAAGCAGAAAGATGAAGGGAGAGAGGAGAGATAGACGAGAGGGAGAAAAACAAGAGAAGCAGAGGGATTGATGAGGGACCAAAAAAAATCGAGAGACCCGGGGAGAGTTTTGAAGGCATTCTGGAAAGGGTGATCGAAAATAGAAGCAGAGAGCCAGAGAAGAGAGGAGAACAGAAGTGGGGGATTTTTCTTTTTTTTTGGAATCTGGTTTCGGGTAGAGAGGCTCTGGGAGAGAAATCGAAAGAGGGAAGAAATTAAAAAAAAAGGGAGAGAGTTGGCTTCAGAGAAAGGGAGAAGAAATAGAGGGAGAGGAGGCTTTGATTGGCTTCGAGAGGAGAGATTGAGAGGAGGCCAAAAATCAGAGGAAGGAAGGATTCAAGTAGAGAAAGAGGGACCGAGAGTAAGGGAAAGGCTACAGAAAGAGGAAGGAGAAATTGAAAGGAAAAGGCGAAAGAGAAGAGAAGACGAAAAAAAAAAACTTCTAGAAATCAGAAGCCATGGATTTGATGAAACGCTGCAAGAAGGAGAAGCTTGAGGACCCAGCAGAAGATCGAAACCAGGTTCAGATGAGGATCCTATCCCCAGGTTTGGTGGGGATCTGAAAGGTATGTCTCCTTCATTCTTTATTTCAGAATTAGAAGCCACAGACGAATTGTATGTTTGAGTATGTATATCTCTCATGGACATGTTCTATGTGGAACACTGGAACCCATTTCTTTCTTAGAATAATTCCTTGGATGTGTTCTGTGTTGGGATGGAGATTTGGTTTTATTTCGATTAGCACTCTTGCTGTATCTTTTCGAAGTGACCCTCTGATGAGTAACCAGCCCCTTTTAACATCATTTGGCATTTTCCTTGTTTCTGGAAGCCTGAAACCTTTGTGGCAGAATTGTATGAGATTTGGAATGTTGCTTTTGAATTGTTATGTATTCGAGTTTAGACTGGTTCTGAGTTGCTAGTACTTCATATCTTTTTCTGTTTTGGGATTTATGAAATACCTGAACCTTTTTCTTGTTCCATTTGGAATTGATGGTGTCAAAGGATGAATATGAAATAGGTCTCTTATCTTACTGCTGTCTTGAGTTTTCCCTTCTTCTTTTTTTCTAGTTGGGGCTTGGTTACTGATATGTATTGGCTGGAAGAACAAATTTTGGCATTCATTGGTTCTTGTTCTTCTTCTGGCTTGATTGAATCCTTGTATGCAGTTTAATACTATGGTTTTAGTTTATCTCTTAAGACGAGCTTCCCTTGATCTTTTTTTGGTCTTGCTTTTTGTTGCATGGCTTGGGTTTGAAAATTGTTTCGATTGCTGGCTTCAATGTTGCTTCTTGTTGTGTTGTCTGAACTTGAAATTGATGTGTTAAATGTGCATACCTGAAAGGAGTTTTCAGAGACTTCCATATATTCCTTTTGTTGTTCTAATGAAATCTTGTCATTATTCTTGCATTTGATTCATTTGGGAGACTTATGTCAATTTTCGTTTGTTGACTATGTAGTGATTTTAAGCCTGTTATGGTACATCCTGTTACAAAATTAGGCGTGGATAATTTATAGAGTCCTTATTATTTGCTTTAGTTTAGGCTACTGGAGAGTCTCGTGAGGGAAGATATATGGGCTTTCACCTCTTTATAAGAGGAAACATGCCCTTGCTGTATTCACTTTGCTTGTTACATGACTGGATTACATTCTAGTTTGTTTTAGCCATCAAAATATGATATAGTTTTCTTTTAATGTTTTGCTGCAAAGTTATAGTCATATCATTTCACTTTAGTCTTAGTTCACTAGATATGGAATTGGGATTTAGGCGCTGCCTTGGCTTTTTTTTCCTCTGCTGTGCGAGGCCCATGACCTAAGGCGTGTGATCTGATGAAAACAAGAAAGCAAGTAGCTGTCTACAGAAATGGTCGGAAGAGATATTTTATGGGTCATCAAAGAGGGTGCTTCACTGGTTCATCTTTTGCTATATAAACACGCACTATCACCAAATTTTACATGCCTGTAAATATTGTCATTTTACCTTCATTATATTTACTTTTATTTTTCTTTTAGAATTTGTCGTGTGGGATTGTTTATCCCCTCAGACGCATAGGAGTTAAGCCAAATGGACCATGTGAGGCAATAGGCCTTTTTAGTATTCATTAGGTTACCAATTTGCATTTTTATATGTTTTAGACTGCATCAATCAACATCAAATTGATTTTTTCTTTTTTTTAAAAAAAGGAGATTTTCAAAAAAAGAAACTAGATAAAAAAAAAAAGAAAGGAAGAAAGTAACAAAAAAGGAATTTAAAAAAAAAAGATGATAAACTTTCCAATTTCGAAAGTCAATTTTAAATATCTGAGTTTTTAAAGTTCCCATTTCAAAAAAATTGTAAACAAAACTTAATGTTCAAACAAAAAAATTAAAAGGAAAAAAAAATCAACAAAATTCACAACAAAATAAATAAAACAAAACAAAACAAGGATTAAAAAACCTTTGAATGAATGAAGTGTTTAGAAAAAAAAGAGGGAGGTGAAAGAAAAGAAATTCGAAAATAGAAAAAGAAATAAATAACTAAATAAATAAATAACAAAAATTAAAAAGGATGAAAAAACAATAAATAAAAAAAACAACAAAAAGGCGTAGGAAAGAGAAAAAAATGAAAAAAAAACAAAAATAATAAAAAAGGAGAGGGGAAGAGAAAGATTTTACTATACATATTATTCTGAAATTCAATCTTAAAATGCAAATTAAAAACTTATGAAGAATAAGAATAAAAACAAAAAAAAAAATAAATATAACACAAAATAAAAATTATCCATAAAAAAAGAAACAAATAGAAAAAAAAACAACAATAACAAAAAAATAGAAATAACAATATAACAAAAAAATGAAAAAATAAAAAAGAAAGAAAAAAAGAATAAAACAAAACAAATAATAATAATAAAAAAACAAAAAAAATGAAAATGAAAATGAATGAAAAGTGGAAAAAATGATAGGGAAAAAAGAGAGAAAAATCGAAAATGCAAAGAAAAGTAAAATTAAATTTTCCTTTAGCAAATTGAAATACATCAACCAATTTCAAAATTCGTTTTACTTGCTAAAGGAAAAAGTAATTTATTTATTTTTTCGTATTTTCACAAAAAACAACACCCAAACAAAAAATTAATAAAAAAAAATAAAGAACATACAAAAAAAAAAAAACAAGAAAAAGGAGAAAAGACAAAAATAAAACATAAGACAAAGAGAAAAAAAAAACATAAACAAACATGAAACCAGAAAACTAAAAAATTAACAAATACAATCCCTATTCGAACTACGTAGACTTTGATCCCTCTGGAGGTACATAGGCCCTAGGCTCTCATCCTAGATCAAGTCCACCCTAATACATAATTATTTTCCTTTAGTTTTGTTTCTTCAATTTCTTTCCTCTTATTTTAAATTTTATTTCTTTAATTTCTTTTTCCTTTTTACACTTAATTTTATTTTATTTAATCTCTTTACCTTTTTATCGCACATGTGTTTTGTTAGGAGAATTAAAATATATTAAAGGCCATAATAATTTTGCACAACTAACTTAGGGTAACTATTCTTAAGAATGGGTGTAGTGGGGTGCCTAATACCTTCCTCGCTCACAATCGACTCCCGAATCCATTTTTTGGTTCACAGACTATTTTTCAAATTAAAAAGGCTTTTTCAAAGTTTTGCCTTTTCAAAAAATATAATTTTGGTGGCGACTCCTGAACCCTATTTATTTTACATTTAATTTTGATTTCAGTTTTCAGTTTTCTTTGAAAATTGAATCAAAATTTCTTGAAAAAAAATTCGGTTAAGCGCCACGCCGTTGTATTTTCGGGTGTGACAGTCATAATAGGTGTTATACTAATATAATGCAAGATTTGATTAGTCTAATTAATCGTTGGGTCCTTAAATAATGTAAGTTCATAAACTGAGGTCTATAAGAAGTTATATGCCATAAAAGCCTTGCACTTTAGCCATAGAAAGGTCCTAGAATTCAATTTGAGTAGTGGCAATAGGTTAAGATGCACATTTAAGAGTTTAAGATCAGTAAGTAGTCAAGTTACAACCAAAACATCTTTGAGTTATGGCTGAAGTGAGTTAGAAGAGTGTCAAAGGCTAAGTGTGCTATGGTGCAAGATTCTTGATCGCAGCACAAATCATGAAATTAGGGGAGATGGACTCTCGAGAGCCATCTTGCTGTAACGCAAGTAAACTTGGCCACAATGAGGATTGAGAGGAGTTGTGTGAGTGGGCTCCTAAGAACTATCTTGTAATACCTTAACCTCTTAACTATTTTACCATGGCCTCGTTATCCATCTTTCTGCATTTCATATGGATTTAAGCATAATCATATAGAGAAGCAAGCATTTCTCATGAAAAAGGTATTATTTTAATAGGTTTATTTGCGTTACATAAGATTCCATTTCCTCATTTTATACTCTATGAACCATATAAACTCATCAATATCATTTTCTAGTCATAACACATCCATACAAGTCATACACACTATATTTGATCACATTCATTTCGGGTTTAAAGTTACATCACACAAAACTCATGGTTTGCTCTTAGTTTCCAATTTTAGTTTTTTGACACAAATTTTAGAAATTTATAACTAATTCTAAAAAAAATTAAAATCAAGCAAATCATACCATTCTGGAAAGTTATAGGTGTCACATTTATGGAAAAAATAAGCTCAGAACACGTTAAGCTCGTTTAGGAACTAAATTATAATGAAATAGTAAACAAGGTCAACTAGCATTACTAGTTTTGATGCAGAAATTCAAAAATTCATTTCTCTTTCTATAGAGCTCCAAATGAGGTGCTTCTAGTTGCTACAGATCATTATGAATATCTAGTTTCTCTATATAAAATTTTAGAACCATTAGACCTCGTTTGGCCCTTGGATGACATGAAAATGAAATCTGCTCAAGTGAATAGTGCCAAGACCAAAACCAACTTCTGAGCTGAACTTTGAAAAATCATAAGAAATTCTGTAGAACTCCAAATAATGCAATTCTTAGATTTGCAAAAAGCTCTATATGAGATCTATATATGTGTAAAACCTCAGCCTTAAAATCACTCATTATAGGGTTGCAAAATGGCATTTTTATGCCTCTTTAAGAGTAAAAAATGGCCCATTTTGGCTTCTACCTTTTCCAAGACCTTTTGAGCATGTGGGAAAGCATCAAAATAGGCTTCCAACCATGTCTAAAGGGTCTAGATATCCATACATTACAAAATCACTCTCCTATATGTTATCATATACAATCATCTTACAAGCTCATTCTTGCCATTCATTGTTAAAAACATACAATATATCATTCATATGCTCCCAATTCTTGTACATACATCACGTATCCTTATAATTACATATGTTCAAGAGGTTATACATTATATACATCATAGGAATACATCATTTGACAATGTTATGGCCACAAAATGAACAAACAACAACTCCTTTATCAATCTTCTTGCTTTCAAGTGCAGTGGCTCCTATTTCTTGGTTCACTTGGTGTAACACCCCGGGAATAATTAATAGTAATTATTTATGGGTTCTGAAATTATTAAAAGGGTTTAAGGAAAATGAGAAATTTGAGTATCTTAACATAATAATTATTACTTGGACCATTTTGAATAAGTATGATAATATTTATGGATTTAAATGTGACTTAGGCCTATGATTAAATTATATGTGTCAAGAACATTATTAAAGTCCTAGTCTCATCTAATTATGACCCAACTCTATTTTTAGGGAAGCCTAACCCATTTTGAACCTAACTAACCCATATATCATGCCCAAATATGTTAAACATCAGCCCATTTGGAATAATGAACCCTTGAAGCTTAGTCCAACCCTTATTTAACCCATACAACTCTAGAATCCATGGCCCAACCCAACTAAAATCTGAACCCATAAGGAATTGGGCCTTTGGGTAAGCATATTCCTCCTTAACCCTAAGAGTTTCTGCAACCCACCTCACAAAGTAATGGCCCAATGACTAAAAATAAGCTTAAATGGACTTTGGCCTGATGGGTTCGCCCATTTCCCCCTAATAACCCTAAAGGGTCAGTAGCCTTCCCCTCATTCAGCAGAAAACACAAAAGGTAAGAGAAGAAATTCGCATGTTAGGAGAGAGGCTAGGGTTTCTCGACATTTTGGTCAAATTTGCACTATTGAAGGGAGATTTAGCTAAGGTAGATTCTATATAATTTGACCCTCTTATCTTCCTCTACATTTTAGTCCAATTGGTTTGTCATTTGGAGAATTTTCATCTCTTTTTAGGATGAAATCTGGTTTTGGGATGATTGTTGCAAGATTTTTAGAGTTGAAGGTTAGAGGGATGATTAGGTAAGTATTTCCCTTTCATTTTGTATATTATTTTGTTAGAAAATGTCCCTAAGGGTTGATTTTCATAATGGGTTCTGCTATTGTGTGAAATTACAAGGAGATAAAGGTAAAACATTGAATTTTTTGGGCTTAATGACTCAAATCCGAATTTGGGAATGTCTCATGATGTGTTCTTGGTAGTTGAGGCTCAACTCATTCTATTTAACCTTTTAGATGTATGGGTAAGTGATTTCTCTCCTTTTATGAGATGTATGTACTAAATTCCCATCATTTGGACTGACTTTTGGTGCATGCCTTGTATATGTGCGAAAATGGAGATGTGGGGAGTGAACCATTATAAGCTTTGATGTCTTGACCTTGAATTGGTGCAATTGACCCTTTAAAGAGCTAGGTGAGTAACTTTTAGGTAGCCATTAGTAGTTTAGCCCTTTGGATATATGCTTTATTGCTAGAAATGATGATAACTATACTTATTTTAGGCTTGGTGTGCATTTGAATCATTTGAATTATAATGGTAGCTAGAGGCAGAGTAATTAGCTTTATTGAAGTAACCGAGGTTATTTTTCTAATTCCATGTATATGCTCATGTTAATCTGATATTTATTACACATGCTTGATTTTGAAATGCTAAATGATTAATTAACTACTTGAATTGTTATTGTAATTAGACCTTGTGAGTCCATGGTGGAGCTATGGTGCGGCTGCCACCAGTGCATGTGCTTTAATCGAGCACTAGATTGTGATCAGACCCCAGATGTATTGAGCCCTGGTTGTACTCATTATGGAGTAAGTGCTATGGACGGACCTCCCTCAATGTTATTAGCCATTAACATGTTGTGTATAATTGTTGGTATAGGACAGTAGTCTTTGGTAGCTCAACTAGTTTATTTGTAAATTGAATTGATGGTTCTAATATCGATGATATGAAATTGTATTATATTGATTAATTTATACATATATATGGAATTTGCCTCTTGTTACTGAGATTGTATATCTCACCCCGATTGTGGGCTAACATTTTTAAGGACTTGACCTCTTAGTGGCAATGAGAAAATTAATGGAAGCTTATTATGTGGTTTAGTAATAAGTAGGTTTAGAAACCTTGTCAGATTGTATTCATATAACTAGACTACTAGTTTTATGTAATTGCCGTATTCTTCATGAATTGCCAAGCATAAGGGTTGTAATCATTTGATACATCAGATGTCAACTTAAACTAGTGATGTATGGAGTTTCTAATAAGACTTATGTTTGAATGGAAATGTGAGTAGTATATGAACCTTTTGCTATTATTGGTATATGAACTCACTAGTTTATGGTGGCTAAAGGGTTAAAGATCCACATTTGAGTTTTGAATGGGTAATGATAAATGTGTTAGGTAAATTAGGTACAAAAAAGACACTAAATCTTCACAAACTAAATTAAAGTGGCCTAGAGTGTTGTTAGAGGGGGAATTAGAGAGTATGAGATAAAATCTTAGGAGTTATAGAAATAGAAGGGAATTGGTTGCAGCCAAAATTTAATTGGCGTCGGCCAAAAGCGACGAAATTACCCAATGAGGGTAACAGAGGGAATTGGATGCGTCCAAAATTTAATTGGCCTCGGCCAAATGTGACAAAGTTGCCTAGGAAGAAAACATAAAGCAATTGGCCGCAGTGAACAGTGAAGTTAGCCGCGACAAAGTGTGAGAGGTAGGTTTAGTGGTGTTCTAAAGGGTAATTTGCCGCGGTGAGAGGGTTATTTAGCCACGGCGAAATGTGTGAGATTTGTGAAGGTGTAAGGAGTTGAATCTGAGAGTAATTGGCCATGGCGTAAGAGAATTTAGCCACAGCGAAAGTGCTTAATTTCTCATATTCGCCTAAAAACCTTAGTTTCTCTTATGGTAATACTAAGGAATAATTTAGAAACACTTGTAGGAGGTTTTTGTGAGTTAGAATTAATGGATAGAAGAATCAAAGGCTCTTTATTAATGATTAAATTCACTTACATATTTGAATAATTGTGGTTGTCTAATTAATGACTCTAATAACATCAAAATTCAAATTTCCCTATATTTTTCGAAATAATTAGTTGTAATGACTTTCAACCTTGATTTATGATTATTAATTGTATACTTAACCTTAATTATGATGATTAAAAGTTAGGTTGTTACACTTGGTCCACCTAGACATGTTAGAACAATGGAGAGGGAATAGTGAGATTTAAGGAATCCCAATAACTCTTCACCCTTTCAAACATATATAATGGATGCAATTTCAAGTCTAAGAATGAATGCATGGCAAATTTTCAATTCATGAACATACATAAAACATTTCTCACATTCAAGAAGATATGTTCTTCATACATAGGCTTACCAAGACAATGGTTCAATATCACCCATTCTCTTTGGGACTTTTGGACTTGCCTCATCCATTTTCAAGGAACTTTTAATTAAGCCTCACACTTCTAAAGACTTTTGGCTTTGTCTAACCTATTCATAGGGACTTTTGGCCTCACCAAGCTCATACAAGCCAAACCATGTTCATAGGGCATCTTTCAAGCATATAAAGAAAGCATCATGGTACCATGCCATGTACATATATACTAGAAACATTTTTCCTAGTTTAAACATACACACACACATTCAAAAACAAGAAAACACCTAAACATACATGAGAGAAAGGAGAGAGAGTTACTTTGGAGCCAATGTTCCACATTTTTACTTTAAAATCTACCTCCCTCTTCTCTACCCAACCATGAGACTTTGAAGCATAAGGTTCTCTTGGCCTAAACACATCAAGTAAGACATTCTTAAATCATTGGATCAAACTCTGGCATTACACACTCCATATGGAAGCCTACTTGGTTCCAAGACTTCAACATGGTTCCATAAGGCACAAAATGAAGCAACCTTAAGTATTTATGATCTTGGCTCCTTTCTCTCTTTTAATCTATGATTCTTGACTCTATTGAAACCTCTTGGAGCCATCACATATTTATTTTAATGAGCATAGCTAGGAGTTACTTTATCATATTACATTATGGAACCTACACTCCCATCTCACCATCCATGGCTTTTAAAATTTTACCAAGGCTTCCTCTCATATTCTTTCATCATATGTAGTGTTATTCTAGCCTTGGAACAAATTAAAACACTCTCTAGGTCCATAAACCCCTCTAAGCTGAGACATATGCATTGTTTTAGACCCATAGACTTTGTTTTATTTTTTTGATGGGAGGTGCATGTGGGAGGCTTCCTTGATGTCTTAGATACTCATACAATCTCTTAGACACGCTAAATTATGGCTAGAAGGCTTCCTAAAAGTTAAGGTGTGTAATATCCAATTCTTTAAAAATAAGAGAAAATGTGAGAAACGTAACATATGGTTTCTCTGTAAATGAACAAAATTTATCAGATACAAAAAGAAGTTCCCCGAAATGACTTAGTTAAGGTCCTAAAAATTTGTGAAGCATTCTAGACTCCTAAAAATTAGAATTCTAAGCTTAGAAGGAAAAGAAAAATAGAGCTAGAATAAAGAAATAAATTTGAATGAAAAGTTGACGAAACGTAAGGGCATTTTTGTCATTTTGAGCAAATTTTAGAATTCTCATAGGAGGGCTTTTTAAATGAAATTTTTAAGTTCTTCAAGGTTTCCAGCGATATTGAAAACTATGGAAAGACTTAGGACAACTAAAGCCTTTTTTATGGACATTTTTTAACGTTTGTGCACCCGAACTTTGATAGATTCATTTGGGAAGGTTTTAGCTCTGATTTGAGTGATTTCAAAAATATTTTACTAAATTGGAAACCTAAATTTTATACTTGAAAGATATTTCTAAAAAAAGAGCTAAAATAAGTTAGAAACAAAAATGCTAAGAATAAAGGGTAAAATGAGAATTTTTAAAATAGTTCTTCTTAAATTCCTTATATATATGAGGCGCCTTTTTTCTCCCCTCATTTAGGTAAACCAAATTCTGCTCAAAAACTAGAGAAGACTCAAGGGAGGAGGGCACATAAGAATAAGGCAAAGGAGAAGGGAAAAACTCAAGAAAAAGGTAAGAATTTGTTAGAATTTTCTAGTCTTCTCTTTAGGAAATTTTTTCTCCTCCTTCTCCCCTTTCTCCTTATGGTTTTCTTAAAGTTTTTGGTGTTGTTTTAAAGTTAGACCAAGTAAGGAAAATTCAAATTTGAAAAGTAAAAAGCATGCAAGAAAATAAGAAAAAATAAGGTAAATCTTCTATCCCATAGTAGTTACTTCCTCCCCCTCCTTCTCCTTATTTCGCCCCATATATGTAGTTACAAGAGGGCTGACATTTTGAAGAAAACCAAGGGTGAATTCTATGAATTTAAAGGAGGAGAATAAGAATATGCAAAGAACCCTAGCCATATTTTATGATGTTTAAGTGTTCATATGAGTTCCTAAAACACCAAGAGAGCTTCCTACATGTTCCTCCCATCAAAGGAAGTAAGGAAACTCCAAGGGTGCCAAGAAGAGTACATGCTTCAGCCAAGAAGAGTTCATGCACCTAAGGAGTTTTTTAATTCTTTCTAAACTTAGTTTTGCATCATGTGTGATGGGAGAATATAAGAGGAAGTCTTGAAAAAATTTTAGAAGCTATAGATAGTGAGATGGCCTTATATATTTCATAATGTGGCTTAAAGAAGCAACATCTAGCTAGGCTCCTAGAATTGATTATGTGATGACTCCAAGACGTTTAAATAGAGTCAAGAATCATAAATAAATGGAAAGAATGAGGCCAAGATGATGTTTTCCAAATGTTGCTTCATTAAGTTCATTATAGAATCATAAAAGAGCCTTATAAGTCACCTAACTTTTCTTGTGATTGTGTGGCCTTAGAATTTTCTTCAAGAGTATAATTAGCTTCCATATAATGTCTCTAGGCCAAGAGAAGTGATCTCTACCTTCTTAGGTGTGTGAGGTCAAGGGAAAGGACTCAAGACTCAAGAAAGAAATGTGTAAATGCAAGCAAAGTAGCTCGCTCCTCATTCTCTCATGCATGAATATATGCTTGACTTGTCTTTGAATGTGTGTATGTATGTTTTAAGCCATAAAAAGTATTCTAACATGATTTCATATGCCATGATACCATGATGCTGCATTATATTTTCAAATGATGTTTATGATATTTGCTTGGGTTTGCTAGAGTGTGGTGAAGCCAAGAACCCTTAGCCATGGTGACGATGAGCCAAGAATCCTTAAAGTTAGTTAAGACAAAGTAAAGAGTCTCACAAAAGTGAGGTTGACTCTTAAGAGTAAGGTTAAGTCAAAAACCTCTTAACGAAATAGGTGAAGCAAGTCCAAAATCTACAAGTGAATGGATGAGGCTAATCTGCTTATTTGGCAAGCCTATGTATGTTATATATGACTTGTTCAAATGCCAAGAATGTTTCTTGAATGCTCACTTATGTTAATATATCCATGTATGCATTTTTAAGGCTTGTATTGCATACTTTATATGTTATTGAAAGGGAGATGAACTATTGAGATTCTTTGAATCTCATTCCTTCATTTCCAATGTTCTAACATGCTAGGTGGACTAAGAGAGCAAGGAAAATCGAGCCAACCACTTGAGAGATGAAAGTTTGACATTAAAGTGCATGGATTTGGTTACTTTAAGGCCCTATGAATGGCAAATGATGTAATTTATTATTGTATATGTCTTGTGACCTTATGAGAATGTATAATTATGTTAATGTATCATGTACAAATGAGAAATTACATTATGAGAATGTTAGAATGTAAATTGAGCATATAATGGCAAGTTTAGCTTCTTGAAGACTTGATGCATTAGTGTATAAATGAAAGTGGAATAACCAAATTGAGATGCATAAGATTTGAAAATATTTGGGCAATTCATACAAGTCATAATCATGCTTTTAAACTTGTTTAAGAGGTGCCAAACATTAAGGAAGTCATTTGGACATATTTGGTCCTTAATATGAACCAAAATTGACCATATTGGAAACCTATATCACTTTTTGTCCAAATGAGTTCTTCTTGATCTGAGATTTAGCATGTATTTAGATCTTGTTGAGAGATTTTTGGAAAGATAAAGTATAGAATTTTTTGAGGTCTATAGAATATTTGATGAATTTTCAAAGTTGAAAAAAATTCTGAAATTGGTTCAGGGTATTGTTCACTCAGGTTTGAAAATGAATTCTGTCACTCATAGAGCAAATGATATCCAATTGCCATGAAATTTTATAGAGAGAAGCTAGACATTTCCAGTGACTTATGCCAACTAGAAGCACCCCATTTGGATGCCTAGAGAGGAAGATATGAATTTTTAAAGTTTCTGCCTAGTGTTTGGCATTTAGACAGACCTCAGGTATTGTTTGATTAGTTTGTAAGGTCTAGATGTACCTAAACTAGTCTAAAGTTATTTTTTCTCTCTAACTAACATCTATAGATTTTCATATTGGTATCATTTGCATGGATTGGATTTTTGTAGAATTAATTGGATATTTTTGAATTTCATAGCAGAAACCTGTATCAGTACCCGTAGCTAGTCAGACCTTTGCACCCTTTTGAATGTCAAACATCTTCTTTGTGATGTTTCATGGTCAGGTCATATTTTTAGCATAAAGTAAATATGTTTATATTTTTAGAATGGTAAAGAATGCTTGATTTCAATTTTTCTAGAATTAGTTATGATTTTTCAAAGTTTGTGATAGAAAGGTGAAGTTTCTGGCCAAGGCTACATCACGATGTTTTATATGTTCTAGGCCATTTTTGGTGATGGATTTGAGTGGTATCTATATAATTAGATATGAAAATGTCATACATGAGTTCATATGGCCTATAGGACTCTGAAATAAAAATTTTATCCATAGCAAAGTGCATGTACATTCATTGTTCTCATGCTGTCTTCCTTGCTTCACTGTGGAATGCGTTAAATAAGAACTAGGAATGGCATGAGGCAAGGTAGATAAATATGGTGTTACAAGGTGCAATTGAATCTCTAGGCTAGGCATTTTGTAATTCAATGATTCTTTCTTGGATTCCTTTGCACCATCTTGCTTCCCATACTCAAAAACATAAGTATCACATTTGGTTTGGTTCAAAATTAATCTCCCCTTGGCTGACCTATATAAGGTCAAGACATACACTCATGGGAGCAAGGGAGAAGAAGCATGAAAGGCAACAAACTCACCTTGATTTCTAGCTTTTCTCAAGAGTCTTTTCCTTTGCTTTGGTTCCTCCCTTGAATTTCAAATTTCTCTCCTCTAAACAAAACTCAAAATAGAACCAAACCCATCAATAAAACCATAGAAAGAAAGGTGGAAAGGAGGAGATTCAAGTTAATAAAGGAGAGACTATAAAATTCCATCAATTTTCTTACCTTTTCTTGGAGTTTTCCTTCCTCTTTTAGTCCCATCTTGTGTGCCTTTCCCAGCTGGTCTCCCTTATATTCTTAGGCAAAAATAAGGTTAGTTACATGAGGGAGAGGAGAGGGATGTGTATTTAAGACAAGCTCCTTGAATCTTCCTTTTTAAAATTTTCATCTATGTCCCTATTTCGTGACTTTTTCGTTTTAGGCTCATTTCAACTCTTTTTTTAGGGCCATCTTTTCTATCATCAAATTTAGATTCTTTAACTTATAAAATGCCTTTAGAATCACTCAATTTGGATCTAAAACCTTTATGAATGAATTGGTCAAAGTTCAGGTCAATTGACGTTATAAAATATCATCCCAAGGGGTTTTAACTATTCTAGGGGTTGTTATAGCTTTTAGGGCCTTTGAGAACCCTAGAAAACTCATTTTTTTCTATTTAAAAATCTCTTATATGAGTTTTTCAAAAAGTGTTCAAAATTATGAAAATATCATTGTATCTTCGTTGAATTTCGTTTGATTATTCTGGTTCTATTTTCAAGACACCTCTGCTCTTGGATCCTTATTATTTGAGGTCTAAATTATTGCTTTAATTTTATTGGACCTCAAATCATTCTATTTGGGGGACTTCCTTTTATCGTGTAAATTATGTATGTTAGGGAGAAATTAGACATTACGTTTCTCACGTTTACGGAAGAATTGTATATTACATATCTTGCCATAGTGCTATGGCAGGAATTACGTGTGAGTGTGTAAGGGTTGAGTCGAGAGTAATCTTGCCATGGCATGAGTAGTGTTAGCCGCAATGAGATACTTGAGTGCATATGTTCAGGAGTACCCAGTAGCTTCCTTGCCACAATGCAGACCTATTAAGTTGTAGAGAGGGTCACATTTTGTTAGCGTTTCAATTCAAAAACCTGAGTTTAGCTATAGCATGAATTTCTGAGTCGTAACGCAAGTATAAAATTAAGCTTTTAAAATACCATTTTCAATTGTCTCAACAACTATATTAGACTGAAGACGAAAAATAGATTCTAAAGGAGACAGACAAGAAGGGGGGGTAGAGACCGCTCAATAAATGAAATAAAATACCTAACTAAAGGTTTTGTTTTCCTTTGAGTTATTTGAGAGTTATCCAACTTGAGTTATGAGGTTGCGAATACGAGTGATTCTTTTTTCGAAAAGGAGGGAAACGGATACTCAATTTCAAGTGAGTAAACAGAATTCCATACTCGATCTCATAGATACATATAGAATTCTGTGGAAAGCCGTATTCGATGAAAGTCGTATGTACGGCTTGGAGGGAGATCTTTCATATCTTTCGAGAATTCCAACAAAAACCACCTCATTGAGGGTAATGTATTTATAGATCCAATTACTTCATTTATTACTTCATTTATTCATTTGTCCATTTTTTTATTTTCTATTATTTATATCAATAAAAATGGATTTTTGTAGTTATAGAAAACAGCATTCTATAGCAGCAATAAGAAATAATAAATTAGGTATGAATAGAGCAAGAGAGCGGGGGGGGGGGGGGAGGGGGGATAAGAGAGAAAAGGATTATATAAATCTATATACAAGTCATCCACACCCTCTTTTTTTTTTTTTCTTTATTTTATTAATTGAATTTCGTTTGTTGATTAGGACAAAGTTCCATAAATAAATGATTTTTTTATTCGAAACCCATTAGAAAAGAAGGGACAATCTATGAGAAATCAAATCATACAGAAATGATAAAGAAGGCCCTGGCCCTGAAAATGCTATGAGGTGCTCGGAAATGGTTGAAGTAGTTGAATAGGAGGATCACTATGACTATAGCTCTTGGTAAATTGATCAATCCCTACTCTTACTACATGAGCATTTCATAATCCATTTCATATTTCATAATAGAATCATAATAGAAATGAATGGATTTTTTTTATTATCTCTTCTCCTCATTCTTCCTTGCCACAATGCAGACCTATTAAGTTGTAGAGAGGGTCACATTTTGTTAGCGTTTCAATTCAAAAACCTGAGTTTAGCTATAGCATGAATTTCTGAGTCGTAACGCAAGTATAAAATTAAGCTTTTAAAAGTTTTAGAGGCTAACTTAGCCATGACCTAACCATCCTAAGCCACAGCTTAAGTCCTGAAACCCCAAATTCATCTATAAAACCATAGATCCCAGCATGTTAGTGAGGAATAGTGACTAGTAGCCCTACATATATAAGTTTTTATGCTACTTGGATGCATTTTGAATGGGATGGGAAGTGTTAATGAGAATTTTATTTTCCTATGAACAAAAATCCTCATATGGTGAATATTGATTATATGAAGGTTTAAGTTTCCTTATATTTTCACTTATTTCTAACTCATTATCCAAATTAAACTAATTAGGAATGCAGTTGTATATAATTAGCTTAATTAGGAGTTAGGTTATTACAAATCATAAGGCTTAATTAAATAACAATGCCACCAACATTTAAATGTGCTCTAGCTCCAAAGGACACTAAATTATCTATAAATTACACAAGTTCACATATACCTAATGCCATGGCACAAGGTTATTACCACACACATAATCTCATAATATCATATGCTAAGTCATTCATAACTCTAAGCATACTAATATCCTTTCTAACACTAACTAGAACACATCAACATGACATGCATCATTATCAATATGAGTAAGGAATCATCCAAATTTCCATCATACCTATATGCATAATCAAAAAGCTAAACCATCACTTATACATTCCAAAAATCACTTACTAGTTCCTATCTTGGCATTTTGTATCCACACAAGCTAAAACATCATATACAACCTATTTTGCTACAATCCATGTTCTAGTTTGGCAACCATACACATATGCAAAATAGGACCAAAGTAGGGATTCTTACAAAATACTCACACATTCATAAGTATGGCCTTCTCAAAATATGTAAATATTTACACAAAATATTTAACATGCACATAAACAACATCTATAATTAGTGACCTTAGCAACCTAATTATGTTTATTTATCCATTTGCAGATGATTCTTTGTCCTTGTTTGATCTTTCACCTTAGGAAAATTGTAAACCCATAAATGGGGTGAGATAACATCTCAGTAACAAGCATAAAATTCCAATGACGTGTCTAGTGAATTCATAATTAACATTTTAATAAAGATCTTATAGCGTGTTATGAAAAATCACAACAAAGATATAGATTTGGCTACATTCAACTACAAAGTAATATAAATATGTGCAACTAAACATATTCATAGCAATACATAAAACCAAACCATTAATCAAATTCTAAGGCACATATAATAGGAATAAAATGCCTATCACTAGATTCAGTTTCAATCCAAGAATCTATGCAGCTAATAAGCTCTTCTAAGTAATTTAGTGAGGCCTAATTATATATAAACAACACACATATCAATACTTATATATATACGTATATATAATTATATTTTACATAATTTCAATTGTGATCTCAATCAAATTTCTCCATTTACCCATGTTAGCTCTTTAACCTCAATATTTAGACAATGATCAAGCTTCAAAGTCAAGTGCTCTCCTACCTATTTCTTGGCTAAAATAAAAAATTCACACACTGCCAAATAAAGAATTTTGAAAAGTTAAAAGCTAAGTTTAAGATAGAATCTTACCAATTCTAACCCCTGTCCATTTTCCCAAAATTGCTTAACTCTTAATAAAGCTCTAGGTTCCCAAATTATTCCCCTACTATTCTACCAAATTAGGAAGCACTACAAGAATTATGGGTTTTAACAGTGATTTTTTAGTGACGATTGAAAAAATCATTGTAAAAGAGCATTTCCCTTACTTAATAGCATTTTTTACAATTGTCATTAAATTCATGTATTTAACAGCATTTACCATAAAAAGTGCTATTAAGGTCTACTTTAGTAGTGATTTTTAGGGCCACTAAATTCAAATTAAATAACAAATTAACTTATTCCTTTTTTTTCTTGGGATTTTCCAAGGGCATCTTCTTACCTATTTCAATAAGAGACTAACCTCTTTTAGGCTATAAAGTGTTAAGGAATGCCCTCCCTAACTTAGTATCTCCAAGACTCGAACATTCGATTATCCTAGAATTCAAATAGCCACTACCATTACCACTTCGGGGACATTTAACAAAATTAGCCTATTCTAGTGATAACATTATTTAAATAACAATAGAAAAAATAATGAAAAAAATCCAAATTAATGTTCATTAAAGATAAAGATTGAAAACACCATTTTTTATTATACAAACCAATATTAATTTTCATATTTATAAATTTTTAGTTTATTTATTACTAAATATAAAATTTTTTATAAAAAATAAAATTGATAATAATTTTAATTTACTTTAAATTTAAATAAATTATAAAATTTAAAATTTTAATTGCAATACTTTTTTTTCTATCTACTATTTTATGAATTTAATTTAAAGTTTAAAAATAAAAACTAAAGAATTATATTATTTAACATGTGCTATTTAATATTTAAAAAAATTAAAGATATAAGTAACAGATAGAGATATATGCAAACTAACAAGAAGTATCTTTAAAGCATATTCTTTATACAAGGATATATGTATCATAGAATTTGAAATTTCAAGCATATTCTTTAAATAAAATTTAAAACTCAAATAATAAAAGATATGGACATTTTACAAGAAGTATCTTTAAAATTTATATTTTAAAAAAAATTATATAATTTTGAATATTTTTTGAGTAAATATATTTAATATCTTAAAACTCATTAGTTTGATAAACTGAAAATTTAGATATTGTTTGTTAATGGGATCTTGCTATATGATTGTATTTTTTATATATTGTTTGTTATATAAAAAACAAAAATAGTTGAAAATCTATGTTATCTAACTCATATAAGTATTTTTAAATTATATGACCCTAGCTTTTTTTCCCATGTCAGTTTCATTCTATCATGCCTAGCTAGTTATTTCTAACAATTCTAAAATTCCAACATCCTCTTCTTAGCAATTCATCATCGTTCACCCTCTCCCTTTCTTGTTGACCGAAAGAAACCTTTCCCTTTCCCTTCTTTCTCTTCCAAGAAGCATCTCTTTCTCATTCATCATCTCTCTCTAGTGGCTTCAAGGTAATTTGTTTTCCTTTCATCTTCATTTATTATATATCTAGTTTAGAATCATCTCATGTGTCCAATGTCTCTACATCTTTGTTGCTTGAAGCAGTATCAATATCAAAATCATCTATTTATAACAAATCCCTCCTCTTATTCAATGATTGCAAGGTAATTCTTCATCCTTTCTTTTTCATTTATATTGAATTTGGTTGAGTATTATCCCACGTGCCTAATGTCTCTTGCATTAATGTTAGTTAAAGTACTTTGTTTATCAAAATCATTAAAAAATCCAAACAAGTAAAATGAAAGCATTTGGGAGATTGGGACCATATGTTTTTCTTCCAAAAAAAGAATTATTTTAATATGTCAAATTTTATATCCTTCCTCAAATTTTATTTGCTTTAATATTAATAAATGTCAAATTGTAATATCATGCCCATATGAATTTTTTAATATTGTTTGTAGATTTATGGTTATTTATTTTAATTTCTGTACATGTTTAAAATAGATGGAGAATTATGTAACTAAGTTGAGATAATTGCTTTTGTTACTTATGTAACTAAGTTGTACAACAAACAAATAAATGTTGTATGATAGGGACATAATAGTTTAATACATTAGATCTTGCAATTATGTTTTATACACCTAATATAGATTGAGTTGATAAAATTGGGAGAGAAAGAGTTTAAAGATTTGTTAATTCAATAATTTAAACTTATGCCAATAGGACGCCTGGAAGGGTGAGGGTCAATTGAGATGTAGCAAGCAGTATTACATCTACGTAACCTTTTGACTTTCAAAATAAACCATAGAATTTTGGATATTATCAAAACACTCAATCTACTCATTGGATAAATATTTGAGAATTAAAAGGCATGAAATAGTGAAAATGGATATCTAAATATATTAAACTAAAATAGATAAATTACATTCTCTTTCATTAAAAGATATTTAAATTATACAATTACAATAAAATATAAGTAACAATTATATTTATTTTGACCAAAATATTTTCATATTTATTATTCATATAATATAACAAATATTAAATATGTATTTAATTAATATAAAAATATTTATTTTTTTAAATTTAAAATAAATTATATGTATACTTTTTAATGCAAGATAAATAACAGTGAAATAAAAGTTTTAAAAAAATATTTGTTTTAATAACTTACATTTCTAATAGGAAAATTGTTAATTTTGAAAATATTTTAGTTTAGAAGAATTTGTTTATATATTTATAATAAAAAAGAAACATTTTTCAAAAAAGGAAGAAAGAAGTAATTTAGTCAAATAATATTCATAATATGTATATGTAATAAATGATTTATCTATCCATATATAAATCATTTACTATATATATATATATGTATATATATATATATATAATACAATACCTTGAAATTGCATTGAAGTATATTCCAACTATAATTGCAAAGACTATCCATGGTTGAACAAGAACAACCCATTTAACATAAGAACAAGGGAACAACCATCAAACAAGCACTCATAGGAAGATAGCACAAATGCACGTATATCCATAAATGACCATAATATCATTAACACTTCCCCCATTTGAGTTCCATAATTAGCAAATATATGACACTAGTTAGCTCCACTAAGTGGCCATTAAGGTTAGATACTGTTTTCCTCTCCTCTTTTAGCTAGTGGTCAGAATAGTTAATCTTAATTAATATATATTATATATATATATACAATATGCACCTTATTTAGTGAAAACAAGGCCTAAGGTTTGATAAAACTTTGCCTTTCAACTTTTGAAAAGGAAATGTGTATAATCCCAAAAAAAAGCATAATCTTAACCAACAAAAACAAAAGAACCATCATACCATAAATAGAAATTAAAAAAAATAACAAATCTAGTTGTACTTAAAGAGTCATGTGGCCTAAATCCTCCCTTTTTTTAGATGTAATTTGTGGTCAATTGTCTTTGACTGTACTTAAATTAAAAGCATTCAATTAAAATAAAATTGATTAGGACTTACATGCCTGACAAGCTATAGCTACTTGTAAAAAAGAAACACCTCATATTACACATAGTATTTCATAAATGTGTTTGACATATTATTTTATATATATAATATGAGATAATTTTTAGAATTATTAATTTATAGAATTCTTTATTAGTTTCACTTGTTTATTATTGCCATTATCATTATTTAATTAATGTATGTCTAAAACTTTATTATCAAATAAGTATGGATATAATTTGTTTTATAAGTAGCAAAGTATTGATAGTGTTTGTGGTATTGTCCATTTTCATTCTGATTAGAAATTCTGGCGTCATCTTTCAAAAAGCTTGATATTTTGAAAATTTGATTGTTTTTTATCTTTACTAAAACAATTATTTAAAATTCTGGAAAATTTAAACTTTCTATAGTAACACCTCAAACAAAACAAAAGCATTTATTTTTCTTAAAGAAATAATGTTGACACAAGTGATTAATTTATTTCTATGTATATATATAAAAAAAGTAGTTAATTAAAATAGCTGCATTCTTTTACTAAGAGTCATGTATCCTGCGCCCACCATGTGATATAATGATAGTCACAAGAATCCATTAAAATACACCCAAAAGAAAAAAAAAAGAAATGTTGAACATTTTACACCTTTGCTCTCTATTTGGCAAAACAAGTATTAAGATAACTACAAAGGATAGATTTTTCATTTTACCAGACTTCCAAGATATTATACTTAAAGAGTTAGCTAAAGAAACACTATAAAATTAAAATTTTACAAGTAGTATGTCAATATAAAAGAATAAACTCTTAAAATTATTTAGATAAAAAATAGCTCAAATAAATTTGAAAATAACTAAACCCAAAATAATAAAATAAGTTAATTAGGTTATTAGAGCCAACACCTAAATATGTAATTGGAGAAATAAGTAAGATTGAAATAACTTGAAACTAGTACTAAAAATTACTTACATGAGGGTATTTTTAAGAAAAGTTTATCCTTTTCAGAGTACTTTTTGTTGTAAGATGCATTTTAAAATTAAAAAAGGAATCAAGCAAGAAAGTCAAATGCTTGAGGATTTTGTTTAAGCCTTCAAATTCATAAAAAAAGATAATAATATAATATTATATAAGTGTTAGATAGAATGTACTATTATACACAAAAGCTTAAAAGAAGAAAAATAATATAATATTTTTATGAATTCTCAAATAAGTATGATTTGAACTTGGATATATTTTGTTTTCAGAAATGGACAAGTTATGGATTGTTAAGCCTCGTAACACTCCTGAATATGTAGAAGGACTTAATGGATTTCTGGATTTTGCATTTAACAATCGTAGTGTTGAGGGCAAAATAATATGTCCATGTCCTAAATGTAAGTTTAAAAAATGGCAAATTAGACAAGTGGTGTACGACCACTTGATTGTTAAACCTTTTTCAAGAGGGTACACTATTTGGCTTAGACATGGGGAAAGAAGCACACTAGGCACTGTAGTTGAAAATCCTTTTAGTCCACACATGATTGAAGATAGGATTGTTACTAATGATCCTATACAAGACATGGTCAATGATGCAATTGGGCATCATTTTAATAATAAGGGTGTAGATGAAGTAAAAGTAACATCTCCACCATCGAACCAAATGAATCCTGATGACAATGAAGAGTTTTATGAATTAATTATAGATGGACAACAACAATTGTATGAAGGGTGCGATAGGTATTCAAAATTGTCATTTTTAGGGAAATTATATCACATTAAGTGTCTATGCGGAATAAGTGATAAGGCAATGTCCATGATATTGGAGTTGTTGGCAGATGCCTTTGATCATACAAAGATTCCATCCTCTTTCCATGAGACAGAAAACTATAACTAAACTTAGGCTCAACTGCACCTAGATTCATGCTTGTCCAAATGATTGCATGCTATATTAGAGGGAGGATGCTGACAAAGATACTTGCAAAAAATGTAATACATCAAGATGGAAACCAAAGGACAAAGGTATGTCTAATAAAGGTAAAAAGCAAAATAAGATGGCTACAAAAATTTTGCATTACTTTTTGCTTAAGCCATGGTTGTAAAATTATTTATGTCTTCTAAGACCGCTAAGCATATGAGATGGCATGCCATGGAAAAAGGTAATGATGTCATATTAAGGCATCCGAGGGACTTTGAGGCTTGAAAGCGATTTGATGCAATAAATCCATAATTTGCGTCAAATCCTCATAATGTATGCCTTGGGTTAGTTACTGATGGTTTCAATCCATTTCACAACTTTAGTACTAGCTATAGCATTTGACCAGTGATACTCATACCTTACAACCTCCCTCCGTGGATGTGTATGAAGCAGAGCTTTTTAGGAAGGCAAGCACATAGAAATGATATAGATATTTATTTGTAACCATTAATAAAGGAGTTGAACCAATTGTGGAATGTTGGTGTCAAAACTTTTGATTCTTACACCAATCAAGGGTTCAATATATGTGTAGCTGTGATGTGGACTATTAGTGATTTTTTGGGTCTCAAAACCTTATCTAAGTGGAATACCCATATTAGGTTAGCTTGTCCATCATGTAATTTTGACTCAACTCTTTTTTGCCTTTCTTATAGTTGAAAGTGGTGTTTTATGGGTTATCGCTGCTTTTTGAACCCAGGTCATAAATTTAGATTGGCTCAAAATCTATTTGATGGAAGAGAAGAGAAGAGAAATCCACCAATAACAATAATGGGCTCTAAAATCTTAAGATAGCTTGAGAATGTTGACATTATATTTGGAAAAGATGTAGAAGTTGAAGGATGAGGAAGAAGACCTTAAGGAGTTAGTGGTATTGATGGAAAAACTCAACAATGGCGTAAGAAAAGCATATTTTTTCAACTTCCATATTGGGTGAACAATTTGTTACACCATAATCTTGATGTGATACATATTGGAAAAAATGTTTGTGACAATGTGTATTTACTTTGCTAAATGAGACAAGAAAATTATAAGACCATATAAATGCATGAAGAGACTTATAAGATATAGGTATTAGATCTGATCTTTGGCCTGCTGAAAATGGTAATTATCCTTCAGCTTTATTTACATTAACAGATGCAAATAAGGAGGCCTTTCTTAAGACTTTAAAGAATATCATTGTGCCAGACAGTTATTTAAGTAACATTTCTAGATACATTGATTAGAGACAATGTAAGCTTGAGGGATTGAAAAGTTATGACTCACATATTCTTATGGAACAACTTCTACCTTTAGCCATAAGAAAGACACTCCCTCGACAAGTGTTTATAGTTTTAATTGAACTGTGTTCATTCTTTAAATAGTTACGTAATAAAGTGTTAAATATCAATGAACTTGGCCAGCTCCAAAATAGAGTTGTTCTCATATTGTGTCACATGAATATGTTATTTTCTCCTTCATTCTTCATAGCAATGGTTCATTTGGTTGTACATTTAACTGAAGAAGCCAAACTTGGAGTCCTAGTCTAATATCAATGGATGTATCCTATAGAAAGGTAAATATATATTCACACTCTTCAATTTTTTGAATTGTTTAAAATCTTCTCAATAGCATCCATGACTTACAATGCAATGTATTTAATATAGCTACTTAGGAAAATTGAAGTCCTACATACGAAATAGAGCTCGACCAGAGGGTTCAATAGTTGAAGGTTACATGGCTCATGAAGTTTTAACTTTTTGTTTGAGGTATTTGAATGGAGTTGAGACAATTTTCAATTAACTTGAGTGTGTTAATGATCAACCTAATATTGGGTCATCAGACATAACACTTTGTTTCCACCAATTGGAAAACCTATTAGTGGTTTTGAATACTTCACTCTTTCACCAAAAGAGAAACTACAAGCTTATCGGCATTTGCTTATAAACTGTAGAGAAGTAGACCCTTTTCTTCAATGAGTTAATTGTATCTATTAGTTTAAAATGCTCATCAATTAATGCAACTACCTTATTTCCTTATCTATTTCATGTAGGGAATTTAGAGACCACATAAGGAGACAATTAAGAAGCCGTACATGATCTTATTTTAAGATAGACAAAAGTTCATAGAGAGTTTGTTGAATGGTTTTCTCACCGTGTAAGCACATATACACTCTTTATTATTATTATTATTATTATTATTATTATTATTATTATTATTATTATTATTATTATTATTATTTTATTAGCACGTCAAAAATGAAAATCATCACTCTTTTGTCTTTTCAGATAAGAAATGATGTCAATAGATCTTATTCAATTGATATGAAGTTTCTTGCACTAGGTCCAATTGATTGCGCAAAGTGATATAGTGCATATAATATTAATGGATTCAAATTTTAAACTTTAGGACAAGACAAAGGGTTGAGAACTCAAAATAGTGGAGTCTTCGATACTTTTGGGACCAGAAGTTATGCAAGTAGTAGTGATGGCTATATGCGCTTTGGCGGTGTGCCTTATTATGGAAAACGGGTAGACATAATTGAGTTAAATTATCATGGTAGCTTTATGGTGACTTTGTTCAAATGTAAGCGGGCTAATACAACCAATCCTCGAAGGATAATCACTAATGACTTCGGATTTACATCTATTAATTTTTCACGATGGATACATATTGGGGATCATGAAGATGACGAGCCATGCATCTATGTTTCAAAAGCTCAAATGGTATATTATGTGGAAGATGAATTGGATAAAAACTAAAGTATAACAGTACATATTAAGCCACTAGACTTATATGACATGGATGAAGATGATGAGAATATTTTATATGAGAGTGAGTCATATCATCCTCAAAACTTAGAAATGTTATTCCCAAATGAAGAAGTAAATATACCATTGGCAAGGTATTCAGAAACTCAAGTTTTATGTATATTAAATTTTGCTTATATACTTTTTATGTTTTCTAAATATTAAACATTGTATTATGATTATTTTAGCCTATTTCAATATTGTATGTTATATATTTTTTTCGTTTATTTAACTCATGTTAACTTTAACTATTACTAGGAATCTTGAAGATGAAGCAATTTTTTAGCAAGAAGGATAGATTGGGCCACTTTCGTGATGGCACCCAATCATATTGTAATGGTTCTATGCTTACATACTCAGCCAGTGTCAATGGTCAAGCCATGAACACTACTCATATTTCACCCTTAGATTCTAAGTGTAGCCCTTCCACATAAGTACCAACCAAGCAGTCAATGCCTTAACTTCCACCAGAAGTGGTTGATGGTGAAGTAATGAGCAAAATGAAGAACCTGTCCAACCTGTACAGCCTACTCAATGTAGAAGAGCTTAGGTTGTTGATATTATTGATAAGTATGTTAAGAAATTCCAATGCATTAAATTTATTACCCTCAAATTTGTGCACTAACTTTGGTTTCATAGATGATCATGGCAAGGTAACACTTAGGCATCTAACAATTGATGATGCTTGGGCACTTCAGTTCTATTGCAATGGAACGACAATAACCAACCAATTGGAGATAATGTTAGATTGCTTACTGGATTCTTAGGGACTATTAGGAGAGACTTTGAATTATTTCCTTTGAGTTATAAAGAATGGAGGTTTGTTCCTAAAAATGACAAGGACAATGTGTATAAGGACATTATATAGGTAATATACAATTTATTACATTGAACTCTTTCTATTTATTGTTTATATATTTGCATTCACTGTTATCTTTTATCTTGAAGGCTAAGTTTGTTGCTAACAATGATGCCCATAAGAAATTTATCTTGAAATCATTTGGAAATAAGTGGAAGAATGCTAGACAAGACTTGTATGATAAAAGAAATGATGCTATATGTACCAAAGAGCAACTAATAGCTAAAGTCCCAGAAGGCATTTTAAAAAGCAATGGGCAACATTTGTTGATTATCATAATGACCCAAGGACTAAGGTAATAATTTTTTAAAAATATTTTTAGCATATTCTCAATTGGTTTTATGAATATATTTTTGTCAATGGTTAGGAAAAAGCCAAGAAAAACAAGGAAAATAGAAAGAAGCAACCAATTCCACATATAGGTGGATCAAAGAGTTAAGCACGTAAAAAGGCAGAGATGGTAAGCTAAAATTAGTGGTAACAATATTGTATTCCTACTATTAATTGATGTATGTTACAATCATCTTGAAATTCATAGAAGTTTGAGTGTAGGCACCCAGTTAGTGGGGGAGATGTCTAAACTGACACACATAAGCACAAAGATGGAACTTTTGTCAACAATGAAGCCAAAGTGATAAGTGTAAGTGTTTAACCATCATCATTGGCTTTGTATTTTTGTCTTTGTTCATGGAAAAACAAAAGTTATAAAAGAATATTGTGATGTTTTAAATGTTTGTTAATGACCATAGCTTTTCTATGTTGTTTATGTTGAAAATAATATTTTTATTAAGTAAATAGCTATTTATATGATTTGAAAAAAATTATTTTTTATGGGAGATTTTGCCAACATTTTAGGAATCCCCAAGGTGATTTATGTGAAAATTATGATTCTATTATATTTGGTAATGGTAATTATGTTTAGTGTAAGATTATGGTTTTATTGTGGTTGAAGATGATGTACATAATATTTTAGTAAATATTGCATTTCTCATTTTAGTGTTTTAATTATAATTTATATCCTAACTATGTAGGAAAATATTGCTCAACACAACTCTAATGTAGGGTCTTCATCTCAAGAAATATCAACTCAAGATTCCTTAGCCTTAGCTTTAAGAAGTAAGGAGCACTCAGGTTATGTATGAGGCTTGAGATTAGGTCCTTCCCCATCCCAAGTGTTTAGTCGTCATTTTTATAGTGGGACTAGTTTGTCTACTCCTTCTTACAATGAGTTACAAAATGAGGTCACTATGTTGGATCAGAGCATAAAAATCTACAAGTAGCAATGGCTTTCCTCCTCCAAAACTTTCAGGGTCAAGTGCCACCTGAGTTTGCCAACTTATTAGCTTAAACGGTAGTGTTTTTAATGTCTATGTTGCAATCTAATTATTCAAATTGCATAATACTTCTTTCTTGTATTTTTGTTTCATATATTTCTAATAAAATTTTTATATTATAATTTAGGTACCTAATCAAGCAAGTGGACAATAACAGAATGTAGCAAACCATTCTCCAGGCTCAAGTAATGATCAACAACATCAATGGAATGTTAGAAATTAGGAAACAACTTGTAAAAGAAATGTTTTTATTTAATGATGTATGTATTTGACTCGAGTTATAATTTTAAAGACTATTTGATTATTGAAGTGAATTGTAGATGTAGTTGACAAGTAGTTATGGTTATAAATTAAAAGTATTTTCAAGTGTTTGTAAATATGCTTCTTATTTAATATTTGCAATATTAGTTAAAAATAAAAAAAATTAATAGTAGTTGATGCCATTATTGTTGATAATTTTAGTGGAGGTTTAAAAAAGATACCATTGAAAATTAGATTTATTTAGTGGCAATCATATAAATAAATGCCATTAAATTTATGAGACCATTTAGCAACAATTCTATAGCAGCGGTTGAAAGAACCGCCACTAAAACCATCACATTTAATGTCATTTTACCAATTGTCACTATTTTGAGCTATAGCGGTCATTCTTGCAGTTATAATAAATGTTGTTATTCAAGTTGTTGTGGATGATTTAGCAGCGGATATTGTAACCGCTACTGTTATCTTTAGCCACGGTTATAACCGCCGCCAAAGCTGAAAATAACCGCCATTAATCCCTTTTTTCCTTATAGTGAAGGGCCCTAAAATAAGCATCACATTCTACAATTTACAACGTCCGCTAAAGCTAAAAATAACCCCAATTAATCCCCTTTTTTCTTGTGGTGAAGGGCCCTAAAATAAGCATCACACTCCATAATTTACCTTCCTAAATCTAGTTTAAATGGAGCAACACAGACACACATTACCTTAAAAACTCAAAAATGCAAAAACTAACTAGGAGGGAAATATCTTACTAATTCATGCCTTTTTTTTTTTCTTTTTCTTTTACAATTTTCAAGCTCCAAAGCTCCTAAGTGCCTTCAACCTCAATTAGAAAACCATAGCCATGTGATGAACTAATTAGTTCAAATGAAAGAGAAAGAGGAGTAAATCATCTTTTTCTAAACTTATCGTAGCCAATTCCTCCTAAAACCAACACATGCAAGGTGTTGAAGTTAGCAACTTGGAAACACTCTCTCACATAATGTATCTCTCTCTCTCTCTCTTTTCTCTCTCAATGGTTTGCTACTATAGGACTAAAATGAAGCAATGAGCTAAGTTTAGATATTAGGTATAGCATTTTAGACTAGAAAAAGATTAGGCTTAGGGTATTTTAATGGGCTTTCTAATATTTCACATGTTTAGGTATTTTATAATGGTGTTTTATTTAATTCTTAACAATAATTTTTTATTTAAATAAAATTTTCAATTAACATCATTTAAACCCTCAAAATTTCCTTCACTAATTATGAATGAGTTAGGTAAATTATAAATAAAAGGTAATTTACCTAACTACTAATGAATTGAATAAATCCCTCCATTTAATTTAACTTCCCAGTAATTTCTCATTTTAATTCCTTTTTTTCTAGAACTCCCACTAATTGATTTCTGGAACATCATAATGGCTAGATAAAGGTAAGAATGTAATTCATAACCTTAGTGGAATCTAGGCTTAAAAGATGTTTTGTGTCTTGCTTAACTTCCTCCTTTGGTGTGGTCGCAAACGTATCTATTTATAGGCTTCAGGGGTGGTTAGTTGATGATAATGGTCAGCCCAAATTACAAGTAGAGCCATATAAACTGTTTGATTAGGTGGCTTGCTAATGAGGTTATGTGTTGACACTAATGTATAATGTCATAACTAGCATATATTTTTAACAATATGATCTTACATCATAGTAAGTATATTATTCATTGTAAGTAATAAACTCTAATATTTAAGTATTGAATCCCATAAGAAAAACATGTGTAATGTTAATTAATAGCTTAACCCTTGGAAATTGCTCTTTTCTTTTTACCAGCAAGCAACCTTAGGTGATATTAATCTATTTATCCTATATTCTAAACTATAATGAAAAGACTCAAATGGAGGCATTGTTTTACACAATTAGACTCAACAAAATGATCTAGAGAATGATTCCTAAGACTTCTTGACTCTAAGTTAATTAAAAGTTCATTAATTGGTGGCTTTAGGTTGTTCAAGCTCCAAATGAATTCTTCAGTATATCCAATAACTAGTTTAGGTGATATAACACCATATTCATAGAACTCATCTCATATAAATTCTAGGTTTCTTTTTATGAACAACATAAGAGAAAGAAGGAAAACTATTAAAAATAATCAATTTAATTATGTTACATCACGGATAAATTTTTTATTCAGTGTTCTGTGGACCATATGGACTCATCCATTTCATTCTCACATTTAAATACATAAATACAACTCATAACAAACTCATGAAGTGGCCTAAAACTCATGCAAGTGAAAGGCATACGAGAAAATATAGTGTGCAGCCTTGGGTTGGAATTCCAAATTCTGACATGAACTTTGAAAAATTATAACTAATTCTAAAAAAATTAAAATCATGCACACTATACCAGAGGTTGTCTATTGCTACTAGTATTGTCCTCCAATTTTAAAAATTCATATCTCGTTGCTCAAATATCCAATTGGGGTGATCTCAGTGGTCATGGAAAGCTTATTATGTCTAGTTTATACCTGTAAAATTTCATAAGTATTGGACACCATTTGGCCTTTGAATGACATAACCCAAGTTATTGACTATATGAACAGTGTCTGCATCAATTCAGCAAAAAAATACCAATTTTAAAAATTCATAATTAATTCAACAGATCTCCAAATAATCTGATCTTTGGCTTTCAAAAAGCTTTGGATAAGATCTATATGTATGCCAAATTTTATGGGTAAAATCATTCATTTGGTCAGATTTTGACATTGGGTTGCATAATGGTTATTTTTGTGTCATATAAGGGGTCCAAATGGTCCAAAATTGCTTCTAAGACAACCATGGCCAGTTGCATGTGGGAAAGCACCAAAATGGTCTACTAAACTGTCTTAAAGGTACACAAACCTAGATTTCTTAAATTCACTCATCCACCCTAAGATATACACAAGAATGATTATGTCAAGTCTTGCCATTCCATACCCAAATCATGCCACATCATGCATGTTGCACCAAATCTCGTTCATACATAATGCATTTACATATTTACATGTCCTCATAAGGTCATATAACGTATACAATAAGGAGATACATCATATGCCACTCATATGGCTACAAATTGGCATTTTTCCACACTTGGTTGTCAATCTTCATTCTCTAGGCTTGGTGGCTTTTATTCCTTGACTCACTTGGTTCACCTAGACATGTTAGACATGTGGGGAGGAAGGAATGAGATTCTAGGAATCCTAATAGCTCTTCTTCCTTTCAATCACACATAAAGAATGCAAATCTATGTCTAAAAGTGCATGTATGACTATTATGGAACATGTGAGCATTCAAGAATCATTCTTGGCATTTTAAAAAGTCATACATAGCATGTATAGGCTTGCCAAGTAAGTGGATTAGCCTCACCTATTCTCTTTAAGGATTTTAGACTTGCCTCACCCTTTTTCTTAAAGGCCTTAAACTAAACCTTGTTCTTGGGAGACTCTAAGCTTTGTCTCAAGCATTCTTAAGGGTTCTTGGCTCATCCTCACTATGGCTAGAGGGTTCTTAGTTTTACCACA
This sequence comes from Erythrophleum fordii, assembly GCA_032878935.1. Classification (NCBI taxonomy): domain Eukaryota; kingdom Viridiplantae; phylum Streptophyta; class Magnoliopsida; order Fabales; family Fabaceae; genus Erythrophleum; species Erythrophleum fordii. The sequence goes on along the minus strand of JAVQMF010000057.1, from coordinate 12,136,502 downwards.
CTCAAACAAACTAAAGCAAAATAACAAGACATCATTTGAATGCATAAAATAACATTTTGGTACCATGGCATATAAAATCATGCTAGAACACATTTTCATGGCTTAGCACATACATACACACATTCAAAGATAAGACAATATTCATCCATGTATGAGAGAAACGAGAGAGAGCTACCTTTGATACAATACAAATTTTTTCACTTGAATTTGGTTACTATTCCTTAGCCCTAAACACGCAAAAAGGTGGAGATTATTTCTCTTGGCCTAAACACATCATATAAAAGCCAATTATACTCTTGAATCAAATTCTAAAGTCATACATTCACTAGAAAAGCTAGGTAATTCATATGGCTCTTTTATGGTTCCATAATGCACTTAATGAAGCAACCTTAAGAAAATATCATCTTGGCTCCATTCTCTCCATCCAATTATGATTCCTGACTCTATTTAAACCTCTTGGAGTCATCACACAATCAAATTAAGGAATCTAGCTCAGTGTTGCTTCTTTAAGCCATAATATAGGACTTATGATACTATCTCACTATCCATGACTTCTAAAATTTTTTCAAGGTTTTCTCTCATCCTCTTCCATCATATATGACTCAAAAATAAGTTTGAAACAAATTAAAACTACGCCTAGGTGCTCTAACCTCTCTAGGTCGTGGTTATGGAGCATGTGAGCACCAAGTGAGTTTGCTTTGTTTTCTTGATGGAAGATGCATATGAGGAGCCTTCTAGGGGTCTCAAGAGCTCATCCAAACACTCATTTAGGCTTAGGAATTATTGTATCAAATCAGATTTTTAATGGAACACTTGAAACCCTAACTTTGCTATCTTGAAATCTAATGGCTATTTGATTATTTTTTTTGTATATTCTTGTTCTCCTCCCTTATTTTTCTAAGATTCACCCTTTTTTTAGCTAGAAATCTAACTCCTCTTGGCTGGTCCCACAAAGGGCGAAATGGAGAAAAGAAGAGCAAGGGAGATTAAGTTAGAAAATGGCAAAATAACTTGGTTTTCTTAGCTTTTCTTCCTTGTTTCTCACTTTACTTGGCCTTCTCTTCTCAAATCTGAATTTTCCACCTATGTTCTACCCTCATACAGACCCAAAGCTTCAACAAAACCATAGAAAGAAAGAAGGAAAAGAGGAGAAGGAGATTGGTGAAGGAGAAAGTATGAGAAACTATGAAATTCTTACACTTTTTCCAAGGTTTCTCTTTTCGTTCTTCCCTCCATCTTATGTGCCATTCTCCTCTGCTCTTGGTTATGTTTTAGCCCAGAAAATTCATTCATAAGGAGTGGAGCAGAAGTGGGGACGTTTTTATAAGCCTATGGGTTCATTTAAGCAACTTTTAAAATTGTAATTTAGTCCCTCTTCTTAGGTTTATCCATTTGGACTCATTTTAACTCCTTTTTGAAAATTATCTTGTCCATCATAAAATTTGGGTCTTCTAATTCATAAAATGACTTTGGTTTCACCCAAATTGAATTTAAAACCATTCTGAACCATTTGGTCAAAATTTCGATCAGTTGACAGTCGAAATTACTCACCGAAAGGGTTTAAACTATTTTAGGGGTTCCTATGATTTTTTGGACCTTTGAGAACCCCAAAAAGCTCAAAATTCTCATTTAAAAAGTCCTTCTATTATTTTTCTAAAAATTATCCAAAATTATAAAAATGCCATTACATTTCGTTGCATTTTCGTTAAAAGCCATTTGGCTATTCTAGCTCAAGTTTCAGGGCACCTTTGGCCTTGACTCATCATTATTTGAGGTTTAGAATATTATTCTAATTTTATTGGACCTCAAATCACTCTATTTAAGAGACTTCCTTTGTATCTGATGAATTTTGTGCGTTTACAAAGAAACTGTACGTTACGTTTCTCGAGTTTTCCCTCGTTTTCAAAGATCTGAATATTACAAGTGATGAGTATCATAGTGGATAAGCAGTCAAGGATCCTTTGCATGGTTTGAATGGGCCGATGACATAGGCTAAAGCCAAAACAATTAAAGATGTAATACAAAGATTAATTTTAGCTCATTAGGTTAAGAGCATCAATTTGCAAAGCAATACAACAATTGGTAAAATAAGTTTGAAGGAAATTAGGGTTTTTTTTAATTATAAATGGATTACTAATCCTACTTAAGCTAGCAATCCATATTAGTTTAGGCTTTTTTAAATTTTAATCCATTAGTTATTAGGCTTTATTTTGTTGCCATATGTATATGTGCATGAACAATGTTTTTAAAGAGATTTGGATTAATCAAAATGTGAATTTCAAAGAGTGTATATTGCTTTCTCTTAGTTTCATGAACAACTATCAAACATATCAAAAATTTCCATTTATTTGGTGTTCGATTACAACTCCTAACCTTATATCCATAATTAAATACTAATTAAATAATTAATAATATTCACGTGCAAAAGCTATTAAATAATAATAGATATTAAATTATCTAATTAAATAATCAATTCTTTATTAAATGATCAACCATCTAATTGAATCATTATACTCATATCTATCCTAACAAAATATCAACTATGAGTATAACATAGTTTGATACATCTAATTTGAATAAAATTAATCCTGCTCATAATAGCTAAAATATTCCAAATAAAATATTGTGTAACATAAATCTTTTAGTACAATTTGAAATGACATTCTACCATATCAACTTTAACATAAAATAGCTCAACTAAGATATTCATTACACTGCTTCCCTTTACCATACTCCATTTTTCTACCTAGAAATGCCAATTTAGAAAAGTGTAGATGAGATAAAAATTTTAGTAGCTAGTGAAGCTATAAAGTGACATTCTAATAATAAATATAATGCTTTTCACAATTACTTTAGCTCCATAAAACACATATGCATTTCTTAATGCTTTTGCTATATGAACAATCAAAGTATGCAATTTAGTCACTTATGTATCAATATCTTGATTGAATTCGAGGCGTGGAATATGTCATCCTCGTTAATGTTCATCCTATGATTCTTGACAACAAGTAGACTTATCAAAACAAATTATCAATATCACATATTAATTCATTTGAGCATGACCATGCATTTCTTAGTCTCACTCAATCAATGGGCTCACATATATTACTCCTCTTATATAGGAAGGATAAAATCCCAATCATTGCCCTAATGGCCACCCTTGTTAAAGGCAATACAAGACGGTATCCAAGTATTCAACTTTTCATGTAGAAAACTATAGTGACTTTAGGTCAAAGGACTTTCTTCACTATAATCACATGAGAATTGCTAATGACATTTTATAATCTATGTAGCATTCTTGTAGTGAGTTAGCCCAGTACATTTGTTCTTTAGCAATATGCCTATGTATTGACTTGATATCATATATTTATGATTTAAAGTCATTAGTCACTATATATACTAGTCTTGATATATTATTACTATCACATATCGTAATAATACTTGACTAAGAACAATTTAAGAATAATAATTATTTTAGGGATAATTACATATTAAGTTATATTGCATAGATATAAAAAAACAAAATATAATAATTGTATTACCTAAAAAATATGATATAATATATGCTATTACAATCAACTTATAATTGGCTCCTAGGGCATATACCAACAGAATTTTGTAAGATATACAATGGGACCGAAGTTAGCATAATGCATTATGAGTAAGGCTATAAAAGAAAATTTATTAAGTGATGAACAAATTTAGGGCAAATGTTAAGTGAAGAAGAAATTTATTAAGTTATTGGTATGAAAAGAATCTTACCCATGACAAGAAATCCCTTAAAACTTGCAAGGTGGTATGTTAAGTGTAACGACCCTAACTTCTAATAATCATAATTAAGGTTAAGTACGTGATTACTAACCATAAAATTTCAATTAGGGTTGAAAGTCATTACAACTAATTATATTCGAAAAATGTTAGGAAATTTGAACCTTAATGTTATTAGGGTCATTAATTAGGCAACCACAATTATTCAAAAGTGCAAGTGAATTTAATCATTAATAAGGAGCCTTTGATTCTCTCATCTATTAATTCCAACTCATAAAAACCTCTTACAAGTATTTCTAAATCATTCCTTAGTATTACCATAAAAGAAATTAAAGTTTCTAAGTGAATATGAGAAATTGAGCACTTTCGCCACAGCTAAATCCCCTTTCGCCGCGGCCAATTACTCTCGGATTCAAGTCCTTACACCTCTATAAATTTTACGTATTTTGCCGCGGCCAAATACCCCTTTCGCCGCAGCCAAATACCCTCTGGAACAGCCCCAAACTTGTTTCCCAGGCTTAGCCGTGGCCAACATCACTATTCGCTGCAGCCAATTTCTGTCTGTTTTTTTCCCTGGCAGGTTCGCCATATTTGGGCGAGGCCAATTAATTGTTGGCCACGGCTAATTATTCTCTGTTTCTATTTGGCCTAGGCCAATTAAATGTTGGCTGCGGCCAATTCCCTTCTGTTCCTATAACTCCCAAAATTTCATCTCATGCTCTCCAATTCCCCCTCTAGCAACCTTCTAGGCCACTTTAACTTAGTTTGTGAAGATTTAATGTCTTTCTTTCACCTAATCTACTTAACACATCTATCATTACACATTTAAAATTCAAATGTGGATCTTTAACCCTCTAGCTACCATAAACTACTGAGTTCATAGATTAATGACAGCAAATGTATTATGGTCACAAGGTGCATGGGGTCAATGCTTAATGTTCATATAAAATCAAATCACTTATCCATTATTAGCCAATTACAATCATAATGTTCAATTCCATGATAATCAAATTACATATACAATCCCTATACTTGGCAACTCATGATGCAATGCAGCAATGATACAGAACTAACAATTTAGTTACAATACATTTTGTCAAAGCTCCTAAGCCTATGTGCTACCAAACCATTTAATGATCTTCTATTAATTTTCTTCTTACCACTAAGAGGTCCGGTCCCTGAAAATATTAGCCCACAACGGGGTGAGATATACAATCTCAGTAACAAAAGGCAATTTCCATATATATGTACAAGTCAATCAATCCAATGCAATTTCATGTCATCAATACCAGAATCATCAATTTAATTCGCAAATGAACTAGTTGAGCTACCAATGACTACTGTACTATACCAACAATCATACACAACATGTTAATGGCCAATAACACCGGGAGAGGTCCGTCCACGGCACCTACTCCATAATGAGCACAACCAGGGCTTAGTGCATCTGGGGCTTGATCACAACCCGGTGCTCAATCGAAGCACATGCATGGGTGGCAGCCGCACCACAGCTCCACCATGGACTCACAAGGTCCAATCACAATAACAATCAAGTAGTCAACCAGTCATTTAACATTTCAAAATCAAGCATGTGTAACAAATAGCAAATTAACATGAGCATATACATGGAATTAGGAAAATAACCCAGTTACCTCAATGAAGCCAATTACTCTTACCCTAGCTACCATAATAATCCAAATGCATACCAAGCCTATAACAAGCATAATTATCATCATTTCTAATCACAATCAAATATCCAAAGAGTTGAACTACTAATGACAGACTAGAGGTTACTCACCTAATTACCAAGGGATTTAATTTCGGATTCTAACTTTCCCACACCAGAAATTGCCATAGTTCACTCCAATTTCTTAGTAATTTCATGTGAAACCAAAGCCCATATCATAGGTCAACTATAGGGGTCTCAAACTAATAGAAAATGCATCAAAATGGGAAAAAGATACTCACTTAATAACACCCATAGCCTCACCTCCGAAAATCTACCATGGAAGCACCAAAATTCGCATTTCAATCATCAAGCCCAGAAAATTCAGTTTTCCACCATTATCTCCCTGTAATCTCACACAATAACAGAACCCATTATGATAATACATCCTTAGGGCATTTTCCAGCAAAGTGATTCATAAAATGGAAGGGAAAAGCTTACCTAATCCTCCCTCTAACCTCCAAGTTCGAAAATCTTACAAGGAATCACCCAACACCAAATTTCAGATTTGAGAAGAAGATGAAAATGCTCAAACCCAGAAATTAATCAGACCAAAATGAAGAGAAGGATGAGAGGGTCAAGTTATATATAACTCACCTTGGCTAAATCATCCTCTAGGAGTCAAAAATGGAGCTTCCATGTTGGTAGAACCTTAGCCTCCCTTAAACCTCCGAATTTCCTCTCTTGAGTTTCAGCAAAATGAGGAAGAGGCTGAAGAGTTAGGGTTTTAGTTGGGTTTAAGTTGGGTCTAAGATGGGTCATGGGTTGCTCCAAGGTCCAACTCCAAATGGGCTTCATATTTTTGCTTTGTTGGGCTAGCTCTTATGTATTGGGCTGCTGAATTTTAATCAAGTTTGGGCCAAGTTTGAAGAGCTCAAGGATTTGGGTTTGCACAAGGGTTATTAGGCCACTCAGAGGAGCCTATGCAAGGTGGATCTTAGGCCTCTATCATATGGAATTAGATTGGATCTGCAGCTAACTCATTGGGCCTCCATTAGCCTCTTCTTATGATTTCTTAATTTGGGCCTAGATGAAGTTTCTATCCTAATTAATTCTCAAACCCATATTAATAATTCATCTCTCTAAAATCTCCATTCACTTAACTTGCCCAATCATTCCATATTAATTATTCCTAATTAATCTGAATCCATGATTAATACCTTAATTAATTTTTGGGGTGTTACATTAAGTTTCCAAAATTAGATCCTTTTAAGCACTAAAATGTAAGTCTACATTTGATGGCTTTAAAGGTTGAATTTTGGGCTAAAATTTGGCATGAAATTAGAAGACATATAGAAATTTAAACAAGCTAAAGTTGGTATTTTTTGGAGTGCTACAAAATATTTTATGAATTTCTAAACATGGCACAAAAAAATTGCCATGCATAGATTTTTCCCTTGTTTTAGATCTGATCTTCAAAGCTTTTCAAAGATTAAAAGTAATCTTTTAATTCTAAAATTTTTTACAGTAGAAAATACATGTAGAGAGCTTTTTAACAAGTCAAAGTTTGTGAAATTTGGAAGTCCATAGCTTAAGTTATGAATTTTCAAAATTTAAGGCCAATTAAGACAAAATATGCTCTTGGTGTGCCAAGTAGGAGAAAAAGGTCATGGAGAGTGCTAAAAGAGGCTCTATATTAGGTTAATCACTTTATATTAAGGATTTAAAATTGGTTAAGTTATGGTTGACCATTATGTTGCCTAATTTGATGTTTTAGGCTAAGCTAGTGGGACCATTCCACATGGTAGTGGTGAGGTTGAATTAAAGCTAATGAGATGACCAAGTTTGAATAAGTGGTAAGGGCATTGGGTTAAGCATATTTCAAGTGGCTTACTCTTCCTATCCTAATATACATGTTAATTGTTGAGCTTGATATGCATTGTGTGCATTGGTTACTATGTTAACATGTTTTTTTATATGTTTCACATGCTATGTTTGATGGCTAAAGGCTAAGGTAATAAAGGCATAGGGAATGAATGCAATAGTTCTCCCAAAGCCCATCAAAAAGAGCCTAAGCTAAGTTAAGTTTATCATGGCCATGATTGAGAAAGTATAAGTTGAAGTAAGACTCTTTATGATAGTTTTAATGCTTGACGAGTTTGACATTGCATGCTTCCACTTTTCTTGCTTGACTACTCATATGTATATAATTGGTATGGATTTAAGTATTGCTACTGAGATTCTACCTATAATCTCACTTCCTATTCCTAATAACCCATGCCAGGTATTAAAGGAATGAATTATAAGGACAACTAGGAGAATCCAAGGCTATTAGCTTATGAAGTTCAATTTTACTGTATTTTTAGTTATGAAAAATGTAAAGCGTTGTTAGATGTATAATTTAATGTTATGAGCCATTAGCTTATGATTTGTAAATGTGATATTGCCCAAGTATCATATCCCCACATCCTTATATGCAAAGTTAAAGGGGTAGTATTTATAAATACCATAGCATGTGATGTTGAGTTAATGTTAGCTTTCGGTATCATTATACTATATATGTTTTCATTGTTCGTGAGTTGGGTTGAAATTGTGACCATTTAATGGTTTAGATAGTCAAGATTTTAAGGGGAGACTCTGGTAGATTTTATACAAAATTTATATTACTTTGTTTAAGGTCATAATGAATGTATTAAAGCTAAAATATAAGCCTTATATGTGATTATTTAATTATAGGCTAAATTGAAATGCTATGGATTAGAAAGGAGAAAAGATTTGAAGAAGAGACAAAAAAAGGTCTCTTAAAATCTAGCTATTGAACTATACAATATGGGTAATTGTCTGTTATGTGACTATATAAGCTAAGGTGTTATAAAAGCCATGGTCATTCTTCTAGCTCGAGTGCCCATTTTGTCGTTAGGTTGATTTCTAGCCTTTTTCCTACCATTCCTACATATGTATGCACCTATTAAAATGCCAAAACAACCATGGAGAAGGCATGTAAGCCTTTTAATGAAAATCCTAAGTAATAGGTCCCTTAAAAGATTTCATGCAATAATTCATGAGATTAAGCTATTTGCATATCTCTCATAAATTTCTCACCACTATCAAAGCTTAGGCAACATAAAAAGAGTCCCACAATTATCCTTTAGCTACAAAGAGGGTGGGATGGAGTGATTCACTCCTTTGTCAGACAACACAACGATAAGCGGGGGACGTAATCACTGCCTTGCTCCTACTCTTCTCCTTGATACTTTTTTCCATCCTCACTCTTTCCTTCCATGCCTTTCTCCCCTTTAACAAACTCTCTGTTTCTCATAAACTCTCACATTCTCTCTTGGCCCTCCCTTTCTCCCTCTCTTTCATGATTTCTATAGAGTATGTGTGTGAGAATGAATTATAACTAAAAAGGATGGGTTTATATAGAAAAGGGAAAGATAGCTTGGCTTCCTCAAGAAGCCTATTCTTTTTCTCACATTCTTCTTTAAGAACAAATGAGATTGTCAAACAAGCCAAATCATTGACCCAACTTTGACTATGTTAGTCAAGGATTTATGTTATGATTTGCTATACGCTTCAATTATTAAAGTTATTCTAATTGTTGATATAATCATTTTCATATAAAGATCTCTTCTTAAATCTATTATTTTTAATTCAAGAAAAATCATATTTTGGTTTCAAGAAAATTATATTTTAGTTAAAATTGGATTTTAATCTTATATTTTGACCCCTAAATTTTATCAAAGTATTTTTATTATTCAAATATTTTTATTATATTGTTAGGCCTTAAGGGACCAATAAATTCCCTAAAATTTATTTTCTAAGTATTTATTTTATATTACTTATTACTTGTTATTAAAAATTAATCCCAACAATTCTAAATAAATTCTTAATAATTCATAAAAATTTCCAAAAAAATCTTATGAAATTTGTAACACCCCAAAAATTAATTAAGGTGTTAATCATGGATTTAGAGTAATTAAGAATAATTAATAGAGGATAATTGGGCAAGTTAGTGGATAGGAATTTTAGAGAGATAAATTATTAATATGAGTTTGAGAATTAATTGAGATAGAAACTTCATCTAGGCCCAAATTAATAAATCATGATAAGAGGCTAATGGAGGCCTAAGATCTACCTTGTATAGACTCTTATAAGTGGCCCAATTACCCTTGTGCAGACCCAAACCCTTGAGCTCTTCAAACTTGGCCCACACCTAATTAAATTTCAGCAGCCCAATGTATAAGAGTTGGCCCAATAAAATTCTACAGCCCAACATTCTAAAACTGGCCTAACAAGCTAAAATCTGAAGCCCATTTAGAGTTGGACCTTGGAGCAACCCATGACCCAACTTAAACCCAACTAAAACCCTAATGCTACAGTCACTTTTTCATTTTGCTGAAACTCAAGAAGCAAAATTCGGAGATTAAAAGGAAGGCTAGAGTTTGGGGCAAGAATTCCACATTTTCTCACATTTAGAGCAAGATTCAACCAAGATAATAGTTGTACAACTTAATCCTCTCATCTTTCTCTTTAATTTGGTCTGATTAGTTTTTCATTTTGAGTATTTTCACCATACCCAAATTTTGAAATAGAGTTGTTTGGTGTTTTTTTAGAGGAAAATCGTAGGTTGAGGTTAGGGCTGGCATTAGGTAAGTGTAAGCTATCCATTCTAGTGTATTTTCTGCTAGTTTAAGACCCCTATAGTTGATTTATAGTATGGGTGTTAATTATGTACGAATTTACTTAGGAATTTGAGTGATATATTGAAGTTTCTAGTAGAAGACACACTCAATTCGAATTTGGAGATTTGTGGTGATTGGATCAGTGTTATTTAGGTAGTTATTAGCATTTAAATTCCTCGGGTACTTGTTGCTACTGTTAATAATGAATTAGAGTGGTAATTTTCTGATGCTATAGTTATAGGGATTTTTGTATCATTGGTGGTTGTTGTAAATTGTCTACAAGTGAGGTAACCGGGGTTTACATTAATTCCATGCATGTATCTATTTTAATTTCATATTGCTATATATAAATGATTTGAAATGCTGAATGAATTGGTTGGCTATCTATTGTATTATGATTGGACCTTGTGAGTCCATGGTAGAGCTGTGGTGCAGCTGCTACCCATGCATGTGCTTCGATCGGGCACCGGGTAATGATCAAACCCCAGATGCACTGAGCCTTGGTTGTGCTCAATAAGGAGTAGGTGCTATAGATGGGCCTCTCCTAGTGTTAATGACCTTTAACATGTGATAATATGATTGCTAGTATGGGATAGTAATCATGATAACCTAATTGTTTCATTTACTGATATGATTGATATGATTCTGATGTTGATTTTGATTCATACATATATGCTAATTAAACTGGATTATATGATGGAATTGCCTTGGTTACTGAGATTTGTATCTCACCCCATTTTATGGGATTACAATTTCAGGTGAAGGTTCCTCAGGTAAGGATAAGGGCAAGCAAGTGGATGAACATCCATGAGCTGAGGCCTAGTGTGGGAAGCTATACTTGGTCTGAGTGTAATAGGGTAGATGCTAATTTTTGTTAAGTCTTATATAGTATCATCATGTATCTGTATTGCCAAGTGTAGGCTTTCATATTTTGATTACTGAGGATGTATATATTGAGGGGTTAGACCTCATTTTAATTTGGTATTTGATGTATGGATTCATGATATCTGCTTTGAACTTTGTTGACCTATAATATGGCTTATCATTGGAAATGTAACCCTTGAGATATTGATGTGAACCCTTAATGTACGGAACCCCCATTGATTGTGTATTAAAGGATATCTACTGGTAGTTCTTATATTTCTGTTATTGTTACCTTACAAACTTGCTGATAGAGGGTAATTAGAGAAAAGAAATAGGCACATAAGTTTTGAATTGGTAATGGAAGAATAGCTGGGTAAATAAGGTAGATGAATGCCATTGAGCCATATAAAATGAGGGGAAGTGATCCTAGGGTGTCCCTAAGAAGAGAATTAGAGTGTATGGGGCGAAATGTAGGAGATATAGCTATAGGAGGGAGTCACGCCGCGGCTAGGAAGGCCTTGCCACATCCTGAAGAGTGACAGTGGCGAGTGATGCCGCGGCTTGAGAAATCTCGTCGCGGCGCAGAGTGAAAAAATGCCCAGGAGGGTGACAGAATAAAACCTCGCCGCGGTACAAGTTGAGGAAATTAATTAAGGAGGGTACAATAGCAAAACTCACCGCAGTGCCACGTAGGTTGGCCACGGCGCAGATATAACTCGCCGCGGCGAGTCAAGAAAACTACCCAGTGATTCTCGAGAGCAACTTAACCACGGCGCAAAAGGTCTGGGCCGTGGCGCAAAGTTAAAAACTTATTTTTCAAGCTCCAGGACCTAACTTAGCCGTGGCGAGAAGGTTCCAAGTCGTGCCGTAGGTCCCCAAACTCCCACCTTTGACCTAGAAACCCTAGTTTCTTTAATGCTAATGCTAGGAAATGATATAGGAATAATTGTGGGAGGTTTTTGTGTGTTGAAATCGATGGATAGATGAATCACAAACCCTTAATGATGGTACAAACCCTTTTATATATTTTCCCATTTATGGTGGTTTAGTAGATAACCCTAATAACATGAAGGTTTAAATTTCCCTATATTTTCTTAATGTAATTAATTGTAACGACTCCAAACCTTAATCATTATTTATTAATCGTGTATTTAACTATAATTATTGAGATTAGAACTTAGGGTCGTCACAAAATTTATAGTGGTTTTAGTAAATTCCTATGATGTTTTAAACAATATAGTCTCCTAAATTCTTAAGATTTTACTAAGAATTCATATTAAAAAATTTCTAATATTTATATCAACCTTAATTAATTAGATAAGAAACTCAGGAATGTTACAAAAAACACTCATAAATTATATGAACATACTTGTCATGTTAAAGTCATTTTATTCAGTGTAATTTAGACAACTTGTTATGTTAGTTCATTGAATGAGGCTCGATGAATAATAGATGTTAAATGCTTTGGGCCTTCTAGATTAGTGTGTGCTATTGTGTGATTAATACTACTAACATGTCACTTCACATTCTCATGATTTTTCATGTTTGCATGGAGTGCTTTATGGAATGCAAGAAGTCATGGGATATAAAAGGTCATTTGCTAGTCCTTTTAAGTTTTATTTGTTGTGATTCTCTTTATTTGCATGTTGCTTCTCTACTTCATCTTTTGTCTGCCTGCGTGCCACTTCTTCTACTTTGTCTGCATTTACATAGGTTGTTCTTATTCATATGCAATGGCTGCACCTTTTCTTTGTGATTTCAAAAGCATATATCTAAGAATGATCATTACTTGTCTTGAAAGGGCTATAGCTTTCCATTAAATGTCATTTCATTATTGTCTTTTGGTCAGTAAGAAGTGTTTAATTTCAAGCATAGAGCTTATCTGGCATTATATGAGGATGTTCTTGAAAGAGGAGTGTGTTTTTTGTTAGATAGGCATTTTTGTTAGATAATAGCTTCAATTAGGTGGCTTTTTATTAGTTGATTACACAAGTTATATGTAATATTAGCTTTTAAATTGAACTAGAACCGATATGTTAATGAAAAGGGACCTTAATGCAAAATAAATTAAGGACAAATAAAAGTAGGATATTAATTCGAATATCAAGAAAAAGGGTTATAAAATTACTAAAAAAGTAAAAACAAAGCTAAAGTGGTTAAATGGAGTAAACTGATATATCAATGGAAAAACTATAATTTTGAGCAAAATTTTAAAAATTCAAGGAAAAGAGTTGTAAATGCCAAAATTAAGCTTAATAGGATTTTTAAAAATCTTGACAACCACAGGGACTGTGAGAATGATTAAATTCTTGACAGTGTATAGTTTAAAGCGTTGGTTAACTGTAACTTTGACTGAGCTTTTCTAGATTGATTTAAATCCTAAAAATTTTAAAGTAAACATTTTTAATAAATTAAAGAGCCTTAATTTTATTATGGAAAAGATGATTTTAAAAAAAGATACAAGATAAGCTTAAATTGAGGGGTTAAAGTGCAGGCATGTAAATGTAATTTTGAATAAACCCTCCTTTCTCCTTTTATATTAGGTCATACCAGCTACCCTCTATCATTTGCACTGACTTTACACCTCTGAAATAGACCAAGAAAGGCATAGAAGAGAGAGAAGGAAGAAAGAGTAAGAAAGGTAAGAAACTATACATATTTTCACCTCATGCTAGTTAACAATCTTTTTCTCCTCTTCAAGACCTTTCTATTGATGGTTTTGGCTACTTGAAAGAAAGATTTTGGTGGCTAAGCAGTTGAGGAAAAAAAGGAATTTGGAGCAACTAATTGTAGCATAAGAACCTCTCTTTGACAAGCTTTCAAATAAAGTATGATATGAATTAGGAAATTTACTTTTCCTTTAAATTCCATCCCCTTCATGCTTTGGCCTAGAGAGAGAAGACATATAGGGAGTTTGAGTTTGGTTAAAACTTGATAGAGATAAGGTTTTTAAAGGGAGTAGAGTAAGATTATGCAAAAAGAATCATTTAAGAAGCTCTAGTGACCAAATTAGGCCACCTAGGGTTCCAATTTCACCATGGAAGATATAAAAACCTAGAAAGATGTTTTGAATCATCTAATATCAAACTTAAACTAGAAAAGAGCCAAGAACACTCCCAATGTATGAAATTCTCTAAGAAAAATGACAAAACTTGTTTAGGCTTCCAAGATTGCATAGTCTTGGCCTAACATGAGATAGGATACCTAGGGAGTGTTTCCATGAGTTCTAAAGTTTTAAGAGATCCAAATGTAAGCAATAAATACTAATGAAATCATTAGAATGAATTTAGAAGCCCTATGTTGAAAGGTGAAATTTTAGGATTCAGAAGGGTCTAAAGAAACAACTTGGCATTTAACTTGTTTAAATTTGCATGTAATAGCCCTAATGAATTCCATTAAAGTTATATGACTCATATCAAATAAGATTTTGAAGCCTAGAAAAAACATAAAGGGAGTTTGAACTTGGTTAAAACTTGATAAAAATAAGGGTTTTGAAAGGAGTAGAGTAAGATTATGTAAAAAGAATCACTTAAGAAGCCCTCAAGACTAAATTAAGCCACCTAGGGTTCTAATTGTACCATGGAAGACATAAAACCCTAGAAAGATGTTTTGAATCATCTAATACCAAACTTGACCTAAAAAAAAGCAAGTATACTCCAAATGTATCAAATTCCATAAGAAAGATGACAATACTTCTTTAGACTTCTAAAAGTGCATAATCTCGGCCTAGCATGAGATAGGGCACCTTGAGAGTGTTTTCATGAGTTATAAGGTTTTAAGAGGTCTAAATGTAAGCAATAAACACTAATAGAACAACTAAAATGAATTTAGGAGCTCTATTTTGAAAGATGGAATTTTAGAGTTTAAAATGGCCCAAAGAAGCAACTTGACATTTGGCTTGTTTAAACTTGCATATAATGGCCCTAATGAGTTTTATTAGAGTTATATGGCTCTTATCAAGTGAGATTTTGAAATCTACAAAGTGAATTAGAAGAATTGCTACTTAAGGGAGAAAAAGTAGTTCAATTACCAAATTAAGCTCTAATAGACTTATGTGATAGTAATATGAGTTGGAATGTGTCTTGATAAGTTGTTTTATATTATAAATTGATGTATGTGGGCCAAATTAGTCCAAGTCCATTAAATTATGGGTGTCAAGCTGAGAAAGACCAAAGAAAGGAGAAGAGTCAAGTGGGTTAGTAGTAGCTTAAGGCTTCTAACTCCATAAGGTAGCTATCTCTTCCTATCTTGCACATATTTAAGTGTATGAATAATTTAAAATGCTTGTATATTTGATTGTTTGATGATTGCATAAGTTATACTTTGAAATGGCTTTTGTCATGAGTTTTATGCATATATCAAGATATGTTCGGCTTCTAACTCCTTATGACGAGGAATTGAGCGCAGTAACTTTTCCTTAACCTAGAGTTAAGTCTAATTGAACCTAGCTAGTATGTTTTGATGTAATGCTAGATAAGAATTGAAGTTTTATGCTAAAAGTTATATTTGAGTTTCATGATACATATGATTTACATACTTGTATTTCCTCATTTGCATTTATTATACGCATTAATGTGAAATGAGATTTACTACTGAGATTCTCCCAAGAATCTCATCCCATTTATTCCTTACTAACCATAACAAGTACCTTAAGTTAAAAAAAAAAGAATCTGAGAAGAGTTAGAGCGTTAGTAGAGATGTAATATAACCTTTTGATGTAACTATACATTGATGTATATATAAGACACATTAGTAATGAAATATTTTTTAAATGACAAGAATATGTAATGGTAACCCGCGTATAAGCTTAGGAACACACACACACACACATATATATATATATATATGTTATTTTAAAGCATAGTCTTATAAATGGTCCATGTTTTCATCTATGAAAAGTTGCTTGCCTTGTATGTATAATTGGGTGTGAGATGATGAATTTGTAACTAACCATATTTCATGCAATGAGTCTTATAAAAATGAAGTATGAATAGAATAAAATTTGCTTAAGGGAAGATATTGCATATTAAGGACTAAATGGATTACTTTAGAAGCAAAATTTAGTTCAAATAAGTCATAAATTGCATCTTTACATAGCACAAATGACCTAGGTTGGGGCTAAAATTTGGTGAATACCTAGAGGATTTATAGAGCTTTTCAAAAGCTAAAGATGATATTTTCTGAAGTCTATATAATATTTGAGAAATTTTTTAATCTCGTCTAAAATTTTTGTGTTATTTAAGGGACTAAATGGATTTATTTTTACTAAAAATTTGTATAGTATAAAGTTTAGATTATAAAATTTTCATAAACACTTAATTTGCATAAATTGGAGTTATATAGCTAAAGTTATGAATTTTTTAAGTTTAGCTCATATTATGTCAAAAGAGGCCAAAAATAGCTATATGGTTCTCTTATGCAAATGGAGCTTGTCTTATGATCAAATGGGTTAAAACAAATGCGTTTGTAGAGTTTATGGATTAAAATGGCAAGAAAATCAAATTTGGACCTCTAGAAGCTCATCTATCATAGAAATGAGCTAAAAATTACTGCCAAAAGTTTTATAATGGTTGTATTTTTATCGCCTTAAAAAGGAAATGATATGAATTAGTTATATAAAGCACGTTATGACACTATACAATATGTATTAGACTTTGTGGCTCTATGTTATTACACAAGGATAGCTTCATCTTTTTCTTTATTATGCCTTTTTTTTTAACATCAATGAACATGCTAATATTTGTGGTACGATCACTATTGTCAATAGATTTGGTCATTGTCATCTCTTTATTAGAGATTTGATGAGTTCAAGTTCATGTTATGTTTATCAACTTTTCTATGTGCAAAACATTACTGGTCCTTCGCCTTCATTCATTGCTACATCAATGGAATCAATTACATTCCTAGCAATATGAGGAGGCAAAGTAAAGATATTGTTTAGGGTGACGTGATTGTCCTATAGGATTTAACCAGTAGGTTCCATCTAGGTGAGATTCTTTTGAGTTCAATGTCCCAGAAGCTAGTGTTGAAAGGTATTAAGGTGAATCATTGGTTTATTTGAGATCACCTATGCTTTGGATGCTTTTCTATATGCTACTCCTCTACTTGTTATTGCTTCCTTAGCAAGTGCTCCATCCATGGCTTCTTTATCTCCTTCCTCTGAAGAGGTTACTTCACAAAAAGTTTTGTTGAAAAGTGTATAAGTTATCTCATAATTCCTAAGATGATTTAAAGGAAAGACATTTGTGTCATTCTTTGGGAAAGGTCCAGATGAGCTTGTGAATTCCTTAATGGAAAAAATTGTTAAGGAAGCTACATCTAAATACAAAGATTTTGCAAGTCTAACATATAGATAAACTTTTCATAAACATTTTCTAAGATAACTATTTATAGCGTTCCACATAGTTCATCAGTCTCCTATCGATCAAAACATAATTTAAGTCATCTTATGGAAGTTCTATATATATATGTATATTAAAAAGGGAAGGGATTCCATGATTCTTACATTAGTATCCTACAATACTAAGTTTCTTCCATATGATCCCATATTGCAAATATCTACTGTCTCTCCTCATTAACTATAAACTAATTCATAAGAGTTAGCAAATATATACTATCTCTCCTCATTGTTTGACTATCTAGAAGCATTCTTATTGGTGGATAAAGTTCTAACACAATTATGCCATTAAAAGGGAAGATAATAAATAGGATCATGCGAGACTAAAGGCTCAAATAAAATGCTAAAAAAGTGAAAATTACAAAATAGAAGAAAAAGGGCCAGTTTAACCAAAAAGGGAAAAAATCAAGGATTTAAATATTATAAGACTTAACATGAGAAACCCATATCCCTTATTATAATATGATGAAATAAGATTAGTAAATTAACTAGATCATGTTAGATCAATTAACTCCTTGATGGTGTACAAACTAGGCTTCCTGGTAGCGATATTTTAGATTGAACTTTTTTAGATTATTTTAAGTTTTTGAATTCTCTTAGTAGATATTTTAATAAAGAAAAGAGTTTCAAGTTTAGTATAAAGTAGTCAATTTTCAAAAAGAATGAATAATGAGCTCAAATGGAGGACATTAAAAGAAGGGACATAATAGAAATTTTTAAATTGTTAAAAATATCTTTCTTTCTTTCTTTCTTATAATATCACACCACTTTCATCTCTCCTTCATAACTAACTTATTCCAATTCTAAACCAAGTTTCTTATGGCATGAAAGGAAGGAGGAAAGAGAAGGGAAAAGGAAGCAAAATATGTATGTAAACGTGTACAATTTCATCTTTTACTAGTAGAAAACATCTTCTCCTCTTCATGCACTTTCTAATGGTAGTTTTAGTTCCTTGAAAGGGTAAATTTAGTGGTTAACCTCTTGAGGAAAAGAGGATATTTAAAGCAATCAAATATACCACAAGAATCACCATTCAAAAGGTTTTCAAACAAGGTATGCCTTAAGCTAGAAAATTGCTATTCCTTGAGTCTTTATTTTCTCCATGGTTCAACCTAGAGAGAGAGAGGGAGGAGAAGGCATGATCTTGATGAAAATTTGATAGAAACATGGGTTTAGAAGAAAGGCAAGTAAAAATATGCAAAGAAAATTGCATAGGAAGTAATGGAATTCAAGTTGAAGTCACCTAGGGTCCTAAATGAACTATGGAAGTTTTAAAACCCTAGGAAGATGTATTGAACCTTCTAAGTCCATACTTGAACTAGAAAAGAGTGAAAGATATCCTACATCTTCCAAATTCCCTATGAAAATGGCAAAGACTTTATATATGGCATTGATGTGTATGTCTTAGCTGAGGTAAGGATGAGGTACTTAGGGAGTTGTTTCATAAATTCTAAGGTTTTAAATGGTCTATATATGCATATGAATACTAAGGTTTTAGAGTCTTATTTTTGTACATAAAAAGTTAAGGTTCAAAAAGGCTTAAATAAAGCAACTTGATACTAGATATTTTTAATCTTGCATTTGATGGTCTTAATGAGTTCCATTGGAATCATATAGCTCATATGTAGTGAGATCTTAAGGCCTAGAAGTTGAATCATAAGAGTTACCTCTTAAAGCATCTAAAGTGACTTAAGATTATATTTTAAGTTCTAATAGGCATATGTAAGGATGGAATGAGATGGAACAAATTCTAATTAAATGCCTTATATCTAAATTGATATACTTAGGCCAAGCTAGTACAATTACACCTTTATGTATGTATCAACTTGAGAAGGACCAAGGAAAAGAAAAGAGCAAGTAGGTTAATGGTTGATCAAGGTTCCTAATTTCAAAAGGTAGTTTACTTTTCCTTTCTTGCATGCATTCAGATGCATTTGAATTGAAATGCTTTGTGTTAGTTGGTTGATAATTGCATGAGTTATATTTTGAATTGGCTCATTTGTATAAGTTTTTATGCATATATAAGTTAAGCTTTAGCTTCTAGTATAAATGGCAGGGAATTGAGTGCATTAGTTCTTCCCTAGCCCAAAGTTAAGCTTAATGAGTATGTTTTCATGCCATGGATAAATGAGTATAAAAGTTTCATGCCATTTCCATGTTTGAGTTGATTTATGTGCATATGACCTTATATGTTTGTATTTCATCTTTGAATCATCCATTGTATGCATTGAATTAGATTGATAATGGCTACTAAAATATTTCCAAGAATCTCACCCCCTTTATCTCCCACTAATTATAATAGGTGCAACTAGTAGGGAGAAAGAACTAGAGAAGAATTAAAGCTTTAAAAGAAGTAATTAGAATACTTATGATGTACATATTAGTTTGATATATATTATGAGACAAAATAGTAGCAAACCATGGTGTATATGATGATGAATTGTAATAAAAAGTCATGTACACGTATGAGATTATGGAATGATGCCAACTTAATGTATCTATATGTATTTAGAACATGATTTGCCTATTGATATGTCATAAGTTTTATGTGCAAAAATACAAGTGAGATGGTGATTCTTAGAAGCTAGACATATTTCATGTATTGATCATTATGGAAATGATGTATGAATGAATTGAATTTTACTCAAGGTAAGCGATTATATATTAGAGCCCAAGTGGACCATTTTGGAATCAAAATTTAGTCTAATTAAGCCACAAAATATAACCTTATTCTTGATAGTCCAGATGACTTAGTTTGAAGTTGAAATTTGGTAAGTAATTAAAGGACTTATAGATCTTTCTAAAAGCTAAAGTTTGCATTTTTTTTTAGCTTTATAAAATATTTGATGAATTTTTAAAGTTGGCCCCCAAAAACTATCTTATGTAGTTACTATTTATAATGATGTAGCCTCGATTTTTGTGCCTTTTGAGAGGCTAAATGAATTCATTTTAACTTGAAATTTTTATAACGATAAGTTTAGATTATAAGCTTTTCATAGACACCTAATTTGCATAAATTAAAATTTGTATATCTAAAGTTATGACTTTTTAAATTTAAGGCCATATTATGTTTGTAGCCAAAGTAGGCTATATGATTCCTTTATGCAAATGGGACTTGTATCATAGTCATATGGATCAAAGCAAATATGACTATAGGAGTTATTAATTAAAATGGAAAGAAATTCTATTTTTGGCTATCAAAAGTTTATTTGAGATGTTGAATGGTAAAAAATACTGCTACTAAAAGTGTTGTTGTGATAGTTTTATCATATGTGGCATTCAAATGATATGGAAATTACTAAATAAAATAAATTATCACACTTCAATTTATTATACCTCTTGTCATCAACAATTCATTCAAAATGCTTGAAGAACTAATTGATGTTTAGATCCAATCTTATGCAACTCTTTATAATAGCATTCAATCTTTCACTTCCTTGTGTGCTCTATACCCCAAATATGAAAGCTTTCTTCATATGAGACCATGCCTATTTCTATTGTTCCTCAAACTGCCTTTCTTCTTTGTATTAATATATGTGCTTCTTAAAATTAGTTAAAAAATATGATCTGCCTTTCATCAAGTTTCCCATGCTTGATGTCATTTTTTATTAAATGCTAGGTGTATAATCTATATTTTGTATCTAGCATCACCTCTTGTATTACTCTATACATTGGCTTGATCTTGATCAATGAAAATAGTTTGAGACCTTTTTTGTGGCTATGCCTCCAAGCAAGTTTGTAACAGCCATTTAAATGACTATATAGTTTCTTCGTATAACAACACTGCACAAAAAATGACCACTCAATTATAGTGATTGAATTCTAAAAGTAATACGAGTGGTCTATGTTCATGATTTGTACTAAATGTTATGTCTATATAAGCTACATTATCGAAATAAGCATAGTCAAGCAATATTCTTGCATTAACTTAAAAAACATTTATAATATATTCTTATATATCCATGTGATAAGTATGATAAAATAATGAATTTTTTAAGTACTATTCTTAAAAATAATACAATAGGTAACTAATTTTTCCATACACCATTCTTCTTTATCTTTTAGTTTGAAGTAGTTTTTACATCCAACTGAGTGTAGCCAAGATTAGTTCTTCCTCCAACATGCTTATTCATCAACTCAAAAAAGGGTTAAAACCCTGAATCCTTTGCCCAGTCAATCTTGTAAGCTTGGACCTCAGCTACTTTATGTTGTGACGCCAACAAGTGAATTATTTCTAGAAGATGAAGTGGGTGATTATACTCTTTAATAAAAGCGTTGATTTTATATTTCTCATCCACATGTGTAATAGACATTTTTGCTTTACAATTAGTCCTTGTCTCATGCCAAGGTTTAGTATAATATCTGGTTTTCATTAAATAATAGAAACGGGCATGTTTTCAAAGCAAGCCCCCTGAAATGAATTATTTAAGGACCCAAAAAAATTAAGTAATATTTTAGACTCCTAAAAATGAGAATTCTAGGCTCAGACAGAAGAAAAAATAAAGCTAGAATGAATAAACAAAATTTAATGAAAAACTTACGAGATGTAATGGCATTTTCATAATTTTGAGCAAATTTTGGAATTCACATAAGAGGGATTTTTAAATGAAAGTTTTGAGTTCTCCAGAATTCTTAAAGGCTTTGAAAACCATGGGAAACCCTGGGATAGTTAAAACCCCTCCGGTGGATATTTTCTAATGTCGATGTACACGAATTTAATGAATTCATTTGAGAAGGTCTTAGTTCTAATTTGAGTGATTCCAAAGGCATTGTACTAAATTGGGAATCTAAATTTTATAATAGAAAAGATGGTTCTAAAAAAGGAGTTAAAATGAAGTAGAAATGAAAATGCTAAGAACGAAGGGCAAAATAGAAATTTTTCAAAAGTCATTCTTTCTCCACCTATATATATAGGGTGCCCCACTCTCCCACTCACATAACTTCATATTTTTCTGCCCAAAACCAGAGAGGAAACCCTAGGAGAGTGGTGCACAAGAGGAAGAAGAAGAGGAGGAGAAATCAAGGCTTGAAGGTATGGAATTTTGATAGTTTTTCAAGCTTTTTCCTTTCCAAACCTTTTCTCCTCCATACTCCTTTATTTCCTATAATTATAATGAAATTTATAAATCTTTCTTAATGGAGAAATTAAGGGAAAAATTTGGATTTGAAGAGAGGAGACCAAAGAAGACAAGATTCAAGTGAGAAAATAAGGAAAAACAAGGTAATTTCACCTTCCATGATTGTTACTGTAACGAACGTAATTTTTGTAAAATGACGAAATGAGCCGTATAAAAGTAAGTCCTCTGAAATAACCTAGATAATGTCCCAAAAAAATTTGATTGAGTCCTAGACTCCTAAAAATGATAATTCTATGCTTAAACGGAAAGAAAAACGAAGTTAGGATAGAGAAATAATTTGCGACAAAAACTGACGAAACGTAATGGCATTTTCATAAATAAGTGTAACTTTTGGAAAAATATATAGAAGGACTTTTTAAATGAAAGTTTTGAGTTGCCCAAGGTTTTCAGAGGCCCTAAAAACTATGGAAAGCCTTGGGACTGGTAAAGCCCCTCCAGTGTATGTTTTTCAATGTTAGTTGACCCAAATTTTGACCGATTTGTCCAGTAAGGTTTTAGCTCCAAATTGAGTGATTCCAAAGGCATTTTATTAAATTAGGAACCTAAATTTTATGATGGAAAAGATGGTTCCTAAAAAAAACTAAAATGAAACTGAAACGAAGTTGCTATTACGGAAGGGCAAAATTAGAATTTATGGTTTCTTGAATGTTCTAAAGAGTTCCACACTTTTCTCCCTTATTCTCCTCTTTAATAAGCACGGCCCTTTCTACCTAAAATATAGAAAATCTTTAGCTCTCTTAGGTGCACAAGAAGGAGGAGAAAAAGAGGAAGAAAGACAAGGAGAAACTAGGTAATTTCATGGAATTTCCTACTCCATCTTCCTCCAATCTTGTTCTCCTCTCTTCCTCCTTTCTTTCCACGCATTTTTTGAATGATTTGGTTCTATTTTGAGGTCAGACCAAGGAGGGAAATTTCGTGTTTGGAGAAGAGAAGCCAACCAAGGGAAGAAACATCCAAGAAATGAAGCAAAAACAAAGTAAAATCTCATTCCTATGGTAGCCTCTTCTTGTCCCTTCTTCTTGTATGTTTCGGCCAACCTAGGATGGGATAGGAGGGGCTAGATTTTGGGTAGAACCAAGAAAGAAACCTAGGAAAAAGAGTGTAAGGATTAAGAATATTGCAAGAAATTCAAGTAGAAACCAAAGGAAAACAAGTTAGAAAAGTGTAGTGCTTTCTAGGGTTTTGCAAAATCTGATTTTGTGTGAATATTTCCTTAGCTATTTGAATGTTCCTTTGAGCTCTTAAGACCTCTAGAAAGCCTTCCAAGTGGCTCTCCTATCAAGGAAAAATCACAAAGTCCATGAACCTCCATTATGGTGCATAGTTCAGCCAAGCTAGGTTCATTAGGCTAACGAATGTTTTAATTTGTTCTAGCCTTGGTTTAAGACCTTATATGATGTTAGAAGATGGGACAAACCATTGGAAAAAATTTAGGAGTCATAGGTTGAGAGATGGGACAATGGTGTCCATAATAGTGCCTTATGAAGTAACTTGGTTTTCCAATGGTGCAATTGAATTGGTGATGGCTCCAAGGACCTTAAATGAGTCTAAGAAGTCTAAAAATAATAAGAGAATGGAGCCTAGCACTTGAATGATATGAATTGCTTCAATAGGCCATTTATGGAACCAATATGTCCATTATGGAACCAAATATGTGATAAGCTTTAGTTTAATGTCTTGGCTTGCTTCAAGGATGTGATTGTGTGTTATTTGTGATGTCTAGGTCAAGAGAACCTTAGTCCACCTAAGTGCTCTTGTGAGACCAAGGAGGGGAAGAAAATTACAAAGTGAGCTTGCATAAATTAAAAGGTAGCTCTCCACCTCATTTTCTTTGCATTCTTGTATGCATATGTATGTCTTAGTGTGCTTGCATGCATTCTTGATGCTTGATAACATGCCACTTGATCCTTGTTGTGCATTGGTACCAATGTGTTGTCTTGAATGACTATGGATGTGGAAAGAGCTCATAAGGGTGAGGTGATGCCAAAAGTCTCATGGCATAGGTGAGCCAAGGCCAAAAGTCCCTTGAATGGGTGAAGATAGGTCAAAAGTCTCTAAGCTAAGAGTGAGGCAAATCCAAAAGTCCTAGAAATGGGGTGAGGCTAAACCAAAAGCCCCTAGAGCATGAAAGTGGTCTTGACATGTGAATGTGGCATGAAATGAGATTTATTGCACACTTTATGCTTATATAGTTATGAATTTGATGTATGTATGCCTTGAATGTGGTATGAATGGGTGTGTGAGCTATTGAGATTCTTGGAATCTTATTCCCTTTTCCCCCTCACCCTTGAATTGTCTAGGTGGTATTCCAAGTCAAGGAGATGCAAGCCAAGGACATTGAACATCTTTATTTTGGTGTATTATGTACTTTATGTAGTGGTTGAAGGTCAAAGTAATGATGCATGTAATGTTTTTGTGATGTAAGACCATAAACAAGTGTAAAATGATGTATGAATATGATGTAGACTTTATATGACACTAAATTAATGGAATTGTGCAAATTGGCTCTTTGATGGTTTGATGTAACTATGCACAAATGGATGTTGAGAGACTAAAATGAGATGTATGAGGTTTAGGATCAATTGGGCAGTCTCTACCAGTCATATTTGTGCTTTGAAACTTGCTTAAAGGGTGCCAAACTCAAGAAGAGGCCATTTGGTGCAAAGTGACTCTTGATAGGAAGCAAAAATAACCATTTCATGAGACTATGTCACTTTTTGTCCAAATGAGCTCTTCTTGGTCTAAAATTTGGCAATCTTTTGGAGGTATGTGGAATATTTAGCAAATTATCGAAGTTGAAACTTTTTTTGGTTTTCGTCCTTGGTACTGTAGCACTGGTCCGAAATTAAACTTTGTCACTCATGGGGCAAATGATGTCCAATTGCCACAAAATTTTATACAAAGAAATTAGACACTCCCAATGACTTGTTCCAACTAAAAGCACCTCATTTGGAGGTCTAGAGGGAGAGATACGATTTTTCAAAGATTCAATCTAGTGTCAGGTGTCCAACCAGACCTTAGTCATTATTTGATCGAAATTCAGGGTTTGGGCGAGCTTGAACTGGTCTAGAGTTATTTTTTTGCTCTAGCTAACATCTTTAGCTTTCCAGATTAGTATCATTCACTCGACTTGGAATTTTTTGGAATTAATAAAACATTTTTTAAATTTATATCAGTAAACTGTAACAGCATTAGGACCCAGTCCAACCTCCAGACCATGTCACATGTCAAACATTCGGTGTGTGGGATGTTATGACTTGTACCTATTTTTAGCATAAAGTAGACATCCCAAGCGTTCCAAAATGACTAAGATTATATGATTTCAATTTTTTTATATTTACTTATGATTTTCCAAAGTTTTAGACAGAATAGTGGCAAATCTGGCCAAAATTCAATGAGTTCAATTCATGCTCCATTTCGGTTTCCTTGAGTTATGAGCAAGATTTTGTGATGCAAATGGGTTGTAATAGTGAAATTAAATATGAGGATGCATGGTATGAACCTACACAGTCCACGTGTCACTGATTTAAAATTTTTAAGTATGACGCAATGCGATTAAATCTATTATTGTTGGTTCCTTTTCCATGTACTCCTATGAAAATGATGATAGGGAGCTTATGAATGCCATGAATGGGGTTAGATATATCTGGTATTACAGTTACCCTTTAGTCCTCTCCTCCCAATGGTTTGTCCCACTTAAGAAGTTATAGGAGAGCATGATTTTTAGGCAGAACCAAGGGTTATTCTTTGAAAAAAGGGTGTGGAGAATAAAAATATGTAAAAAGAATTAACAAATAATCATAGAAATTTAAGATGTAAATTCTAGGGTTTCATATATTTCTTGCAAAATCTGACTTGGTACCTTAATTTTTATTCCTAAATGAGAGTTTAAATGAGCTCCTAAGATCCCTAGAAGTCTCCCTACGTGCTTCCTCCATCAAGAAAACAAACCAAAGTCCATAAAGGCCAAATTCCTCCATTGTCTTGGCCTAAAAGGGTTTGAATACCTAGGGATAGTTTTAATTTGTTCTAAGCCCATTTTTTAGTCATATATGATGTGTGAAGAAGTGGAGGCCTTGGGAAAAATTTAGAAACCATAGAAAGTGAGTTGGGCTTATATGTTCCATAATATAACCTAAAGAAGTAACATATAGTTAGGCTCTTTATTTTAATTATGTGATGACTCCAAGAGGCTTAAAAGGAGTTAAGAATTATATTTGAAGGGAAAGAATGGAGCTTAAAAATTTATTTTATGGGTGTTGCTTCATTAGGTGCATTCTTGGAATCATAAAAGGGTTAATAGATAAAGTTAATGTGTAAGGAAGTTGTTTGGCCTTAGAATTAATTCCATGAACCTAATTGGCTTTCATAAATTGTATTTAGGTCAAGAGAAGTCATTCCCACACCTTTGTGTGTGTGAGGCAGAGGAAGGGAGAGGAAGTTCAAGAGAAAAAGTGCGTGCTTGCTTCCAAGGTAGCTCACTTCTCCTTCTCTCATGCATAAATGTATGCTTGACTTGTCTTTGAATGTGTGTGTGTATATTTTAAGCCATGAAAAGTATTCTAGTATGATTTCATATGCCATGGTACCGTAATGATCCATTATATTTTCAAATAATGTTTATTATGTGTGCTTTGGTTTGCTTGAGTGTGGTGAAGCCAAAAACCCTTGGCCATGGTGAAGATGAGCCAAAAACCCTTAAGATTGGTTGAGACAAAGTAAAGAGTTTCCTAAAAGTGAGGTTAACTCCCAAGAGTAAGGTTGAGTCCAAGAACCTCTTAAAGAATGGGTGAGGCAAGTCTAAAATCCATAAGTGAATGGATGAGGTTAATCCACTTACTTGGCAAGCCTTTGTATGCTATATATGACTTGCTCAAATGTTGAAAAAGTTTCTTGAATGATTGCACATGTCAATATGCCTATGCATACATTTGTGAGACTTGTTTTGCATCTTTTAGGTATGATTGAAAAGGAGATGAGCTATTAGGATTCTTTGAATCTCATTCCCTCCACTCTAATGTTCTAACATGCTAAGTGGACCAAACGAATAAGGAAATGGGAGCCAACCACATGAGAGATGAGAGCTTGACATCAAAGTGCATAAATTTTGTTCTTTAAGACCACATAGATAGCAAATGATGTAATCTATGTATATGTCCTATGATGTTATGAATATGTATAATTATGTTAATGTATCATGTATAAATGAAAGCCAAGGTTGTATGTATAGAAATGCTCATTTTGGACATGTAATGGCAAGATTGCATTATGGAAATGTATGTGTAAATGGAAGTGGAGTGGCCAGATTGAGATGCATAAGGTTTTGGACCATTTGGGCAATTTATATAAGTCATATTCATGCTTTTAACTTGCCCAAGAGGTGCCAAACATCAAGGGGAGTGATTTGGATACTTTGGTATCTTATATGGAGCAAAAATTTATCATATTAGAAACCTAAACCCTTTTTGTCCAAATGAGTTCTTCTTTATTTGAAACTTGGCATGCAATTAGAGCCTATTGAGAGCTTTTTGGAAAGCTAAAGTTCAGAATTTTTGGAGGTTTATGTAATATTTGATGAATTTTCAAATTTGGAAAAAATTTTAATTTTGGTCAGGTTACTGTTCATACTGGTCTGAAAATGAATTCTATCACTTAGGGGCCAAATGATGTCCAATTGCCATAAAATTTTGTAGAGATAAACTATACATTCCCAGTGACTTGTACCAACTAGAAGCACCTCATTTAGATGTCTAGAGAAGAAGATATGAATTTTTAAAGTTTCTACTTAGTATTAGGCATTCAGACTGACCTTAGGTATTGTTTGATTAATTTTTTATGCCTGAACATGCCTAACTAGTCTGGAGTTATTTTTCCCCTCTAGTTAACATCTGTAGCTCTTCAAATTGAATCATTTACATGGATTGAATTTTTGTAAAATTAATTGGACATTTTTTAAATTTGTAGCAGAAACTTGTGATAGTACCAATAGCTAGCCAGACCTTTGCACCCTTTCGAATATCAATTGTCTTTTGTGTTGTGTTTCATGGCCTGGCCTTATTTTTAGTATAAATTATACATGTGTAGCTTTCCAAAATAGTAAAGAATGTATGATTTTGATTTTTTTAGAACTAGTTATGATTCTCCAAAGTTTGTGACAAAGAAAAGAAAATTCTGGTTGAAATTGCATTCATGAATTTTATGTATCCCTTGCCATACACAAGCTCTAGGCCAATTCTAGGGATGAAAATGAGTTGTATCTATATAATTGAATATGAGAATGTGATGTATAAGCTCACATAGTCCACGTGACACCAAACAAAAAATTTATATGTGACGCAATGTTAAAATATTCACTTTTAATACCATTTTTCTTGCCTCTTATGTGAATTGCTTGATATAAGGCATAGAGATAGCATGAAATGAGCTACAAAATTATGATGTTACATTTGGTGATTATAAATTTGCGACCTTTTTTTACAACAAATGTATCTAGTTAAAACGATGGAGTTATCTTTCTCATTCTTGATCTTATTATATTTCCTTGCTCCAAATCCAATTCTCTCAGCATAAGCAATCCAAAAGTTTCATGCTTCTTCTAAACTGTCAAATTCCAACCCTAGTTTAGGGGTCAAATCAACATCCATATTTTAATTCCTAAATAATAATAATAATAATAATAATAATAATAATAATAATAATAATAATAATAAAACCTTAGTATAAGAACTTCTTAACATGAAAAATATCATGCAAAACTTAAAGGTAACAAGAATATCATGCTATTGCTAGAAACAACAACAAAACTTACTATAAGAACTATAATGGCAATTAAACTTCAAACAAATTATTCAAAGCAAATTATTGCAATAAACCTTAATGTTTAAAAATTATATTAGTTATTATATTAAATCAAATATTCAGTAATAAGATAAGTGTGACTTAGCTAACACAGCTAACATGTACTAAGCTTAAGATTTATTTTTACCTTGACTCAGTCACATAATCGAGTAAGTTGGATTCAATCTAACAAAGACTACTTGATAAATAAAACACATATAGATTTCCTTGCTTTGTTTTTTTCTTGTTCTTTTTACTTATTTTCTCAAGCTCGTCATTATTAATCATAATCTTGCACCTTATTATATCAACAGTAACTTCTTGCGCTTATCATTTGTACCTTGATGCTTATTATAGCAACATCTAGCACTTTTGTAATGCCTTTTAGAATTACTCATTTTTAATAAATTTTTTAACTTATTTATTTTCAATGAATAATTCTAATTAATTTATATCTAATTACCTATTTCCTCTTAATCATTCCTTTACGGTAAAAATTCTTTATTATGTGTCAACTAACTTATATAGCTTAGCAGAGTATGAAATATAAGGGAAATTAACTACTATTAATGCATATTGTTAAAAAGTTCGGTAATAGGGGAGTGGGGTTATCATACAAACAAACCAAAAAATATCACTGGAGATTTAGTTTAAACTACCCTAAGTATATCCCTAGGTAACCAAAAAAACTACCAAAGTTAGTCTCTTATTTACAAAAAAGAACAGTGTCAGCAATTAAGCCTTTATTCATGGAAATGAAGAAGGTAACCCTCCCATGGGAAAAAGGGGATTCTCCTCTCCCGTTGCCATAAATATGACTAGTATTGCTTGAACGTCTCATCACAAAATATTATATTGATGTTATAATGACGAACATCCATCCCCCTATCGGGAACTGGATCCATTCGGCTTGAAACTTTAAGGTCACTATGTAAATGGGCATCTAAAAACACAAATCACAATAAAGTGAGAAATAGTTTTTTCAGTAACATAAATAGGATTAATATAAAATAATAACTATGAAGAAACATCAAGTATTAATTTAATAAATAGCAAATAATATAAATGGAATATTCTAACATAAAATAATTTTCATAACAATATAAACAAAGAGTAATATATATTATTTCATAATATTTAGGATAAATACAAAATAACATAAATGAAGAATACTAGAGGATTTCATGTGATTATATATATAGATCATAACATATAAATTTCAAGATTTCTAATATATTAATAAAAACATGCTTTAAAAATAGATATTAGCAGATTTAGAATTTACATATAACAACAAAATATGCATGAGTGGAAAAAACAATATAGCAATAGTAAGTGTTATTCAACTTGACCAATAAGCCTCGAAGACTATTAGGCTCAATACTCAGATCATGTTATACTGGCATTGGTAAGCTCAATACCTAAACCCTATTGCACTGCCATGACTTGGTAGGCTCACCCCTACTTCCTTTACTGAGGCGTCCCCCAGTGGACACCTAAAGAAAGTCATAGAATATTACAATAATATGTCATCTAAACTATCATATAATCAAGACATAATAGATATATTTGGGAAAGAACTGTTTTTCACAACTTTGTGCATAATTAAATAATCCCAATAATATAATAGCACACTGGAGTTTAGGAAAGTTTAAAATTAAACATTAAAATTATCTTTCTGCTTTTCTAAGTCCAGATTTGTCCTAGAGCCCACTTAGTGTCCAAAATAGTCCATAAATTAAGATCTAATGTCAAGGTATAGTGTAGTCATAAAAGGCTTGTTCAAGTACACAAGAGGCTTAATAAGGTCTAATAAGTCCAAATAAGTCTAAAATATTCGAATAGTCTTCACCAGTCCTACTTAATTATTTTAAATGTTTTAAGTATTTTTTAATCAAAATTTGACATTTAGCACAACAACAACTATTTAGTGCCAACTCTAATACATACAGGACTAATCTCTTAATTAAGGCAATTCTACCATGATTCACTCCAACTAGTTTTTTACCAAATAACTCATAGCTATTCAAACATGAAATCAAGAAACATATTTACGGAGCAAATATTTACCATTTATTTAATAATTAACATAACACTTCATAACATTCTAACTTGCACAAAAGAACTCCAAAAATTATAAAATAAATATCAGCATATAGAACATACTAGGCCATACAAATCATCCAAAATACATCAAATAATACCATTAAAAGTTTTAAAAAGTTCATGGTCAACACTTTCTCCCAAAAAGTTAGATTTTTATATAGTTATCCATAATACATCAAAATTTTATCATAGGCTTTTTATTTTAGTGTAAATTAACCTAATTTAGTTGGATTTTAGAAAATTCTTCCCTAAGTATCTCAAGTGGTCTTAGCTGAGCCTATGTGTGAGTGTGTATGGGTGGAATTTGCATGTTTTCTTGCTAAAAAATGACTATTTATACATAATTAAGGTAGATAAATGAAAACCTCATACCAATTTCTACAAAATCATGAGATTTCTCAAGCTTGCACAAAGATGGAATTCAAAGAACAATTGGCCATAATCTTCATAAAAATCAGGATTATATTAACTGTTCTCTCCTTTAAGCTTTCTTTCATCATTCTTCCATTTACTCTCTCTTCAATTTCTTCTATGGCTTCTTAAAATTCAAAGCTGCACAACTTATAGAAAAGTCACCAAAATTTAAGAATTTTCTTGAATTATATGAATCCATTAGCTACATATGTAAATTCTTCATCTTTTCTTAACATGGATTCATGAGACAATAAAAATTCCCAATTTCTTCTTGCCATGGCTAAAACTCAAGGGAGGAGAGAAAAGAAAATTAATGGAGAAAAATAGAAGAAAAACTAAGAAGAAGAGAATTTATCTATGTTATCTTGAATCTGTGGTGTTGTTTTTCCTCTGGTTTCTTTTTCCTTCTCCTTTTTCCTTTCTTCCTCCTCCTCTTGGGTCGTGGCTCTCCTTCCTGTTTTCTCTCTTGTCTCGGGCGAATGGGTGTGTGTGTGTTTGTGTATGGAGGTGAAATGAAGTGTGTGTATATTATATAAGTTGTACTTTTAAATGGATGGTTAAGATTTAAAGTTATTTTATGTTGTCAAATCTAAGCCATTAAATTAAATAGATAGTTAAGATTTAATCTTGAAATTGGAGATTAGATATAAGCCTTTGGATTAGATGGAGGGTTGTGGTTTAATCTTTAAAAGTAAAAAGAATCTAGACCATTAGATTGCTTCAACAATTGAGATTGCATCTTGATTTAAAGATAAATATTAGCCGTTAGATTTAATTGTAATTAAATTTTAACTATGGTTACTTTCCTTAGTTTTGGTGAAAATTATTGTAATGATTATTTGCATTTATGGTAGCTAAAGTCAGCAGTGATGTTATCTGACATAAGTAGCGACATCAATGGCAACTTTTTGTAAAATGTTTGATCATAATCTTTTATTGAAATTTGCTAACATAAGCATCATCATCACTCCACAAGATGTGTAATTTCTAGAAAACTCCCCTACACATGATGCCACATCATCACTTTCCATGCATATGGTGCCACATCATCACTTTTCCATGCATATGGTGTCACATCATCATCTTTCCAACTAAATTCTATGAAAATGTTACCATTTTGCCAATTTATCTTTTTGTAGGTTCTTTGTAATATTTTATTTTGCCTGTGTCTTTTGAGTTCTCTACTATATTTTAATATTATTTGGGCTAATGTAGATCCTACTTAAGTTCTTTAGTTATATATTTTATTATTATTTACTTTTTTAATATTTTATTTTTTAAAGTCTAAATAATCATTTTGCTCTTAGTGGAAAGATAACATACAAGTACCTCTATTCATTTTTCATTTGTACCTCTATTTTAATCTCATATCTCTAGATTTTGTCACCACTGTCTGGTAGATCTTTCTGAGCTGAATCTCTTGAAGCAGTTAACTCGAGCTGTGGGGCTTAGTTTGTTTTTGTATAAGTTTTTAATTGTTTGGGGCTAGTTTTGGTTCTAACAATATTAAAATTTTATGGAATGAATTTTATAATTTTTTGCACAATATCTCCTAACTCATGATATATCATGCCAGTTCTTCATTGTTTACTCTTCCTACAAAATTATCAAAGTTTGTTTTGGTATAAATGACGATTTTGCCCTTGGACTCCCAAACCCCTCTAAAACTTTAAAAGTTCCTATGGGATTTTTTCATCTCATACTTCTCATATACGAAGTTATTTTATTCAATTTTATCTTATTAAAACTTAATAAATTTATTTCATAAAATACTAAATAATTAAACAATCTTAATTTTTAAGAATATTACAACTTTAACTTCTCATCTTATTATAGCATAATCAAATTCTAAATTCTTTATAATAGATCACATGATATTTATTGTAATCATATTATTAACTTAGTTCTATACTGCACTTGCAACTTTACTCTTATATAATTTTAAATATTTCTCTTAAAACCTGACAATACAAGATTATTTTCTTTTTGGTGTAACTATGGCCAAAAAAAAATATTTCTTGAATTGAGTGGCTATACATTAGCTAATTCATTGAGTATTTGAGTTTAATTAGTTGAATTGAGTAGTTGATGGCTTTTTTAAAGAAGAATGATATTATTAGTAATC
The DNA here is from genome assembly GCA_032878935.1 of Erythrophleum fordii. Classification (NCBI taxonomy): domain Eukaryota; kingdom Viridiplantae; phylum Streptophyta; class Magnoliopsida; order Fabales; family Fabaceae; genus Erythrophleum; species Erythrophleum fordii. The sequence goes on along the minus strand of JAVQMF010000057.1, from coordinate 12,102,502 downwards.
TAATCATATAATTTTTTTTAATTTTTACAAAAGCTTTGTCTTTTTTAAAGAAACCTTATGCCGTATGTAATCATTTATCAACAAGTGGAAAGTAAAAAACCTTAATTCTAAAACATTCAAGTATAATATGAATGACAACATGCTTCCCCGTGCTAATGATGTCCACTGACAGATGAATGGCACATAACCTGAAGAAAAAGAATTCCGTCTATATGAAGTGCAAATAAAAACAAAACAACAACTAGAAAAGAGAAAATGATTGATTGTCTAGATCATGAAAACCCTACCTTAGGACTGACGTTTCTTGCGTGGAAAACCAAACTTTTTCCTGTCACGTATGAACAAAATCGGAGGAAGAAGAAAGCAAATGATGAAACACACATCTAAGGGTGCATTTGGAATGTTGGAAACGTGAGTTGTGTGTCTTTTAAGTGGACGGTTGAGATTGCTAAAATGAATAGACTGAATTATCTGAAATTTTGACAGATTATATAACCCCAAATGTATTATTTTTATTCGATGAAGAAGTGCGTTTTTAGTAAATGGTTCAGATCCCTTGCATGAAAGGTAATGTTTGGCACGCCATGTGCAGCGAAGAACGACGTCGTTTTGTCATGTCCAGCCAATCATAACCTTTCATGCGAATTATAATTCATTTTCTTCTCTCAGCTTCTGCAAAGGGAAGGGGAGAACGTCACTGGGAAAGTCACCCAACTTTGCGTTGTTGCCGCTCGGCCCCCGTCGGATTCACTGAGGCAGAACCTCTCGGTTTGATCGAGAGAGGTAAGAGTTCGAAACCACTCCCCTGTTCGAAGCTTTATTCTCCTTTCTCACTTCTAATCCGTGGAAGATGTCATTTGATTGCTGGTTTCACTTGGAGTAATGGGTTTGCTGCTTGAACTCTTGCTTTAACCCGCAATATTTGCTTTCGTAGGTAAGATGTGATATTTTTTCTTTTCCCCGGGGGGGGGGGGGGGGGTTTCGAGATCTTATTTGGTGAAATGGGTTGAGTTTGGGTCTTTTGATCTCTTGAATCGCTACCGATTATTATTTTTCCTGCTGATGGCACTACTGATGTGAAATGGGAATGTGAGTGTGGTGCTTCTGGTGGGCTTGCGTTAGTTGTATGTTGCTGAGCTGTTATGTTTGTCATCTTTTTCTATGAGTTCTCGTATCTAAATGTGGTTCTCTGCCTGGTGGATTCGAGATAGAAGGAAGGACGTTCTGTGGTGGGTTTTTTTACTTTTCATGGTGGGTTTCTTTTGGATGTTTCTGATATATAATGGAGGCTGAATCTTGCTGGGATACTAAGTGCTGAATCCCTAAATTTTTATACCAGAAATTAAATTTGAGATAGAATAAAGGGCATATTTTCGTTGCATAGGTTGTGTGTTTATTTAGCATTCTACCAGGCTCTTTTTTGAGACCTGGGAAATAGATGTCCCTCCCTTTGTCATCACTAGCTGTGAGACCTTGTCTTCTCATGACAGAAATTAATTCTGCTTGTGAAGACATAAACGCTGAATTTTCAATGAGTTGTGTAAATGTGGTTTATTCTATGCTTGGGATATGGATTTATGTAAGAGATATTTCAGTTTTTGGGTTTTCTTGTGAAACATAGCCTGTTTTCGTGTTTTTAAAAGTAAAGAATCTATTGTTGCTATCATCTTTCTACAAGCTTCTTGGATTTCCTCTCAATGATCAGCAGTTTACTCAATGTCAAACCATTCTATTGCTTCAGAAATTATAGCTTTTTTAAGCTCTTTCACTGAAAGTTAATATGGCTTTTGGTGGTATTCAAAGTTTGGAGACATTCCAAATTAATAAGTCTTAATTTGGTTTGATTTCAGTGTACTTGTTAAGTATAAGTGTATATTTTCATGAATTGATTTTGGTGCTTGTTTGGTGAAATGCAATTATTATCGAAAGAGCACATGTTTTTTAGATTGTAGCTTGCATCATACAGAAATAAACACAACACACAGTGAGAGTACTAAGTAACAAGACTTTAAGAATTGATGGAGGAGAAACATGCCTTGAAATGAATGCATTTTGTTTAAAAAGTTAACTTCATTGACAAAATGTAAGTTATAGGGGTTTTTGCGATATATATCAAATGTTTGAAGAATTGGATGATATTTTTAAAATAAAAAGGGTATCAAGTATAATTTAACTAAAGGCTAGTGTAATTTACTCAAACATTTATGAACATGTTGTTTATGTTGTGCAGAAAGTTGAAACAAGGTTTTAACAATAGAGGAAAGCTTCATCTAAAGAAAAGGGTTTTGGCAGGGTTGGTGAGAGAGTCCAGCTGACTCTCAATGGGGAAGGAGAGTGATCTCTGGGATGATTCTGCTCTCATCAATGCCTTCGACCAGGCTATCTCTACTTACAAGGTTCTCAACCTTCTGATACATGCATATTTCAATATCACTCCTCAATTTGATGTATTTTTTTTCATCATAATTATTTTCCTAGTTTTAAGGTTCAATTAAGTCTGGGATTTCTGCATAGTTCTATTCATTTACTGCCAGTATCAGTTGGTAAAGGCAGTGGAAGCATGGAATCCTCAATCTTGTTTGTTGTTAAAGGCTCGAAGTATGTCTCATCTCTAGATCATGCTTCTCAAGTTCAACATAAAGCACTCACAACTTCATCTCAGCCTGCGAATTACCATTGTGTAGTATATGATATGTCTACCTATCACGCAATTAATGGATGCATCATGCATGGCTAATGGGCAACTGTAGTTCCACATGTTGTGTGAGAAATTGAATATTTGGTTATTGTATGGAATTTATAAATTTTTTGTGATATTGATTTTGACTTTGATTTTAATTGGGGTGGCTTTTTAGTATTTCATCTCATTGTGAACCCTCCTACAGATAATGCATAGCAGCAAAAACAAAGATAGCTCAGCTGAGACAAAGCAAGTGACTGGCAGCATTGGAGAAATTGAATCTAACAATGACTCTGAAAATCTTGAGACTAGAAGGTAATGTGTATTCCATTATGCCTTCTCTCTCCACTCAGGTGCCTCATATGAGGTACAAGAACTGAATGTTAACATTTTATAACCTTTAGATTTGCTAAATATCTAAATTTGTTATGATGCATAAAATATTTCAGAGTTTTGTGTTAGATATATTATGTATACTCTTAGTTGATTCTTTGGTGTTTTTGGCTAATTTTCCTTTGATTAATTTATAACAACTGCTAATTTTCGATTGAAAAACTTGGGAAATCAAATGGGAAGTCAACTGTCTGTGTATGGAGAGACTAGAGAGGTGGTTGGGGGATGGGTGAGAAATTGAAGGTGGGGCAAGTTGAAGGTTCGTAGAAAGCATGTATTGTCTATATAAGAAAGAAGACTTTTAATTTATGCCTTATAGTTTTCTTGTAAGGTCAAATAGAATAAACCTCAAAACTGTTAACACATTCTGGTATGTGTCCATTGGAGGTGTGTAAGAAATTCCAAGAACTTGACACCCTTCAATGTGTGACTGATCCATTTTTTATAGTTGTACTGTAAAGCAGATCCTCTTTTCTTGCCAAAATCCTTTTTCTAATCCTATACAAGATACCAAAGTTTTTGAATAAGCTTATGATTTCCATTTTCTTTCAATATGATCATTTTGGTGCCTACATAACTGATCATCCTCAGTTTATCTGATGGGAAAAATTTAGTGCAGCTAGAACCATCCCCTTCTAGTTAAATGTCTAGATGTTCTTGCCAAAAAGTTTTACAAGAAAAGGTATCTTTTAAGGATTATTGATTTCAATGCTCAGAAAAGATGGTCTTGCAGCTTACAATTAAACAGCTTTAGGTTTTTGTTCTTGTTATAAATGCGATGTTTTAAAAAAAAAATATTTTATACCTAGTATATCTTTTTTGAGTTGATCTGTAATAATAATCTGGGCATCATTGTTAATATTTTATATTTTTCATCATCTCTTGTGCTTTATTAAACGCAGGGATGCTGGTGAGGAAAGCAGCATTCCAGCTAATGCACCTGATTCAGGAGAGACTTGTGATGCTTCATACTTGGAAGAAAATTATCATGCAGGTTCACAAGTAGCCCAACCTTGTCTGGACTCATTAGTTGGTCCAAACATTAGAGACTCACTAGATGCACGTAACAGTTATTCACATACACAAGGTGTGGATGACTATAATCGATTAGTTGGCCAGTACTATGAACTTGAGGAACAGAGGCAGAAGATTTTAGAGCAACTTAATCAATATGGTGGATGGAATTACCAATATATGGCTTCTGCTTCTAATTCTGGTGTACCATATTTGAATTCCCAGGATTGTTCAACATCTGCATGCCATGTTTCTGATCCAAATGTACTATGTTCATGTTGCCCATGTTGTAGTCAATGTTTGTTGCTTCCATGTACATCAGTACCTGGTTGTTCTTTGGGTGGAACATCTGTTGGCAAACCTTGTAATGATTATTCTGTGACAAAGTGGCCTGAAAAGTCATTTCCTTATGAAGATGATAAAATCCTCAAAACGGCAATGGGAGTTGCTGAGAGGGCAATGTCTACCATTAAAACAACCATTTCTGGTGATTCTGATAAAAAAGAAGGTAAGCGTGGCTGCCCAAAGTAGACAGTTGCTTGAACATCATGGTTGCTGAAAGTTGATTGAATTAATTATTAATGAAGTTGTCCATTTTGTTATTTTTTTCTATTGTATCTTTATAGTTCCTTCATTCTTATGTGACTTTTTGAGATGAACACTGGAGCCATTTTGTTGCAGCAGTGAAAAAGCAATTTCAAGAAAGTGCCAAATTCGAATTTTCAAGCAAATTGAGTCAAAAGCGAGAAATATTTGATTATCCTAAAGAAAAATCTACTTCTGGCCTTGTAAAACCCATAATAAATGCTCCTATCTTCAGTTATATCTTTTGATATTCCTTGGAAATTGAAGCCTATAATTCTTTATTGGACTTCTGTATGTGTTTTGTGCACTTCTAGTTGTAGCTCTGTAGGGCCTTTGAATAATAAACTGTGGAGAGCATGTGTGGAAGCATGCTGTAGTTGCTTAAATTGATAAATGAAGACATTATTTCCGTTTATATAGTTTCTATAACAAGTCATCATTACCTTAATGAATAAAACCATGCTGTCAGCTGTCTCTGTGTCTGTTGGATTGAATTCTTAATGTTGTGCACGCCGTATTGCCTCTCCGTTCTTTGGTTCAGTTGGTTGGTAAAAGTGTACAAGTTATTGAATTCTTGACTCTTATGTGGTTTGTACATTTGTTTAAGTGGCTTTTCTTAACTACTATGATACTATCTAGATATTTTAGAGGTTCTCATAATACACTGCCTAATTGTATTGGGTTTTTTTTTGTGTTGGGGGGGGGGGCTAGTCCTAATTGTATTTTCTTTATTTATGCTTTTTCGTTGCTCTTCAGAGAAACAGAGAAACCACTCTGAACCGGATCAACATAATGGCTTGGAAACGGATCTTACTGTTGTTTTGAATGCTTGGTATTCTGCTGGCTTCTACACTGGAAAGTATGTCTTTACTGTTTGCCAAAGTTTTATTTTTGATAGCAGAACTTCAATTCAATTTTCATACAAGAACTTTTTGTAATTTATATATATTAGGTTATTGATGAGAATTTTTACTTTCATTTTGTAAGATAGTTATCTACATCATGATGATGTTAAGTAGCATTTCTTGTTAATGTAACTCACTAATTATACATTTTAGTCAAGATCACTTGTAATTTTTGGTTACCTTATTTAACACAGAGGTCTTGCTAGATTATGTCTTGATATGCAATCTTGCCTTTGTCAAGTTAGTGTAAGATACCTTTATTACATTTGATTTTGCAATGATGAATATAGATCATTGATACATAAGTGCGCACAAGCGCACACAGACATCTGGGGTGCTAATCTTCTCTGATGATCATTGATTTCTAATTGCTTTCCCAATGAGCTATTAAAAGATTCAAAATTAAATGTACTTATGCTGTTATTTTTGTTGGCAAAGTTTATGTATGATTCTCAATTTATAGGGTCTCAATCTCAAATTTTTTCCTATGCAGCACTACCATACATGATCGTACAATACTGTAACACTACATCTGTTTGTGTGTGTTGTGGGGAAAATGACATTTGAGTTGTAGATGCACTTGTGCATTTAATTGTATAACATTTGATTGGATCAAATTATTTAGTGTTGCTATATCAAAATTTTCTTCACATTTAGTGGTGAAATGGTTATGACTCCAAAAGTTACTGGGTTTGCACATCATAGGTGAGCCTTTTCGGACCATCTGGAACTATTTATGTTGTTTCCTCTAAATCCTCTCCTTTTTCCTTGTGTAGTGGTTGGAACTCTGATGATAATGTAACTCAATAGTTGTTTAAATTGATCAAGTCAATTGTTTTTCTATTTGAATGCTCAGATATTGCAGCTTTCATCATGAAAACAGGTTCCTCACTGAACAATCTGTTGCAAACAGAAGACAGGGATAATCATCCCCCCCTCAAACTTCCCGTGAAGGGCAAAAGGATTGTAATACAAAATTTGTAGTGTCAAGTGATTATTATGAGTTTACGTGCTTTCACAATCAAAGAGAATGTTTTTTATTTTAAGGCAGATGTTTTTTGCATTATTTACTTCTGACATGAAAATGTATTGCCTGAATTTGGTGGTGAATTTCATAGACCTCGAAATGCATAGATCATTTAGCTTAGTTTGCCGGCCCTTTCATTTTCGTTAATGAATGCCCTTCCAGTTTGGAATATTGTTAAATATATCCCTTTGAGCTCTCAATTGACTCGATCAAGCTTTTGGGTTTGAAGAAAACTTATACACAGTTTATGACGTGTTCTTTGTTTTCTTTTTTTAATTTTTAAATCAAATTATAACTAGGGGATTTAAGAAAATAAAAAAGAAGTCTAGGATGTGGTATTTAGAAAAAATTGACGTTTTATTAAATTTAAGGGCAAGAAGTTTTTATGTAAGTTCAGCTTAATAGTATTATTTAATTTAGAAAGGAGAGGAATGTTTGCTTGGATGATATAAAAAGAAAAGAAATATAAAAAATAGAAAATGATTTTTGTGTTTTTATTTTAAAGTTATTTGATAGTTCAAATAATAATTTAATATATAGAATAATGATTACCAAGGCATAGTGAATATCATGCAAATTATAAAAAGAAAATGCCAAGGCCTTTGTTGAGTGAGAAATTGAATATTAAGTCACTAGTTATGTTCCAAAAGTGTAAATAAATATATATAATGTCTTGAATAAAACATGAATTATATTCAGAATTTTATTTGTTTATAATCTTTTACATGATTTTAAGACGATGGAAAAGATTGACAACAAATTAAATCACCATACCTGAATATTATATCCATGGGTGTTTTTTTTGTTGGTTGAAAATAGAAAATGAGACATCCATAATGAATTTAATGTCTTCTATTTTATTAAGCCTTTAAAGTCGTAGGCGCAATGAGGTATGGGCTTCTATATACCTTTAGATTTTCTTTGGCCGCCAAATTAGAAGCTCAAATTTTGTTATTTTAATATAATATCCTATTACGTCCTCCACAAAAGTGGTGAGTCTCATTTTCGTTTTAGAGAAAAAATTATCTATTTTGGACCTCCATGGAAGATATTGGGTTTTTAACACGAACACTTTTCAAATAAAAACTTATTACTCTAAAACATAGTCGCAAAAACTTGTTACCTGTATACTTAATTCTTTTTTTAAGAGTTGCGGCCTAACTTAGGCCACGACCTTTAAAAGTATTTTTTTTATATTAACAGTCGTGGTTGATGTTTGGCTGCAACCCTTAAACATTTTTTTAAAATTTTTTTAAAGCAAGTCATGATCTATAGAAGGTTGTGACTTTAAAATTTGGTCCTTGATAAAACTAGTGTGTTAGCTTTTAGAACATGGACCAACGTGATCCACATCCTAGAGGCTAACAGTGAGTAATCTTCAATACTAAAGACTACTCACTGACGAAAAGGTGAGAAAATTTTGCAAAAAAGCAAAAAAATTTGTTGAAAAAAGTAGAAGCGACATCCTTGTTGCATTATAAAACTATGCTTGCTTCTTTCAACTCCTTGCATCAAAAACATATTTGCAAAGCTCTTTAGTTTCTTTTCTAATTTTAACAATAGCATTTTTTTGGGTATGCTAATCACACTATGTAGAGTTGTAAGTTTCATCATGTGCTTCATTTGTAGCATAGTGGGACAGAAGAAAATTTTGAGATTTTTTAGTTTTTTTTTGGGTTAAATATTGATGTGTAGAAAAAGATTGGATTTTTTGTTTGTTTAATTTTTATTTAATCTTTTTTAATATTTGTTAATATATTTAGTACTCTCACCTTTTATAGTTTACATTTAAAGATATTTGATAATTTTTATATATTCAAGAGAAAAATTATTTTGTGGTCCAACAAAAAAAAAACTATAGATCAACTCTGTTTGTTGATTAACAATTTTTTTATAGGTAAGAAACAAATTTTCTTATAATGTATCATCTTCATATTCATATAGTTAATTTGCTGTGTTTATATTGTTTATCTTTTAGCATTTAATTGAAAAAAAGTAATTTGAATATGTAGTTGCAGTAATATAAAGTTTGTTTTGTAACATATTATTTCTTCTTGTTCTATTGATATTAGGATATTTTATTTTGTTTTTTGTATGTTAGAAATAAAATTTTTTTTAGACTTTTTAACCATCAAAATTAATAAAAAAGCACATTAACATTTACATATATTATATATATTTTATAAATATATAATGTACAAAATGAAGACATAATTATATAATTGGAATAAATGTATATTAGAAAAATATGAAAAAAATAATTAAATGTATTTTGATAAATATAATGTAAGAAAATATTTATTTGTTAATAAAATGGTGAAATAACTAACTTTATATCTGAAATAAATTAATAAATATGTAGAATAAAAAGGCATAGATATATATATATGACTTATATATAAGTAAATATATTGTAATAGATATATAAAATAAATAAATAAATAAAATATAATTACATATATATATATATATATTTTACTTAGGTACTATATAATAATTTATTTGTTATATGTATATATATATATATTTATATAGATATTTATAAAATATGTATTATATAAATATATATAATATACAAAATAAATATATAATTATATACCTATTTGTAATAAATGAAAAAATATATATTATATAAAAGTATATATAAGTAAATATAGTGGAGTAAGAAAAAATATTTTTAAAGATACATATAATTAAAATTTTAGTATAAATAAAGACATATAAAATTGATAAATTAAAATATAATTATATATATATATATATTTATTTATTTACATACTATATAATAATTTATCTATTATATATATTTTTATATAGATATTTATAAAAAATATATTATATAAATATAAGTAATATAAAAAATAAAAAATATAATTATATAATTTAAATAAGTGTGTAATGTAGAAATGTAAAAATATAGTTGAATGTAACTTAATAAATGTAATTTTAAAAATTAATTATTTATGAATAAGATGTTAATATAACTAATAATGTATTTAAAAGTAAATATTAAAGATATAATATAATAAATATCTATAAATATATGCTATAGAATTATAAATACATAAATATAATGTAATAAATATAATGAGGAAAACATGTAATTAAAATTTTGGGAATAACTAAATACATATGTAAAATAAATAAATTATTATATAGTTATATAAAATCTTTATGCATACGTGATATAAGATTTTTTCTATTAGGTGTATATATATACTTATTGACATATGATTGCACATATATATTGCACTCAAATTATGTTTATTAAATTATGTTGAATGATATATTTATATTAGTTAGTTAAACATCTATTTAACTATGTTTTTTGTATGTAGAATATATTAGATTCTTTTTTCACATACTATTACACAAATTCTGTAACACCATAATTATATAACTCATTATTCTTTGTCCAAGTTCATTTCCAAGAATTTTACAAGTTTTCAAGGAAAGAGCATTAAAAATAATGAATAAATTTGCGTTGTATAGAGGATAAAATATTCATTTGGCGTCCTGTGGACCGTATGAACTTACTCAACTCATTCTCATATTTAATTACACAATTGCAACTCAAAATAAGCTCACAAAGTGGCCAAGAACTCGTGCAAGTGGATGGAACACATGAAATTCAAGAGTTCAGCTTCAGCCAGAAAATTTAATTTATTATCATAAATTTTAAAAAATTATAACTAATTTTAGAAAAATCAAAATCATGCATTCTTTACTATTCTAGAAAGCTACACATGTCTACTTTATGTTAAAAATATCCAGATCTCAACAGAGGCTGCTAGCCATAAAAAATTGATAGAACAATACCAAAGGTCAACTGTCATCCTTGGTACTTACTTTAAATTTCAAAAATTCATATCTCTCTGCTCAGAGGTCCAATTGGGGTGATCTCCATGGCTATAAAAAGCTTATCATATCTAGTTTATGGCTGTTTCATGAGCATCGGATATCATTTGACCCACGAATCATACAGTCCAGGTTTCTCACCATATAAACAATACCTGTATCAGTTTAGCAGAAAAATGCCAATTTAAAAAAATCATAATTAATTCCACAGAGTTCCAAATAATCTAGTCTTTAGCTTTCCAAAAAGTTCTAGATAAGATTTATATGTGTGCCAAATTTTATGGGCAAATTCGTTTATTTGGTCAAATCTTGACATTGGGTTACAAATTGGTCACTTTTGTGCCCTATAAGGGGTCCAAATGGTTCATATTGAGTTCCAAGGCCACCATGACTACTTGAGCACTTGGGAATGTACCAAAATGACATTCTAAACTTGTCTCAAAGGTGAAGAAACCTAGAATTTGAAAACTCACTCTTTCACCCCATACTATACATAAGATTACACAAGGTTAGTCTTGCTATTCCTTACCCAAATTGCACTACATCATGCATATAACATTAAATCTCATTTGTACATAATACATTAGTATAATTACACGTGTTCATGAGGTGATAGGACATATACAATAATGGATTACAATATTTGCCACTCATATGTCCATAAAGAAGCAAAATCAAGGCACTTTGTTGTCATACTCTCATCTTCCAACTTGTTGGCTTCCATTGCCTTGTTTACTTGGTCCACTTAACATGTTAGGACATTGGAGAGGAGGGAATGAGATTCAAAGAATCCTAATAGCTCATCTCTCATTTCAATTATACATAAAATATGCAATTCAAGTCCCAAGAATGCATGCATAAGTACAAAGAACAATATGAACATTCAAGAAACATTCTTGGCACATGAGTAAGTCATACAAAGCATCCATAGGCTTGCCAAGTAAGTAGATTAGTCTCACTCATTCACTTATGGATTTTTGACTTGCCTCACCCATTTTATTTAGGAGGTTTTGGCTTAACCTCACTCTTGGGAGACACTTTGCTTGGTCTCAACCATTTCTACGGGTTCTTGGCTCATCCTCATCATAGCTAAGAGTTCTTAGCTTCTCTACACTCAAGTAAACCCATGCAAACATATTAGGCATCATTTGAAAACATAATGCATCATCATAGTACCATGGAATAAGAGCTTATGCTAGAATACTTTTCATAGCTTAAAACATACATATACACATTTAAAGACAAGTTAAGCATATATCATGCATTAGAGAAGGAGGAGTGAGTTATCTTTGTTGCAACCACATACTTTTCCTCTTGAAACAATGCTCCCTTCCTCGGCCTCAGCCACACAAAGGTGTGGGATTGGTTTCTCTTGGCCTAAACACAATATATGGAAGCCAATTAGGTTCTTGGAATCAATTCTAAGGCTATACATCTTCCTTAAACATTAACTTAGTCTAATAACCCCTTTATGGTTCAAAAAAAAAAAATACACCTAATGAAGCAACACTCATCAAATGAGTTCTAGGTCTATTCTTTCCTTTCATATATGATTCTTGACTCCTTTTAAACCTCTTGGAGTCATCACACAATTAAAATAAAGAGTCAAACTACATGTTGCTTCCTTAGGTCATATTATGGAATATATAAGGCTATCTCACTTTCTATGGTTTCTAAATTTTTCTCAAGGTTTTCCCTCATCTTCACTCATCATATATAACTCAAAAATGGATTTGGAATAAATTAAAACTATCCCTAGGTACTCTAACTATGCTAGGCCGTGGCTGTGGAGCAATAGGATACCAATAGAGTTTGCTTTGTTTTCTTAATAGAAGGTGCATATGAAGAGCCTTCTAGGGATCTTAGGAGCTCATTTAAACATTCATTTAGGCCTAGGGATCATGGTATTAAATCAGATTTTACAAAGAACACCTAAAACCCTAACTTTGCTATCTTGATTTTCCATGGTTCTTTTGTTGTTTTCCTTACATGTTCTTATTCTCCTGCCTTAAATTCCTAAGATTCATCCTTGATTTAGCTAGAAATTCAACTCCTTAGGGTTGGCCATATGTAGGTCAAACCAAGAAGAAAGGGGAGAAGAAGTAGCTACCATGGGATGGAGATTTTACCTTATTTTTTCTTGTTTTCTTACTTGATTCTTTCTTTCTTTAACCTCCTCTCTTCAAATCCGAATTTTTTTCTCTATTCTTCCCTCAAAATAGACCCAATAACTTCAATAAAACTATAGGAAAGAAGGGGGATTGGAGAAGAAGAAGTTTGCTAAAGAGAAAGTATGAAAAAACCTAAGAATTTCATACCTTTTGCCTTATCTTTCTCCTCCCTTTTCTTCTCCTTCTTGTGTGTCTCACCCTTAGGGTTCTTCCTCTGATTTAGAGCAGAAAAAATTGTGGCTAAGTGAATAAGGAGGTGGGGCGTGACACCTATGTATAGGGAGGTTAAGAAAGACCTTTTAAAAATTTCAATTTTGTACTTTCGTCTTGGCATTTTCGTTTCTAGTTTGTTTTAGCTTCTTTTTTAGAACCATCTTTTCCATTATAAAATTTAGGTTCCCAATTTAGTAAAATACCTTTGGAATCACTCAAATCGGAGCTAAAACCTTCTCGAACAAATCCGTCAAAATTCGGGTCCAATGATATTTGAAAATATCCACCAGAGGGGTTTTAAGTATCCCAGGACTTCCCATGATTTTCAGGGCCTTTAAGAACCCCGAGAACTCAAAATTTTCATTTAAAAAGGCCTCCTATGTGAATTCCAAAATTTGCTCAAAATTACAAAAATACCATTATGTTTCGTCAACCTTTCGTTTAATTTCATTTCTTCATTCTAGCTCCGTTTTTCTTTCCGTCTCAGCTTAGAATTCTCATTTTTAGGAGTCTAGAATGTTACTTAAATTTTTTGGGACCTTAATTAACTCATTTCAGGAGACTTACTTTGAAAATGTACTTGTTTTCGTTGTTTAATGAAAACGAATAGTACAAATTCCATGATAGAAATAATAATGAGTTTGAGAAAGAAAATTATATGCATCTATGCAAATAGAAAAAATTATGATAGCGAGGAAGGTACAATATTTGTACGTAATAGACGCAAAATATTAAAAGTTGAGTTAGACGTTACTCTTAACGACTGGAAGAAGGTAATGGGGGAAAAGTTATAGTTAATTTGAAATCAATTTGGGGTTATGCTAATATATATTTACCCTCATTCCTATAATCTTGCAGGGTACTTGGCGTGAAATTTAGAGGATGATTCCGATGTCAAAACGATGTGAGAAGCCACTAGAAATCTCCAAATAGAAATTTTCAAACTAATTGAATGCACCAGATATATATGTGCATATATCAACTATTGATATAGATGTGAATGTTGCCCAGGTTGAGGTTTATAAAATGGAGCCAAAGTGGTTAAATGAAGGAAATTGACGTACTAGTTAAAAAATCGTAATTTTGAGCCAAATTCTAGAAATTCAAGAAGAAGAGTTTTAAATGCCAAAATTAAACTCACTAAAGTTTTCTACTGTCCTGAAAACCATATAACAATTAGAATGAATAAATCCCTAACAATGTATGGTTTAGGACATCAATTGACTATAATTTTGAATTTTTTTATGATTGTTTTGAATCCTAAAAATTTCAAAGTATTTTTAATAAGTTAAAGAGTCTAAATTTTCATATGGAAAAGAATGTTTCTTAAAAGAATTTAAAATGAGCTCAAATAGAAAGGGTAAGGTTTTGGAATGTAAATAAAATTTTTAAAAGGTTTTAAAATATTTTCTTTGATTTATTTTAACGCCACATCAATCTTTCTTCTTCCTCAAATTGACTTGCCTTAGCTTTGAGCCAACATAAATATGGCATGAGAAATATGAAGAAAGAGAAGAGAAAGAAGCAAGAAAATAAGTAAGAAAAAGCCCCTATTTTGTGTAACTTTAGTTATGAAATTTATTCCTTTTATTAAGAGCTTCAATTTGGTGGTTTCAAATTTTGTTTTATAGGTATTTTGGTTGCCACCAAGAGGGAAGAAAGTTCTCTTTTCAAAATTTCAAATGGGGGAAATCAAAAAGCCCGAAACAAGTTTTGAATTGAGGCATATATTGCTATATTTCAAGCTTTAATTTTTTAAATTCTTATCATACCATCATATCATATGCATCTATTTTATATCATATTCATCATTTGATAGCAATTGCAATATTCACAACTTCAGCAGTGGAATTACTTGTTACTAAAAGCCTTAAATAATTCAATTATACACAAACAATGATTTTCATCACTTCATTCTTCAAATTCATGCTAAACAAGTTTGGTATACTCAAGATAGCTCATAGAGACATAACAACTTTATATGTTTGGTCATATGCATATTTTGAGCCATTTGACACATATTAGGGACTAGACTTTAAAAATTTATAATTTGAGCTACATAAGTCCAATTAATGCAAATTATGTGTCTTTAAAAGGCTTGTAATGAGAGCTATCTATTGTAAAAATTTTAGGTCAAAATGAGTCCACTTGGTCCTTCAAAAACCCAAAAATCCGAGATTGCACCATATGAATAGTACACTACAGAATTCTGCATAATTCAACCAATTTCAAAAATTTATAAAATATTTTATAGAGCTCCAAAAATTATGATCTTTGACTCTGGGGAAAGCTCTCAATGTCCTCTAATTGTTTGTCAAATTTCAACCTAAAACTTATTTGGGTTATCAAGAATTGAGGGATATTTTTATAGCTCAAATAGACCTAATTTTTGGTTCTAATTGGTACCAAATGAGCATTAAAATGTCATTTCTTTTTTGGTACAAGTTTTGTAACACCCCAAAAAAAATTAATAATAATTATTTGGAAATTATGAAATTATTAAGAGAGACTTAAGAAAAATTATGAGGAAATAGGAACCTTAAGAAAAACGACAAATTTGAATATCTTAACATAATAGTTCTTAATTAGACCATTTTGGGGAAAGTAAAATGATATTTATGGATTTAAATGTAGTTTGGGCTTATGATTAGGTTATGTATGCTAAGAACATTAATAAAAGCCCAATCTTATTCTTATAAGGGCCCAATTTCATCTTAATATTACCCAACTATACTCTTATGGAAGCCTAACCCATTTTGAACCTGATTAACCTATAGGTCATGGCCCGACATGTTAAGCATTAGCTCACTTGGAATAATGGGCCAATTGGATAGGCCCATTTGCACTAAAACCTTAAGAAGCCTTCTCCCCACCCATTTGGCTGCTAAGGCATTCATTTTCTATAGAGCAAGAAGAAGAAATTCGCATGGTAAGAGAGGGGCCGGGGTTTCTCAATATTTTGGCTCAGATTTGCACTCTTGGAGGGAGATTTAGCCAAGGTAAGTTAATAAAACTTAATCCTCTCATCTTCTTCTACATTTTGGTCCAATTGGTTCCTTGTTTGGTGGAGATTCACTCATACCCTTGTTTTAAAATGTGTGTTCATGATGTGTTATTACAAGATTTTCGAAGTTAGAAGCTAGATGGACAATTGAATAAGTATTTTCCTTCCATTTTGTATATTATTTTCCTAGAAAATGTCCCCAAGGATTGATTTTCATAATGGGTTTTACTATTGTGTGAAATTACAAGGAGATGAATGTGAAATATTGAAGTTTCTGGGCTTAGGTAAGTATTAGAATGTCCTATGGTGTGTTCTTAGTAGTTGAGGCTCAACCCAATCCATTTGACCTCTTAAGTGTATGGGTAAGTGTTTCCCCTTCTCTTGGGAGGTGTATGTGCTACATTTCCATCTTCTGGATTAACTTTTGGTGCATGCCTTGTACATGTGCGAAAAATGGAGGAGTGGGAAGTGAACCATTGTAAGTTTTGATGTCTTAACCTTAAATTGGTGCAGTAGACCTTTAGGAAGTTTGGGTAAGTAATTTTTAATGAATTCTTGTTAAAATTAATCAGTAGATAGGAAAAATTTCTTGCTAATGATTATACTTATCTTAGGCTTAGTATGCTTTGGATCATGGTGGTAGATAGAAGAAGAGTAATTGGGCTTCATTGAGGTAATCGGGGTTAATTTTCTAATTTTATGTATATGCTCATTTTAAACTGATACTTGTTGTATATGTATAATTTTGAATGCTGAATGAATGGTTAACTATGTGATGACCTTAACTTCTAATCATTGCAATTAAGGTTAAATACACGATCAACAATCATAAATCTAGATTAAAAGTTATTACGAGTAATTACATTCTAAAAATGTAAGAAAATTTGAACCTTAATGTTATTAGAGTCATCAACAAAGTATTCATGTACACAAGGGAAAAAAAACACTCATTTATAAGCCTTTAATTCTATTACCCGTTAATTCTAACTCACAAGAATCTTCTACCAATGTTTCTAAGTCATCCTTTGAGGTTACTATAAGAAAAATCAAGGTTTCTAGGTTAGAATGAGAATTTGGGACCCTTAGCTGCAGCTAAATATCTTTGCGCCGCAGCTAATTCCTCTTGGGTTCACCCTTGTATCATTATAGATTTCGCCGCAGTGAGTTAGAGCTTTGCCGCAGCCAGCCTACATGGTGCTGTGGTATGGAGACCTCCTAAAACCTACCTTATTCGCCTCTCATTATTGGCCGCTGCCAATTCCCCCTTTTGCCGTGACTAATTCTTGGACTTCTATCACATTAAATCAAATTGGGCCCTCCCTAGGTGCTCTCTTTTGGGCCAAGAATCACTATAGGAAGTTGGGTATGCGTCTAAAATTCTTGGACCTCTGTTAATTTCTAACCATGGCATATTTAATTTAATTTGGGCCTAAATGGGGTTTCTAACTCAATTAAATCTCAAACTTATATTAATAATTTATCTCTCTAAAATTTTCATTAACTTAACTTGCCCAATTAGTCCATATTAATTATTCTTAATTAACCCAAACCCATGATTAATACCTTAATTAATTTTGGGGTGTTACAGACTATCTATTATGTTGTGATTAGACCTTGTAATTCTACGGTAGAGTTGTGGTGTGGCTGCCACCTATGCATTGTGCTTCGATTGGGTACTGGGTTGTGATCAGACCCCTAAATGCACTAAACCTAAGTTATGCTCATTGGGGGAGTTGGTGTCGTGGATAGGTCTCTCTTAGTGTTATTAGCTATTAACATATTGTATATGATTATTGGTATGAGACAGTAGTCATTAGTAGCTCAACTAGTTCAATTACTAATTGAATTGATAATTCTAGTATTTGATGATATAAAAATATATTTTGTTTATTAATCCGTACATATATATGGAATTTACCTCTTGTTACTGGGATTGCATATCTCACCCTAGTTATGGGCTAATATTTTCAAGGACTAGACCTCCTAATGGCAAGGAGAAATTAATGGAAGCCTAATGTATGGTTTGGTAGCACATAGGTTTGGCTTACAAAATTTGATAGAACAATAACACTAGTCACTGATGCATCCTGCAGCTGAATTCAAACTTAAAAAATGCATATCTCCCTCTACAGAGCTCTAAATGAGGTGCTCTTAGTGGCTATGGAAAGCTTATGATGTCTACTTAATGTTTGTAAAATTTCATGAGCATTGGATTTCATTTTGCCCCTAAAAGATAGTGAAAAGCAAACTGATCATATAAATAGTAACTAGGACAATTCTGCATAATTTAGCCAATTTTGAAAATTCATAATAAATTTTTTAGAGCCTAAAAAATAGTGTTTTCTAGCTCTGTGAAAAGCTTTAGATGAGACCTATATTCATGCCAAATTTCATGCGCTAAATCGTCCATTTGGTCAGTTTGTGGTTCAACTCAAAATTATGTCAATTTTGGAACTACAAAGGGGTCAAAATTGCACCAAATGGTCTTCTAACCATTCCATAGCCATTTGAATACATCCAAAAGCATAAACACAGCCTATAAGAGCATTCCAAATGGTCCAAATCATCAACATCTTAAAATCACTATCCTAGTTATTCTTACATACATGGACATCAAAGTATAAGGATGTCAAAAACTCATATAACCATTCATTTGGTTCCAAATTCCATTCATATATCATAATTACATACTTTTATACATACTCAAGTGTTTACATCTTATATACATCATATAATTACAAACTTTGACATCAAAACACATAGATTTCTATCTTATTGTCAAAGTCCTATTCTTCAAGAAGCTTGGCTCCCATTTCTTACTCCACTTGGCTCACCTAGACATGGTTAGATATAATATAGGAAAAAGTGAGATTCAAAGAATCCCAATAGCTCTTTACCCTTTCAAATATACATATATGATGCATTGTCATGTCATAAAATGCAAGCATGTTATAAAAGCTTATAATAAACATAAACATATATGAGCATATTTCTATATTATATAAACTCATACAAACCAAACATAGGCTTTAAAAGATATTGCTCTAGCCTCACCAAATTTCTTTGGGACTTTTAGATTTGCCTCACCCACTTTTAGGGACTTTTGGCATCTCCTCACCCATTTTGAGGAACTTTTGGTATAACCATACCCATTCAAGCCACTTTTGCATTCAAAATCTCATTCATGAAGCCTAATGGTACCATAACATGTAGACAATGGCTATTAACATGTCTTATGGTTCAAACATACACACAGGCATCTAGTGATAATCAAACATTCAAGAAATACATACAAGAAAGGTTAGAGAGCTACCTCAAGTTAAGAAGCACACTTTTCCCCTTGAGTTTCTCCTTCTCTTTCTTGACCACACATACACAACTAAGAAGCTTAATTCACTTGTCTTAGACAGATCAAATAAGACATAATTGAATTATTGGAACCAGCTTTAGCTTTACATGAACTCTATACAAGGCTACTTTATCTTATGACATCAATATGGTTCCATATAAGAGCATAATGAAGCAACCTTTAGAATTCATGATCTTGGCTCCAATTCCTCATTCATTTTAGGTCATATGACTCCAATTAGACTCATTAAAGTCATCTCCAAATCAATTCAAGGAGCTTAAACTCAAGTTGCTTCTTCATGTCTTAAAATGGAGCCTAAACTTCCATCTTATAAACCATGACTTCTGAATTCAAACCAATGATTTCCTTGGTATTTATTAATCATATCTAGGTCATACCTATCCTTAGAATTAAAGAAAAATCTCCCTAGGTGCTTGCTTTACTCTTGGCCAAGACATATGCAAGGATGAGAGCCCAGGAGTTTTGTTAATTTTTCTTAGGAGATTGGCACTTCTAAAGCTTCCTAGATGTCTTATGATCTCTTACATACTCATGCATAAGCTAAATTATCCTTAGAAAGTTTCAAAACTTCCTAGGTGCATCATAATCCTCAGGTAGAACAACTTGAATTCTAAGACTTCTGTTTTAGTTCCAATTGCTTATTCTTACTTCTCATACCTTAAAATCCTCATTCTTACCTTGCTATGACCTAAATTCTTCCCCTTCTAAATGGGCTTAGGTCTAGATGAATAGGGACTTAAGAAGAACAAGCAAGAGGAAGCAAGAAGGCCATAGGTTCTTACCTTGTTTTATTACTTTTCCAAAGTGCTTTCCAAAGCTCCTAACCTCTCTTTCAAACTCTCCCTTCTTTTTACTAAACTAATCACAGAATAGCCCCACTTTAATCAACAAAACCATAGGAGAAGAGAGGAGGACAAGTTTGCTAAAGCAAGAAGCATGGAAAAAGCCTTAAATCCTTACCTTTTTGCTTAGTTTTCTTCCTCCTTTTCTCTCTCTCTTGTGCATCTCCTTGGAGCTAACTTAGGTTCTGTTTCAGACTAGCAAAACATCAGTTATGAGAAGGAGCAAGGGTAGGACGTGTTTTAAAAGCAAAAAGGTGGATTATAACACTTTTAAAATTTTCATTTTGTCCATTTTTCTTGCTTCTTTCCATTTAGGCTTATTTCAACATCTTTTTAAGAATTGTCTTTTCCATCATAAAATCTAGATCCTCTGATTCATAAAATACCTTTGGTTTCATTCAAATTTAATTTAAAAATTTCCTAAAAGAATCGATCAAAGTTTTGGTCAATTGACTCTCTAAAATAGATATTGGAAGGGTTTTAGCCATTCTAGCGGTTCTTATGATTTTTAGAGCCTCTGAGAATCCTAGGAAACTCACAATTTTCATTTATAGATCCCTTGTTAGTGTTTTCTTAAGTTTCCTAAAAATTACAAAAATGCCACTGCCTTCTTTCCCATTTTTCTTAACTATTCTGGCTTGAGTTTTTGGACATCTTAAGCTTCATATTCTCATTTTTAGCGGCCTACATTATTAGCTTAATTCTGTTTGGCCTTAAATCTTTCTATTTAGGGGACTTCCTTTTTATAATTGGTTAGTTTCAAGCTGTTTTAGAATAACCGAGTGTTACATTAAGTGTCTCTTCCTCAAATACTCATTAAGCAATATACTTAAATAAGGTTCCATGGCTTGAACGATTTAAGAAATAGGATGCCATAATCAAATGCATGTGCAATTATATATATATGTATGTGGATAGTAACAATCAATGTAGCATTGATTGTAACCTTGTCTTTTATTTATTTACTAAACCATTCAAACCAATTGACCATGCTTGATGTCAAATGCTCCAAGATATATTAAAACACTCTATTTAAATATTACTTTATGATTTGCATAGCTAGATGAATTGGATGCCACATGACCAACACACACACTCATCATATATATAATTAGGTGGTGGAATGGTCAAAGCAACATGGATTTATGAATTGTTTATTCTTTTTGTCTCTGATTCAAGCCACCAGTTATGTGTCATGTGCTCCCAATGTTCTTTAAACAATTCATTTAAATGAGCTTCATGGTGTTACAAGGCTAAAGAAATTTAAAGGCCACCAACCAAATGCATATATATATACTTAGATAATGGGTTAGTCAAGATGGCATTGACTTGATAAGTTTTTCTTTTATTCACTTGATAACTCATTCAAACCACAGACTATGCAATCCTATATGGAATATGTATATGCTTATTTATAGATTTAGGTAAGTGTATGGCATGCTAATTCCCATCTAATAAAGAAAGTGTATCTTGATCCTGTGTTTTAGCATGAAGTGATTGAAACATTGCATCCCAAAGAGATTATTAATCTACAGCACAATCTGACCAAATGAATGAATTTTTTTATAACACCCCAAAAAAAATTAAGGTGTTAATCATGGATTTGGGTTAATTAAGAATAATTAATATGGGATAATTGGGCAAGTTAAGTGAATGAAAATTTTAGAAAGATAAATTATTAATATGAGTTTGAAATTTAATTGAGTTATAAATCCCATCAAGGCCTAAATTAAATTAAGTAAGGCAAGGTTAGGGACTAATAGAGGCTTAATAATTTTAGGTGCAGACCTAACCTTTTATTGTGAGACTTGGCCCAAGAGAGAGCAACTAATGATGACCCAATAACCCTTGTGCAAACCCAAATCAATTGAGTTCTTCAAACTTGGTCTAGGCCAATTAAATTTCTGCAGCCCAACATCTTAAAGCTAGCCCAACAAGGTTTAAATTAGAACCCACTTGCAATTGGACCTTTGGGTCAGCCCATGACCCACATTAGACCCAACTTAAACCCAACTAAAACCCTAAACACTTCAGCCCCTCCACATTTTGCTGAAACACAAATACACAATTCATTTTCAGAAGTTTAAAAGGAGGCTAGGGTTTGGGGCAAGAAATCTACCATTTCTCACTTATAAACTCAAAATCAGCCAAGGTACTTGTTATATAACTTAATCCCCTTCTCTTTCTCTTCATTTTGGCTTGATTAGTTTTTCATTTAGAGTATTTTCACTATACCCAAATTCTAAAATGTGGTCGTTTGGTATTTTCTTAGAGGATTTTTGGAGGTAGAGGCTAGGAGGGATATTGGATAAGTGTAAACTCTCCATTCTAGTGCATTTTCTGCTAATTTAAGGTCCCCATGGTTGATTTATAGTATGAGTATTAATTCTGTATGAATTTGCTTAGGAATTAG
This sequence comes from Erythrophleum fordii, assembly GCA_032878935.1. Lineage (NCBI taxonomy): Eukaryota > Viridiplantae > Streptophyta > Magnoliopsida > Fabales > Fabaceae > Erythrophleum > Erythrophleum fordii. The sequence continues at coordinate 12,080,027 of JAVQMF010000057.1, read as the reverse complement.
GGTGATATATTGAAGTTTCTGGAAGAGGACACATTCAATCCGAATTTGGGGATTTGTAATGGCTGGGTAAGTGTCCTCTGAGTAGCCATTAGTATTTTAATTCCTTGGGTACTTTTTGCTGCTATACATTATGATTTAAAGTAGTAATCTTCTGATGTTATGGTTATAGGGAGATTTTAGCACTGCTGGTGGTTTTTTAATTATCTACAGAGTGAGGTAATTGGGGGTTCATGCTAATTCCATGCATATATCTATTTTAATTTTGTATTTATTGCATGACTATGATTTTGAATATTAAATGAATTGGTTGGCTATCTGTTATATGTGATTGGACCTTATGAGTCTATGGTGGATGTAACGTCCCGCATCCAGCCGATGTGGGACGTTACAATCCACCCCCCTTGGGGCTGACCCGTCCTCGGGTCGCACATGGGCCAGGATTGCTCTGATACAAAACAACTTACAGAGCCTCCAAGGTATTGTCCCCTACGTCCCCCGTCAGGCTACTCTCATTTCACCTGGGAAGGGAGGGGTTTTGTCCCTTGGGCTTACTCTTATTTCAGCCCAAAAGTGCGCCTTGGTGGGGAGAGCTTTGCTCCCACTTATAAGCCCTCAGCACAGGCCCCTTCCAGCCGATGTGGGACATTACAGTGGAGCTATGGTGCAGCTGCCACTCGTGCATGTGCTTCGATCAAGTACTGGGTTATGATCAAACCCCAAATGCACTGAGCTTTGGTAGTGCTCAAAGGAGAGTGGGTGCCGTGGACCGGCCTCTCTCAGTATTATTAGCCTTTAACATGTGGAATTATGATTGCTAGTATGGGATAGTAATCATAGATAGCCTAATTGTTTCATTTACTGATATGATTAGTATGTCTTCTAATGCTTATATGAAATCATGCATATATGTTGATTAAACTAGATTATATAAATAGAATTTGCCTTGGTTACTGAGATTTGCATCTCACCCCATTTCATGGGATTATACTTTCAGGTAAAGGCCCTTCGGGTAAGGATAAGGGAAAGCAAGTGGATGAAAATCCATGAGCTCTAGCCATGTGTAGAGGAAGCTACACTTAGGCTAATCTGAGTAGAGTAGATGCAATTTTGTTAATCTTTTATATAGTATCATCATGTAATCATATTGCCAAGTGTAGGCATTTATATTTGGATTAGTTGGATTGTATCTATTAAGGAGTTAAGTCTCATTATAACTTGGTATTAGATGTATGAACTTATAGTATCTGATGTATGAACTTTGTTAAATTCATGATATGGTCTACTATGGGAAATGTCATTATGGGATATATTAGATTGTTGATTTAAATCAGTGATGTATGGAATCTCTAATGGAATGTGTATTGAATGATAAAGATTGATAAGTCATGAACTCTTACTATTATTACTCTATGGACTTGCTGATATAAGGTAGTTGGAGAAGTAGAAATTGATTCTTAAGTCTTGAACTAGTAATGATAGATTAGCTGGATAAATTAGGCTAACGAAAGCTATTGGAGCCCCACAATTAAGGTAGAGTGGCCCTAGAGTGTCATTAGAGGGAGAATGGAGAGCATGAGACAAGATTTTAGGAGTGGTAGGATCAGAAGGCATTTTGCCACGGCCAACATATTATTAGCCGCAGCCAATAGAGGTGAAGTTGCCTAAGGAGAGTACTAGAGAGCAATTCGCCATGGCAAAAAGTGGAATTAGCTGTGGTGAACTTTTGTGAAATTGTGTCAGGCGCTCCAAAGAGGAATTAGCCATGGTGAAAGGGGGAATTGGCCACAGCCAATAGCGAGAGGCGAGCGAGGGCCGCGGCGAAACCTGAAAAGATAACGAGTGAATTCAAGAGCAATTGGCTGCGGCTAATGGTCCCAGACTCTCATTCTAACCTAGAAATCTTAGTTTTTCCTATGGTAACCTCAAGGGATGACTTAAAAATATTGGTAGAAGATTCTTATAAGTTAGAATTAATGGGTAATAGAACTAAAGGCCTATAAATGAGCGTTTGTTTCCCTTGTGGATATGAATGCTTGTAATTATTTAGATTAATGACTCTAATGACATAAAGGTTCAAATTTTCCTGTATTTTTTGAAATGTAATTAGTCTTATTGTCTTGCAACCCTAATTTATGATTATTCATCACGTATTTGATCTTAATTATAGTGGTTAGAAGTTAGGGTTGTTACATTTCTTATAAAATTTGGCATATGTATAGATCTTATTTAGATCTTTTAAGGAAGTTAAAGATCAGATTACTTAGAGCTTTGTGGAATTAATTATGAATTTTCAAAGTTGCCAAATTTCAGTTGTTCTGGTATGGTTACTATTTATATGGTTAGTTTCTTCTCCTATGTCATTTGAGGGTTAAATCGTGTCCAATGCTCATGAAATTTTATAGAAATATACTATATATGATAAGCTTTCTATGGCCACTAAGATCACGCCAATTAGATGTCTGAGTAGAGAGATATGAATTTTTGAAGTTTTATATCAGTATCAGTAGCGCCAGTTGAATATATGTACTATTCTATCAATTTCTAGTAGCTAGACGTTCCTGTTTTAGTCTAAACTTATTTTTAGCATAAAGTAGACATCAGTAGCTTTCTAGAATGACATAGTGTGCTTGATTTCAATTTTGTTATAATTAGTTATGATTTGTCAAACTTCATAATAGAAACCTAGCATATGAACCTGAGGTAGCCTTCCATTATTTTGTGTATATATGTTATGAGCTCGAGTTGTTGGCCATATTTTGAAATTGTTTTAAGTTATATGTGTGTAATTAAATAGGATAATGAGATAGATGAGTTCATATGGTCCATGAGACACGAAATGAGAATTTTATCCACTACGTAATTTAAAAATAATATATTATTTTAATGGTATTTTTCTTGAGACATTGTACTTGGCCAAGGAGATGAGCTTGGAATGAAATGAGATAGGCTAGATAAATATGGTATTACACTTTATTGGTATCAAAGCAAAGGTTCAGACACTTTGACGTAAGTTGTGGCTTGTGAATATGAGATTGCCCTTATGTGTGAGTTTGTTGTGGATGAATTGAGTATGATGGTGGTGAGTGTGTTCCTATGTAATGTTAAAGTTTGCTAATAATGTTGCAGAAAGATGGTGAACACATAGAGAGGTAGGCCTTCCAGAGAGGCTCATGCTGAGGATAGAGCTGAGCCTAGTAATCCATTAGCTAGAGCCCTACAAGTTATTACAGCTTGCATGGATCAACAACAAGTTGTAATTATGCGGCTTCAGGAACACTTGCACAGAGAGATAGTGAGGACCTTACACCTCTTCCCCCATAGCCACCATAGCACTTAGATTGTCTCGAGCATTTAGGGGTGACTCATTCCAATCAGTAGCCACACATACAGATATAGCAGACTACTTAGACTCCACTCGCTCATACCCCTCTAGCCCGAAGCAGCCTTCCATTAGGCACCTATAGCACAGTTCAAGAAATTAGGGCCTCTCACCTTTGACAGTGAATTGAACACAGAGAAAGCTGAGGCCTGGATTATGCAGCTTGAGAAGATATTTTGGGTGATAGAATGTACCTCTAAGCAGAAGGTCGTGATGGCCATGTTCTAGTTAGAGAAAGAAGCAGATTACTGGCGGAGGAGAACTGAGCCGATTCTAAGATCGAGGAATCTTCCACTCACTTAGAAGACATTCCTCTAGGCCTTTTATAAGAGATACTTCCCCAACTCTATTAGAGATCAGAAGGAGTCAGAGTTTGTACTCTTAAGGCAAGCTAAGGGAATGTCTGTGGACTAGTATGTGACCAAGTTTATTGAGCTCTCCAGATATTCCTCATACTTACAGAGACATAATGATGAGGGTTGGAGAGCAGACAAGTTAGAAAAAGGTTTACTGCTAGAGATTAGAGACAGGGTGGTTCCACAGAGAATTAGGAACTTTAATATGCTGGTTGAGATTTGTAGAGTTACAGAGGCGAACCTTAGAATGATGCAGACCACTTCTAGTGCTAGACCTTCCCTCCTTGAGCCTAAGAGACCTAGAGAAGAGACATAGGCCATAGTGAATAGCAGGAGAGGTGGAAGAGGCTAGTGGAATGGAAGAAGTAAGAGAAGAAGAACTCAGTCTTGCAGAGGCAGTTCCATGCCTATAGTATGTGCCCAGTGTGGCAAAAATCACAGGAACAAGCCGTATTACGCAGGGAAGAATGTATGCTACAGATATGGTAGGCCAGGGTATATAGGCAGGGACTGCACATAGGCTCCCCAGCAATTTCCTCAACAGAGGGAGATGGATCCTGTACCTAGACCCTAGACCCAGGGTAAAGTCTTTGCCCTGACACAGTAGGAGGCTAGCCAGTCCCCGAGTTTGATCCAAGGTATTATTAAGATTAATGATGTTCCTGTAACTATTTTATTTGATTTGGGTGCTAACCACTCTTTCATATCATATGACTGTGCTAGAAGATTGGGTCTGAGTATGCATACACTGCCCTATGACCTGTATATATCTACCCCCACAGGAACTAGAGCCATCACCTCCCATGCTTGCTTGAATTGTGTGATCCAATTTTATCATTGTTATATTACCCTTGATTTGATATGTATGCCCCTTGTTGATATTGATTTGATTATCGATATGAACTGGATGTCTATAAATAATGCCACACTTGATTGTTCCTGTAAATGTATTACTTTGTCTGAATATGGGATTGTGTCTAATATTAGGACTGAGCTAGCCCTTATGACCACCTCTCAAGCTAAGAGGTCTCTAGAGCATGGTTGTGAGGGATACCTAGTTTTCTTTTTGGTCCAAACTGAGGTAGAAAAAGGTATAAAGAAAATCCCAATAGTGAGAGAGTTCCTAGTGGTATTTTCTGAAGAGATTAGTGAACTACCCAGTTTCCTATAGACATTGTACTTGAGGTGATCCAGTGTCTAAGGCCCCATATAGAATAGCTCCAATCAAGCTAGCTGAGCTTAAGAAACAGAGAAAAGAACTTTTAGAGAAGGGTTTCATTAGACCTAGTGCCTCACTGTGGGGAGCTTTAGTCTTATTAGTAAAGAAGAAAGACGGAAGCTTTAGGCTATGTATAGATTATAGGGAGCTCAATAAGATAACTATTAAGAATAAATATCCTCTTCCCAAGATAGATGACCTCCTTGATTAGTTAGTAAGAGTATCAATCTTCTTTAAGATAGATCTCAAGTCAAGATATCATTAGCTTAGAATTAAGACTGAAGATATTCCTAAAACAGCCTTCAGAACTAAATATGAGTACTATGAACTTTTGGTTATGCCCTTCGATTTTATGAATGCATCAACAAAATTCATAGATTACATAAATAGAGATTTAGGCCATACCTAGATAGGTTTGTAGTTATCTTCATAGATGACAATCTCATCTATTCTAAGAGTAAGGAAGAACATGACTATCACCTGAGATTAGCCCTTGAGACTTTGAGAGAGAAATAGTTATATGCTAAACTTAGTAAATATGAGTTTTGGCTTACTGAAGTTCAATTCCTAGGCCATGTGATCTCTCAGGTAGGGGTTATAGTAGATCCGCATAAGGAAGAGACAATTTTATAGTGGGAGAGACCTAGAACAATGACAGAGATCAAGAGCTTCCTAGGCTTAGCAGGTTATTATAGGAGGTTCATTTAGGGCTTTTCTCAAATAGTAATGCCACTGACTGGGCTCACTAGAAAGAATGTGCTTTTTATGTGGGATGAAAATTTGAGAAGAGTTTTCAGGAGTTGAAACATAAGTTAATCACGGCCCCAATTTTAGTACTTCCTAACTTGAGAGAGACTCTTGTAGTCTATAGTGATGCCTCTAAGAAAAGGTTAGGATGTGTGCTTATGTAGAAAGGCCAAGTGGTAGCTTATGCTTCTAGACAGTTAAAGCCTCACAAAGAGAATTACCCTACACACGACTTAGAGCTAGCAGCAGTAGTGTTTGCTCTAAAAATATGGAGGCACTACTTATATGGGGCAGCCATAGAGATTTACAGTAACCACAAGAGTCTTAAATATTTATTTAAATAGAAAGAGTTAAATATAAGACAGAGGAGATGGTTAGAATTTTTAAAAGATTATGATTTTATCTAGAAATACTATCCTGGTAAGGCTAATGTAGTTGTTGATGGCTTGAGTAGAAAATTCTTACATATAGCCTATATGATGCTTAGAGAGTAGGACTTGGTTGAGAGGTTCAGATACACGAATCTCTTATGTGAGGTGCATTCAAGGAAATTACTAATGAGTGAAAATAGAGAATGACTTGAGGAATTAGATAAGAAAAGCCCAGCAAGAAGATGAGCAGATAAGAAAGATTGAAAATTAAATCTCAAATATCCTAGGGTAGCATTTAGGATTTCAAAATGTCTGAGGATGGGCTAGTAAGATATAAGAATAGGTTGTATGTGCCTAGAAATGCTGAGATTACAGAGAGAATATTAGATGAGGTACATAAGAGAAAATACACAATTTTCCCAGGCAATAATAAAATGTGTCATGATTTGAAAAAGATATTTTTGTGGCCTGGGATGAAAGTAGACATAGCAGAGCATGTCTCCTGATGTCTAGTATGTCAAAAAATTAAAATAGAATATCAAAAGCTAGCTGGGTTACTTCAGCCCCTAGCTATCCCAAAGTGGAAATGAGATAGTGCAGCTATGAATTTTGTCATGGGTTTACCTAGGACATCATTGAGACATGATGCCATATGGGTAATAGTGGATAGATTGATGAAGTTAGTTCACTTCTTAGTAATGAAAGCCATATTTACCCTAGATAAACTAGCCCGGCTATACATTCGTGAGATAGTGAGGCTACATGGTGTGCTTAAAAGCATAGTGTCAGATAGAGATCCTAGGTTCACTTCGAACTTTTTGAGATCATTATAGAATGCTCTAGGTACTAGATTAAGATTTAGCACAACCTACCACCCCCAGATAGATGGTCAAACGAAGAGAACCATCTAAACCTTAGAAGGCATGTTGAGGGCGTGTGAATGAAAGGAAATTGGGATATATACTTACCTCTAACGGAGTTTGCCTACAATAACAGCTATCATGCTAATATTTAGATGGCACTGTACAAGGCATTATATGGGAGGAAATGTAGAATGTGTTGGGTTGAGTTAGGAGAAAGAAGCCTTATTGGCCCAGAATTAGTAGACCAAACCTCTAGACAAATTGAGACCATATGAAAGAAACTCCTAACAACATAGAGTAGACAGAAAAGTTATGTAGATAGACGGAGAAGGCCGTTAGAGTTTGAGGTTAGAGACCATGTCTTTATTAGAGTGTCTCCAGTCACAGGGATAGGTCAATCCATTAAGAGTAAAAAGCTTAGTCTAAAATATATAGGACTACTTCAGATTCTTAATAAAGTAGGACCTGTGGCCTACAGACTTGCCTTCCCCCAAACCTGAGTCAAGTTTATAATGTATTCCATGTATCCTAACTTAAGAAGTACCAACCTGACCCTTCACATGTCATAGAGTATAAAAATATACAGTTACAAGATAATCTATCCTATATAGTATCACCAGATCGGATGGTGGATGTTAAACTCAAGCAGTTACAGAATAAGATGATATCGCTAGTAAAGGTGGTTTGGAAGGGTTTATCTCCCAAAGAAGCTACCTGGGAGCTAGAAGAAGAGATGAGAAAGAAATACCAGAGCTCTTCCTATGAGGTATGTTATTTAAATTTCAAAGACAAAATTCATTTAAGGGGAGAGAAATGTAACATCTAATTTTCATAAAAACAATGAAAACAGATGCATTTTAAAAGTAAGTCTTCTGAAATGAATTGATTAAGGTCCAGAAAAATTATAATAATGATCTAAACATCAAGTAATGAAAATAGAAGGCCAGAGGTTCTTTGAAATAGAGGCTAAAATAACCAGACATAATTTAACGAAATAGCTACGTAATGTAATGACATTTTTGTAATTTTGGATAAATTTTAGAATACTCATAGGAGGGTTTTTCAAATAAAAAATTTGAGCTCTTTATGGTTCTCAAAGGTCCTGAAAACTATGGGAAGCCTCGGGATAGTTAAAACCCTTCCGGTGTATGTTTTCTAATGTCAGTTAACCTGAACTTTGATCCCTTTGTTGGGGAAGGTTTTAGCTCCAAATTGAGTAATTCAAAAGGTATTTTATAAGATTGAGGACCTAAATTTTATGATAGAAAAGACTGTTCCAAAAAAGAAGCTAAAATGAACCTAAAACGAAAATGCCAAGTTTACAGGATGTAAATGTCATTTCTTAGAACAATTAATTCTTGAAATTTCCATATAATACATGCCTTATTTGCTCTCCTATTCTAACGGACCTTATTTCTGCCAAAGACCAAGAGAGAGACCAGCAACAAAGGGTGCACAAGAGGAAGGGATATTAGAGGAAGAAAAAGCTAAGAAAGGGTAGAAAATTCAAAGAAAAACCTAGTCTTCTCTTTAGCAATCTATTTCTCCTCCTTCTCCTCTTTCTTCCTATGGTTTTGTTGATGTATTTGGGTCTATTTTGAGCTTAGACTAGAGGGGAGGAGTTTGAGTGTTTAGAGAAGAAGCCAAGCAAAGAGAAGAGTATTCAAAGGAAGCTAAGAAACTAAGGTAAATTGTTAAGTTTCAAGCTTGTTCTTCCATTTCTTTCCTTTTATGTGTTTCAACCATAATCGGGACAACCATAAAGGGTTGAGTTTTAAGCTAAACTAAGAGTGAATCTTAAGAAAATGAGTGAGGAGAACAAGAATATATAAAGGTAATAACAAAACAACTATTAAATTTTAAGATAGCAAAGTTAGGGATTTAAGTATTTAACCAAAATTCTGTTTTGATGCAAGAGTTTCTAAGCCAAAATGGATGTTTGGATAAACTCCTAAGGTCCCTAGAAAGCTTCTCACATACATCTCCCATCAAGAAAACAAAACAAACTCCTTGCTTCCCTTTATTATCCATAGCCTAGGCCTAAGCTAAAAGAAACATCAAGGAGTGATTTTAATTTCTTTCAAGCTTGGTTTTGCATTATATAGGATGGAAGAGGATGAGAGGAAGTCTTGAAAAAATTTTAGGAAGCTTAGGAAAAAAATAATAGTATAGGTTCCATATTATGACTTAAAGAAGCAACATATAATTAGGTTCCTTGTATTGAATGTGTGATGACTTTAGGAGGTCTAAATGGAGTCAAGAAGCATAAATAGAGGGAAAGAATGGAGCCAAGATCATGGATTATGAGTGTTACTTCATTAGGTGCATTATGGAACCATAAATGAGCCATAGGAACAATCTAGCTTTTAAAATGAATATGTGGCTTTAGAAATTGTTCCAAAAGTATAATTAGCTTCCATATGATGTAATTAAGCCAAAGGAATCAAGTTTCACATCCTTATGAGTGTGTGGCCGAGGGAGAGGAAGCATTCTCAAAAGGAAAAGTGTGTTTTTGTAACCAAGGTATCTCTCTCTTCTTTTTCTCATGCATGAGTGGGTGTTTATCTTATTTTTGACTGTATGTGTGCATGTTTTAAGCTATGAAAGATGTTTTAGCATGTATCTATATGCCATGGTACCATGATGCTATGTTATGCATTTGAATGATGTCTTATGAAGATGTTTTGGTTTGCTTGAGTGTGATGAAGCCAAAAGTCCCTTAGTTAGGATGAGGATAAGCCAAAAGTCCCTAAGAATGGGTGAGATAAAACCAAAAGTTTCTAAAGAGTAAGGTTTATAAAAAAGTCTCTTAAGAAAAATGGGTAACACAAGTCCAAAATCCCAAAGAGAGTGGGTAAAGCTACACTATTTTCTTGGCAGGCCTATGTATGTTTTAGAGAACTTCTTAAGTGCTAGAAATGTCTTATGTATGATTATGTACTCCATGATATTCATGCATGCATTTTTAGACTTGAATTCGCATCCTTTTATGTATGGTTGAAAGAGAAAAGAGCTATTGAGATTCCTAGAATCTCATTCCTTCTTTCCCATTGCCTAACATGTCTACGTGGACCAAATGAGCCAAGGAATGGAAGCCACTAAGCTTGAAGAAGAAAGATTGACAAGAAAGTATGATTTTTGTTCACTTTGTGACCATTTTGATGGCGTATGATATAATCTCATGATGAATATTGTAACATCCAGTTCTTTGAAAACGAAAGAAAACGTGAGAAAAGTAACGTATAGTTTCTTCGTTAACAAACAAAATTCATCAAATAAGGAAGTCCCCCAAGATGATGTAGTTAAAGTCCCAAAAAATTTAGGAAGCATTTTAGACTCCTAAAAATGAGAATCCCAGGCTCAAATAGAAAGAAAAACAGAGCTAGAATGAAGAAACAATTTCTTACGAAAAGCTTACAAAATGTAATGGCATTTTCGTAATTTTGAGCAAATTTTTAAAATTCACATAGGAGGGCTTTTTAAATGAAAGTTTTGAGTTCTTCGAGGTTCTCAAAGACCCTGAAAACTATGAAAATCCATGGGACAATTAAAGCCCCTCCAGTGAACGTTTTCCAACGTCAGTGTGCCTAAACTTTGATAAATTCGTTTGGGAAGGTTTTAGCTCCAATTTGAGTGATTCCAAAGGCATTTTACTAAATTTGGAACCTAAATTTTATAATGAAAAAGACAATTCTAAAAAAGGAGCTAAAATGAAGGAGAAACAAAAATGCAAAGTATGAAGGGCAAAATGGGAATTTTTGAAAAGTGTAACTTACTCCCACTTATATATATGATGCACCCTTCTTTTCCCTTCACCATGCACAACCAAGTTCTTCCTAAAACCAAAAGAAAACCCTAGGGGATGAGGCTCACAAGAAGGGGAAGAAAAGGAGGAGAAATCAAATGCTTAAGGTATGAAAATTAGTAGTTTTTCATTATCTTTCTCTTCCAAACCTCTTTTCCTCCATTCTCCTTTGTTTCCTATGATTAAAATGAAGTTTATAAATCTATTTTAAGGGAGAAATTGAGGGAAAATTCGGATTTGAAGAGAGGAGCTCAAAGAACACAAGATTCAAGTGAGAAAAAGCAAGAAAACAAGGTAATTTCTCTTTCTATGGTTGTCATTTTTGGTTCCCTTCTCCACCATTTTGCCCCACTTGAGAAAACCCTAAGAAGAGATGATTTTTAGGTAGAACCAAGCATGAATCTAAGGAAAAAGCTGTGGAGATTAAGAATATGCAAAGGGAATTATCAAAAAACTATTAGGTTTCAAGATGTAAATTCTAGGGTTTTGTGTGCACCTTCCAAAATCTGATTTTATATGATAATTCCTAGGCCTAACTAAGAGTTTAAATGAGCTCCTAAGATCCCTAAGATGCTCCCCACATGCTTCCTCCTTCAAGAAAACAAAGAAAATTCCAAGGAGGCCAAAAAGGGGCATAGTCTTGGCCAAGCAAGGTTGGGGTAGCTATGGAGAATTTTAAATTTTTCTAAGGCCATTCTTAAGTCACATTTGATGAATAAAAATGAAGAGAGGTCTTGAAAAAAATTTAGAACTCATGGAGAGTGATTTGGAGTCTTAGGTTCCATATTATGACCTAAAAAAGTAACATGATGTTAGGCCATTTGTTTTAATGATGTGATGACTCCAAGAGGCTTAAAAGGAGTCAAGAATCATATTTGAAAGGAAAGAATGAGGCCTAGAAATCAATTGAGGGGTGTTGCTACATTAGGGGCAATTATGGACCATAATGGAGCTTATAGAGCAATCTAGTATTTCATCAAGTTATGTAGCCTTAGAATGTATTTCATGAACCTAATTGGCTCCCATAAATTGTATCTAGACTAAGAGAAACTATCTCCACCAACTTGTGAGTGTGTGTCCAAAAGAGGAGGCTCGAATCTAAAAGGAAAAGTGTGTAATTGTGTGTAAGGTAGCTCTTTCCATTTTCTCTCATGCATGGATGTGTGTTTGGCTTGTTTTAGAATATGTGTATGTGTATTTTTGAGCTATGAAAAGTATGCTAGCATGCCTTTATATATCATGATTCTTAATGCCATGTTATATTTTCAAATGATTACATGATGTTTGTATGAGTTTGCTTGAGTATGGAGAGGCCAAGAACTCTTCCCTTTAGTAAGGATGAGCCAAGAACCCTTGAGTTTGATTAAGATAAAGTAAAGAGTCTCCCAAAAGCAAAGTGAGCTCCTAAGAGTATAGTTGAGTCCAAAGCTCTTAAAGAATGGGTGAGGCAAGTCCAAGATCTATAAGGAGAAGTGTGAGGCCAATCCGAACATTTGATAAACTCTTGAATGTCTTGAATGATTGATTCACATGCCAAGTTTGCTTTCAAAATGTCCATGACTTCTATTTTCTCCATGCATGCATTTATAAAGCTTGATTTGCACATATTATGTATGATTGAATAGGAGATAAGCTATTAGGATTCTTTGAATCTCATTCCCTCTTCTCCAATGATCTAACATGCTAGGTGGACCAAGTAATTATGGTGAAGGGAGCCAACAACTATGAAGAGAAAAGATTAATAAGCTTATGCATGGTTTTGTTCATTTTGAAACCATAATGATGGTTCATATTGTGTATGATGTTATCTATGTATAATGAACCTTGAGACATATGTAAATATACTATTATGTAATATTTAGAGCCATAGATATGATGTATGAGCTTTAGAATACAATTTGAGTTTTGAATGTCTAATTATGCATTATGGAAATTTGATGGAATTATGCATAAGTATGGGTTGAATGGCCAAAATGAGATGCATGAGGTTTGGGACCATTTGGGCAGCCTACACAAGTCTTAAATATACTTTTAGACTTGCCCAAAACGTGCCAACACCAAGGGGAGGCCATTTGGCAAGTTTGGTACCTTACATGGAGCCAAATTTGACCATAATGGAACCCTATATTATTTTTTTGCCAAATGAGTTAGTCTTAATTTGAAATTTGAAATGCAGGTAGATCTCATTAAGATATTTTTGGGAGGCTAAAGAAAATAATTTTCGGTGGTCTCGAGAATATTTTATGAATTTTCAAAGTTGGGATTTTTTATTGATTTTGGTATGGGCACTGTTCACACTAGCAGATTTATGTTTTGTATCACCCGATCATCAAATGGTGTCCAATGCTTGTAAAATTTTATATGCACAAACTAGAGGTTATAAGCTTTTTGTGGCCACCAAGATCACCTCATTTGGAGGTCTGAGCAAAGCATTATGTATTTTTGAAGTTGGCTGTCAGTAGTAGTGGCGCCCCAGGAGTTCAGTCATTGTTTCATAGGATTCCAATGGCTAAACGTATCTATTTCATTCTAGAATTATTTTTAACATCAATTCAACACTTTTAAATTTCCATAATAACCAAATATGTGTGATTTTGATTTTTATAGAATTAGTTATGTATTTTAGAATTTTGTATCAGTAATCTGAAATAGAAGCCCAGGCAACAGCGACCTCAGTAGCTTTTTAAATGTCAAAAGTCCTCCATGATAGATTTTATGGTCTAGGAATATTTTTAGTGTGAATTAGAAATCCTAAGCTTTCCAGAATGACCAAGATTGCATAATTTTGATATTTCTAGATTTAGTTATAATTTTCCAAAGTTTACCTAGAAAAGAGGCCAATTCTGGCCGATAATGAACTTCTATTTTCCATGCTCCATTTCGGTTTCCATGAGTTGTGGGCATGATTTTGTGATGCATATGAGTTTTAATAATGTATTTAAATATGATAATGTATAGTATGAGTTCACACGGTTCATATGACACCGATTGCAAATTTTGAAGTATGACGTAATGCAAATAAGCCTATTATTTTCACTCCCTTTTTCATATGCTTTCATGGGAATGATGATGCAAAGCCTATGAATGACATAAAATGAGCTAGAATTTATGGTGTTACAAATATGTTATATAACTATTTGAACATGTGTAATTACATAGATGCTTGATGTATATATGAGATTTGATGCCATGTGAATGATATAGCAACATTTTGACATTGAATAGCAAGATGAAGCTTGTATGTTCTTGTGTATACCATAGGGATGAGAGTGTGAGTTTGTGAAATCTGAATTTGTGCACCTTTGAGACATGTTTAATAGACCATTTTGGTTTTTTTCCATATGTTCAAGTGGTCATGAAAGACTTAGAAGCAAGTTTGACCCTTTTGAGACCCTTTAAAAAGCATAAAAGAGCCATTTTGGAACCTTATGGCACAATCTAACCAAATGAACAAATTTTCTCATAAAATTTGGCAATCTAGATATTTTTGGAAAGTTAAAGACTAGATTATTTGGAGCTTTGTGAATTAATTATGAATTTTCAAAGTTTTCATATTTTAGCATTCTGGTATGGTTACTATTTATATGGTCAGTTTCTTCTCCTGTGTCATTTGAGAGCCAAATGGTGTCCAATACTCATGAAATTTTACAAAAATATACTAGATATGATAATCCTTTTATGGCCACTGAGATCACCCCAATTGGATGTCTGAGCAGAGAGATGTGAATTTTTGAAATTTTGTGTCAGTACTAGTAGAGCTAGCTAAGTTTTTATATTGTCCACTAGCTAGAGATTCCTATTTTGGTCTAGGCTTATTTTTATCATAAAGTAGACATCTGTAGCTTTCTAGAATAGTATAATATGCTTAATTTTAATTTTTTTAGAATTAGTTATAATTTTTCAAAATTCATGACAAAAACTTGGCACATGAACCCAAGGTAGCCTTCCATTATTTTATGTATATATGCTATGAGCTCGAGTTGTTAGCCACATTTTTAGATGTTTTTGAGTTATATGTGTGTAATTAAATAGGAGAATGAGATAGATGAGTTCATATGGTCCAAAAGACATGGAATGAGAATAATGCAACGCAAAAATAATCTATTATTTTAATGGTATTTTTCTTGAGACATTATGCTTGGCCAAGGAGATGAGCTTGGAATGAAATGAGATAGGCTAAATAAATATGGTGTTACACTAATGAGTATTTTATCCCTAATTTGCCTCAATTTATGTTACTTTAGGTCCTCTTTCATTAACCAAGCAATTCTAATTTTAGTTCTGGTTTAGTTTTTGAAGAACTAGATATTACAAATTTTCTCCTTCTTTATCATTCCTAGAGAGAGAAAATCTCTCTCTCTATATATATTTTCTTGCATGTAATTGATCATATGGAGCATGTAGAATTCACCTAGGTTGTGGAAATGAGGAGAAATTGCCAAAGAAAGCAAGAAAACTCCATATGGCACTACGGAAGCATAGTTTGAGATACCCCACATGAAATTGCATTAGATGAGCTTGTTTTTGAGTTCTAAGATAATTAAAGGTCATCTAGTGAATTATAAAGGTTAGGAGAAGCATTGGTTCAAATTTTAGAAGCTAATTGTGAAAGTTAAAAGCTTAGGGTTCAAAAAGGGCCTAATGAAGTAACTTAACTTTTGGCATGTTCAAGCTTGCATATGATGGCTCTAATGAGTTCCATTAAAGTTATATGGCCCATAGAAAGTGAGATTTTGGAGCTTAGAAAGTGAAATATAAGAATTTCCTCTTAAGGAACCTAAAATTACTTAAAGTTTCATGTTAAGTGCTAACAAGATTAGGTGATAGTAGTATGAGTTGGAATGGATTTTAATAAGTTCATTTGCATGGTAAATTGATATATGTAGGCCAAGGTAGCCTAGGTTCACTTATTTGTGGGTGTCAAGCCAAGGAAGGCCAAGGAAAAGAAAAGAATAAAGTGGGTTAGTTGTAATACCATATTTTTCTGTTATCATACTCTTCCATTCTAGGCAATTGGTGCACATTCACAAGACAAAGAGTGAGGAAAAGTATGAAAATAACACACTTTTATCATGTTATATCGGGGTAAAATATTTCAATTTATGTTATATGGACCCTTTGAGTTCCCCAACATCATTATGTAATTATTTTTCATTCATATAAGTCATAAAAATCTCAAAATTCACATAAACCATGGATCAAGGGTCAAAACCCCCAAAATTTTCTTTATTCATCGTGGCTGTACAATGAAAGATTTCTAGGGCAACTTTGAAAAATCATAACTAAATGTGAAAAAATCAAAATCATACAAACCATAGCTTTCTAGAAATCTCTGGATATTAGATTTATAGTAAAAATAAGTGCTAGCCACGAAAATCCCATCTAAACCATGTTTGACAATGAAATAGCCACAAAAGTCCGACTGCCACTTGATACTGATATAGTTTACTGTCATTAATTTAACAAATGTCCAATTAATTTCAAAAAAATTTAATCCATGCAAATGATACCAATATGGAAAGCTACAGATGTTAGCTAAGGTGAAAAATAACTCTAGACGAATCCAAGAACATTTAGTCCCAAAAAATCAATCAAACAATAACACGGGTCTGACTAGTTACCTAGTACTAGATAGCAACTTTAAAAATTAATATCTCCCTTTCTAGACATCCAAATAAGGCGCTTATAATTAGCACAAGTCACTGGGAAGGTCTAGTTTCTCCTTGTAAAATTTCATGGCAATTGGACATTGTTTGCCCTATGATTGATAGAGAAAAATTTTCGGACTATGTGAACAATACCAGTGGCCAAACTAGAAAATTTTTCCAACTTCAAAAATTTGCTAGATATTCCACAAACCTCCAAATAATACCCACTTTAGCTTTCCAAAAATTTGTCCACAAGCTCTAGATGCATGACAAATTTCAGACCAAGAAGAGCTCATTTGGATAAAAAGTGATGTAGCTCACCAAAATAGCCAATTTAGCCTTTCATAAGGTATCACTTTAGTTTAAATGGCCTTCCTTTGAGTTTGGCACCTCTTGGGCAAGTTTAAAAGCATGAATATGACTTGTATAAACAGCCCAAGTAGTTCTAAATCTCATGCATCTTAATTTGGTCATTCCACTTTCATTAATGTACTAATACATCAAGCCATCAAGAAGCCAAAATTTCTATTTCCATGGATTTCATGCCACATATGGTCTATAAAAGATTCATGCATCATATTACATTTATCCATGAGCTTACATCTCAAAAATAATATGTATAAAGTAACTTTGGTATTCAAATACATAACAAGCTACATAATGGACAAAGTATGACTTTTCAATGCTCTTAGCTTGCCTTTCTTACTTCTTGGATATCACCTAGGCATTTCAAGATAATTGAGGGAAGGGGAGTGAAATTCTTTGAATCTCAATAGTTCACACACCCATTCACATATACATTCAAGGCATATACACATCAAAGTATATGTATAGAAGGTTTGGCAACCATAAAGTATGCAAAGTCACAATTTTCATGCCACTTAGTCACATTCAAGCCAAGACCATGCTCCAGGGACTTTTAGTTTTATCTCACCCAATTTCTAGGACTTTTGGATTTGCATCACTCTTGGCCTAGGGACTTTTCACTTGGCCTCACCCTTCCAAGTGACCTTTGGCCTTATCTCACCCATGCCATGAGACTTTTGGTATCTCCTCACCTTTATTAAGGGACTTTTGGCATCACCTCACCCTTATGAGCCATTTCTATAACCAAGGGCATTCAAGGAAACAAATTGGTACCAATGTCATGTCAAGGCATCAAGTGGCATGTTCTCAAGTCACAAGAGCATACACAAACACACAAGACATACATATGCACACAAGAATGCAAGGAGAATGAGGTGAAGAGCTACCTTGGATTTATACAAGCTTTTCTTGATCCTTTTCCTTTCCTTTTTTGGTCTGATAAGCACACTTAGGTGGATGTATGTTCTCTTGGCCTAAACATTATAAACAACACACAATTACACACTTGAAGCAAGCCAAGACACCAAACTCATTCTTGAACACACACGTGATTCCATAAGTAACATAATGGTTCTATAAATGGCCTATTGAAGCAACTCTCATATTTCAAGTTCTAGGCTCCATTCTATTGTTATTTTTAGACTTCTTGGAGTCATTTAAGGTCCTTGGAGCCCTCACACATTCATTTATACAATTAAAAAATTAAGTTGTTTCATAAGACACCATTATGGACACCATTGTTCCATCTTCCAATCCATGGCTCCTAAATTTTTTCTAATGGTTTCTCCCATCTTCTAACATCCTATAAAGTCCCAAACTAAGGCTAAAACAAATTAAAACACTTCCTAACCTAGTATTCTTGCCTTGGCCAAAACTAGCACCATAATTAGGGTTCTTGGACTTCTTGATTTTTCCTTGATGAGAGAGCCACTTGGGAGGGTTTCTAGAGGTCTTAAGAGCTCAAGAAAACATGCAAATAGCCAAGGAATTACTCACATAAAATCAGATTTTCCAAAACCTTAAAGAATCCTACACCTTTCTATCTTGTTTTCCATGAGTTTTTCTTGGAATTTCTTGTTATATTCCTCTTCCTTATGGTCTAAAACCATAGTTTCCCTCTTGTTTTGGATAGAAAATCCTCCCCCTATTTGGTTCTAGTTTAGGCCAAACAAGCATCATCCATGGAACAAGGAGAAGAAGCAACAACAACAAATAATTACCTTAATTTCAAGTGTGCTTTCAAGGCTTCTTCTTCTTGGTTTAACTCTCCTCAAAATTTTTGAACTACCCCTCTAAGTTTTGGACCAATAACAGAACCAAACATCTTAATAAAACCATAGAAAGAAAGCATGGGAGGAGAGGAGCAAGGTTGGAGGAAGAAAAAGCATGAAATTCCATGGATTTACCTACCTTTTCCTTGATTTTTCTCTTCCTTTTCTCCCCCTTTTTGTGCGCCTAAGAGAGCAGGTCACATTTTGTATTTTGGGTAGAGGAAAGTCGTGCTATATGAGGGGGAGAAGAAGGGAGAAGTGTGTGGAAGTTTCAAGAAACACACTTTTTCAAAAATTCCAATTTCATCCTTTCTTAATGGCAATTTCCTTTCAACTTCGTTTTAGCTCCTTTTTAAGAATTTTCTTTTCCATTATAAAATTTAGGTTCCCAATTTAATAAAATGCCTTTAGAATCACTCAATTTGGAGCTAAAACCTTATTGAACTAATCTGTCAAAGTTTAGGTTCATCACCGTTAGAAAATGTACACTAGAGGGCTTTACCAGTCCCAAGGCTTTCCATGGTTTTTAGGGCCTCTGAGAACCTTGAGCAACTCAAATTTTCAATTTAGAAGGCTTTCCTATGTGTTTTTATAAAAGTTGCACTTATTTATGAAAATGCCATTACGTTTCGTCAGTTTTCGTCACAAATTGTTACATTGTCCTAGCTCTATTTTTCTTTCCATCTAAACTTGGAATTATCATTTTTAGGAGTCTAAGACTCTACCCAAATTTTTTGGGACATTATCTAACTCATTTAAGAGGATTTGCTTTTATACAACTCATTTTGTCATTTTACAGAAATTACGTTTGTTACATTAGTAGTAGTTAAAGCTTCTCAATCCATAAGGAAGCCATCTCTCCCTATCTTACATGCATTTGGATGTTTGAATGAATTGAAATGCTTGTGTGCTTGATTATTTGATGATTTTATGAGTTATGACTTGAATTGGCTTTTATCATAAGTTGTATGCATATATAATGTTATGATTGGCTCCTAGCTCTTTATGGCGAGGAATTAAGCGTAGTAGATTTTTCTTAGCTAAGAGTTTAGCTTAGTTAAGTCTAGCAAGTATGTTTTTATACCATGACTAGATAAGAGTCAAAGTTTTATGCCAATTCTCATGTTTGAGTTACTTAAGGCACAAAGTCTCCATGCATGCATTTCCTCATTTACATTGATTATGTGCATTGATATGAATTCATATTTGCTATTGAGATTCTCTTAAGAATCTCACTCCATTTATTTCCTACTAATTATGATAGGTTCCTCAAGTAATGAAATGGAAAAACTTAAAGGAGCTAGAGCTTTAAGATAGATATTAGAAAGCTCTAATGCCTTAAATTGAGTAGTGAACCATGTAATATTTGATAATTGCTAATTATATATATATTAATTCCCCTAAATTTAAGCATTTTAATCATTAAATAAGGCTTAATGGATTTAATTAGAGGATATTTGATTTTATTAGCCATTTTTGCACTTTAGGAATTAATTTGCAAAATTTTGAAATATTAATGCATAAATCCTTTTTAAATGAATTTTGTGAATCTTATCCTAATGGAACCATGACAATTTTTAGGGTTCCGGAGAATTTATTATGAAAATTTAAAGTTAGCTTAAAATTGTAGAAAAATCATGTGCACTGTTCATATGATTCAAGTTGTTGTTTTCTTGTATTTGAGGGGTCAAATGAACTATAATATTCATGAAATTTTATAGGCATATAGTTGGCATTATAAGCTTTATATATCCACCAAGTTTGCATAAATTGGAACTATGTAGTCAAAGATGTGCATTTATAATGTTTTAGTTCTAATTTATGCTTGGTCACTGTATCAGTCATGGTTCCATTAGGATTTCATGACTAAAATGAACTTATTTTCACTTGAAATTTTTATAATATATGCTTCATGTCCTAAACTTTCTATAGATACCTAATTTGCAAGAATTGAAATTTTCTAACCTAAGATATAAATTTTTAAAGTTGACATTCAATACGTGCAAATATGCAAAAGTGGTGATTTTAGACATATGCAATGAAATCCAAAATTGCACTTCTTTATGTTATATTCCAAGCTTAACAAAATTGATTGGCATGAAATTAAGGATTTTTATGATGAAGTTATATAATTATGCACATTTGGAGATTTTGAGCCTTTAATAATGGCAATATTCATTGTTAAAAGTCTTCAAATTGAGAAATTGATGCTATAAGAAGAATATGATATAAAATGTGTACATATTCTTTGGTGGCATGACACATAACACTATCATAAATATTTGGATAAAATATTATTCACTTTGATATATTTTCAGATGGAAATTGTTGCACAAAATGTTATTTATAAACTACAAGTATGATGGTAAAGGAGTAAATTCAAAAGCATTATGAACTTCAACATTTAAGTTATGATATTGTTTTGCACCAAATATTAGCCCTTATCTCTGTGAATTGCATCATAAATTTCCAATTTCTTGATTTATTTAAAATCAATGATTCTTGAGATAAACTATGTATTTCCATACATGTATGTAATGTTATATAGGAGGTACTATGTTACAAAACACTAGTTATCAATAACATATCTGTTTAGCCTTTAGCATCCCTTTGGCACACCTTGGTTTGGTTATTTAGCCATATGACTTTGTGTATTCATGATGGATTTGGTGATATACCCCTATGAACTGTGTGCTTATGACATATATACTTTCCAATTAAGCTCCTCCCAAATGTAAAATTTTAAAAAATTAGATTTTGAAAACTTTTTGTGATATATTTCTTGCAACTTACTTATTCTATTTTATGCTATTTCTATTCTTATTGAATTACTTAGTTCTCGAATACTAATGTTTCTTTCTAATGTTCAAATGATACTTTACTCAATATTGTGATTTCTTATTGTTATTATGTTATTTATTCATTTATTTATTGTCATTAAAATACTTATGTGTGTCCTTAATTTGTCTTGTCCTTGCTGTAATTTTTATCATTTACTCAATAAGTGTTAAAACTTACTCCTTTAATATTTACAAGTTCCAGATAGTAGCATAGCCCATGACCTATATCCGCATAGGAGGGATTAATTGTCATAATGAGCCTACTTTGCTTTGCATGGCCATTGTGCTCTATCTTGTTTGCAAATTTCATTTGTTCGTACTCTAGACATGGCCCACTAGTCTACAGGTAGGATCCCCACCCTCGTATATTTTGTGTAGTGGATAGTATAAACTCCCTACACTCCAATTTTATGTCACCCAATTCATAGTATTATTTCATTTTAATTAAGTCATGAATGGAAGCTAATCTAAGAGTTTGTTAGGTAATGCAAGAGAGTTATGTCATTAATACTAACTAATTCATCAAAATAGTTAAGTAGATAGGACTTGTTAGACCATCTTGATATGTCAAGTCAGTCATACATCATAAGAGTTAAATTATTATTACAATTATGACTAACGAAGTAACTATATGTCAACTAATAAGTAAACTCTGTAATACTTCTAAGGATGAGCCTCAAGTGGTCTTAGAGGTGAAGGCACTAGCTGGTTATCCTCAGTAATAGTGGAAGTCTTGATACTGATAATAACTTGCATGGGGTCAATCGCTAGTAGCATAATTGTCATCCATTTTATCTCCATAAGGTAACAAGTTGTAGGCATAGTCTCTATCTGTAACAACCTTCATTCCTAATCATTCTAATTAAGCAGAATCTTATGATTAATAATCCTTACTTATCATCTAAAGCCGATAATAGTCCACCAAAGGATGAAAATGTGAGGAAATTTAAACCTTTTTATCATTGAGAATCATTATTTAGAAAAACAAGGAGACTTAAGCTCATATGAGATTTAAGTTCTCAATTAGGACCTTTACTTTATTTACAACTGAATCTACAAGAACAAAACTCCTATATGATTGGTCATAAGTTATTATGTATCATTAACATAGTATAAATTAGGTTCTAAAGGCTAAAATAAGAGTTTAAGGTCTTAGGCTATGACCAGGAAAAGCTTCACGGAAGCCAAAATGGTTACTAGAACCTTTAAAAGCTTCAAGTTATACTTATGTTATGACTGGGACATGCCATCTTACTAATTCTTGTTGCCTAGGGTCTTAAAGATGGTTTATGTCAAATAATCATCACTTCATATGAGCAAGTCAACACACTATAATAGCAAAGGGTGAGCAAGTTGACACACTGTAATAGAAGGGGTGCCTAAGCCACTAGTGATGATATCAAAATGCACATCTCCTTACCATCTAACCACAGACTACTTTGGACAAGTCTTAATGAACCAGATGAACAAATTCCTAACCTCAAATTGCTAAGGTACCCTTAAATACAACTATAGTTATAACACACCATAAATCTATATACAAGGCATCCATATTAGCATGAATCTTCATACATTAGAATTTTAGGCTAGCATTCATGTAGTAACAAAATTCTTATGCATAAATTACCAATTCAACTTCATACATTTCCAGAAATCCATATTAAATCAGCATTGTGTAAATACATCAAAATCCATGTAATATAAGGTCTAACATCCTAATTGTTACATCCTTGGTTATAAAACATTAAAGTACCTGCACTTAGCAAAATGAATGCAACATGATGCTATACAAGTTGATCCCGAAAAAAAAAACAATAGCATCTACTCTAAGTTAAAATGGTCCAAGTGTAGAAACCCCATACAAGGCC
This sequence comes from Erythrophleum fordii, assembly GCA_032878935.1. Taxonomy (NCBI): domain Eukaryota; kingdom Viridiplantae; phylum Streptophyta; class Magnoliopsida; order Fabales; family Fabaceae; genus Erythrophleum; species Erythrophleum fordii. The sequence goes on along the minus strand of JAVQMF010000057.1, from coordinate 12,056,793 downwards.
TCAAATTAGGGATACTTATATACTTGCTTCTCTTTTTCCTTAACCAAGGAACCTTCACCTAAAATTGTTAACCCATGAAATAGGGTAAGATGTAAATCTTAGTAACTAAAGAAAATTCCATACATATGTGCAATTTAATTAGCATAAATGCATGTTGTATAGAAAATACCAAAAGCATCCACATACTCAGCAAATGAACTAGTTAGACTATTGGTGACTACTATCCCATACTAACAACCACATAAAATATGTTAATGGCCAACAATAGAGGGAAAGGCCCATCTACAATGCCAACTCTCTATCGAGCATGCTCATGACTCAATGCATTCTAGAGTTTGATTACAACTTGGTATTTGATTGTAACACCCCAAAATTAATTAAAGTGTTAATCATAGATTTGGGTTAATTAAAAATAATTAATATGGAATAATTGAACAAGTTATGTGAATGAGAATTATAGAGAGATAAATTATTAATATGGGTTTGAGATTTAATTAGGTTAGAAACCTTATCTAGGTCCAAATTAAATTAAGTAGGCCATTGTTAGAGACTAATAGAGGCTCAAGGATTCTAGGTGCAAACCCAATGATGAAAGCTATTTTTATATATTTTATTCTTCTTATCTTAAATATTTTAATGATCAAATATGGCTTTAGGGATTTACATAGGTGGATAATTGATTTTAGTAGCCATTTTTGCACTTTAGGAATTAAACTACAAAATAATTAATTTTAAATGCATAAATCATTTTAAATGAATTTTATGAATTTTTCTCCTTTGTTTTTATGCAGATTTTGGGCAAATCATCTCTCATGTTGATGAAGGAATGGATGAATCATGCTACACAATTCCCACGTTGAACCATGCTCCATGATGCAGCAACACAAAAATACACATTCCACGTAGCAACCTATCAAATTATCATATTTTGTTCGAGGGAAATGTAGAGTGAAGCAAACCACAGCTCAAACACATTAACACGCTTTGAATACACACATGAGGACCACGGGTTAAAAGAATTAAAGAAGAAAAAGGTTTCACATGGGGAGAATGTGATTATAAGATGAACACATGAAGAAGAAGAAGGCTTAGTAAGGAGAAAAGTGAGCTGGAGCTGAGAGCAGAGCAAGGAGCTAAATAAGAGACACACACGAAAGTTAACATGGAAGAATTAAATGAAATGCACGATGGAGAAAACATGTATGAAAGAAGCACATGAAAAGAACGTGAGAAGCTACGTGTTAAGCGAATGAAGAAGTAACCACGGGCTGCAGCAAAAACAAGAGGCTACATGAGCAATAAACACACTCAAGTAGAACGTGAACATGAGTTAAATGAAGAAGCTGGAGCAGAAAACGAAGAGAAGCATGAGAAGGGATGTGTGTTTGTAAGGAAGAAGCTAAGTTTTATGCTTGAGAGGAATAGAGGAAATAACATGAATGAACGAAGGTAAAGAAGAGCTGTTGTGCTTGAGATACACAAAAAGAAGCTCCAGAATAATGCAGCAACTATAGGGCTTGAGTTCTACATGTATGTAAACAGTACAACGATGAAGAAGTAGCTGCACGAATGAGAAACATAAGAGAAGAAAGCTAAAAGTTAGAAGAGCAGAAGCTACACAAAGGTAGAACGCGAAAAAAAATAATGGGAAGCTGGCTAAGTAAAAATGCGAAGGAAAGAACGCAAGGCGATGGGGAGATTAATGTAAAATACAACAGGGAAGAAAGGAGGCTGGGTTGAAGGAGCTTTTGAGAAGAAGAATAGCAGTTGAAGAAGCTCTCAGCTAGAGAAGTTACTGGGTAGAAGCTACATTAGGAGCTTGGATAAAAATGAAGAAAAAGCTCATGAGGAGCACCACCAGTTTTCATGTAAATGAATAGCAACATGAGATGAGGAATTATGTTGGAATAATGCATAAAGCTTTGAGTTTGTGAGTTGAAGGTTTCTCACATGATTAAGAAGAACCTATAGGTTATGAGATGACCATATCAGCTTACATGTGAGGAGTATGTGGCAAGGGAGATGAGAACTAGGTGGAAAGAATTAAATGGAGCAACATATGTGATTAAAGAACATGGATTGCTATGGGCAGAAGAAAAGCAAGCACGTGGGAGCTAGATTCATAAAAAAAAAGAGGAGAACTCATCCATTGAGCCATACATCATCTCATGCACGTGATTTTCAATGAGTAGGCTGGAGGCAACACTGAATCCATCGAATAAATATTCCAATCACAAAACACTTCAATCATCCTTCATAATGCTCCATCTAGAGACCATTCCCTCCACGCTGTATCCATTCCTCACTTCATTCTCCTCTATCTCCTTCCATTTAATGAAGCATTAAATCTCCATTTGTGATTAGCTTGGAAGAAGGTCCTTGGTTAAAGCTTGAGTCTATGGAATAGCAAGGGATTTTGGCTAAGCTTCCTATTTTCTTTTCTCTCTTTCTACATTGATTTTTGTTCTTGAACTTGCTTGGTTAAGCTTGTAATTAACTAGAATTAATGTAGTTTATGATTAGTAGCTGGTTAGACACTAATTAGGAGAGCAATTGATGTTTAATTGGTTAATTTTAGTGTGGGATTTTCATTTTCCTACTATTTTTCATGTGTGTAAACAAGGTATTTGATGAAATGCATGTGAAAATTGGTGTGCTTAATTGTCTAATTTGAGGATTCATTGGAGTTTATTGGTTAATTGAATCTCCTAGAGTGTTAATTTAGAGGTTAATTGATCAATTAATCATTCAATTCAAGTGTTCATTGATCCTAAAGGCAAGAAATAATGATGTAGTACGGGCTTGAGATTTCAATTTAACATTATCTTGTTAATTTCTTAAGTCTTGGATGGTAATTCAAGATCATTTGCCATGGACACGATTAAGGACTCTTAGACTAAAATTAATCACAATTAAATTAGGATAAAGATAGTGGATACCAAGAGACAAATCTAAAGCTAGTCACAAGTCTATCATTCACCCATAGTTCATACAATTAGGTAGCAATTAGAAACTTTGTTTCAATTTCATTTTAGTTAGTTCAATTAGACAAAACCCCCTTAGTTAGATAGCTTTTAGGATCCTTTAACACTTAGAAAATCGAATTAAATATTGAATTCCATTTCTAAGAAAGATGACCTAGGTTGCACCACTAGCTATATATTTTTTCAACCTAGTTTTATTTTGTAGGTTGCGTAATATGACCTTTCACCCAACCTTTTATTGTAAAACTTGGCCCAAAAGAGAGCACCTAGTGATGGCCCAATCTGATTTAATAAGATAGAGGCCCAAGATCCAACTTATATAAGCTTTCATAATTGGCCTAACAACCCTCATGCAGACCCAAATCAAATAAGCTCTTAAAACTTGGCCTAACCCAATCAAAATTCTATGGTCCAACTAATGAAATCTGACCCAACAAGCATAAAATCATAACCCAATTGGAATTGGGCCTTTAGGTCAACTTATAACTCATTTAGGACCTAACTTAAACCCTAAAAATGATTTTAGCCACCCCCATTTTGCAAAACCACAAGAAACACAAACACATTTTTGGAGGTCCCTTGGAGGCTAGGTTTTCTCCCATCTTCTTGGCCCTATTTCTCACTTCTAAAGTCAAAATCAGCTAAGGTAAGTGTTATATAACTTAATCTCTTTCTCTTTCTCTTCAATTTGTCCTGATTGGCTTGTCATTTAAAGCATTTTCACCATGCCTAAAATCTGAAATGTGTTTGTTTGGTATTTTCTTAAAGGATTTTTGGAGATAGAGGTTTAGAGGGATATTAGGTCAGCATAAACTCTCTATTTTAATGTATTTTCTATTGGTTTAAGAACCCCATGGTTGGTTTGTAGTGTAAGTATTAATTTTATATGAATTTGCTTAGGATTTAGGGTGATACATTAAATTTTTTGGTGGAGGAAACATTCAATCCAAATTTCCTCTTGTAATAACTAGGCTAAGGTAGCATTGTTATTGGTTCTCCAAAAAATTGTCTGCAAGAGAGGTTGCAAGATTTGAAATGCTAAATGAATTCTTTGGCTATCTATTGCATTATGTTTGGACCTTGTGAGTCCATGGTGGAACTGTGGTACAGCTGCCACCCATGCATGTACTTCGATCGGGTATCGGGTTATGATCAAACCTAGTTACATTGAGCCCTGGTTGTACTCATTAGGGAGTAGGTGCTAAGGACGGGCCTCTCCCAATGTTATTGGCCTTTAACATGTGAAAATGTGATTGCTAGTATGGAATGATAATCATAATAGCCTAATCACTTTATTTGTTCATATGACTGATATGATTTTGATACTCATTTTGATTCATGCATATATGTTAATTAAATTAGAATATATGAATGGAATTTTCCTTTGGTTATTGAGATTCGTATCTCACCCCGTTTAATGGGATCATACTTTCAGGTGAAGGCCCTTCAGGTAAAGATAAGGGAAAGCAAGTGGATAAAAATCTATGAGCTCTAGCCATATATGAAGGAGGCTACACTTGGGCTAATATGAGTAGAGTAGATGCAAATTTTATTATTCTTTTATAGTATCATCATATAATCATATTGCCAAGTGTAGGTATTTGTATTTTGGTTACTTAGAATGTATCTATTGAGGAGTTAGGCCTCATTTTAGTTTGGTATTAGATGTATGAATTGTAACATTTGATATAGAAATTTTATGGATCCTATAATATGGTTTATTTTTTGGAAATGTAATCATATAGTATACTGGATGTTGGCTTAAGCTAATGATGCATGGATCCTTTAATGGAATATGTGTTTGAATGATAATTATTAATAGTTTATGAATTATTGTTGTCTTTAATTTATAAACTTGCTAATATGTGGTAGTTAGATGAATAGAAATTAACATTTAAGGCTTGGACTAGTAATGATAGATAAGCTAGGTAAATTAGGCAAATGAAAGCTATTAGAACCCCAAAAATTAAAGTAGAGTGGCCCTAGGATGTCCCTAGAGGTAGAATTGGAGTGTATGAGACAAAATTTTGAAGTTATAAGACTAGAGGGTATTTCACCGTAGCCAAAATAGTCTTAGCCATGGCCAATAGAGGCAAAGTCGCCCAGAGAGAGTACTAGAGGGCAATTTGCTGCAACTATTAGTGGAATTCGCCGTGGCAAAATGTGAGAGGCCAAACTGAAAGTCATTTAGAGAGTAATTCACCGCAGCGAAATGGAGAATTGGTCACGGTGAACTTTGAGAAAATGTCCCAAGTGTTCCAGAAAGGAATTAGCCGCGGCAAAAATGGGATTTGGCCGTGGCCAATAGTGAGAGGTGAGTGAGGTAGGCTCTAGGAGGTCCTCTCACCAAGGCAAAATCTGTGAAGCTATAAAAAGTGAACCCGAGATTATTTGGCCACGGCACGAAAGTATTTAGCTGCAGCTAAAGTCTTGAGACTCTTATATTAACCTAGAAACCTTGGTTTTTCCTATGGCAACATTAAGGGATGACTTAAAAGCACTTATAAGGGGTTCTTGAAAGTTGAAAATCAATGGGTAATAGATTTAAAGGTTTTTAATTGGAGATTTATTTCACTCATGTATATGAATACTTATAAATATTTGGTTATTGATTCTAATAACATTAAAATTCAAATTTTCTCACTTTTTCCTAAATTGATTAATTTTAATAGTGTTAGACCTTGATTTATGACTATTAATCGCATGTTTAAGCTTAATTACTATGATTAAAAGTTAGGATCATCACATTGATCGTAGTATAATGCACAGGTGACAACTAGACCATAACTTTACCAAGTACATGCTCACGGTACAAAATAACAATCATGTAGCCAACTAATCATTTAGTATAGAAAAACATATGTAGCAAATATTAGATTAATAATGAACATATGTAAGTATTTAAATTTAACCCCAGTTACCTTACTTAGTTAACAGTATCTTCCAAGGCTAAAATTAGATGCTAACCTTTTATAGGCCCTAGATTAGCTGAAATCAATTTTTAAATCGTCATTTGTTATAGAAATAAATTACTTATTCATCACTAGCATTAAAACTACCTAAGAATCACTTACCTAGTTCCCAATGAACTCCAATTTCAGACTTAACCCTTCCAACCCCAAAAACTTTAATATTTCACCCTAATCACTTGGTGTTTTTGCACAAAATCAAAGCCTATGATATAAGTCAACTATTAGGGCCAATATTTAACAAAAAATACATCAAAATGAAGAAAAGGTACTTACCTAATAGTCCTTTTAGTCTCAACCTCTTAAAATCATATGAGAAACCATTAAAACAATCAAGTTTAGATTTGGTGGTGAGGTGAAAATCCACTAAACCAGAGACTAATATGACCAAAATGTAGAGAAGGATAAGAGGATTAAGTTTCATATAATTTACCTTGGCTAAATCTCCCTCTAGAAGTGCAAAATAGAGGCAAGAAGCAAAAAAATCCTAGCTTTCACCTAGAGATGCGAAAATGCTCTCCTTACTCTATAGAACCTTCAAGTTTTTAGCACCAAGATAAATGGCCAATGGATTTTCTTAGGGTTTTAGAGCAAGTGGGTTGCCCTATTGGGCCTTATTTCCAAATGGTCTAATTTTTTACTAGATGTGGGCTAAAAATTAGACAAGTCTAATGATGTTGGGCCTCTATAAACAAAAATTGGGCCTCTATAATTATTTTGAGACATATATTGAGTTAATCTTAGGCCTAAATTAAATCTCTAACCCACTTGAATCAAATATATTGCAACATTTTATTTTTCTTCAAAAGTTTTCCGATAATAATTATTTGTCTTTAAAATATCCACAATAATCCATTTCCTAAAAAATTCCAATTTTCCTTGATCTTCCTAAATTTCTCTTACTAATTCTGTAATTCTCCATAATTATCCTTAATTAAACGTTAGATGTTAGAATCATATAATTCTCAATAAGACATAAGTATTTTGAAAATGATTAATGGTTTGGCTACCTTGTAACACCATAGATTTCTAGCTTATCTTATACTATTCTCATGCCTTAAACCATGCATCTCACATAGGAGGCAAGAAAATGGCATTAAAATAATGAATATTTTAACATTGTATAGCGTATAAATTTTTCATTTGACATCCTATGGATCATATAAGCACATATATCACATTCTCATATTTAATTATATAGATATAACTCAATTCCATAACTAAAAGTGGCCTAGAACTCATGCAAGAGAAAGGAACACACAAAATACTCTAGTGTAGCCTCGGCTAGAATTTCATGTTTTCTGTCACAAATTTTGAAAAATCATAATTAATTATAAAAAGATCTAAATCTGCCATGCTTCAACTTCCTGGAAAGCTCAGAGTGTTAAAAATAATTTCAAGTCATGCACATAGCATTTGGACCATGTTTGACATTGAAAAAGGTATAAAGGTCAACTAGCTACTAGTATTAATAAAGATTTCTGCTATAAACTTTAAAAATGTCTAATTAATTCCATAAAAATCCAATCTATACAAACAATACCAATCTAGAAAGCTACAGATGTTAGCTAGAGAGAAAAAAATAGCTTTTGACCCGCCCAGGCATGCCCAAGCCTTGGAAACTAATCAAAAAGTAACACAAGTCTGACTGAATACCTAATATTGGATAGAAATTTTAAAAATTTATATCCTCTCTTTAGAAATTTAAATGAGGTGCTTCAAATTGGCACAAGTCACTGAGAAAGTCTAGTTTCTCCCTATAGAATTTTGTGGTAATTGGACATCAATTGCCCTATAAGTGATAGAGTTTCATTTTGGACTAAAATGAACAGTGCATTGAACCAAAACCAGATAAATTTTCAACATTGAAAATTTATCAAATATTCTATAAACCTCTAAAAATTCTACACTTTAGCTTTCCAAAAAGCTCTTAACAAGGTCTAGATGCATGCCAAATTTCAAATCAAGAAGAGTTCATTTGGAAAATAAGTGGTATAACTCACCAATATAGTCAATTTTGCTCCATATGAGATACAAAATGTGTCCAAATGGCGTCCTTTGATGTTTGGCACCTCTTGGTTAAGTTTAAAAGTATGAATATGACTTGTATAAACTGCCAAATGGTTTCAAACCTTATGCATCTTAACTTGGTCATTCCACTTCTAGTAATACACTAATACACCAAGCCATCAAGAAGCCAAAATTTCTATTTCTATTGATCTCATACTACATATAGTCTATACAAGAGTCATACATCATTTTACATTCATACATGAGCTTACATCTCAAAAATAATATTTACAAAGCCACTTTGCCATTCATATGGCCATAAACAAGAAAAATCTATGTAATATGTTGTCATTCTCTTATCTTCCAAGTTGTTGGCTCCCATTACCTTGTCCACTTGGTCCACCTAGCATGTTAGAATATTGGAGAGGAGAGAATGAGATTCAAAGAATCCCAATAGCTCATCTCCCTTTCAATCACACATAAAGTATGCAAACCAAGTCTTACACATGCATGCATGGGCATATTGACATGTGTAATCATTCAAGAGACATCTTTAACATTTGAACAAGTCATACATGGCGCATATAGGCTTGCCAAGTAAGTAGATTAGCCTCACCCATTCACTTGTGGATTTTAGACTTACCTTACCCATTTCTTTAAGAGGTTTTTGATTCAACCTTACTATCTGGAGTCAACCTCACTCTTGGGAGACTCTTAACTTTGTCTCAACTAATTTCAATGGTTCATGGCTCATTCTCACCATGAATAAGGATTCTTGGCTTCACCATACTCAAGCAAATTAAGGCAAACATAAAAAAATCATTTAAATACATAAAACATTATTATGGTACCATGGAATAAAAGCTCATGTTAAAATACTTTTCATAGTTCAAAACATATATACACACATTCAAAGGCAATGTAAGCACACATTCATGTATGAGAAAAGGTGGAGAGAGCTACTTTGGTGTATTCACACACTTTTTCCTTAAGTCTTGAGTCCTCTCCCTTGACCTCACACACCCAAGGAGGTGGAGATCATTTCTCTTGACCTTGACATATTATATGAAAGCTAATTACACTTTTGAATCACATTCTAAGGCCACACATTCCCTAGAAAATCTAAGTGACTCATAAGGCTCTTTTATAGTTCTATAATGCACTCAATGAAGCAACCTTAAGAGAACATCATCTTGGCTTCATTATCTCTATCTATTTATGATTCTTGACTCTATTTAAACCTCTTAGAGTCATCACACAAACAATTCGATAAGCTTAGTTTGGTGTTACTTCTTTATGTCATAATATGGAACCTATAATATCATCTCACTATCTATGGCTTCTAAAATTTTTCCAAAGCTTCCTCTCATCTTCTTCCATCATACATGACTCAAAACTAAGCTTGGAACAAATTAAAACTACCCTTTGGTGCTTCATCTAGCCCAGGTCAAAATTATGCACTATATTAACACCAAGTGGGTTTGCTTCACTTTCCTGTTGGAAGATACATATGAGGAGCCTTTTAGGGATCTCAAGAACTCATTCAAATACTCATTTAGGCCTAAAAACAATTATATTAAATCAGATCTTCAAGAGGGCTCATAAAAGCTTAAGTTTGCTATCTTGAAAATCAATGACTTTTACTTGGATTTCTTTGCATATTCTTACTTTCCTCCCTTAAATTCATAGAATTCACCCTTGGTTCTACCCAAAATTCAAGCCCTCTTGTAGCTACATATATGGGGTGAAATAGGGAGAAGAGGGGGGGAGGAGTAACTACTATAGGATGAAGATTTTACCTTGTTTCCATGGCTTTTACCTTGTTTCCATGGCTTTTCTTGCTTGTTTCTCACTTTCCTTGCCCTCCTCTCTTCAAATCCAAATTTTTCCCTCTGTTCTTTCCTCAAAACAGGTCCATATACTTCAATAAAACATAGGAAAAAAAGAGAAATGGAGGAGAAGTGGTTTGCTAAAGAGAAAGCATGAAAAACTAAGAAATTTCATACCTTTCTTGCCTTTTTCTTCCTCTTTTTCTTTCTCTCTTGGTGAGCCCCAAGGAGTTTCTATTTTTTTGTAATTTGGGCAGAGGAAGTTATGCTTAAGAAGGTGGTAGAAAAAGAAGAAGTGTGTGGGAGCTTCTAGAAACACACTTTTTCAAAAATTTCAATTTTGTCCTTCTATAATGGCAATTTCGTTTCGGCTTCGTTTTAACTCCTTTTTTAGAACCATCTTTTCCATTATAAAATTTAGATTCCCATTTAATAAAATGTCTTTGAAATTACTCAATTTAGAGTTGAAACCTTACCGAACGAATCCATTAAAATTTGGACTCATCGATGTTGGAAAACGTACGCCAGAGGAGTTTTACCAGTCCCGAGACTTTCCATGGTTTTGGGGCCTTTGAGAACTTTGGACAACTCAAATTTTTCATTTAAAAAGCTGTCCTATGTATTTTTTCAAAATTTACACATATTTACAGAAATGCCATTACGTTTCGTCAATTTTCGTCACAAATTGTTTCACCATCCTAACTCTATTTTTCTTTCCGTCTGAATCTAGGATTTTCATTTTTAAGAGTTAGAATTCTTTTTGAATTTTTTGAGACCTTAACTAAATCATTTCAGGGGACTTGATTTTGTATCCGGTGAATTTTGTTCGTTTACGGAGAAACCGTATGTTATATTTCTCTCGTTTTCTCTCATTTTCAGAGAACCAGATATTACATACCTTGTATGGAAAAAAAATAACTTTTATTCCTCTTGTCTGTCTGAGATATATTGGCCTCATTTATACAAAATATAGATTCACATGGTTAACTTATAAATAACACATAACTAGTATATCTAGTAGTAGTAATAATAATCATCATCACAAATTAATAACCATGCATATAAGCCATCATTGAAATTACTCATAATCATATATCTCATCATACTAGGGCATCAATAATAAATCCAACTAATGGAAACATAGCTCCATCCATTTTAGCAATACGGTTTGATTAAATTAAAAGATGCATAAACTCTATACCTAGTGTCCCATGCCACTGAGTAAAAGCTTAGATTTTCTTAAACATTGCATAATTAAAGGAAGATGAGTACTTTCCTTAATTCATCAAATCTACACATGAAATAATCATTAAAGTATCCATATATATATATATATATATAAATAGAAACCAATCTTAATACATGCTATCTAGGATGTCTTCTAGAGTGGATGCATGTCACATGAAAAATAAGGTTTCTAGATCCATCTTTTAAGAGAACCTGATATGGAGATCATCCTTGAAGAATCATCTCTCTTAGATACTAATGCATATAATAATTTAATCTAAAAAAATTCCTAATCATAATCATTATGTTACACGTGCTAATTTCTTACTCTCAAAAGATGATTTATCAATCCATATAAAGTCATTAAAGTGTGTACATGTATTAGCACAATATCAATCATAAAGGTTAGTCTGAATATTTGACATAATCATTGGCATAAAGGTCAACACATAACTTAAACTCAAAGACCCAATCAAAACATCTTACACGTATTAGAAGTTTGCAAACAATAATATGAAAAGTAGTCTAATAGATTTTAATGGAACCCTTTGGTTAACATTACCATCATTTTAGTGTCTTACATGTCTTCCATATTTTAAGGTCCTTAATCCATATATCGTCACAAATCCAAATTATCTAGGTCATGTCATGGTCTTCAGTTCATGTCATTCATGCATGGCCTAGGTCTCACATATCAAAAGTCTCATGAAAAAGTCCAAAGGTCATATATCCAAGGTCAAGGAATATGTGTGCGTGCACGCGCATGCGTGTAAGTTTCATGTGTCCAAGGTCAAGTCATATGTAAAGGTTTAAGTTCTATGAATCAAAGTCTAGGTCCCATATGTTCAAGGATACTCATTATCAATTCCTTATTCTAATACATTTATATGTATATATAGACATATGTTTAAGTATTTAGACATCTTTTTTTATACTTTTTAGGTTCCAAAAGAAGCTAGCAGGACATTCCAAACACCTAATTACAAACTAGGATCAAAGTCCCAGTAAAAGTCCAAAAAATTGGACAACGTATAGTCCAACATGGCCTGGTTATGTTGGCACCATCAAAGGATAAAACCTGTTGTCTAGACATGGCTTGGGCTGCATCACATGGCTTGATCGTGTCCAGCACCTTTAAAGCATGAAACATACTGGTTTTGAGCCAAAAATTTCATCCTTAATTATAGCTATCTTAAATACTCATTTTAATCAGTTTATAAACACCCTAGGACCATTAAACAACCATCAAAACCAATTTAAAAGCCCTTAAAACTCGAGTTTCTATTTTCACCATAGTTGCACATGTTGATAAGAGAAATGAGGAAGATGATGAAATGAAGCTTCTTAATGGTTTTCAACATCCAACAAGAATCTAACCTTAACAAAACCGTAGTTTAAGCTTACTACAACATTAAAGATGGAGTTTGAAGGGTAGCCATAAGATGCCCTATAGAGAGAGAAACAAGGAAAGATGTAACTGTAAGGAGAGAGTGAAGCTTTAAGACATTCCAAACATATAAAAAGGTTTAACACTTAGCAAAAATACTATCCATAACATATAATAATAGTAAGAAAACCAACTTCAATTTTTTACTATTAGAGAGCATTTATGGCTAGAGAGAAAAAGTGATGAGAAGATGGAGAATATAAGTATTCTAGAGGGGCAGAGGCAGTCACACTTTTTAGTAAGACGAAAGGAAGTCTTACCTTAGTGAGTTTGGTTTGAATCTTCAGAGTGCTTGCTTCTTCAAGTCCTCCTCCTTCTTTTCCTCTTCTTCTTTTTTGTTATGCTACTCAGTCTCTCATCTCTCTCTCTCTCTCTCTCTCTCTCTTAGGTTTTGAATAGGTAAAAGAAATGGACACATGTCGAGTCTGGCTTGCATCAAAAGTCTTCTGATAAGTGTTGTTGTAGTGTAAGAGTATCTTATTTATTCTCTACTAGATATAAAAATTATCAAGAACAACGTGAAGATGTATATTAAAATTTCTAACTTACTATATCTATTATTACTGTAGCTTTAGTCTGTTGGCTAGAGTCATTTTTGGTACAAAATAAAATTATACTTTGGCCTTGCAAAAATTGTCTTTTAGCTATGGCGAAAATTACAAATTTTGATCCTAAACTTTTAATATTTATATTTTGACCTCAAACATTTGTCTAAAAATTTTTATTCCCCAACTATTTTTCTTATTTTTTAAAGATATTTTTGGCTTTAAGAATTTCTAGAAATTAACTTCCTAAGTATTTATTTTATAATTTCTCTTAATTTCTAAATTATAATTACCTCCAATTAACTAGTAAAAATTTCAATTAAATCCTATAATTTTTTTAAGTTTTATAAATAGAAAACTCACTAAATATCTATTATTTGCTAGTATATTAGTTTTAAACTATTTTCTTAATATTTCTTAATTTACTTTCAATTGCTTAACTATTGTTAAATAAATTTTGATTGGGAGGAGGATGTTACAAATAGAAACATGATGTTTTGTTGTGAATGAAGTTTGTAGAATATTTTAGGCTCTCTTATTTTTAAAGAGGACTTTGTTGAAATTTCTGAAAATATGAATGGGATATGTGAACAAATGGTCTTGAAACTTGGAAGAAATCTTCCAGGTGAATTATATTATCAAATCAGCGGTAAAGTAAGGAATGAAGTATCCATGTTGTTCAAGTTTATTCTTCAAGTTTATGGTTATGAGATTCATTACGTGTTCAGTATCAATTACATTTTTAGTTTTGGGTTGTAACATGTGTTGTGAAATTGTAATGGCTAGTAAATTGGAACTAGATTCCTTATCCATCTTTTTTCTACTCATCTTGATCTAAACCATTCAAATTAAATTTAAATGATTTAGATTTAATATTTTTAGTTTTCATATTTTTGATATTTTATTATTTCAAAAGATACAAAATACAAATAATCTTTTAACTATTAATTTTAAAAATAATAATAATTTAAATTAAAAAAATATAAAATATAAAAACATTAAATATGAACCGTCTAAATTAAATCTGAACAGTTTACATATTTAGAGAAGTACCTACTCATCTTTTAAGGAAATGATGAGTAAGGGATCCAAGTTTATGATAAATTAAGTGTGTATTTAATAGTACATGTCATAAATTATATTAGTTTTGGAATGGAGTTAATAAAGAAAGTGAAATAGTAGACAAAATCTTTTGTAGAGGATTGAAATAAAATTTTTTAAGGGACCAAATTGAAAATGACCTTTTCTATAAAAAATTAAAAAAAGATTTTACTCATTTAAAGAACTATAGAGAAGTTTAGTTTATATTATGTATTACTTAATTATATAATAAATAATAAAAATCAATCAAAACGAATGTGTAAATGGATAAATTGAGTGTTAATTGACTCATTATTTAATCACATGGTTAGATGTATCTTCTTTCTATTTATGAACTTTATTTCAGTGTTATATTTTGAGAGTAAATTATGCTAACATTTTCCAAAAATAGGTTAAATTACACTTAGCATTTTTTTTTTGTTTAGAAAATTATAATATTTTGATATGTATTGTAAAAACCTTTCATTAATTTGTTTTTTGTCCAAAAAAAAATTATACAACATAATGTTATAATTTTATTTTTAATATAACAACAAAAGTAATTAAGTAATTTTGTGTTTCATTTATCTATAAAATTTAGTTTATTTTCTTTATCACTTGATATATCTATCTTATCATATTAAAGAAAATAAGGATAATTATTACTTTGAAATATCTCATCTTTAAAATAAAGCACTTGTATTCAAACTAGTATAAACAAATACTTGTTAAAACTGAAAAATATAAATTCTTCCCGACAAACTAGACAATCTAATCATGGACCAATTCTGTCTACAGATATTGTAGAAGGGGTAATTTAAATATGCAAAAACGCGTGCGTCGAAGGCGTGCGTACAATGAGCCGAATGTCATTTTTAGAACAAAAATATGTCGGGTGAGGTCAGTGTAATTCATGTTGTTTCTTATTTTCTATTATTATTTCTAACGCGGTCCTCCCATCCCAACCTCCCGGTCCCACCAGTCGACCATTCTTTCTGTCTGCGTGCGCGGAGCCGGAGCTTCCTTCCCCCCACGTCTTCCAAACGGCTCAAAATTCCTTCAAGGGGACCCCACAGCACTTATTTTTCTCCTGCATTCAAATCCCATTTCTCCACTTAAACCCACAAATCCCATTTCTCATTCCTTCACAAGATCTCCTGATAATGTCATTCCCTGAAGGTGCATCCCATTCTTGAGATTCACTCTCTGCGCCATTCTCCTTTAGCTTTGTTTCCTTTTTCTGTTACTCCAGCATGGCTGTGTCTAGGACGAGCTCAAAGAAGTTGTGGGTGGCCCTTTGGTTACCTGTTGTTTTGAGCTTGAACTTCAGTGTGCTCCAGGGCCAAGAAGTGAATGACTACGACCAAATCGATAACCCAGCTGTTCTTCCCCTTATTACTCCGCTTGTGTATCGTCAGATTTCCAATTTGACGTCAGTTCTAAGTCAGGATATCAGCAGCCACTCCAGTTTCTGCGTCAAAGATCCGTGAGTGTTTTGCTTCCTTTTTTAGTTCACCCATCTCTTGTGGTAAATGGTAGTGTCCCGCGTGTGCAGAGCTGTACCGTATCATTTTAGGTGGGATTCAAAAAAAACCCAGCTTAGACCCGTAGTCCGTGGATTGGGATCCTCTGAAGTTTTAGTGAAGTTTACGCTGTTTGGAGTGAGAAATACACAATGATGTAAGACCCACATTCAAGAAATGAGCGGGGTTTATTTATTAAGCGGTGAATCCTATTGTGTCTTTCATTATGCCAAATTTATATGGTGTAAATTTCTCTAGAACTTCAGTGGATCCCAACCCGTAGTTCAAAGAGTTCAGTCTGAGTAAATTTTGGGTCTCTCAAGAAGTTGAATTTTTCACCATTAAATTTACCTTGAGACTCTCGCATAATAATTTATTGGTTAAATTGTAAATTAAAAAAAAAATGTGTATCTCCATAGTGAGAGCTCTCAATCTCGAGAGGTCAAGCTCTCCACTCTCCATAGAATCCCTTGGGTATTAGCATTTGGATGCTCATTGTCATGAGAATTAAAATCATTGCTTTTGTAGTTTTCTTTTATTTTTCCATCTTTTAACTTTTGCGTGCATGGAATAAATTAGTTACAGAAGGTCAAATATTGTTTCATAATAGTTGAAGTTCGGGCTAATGACCTGTTATTAATGTAAAATGAAATTGATGTTAAACCAAATCCTTCGAAGTCCTCCTTCCGTTAGATATTATGCTTCAAATGTTTCAAACTTATTATCTTATTTTTCTAGTTCATGACAAGGAACTCAAAGGGATGAAATCATGTAAAGCTGTAAACTTCTGATTGAGCATGGGTTGTACTTTTTCTCGACATTGAAGAAGCTGTAAATCCCCATAATTAATCATGAACGAATTATGAGCCATGGCACCTTTCAGTTAAGGTAAAACAAAAGAAAAAAGAAGCAATTTAATTTTATTATGTAATATACAAATTAAATCAAAAGCTGATAACACTATAGTTTGGTGATGCATACCCCCCACTTGAACACAAAATTTACTTTTTGTTAAAGCAATTTCTTCTTGTCCTACTGAGAGCTTGAAGCCCAAATTTCTTATATTAGGGAAGCTGACTGGAACCAAGCCTTTAATTTTTCATCTGACTTGGACTTCTTGGCTTCTTGCATCCGGAAGACTAAAGGTATGAACACTGACAATTAAAAAGAAAATGATACCGTTGATCCATTTTGTTTCTTAAAAAAATACAGGAAAAAAAAAACAATTCCTAGGCTTTTTTTTTTAAAATTTCCTTCATTTTCCTCTATTCTGTTTCCCTGCAACCAGAATTGGACATGTTAACTTTTTGATTAGAAATTCTGAATTTCTTGATGTGTTCATGTTCATTGTTCATAGATCTAATAGCACAGAAATTTCGGTGAGGTACTGCTAGCTTAATGCACTGTGAGGATGGGAATTATGGAAAAATTGGGATATACTGTGGGTGTGAGAGATAAATATTACTTTTTATTTGATTTACGGTTGAGATGTTTGTAAAAAGTGTAGATTCAAGGATATATTGATGCTGAAGATTTTGAGAGTAAGAAAAACAGAGGAAAGCAAGGGAGACTAAATAATTCATTGTATATTCCAAACAGCCAAGAGCTACAGTTATAAAGGGAGAGAAGGAGATAAATCCCCTAATCAATGCCCAATAGACAGAAAAGGAAATCAAGCAGAATATTTTTTCTTATAAATACAGATCTGACCGTTAGAAGTAGCAAAGAAGGAAATAAAAACTGATAAGGAGAAATTTAGCAAATTAGTAACAACAGTCACACAGTAAAAACAATGATTTACCAATACTCCCCTTCAAGTTGGGGAATAGATATCTAGCATACCTAGCTTGCCTGTAAGGTCCTCAAACTTCACCCTAGGTAGAGCCTTGGTGAGGATGTCAGCTGTTTGATCTTAAGAAGAAACATAAGTTAATTCTAGAATACCTCTTTAATGAAGTACCTGTCAATCTCAACATGCTTCATGCGGTCATGGAGAACAAGATTCTTGGTGATGCTAATAGTTGCCAAATTGTCACAAAAAGCTTTTGTAGGGGTCATGACTGGTATCCTTATTTCATTCATCAGTCTCTTGAGTCATAGGACTTCACATATCCCCTGAGCTAAAGCTCAAAATTCACCTTCAGCACTACTCCTAGCAACAATAACTTGTTTTTTGGTCCTCCAGATAATTAGATATCCTCATAAAAGGTACAGTAATCTGAGGTAGAATGACGATCTATGATAGAGCCAACCCAATCTACATCAGCGTAAATTGCTATGCTTTGTTCATTACTTTTCTTTAAAAAGATTTCTTTGCCTGGAGTCATTTTCAAATATCTCAAAATTCTTTATACTGCTTTAATGTGCTCCTTTGTGGGCTTGTTAATATACTGACTAACCACGCTAACTGTGAAATTGATGTCTGGCCTCGTGTGAGAGAGATAAATGAGCTTCCCTACTAGTCTTTCTAGTGTCAACTGGAGTGCCATCTTGTTTGAGACCAGACTTGTAGGTAGTCTTCTTGGGAGTATCAACTGGTTTGGACCCAATCATCTCAATTTCTTTAAGGAGATCAAGAGTGTACTTTCATTGGGAGATTACGATTCCTTTATTAGACCTTGCAACTTTCATCCTAAGAAAATACTTTACTTCACCAAGGTCCTTAATGTCAAATTCTTGGGCAGGGAACTTTTTCAAGTGCTTGATTTCTTCTTCAAAGTCTCTAGTCATAATGATATCATCAACATAAACTATTGAAATGGCTACTTTTCCCTTAATGGAGAACTTTGAGAAAAAGAGTGTGATCTGTCTACCCTTGGGTATAACCATGACCCCTTACTGCCTTAATGAATTTTTCAAACCAAGCCCTTGGTGACTATCTAAGGCCACACAAGGATTATGTCAACTTGCAAACCTTATTTTATTGTTAGGGAAGTGAATTCTAGGAGGTAATTCCATATAAACTTCTTGTTCAAGATCTCCATTAAGAAAAGTATTTTTAACATTTAGTTGATGGAGTTGCCAATGCATGTTGACAGCCAAAGAGAGTGAACCCATTTGCAACTGGAGCAAAAGGCTCTTGATAACCTATGTTAAATGTTTGAGTGAACCTTTTTACTACTAGTCTTGCTTTGTGGTGGTTTATGCTCCCATCAGAATTATATTTGATAGTAGACACCCATTTGCAACCAATGGGTCTTTTTCCCCAAGGGAGATTAGCTATTTGCGACGTAGCATTCTTTTCTAGGGCTGATATTTCTTCATTAACAACTTGGTTCCACTTAAGAATACAAAGGGCCTCTTGTATATTTTGAGGAATTTTTTCAAAGGAGATCCAAGCCACAAAGGCCTTGTATTTAGGTGAGAGCTTGTCATAACTCATGAAATTGCAAATTGGGTATTGAGTGCAACTTCTGACACCTTTTCTCAAAGCAATAGGCAGATCTAAGCAGTCATGATCAGTAGGTAAACCTGGTCTTGAGGAGGAATCTTGATCATACTTTGGGGATGTACAAGGCTCTTCCATGTTTGTCTCCTTCCTTCTAGAGTAGACTAGGAGCTCTTTTCCTTTCTCCTTCAGGTCAGGTTCAGCTTCAGCTTCAGCTGTGCCAGAATTGTCTTTAGCAGTACCAAAATTGTCATTTCCCAATTCAGATTCAGGGGTTGTAGAAGTGATCATGGGCTGATCAGCAATGAAAGGGTAGTCAACATTAAGGAGAGGGAAGCTTTGGCTATTAGTTTCAAGTGAGGGACAGCCATTGTTTTCACTACTGTTCATACCCAAAAAACTCCATTCATTGTCTTGTATTTGCCCTTGAATTGTGGTTTTGGGATAAAAAGGTTGGTGCTAAAAAAAGGTGGTGTCAAGGGTGATATAAAATTTATGAGTCGGGAGAGTAGGATTTGTAACCTTTTTTGCTTGAGGAGTAACCAAGTAATATACATTTTTGGGCTTTTGGCTCAAGTTTGTTAGTGGGGTTAATGGGAACAAAGATGGTACATCCAAAGACCTTGAGAGGTAAGAATGAGAAGAGATGGGTGTTAGGGTAGGAGGAAAGGAATTGTTGGAGTGGTGTTTGGAAATTTATGGTCTTTGAAGGCATCCTATTGATCAAATAAGTTGTAGTAAGGATGGCTTCCCCCCAGAAGTGTTTTGGAATATTAATAGGTATAAGGAGAGCTCTAGTAACCCTCAAAAGGTGTCTATCTTTTTTTCTTAGCAAAATCGTTTTGTTGAGGGTTATTGACATAGGTGGTTTGATGGATTATACAATGGTTTTCAAGAAAGGCCCTAAGGTCAAAATTAACATATTCTCGGCCGTTGTCAGATCTTAACACCTTGATGTGGGTATGGAATTGTGTATGGATCATTAAGCTGAAATTTTGATGATTTGGAGAAATTTAGATTTTTCTTTCATAATGTAAACCTAGGTAAGTCTAGTGTGATCACCAATGAGGGTAATAAACCACTTAGCACCCCAAACACTAGGTATATTTGAGAGGGTTGATGTTTTTAGGAAGGATAGTGATTTTTTGTATGTTTTGATGTTTGACACACTTCACAACTCAAGGAACCAACATTTTGATTCCATAATTTGGGAAATAATTTTAAGTACCCAAAGTTAGGGTGACCCATCCTAAAATGCCACAACATTATTTTGCTATTGATAACAGCTTTGTCTGCTGTGATTGTCACCTGATTGAATGATGTAGAGTCTCGCACATTCCTTAGCATGTCTAATCGTCTTCTTGGATACCAAGTCTTGGAAATAACAAGCATCATGCTAAAAATTAGTCACACACCCTTGATCCTTGGCCAATTTGCCTATAGAAATTAAATTGCATGCCAATTTAGGTACATCACATTAGCTAGTGACAATTCAGCAGATAAAACAACATATCCCATGCTTTTAACATCAGAAAAAGTACCATAAGCTTAACCACTAACCCAGTTGAGCAGGGAACAATATTTTGAATAAGTGATTTGTTACTGGTCATGTGGTCCATTGCACTTGAGTCAACAATCTAAGAGGTGATGTTTTGAACTTGGGATTTAAGGGCGGTATGAAATTTACCAGATTGGGCAACAAATCCTATTGAATGGCATTGACTGGGTAACCTTACTTGGTTATTTTTAAGCTTCATCTCAGGTATAGATCTGAATAACTCAATTTGGGCATGAATCTCAAAAGATCTTCCCAGCAGGCCATTAGAGAAGATGAAGTATAGCAATTCTAGGCAAGCAACAGCAAGACGTGGTGAGTGATATGCTCTCATGTGCCAGTGCATGTGCTGGAGTGTTGCTAGACGTGGAGGCATGTGAAATTGAAGCCTTCTGAGCTAGGTAGCTGGTGTGTGTCCCCATGGTCCCTGGCAATAGAACCGTTATCACAGTGTCTGAGCCTTTTGACATTGTGTAATGCATTCTAAATCTTCTGTGAAGCTTTCAATAATTCACGGTATATTCCAAACAGCCAAGAGCTACAGTTATAATGGGGAGAAAAGGAGACAAATCCCCTAATCAATGCCCAATAGACAGAAAAGGAAATAAAGCAGAATAGTTTTCCCATAAATACAGAATTGACTGTTAGAAGTTGCAAAGAAGGAAATAAAAACTGATAAGGGAGAAATTCAGCAAATTAGCAACAAGAATCATGTGGGGAACACAGTGATTCACCATCAGATGCTATGACACTAAGGATTTAACACTTGATGCTAAAGTTACTATCATTTGTTATTTTGCACACAATCTTTTACTCCAGCTAGCAGTCGGTGTCTTCCTTATGGCACCATTATTGTCATCTTCATTTTTCATTTTATTCTGTAAAAGTAAGTATAAGGACTAAGAAAATATTGTTTCTTGCTAAACCTGGGATGAGAGAAATGAGTTAAGATATTTTTGTTCTGAATTTCTGTTTTTTTACCAGTAAATTTGTTCCACTTATGCTTTGAGTTCTGTTGATTTAACAGGAGATATTAAACAACGCTTGTGTACAGCAGCAGAAATCAAGTTTTACTTAAATAGTTACTTTGATAGATCTACAAGTGCCAATTATTTAATGCCAAACAAGAACTGCAATTTAACCTCATGGGTCTCTGGTTGTGAGCCAGGATGGGCCTGTAGTGTTGGCCAAACCCAGCAGGTTGATGTTAAAAATTCCAACGAGGTGCCTGCAAGAACTACAAACTGTCAAGCCTGTTGTGAGGGCTTCTTCTGTCCTCATGGTATCACATGCATGATACGTAAGTATATGAGAATCTTTTAAATGCTTTCTTCATAACTGATGACTGAAATAGCTTCTATATGATAATATGCCAACTTATAATTCAACTGTTTGGCATCCCTGAGCTCCATAATATAATTCGTTGCAAATATCCCATTAGAAATTTCTAAATAGATCTTTCAGGGATATAGCAATGTTTTGGTGATTCTTATGTCTTTGAACTATGTATTATATTACGCTAGTTTGTAAAATATAAAATTTCAATCATTTGCAATTTCTACTGTGAAATATCTGTACGTAGAATGACATCATATACATGATAACAATAATAATTGTGAATCATTAGTGATATCTGTGCAAAAAGCTGTCTCTAATGCTTGTCTTATTTTGTGGCATTTGATATATTGTTTTGGAAGCTTGCCCATTAGGTTCGTATTGCCCTCTTGCATCACTAAATAATACAACTGGTGTATGTGAACCGCGAGTTCTGATTCTAGCCCTAAGTTCTATTTTCTTCTAGCATTGTTGATTACATACTTTGTAGATAATAAACTATAGATATATTTCTGCAGATATTTTTACCAGCTGCCTCCCATGCAGCCAAATCATACATGTGGAGGAGCAAATATTTGGGCTGATGTTAGTAGCAGCAGTGAGATATTTTGTTCAGCCGGATCATGTTGCCCAACAACCACCAAAAAAATCCCTTGCAGTAGTGGGTATTATTTTGTCCCCATCAATTGTTTACTGTTTATAACCTGCCAAATCAGGATCCTAGAAGAAGTAGTCTGGACTGGAGTCTCTTAAGATATTAAATGAAATGGCGCTTTATTGTTGTGCATCTCGTCTGAGACTTTGACGATGTCAACATGAAATGACCACTTAGTTGATTTGTGAGATTATTTATACTATTGTATGCTTTTGATATTATAAAACCACTTATGCTTCCTCTGTATCCCTTATTCTGATCTTTTTTAATATATGAGAAAAGTAAGATTTCATAAGAATTGTGAATTATTGCAGTTATAATGCAGTATTTAGGACTCAGATTTATATGACCATGTACTGATTATCTTGTATGATGCTTCAAGTTGAGTTCATGTAATTCAAACACAGCGACCCAAAATATGCATGCATATGGAGTTATGCTCATTGTAAGTAATAGTTCTGAAACTGAAAATTTGAACTTTCATTAAGACCATTTTTGGTCTCTGGGAGAGAAGTGCTAAATTCTAGTGACTAGAGCAGCTATGTTACTCAAAGGATTTAGGGGAAGCTTTCCAATAGATTCCTTCTAGTTTAAAATGGAAATATCCTCACTGTAAAAAAATGCCAATATTTCCTGGTTCCTTTTTTTCCATTCTTTTGGCGTCCAAAATTGTGATCTGATCATGGGCAAATATAATCTTGGAATCACTGTAAAAAACATAGACGCACACAAGGAGACTGTGTTAATGGGAGTTGACGCTCTTTAACTGCTTATGCAGGCTGCTTTGAGTACTTTGCTACTCATTGTTTACAACTGTTCTGACCAAGTTCTCACTATTAGAGAAAGGAGAATGGCCAAATCCAGAGAAGCAGCAGCTAGAAATGCAAGGAAGACTGCCAATGCATGCCAAAGATGGAAAGCTGCAAAGGATGCCACCAAGAAGCATGCAAGTGGGCTTCAAGCTCAATTATCAAACAGATTTTCTCGTAAAAAGGGTGCAGAAAATCCTGAAAAAGTTAAAATTTTGAATCAAGTAACTTCTGAAACAGACATTGAATTGTTATCACCACCTTCTATTGCTTCAAGCATGGCTGTAATGTCATCTGCAATGCCAAAGTCAAAGGGAAAGGAACCCAGTGACTTGATGCTGATGATGTATGAAATTGAAAATGATCCAGACATTAATGACAACTTTAATGTAGAAGCTGCTGGTAATAAAAGTATAACTGGAAATATCCCCAAGGGAAAACAACTTAATACACAGCCAAATTTTTGGGTATGCATATGCTCAACTTGAAAAAGAGAAGGCTCAACAAGAAGAAAACGAGGACCTTACCTTCTCAAGAGTAATTAGAATGGCTACTAACACTGAACAAAGGAGAAGGCCTTTGATTGAGATTTCTTTTAAAGATCTGACTCTTACATTGAGAGAGCAAAACAAGCATATATTGCGATGTGTGACAAGGAAAATTAAACCTGGACATATTACTGCACTTATGGGTCCATCAGGAGCTGGCAAGACAACATTTCTTTCAGCTCTAGCTGGAAAGGCTTTTGGATGCACTATGGCAGGCTCAATACTTGTAAATGGAAAGAATGAATCAATTCACTGCTATAAGAAGATTATGGGATTTGTGCCACAAGATGATATAGTTCATGGAAACCTGACTGTGGAAGAGAACCTCTGGTTCAGTGCAAAGTGCAGGTATGGCACAAGTATTTTAAAACTACATTCATAATCAAGTTTATACTTTACATTTGACCTGGACTTATAATCAATCATAGTTTATATTATTTTCCTACTTAATTCTGGATTTAATTGTTATCTCCAATTAGATTACACTCTTTGGGTGACATTCTTCTTGACCTGTGGAATTATCCCATGACCTTTGCCATTTTAAAGGGGAGATGCTGGTCTGAGCATGCAAGATGTTTTACATGCACTTTTTTTTCCCCTTTTCTTTCTTGTGGTGACAATACGGGTAACTTTATTCACATTTTTCATTAATGATTTCTTGTCTTAAACAGGATAAAGACAAAATTGAAGTATATATAGATAATTGAATAAAGGAGCATAGCATGATAAATCAAAATGTTTATACTTCTAGTTTCCCTAGTTGGAACTATTGTGACTAATTCGTTTCTCGTGGAGTTGTTGCTAAAGGTTAGTGTTGTGATATGGTCAATTTATATATTTAGAACTTTAAATGCCACTCTATGGCCTGAAGAATTAGGCTAATGTTTTCAAAAGATGATCATCAAATTATACCTAGGTCTATAGTCAAACTAAGTTGAATTGAACTTCTAGGGATTTGAGTTTGATTTAATCGGAATGGCATCAAGTGAGAATTCGCATGAGTTTGATTTGAACCATATATTCAAGTTCTGACTTGAAGCATCGTTTAATAAGTTTGGGTCCCCATTTGCTGAGTTTTATTTTCTTAGCCAACCTTGTTAGCTCTTAGTCAAATTTAATCCTAATTTGATTGGTTAAACCCATAATGTTTTTATTTGAAGAAAAACTTAAGAACTAGAACCCTCTTTGTAGATATGTTTGTAATTTATGTATTAATATGCATGCATTAATTTATGATATTTAATGTTCTAAATTATGTAGTTCCCTTTCTTCTACCATTTTCTTTTTAATGCTACACTCTACACACAAACTTTGCCTATGTTGTACTTTGATGTAAATCATTTTTCATAGTCGGTCTCAAACCCAGAAAAAAGATGAGGGCTGTGTTAGGTAGTTGACAGTCAACGTAAAAACTTTGTCGAATCTTTTATAATATGGATCATCAATGTGTTAGAAATAAGGTTAGGTCATTGCCTAGAAGCAACACACTATGTAGTTCGAGTATAGTGTCAAATGAGCAAGAGTCGCTATATCGATGCTTGGGTATAGTGAAAAATAAGCCAAGATTCCTACATTTTTGTGAACGTATGTGGGTAAATAAGTTAATTCACAAGAGTAAGATTTATTTTAGAACTTGGGATATAGGTATACTTACTGATAAATTAATGAAAATAGTAGATACTATGATTAGAAGAAGGATTAATTTTATGCATTTACAAGAAACCAAATGAGTAAGAGAAAAAACAAAGGAATTAGACACCTCAAAATTTAAACTCTAATATACCGGTAAGGTTAAATCTAAAAATAGGATAGATATAATTATGGATAGATTTTGAAAAAATGTTGCGGTGAACATAAAAAGGTTAGGAGATAGAAGTATAACGTTAAAGTTTGTAGTGGAAAGAAAAACTTTTAATGTTATCAGTGTTTATATACCACAAGTAGGGTTAGAAGAATATCACAAGGTAAAGTTTTGGAAGGATTTGGAAGGCTTAGTTAAGGAAATATCATTGGGAGAAAAAGATTTTCCTAGAAGGGGATTTTAATGATCATGTGAGGAGTACCTTTGGAGGTTATAAGGATGCGTATGGAAGATATGAATTAGGGAAAGCAAATGCAGAGGGAAAAATTATTTTAGGCTTTTCATTAATGTTCGACTTTATATTAGCCAACACTTATTTTAGGAAGCATGAGGAGCATGCTTTCAAATTGATTTTTTTCTAATAAAGAAAGCAGACAGAAAATTCTGCATGGATTGCAAAGTTATACTTAAAGAGAGTTTGACTATCCAACATAGAGTCATGGTTATGGATGTTCAAGTTAAGATAAGGGTAAATAGCAAAGGCCAAGATAAGGTGTCAATGATCAAGTGGTGGCAATTAAAGAGAGATAAAGAAAAGAGCTTGCAGAGAAAGATTTTGGAGGAAGGATCTTAGGAAGCATATGGAAGTGCTAACGACATGTGGGATAAGATAGTTAAAGAGATTATGAAAGTGGCAAAAGAGATACTCAATGAATCAAGAGGCTTTGGACCTAAGGATAAAGAATCTTGGTGGTGAGATGCAAGTGTGCAAGATAAGGTTAAGGTTAAAAGAGAGTGTTATAAAGCGTGGTCTCTGTGTAAAAATGATAAAAATTGAGAAAAATGTAAGGTAGTTAAGAAAGACACAAAGAAGGTGGGAGTGAAGCAAGAGATAAGGCACTTGATGGGTTATACTAATCCTTATATACTAAAGTTGGAGAAAAAGTATTTACAAGTGAGCTAAAAGTCGAAAAAGAAAGACAAGAGACATGGATTAAGTGAAATGCATTAAGGATGAAGAAGAAAAAATCTTGGTCACAGAATAAGATATCAAGGAAAAGTGGAAGAATTATTTTTAGAAACTATTTAATGAAGGACATTGGATTTTGGTGCATTGGGATATGTTAGACACTAAAGAGGAGGATTAAAATTATACCATTTATCATAGGATTCGAGAGTTAGAGGTAAAAGAAGTATTAAAGTAGATGGAGAATGGCAAAATAGTCGGATCGGGTAATATACTTATTGAGGTATGGAAGAATTTAAGAGTAAAAGGTATATGTTAGTTCACAAAATTATTTGACGAGATTATGAGGTATAAGAGAATGTCGAACGAGTGGAGGAGAAGTACTTTAACTTCTATTTATAAGAATAAAGAAGACATACGAAATTATGCAAATTATAGGGGAATTAAGCCTGTGAACCATATTCTAAAATCATGAAAGAGGGAATCGAGCGTAGATTAAGGTAAGAGATTCAAATTATAGAGAATCAATTTTGTTTTATCTCAGGAAGGTTGGCCATGGAAACGATATACTTGTTGTGAAAATTAATGAAGAGATATTGAAGGAATAAAAAAGACTTGCACATAGTATTCATTGATGTGAAGAAAGCATACGATAGGATGCTAAGAAAGATCCTATGAAAGGTTCTGGAGAAAAAAAAGAATTCATATTATTTATATTTGAGCAATTTAATATATGTATGATATGGTTACAAATAGTGTAAGAATAAAAGGTGGACTCCCAGAAAAATTTTCGATAACCATTGGTTTGCATCGGAGATAAATTTTGAGCCCTTATTTTTTTACTTTACTCTTGGATATGCTTACTGAATATATCTAAGAGTTGGTACTACAATACATATTTTTTGCAAATGATATAGTTTTACTTGAAGAATCAAGAGAGGAAATGAATGAGAAGTTAGAGATGTGGAGACTAGTTTTGGAAGCACATAAATTTCGTTTAAATAGAAGTAAAATAGAGTATATGAAATGTAAGTTTAATAAGAGGTGCACTAATTCTGACGTAAAAGTGAAAATTGGAGAATACACAATATCACAAGTCCCACAGTTTAAGTATATTGGGTTTGTCATACAACATGATAGGAAAATAAAAGAAGATGTAAACCATAGGATTCAAGAATGATGAATGAAATAGATGAATGTTTTGGGTGTTATTTGTAGTAAAAGAATACTACTCAAAGTTAAGGGAAAATTTTATTACACAATTATAAGGCCTGTAATGTTGTATGAGACTAAGTATTGGATAATAAAAAACCAACAAAAGAATAAACTAAATGTTGCAGAGATGAGAATGTTACGTTAAATGAGTGGACACATTTGACATGATAAAATTAGAAATGAATGCATTAGAGAGAAAGTTGAAGTTGAAATTGTACCTATCGTGGAAAAGATTGTAGAATTGTGGTTTAGATAGTTTGGATATGTGTGGAAAAGACCTATAGAAACTTTAGTAAGGAAAGTTGATCAAATGGAGAATAGTCTAATAATGAGAGGTAGAGCGAAACCAAGAAAAACTATAGGTGAAATTATTAAGAAAGATTTAGATTTAAATTATTTGTCTGTAGAAATGATTCACGATAGAACTTTATGGCGTTATTTAATCTATATAGTTGACCCCTCCGAGTGGGAAAAGGTTTGTTGTTGCTGCACTCTACACAGAGACACAAAATCCAAAGGTAATAGTGACAATTTTATAACAGAATTAGATAATATAATACAAATAAACTCTGATGTTGAGAAATCAGAGTCTTGGATACAACCATGGAACACAAAACAACTTTTTGAAATCAAACCAAATTCACTCAAATATTAAAAATGAAAGAACCAATAAAAAAAAAGAATCAGTTTGTGCATTCTTGGATTTTGAACCCTAGTGAAAAATGTAGTTGCTGATAGACTGGGCAAACATCTAAAAGTACATATTATTATTAGTGGTAGCTTTTGTGCTTGTATGTAGTTTTCAAATGGATTCTTGTTACATTGATAAAGGCTATCTGCTGACTTGTCAAAACCAGACAAAGTGCTGGTTGTTGAAAGAGTCATTGAATTCTTGGGGCTCCAGTCTGTGCGGAATTCCTTGGTTGGAACAGTAGAAAAGCGAGGGATCTCCGGAGGCCAAAGGAAGCGTGTAAATGTTGGATTAGAGATGGTCATGGAACCTTCACTTTTATTGTTGGATGAGCCAACCTCTGGTTTGGACAATGCATCATCTCAGCTCCTTCTCAGAGCACTAAGACGTGAAGCTCTTGAGGGGGTGAACATTTGCATGGTGGTTCACCAACCCAGGTAACTCTTATTTCCACATCTGCATCATTGGTACAGGTTTCATGTAGTTGTTATTACAATTTAATAAAAATGAGGCAGTAACTAGTTAGCGTCATAAATGAGGGGACAACTAGTCAGCAGATACGTTGCTGCTACCATTACTAAAAAAATTTTTCATTCTCAAGACATGTTTCTTAGAGGGCTATATATCATTCTATTTATTTATTGTCAATGTTGGTTGAGCAAGCTCGTATGCCTAAGATAACCTAGGGCATCAAAGCAACAAAGAGTTTCAAAGGGCCATTATGATTTAGTAGAAATACTGGAAATGATCGAAAATGGTCTTTCTGTTATTTTGAATTAATTTACATTGAATGGGTACATCAATACAATAAGGAGAAATCTGTTCCTGATGTTTGGCCAATAGAGAGAGGAAAAATAGGGAATTTAAAATTGTAACAGCTATACAATAAAGATTACATAATTACAGACTTGACTATTTACAAATACATAAATGCAAAATAACCCTTAGGGGAAAATTAGGGATTCCATACTCTCTCTCAAGCTAGGGAGAATATATCCAACATGTCCAGCTTGGATAAGTGATTATCGTACTGAGTTCTTGGCAAGGCTTTGGTTAGAACATCTGTAGTTTTCTGGTGCGTAGGAGTATAGATTATTTCCACAATTCCTTGGTCTATTTTTTCCTTGATAAAGTGAAGATCAATTTTTATATGTTTGCTCCTATCATGGTGGACCTAATTTTTGGCTATACTTATAGCTACTTGATTGTCACAACACAACTTCATAGAAGTTGTAGTTGGGAACCAGAGCTTCTCAAGAAGTCTTGTTAACCAAATTCCTTCACATACCCCTTGTGCTATAGCTTTGAATTTAACTTTAGCACTATTTCGGGCTACGACTGTTTGCTTTTTACTCTACTATGTCACCAAATTTCTTTAGACATAGGTATAATACCCAGAAATTGACCTTTGATCAGCCTAGTTAGCATTAGAAAATACTTATATATTTCGGTTGGTTCCCTTCTTGAACAAAGTCCCTTCTTGGGCTCATCTTCAAATATCTTAATATCTAGTAAACAGCTACTAGAGGTTCCTTAGTGGGATTATTCATGAATTGGCTGGTCACACTTATTGCAAAATTGATGCATGGCCTCATGTAAGAGATATATCGGTTTTTCTACCAGTCTTTGATACCTTCCTTTGTCAATAGGGATAGTACATTCTCTTGAGCCTACTTTATTAGAGAAATCCGTAGGTGTTTCTACATGCTTACATCCCATCATACCTGTCTTTTTTAGTAAGTCAAATATGGGAGATAGTGATCCCTTCACTTGATTGAGCCACTTTTATACCTAGGAAGTATTTTGAAGCTCCCAAGTCCTTGATTTCAAATTCTTTGCTTAAGACATTTTTAAGATGAGAACTTCTTTTCACAGTTTCCTGTGACAATTATATCATCCCTATAAACTATTAGGACTATAATTTTATCACAAGAAAACTTCCCAATGAATAAAATGTGATCAGTTTGAGCTAGAATATATCTAGGATTCTTGATAACATTGGTAAACATCTAAAACCACACCTTAGGGGATTGTTAGAGTCCATAGGGTGATTTTCTAAGCCTGCACACAAGGTTGTCACCATTAGGACATTCCAAATTAGGGTACCTCCATATAGACTTATTCTTTAAGATCTTCATTTAAAAAGGCATTTTTGAGATCTAGTTGGTGAAGTTTCTAGTCAAGATTTGTAGCCATGGACAATAAAACACGGATCATATTGAGCTTGGCAACAGGTGCAAGTGTCCTGATAGTCTATCTCCTAGGTTTGTGTGAAGCCCTTGGTCACCAACTTTGCTTTATATCTTTCAATACTCCCACCAGCTTTATACTTCACATTTAACACCCACTTGCATTCCAACAGCTGTTTTTCTTGAGGCCTTTGAGCAATCTCCCATGTCCCAATCTTTCACCAGGCTCTTAGTTTTCATTTACAGCATCTTTACATTTAGTAAGACTGAGAGCTGCCTCAATATTGTGTGGTACTTCGGTGCTGTCCAAATTAGATATGAAGGCCCTGTGACTAGAAGATAACTTTTTATAGGAAACAAACTGAGACATAGGATGCTGTGTGCAAGTTCTATTTCCCTTTCTATAGGCAATACGAAGATAGAGATTAGTAGGCAAGCTCAAATCATTGGAAAAAGACTCGGGTTCAGAATTACTTCAAATGCCATCATTAGGATTGATATTGGTAAGTTTGGCAATGCTCTTAGTCATCACAGTTCTGGGACATCAGGAGCAAGTCTGGAGGTCTGGAACAGCCTCAGGTTCAGCCAAATGAGGAGACATTTCAGCCTCGGAGACATCCTGATTGTGAACTCCAGCTTTGGGTTCAGGTAAGGAATGAAAGCTGGGTGCTGTTTCAGTAGGAATAAAGGCCTAAAACTGATATTCTTCCTCACCCCTTGCTGGTTTCTACCCCTGAATATGAGTTTTGGGATGATACGACGTCTCTTTAAAAAGAATGTACCTTCAAAGTTGTGTAAAATTTTTTTAAAATGGGTGGGTAACAATGATATCCCTTCCGATATGGAGCATACGCAAAAAAGATGCATTTAATGGATTTTGGATCAAGTTTGCTTCTTCGGGATGAGGGAATAGGATCATAAGTTGAACACGCAAAAACCTTTAAAGGAAGATTGGAGACAAGTCCACTTTGGGGAAAGGCTTTTGAGAGTGTTTGTCATGGTGTATCAAATTTAAGGATCCTAGAAGGCATTCTTTGTTAACTCTGCCTATGACGAACTTTAATGTAAATTATTTTTCATAGCTAGTCCCAAGCTCCGAAAAAAGAGGAGGGTTGTGTTAGGCAGTCGACAGCCAACGTAAAATTTTGTCGAATCTCTATGACATGGACAATCGATATATTAGAAGTAAGGCTAGGTTGTTGCCCGTAAGTAACGCGCTGTATAGCTCGAGTACAGTGATAAGTGAGCAAGAGCCGCTGCATCGACGCCCGGGTGTAGTGAAAAATAAGCAAGGGCTCCAACATTTTCGTGAACGAATGTGGCTAAAGAAGGTAGTTTATGAGAGTAGGATTCGTTTGGAACTTGGAATATAGGTACACTTACGGGTAAGTCTATGGAAATAGTAGATATTATGATTAGGAGGAGGATTAATTTTATGTGTTTACAAGAAACTAAATGGGTAGGAGAAAAAGCGAAAGAATTAGATACTTCAGGTTTTAAACTTTGGTACACTGGTAAATCTAAATCTAAAAATAGGGTAGGTATAATTGTAGATAAATTTTGAAAAAATGCTGTAGTGGATGTCAAAAGGTTAGGAGATAGAATCATTGCATTAAAGTTTGTAGTAGAAAAGGAAATCTTTAATATTATTAGTGCTTATGCACCACAAGTAAGGTTAGAAGAATATCATAAGGTAAAGTTTTGGGAAGATTTAGAATGTTTAGTTCAAGAAATACCATTAGGAGAAAAGATTCTTTTAGGAGGGGATCTAAATGGTCATGTGGGAAGTGTATCTTCAGGTTACGAGGGTGTTCATGGAGAACATGGTATAGGAAAAGTAAATGCAGAGGGTAAAACTATTCTAGACTTTTCATTAGCGTTCAATCTTATATTAGCTAACATTTATTTTAGAAAGTGTGAGGAACATCTTATCACGTACAAAAGTGGAAGGGTATGTTCTCAAATTGATTTCTTTCTTATAAAGAAATCGAATAGAAAATTTTGCATGGATTGTAAAGTTATACTGGGAGAGAGTTTAACTACTCAATATAGAGTTTTGGTTATGGATGTAAGAGTTAAGAGGAGAATAAAAAGCAAAGGTGAAGATAGAGTGTTAAGGACTAAGTGGTGGCAACTAAAGGGGGATAAAGAAAAGAATTTGCAGAGACGGATTGTGGAGGAAGGACCTTGGGAAATACAAGGAAGTGCTAACGATATGTGGACTGGAATGGCTAAAGTGATTAGGAAGGTGGCAAAGGAAATATTAGGTGAATCAAAAGGTTTTGGACCTAGGGATAAAGAATCTTGGTGGTGGGATGCAAGCATGCAAGATAAGGTTAAATTTAAAAGAGAGTGTTGTAAAATGTGGTCATTATGTAAGAGTAATGAAAATTGGGAAAAATATAAGGTGGCTAAGAAAGACACTAAGAAGGCAGTGAGCGAAGCAAGAGCGAGGGTATTTGATGGGTTATACCAATCTTTAGGTACTAAAGTTGGAGAAAGAAATATTTACAAGTTAGCTAAAAGTAGGAAAAGAAAGACAAGAGACGTGGATCAAGTGAAATGCATTAAGGATGAAGAAGGGAAAGTGTTGGTCACGGAACGAGATATTAGAGAACGATGGAAGGGTTATTTTCATAGGTTTTTTAATGAAGGGCACGAGATTTTATTGCAATCGGATAGGTTAGACACTAAAGAAGAGGATTGAAATTATACTTTTTATCGTAGGATTTGTGAGGTAGAGGTAAAAGAAGCATTAAAGCGAATGGAGAATGGCAGAGCAGTTGGACCAGATAATATACCCATTGAAGTATGGAAGGGTTTGTGAATGAAAGGTATAAGTTGGCTCACAAAGTTATTTAATGAAATTATGAGATCTAAGAGGATGCCAGACGAGTGGAAGAAAAGTACTTTAATCCCTATTTATAAGAGTAAAGGGGACATTCAAAATTGTGCAAATTATAGAAGAATTAAACTCATGAGCCACACTATGAAATTATGGGAAAGAGTAATTGAGCGAAGGTTAAGGAAAGAGAGTCAAGTTACGGAGAATCAATTTGGTTTTATGCTAGGAAGGTCAACTATGGAAGCAATATACTTGTTGCGAAGATTAATGGAGAGATATAGGGAGAATAAAAAAGATTTACACATGATATTTATTGATTTAGAAAAAGCATATGATAGAGTGCCAAGAGAAGTTCTATGGAAGGCTTTGCAAAAAAAGGAGTTCGTATAACTTATATTCGAGCAATCTGAGACATGTATGATAAGGTTACAACTAGTGTAGTAACAAAAGGTGGACTTACGGAAGATTTTTCGATAACTATTGGTCTATATCAAGGGTTAACTCTGAGCTCTTATCTTTTTACTTTAGTCTTGGATGTGCTTACTGAACATATCCAAGAGCCGGTGCCACAGTGCATGCTTTTTGCAGATGATATTGTCCTAGTTGGAGAATTGAGAGAAGAAATGAATGAGAAGTTGGAGAGGTGGAGACTAACTTTGGAAGCTCATGGATTTCGTTTAAGTAGAAGTAAAATGGAGTATATGGAGTGTAAGTTTAATAAGAGGCACACCACTTCTAGCGTAGAAGTAAAAATTGGAGAACATATCCTACCACAAGTCACACGATTTAAGTATCTTGGATCCATCATACAACATAACGGGGAAATAGAAGAAGATGTAAAGCATAGGATTCAAGTGGGGCGGATGAAATGGAGGAGTGCTTTGGGGATTATTTGTGATAGAAGAGTACCACTCAAACTCAAGGGTAAATTCTACTGCACAGTTATAAGACCTGCATGTTGTAGGAAATTGAGTATTAGGTAATAAAAAGTCAACAAGAAAATAAGTTTAATGTTGCAGAGATGAGAATGTTACGGTGGATGAGTGGACACACTAGACGAGATAAGATTAGAAATGAATGCATTAGAGAGAAGGTGAAAGTCACACCTATTGTAGAAAAGATTGTAGAATTGAGACTTAAGTGGTTTGGTCATGTGGGGAGGAGACTTATAGAAGCCCCAGTTAGGAGGGTAGATGAGATGGAGAATAGTCCAATAATTAGAGGTAGAGGAAGACCAAGAAAAACTATAAGAGAAATTATTAAGAGAGATTTAGATTTAAATAGTTTTTCTAAAAATATGATTTATGATAGGGGTTTATGGCGTCGATTGATCCATGTAGCCGACCCCACTTAGTGGGAAAAGGCTTTGTTATTGTTGTTGTTGTTGTTGTTGTTGTAGTAGAAGGCATTCTATTGGTAAGATAGGCAGCGGTTAACACATCATCTCCCCCAAAAAGATTTAGATACATTGGCGGTACACATGAGGGGACGGGCTATCTCAAGGAGATGTCTATTCTTTTGTTCAACAATACCATTTTGTTTGGGAGTATAGGCACAAGAGCTTTAATGAATAATGCCTTTTTTATGGAAGAATTGGCCTAGGACAGAATTGAAGTAATGATGGGCATTATTAGTCTTAACAACATGAATTTGAGCCTGAAATTGATTATGAACCATTGTATAGAATTTTTTGAAAATAGACATAGTTTCATACTTATCCTTTAAGAGGAATACCCAAGTGACATGGGTGTGGTCATCTATTAAGGAAAAAATCCAGCAAGCACCAATCATATCTTGAACTTTGGCTGGACCCGAATATCACTATGAATGATTGCAAAAGGATGGGATGGTTTATATTCATGAGAAGGATAAGAGCTTCGGTTGTATTTAGAAAATTGGTGCACCTCATTGGAAAACTTTAGAGTTTTTATTGATAAATAAAGATGGGAAATTTTTTTCGAAATACATAAAATTATGATGTCCAAGTTGTTGATGCCATAACAAGATTTTCCTATCCTTTTTAGATACTTATGCTGAGGTGACATGCATGTGACTTTATTCTTCACCTTTATCCGGTAGAGCCCTTCACTTTCTTTAGCATTGTCAATCATCCTCCCCGAATCCAAATCTTAAAAAATGCATTCAGATGGAGAGAACTTATCAACACAGTTCATGCCTTGTGCAAGTTTGCTAATTACTTGCAAATTACATGATACATTAGGTACTAAAAGAACTGATTCAAGAGTCAAGGTGTCAGAAATTATCACTTTCCCAATTCCAGTTATTGGGGAAGGGAACCATCAGCTATTTGCACATAATATGAATTTTTACAAGGCCTGCATTCATAAAATAAAGTCATATCACTAGACATATGATCTAAAGCACCTGAGTCAATTATCTATCTTACCTCATCTGATGCCCTAGTGTGAAATGCATTAGGAAAACTACTTTTTTGGGCTGTAGTTCCAGTAAGGATGTTGGAATTAGATGAGGAACCTTGACTAATTAAATTTGGGAGCCATTCAACCTGCTCTTTTTAGTAAACAATGCTGGTTTGGAGGTTCCTTGGGGCAGCCATATAACCTTTGCTGTTCAGCTCTCTTGATGGCTTCCAATCAGTGGGTTTGCCATGTAATTTCCAGCGCTTCTCTTAACCACAACAATGATCACACCAAAGCCTCCCTTTCTTTTGTTTGTTGTCATTGGTCTAATTTGCACCACTGTCAAAAGTGTAGATCCTTTTGTAATGGTAGCACGGAAGAGGTGCCTAACATGAACTTCCTTCTACTTTCTTCTTTACAAACTTCTGAAAAAATTTCCTTCAATGAAAGAAGGGGCTTTGTACCAAGGATTCTTCCCCTCACTTCATCAAAGGGACTTATTCAGATCAAGGAGGAATTTAAAAACTCTCTCCTCTTTAACAATCTCCTTGTACCTCTTTGCATCTGCTGGGCTGTCCCATTCTTGGCTATCATATACATCCATTTGTTGCCAAAGGTAAGTCAAAGCATTGTAATATTGAGTAACCAATAGCTCACCTTGTTTGAGATCATGGAGATTACTCCTGATCTCAAAGAGTTCAGAAATATTATCTCCATCAGAATAGCTGTCCTTCACTGCTTCCCAGATCTCATGAGCAGTGTCATAGAAGAGGAAGGTGCGTCCAATTTTGAGAATCATGGTGTTGATCAGCCAAAACATTACCATGTTTATTTCTGCCTTCTATACTTTGTATTTTGGGTCCTTTTTATCTGGTGGAGGCATCCCACCACTCAAATATTCATCCTTTCCTTTGCCAGATACATAAGCATCACTAATTTGGCCCATTGCAAGTAATTAAGACCATTCAGCTTGTACTTGGTAATGATAGGAAGAGGCCTATCTGCTGCAACTGGACTGGGAGGTTTAACCCAGATGACCCACTCAAAATTTGGCTATTTTTGGATGCCATTTGGGTGCAGCAAATAGGAAGAAGTGCATTGTAGGGAGGAGAAGGAAATTTCGGTTGGAGATGTGCTCTGATGCTAAGTGGAAATACTGGAAATGACTGAAAATGGTCTTTCTGTTATTTTGAATTAATTTTACACTGAATGGTTACATCAATATATATAGGGGTCTGCTCTTGATGTTTGGCCAATAGAGAGAGGAAGAATAGGGAATTTAAAATTGTAACAGCTATACAATAAAGGCTACATAGCTACAGATCTGACTATTTGCAAATACATAGATGTAAAATGACCCTTAGAGGAAAATCAGGGATTCCACAGATTTTATAATGGATTATAACCTTTGGCTGGTACCATGTGCACCATATTGAGGTATATTAAAGACTGATCTTTTGATTTGATGCTCTTTTGATTTAATGCTTTAATTTGGTTTTGTTCATGGTAGGATTACTTTCCCATTGATTAATTCACAGTTTAACTTTTTGCTTCAGCTCTGCCTTATTCAAGATGTTTGATGACTTGGTACTTCTGGCAAAAGGAGGTCTTACTGCCTATCATGGCTCAGTGAAGAAAGTTGAAGAATGCTTTTCAGGCATTGGGATAAAAATCCCAGAGAAGATCGATCTCCCGATTACTTCATTGATATTTTGGAGGGTATAATAGAAGTACCTAGTGGAAGCTCCGTGGTGAGTTGTAAAGAACTGCCAGTTAGATGGATGCTTCACAATGGATACCAAGTACCTCTTGATATGCAGCAGAATGCAGTAAAAATTGATGTGTCCTCCGCAAGTGTAAATCAAGTTAATGAAATAGATCCTGATGGTTCTGTTTATGAGGAAAAATCCTTTGCTGGAGAATTATGGCAAGATATGAAACACAATGTGGTGCTGCAGGGGGATAAGATACGGTTCAATTTCTTAAAGTCCAAGGATTTATCTAACCGGAAAACTCCTGGCCTTTTCAAGCAATATAAGTACTTCCTTTCAAGGTAAATCATTGAAAGAACTCCTCTCAGAAATATTTATATGATGGAAGTTTCATTTTCTTCTGACTTGTTAAACTGAAAATCTTCTTTAATATGGGTTAATTTTTCTTTGGAGCATTACACTTTTCTTGTCAAAATAATTATTCTTCTGAAAAGTGGCCTGAAAAATGTCATTAGATTTTAATATTATTGGACACTCAATAATTACATTTTTTGCTGTGACTAGAATTCTAATGATCTAAAGTTCTTTCTGGTTCAAGAAGAGTATAAAGAATTTGAAAAGAAATAAGTAAATAAAACCATTTCTTCTGAACAAAGAATGGTCATTTTCTTTTTCTACTGCTCCTTCCTGTTACTTAGATATCTTGAAACCAAAATCGAATTTATATTATGCAGTCACATGACTGAAATATCTTCCTAAATCTCATGATTTCCCCTCTTATGTATTGCTAAATAAATTACTCTATTGAGTTCTCTGATTTGTTATAAAAAGAAAAAGTGTATTTGGCCTTTTAGTATTAAATGTGTCGTTCAATTTGTTGTCTACATTTTATCTGAAGAATTTATTTCCTCGAGATAAAATTATTCCTGTTGGCAGAAAATTTTTTTTGTGAGGGCATATGTAATATGCAAACTTTATTTCTTTTAGGGGTCATACTTAATTTTCACCAAAATTTTTGTATGCAAATTAATTATCTCCGAAATGGCTGGGGGGGAGGGGTGGCCAAGGCCCCTGCTGTCCGCCCTTTGCCTCTGACCCTGCCTGTTACCCAAAAATTTGATGTGTGCATATTCTCTTCTTAGCTATGCCAATGGTATTTCAGGGTTGGTAAGCAGCGATTGCGGGAAGCTAGGATCCAAGCCATAGATTATCTGATTTTATCACTTGCTGGAGCCTGCCTAGGAACACTTACTAAATCAAGTGATCAAACGTTTGGTGCAGCTGGGTACACTTACACAGTTATTGCTGTCTGTAAGATGAAGTTTTTGATAATAGTCTTAAGGGCTCTAGGGCTCTTTACCTTATATTATTTTCCTCAGTGATTTTTGAGATGAATTATTGCTGGAAATTTATTTGGGGACTGTGCAATGCATGCGATTGTATTTTCACGCAATTTATAATTCTCATAATTTACAGGTAGTCGACCCTATTTAGTGAGAAAAAACTTTGTTATTGTTATAATTCTCAAAATTTCAAAAACAAATATTACTGTCACAAAAGTTTGACTGCCAAATTGAGGTATATATAAATACCCAAATTGAGTGGGCTTACTGTTTTTCTTTTTTCTTTTTTTAAGCAGTTCAATATTCTAAAGATGGTGCCGTGAGGTTTTGATGTGTGGCTTGGAACCTTGGTTAAAAATAATCTTGTTCTTTTTTGTTGGGGGTTTTTTTTTTTGGTTGGGACAGCAATTTGAAGACTTAAAAGAAAGTACCTGTTTGTCTGCATTCAACCCCACCTAACCACTTTTTGACAAATTAAACTTTGACCCAGAAACAATCTCAAAAAGACGGATGATGAAAAGAACTTTCTCAAAACTAAACCTGTCCAGCTCCCGAAACAGAAGTGTCGTCTGCAAATTATTTGTATTTTGCACATAATCTACCCCGCATTAATGTGAGCAATGGTTTATTCTCATTTTTATTGTTTTTAATTTCAGCTCTTCTATGCAAAATAGCAGCCTTGAGAACATTTTCTCTGGATAAGTTACACTACTGGAGGGAAAGTGATTCTGGCATGAGCAGCTTAGCTTATTTTCTCTCTAAAGACAATTGATCATTTCAACACAGTGATCAAGCCTGTGGTGTACCTGTCCATGTTCTATTTCTTCACCAATCCAAGATCTACTTTTGCGGACAATTACGTTGTGATGCTTTGTCTTGTTTACTGTGTCACTGGCATAGCGTATGCATTGGCCATATTCTTTGAACCTGGTGCAGCCCAGCTGGTGAATATTAGGAGCAGACTATTGATAAAAAATAAAAAAAAACAAGTCTCCCAATTTGAGATTCCCCTTGTCATTATGAATTCATTTCCAGTCTAATATGTTACTATTTCTTGCAATGGTCAGTACTTCTCCCAGTTGTTTTGACACTCATTGCAACACAACCAAAAGATAGTAAATTTTTGAAGGATATACCTAATTTATGCTACTCTAAGTGGGCTTTACAAGCATTTGTAATTTCAAATGCTGAAAGGTAAATTTATGTGAATGATGTTTACTG
This sequence comes from Erythrophleum fordii, assembly GCA_032878935.1. Classification (NCBI taxonomy): domain Eukaryota; kingdom Viridiplantae; phylum Streptophyta; class Magnoliopsida; order Fabales; family Fabaceae; genus Erythrophleum; species Erythrophleum fordii. The sequence goes on along the minus strand of JAVQMF010000057.1, from coordinate 12,016,524 downwards.
TAATTGTACTTCTACATGCAAGATGATTGAATAAAACTTCAGCCTGACATGTTTGTTTGATGGGAAGCAAAATGATGTTAACGCTGTAAAGAGAGAGAATTTTACTGGATTGATGTAGTGAGTGATTAATTTGAGATGCTTATGGCTGCTATAGCAAGAAAATAAAATGCACTCTCAATGGATTAAGAAATACTATGAGTAGTTTAGTACAAATTTAAAGTAACTCGGGAATTTTCTATGCATGGAGAATTTTTTTTGCATCATTAGAAAGAAAAGAGAATGAGAAGCCTAGAAATCAAGTTGGCACAGATAAGCTCATATTCTACTTTGGAGTTGTATTCATGTACTTTCCAGAAGAGTACCAACCTGAACTGAATTAGCTTTTCTTTTTCATAAAAGGAGGGGAAAAAAAATAGAAAAGAAAGAAAGAAAGAAAGAAAGAAAGAGAAAGAACAGGAATAAAGAATGGTAGATGATTTGAATACCTGGTAGATTGTATACACAATTATTCTGGATATTCTGAGGGCTAATGATTACTATTATACCGCAGGTATCACGGAGTGTGGCTCATAACTCGCTGTGGTGCACTTCTGAAAAGTGGCTATAATCTTCATGACTGGAGTTTGTGCATATTAATTCTCCTTCTTATCGGTATAGCTAGTCGGGCAATAGCTTTTTTCTGTATGATCACCTTCCAGAAGAAGTAATGTCAAGCTTTAAGCTACCATGTCTTTGCCATTCACAAATTGGAGAGGATAGTATCATATCATGCAAATGGCAGTTGACAAGATCATATCATGTAGGAGTTAGAGTTCCCCCTTTAATTGATGATCAACTAGTTCCAGGGGTCTCTGTGTCATAATTGCCTGTTTGTAGCTTCTGTTGGAGTGTTTGTATTCTAGTAATGACCAGCAATTCATGCCTGTGTAAGGTTTTTTTCCTTTCATTCTTTAGTAGTATGGTAGCAATATTCGTTGATTCACAGGATTCGAGAATGTAGGCTGAAAATGTTGGATGAGACTTATTTTACCATGCTTTTATCAATATAGCTTCTTGCCTTGTACTAGCATGATGTAGTTTGTATGAAGAGCATATACCATGATAAATTCTCAAGTTTGATTTGTTTAAGCTCAACCTGGAGTAAGAAATTCATTCACCATATGAAAAGCCGAGTGAGAACTTTAAAAGTCCAACCCATACTTGGAATATGATAATTACAATGAATTTGGTGTAATATATTTATCTGCGAAAGTTGCTATTTAGTTAAATTTGATTTATATGAAATTTGATTCTTCTATGCAACTTCTGGTTTGATATGGTTTAATTAAAAGCGGCTCGAGTTATGATTTTTGGCTCACAAGTAGCATTTGTTGATACTCAATTTTCAATAAATGATGGGACAAATTACTTTTGCTCACCTTGATATCTACCTCAAATTGTAATGTTCCTCCTATTTTTTTTTTTTTTCCTTAAAAAATCGTAGTTCACCCCTGACGACAAATTCCTTATAACTAAACTTAAAAAATTCAACATATACCCTTATTATTCAATAACTTTTGTCTTCCTCTTTACTTCCACCCCCCTCCCTCCTTTTCTGCGGGGCGGGGGGAGACCCCAACATGCTCTTCATTTTATTAATGACTAAAGGGGTCTATAGGGGCGATTGGTTCTTAAAATTTTTCTTAATTTTTAGAAATATTTTATGAGAATGATACATTTTCACATTTCATACAGGTCTTAGATAAGATTGTTAAGAATGTTGCATTCTCAAAAATACAAACATTTTTGCAGAATTGTCCATTTTCATTCTCACAAAAGAGATGGGAATGTGAGATTATCATGCTTTCATGATGTTAAAAGACCCTTCTCTATGTAATTTACTAGCACTGACCTCCTGCAGCTGCAGGGAAAAAAAAATTCTGTGGGCTCCAACTGAAAAAAACAGAAAAAGAAAAAAGTTTATGAACAGTAAATATACGGACATATATTATTCACATACGGACATAAACAATGTCTTGACACGTAGCCCGTGAAAGTCGCATTGTTCACGGACTAGAATCGCATTGTTCATAAATCGCAACTCACATGGTTTATATATATATATATATATATTGATTCTAAAAATTAATTAAAAAATAAAAAATAAGTTTAAGAAATAATAAGTAAAAAACCAAAAAATATAAATTAAATATAAAACATAAAAAGTTGTGTGTATATATATATTAAAAAGAAAATTAAATATGAAATAGTAAAATAAAATACAAATATAATAGGTAATAAAATTATTTAAATAAATATGAATATTAGAATATAATAAATAGATTAGAATGGATACAAAATTAAAATATAATAAAATAATAATGTAGAATATTATAAATGATAAAAATAACAATTAAAATTATAAATAAATCATAAACTATAAATATATAGAATAATATAAATATATAAACAATTGGCAGGGGTACTTTAGAAAATCATTAATAATTTTTGAAAATTTTGATGCAAAATATTTGAGGAATATTTGTGAACCGAAAATGTGAATGCCTGTGGATTACCGATCACTTCAAAAGTATAAAATATATTTATATAAACAAAAACATAAAACAAAACACAACCCACACGATCAATATGTGGGGCTCATTGATCAATTGTGCTTCTGCAAAGGATGAACTTTTTTCTGAAGTCTTATGTGAAACATGTAAGAACGAGGGTGTAAGTACAAATATTTTATGACTAGATAATCCACATTATAAGCGAAAATGGGACAAACAAAGGGCATATGTAATATAGATAAGGAAATTAACGTTTTAACACAAAATAAAAACTTGTTAAAAGAGAAAGTGCTTAGAGAAAGTGCTTGAATGAAATATAGAAATAACATATCATAGAAATTCATTGTAAAAGAAAGTAGTTTGGAGTTTTTGCCCTTTCTTTTTTCTTTATTTTCGGTTAATTTTAAAGAAAGATAAACTCAGAATATATGTTACCTATTATTTTAAGTAGATCTTACACATTAAATGAGATTCACTTTATGGCTCTCATCCTGAATTAATATAAATAAATAAATAAATAAATAATATGCAAATTCAAAAGAAATAGCTAAAAACAAAAGAAAATAAACAAAAAAAAAATCAATAGGAAAGAATGAGAAGAGATGAAGCAAATTCAGGAAGTTGCAAGTTATGCCAAAAAATTAGTAAAAGATCATTTAAGTAAAAGCCAATAAAAATAGTTTCTTTTCGAGACATTAGAGAGACAAAAGACATTGAAGAAATAAAGAGTGGATCTCAAGTGCTGAACTTATGATAACAAAATCGTACCTCCAAGACGCAACCGCGAAAATGGCAAAGTTAGGGCTGATTCTTCAAAATGGAAACTGAAAATAGAATTATGGAAGTGACCTTCTGGAGAGTAGCCAAAAATGTCGATGGACAGCGGCAGTGATGTGAATAATGGTGAAGCCGAGAGACAAAACCGCGAAGAAGGGAGAGAGAGACCAGGAGTGAGAAAGATGAAGACCGTGGGTTGTGTAATAAGATGGAGAAAATAGGAACAAATGGGAAAGAAAACGAAAATAGCGATTTCTCTTGGAAATGAGTGGTCAAATATGCACTCAAGCAGTACAAAACTCAGACAAATTACGTAAAGCTTGTTTACATTGCAGGGCACAAATGTAGACAAGAAAATAATCTCATTTAGATTCAATAAATAAATAAATATATAAATAAATAAATAAAATAAATATATATATATATTCAAAACTCGATAGAGTCAAATTTTAGTTTTGGATTCTAGTTCAAAAATTGACTTTTATTTTTTTTCTCCCAAATTCTTTTGGTTTTGGTAAAGTAATTAATTGTTTGGTACATAAAAAATTAAGTATGAAAAAAAAAATATAATACTTTTATTTTTAATAATTAAATAATGATTGATAGATAATATTAAATAATTAAATAATAATTATAAAGATAAAATTAAAATTTTTTTCAACTTTCACTTTCCTTTTCCATTTCCTAAGCTATACCAAATATGTCCTTAGTGGTTCCAACAAATCCATTAAAAAAGAGATATCCAAACTTTGAAATATTCACTTCATATCCCCTTATTAATTACTACTCTTGCTCAACCTAAATAGTTTCATGACAAAAACAAATGGAATATAAACAAATGATTATGATTTCATAACTCATTAGAGTAAATATTAAAAACTTTGACTACTATTAATTAACTAATACGTTCTAATTTTTATGCTAATTACTAATTGAAAAAAATAGATCATTAGAACACTTGCATTAGAATCTTTCATTTTGGGAACCAAATGAATACCGACTAATAAGGAACATGACATACCTGGGATATGAAATTATGTTTATACTAGGGATGATTATGGATAGAGTACTATAGGCTAAGACCCATAACTTGAGGGTTAAAAATAAAAACCCCATTCCCTTCCTTAATGATAAATCTAAATTCATTTATCTAAAAAATTTTTTATAATGAACTAGTTTTTCTCAAATTGAAACTCATTCATATAAAATTTATTCATATATGTATAAAATGCCAATAAAGAATAAAATATCTCAAATAATTATTAATATAATTCAAAACCCATTCAAATTGGATGGTACTTTGTTTGCTTTTTTTTTTTAAATATGTTGAATTAATATATATATATATATATATATCTCCCTTCCTAAAATTTTGATATTTTGCCCATACCTAACTATGAATGCCAAAATTTTCATAGGTGTTGAAGGGATTTGGGTATTTACCTTTGTAGAAGTAGATCTTCTTGAATTTCTCTATCCCTTGTGGTTTGGATCAAAAGCACAGGATAAACTTTAACAACTTTTGCATGACAGATGCACCATCATTCAAAAGATTCACAATAGTGCAAGAATTTTGAAAAGGAACTCTCTTTCTCTTTGTATTTTGTTTACTATAGAAATAGTTCATGTATAGAGTCTGGAAGTAAAGGAGAAAAATATGACCGTTAAGGAAACAAAAAAACGTTTTCTCTTTCTTAATAACTCCCACATTTTCAAATTAATTAACTCCTAATAAAATTTGACCCCCAATTTTGAAATTCAAATAAATTAATTTATATATTAATTAATTAGTTTAGGTCATTGGGTCATGGGTTGCCCATCATGTGCGTCCCATTTTCTAATATCTTTCACTTGCATATAATGGGATGAATAACATAGAACTTTTTGCTTCTTTTGAACTTTTATACTAAATATGTAACACCCCGAAATTAATTAAGGTGTTAATCATGGATTTAGATTAATTAGGAATAATTAATATGGGATAAGTGGGCAAGTTAAGTGAATGGTAATTTTGAGAAATAAATCAATAATATGAGTTAAGAATTAATTGGGATAGAAACAACATCTAGGTCCAAATTAATGTAAGAGATCATGAGAAGAGGCTTATAGAGGCCCAATGATTCTAGATACAAGCCCAACTCCTTATCATGAGACTTGGGCCAAGTGAGATCACCTAGCAATAGCCCAATTTAATTTAGTAGAATAGGGGCCCAAGACCCAATTTATGTGAGCTAGCCCAACACACATTATGCAGACCCAAATTAGATTGGCTCTTGAAATTTGGCCTAACCCAACTACAATCCTGAAGCCCAACTCATGAGATTTAGCCCAACTTATGAGATAAGGCCGAACAAGTATAAAAATCTGAACCCACAAGGAATTGGGCCATGGGGTCAGCACATTCCACTTGTAGCTCTAAATTTTCTGCAACCCATTCATTAAACCATGACCTAATCACTAGAGAGGAGCCTAATTGGACCTTGGGCTGATGGGTCAGCCCATTTCTCATTAAAAACCCTAAAGGGTCAGCAACCTCCTCCCCCATTCAGCAGAAAACACAAGAGGCAAGGGAGAAAAATTCGGAGGTTTAAGGGAGGCTAGGGTTCTACCAACATGGAGGCTCTATTTTTGACTCCTAGAAGATGATTTAGCCAAGGTGAGTTATATATAACTTGACCCTCTCATCCTCCTCTTCATTTTGGTTTGATTAATTTCTGGGTTTGAGTATTTTCATCTTCATCTCAAATCTGAAATTTGGTGTTGGGTGATTCCTTGCAAGATTTTCGGACTTGGAAGTTAGAGGGAGGATTAGGTAAGCATTTCCCTTCCATTTTGTGTATCATTTTCCTGGAAAATGCCCCTAAGGATGTATTATCATAATGGGTTCTGTTATTGTGTGAGATTACAAGGAGATAATGGTGGAAAACTGAATTTTCTGGGCTTGATGATTGAAATGCGAATTTTGGTGCTTCCATAGTGGATTTTCGGAGGTAAGGCTATGGGTGTTGTTAAGTGAGTATTTCCTTCCCATTTTGATGCATTTTCTGTTAGTTTAAGACTCCTATAGTTGACCTATGATATGGGCTTTGGTTTCATGTGAAATTACCCAGAAATTGGAGTGAACTATGGCAATTTCTGGTATGGGAAAGTTGGAATCCGAAATTAAATCCCTTGGTAATTAGGTGAGTAACCTCTAGTCTATCAGTAGTAGTTCAACTCTTTGGATATTTAATTGTGATTAGAAATGATGATAATTATGCTTGTTATAGGCTTGGTGTGCATTTGGATTATTATGGTAGCTAGGGGAAGAGTAATTGGCTTTATTGAGGTAACTGGGTTATTTTCCTAATTCCATGTATATGCTCATGTTAATCTGCTATTTGTTACACATGCTTGGTTTTGAAATGTTAAATGACTGGTTGACTACTTGATTGTTATTGTGATTGGACTTTGTGAGTCCATGGTGGAGCTGTGGTGCGGCTGCCACCCGTGCATGTGCTTCGATCGAGCATCGGGTTATGATCAAACCCCAAATGCACTGAGCCCTGATTGTGCTCATTATAGAGTAGGTGCCGTGGATGGGCCTCTCCCGGTGTTATTGGCCATTAACATGTTGTGTATGATTGCTGGTATGGGACAGTAGTCATTGGTAGCTCAACTAGTTTATTTGCGAATTGAATTGATGATTCTGGTATTGATGACATGAAATTGCATTGGATTGATTGACTTTTACATATATATGGAAATTGCCTTTTGTTACTGAGATTGTATATCTCACCCCGTTGTGAGCTAATATTTTCAGGGACCGGACCTCTTAGTGGCAAGGAGAAAGTTAATGGAAGCTTATTAAATGGTTTGGTAGCACATAGGTTTGGGAGCCTTGTCATATTATGTTTTAACTAAGTTGCTAGGTTTGTATCATTGCTACATTGCATCATGAGTTGCCAAGCATAGGGATTGTATATGTAATTTGATTATCATGGAATTGAACATTATGATTGTAATTGGATAATAATAGAAAGTGTATCTAATGTTAAATGTCAATGGTGCATGATTTGTGTTGTTATTATTCTTTGGACATGCTGATATAGGGTAATTAGAGAAAAGAAATTGACCCTTGAATCTTGAATTAGAGAGGAGAGATTAGCCGGATGAATTAGGCTAAGGAAAGCCATTTGAGCCCCACAATTAAGGTAGAGGAACCCTAGGGTGAGATTGGAGGGAGAAAGGAGAGCATGAGTCCAGATTTTCGGAGTGTAGGACTAGAAGGTACTTAGCCGCGGCTAAAATAGAGTTGGCCGCGGCCAATAGAGGCGGAGTTGCCCAGGGAGAGTGCTAGAGAGGAATTCGCTGCGGCGAAATGTAAATTGGCCGCTACGAAATGTGAGAGGTCAAACTGGGAGTCGTCCAGAGAGGAATTGGCCGCGGCGAACTTTTAGAAAAATGTCCCTGGCATTCCAGAGAGGAATTGGCCGCGGCGGAAGGAGGAATTGGCCGTGGCCAATATCGAGAGGCGAGCGAGGAAGTTCCAGGAGGCTTCTTCGCCGCGGCGAGGGGTAAAACAGAAAGGAATTGGCCGCGGCTAAGGGTAATTTGGTCGCGGCTAACATGCTGAAACACTTATATTAACTAGAAAATCTTGATTTTCCATATGTTAATCACAAAGGATGATCTAAAGTCATTAGGATGGGTTATAACTGATGAGTAATAGATCCAAGGGTTATAAATGGATGCTTAATTCCCTTATGAACATAAGTGTATGTAATCGTATGATTGATGACTCTAATCACATTAAGGTTTAAATTTTTTTACATTTTCATGACCTATAGTGATTAATCACGTGTTTAACCTTAATTATGATGATAAAAAATTAGGGTCGTCACAAAATACTCAGTCATGATCGCTTAGGTGTAATCTTTAAGAGCTTTTACACTAAAAACTCTATTATAGGACCAGCATAAGATATATATTACATTGTGTGTCTTGGATCCCTAGATTCAAATCATATATACTATATTTTATACTCACAACAAATTTAATTCCTCTTAAATTTAATTTTACTCATATTGCCTTTTCATATGCATAGTACCACACTTATGATTTTACCATAGTACTAAAAATCGAACTAAACTAGTCGATTTAATCGATTGGATTGGGAACCAACCTACTGTTCGATCTAGAAGTGGCCTAGAACCAGTGGGCTAATGAACCATCAAATTTGGTCAAAAACCAAGTTGAACTAGGTTAATTTATGCAAAAATTGGACACCAAACTATTGGTTGAACTGGTTCTTCTTCATCTTCTTTTTTTTTTTTTTTAATGTGTGAAGCAACAAAAGTGGTCCTGTAGTAGCTCAAACATGTGCCAAGGAGGAGAAAAGTCTTTGTGCTTTCCATGCATGCCACAAATGCTTCCTTGTCATTATAATGCAAACAAATATATATATATATATATATAAACTTCTATATAAGATAATATAATAAAAGATATATATATATATATTTAATTTGTTTAAATATTTTATTCGATAAATGACTTTTTTAATTGTATTATTTCTAAACATTTTATTTTTTATTTTTTAATTACAAATAGAATATTAAAAAAATATAAATTAATAGTTAAATATTTAAAATTCATTAATACTTATTTGTTATATTAGAGTTTTAATATATAAAATTTAAAAAAAAAATATATATCATTATTACCGATTCGGCTACAGTTTAACCACAGTTAGACTAATAAATCATGAACCAATATTTTCACTGATTCAATAACTAGTCCGGTTTTTAAAATATTAGATTTTACTATAATAACTTCATAATAAGTATATACCTTAAACACTAATATAGTTGTGTATATTTTGGGTGATCTTCCTTTCACCTACCTACCATTTAGATTAAAACCATTTACTTTATTAGTAATACTCCTTTATTTCGAATTACCATAACTATAAGGTATATGCTAAAGTATCAAACACCAATTCATCTCCTTATGATATTGTCAAAATCATAAGAGCATCAAGGAAAGGAGTTATTCCTTTCTGGGACTCATAGCAATAAAGTAGAGATTTATTCATTTGTTTCCCAATTGCAATTATTAAACACATACAATAGGAGTTGCATGTTATAGTGTCTTTTTTATCTCATAAGAGCATGTGTTAATTTAATTTATATCTCACAAGAGCATATGTTGATTTAATTTATTAACATCGTATAAATCTTAGTTTAAACACACACATTTTAGCCCAAATAATATCATTTTCACTCACCTCCTGTCAAACCTCTTTATCTAGAAGAACTAAACTAAGATAAAAGCCTAACTCTAATAAAGTTCAGTGGAATCATGAATAAAATTATCAAATGTTCAACTAAAACCAAAGGCAACTAAAAATTTTCATAACAGCTTAACTTATACATTTTTATCTAATTAACCTCAAGTAATAAACCTCTAGGTTATAGTTCAAAAGACTAGATAACTTATATAGGAGATATCCACTATAAAATCACACTTGTAGTTAACTAGAACTTAACTTATAAAGTTTTCTTAACCTACTTGGAAATCTTGTTGACAAGGTCAAGATTTTGTTGATAAGGTCCTAGATCACTGTACTAAGACCTAACCAAAATCAAATTCACATAAGTTTACAAGGTTTAAAATCTTGTTAACAAGGTCTACAAATAGCCTACAAGATCCTAAGCCAGATTTCAAATCTTAACTTTTGATACAATACAAATCTTATTAACAAGGTCTTAACCTTGTTGACAAGCTCTTAACCAAAATAGTTATAACTTCGCAATTTATTGCCAAAACCTCATGAACATACCTAATGTGGTGACCCTAACTTCTAATCCTGGTAGTTATGGTTAAATACATGATTATTAATCATAGATCAAGGTTTGGAGTCGTTACAATTAATTACTTTAAGAAAATATGGGAAAATTTGAACCTTCATGTTATTAGGGTTATCAACTAAACAACCATAAATGGAAAAATATATAAAAGGCTTTGTACCCTCATTAAGGGTTTGTGATTCAGCTATCCATTGATTTTAATACACAAAAACCTCTCACAATTATTCCTATATCATTTCCTAGCATTAGCATTAAAGAAGCTAGGGTTTCTAAGTCAAAGGTGGGAGTTTAGGGACCTACGCCGCGACTTGGAACCTTCCCGCCGTGGCTAAGTTAGGTTCTGGAGCTCGAAAACTAAGTTTTTAACTTTGCATCACGGCCCAGACCTTTTGCGCTACGGCCAAGTTGCTCTCGAGAGTCACTGAGTAACTTACTTGAATTTCGCCGCGGCGAGTTTTGCTACTATACCCTCCTTAATTAATTTCCTCAACTTGCGCCGCGGTAGGACTTATTGCGCCGCGGTGAGGTTTCATTCTGTCACCCTTCTGGGCATTTTTTTCACTCTGCGCCGCCGTGAGATTCCTCCAGCCTCGGCATCCCTCGTTACTGTCACTCTTCAGGCCACGTCGAGGCCTTCCTAGCCGCGACGTGACTCCCTCTTGTAGCTATATCTCCTACATTTCACCCTATGCACTTTAATTCTCTTCTTAGGGACACCCTAGGATCACTTCCCCTTTTTTATATGACTCTAATGGTATTTATCTACCTTATTCACTTAGCTATTCTTCCATTACCAATTCAAAACTTATGTGCCCATTTCTTTTCTCTAATTACCCTCTATTAGCAAGTATGTAAGGTAACAATAACAAAAATACATGAACTACCAGCAGCTATCCTTTAATACACAATCAATGGGGGTTCCATACATTAAGGGTTCATATCAATATCTCAAGGGTTACATTTCCAATGATAAGCCATATTATAGGTCAACAAAGTTTACAGCAGATATCATGAATCCTTACATCAAATACCAAATTAAGATGAGGTCTAACCCCTCAATACATACATCCTCAGTAATCAAAATATGAAAGCCTACACTTGGGAATACAGATACATGATGATGCTATACAAGACTTAACAAAAATTTGCATCTACTCTATTACACTCAGACTAAGTGTAGCTTCCCACATTAGGCCTCAGCTCATGGATGTTCATTCACTTGCTTGCCCTTATCCTTACCCGAGGAACCTTTACTTAAAATGTTTAACCCATGAAACGGGGTGAGATATGAATCTCAGTAACTAAGGTAATTCCATCATATAATCCAGTTTAATTAGCATATATGCATGAATCAAAATCAATATCAGAATCATATCAATCATATCAGTAAATGAAACAATTAGGCTATCATGATTACTATCCCATACTAGCAATCATATTATCACATGTTAAAGGCCATTAACACCGGGAGAGGTCCATCCACGGCGCCTACTCCCCATTGAGCACAACCAGGGCTCAGTGTATCTGGGGTTTGATCATAACCCGATGCCCGATTGAAGCACATGCACAGGTGGCAACCGCACCACAGCTCCACCATGGACACACAAGGTCCAATCATAATACAATAGATAGCTAATCAATTCATTCACCATTTCAAATCATTTATATACAATAAATATGAAATTAAAACAAATACATGTATGGAATTAATGTAAACCCCGATTACCTCACTTGTAGATAATTTGCAACAGCCACAAATAGTACAAAAATCCCTATAACCATAACATCAGAAAATTACCACTCTAATTCATCATTAACAGTAGCAACAAGTACCCAAGGAATTTAAATGCTAATAACTACCTAAATAACACTTACCTAATCACCACAAATCTCCAAATTCGGATTAAGTATGTCATCTACTAGAAATTTCAATATATCACTCAAATTCCTAAGCAAAATCGTACATAATTAACACCCATACTATAAATCAACTATGGGGGTTTTAAACCAGCAGAAAATACACTAGAATGGATAGCTTACACTTACGTAATGCCAGCCCTAGCCTCAACCTATGAATTTCCTCTAGAAAAACACCAAACAACTTTATTTCAGAATTTGGGTATGGTGAAAATACTCCAAATGAAAAACTAATCAGATCAAATTAAAGAGAAAGATGAGGGGATTAAGTTGTATAACTCTTACCTTGGCTGAATCTGGCTTTAAATGTGAGAAAATGTGAAATTCTTGCCCCAAACCCTAGCCTCCCTCTCAACCTCCGAATTTTGCTTCTTGAGTTTCAGCAAAATGAAAAAGTGGCTGAAGTATTAAGGTTTTAGTTGGGTTTAAATTGGGTCAAGGATGGGTCATGGGTTGCTCCAAGGTCCATCTCCAAATGGGCTTCAGATTTTAGCTTGTTAGGCCAGTTTTAAAGTGTTGGGCTGCAGAATTTTATTAGGCTAACTCTTATGCATTGGGTTGCTGAAGTTTAATTAGGTTTGGGCCAAGTTTGAAGAGCTCAAAAATTTGGGTCTGCACAAGGGTTATTGGGCCACTTATAAGAGTCTATGCAAGGTGGATCTTGGGCCTCTATCACATTAAATTGGGTTGGGTCTGCACCTAACTCATTGGGCCTCCATTAGCCTCTTATCATGATCTATTAATTTGGGCCTAGATGAAATTTCTATCCCATTAAATTCCTAACCCATATTAATAATTTATTTCTCTAAAATCTTCATTCACTTAACTTGCCTAATCATCCCATATTAATTATTCTTAATTAATCTAAATTCATGATTAACACCTTAATTAATTTTGGGGTGTTACACCTAAGCCATAATAATCTTGCATTATTCCATAAGAACAAAAGTTATCATATATCATTTATGAACTCATAACATCATATAATATCAATGTACTATAATACAAGAAAAATTGAAGCATATCCCTATATACATCAAAAGCTCGCAACATAAACTAGCTCGACATTCTTCTACATAAGCATACAAACTCAAAATAGCCCTTATGGCCATTTATATAGTATATGGAGCATATGTACAGCCTTCACAAAACATATATACATAAAACTCATATAGTGTAGCCACCTGCATAGAATTAGTTATAAGGCTGCTTCTCATTCTTCCTATTAGAACTTTTTCTCCTAAAAAAATAAGATAGTTGTTTCCCACAAAGGGGTGAGATCGAAATCCCATAAGTTGTTTTACCTTTCAAAATATATTTATACTAAACATGAACTCAAAATTAGAATGGCATACAAGCATACGTAAATAAAAAAGGATGCATATTTGATTGCATATAAGAAACTCCAGTGTATCATGTATCTCATATACCTCAATCTTATATATCTCAATATGGCCAATACCACTGAAATCCTATAACTAAACAATAAGATGGAATTTTCCTTGACCTTAGAAATTGATAACTATGGGGAGGAATACTTATCTCAACTAAGAACTAACCATAGGGTGGAATTTGCCTTAACCTTGGAAATTAATAACCACAAGGTGGAATTTGCCTTGACCCTAGAACAAATTCTCATTAGCTATCAAATAGTAACATAAACTAATCATAAAACATATATACGATTCTAGTTTAGAAAAAATACATAATGAAAGATAAACAACTACTTGACTAACAACTCATTGTAATCTTAGACAAGGCAAATCTTAGTATATCCAGCAGGGGTATATCAATCTAGATCAAGTATAACTTCATCAATTTTTATTCAAATCTCAAGTTGTAACTTACTACTTACCTTAGATGTTTTAACTTGCTTTATGTAAAAGATTATCTTGTCACTAGGGTCTTCCAAGGTCTCTATAAGGTCTTGGTCAGCCTCTACAAGATCTCTACAAGACCTTACAATATTCTTTCTGTAATATCCAGAAATTAATTAAATGAGATTAGGGAGGATTAAGGATTTAATGTAGGAAATAAGGAGTTATCATAAGAAATTTAGAAAATTATGAAAAATAAAGCTTTTTAACGAAAATGATTATTTTGGGCATTTTGAAAGAAAAATGATTATTTAGCAATTTTTGGTGAAAGTTAAATTTAACTATGGATTTGAATTTAATTAAGGAAAAATTAATTAGTGGAGGTAAAAATTTAATTTTGAGCTCTATAATTAATTTGATTATGTCAAGAATAATTTTTAGAAACCTAATTTAAGTTTTAAATAAGATCCAACTTAATTAGACTTACCTAACTATGGCTCAATATTCAGACATAGGCCCAATTGGATAAAAGGCCTTTTAGGTCAGCCATATACCCACTAAACCCCAAGAGTGAATTGCTTGCTTATTATTTAGTGCTAGAGCAATTGCAGATAATAAAACAACCAAAGGAAAAATGCATAGAGAGGGAAGGGTTAGGGTTTTTCAACATTTTGGCTTCGATTTGTACACCTAGAAGAAGATTTGGCAAAGGTAAGTTATATAAAAGTTTATCCTCTCATCTTCTTCATTTTTGTATGATTAATTCTTCATTTGGTGGATTTTTATCCAAAACCCTAAGTCTAAAAATTAATATTTTGGTGTTTTCTTGCATGATTTTTGGAGCTTGAAGGTAAAGGAACTATTGAGTAAGTATTTCCCTCTATTTTAATGTGTTAATATGCTGAAAATTGGCATGATTGATTTTTGTGTAGGTTGTGTTAATGTGAGAAAATGTAAGGATTTGGCATAACTCATTGTGGTTTCTAGGTTTTAAGGGCTTAAATCCATACATTTAACTCATTGGAGACCTAGGCAAGTGTTTTTTAAGTAATTCATGATGATTGGAATGAATGAATATATGATTCTTATGGTGGATGATGACTAAAAGCTATATTTCGATTGACTTAGGATACTTAGAGTGTTTTGGCAATTGTTGGTAGCTCTTGAGGAATTGGCAATCAAATGAAGTAACCAGGAGTTTAAATTCCATGTAGATGTTAATGCTAATCTCATATTTGCTGCAAATATATGTTTTTCATGATAAATGATTGGTTTGGCTACATATTGTTTTGGACCATGATCATATTTGTATGTAGAGTTATAATCATGCTTCCACGTGTGCATTGTGTTATGATCTTGCATTGAGTTGTAATCGTACTTATTAGAATGTACTAAGCTATGATCCTACTCAATAGGGAGTTGGTACTGTGATCATGCCCTCTCCCTCTATTTTTGGCCATTAACATGTTGTATGTCATTTCTAGTATAAAATAGTAGTCACTAGTAGTCAAATTTATTCATTTGTTGAATCATGTAATACCATAATTGATTAAACTCCATAACCTCATATCCAAGCTTGATTTCACAAGGTTTTACATAATTCCAAAGAAAAAGGGAATAAAATAATGGCATTTTCTTGCTTTGCATAGTACTTTAAAAATTCAAATTTTACTTTATGGGTCTCATGAACCTATTAATAACATTCTATACTCGTACTCTATCTATACAATTCATACACATCATAAAATTATCCATGAACCACGGATTTGGAACCAGAAAATTACATTTTTGCTCTTGGGTTCAAATGGCAGGTTTCTGATACAAATTTTGGAAAATCATAATTAATTCTAAAAAACTTAAAATTAAGAAAATGATAGCTTTGTGGAAAGCTCTAGATGTCTACTATAGGGTAAAAATCATTCCAGGCCATGAAAACCCATCTGGACCATGATTGACATTTGAAAAGCTCGAAAGGTTTGGCTACTCAGGTTTGCTATCACAGTTTACTTATATGAATTTAAAAAATTCATAACTAATTCTAAAAAAATAAAAACTTAGAAAAATATACCATTATAAAAAGATATTAATGTTAGCTAGAGGAAAAAAATAAGTCCAAACCAAAATAGAAGCTATCAGGTCTTGAAAATTGATGAAACATTAACAGAGGTATGACTATATCCTTGATATTGATTTGGAAATTCAAAAATTCATTTCTCCCTCAATATAAATCCAAATGATATGCTCTTAAGTTCTACAAAAATGTTATCATGTCTAGTGTATTCTTGTAAAATTTTATAGCCATTGGACACTATTTGACTAAGGAGTGATAGAGGCAAATATTCTGACCATTTGTATAGTACCCAGACCAAATCTGTCAAAAATTGCCAACTTTAAAAATTCACCAAAAATTCTATAGAACTCCAAATAATATGAACTTTAGCTTTCCAAAAAGCTCTATGAAAGACCTATATGAATGCACAATGTTAGACCAAGAAGAGATCATTTGGCTAGATCTTGACATAGCTTAAGCAATTGGCAAACTTGGCACCATATATGGTTTAAAGTTAGTCCAAATGGCTTCCCAATTTCTTTACCACCTCTTGGGCACGTTTTAAAGCATAAACATATCATGTGTGAGCTTCCCAAATGGTTTAAACTACCATGCATTATAATCTCACTATACCACATGTAAGAATACACAACTAAGAATGAGCTACCAAGTACCCAAAACACAATTTCTCATTGAATTTGTTCAAATTTTGGTTCATACACTATATATACATACTTTTACATTTGCTCACATGTTCATCTCAAAAATAATATGTACATATGCACTTTGACATTCAACTACATCAAAACTATACAAATGTTAAAAGATAGTCTATCAAGCTCCTTAGCTTCCCTTTTTAGCTTCATGAGCTCCACCTAGATATGCTGAGACGGGTAGGGAAGGGGGTGAAATTTAAAAAATCTCAATAGCTTAAACATCCTTTTCAAGCAAGCAAATAGGCATATATTCATGTCACAAGATATAAGCATGTTATACACACCTTCAAAAAGTGTTACATTCATAATTTCCATGTCATAATAACACATCAAAACTAAGAAAAAACTTAAGGGACTTTTGGTCTAGCCTCACCCCAATTTTGGGGCTTTTTGATTAGCCTCGCCCTTGGTTTAGGGACTTTTTACTTGGCCTTACTTATCTAAGAGACTTTTGGCCTTATCTCACCTAGTTCTAGGGACTTTTGGCTTTACCTCACCTATCACAAGGGGCTTTTGGCACAACCTCACCCATAGAGCACAATTTCACAATCAAATGTTGATCAAGAAACATAATGGTACCATAAAGTCAAATAATAGCATATGGCATTTCTTATAATTCAAACACACATACATGCATCAAATGACATTCACACAACCATATTGCATACAAGAAAGAGATGGAAAGCTACCTTGGCAATTAAACACAATTCTTCCCTTTTGATTTCTTTTTTCCCTTCTTAGTCTCACACTTACAAATAGATGGAGCTTGATTTCTTTGGCCTAAACACAACAAATAGCATTCAATCACACTCTTAAAGCAAGCCATGGCATCACATACACATTAAAGAAGCATACTTTAATTAATGGTTCCATTTTTGCTCCATAAAAGGCCTAATGAAGCAACTACCATAACTCAAGTTCTTGGCTCCATTTTCTTCTTATATCTAGGCCTCTTGGTTCCCTTTGACTCCTTGAAGTCATCACAAATTCATTTCCAAGAGTCTAGATACAAGTTGCTTCTTAAGGCTACATTATGGAACCTATTGTCCTAACTCTCAATCTATAGCTTCTAAATTTTTTCCAAGGCTTCTTCCCATGTTTTTCCATCACATATGGTCCCAAACCAAGCTTAGAACAAAGTAAAACACTCCCTAGCTACTCTTGCCTAGCTTGGTTGAAACAATGGAGGAAAAATGAGCCCATGGAGTTTTACATTTTTCCTTGATGGGAGAGGCACTTAGAATGCTTCTTAGGGGTCTTAGAAAATTAAACAAACACTTAAATAGGTTAGGAAATTCATGGATCCAAACAATATTTACAAAGTGTTCAAGAGCCCCTAACTTTCCTATTTTGAAATTCAATGGTTTTTCTTCCACTTTCTTTGCATTTCCTAGGTTCCCATACTCTAATTCATGGGTTTCATGCTTGCTCTAGGTTAGAATCTACTCCTTCTCCCTAGTTCTCTCCAAGGATAAACCAACACACATAAGAAGTAAAGAATAAGAAGCAAAGATACATGGATATCTACCTTGATTCCCTTGCTTTTTCAAGAGCTTCTTCCTTTGCTTTAGCCTTCTCCTTGAATTTCTATTCTTTCCCCTTTGAACCAAGGATAAAATAGCCCTAAATAACTAGCCAAAATCATAAAAAGAAAGGTTAGGAGAAGGGGAACAACATTAAAGAATGAAGAACCGTGAAAATCTTCCATTTTCCATACCTTTTCCTTGCTTCTTTCTCCTCTTTCTTGAGCTCTCCTTGTGCGGCTCTCTTAGGTAGAATTCTTCTATGTCCAAACAGAAGCAAAGTCAGTTTATGGGAGGAGTAAAGGGGGACGCCTCACTTAAAGGAAGAAAGATTAAAAGTTCTTTATTAAAAATGCCGTTTACGTCCTACTTTCGTGGCATTTTTGTTTTGGACTCATTTTAGCTCATTTTTTAGAACCATCTTTTTCATCATAAATTTTAGGTTCTCAAACTTATAAAATGACTTTGGAGTTACTTAATTTGGATTTAAAACTTTTTCGAATGAAGATGTCAAAATTCAAGTCAACTGACATTCAAAACCATACACCAGAGGGGTTTTAACTGTCCCGGGGCTTACTGTGACGACCCTAACTTCTAATCATTGTAATTAAGGTTAAATACATGATTGATAACCATAAACTAAGGTTACGTGACATTAAGACTAATTACATTATGGAAATGAGGGAAAATTTGAACCTTAATGTTACTAGAGTCATTAACTATATAATTACAAACACTTACGTACATTAGGGAAAACAAACATTCATTTATAAGCCTTGATTCTATTGCCTATCAATTCCAATTCACAAGAATCTTCTATTAATATTTCTAAGTCATCCCTTAAAATTAGCATATGAAAAACCAAGATTTTCTAGTCAATATTAGAGTTTCAGGACATTCACCGCAGCCAATTTCCCCTTTGCCGTGGCCAATTCCTCTCAGTTTCACCCCTTACTTTGTTACTGATTTCCACGGTGAGTTGGACCTTTGTTGCGGCCAACCTACATGGTGTCGCGATGAAGAAGCCTCCTAGAACTTACCTTGCTCGCCTCTCGCTATTGGCCGCGACTAATTCCTCTCTGGAACAATTGAGACATTTTTGTAAAAGTTCACCGCGCCCAATTCCTCCATTTGTTGTGGCAAATTTCCCTTTGGACGACTCCCAGTTTAGCCTCTCACATTTTGTTGCAGCTAATTACACATTTTGTAACACCCCAAAATTAATTAAGGTGTTAATCATGGATTTAGAGTAATTAAGAATAATTAATAGAGGATAATTGGGCAAGTTAGTGAATGAAAATTTTAGAGAGATAAATTATTAACATGAGTTTGAGAATTAATTGGGATAGAAATTTCATCTAGGCCCAAATTAATAGATCATGATAAGAGGCTAATGGTGGCCCAATTACCCTTGTGCAGACCCAAATCCTTGAACCCTTCAAACTTGGCCCAAACCTAATTAAACTTCAACAACCCAATGCATAAGAATTGGCCCAATAAAATTCTGCAGCCCAACACTTAAAAACTGGCCCAACAAGCTAAAGTTTGAAGCCCATTAGGAGTTGGACCTTGGAGCAACCCATGAACTATATATTTGACCCAACTTAACCCCACTAAAACCCTAAAAAACTGACCAGCCACCTCCCCCATTCTGCAAAACACAAAAACACAAGGAAAATTCGGAGGTGAGGAGGAGAGGTTAGGGTTCTTGGCACAATTCCACCTTTTTTCACACTTGGAGCAAGATTTAGCCAAGGTAATAGTTATACAACTTAATCCCCTAATCTTTCTCTTTAATTTGGTCTGATTTGTTTTTTATTTGGAGTATTTTTATCATACCCAAAATCTAAAATGTGGGTGTTTGGGGATTTTCTTGGTGAAATTCGTAGGTTAAGGTTAGGGCTGGTATTAGGTGAGTTTAAACCCCCCATTTTGATGCTTTTTTTGCTAATTTGAGACCCCCATAGTTGATTTATAATATGGGTATTAATTTTGTACGAATTTGCTTAGGATTTTGGGTGAAATATTGAGATTTCTAGTAGAGGACACTTTAATCCGAATTTAGGATTTGTGGTGACTGGATAAGTGTTCTTTAGGTAGTTAGTAGCATTTAAATTCCTTAGGTACTTGTTGTAACTGTTAATGATAAATTAGAGTAGTAATTATCTGATGCTATGATTATAGGGAGACTCTGTACCATTGGTGGCTGTTGCAAATTTGTCTACAAGTGAGGTAACCGGGGTTTATATTAATTCCACGCATGTATCTGTTTAATTTCGTATTTGCTGTACATGAATGATTTGAAATGCTGAATGAATTGGTTGGCTATCTATTGTATGATGATTGGACCTTGTGAGTCCATGGTGGAGCTGTGGTGCGGCTGCCACCCGTGCATGTGCTACGATCGAGCACCGGGTTATGATCAAACCCCAGATGCACTGAACCCTAGTTGTGTTCAATGGGGAGTAGGTGCCGTGGACGGGCCTCTCTCGGTGTTAATGGCCTTTAACATATTAAAATATGATTGCTAGTATGGGATAGTAATCATGATAGCCTAATTGTTTCATTTGCTGAGATGACGGATATGATTTTGATTCATGCATATATGTTAATTAAACTGGATTATATGATGGAATTGCCTTGGTTACTGAGATTATTATCTCACCCCGTTTCATGGGATTAATATTTCAGGTGAAAGTGTTTCAGGTAAGGATAAGGGTAAGCAAGTGGATGAATATCCATGAGCTGAGGCCCAATGTAGGGGAGCTACACTTGGTCTGAGTAGATTAGGGTAGATGCTAATTTTGTTAAGTCTTGTATAGCATCATCATGTATTTGTATTGCCAAGTGTAGGAGTCTATATTTTGATAATGTAATGTGTACCTATTGAGGAGTAGGCCTTACTATAAATTGGTATTTAATGTATGGATTTATGATATCTGCTATGAGCATTGTTGAACTCTAATATGACTTACCATTTGGAAATGTAACCTTGAGACATTGATATGGATCACTGATGCATGTGACCTCTAATGGAAAGTGTATTAAATGTTGAATGTCAATGGCGCATGAATTGTGTTATTGTTATTCCCTGGACTTGCTGATATAGGATAGTTGGAGGAAATGGAAATTTACATTTGAGTTTTAAGTTGGTAACGGTAGAATAACTGGTTCATAACTACCTTTAGAGTTGCATAAATTAAGGTAGAATGGCTCTAGGGTGAGACTAGAGGAAGAAAGGAGAGTATGGGTCCAGATTTTCGAGTGTAGGATCAGAAGGAATTTAGTCGCGGCTAAAATAGAGTTGGCCGCGGCCAATAGAGGCGAAGTTGCCTAGGGAGAGTGCCCGGCGAAATGTAAATTAGTTGCGGCGAAATGTGAGAGGTCAAACTGGGAGTCGTCTAGAAAGAAATTAGTCGCGGCGAATTATGGAATTGGCTACGGTGAACTTTTAGGAAAATGTCCTCGGCATTCCAGAGAGGAATTGGCCGTGGCCAATATCGAGAGGCGAGCGAGGACGTTCCAGGAGGCTTTTTCGCCGTGGCGCCATGTATGTTGGCCGCGACGAAGCTCCAACTCACCGCGGCTATCGCCGCAGTGAAACTAGTGATGAAGAAATGGGTAAAATAGAAAGTAATTGGCCGCGGCGAACATGCTAAAACACTTATAATACCTAGAAAACCTTGGTTTTTCATATGGAAATCTCAAGGGATGATTTAGAGACATTGGGATGAGTTATAATTGATGGGTAATAGAATCAAAGGCTTATAAATAAATGTTTGTTTCTTTTACCAATACAAGTACTTGTGATTGTATGATTGATGACTCTAATCATATTAAGGTTCAAATTTCCCCATATTTTCATAATGTAATTAGTTCATAATGCCTTGAAACCCCAACTTATGATTATTAAACATGTGGTTAACCTTAATTATCGAGATTAGAAATTAGGGCTGTCACACATTTCGCCATGGTGAATTTCTTTCTGGCACTCTCCCTGGTCAACTTCGCCTTTATTGGCCACGGCTAACTTCATTTTAGCCATGGCAAAATTCCTTCTGATCCTATAACTCCAAAAATCTAGTCTCATACTCTCCACTCTCCCTCTAATATCACCCTAGGCCCATTCTACCTTAATTTATGCAACTCTAATGGTAGTTATGTACCTTAATCACCCAGCTAATCTATCATTACTAGCTCAAGACTTAAATGTCCATTTCTACTCCCCCAATTTCCCTATATTAACAAGTCCATAGGGTAATAGCAACAAGAATTCATACACTAATGACAATAAACATCCGATACATATTCCGTTAGAGGTTCCATATATCAATGATTCATATCAATTTATAATACATCACATAATTATGTTTCCAACAATATACCATACCATAAATTCAGTAACATTCCTACATCAGGTGTTATGGGATTCATACATCCAATATCAAGTTATGTTGAGGCCTAACTCCTCAATAAATACATCCTAAGTAATCAAAATATAAAAGCCTACACTTGGCAATACAGATACATGATGATGCTATACAAGAGTTAACAAAATTAGCATATACTCTATTCTACTCAGGCCAAGTGTACCTCCCCCATACCAGGCCTCAGCTCATGGATGTTCATCCACTTGCTTACCCTTATCCTTACTCGAAGAATCTTCACCTGAAATGTTTAACCTATGAAACGGGGTGACATACGAATCTCAGTAACCAAGGAAATTTCATCATATATTCCAGTTTAATTAGCATACATGTATAATTTCACATAAGCATCAGAAAAATACTAATCATATCAGTAAATGAAACAATTAGGCTATCATGATTACTATCCCATACTAGCAATCATATTGTCACATGTTAAAGGCCAATAACACCGGGAGAGGCCCGACCACGTCACCTACTCCCCATTGAGCACAACCAGGGCTCAGTGCATCTGGGATTTAATCATAACCTGGTGCCTGATCGAAGAACATACACGGGTGGTAGCTACACCATAGCTCCACCATGGACTCACAAGGTCCAATCACAATATAATAGATAGCTAACCAATTCATTCAGCATTTCAAATCATTGATATATATAATTAAAATAGATATATGCATGGAATTAATGTAAACCCCAGTTACCTCACTTGTAGACAATTTGCAACAGCCACCAATGGTACAAAAATCTCCCTATAACCATAGCATCAGAGAATTATTACTTTAATTCATCATTAACAGTTGCAACAAGTACCCAAAGAATTTAAAATGCTAATGACTACCTAGGAAACACTTACCCAGCCACTACAAGTCCTAAATTTGGATTAAAGTGTCCTCTACCAGAAACCTCAATATTTCACCCAAAATCCTCAGCAAATTCGTACAAAATTAATACTTATATTATAAATCAGCTATGGGGTCTCAAACTAGCAAAGAAAGCATCAAAATGGAGGGTTTATACGTACCTAATGTTAGCCCTAGCCTCAACCTACGAATTTCACTAAGAAAATCCCAAACAACCACATTTTAGATTTTGGGTATGGTGAAAATACTCCAAATAAAAAACTAATCAGGCCAAATTAAGGAGAAAGATGAGGGGATTAAGTTATATAACTATTACTTTAGCTGAATCTTGCTCTAAATGTGAGAAAATATGGAATTCTTGCCCCAAACCCTAGCCTCCCTTCACACCTCCGATTTTCTCCTTTGTGTTTTAGAAAAATAGGGAAGTGGCTGAAGTGTTTAGGGTTTTAGTTGGATTAAATATGGGTCATGGGTTGCTCCAAAGATCTAACTCCTAATGGGCTTCAAATTTGAGCTTTGTTGGGCCAGCTCTTATGCATTGGGCTGTTGAATTTTAATTAGGTTTAGGCCAAGTTTGAAGAGCTCAAGGATTTGGGTCTGCACAAGGGTTATTGGGCCATCACTACCAAGTCTCACAATAAAAAGGTTGGTCTGTATATACAATTATTGGGCCTCAATTAGTCTTAACCTTGGCCTACTCAATTTAATTTGGGCCTAGATGAAGTTTTTATCCTAATTAAATTTCAAACTTATATTAATAGTTTATCTCTCTAAAATCTCCATTCACTTAACTTGCCCAATTATCCCATATTAATTATTCCTAATTAATATAAATCTATGATTAACACCTTAATTAATTTTGGGGTGTTACACTTCTCATAGTTTTTAGGGCCTTTGATAACCTTGGAAAGCTCAAATTTTCTATTTAAAAAGCTTTCTTATGAGTTTTCCAAAAGTTGCTCATATTTATGAAAATGCCATTATACTTTTGGCAATTTTATTGAACCACTCCGGCTTCGGTTTTTAGGCAACTTAAAACTCGAAACCTCATTTTTCATTATTTAAAATTTTATCCTAATTTTATTTGGCCTTAAATCCTTCATCTCAGGGGACTTGCTTTTATACAGACTCAATTCTAACGTTTAATGGAAAGACAGACATTACAAATCACATGCCATGTTTTCGATTTTTTTTTGGTATATAAAGCATTTGTGTTGATTAAATTGTACATATGAATGGAATTTTCTCTTGATTATTGAGATTTACATCTCACCTCTATAATGGGCTAACATTTTCAAGTGAAGGTTCTTCTGCTAAGGATAACGAGAAGCTAATGGATGACAACCCCTAGTCCAAGGGTGTGGGAATTCTGCACTTGGAAAATTTTGATTTAGTGTAGATGTTAAATTTTGGAATTTCCTTTTTCCTAGCATCATGATGCATCCATATATTGTCAAGTGCAAGTCTTTTGATGTTTTCTTGTAATTTGGGATAAACCTTTACTAGGATCAGGCTTTAAGTTATATTTTATCATATGATCTTAATTGTAATTGAGAACTTTTGACCTGATATGCATGTATAATAGATTTCTTATTACTTAATGGATATGGTTATGTTACTACTTTTATTGCTAGCCTTGCTTTTGTCATGTAGTTTTCTATATATGCTTTATGTGTGATTTTGGGATGCGCCATTGTCATATTTTGAATCTGGGATTGTTTTAGAGTCTTGAAGATAGGAACATGTTTATTTGGTTTATTGAAACTTGCTCAAAGTGATTTAAGGACATTAGGTAGTGAAATATACATTTTAGATTGCCATTTGAGGATTGCAACTTGCATCTGCTATCATAAGTAAATTTTGTGCTAATATGATATAGGTTTGGTTGGTGTAGTTGGTCCATGAACCCTTAGATTATTTGAAGATTATGAGAGGATATAAGCCTTAAAACCCTTACAATTTAGCCTTAAGATGGCCTTAGATTTGAGGTTAAGGTGATACCATTTTTCTAGTTTACATCCTTTAGAGTTTTGGTCTAGTAAGAGACCAAGTCGCAGCTAAAATCTTTTGAGTCACAGCCAATGTAACACCTTCCTTAATTCCTCATACTTTATTATTTTTTTATATCTATTTATTTATTTATCTTTAAGCCAAATTAATCTAATTAAATTTAGTTACCATTTTTTCTGACAGAAATTATTTACTACGTGTCAACTAACCTATACAGTGTAGCAGATCATGAAGTGCAATGAAAATAAAACTACTATCATTACATATAGTCAAGAGTTCCAATATAGGGGAGGGGGTCATATAAGTATAGACCACGTCATATCATAGGGGATTTATCCTATAACTACATTAAAAAGAAAATCCCCAAAAACAAAAAGAACCAAAAAGGTTAGTCCTCTATTTGCATAAAAAGGTCATATCAGGATTAGTTCAAAGCCTCTATTCATGGAAATGGAGGAGGCATCCCTCCAGTAGGGAATGGGGGATTCTCCTCATCTATTGTTATGAATATGATCAGTACTACATGAACTAATTCACCACATGAAATAACTCTAATGTTATGGACCTTAAATATCCACCTTATATTGGGAACTATATCCATTCTGTCTAGAGTTCTAGGGTTATTCTATATACAAGCATCTAAAAAAAAGTATAAACCACAATAAAGTGAGAACTAATTTTCTCAGTAATATAGATATAATTAATATAACGTAATATTCATGAAGAAATGTCAAGTATGAATTTAACAAACAATGGATAATAATAACAAAAGACTTTACGGAGAATAATTATTTTATAGAATAATGTAAATTGAGAAATATTCTATTTTCATTATATTTAACATGGTTTCAAAATAATAGAAATAAAGAGTAACAAAGAGTTTTATACAAACATAT
This sequence comes from Erythrophleum fordii, assembly GCA_032878935.1. Classification (NCBI taxonomy): domain Eukaryota; kingdom Viridiplantae; phylum Streptophyta; class Magnoliopsida; order Fabales; family Fabaceae; genus Erythrophleum; species Erythrophleum fordii. Next base: position 11,990,125 of record JAVQMF010000057.1, on the reverse strand, counting down.
AATAGAGTATCTCATGTAAACCTCAAGGTCTTGCATATGTCAGAAGAACATGATTTAAATGCAAGTAAAATATTCATATTATTCGCAAGATATCAACATGCACATAATACAAAAAGTATAACAAATAGCTATTATTCAACTTGACCATGAGGCCTTGGAGACTGTTATGTTCAATACCCAGATCATGTTACATTGGTTTTGGCAGGCTCAATACCCAGATCATGTTGTAGTGCCATGACTTAGTAGGCTCACATTTGTTTCCTTTCTTAAGGTGTCCCCCAGTGGATATCCAAGGAAAGCCATATAAAAATATCACAATAATATGTCACCCAAGCCATCATTTGATCAAGACATAATAAGCATATTTTGGAAAGAATTGCCTTGAATAACTCTGTGCATAAATAAATAATCTCGATAGCATAACAATGTACTAGAGTTTGAAAAAAATATATTTAAATACTGAAAATTATCTTTTCACTTGTCTAAGTCCATATTTGTTTTGAGGCCCATTGATAACCATGATATTTTATATATTTTAATCCCCTAACTTAGTTATTTTAATGATCAAATATGGCTTTAAGAATTTAATTAGATACAATTTGATTTTATTAGCCATTTATGCACTTTATGAATTAATTCACAAAATTATTGAGTTTTAATGTATAAATTTCTTTTAAAAATTTTGTGGATAATTTTACTCAATAATTTTCATTCCTTTGTGCAGATTTTTGTTGGGCAATTGGAGCTTTGAAGGAGAATTTGTTTTGAAGAAGAGGAAGGAGAGCCATAAACTAAAAGGATTGCAGCCACATAAAGAAGAAGCACGAAAGTTTCGAGCTTGAAAGGAAGCTCACAAGGAAAGAAATGCTATGGGTTAGCAACGCTGGACAGAACCACGTGAATAGTAAACAAGAAGAAGAAAGGCTAAGGGTTAGTGAGGATCCTCGAGTGAGACTTGTACAGAAGCTGCATGAGGAAAACACGAAGCAAGCAAAACGCATGAAGATGTTAAGCTGCACAAAGGAGGCAAAGCCACAGTTTTAATGTCAGCGAGAAGAAAACGAAGAGCAACATGTTAGAAGTGCAGAACGTGTGAAGAAAAAGCTGAGAACAAAGAAAATAAATAAAGTAGGGAGCTACAGAAATAACATGGAGACAAGTGCAGAAAGTACAAGTCAGCGAGTAGAAACACACACTCCAGCAAATGAATGAGAAGAGAACCAGCTGTAGCATGGGGAAGGAGAAAATGACGAGGGACTTGAGAAAAGTTGAGCACTAGAAACACAAGCTTTGAGTTCAAGAAACATACAGGAGCTGGATTGTCATGGGCTGAATGAAGAGAAAACAAGCAAGGAGTGTGTGAAGGAATGAAGGAGAAGAGTTGTTGGTCGAACTCGCGAGAAACTGAAATAAAGTAGGAAACGAGCAGAAATAAACACACACATGCAGTGGCTAGAACTCGAGGAAGCTCATAGGGTAGATGTATGAAGCAGAAGATGCATGAGCTGAAGGTCTCACGTGATTATGAAGACCCATGCATGGGTAGAATGCGAAAGAAGCTGTGGGTTCTAGTTGATAATGAAGGAGAAGTAATGTGGCTGTAGCAGAAAAAAAAAAAGCAAGCAACTTAGCTGAAATAAGAAGCCATGACAACGTGGACTGGGTTTAAGAGAAAAAAAAAACAAATGAAACATGTGAGCAGAATAATAAAAATGCTGAAGGAATTTAAATAAAGCTCACATACATGTTAGGGCCCACACTCATTCACGCATCCTAGCTACAGGCAATTGAGCTGAAGCAAGCATGTGGAATCATTAACATTAGCACGTGAAAGGAGGTTAGAAGCAGAAGGGAATTCATGTTAAAAGTTACACATTATTCACATCCACCCCATCATCCATTCATCCATTCGCATGCCCATTCGCCGAACCCCTTCGTCCAGAACACACACCACGCCACTTCCTCCATTCTCCATCTCCATCCTTCCATTCAAATGAAGATCTAATCCTCCAGCTGTGACTAGCAAGGAAGAGAGACCTTGAAGAAGCTTGAATCTATGGAATTACACTCAGAATTTTGGCTAAGGATTTCTTAATTTTCCTACACCTTTTCTCTTTCTTGTATTTGCTTGGTTAAGTAGTATTGGATTGAGAATTTGTGTAATTGATTAGTAGCTGGTTAGTTACTAATTAGGAAAGCAATTGTTGTTTTAATTGATTAATTTTGGTTCTGAATTGTTCATTTCTCTATAGTCTCCCATGTATGCCACAAAGGTGTTCGATGAAATGCATGAGTGAGATTATGTGTGTGATTGTTTGATTTGAGAATTCCTTGGTGTTTAGTTGGTTAATTAAACATTTTTGGATGATGAATCAGAGGCTAATTAATCATTTAATCAATTAATTTGGATGTTCATTGATTTTAAAAATAAGAATTAATGATTTAATGTGAAATTGAGGTCTCAATTTAACATTAGATTGTTAATCTCTTGATTCTTGCGTGGTAACTCAAGATACATTTGCCGTAAACACAATTAGGGACTCTTAGGCCAGAATTAATCACAATTAGATTAGGATAAGGATAGTGGATACTAAGGGATGATTCCAAAGCTAGTCACAAGCCATTATCAACCATAATTCACACAATTAGGAATTTAGGAATTTTAATTCAATTAGATTTTACTTAGTTTAATTAAATAAAAAATCCCCAAATTTAGATAGCTTTTAGAATCCTTTAACACTTAGAAACTCAATTGAACATTGAACTCCATTTCCAAAGGAGATGACCTAGGTTGTGCCACTAGATGCATTTTTAATTCAACCTAGTTTTATTTTGAGGGTTGCACGACAAGCCCGTCACCCATCCAGTGTCCAAAATAGTCCATAAATTAGGGCCCAATGTTAAGATACAAAATAAAGTCCAGTATAGCTATAAAAGGCTCATTTAGGTATACAGGAGGCTCAATAAAAGCCCAATAAATCCAAATAGGTCTAAAATATTCGAATGGCCCTCACTGGTCCTAATTAATTATTTGAAATATTTTAAATATCTTTCTTAATTAAAATTAGACATTTAGCACAATAGCAACTATCCAATAGCTAACTCTGGCATATACAGGACTCATCCCTTGAATAAGGCAACTCTACTATAATATATATGTATATAGGCCAGTCCTTTACCAAACAACGACTATTCATGAAATCAAATAGTAAGCAGCATATTATTCATGTTATCATAGAATTAGACAACAAGTAGCATATTATCAGAACAAATATTTGTCATAAATTCAAATATTAACATAATGCTTTATAAATTTCCAGCTTTCACGAATAGGCTCTAAAAATTACATAATAAATATTAGCATAATTCAGACAATGTATAAAACATATTAGACCATATAAATCATTCAAAACACATCAAATAAGATAAGTAAAAATTCAAGAAACTCTAGATCAATACTTTTTCTTAAGAAGTTGACTTTTTATATAATGATTCATAATTCACCAAAATTTCACCATAGGCCTTATTTTTAGCATAGATTAACCTGATTTAGTTGGACTTTAGAAAATGCTTTCCTAGGTGTGTGAAATGGTTTAGGCTGAGCCTATATACCATGGGTGTGTGTGTGATTTTGCTTCATCTTTATGCCACCAATTGTCATATATACATATTTAAGGGAGATGAACAAAAGCCCTAAACCAATTTCTAGAAATTCTATGTATTTTCTATATTTCTACTAAGATGAAATTTAAGGGTTTCTTGCCACAGTCTTCATGAAAATCAAAGTTATATTAATCTATCTCTTCCTTAGGCTTTTTCCCATTATTCTCCCATTTATTTCTCTTTAATTTCTTCCATGGCTCCTTGAAATACAAAGTTTCATGGTTTGTAGAAAAATTGCCAAGAACGGGAATTTTCTTGAATTACATGAATCCATAAGCCTTATATATGATTTTTCCATCTTTTCTTAGCTTGGATTCATGATAACAACAAAATTCCTCCTTTGCTCTTGCCATGGCCAAATCATGAAGAAGAAAAAGAGAAGAGAAGATTCATGAAAGAAAATAGAAGAAAAACCAAGAAGAAAAGAGTTTATCTATGTTACCTTTAGATTCGCAGTGTTTCTTTCCCCTAGCAGCTTTTCTTTCTTTCTTCCTCCCTCCTTCTCCTTTTCCCTTGGCCAAGCTCTCCTTCCCTCTTTTTCTCTTTGTCTTGGCTGAATTATATGTGTGTTTTTTTTGTGTGTGTGTGTGGCATGAAAGTGTGTGTGTGTTCTTGTAAGTTTTATTTCCAAATGTATGGTTAAGATTTGAACAATTTTTAAGATGGAAGATCTTAGCTTTTGGATCACATGAATGGTTAAAATTAAGCCTTGAAATAAGAGATTAAATATGAGCTTTTAGATTAGATTAAAGGTTATGATTTGATCTTAAAAACTAGAAAAACCTAGACCATTGGATTGTATCAATGGTTAAGACCGTATTATATTTTACGAATGAATAATAGTCGTTAGATTTAATAATATTTTAATTCTAGTCATGATTACTTTCCTCATTTTACATGAAAGTAATAAGAGAGGGAAGAGGTAGGAAATCAACAAACATTAGTTTCTAGTCCATTAATCTCCTAAATGCTGAACTATTGACCCTACTTGTTTGGATGGGTGTTCACTGCTTTCAGTCAATTACCTGATCGTGCTGTCTTCCTTCTTCTTCTGCAGGTGCTAAAGCCTTTGATTGATCTAGTACGGTAGATATGGAGCTAGGCACCTTTACTTATCGCTTCCATAGAATCTCTCTAGCACTAGAAGCTCTCTTTCAAGTAATATTTGCATTTATTACTGTCTAAGTCAGCGTCTATGTCATTCTAACATCAATGGTAACTTTTCATAAAATATGAGATTTACTAAGATTTGTTGACAAAATCCTATGTCATTGCTTCGTAGTTCATGTATTCTCTAGAATTTCCTTACATGTGGCACTACATCATCATTTTTCCCTGCTCATGGCACCACATTAGCACTCACCTTGCTCATGGTGCCATGTCAGCACTTCGCTGATTAGAATTTACAAAAATGCCACAATTTCGCTGATGTATCTTTTCGTAGGTTCTCGTAATATTTTATTCAACCTGTGTTCTCTAGGTTCTCCACTATATTTTAATATTATTTAGGCCTATATGGGTCTTGTTTAATGTTTTTACCCATATATTTTTTATTATTTATTTCCTTAATATTTTATTATTTTAAGGTCTAAATGACCATTTTGCCCTTAGTAGAAATGCAATAGACAAGCATTTCTATTTGTTTTTGCTTATATCTCTATCTTAACTCTACATCTCGGGATTCTATCACCACCATCTAGTAGATCTTTCTACGCAAAATCTCTTGAGACATTTAACTCAAGCTTCAGGGTTTAGTTCATCTCTATATAAGCATTTAATTGTGCGGGGCTATTTTTTGGTCTTAACAATTTTAGAATTTTATGGAATAAATTTTATAATTTTTTGCGCATTATTTCCTAACTATTGATATATATATATATATATATATATATATATATATATATATATATATATATATATATATATATATATATATATATATATATATATATATATATATATATATATATATATATATATATATATATATATATATATATATATATATATATTGGGTTAGTTCTTAACTCCGCATTCTTCTGAAAAAATTATCAAAGTTCGTTTAGGTGACAAATAACAAATTTGCCTTTAGATCCCCCTAAAATCTCAAAAGTTTCTATCGGTCCTATTCGTCTTATACTTTTCATATATATGAAATTATTTTGTTCAAATTCATCTTATTTAAGCTTAATAAATTTATTTTTATAAAATACTAAATAATTAAAAAATCTTTAGCGATGTTATAGCCAAATTTCATTTAGAAGGCACTGGAGGCAAGTTAGGCTATGGCATGAAGCATCCTTACCACAGCATAAGTTGTGCAACATTGGGAGAATTGCTCCTAAGGGCAATCTCAATATGGTGAGTATTGGGCTTAGGCATCAATAGATTTTCAGAGAGTTATTCCATGGTGAAAAATGTATTTTGAGGGATTCTTATGTTCAAATACGAGCTTAGCCACGACACAAGTCTTATGGGTTATGGTGCAAGTTTAAAACTTTAGATTTTAAAGTTCTAAAGGGCAATTTGGCCATAGCCAAATCATTCCAAGCTGTAGCCTGAGTCCAATAAATCCCTAATTTTTAGATAAAGGCTTTTTTTTTTATATTTTAATGATGTATAATGATTAATAGCTGAACACATATGTATTTCTATACTCCTTGTAGGTAGTATGAATGGAATGACCAAGTCTATTGAAAATTGTGATTTCTTATTAACATGAATCCTTTGACGTGTCATGTTAGAGAATGTTGACATTTTAGAAGTTCAAAGTTTCCTATATCTTCATTTGTGGTTAACCTATTATCAAAGGTAAACATTAATTGTAACTGATTAATAACTAAATTGTGCCTAAATAGCTTAATTAGAAGTTAAAGGTGTTACACTTTCTTCACCTTAATATTCAGCTAACACAAGAAACACAATATTTAAACTCAAATTCCACTTTAAAATGCCAAATTCACAAACTAATCAAGGAGGAATATTTCTTACCACTTGAGGGTGAACCTTCCAATACACTACCAAGTTTCACAACTTAATCCCCAAGCAACTTCAATTGGGCAATACAATATAAATACAATCAATAACATTTCTGTAATGTCCAATTTTTGTTAAACGACAGAAACAGGCACATTTTCAAAGCAAGTCCCCTGAAATAAATTAGTTAAGGTCCCATAAAATTTGAGTAACATTCTAGACTCCTAAAAATAAGAATTTTAGCCTTAGACGAAAGGAAAAACAGAGCTAGAATGCTTTTTAAATGAAAGTTTTGAGTTCTTCGGGATTCTCAGAGGCCTTGAAAACCATGGGAAGCCCCGGGATAGTTAAATCTCCTCCGGTGAACGTTTTCCAATATCGGTGTGTCCAAACTTTAACGGGTTCGTTCGGGAAGGTTTTAGCTTTGATTTGAGTTATTCCAAAGACATTTTATTTAGCTGGGAATCTTAATTTTATAATGGAAAGGACGGTTCTAAAAAAGAAGTTAAAATGAAGGAAAAATAAAAATGCAAAGTATGAATGGCAAAAATTAAAATTTTTGAAAAAGTCACTAACGTTCCCCTATATATAGGTGGCGCCCCACTTTCTCCCCCATTTGGAATCAGAAAATTTTACATAATTTCAGAAGAGAGGGCTAGGGTTTTGGGCACACCAAGGGAAGAAGAGAAGGAGAAGAAATTCTAAGCTAAAGGTATATTTTTATAGTTGTTTTTCATGCTTTTTGTAACACCATAAATTCTAGCTTATCTCATGCTTTTAAATGGCATAATATCATGAACCATATAGGTTTCCCATAAAAAAAGCAAGGAAAATGGGATTATTTTCGCGTTGCATCATACTTAAAAATTCCATTCTATGTCACATGGATTGTGTGTAATACCATATATATCTAACCCCATTTATGGCATTCATAAGCTCCCTATCATCATTTTCATAAGAGTACATGGAAAAAGAACCAACAGTAATGGATTTAATCGCATTGCATCATGCTTAAAAAATTTAAATCGATGACACGTGGACCGTGTAGGTTCATACCATGCATCCTCATATTTAAATCCATAATTACAACCCATTTGCATCACAAAATCTTGCTTATAACTTAAGAAAATCGAAATGGAGCATGAATGGAACTCATTGAATTTCGGTCAGATTTGTCATCATTCTATCCAAAATTTTGGAAAATCATAAGTAAATCTAGAAAAATTGAAATCATGTAATCTTGGTCATTTTGGAAATTTTGGGATGTCTAATTTATGCTAAAAATAGGTACAAGTCATAACATCCCACACATAGAAATCTTGACATGTGAAATTGTCTGGAGGTCGGACTAGGTCCTGATGCTATCACAATTTACTGATATAAAATTCAAAAATGTCTAATTAATTTCAAAAAATTCCAAATTAAGTGAATGATACTAATCTGGAAAGTTGAAGATGTTAGCTAGAGGGAAAAAATAACTCCAAACCAGTTCAAGCTTACCTAGACCCTGAATTTTGATCAAACAGTGACTAAGGTCTGGCTGGACGCCTGACACTGGACTGAATCTTTAAAAAATTGTATCTCCCAATCTAGACTCCAAATGAGGTGCTCCCAGTTGGATCAAGTCACTGGGGGTGTCTAGTTTCCATTTATAAAATTTCATGGCAATTGGACATCATTTGCCCCATGAGTGATAAAGTTTAATTTTGGACCAGTACTACAGCACCAAGGGCTAAAACTAGAAAAATTTCCAAATTCAATAATTAACCAAATATTTCATAGACCTCCAAAAATTACCAAATTTAGCTTCTTAAAAAGTTGTCAATAAGCTCTAGATGCATGCCAAATTTCAGACAAAGAAGATGTAACACCTCGAAATTAATTAAGGTGTTAATAATATATTTGGACTAATTAAGAATAATTATCATAAAATAATTGGGCAAGCTTTATGAATGAAAATTTATAGAGAAATAAGTTCGTAATATAGGTTTAAGATTTCATTTGGGTTAAAGCCTAATTGGGGCCTAAATTTAATTTGAATAAGTCGTGGATAAAGATTTATGGAGGCCTAATGATTCTAGATGCAAGCCCAACTCCTTATCATGAGACTTGGGTCAAGAGAGATCACCTAGCAATAGTCTAATTTGATTTAAGGAAATGGAGGCCCAATACCCAATTTACATGAGCTCTTATAGTTGGCCCAACACACATTATGCAGACCTAAGTTGGATTGACTCTTGGAACTTGGCCTAACCCAATCAAATTTCTATAGCCCAACTCATGAAATAAGGCCCAACAAGCATAAAAATCTAAACCTACAAGGAATTGGGCCTTTGGGTCAGCATACTTCACTTAAACTCAAAATGTTATACAGCCCACCTCACCAAACAAAGGCCCAACAAGCACACATCTGAACCTAAGTGGATTTTGGGCTTTAGGGTTGACCCAAACCCATCTAAAACCCTAACTTACTCAGCCTCTTACCCTCTATTCTGCAGACCAACTCAACCTTAGGCAAAGGAGAACTCCATTTTCGCATAGGAAGAGAGGAGGCTAGGGTTTTTTGCATTCCTCCACCATTTCTCACTTCTAGAGGATGATTTAGCCAAGGTGAGTTATATATAACTTAACCCTCTCATCCTCCTCTTCATTTTGGTCCGATTAATTTCTGGTTTTGAGCATTTTCATCTTCTTCTCAAATCTGAAACTTGGTGTTGGGTGATTCCTTACAAGATTTTCGGAGTTGGAGGTTAGAGGGATGATTAGGAAAGCATTTCTCTTCCATTTTGTGTATCACTTTGCTGGAAAATGCCCCTAAGGATGTATTATCATAATGGGTTCTGTTATTGTGTGAGATTACAAGGAGATAATGGTGGAAAACTGAATTTTCCGGGCTTGATGATTGAAATGCGAATTTTGGTGCTTCCATGGTGGATTTTTGGAAGTGAGGCTATGGGTGTTGTTAAGTGAATATCTCCTTCCCATTTTGATGCATTGTTTGTTAGTTTAAAACCCCTATAGTTGACCTATGATATGGGCTTTGGTTTCATGTGAAATTACCCAGAAATTGGAGTGAACTATGGCAATTTCTGGTGTGGGAAAGTTGGAATCCAAAATTAAATCCCTTGGTAATTAGGTGAGTAACCTCTAGTCTGTCATTAATAGTTCAACTCTTTAGATATTTGATTGTGATTAGAAATGATGATAATTATGCTTGTTATAGGCTTGGTATGCATTTGGATTATTATGGTAGCTAGGGGAAGAGTAATTGGCTTCATTGAGGTAACTGGGTTGTTTTCCTAATTCCATGTATATGCTCATGTTAATCTGCTATTTGTTACACATGCTTGATTTTGAAATGTTAAATGACTGGTTAACTACTTGATTGTTATTGTGATTGGACCTTGTGAGTCCATGGTAGAGCTATGGTGTGGCTGCCACCCGTGCATGTGCTTCGATCGAGCACCGGGTTGTGATCAAACCCCAGAAGCACTGAGCCCTGGTTGTGCTCATTATGGAATAGGAGCCGTGGACGGGCCTCTCCCAGTGTTATTGGCCATTAACATGTTGTGTATGATTGCTGGTATGGGACAGTAGTCATTGGTAGCTCAACTAGTTCATTTGCGAATTGAATTGATGATTCTAGTATTGATGACATGAAATTGCATTGGATTGATTGACTTATACTTATATATGAAAATTGCCTTTTGTTACTAAGATTGTATATCTCACCCCGTTGTGGGCTAACATTTTCAGGGACCGGACCTCTTAGTGGCAAGGAGAAAATTAATAGAAGATCATTAAATGGTTTGGTAGCACATAGGCTCGGGAGCTTTGACAAAATGTATTGTAACTAAATTGTTAGTTCTGTATCATTGCTGCATTGCATCATGAGTTACCAAGTATAGGGATTGTATATGTAATTTGATTATCATGGAATTGAACATTATGACTGTAATTGGCTAATAATGGATAAGTGATTTGATTTTATATGAACATTAAGCATTGACCCCATACACCGTGTGACCATAATACATGTGCTGTCATTAATCTATGAACTCACTGGTTTATGGTAGTTAGAGGGTTAAGGATCCACATTTGAATTTTAAATGTGTAATGATGGATGTGTTAAGTAGATTGGTGAAAGAAAGACATTAAATCTTCACAAACTTAGTTAAAGTGGCCTAGAGGGTTGCTAGAGGGGGAATTGGAGAGCATGAGATGAAATTTTGGGAGTTATAGGAACAGAAGGGAATTGGCCGCGGCCAACATTTAATTGGCCTAGGCCAAATGTGGCGAACCTGCCAGGGAAGAAAATAGAGAAAAATTGGCCGCGGCGAATAGTGATGTTGGCCGCAGCTAAGCCTGAGAAGCAAGTTTGGGGGTGTTTCAGAGGGTATTTGGCCACGACGAAAGGGATATTTGGCCGCGACAAAATGCGTGAAATTTATAGAGGTGTAAGGACTTGAATCTGAGAATAATTGGCTGCGGCGAAAGAGGATTTAGCCGCAGCGAAGGTGCTCAATTTCTCATATTCACTTAGAAACTTTAATTTCTTTTATGGTAATACTAAGAAATGATTTAAAAACACTTGTAAGAGGTTTTTATGAGTTAGAATTAATGGATGGGAGAATCAAAGGCTCCTTATTAATGATTAAATTCACTTGCACTTTTGAATAATTGTGGTTGCCTAATTAATGACCCTAATAACATTAAGCTTCAAATTTCCTAACATTTTTCGAATATAATTAATTGTAATGACTTTCAACCCTAATTGAAATTTTATGGTTAGTAATCACGTACTTAACCTTAATTATGATTATTTGAAGTTAGGGTCGTTACAGTTGGTATCAGAGCAATGGTTCAGGATAACTGTTCTAATTTAAATTCTATGACTAGAAGCTTGGCAATCATGATGCATATTTGGCATGGTATTAGCTCATGAGAATAGCTAATTAGGCAAACATATAATTGATGTGCTTTATGTGCTGGAAAGAAGTATAGAGGAATGATGAGATAAGGCTTATAATACTTGATTGAAATGACTGTTTCTTGAATTTTGTTTAGAGCATCACCTATCACAATAAGTATACCTTGGAGAATAATAGAGTATAGTTAGATTTTACCTCATAACACTTTAGTAATGCTAATTTTGAGACTTGAGGTTGTTAATGCCAATGAAAAGATTAGAATTTTGCCCTTCTTTCGTTCGGATTTTGGGTCATTGGTCTCAGTCTAGATAGATAACTGGTTGAGGCTTGTTGCTAACTGGCTACGCAATAGATGCACCAGTCACTCGCTGTGAGGCACCAGTTGACTGAGTGAATAAGACCAAGTAATTGATAAGGATGATGAACAAAGCTACTAATAGCGTTTACGACCAGTTGACCGCCATTTATTAAGCAAGTCAATTGGGTACGGCCGACCAATTGACTGGCCTATCGAAGTAGTCAACTGATCATAATAAGAGTAGCAATTCTTTACCTAAGTGAAATTCTAAACTTTTCAAGGGCTATCTAAAGTGATGTTGAGAACTTAGGAGGTAACAAAATAGAGTAAAACACTTAACTAGCTATGAGAACCTTACGGAAGAGTAAGATGTAAACCTTACTTGCAATCAGGAAATTGATAATGGAACTAGTGTGTAATAAATAGGTGTGATTGATTAAATATATGAAGTAATGCACAATCCATAATGAGTTAGGATTACGTAGACTTTGAAAGGTCCTCAAGGTTGAGGCTTTATAGGTACAGAGGTCCTAACCCATTTGCTTGATCCCAGTTAACAGAGAATGCAATTACTCGATCCTAGCTACCATAATTTGGCCTAATGAATAAGGGTGATAAGAGCTAAAGAATGTTTCAAATAGTTTTATTCAAACTATTAGAGTGAGTAAGCTATCTTTAGTTAATAATGATAAGAAAGAGGGCAAGAAAAACCTTAGGATTGTCGAATCCATTTCTAAATGTGTATAGTGACTTTAAAGCAAGAGATTAAGGGAGATGATGTTCTGAAAGGAATCTTGAGAGCTTTGAGGCTCCTCCCTTAGTGTACTAAGGAAAAAAGAGAGATTATGACAAGTGGAAAGACAACCCTTTAGTGTGATAAAGGTGAGGTGCACCGGCACGGGGTGCTTGTGCATGTTGTCTCTTGTGTAATTTAGTTTACTTATGCTATGTGTTAACGTGCATTTGGGTGGTGGTTAGAGGCACTTTATGTGCATGATACACTTGGGGAGTGTAAGATAAGATTCTATAGCACTCTGGTGCTAGAGGCACGTGGAACGTGCTCATTTATCAGCACTTTGGTGCCAAGGGCATGCGGGGCATGTCACTCATCATATGATTTGATGAATTTTGACCACTAAATTGGGGTCAAACTAGGCTAAGTAGACTTTCTTCCTAGAAGGTAAATAGGAGATCTTGATGGTAAAGACCCACCTAAAAAGAGAATAAAATTGTACCTGTGTGAGTACAAGTGGTTGAGATATAGTCATCACGGGGTGATGAGCATGTGTATGGCCACAGCAAAGCATTGTCTGCTAATATTAAAAAGGAAAACCCTAATTCCACCACTGGTAATTCTATTGTCATGTATCACGTGTGGCGTGATTAAGGGGGCAGAGGTAACATTGGGAATTCAAGATGGACTAATGATTACTGTGGTAGAAAAACTCCCTAATCTTGAAAGAGAACTTCCTATGAGAGATGGCATCAATGCAACTAACTTATATTATTACAATAAACCTTAGTATAATGATTGACGAGGAAGGGTGAAACACTAGTGGTAAATGACACTTGAGTTCTCTCACTGGGAATCCCTATTTGATTTATTGATAATTAGGGAATGTTTAACAATGAAAAGACTCACTGAGTCTCTTTATTATGTTAATTTAACTCCTGATAGTTAGGCGTGAAATTGAGGCCTAAAAACTTTTAGGGGAATGAAAGAGTCAGTTGTGGTTGGCATAGGCCATTGTGTAAGGATGAAAATTATCATACCATCTCATATTGTATGCTATAATGTATGGTTAAATGACCTTGTACTTGCAGTTAGAGAACTTTATTGATAAGGTTTTGGATTTTACATTAATGAATACAAGATCTTATTGATAGGATCTTAAACCTTGTTGACAAGATATTATTTCTTTACTCTTTGGGGAAATATTAGGAATTTCCCAACTAGAAACAAAAAAAAAAGTGGTAAAAAAGTGTGCTAGTTGAAGAATAACTATACCTGTATGAAAATATCTTTGTTAGGGGTAGAAGATACGAAAGCGTAGCCCTTTGGGACTATATAATGACATAAAACCCAAAGAGATGTTCAATTGACATCAAATGAGTACAGATGCCATTAAGTTAACTACTAAAGCTTGTAGTAACTGAGAATTACATGTATGTAATTGTGGTAATGCCTTTGCAAGTACAAAAAAAAAAAAAACAAAAGAGAGGAAAAAAAAAAGCAAGAAAAAAAAAAAGAGAAAGGGAAGAGATCTACAAAGGGTTTATCCTATGTTGGTTACACCTACAGACAATGATAAGATTACTTAGGATGAACCACCACTACGAATTGGGAATTTTAATATTTATGGGCAAGTTGTTAAAGCTATGCCATCTAATAAACCATCCATGAGAACTATGACCTGTTAGATTTAAAGAAAACTCATTTCTAAGTCATAAAGAACTACTTCGATATTCTGGACAAGACATTCTCACTCTTGAGATCAGGTCTTATTAGAGAATATAATCTAGACCTAAAATATCGTGTTTATCTTTACTTGGAAGATCGTGTTTGATTTCGATTATGTGGAAGGTGAACCTACAGTGTTTGGGTACCTTCAAGAGATTAGTTGTGAGATCAAACTTTACATTAGTTTTAACCCTCAGGAATCTCAACAAATGAGAAGGAGTAATCTTAGGCACTAATTGGAGATGAAAGGGGAATTCTATACGTCTAATGGAAGTAATGAACTGTCTACTAATGGACAATAAATGAGGATAATGTGTGCAATAATTTATAAGATAGTTGAATGTAAGACTTGAAAACTTAAACTAAATGAACCTGTAAGAGGTGAAACCCATTTTGGTTAAGAAGGTGGGGGTAATCTAAGTGAAGGACAAATAGAACTTCATGATGAAATAAAGTCACTTACCTATGTTGCTATTAGTGGAATAGATACTAAAACCACTGACTAAGTGGAATTCCTTGTAGTTCTTGGTATCAACTATTAGGGAGAGTTAAGTTAAAGTATCTAGGAGTTATCTCTTAAACGGATCGAGAGTTAAGCAGGAAAGGAAATTAACATGAACATGTAATGATCGGCTACTAGAACGACAACCAAAAAAAAATGAGAGAGGAGAGAAAGAAGAGAAAAAAAAGAGTGGAGGAAAATATAAAATAGAACTAAACAAAATGCTATGAAGGGAGAGAAAATTGGGATGTATTTGAGCTAGGTATCAAGAGCTTGCTATAAGATGATCAAGTGTGGCTTGGTCAAGATCTCTTTAGTTGTGGACAAAGAAAGAATATGGAATATTCGGGTTGGTATGTCATTTGACGTAGGTTAACTAGAGGAAATAGAGTGGTGATTATCAAGTGAAGTGGTAACATGACAAGAACGTCCTCCCCAGGAAAGTAGTAAGAGGGGACTAGTCTCTGGTAAGACTATCTGAGTTATCAAAGAGGAGGTTATGAGGAGCAATTGTCCAACATCAATTGAGTAAGGTGTGATTAATTTTGAGGACAAAATTTCTAAAAGGAGGGAAGAATGTAACACCCCGAAATTAATTAAGGTGTTAATAATGTATTTGGACTAATTAAGAATAATTATCATGAAATAATTGGGCAAGCTTTATGAATGAAAATTTATAGAGAAATAAGTTCGTAACATAGGTTTAAGATTTCATTTGGGTTAAAGCCTAATTGAGGCCTAAATTTAATTTGAATAAGTCGTGGATAAAGATTTATGGAGGCCCAATGATTCTAGATGCAAGCCTAACTCCTTATCATGAGACTTGGGTCAAGAGAGATCACCTAGCAATAGCCTAATTTGATTTAAGGAAATAGAGGCCCAATACCCAATTTACATGAGCTCTTATAGTTGGCCCAACACACATTATGAAGACCCAAGTTGGATTGACTCTTGGAACTTGGCCTAACCCAATCAAATTTCTATAGCCCAACTCATGAAATAATGCCCAACAAGCATAAAAATCTAAACCTACAAGGAATTGGGCCATTGGGTCAGCATACTTCACTTAAACTCAAAATGTTATACAGCCCACCTCACCAAACAAAGGCCCAACAAGCACACATCTGAACCTAAGTGGATTTTGGGCTTTAGGGTTGACCCAAACCCATCTAAAACCCTAACTTACTCAGCCTCTTACCCTCTATTCTGTAGACCAACTCAACCTTAGGCAAAGGAGAACTCCATTTTCGCATAGGAAGAGAGGAGGCTAGGGTTTTCTGCATTCCTCCACCATTTCTCACTTCTAGAGGATGATTTAGCCAAGGTGAGTTATATATAACTTAACCCTCTCATCCTCCTCTTCATTTTAGTCTGATTAATTTCTAGTTTTGAGCATTTTCATCTTCTTCTCAAATCTGAAACTTGGTGTTGGGTGATTCCTTGCAAGATTTTCGGAGTTGGAGGTTAGAGGGATGATTAGGTAAGCATTTCCCTTCTATTTTGTGTATCACTTTGCTGGAAAATGTCCCTAAGGATGTATTATCATAATGGGTTCTGTTATTGTGTGAGATTACAAGGAGATAATGGTGGAAAACTAAATTTTCTGAGCTTGATGATTGAAATGCGAATTTTGGTGCTTCCATGGTGGATTTTCGGAGGTGAGGCTATGGGTGTTGTTAAGTGAGTATCTCCTTCCCATTTTGATGCATTTTTTGTTAGTTTGAAACCCCTATAGTTGACCTATAATATGGGCTTTGGTTTCCTGTGAAATTACCCAGAAATTAGAGTGAACTATGGTAATTTCTGGTGTAGAAAAGTTGGAATCTGAAATTAAATCCCTTGGTAATTAGGTGAGTAACCTCTAGTCTGTCGTTAATAGTTCAACTCTTTGGATATTTGATTGTGATTAGAAATGATGATAATTATGCTTGTTATAGGCTTGGTATGCATTTGGATTATTATGGTAGCTAGGGGGAGAGTAATTGGCTTCATTGAAGTAATTAGGTTATTTTCCTAATTTCATGTATATGCTCATGTTAATCTGCTATTTGTTACACATGCTTGATTTTGAAATATTAAATGATTGGTTAACTACTTGATTATTATTGTGATTAGACCTTGTGAGTCCATGGTGGAGCTGTGGTGCGGCTGCCACCCGTGCATGTGCTTCGATCGAGCACCGGGTTGTGATCAAACCCCAGATGCACTGAGCCCTGGTTATGCTCATTATGGAGTAGGTGCCGTGGACGGGCCTCTCCCAGTGTTATTGGACATTAACATGTTGTGTATGATTGCTGGTATGGGACAGTAGTCATTAGTAGTTCAACTAGTTCATTTGCGAATTGAATTGATGATTCTGGTATTGATGACATGAAATTGTATTGGATTGATTGACTTGTACATATATATGTAAATTGCCTTTTGTTACTAAGATTGTATATCTCACCCCATTGTGGGCTAACATTTTTAGGGACCAGACCTCTTAGTGGCAAGGAGAAAATTAATAGAAGATCATTAAATGGTTTGGTAGCACATAGGCTTGGGAGCTTTGACAAAATGTATTGTAACTAAATTATTAGTTCTGTATCATTGCTGCATTGCATCATGAGTTACCAAGTATAGGGATTGTATATGTAATTTGATTATCATGGAATTGAACATTATGACTGTAATTGGCTAATAATGGATAAGTGATTTGATTTTATATGAACATTAACCATTGACCCCATACACCGTGTGACCATAATACATGTGCTGTCATTAATCTATGAACTCACTGGTTTATGGTAGTTAGAGGGTTAAGGATCCACATTTGAATTTTAAATGTGTAATGATGGATGTGTTAAGTAGATTGGTGAAAGAAAGACATTAAATCTTCACAAACTTAGTTAAAGTGGCCTAGAGGGTTGCTAGAGAGGGAATTGGAGAGCATGAGATGAAATTTTGGGAGTTATAGGAACAGAAGGGAATTGGCCACGGCCAACATTTAATTGGCCTAGGCCAAATAGAAATAGAGAAGAATTGGCCGCGACCAACAATTAATTGGCCTCGGCCAAATGTGGTGAACCTGCCAGGGAAGAAAATAGAGAGAAATTGGCCGCGGCGAATAGTGATGTTGGCCGCGGCTATGCCTGGGAAGCAAGTTTGGGGGTGTTCTAGAGGGTATTTGGCTGCGGCGAAAGGGATATTTGGCCGCGGCAAAATGTGTGAAATTTATAGAGGTGTAAGGACTTGAATCTGAGAATAATTGGCTACGGTGAAAGAGGATTTAGCCGCGGCGAAGGTGCTCAATTTCTCATATTCACTTAGAAACTTTAATTTCTTTTATGGTAATACTAAGAAATGATTTAGAAACACTTGTAAGAGGTTTTTATGAGTTGGAATTAATGGATGGGAGAATCAAAGGCTCCTTATTAATGATTAAATTCACTTGCACTTTTGAATAATTGTGGTTGCCTAATTAATGACCCTAATAACATTAAGCTTCAAATTTCCTAACATTTTTTGAATATAATTAGTTGTAATGACTTTCAACCCTAATTGAAATTTTATGGTTAGTAATCACGTACTTAACCTTAATTATGATTATTTGAAGTTAGGGTCGTTACAGAAGAGCTCATTTGGATAAAAAGTAGTATAACATCCTAAAATGGTAAGTTTTTGTTCCATATAGGTAACCAATTTGTCCAAATGGCTTTCTTAATTGTTTGGCACCTCTTGGGTAAGTTTCACAGCACAAATATGACTTGTAGAGACTGCCCAAGTGGTCCCAAACCTCATGCATTTCATTTTGGTCTCTCAACATCCTTTTGTGCATAGTTACATCAAACTATCAAAGAGCCAATTTGCATAATTCCATTACTTTAGTGTCATATAAAGTCTACATCATTTTACACTTGTTCATGGTCTTACATGACAAAAACTTGACATGCATCATTACTTTGACATTTAACTACTACTTAAAGTACATAATACACCAAAATAAAGATGTTCAATATCCTTGGCTTGCATCTCCTTGACTTCAAACACCACCTAAACAATTCAAGGATGAGGGGGAAAGGGGAGTGAGATTCCAAGAATACCAATAGCTCACACACCCACTCACACCACATTCAAGGCATACATACATCAAATTCATACTATATAAGCATAAAGTGTGCAAGAAATTCCATTCCATGCCACATTCACATATCAAGACCACTTTCATGCTCTAGGGACTTTTGGTTTAGCCTCACCCCATTTTTAGGACTTTTGGATTTGCTTCACTCTTGGCCTAGGGACTTTTGACCTAGCCTCACCCATTCAAGGGACTTTTGGCCTTATCTCACCTATGCCATGAGACTTTTGACATCTCCTCACCTTCATCAAGGGACTTTTGGCTTCACCTCACCCTTATGAGCTCTTTCCACATCCATAGTCATTCAAGACAACACATTGGTACCAATGCACAGCAAGGACCAAGTGGCATGTTATCAAGCATCAAGAATGCATGCAAGCACACTAAGACATACATATGCACACAAGAATGCAAAGAGAATGAGGTGGAGAGCTACCTTTTAATTTATGCAAGCTCACTTTGCAATTTCCTTCCCCTCCTTGGTTTCATAAGAGCACTTAGGTGGAGTAAGGTTCTCTTGACCTAGACATCATAAATAACACATAATCACATCCTTGAAGCAAGCCAAGACATTAAACTAAAGCTTATCACATACTTGGTTCCATAATGGATATATTGGTTCCACAAATGACCTATTGAAGCAATTCATATCATTCAAGTGCTAGGCTTCATTCTCTTATTATTTCTAGACTTCTTGGAATCATTTAAGGTCCTTGGAGCCATCACATATTCAATTGCACCATTGAAAGACCAAGTTGCTTCATAAGGCACCATTATGGACACCATTGTCCCATCTCCCAATCTATGGCTCCTAAATTTTTTCCAATGGTTTCTCCCATCTTCTAACATCATATAAAGTCCCAAACCAAGGCTAGAATAATTTAAAACATCCCTTAGCCTAATGAACCTAGCTTGGCCAAAATATGCACCATAAGGAAGGTTCATGGACTTTGTGACTTTTCCTTGATGGGAGAGCCACTTGGGAGGCTTTCTAGAGGTCTTAGGAGCTCAAGGGAACATTCAAATAGCCAAGAAAACATTCACACAAAATCAAATTTTGCAAAACCCTAGAAAGCACTACACTTTTCTAACTTGTTTTCCTTTGGTTTTTACTTGAATTTCTTGCCATATTCTTAATCCTTACACTTATTTTCCTAGGTTTCTCTCTTGGTTCTGCCCAAAATCTAGCCTCTCCTATCCCATCCTAGGTTGGCTGAAACATACAAGAAGAAAGGACAAGAAGAGGCTACCATAGGAATGAGATTTTACCTTGTTTTTCCTTAGTTTCTTGGATGTTTCTTCCTTTGGTTGGCTTCTCTTCTCTAAACACGAAATTTCCCTCCTTGGTCTGACCTCAAAACATAACCAAATCATTCAAAAAATCCATGGAAAGAAAGGAGGAAGAGAGGAGAACAAGATTGGAGGAAGATGGAGCAAGAAATTCCATGAAATTACCTAGTTTCTCCTTGGCTTTCTTCCTCTTTTTCTCCTCCTTCTTGTGTGCCTGAGAGAGCTGAAGATTTTTTGTATTTTGGGCAGAAAGGGTCGTGCTTATTAAAGAGGAGAAGAAGGGAGAAAAGTGTGGAACTCTTTAGAACATTCAAGAAACCATAAATTTTAATTTTGCCCTTCCATAATAACAATTTCGTTTTGGCTTTATTTGAGCTCCTTTTTTAGAACTGTCTTTTCCATAACAAAATTTAGGTTCCCAATTTAATAAAATGCCTTTGGAATCACTCAATTTGGAGCTAAAACCTTACCGAATGAATCGGTCAATGTTTGGGTCAATCGACGCTGAAAAATATACATCGGAGGGGCTTTACTAGTCCCGGGGCTTCTCATAGTTTTTGGGACCTCTGAGAACCTTGGGCAACTCAAAAATCTCATTTAAAAAGCCCTCCTATGTGGTTTTCCAAAAGTTGCACTTATTTACGAAAATGCCATTACGTTTCGTCAATTTTTGTTGCAAATTATTTCTCCATCCTAACTCCATTTTTCTTTTCATCTGAGCCTAGAATTATCATTTTTAGGAATCTAGGACTCAACCCAAATTTTTTGGGATATTATCTAGGCCATTTCAGAGGACTTACTTTTACATGACTTATTTCGTCATTTTACGAAATTTACGTTCGTTACACTGTGTGAGCTCATAATATACATTCTCATATTTAATTACATCCAGACAACTCATTTTCATCACAAAATCATGCCTACAAGTTATGGAAACCGAAATGGAGCATGGAAAATGGAAGTTTATTCTTTGCCAGAATTGGCCTTTTTTCTGACCAAAATTTGGAAAATCATAACTAAATCTAGAAAAATTGAAATGATGCAATCTTGGTTATTATGGAAAGCTTTGGATGTCTTTATATTAAAAATATTCCTAGATCATGAAATTTATCATAAAGGATGTTTAACATCCAAAATATTCCAAAGGTCTGACTGAATTTTGTAGCTGATACAGAATTCTGCAGAAAACTTTGAAAATGTCCAATTAATTCCACAAAAATCCAATCCATACAAATTATACCAATATAGAAATCTGTAGATATTAACTAGAGATAAAAAATATCTCTATGTCAGTTTATCAAGCCCAGACCTCAGAATTCAATGGAACAATACTTCTAGCCAAGAAAATTTATTGATACTGGATAGGAACTTCAAAAATTCATATCTCCCTCTTTAGACCTCCAAATGAGGGGCTTCTAATTTTCACAAGTCACTATGATTGTCTAGTTTCCCTGTATAAAATTTCATAGCAATTGGACATCATTTGAGTCTCGTGTGATAGAATGCAAATTCGAACCAAATGAATAGTGCAGCAAACTAGAAACCATGAAAATTGCCAAATTTGAAAAATCATCAAATATTCTGTAGGCCTATAAAAATTATGATCTTTAGCTTTCCAAAAGTCTCTCAATGAGACCTAATTGTATGACAAATCTCAAATCAAGACTAACTCATTTGGCCAAAATGTGATATAGGGTTCCATTATGGTCAAATTTGGCTCCATATAGGGTACCAAATTGCCAAATGGCTTTCCCTTAGTGTTGGCACATTTTAGGCAAGTCTAAAAGCATATTTAAGACTTGTGTGAGCTGCCCAAATGGTCCCAAACCTCATGCATCTCATTTTGGCCATTCAACCCACACTTATGCACATTTCCATCAAACTCCCAATTTACATACTTTGGCATTACATACTCAAAGCATATGCTAGAGGTCATACATCATATTCATACATTTAAACATCACATAATATCATATTTACACATGTCTCAAGGGTCTTAGACCATTTACAACATCATATACCTTGTGAAGCATCACTATGGATTCAAAAAGAATAAAAGCTAGACATATAGTTGTCAATCTCCTTCTTTCATTGTTGTTGGCTCCCTTCACTATAGCTACTTGGTCCACCTAGCATGTTAGATCATTGGAGAGGAGGGAATGAGATTCAAAGAATCCCAATAGCTCATCTCCCATTCAATCATACATAATACAAGCAAAGCAAGCTTTACAAATGCATGCACGGAGAAAATGGAAGTCATAGACATTTTAAAAGCAAACTTGGCATATGAACAAGTCATACAAGACATTCAAGAGCTCACCAAGTGCTTGGATTGGCCTCACACTTCTCGTTATGGATTTTGGACTTGCCTCACCCATTCTTTAAGAGCTTTAGACTCAATCATACTCTTAGGAGCCTACTTTGCTTTTGGGAGACTCTTTACTTTATCTCAACCAACCTCAAGGGTTCTTAGCTCATCCTCACTAAAGGGAAGAGTTCTTAACCCCTCCACACTCAAACAAACTCAAACAAACATCATGTAAACATCTAAAAACATAACATGGCATCAAGAAGCCTAATATGTAAAGGCATGCTATGCTAGCATGCTTTTTCATAGCTTGAAAATACACATACACAAATTCTAAAACAAGCTAAACACATATCCAAGCATGAGAGAAGGTGGAGAGAGCTATCTTGCACACAATTACACACTTTTTCCTTTGGACTCAAGCCTCCTCCTTCGACCATTCACCCACAAATTGGTGGAGATAGTTTCTCTTGTCCTAGATACAATTTATGGGAGCCAATTAGGTTCATGAAACAATCTCTAAGGCCATACAATTTGCTTAGATGCTAGATTACTCTATAAGCTCCATTATGGTCCATAAATGCATCTAATGAAGCAACACTCCTCAAATAAATTTTACGCTCTATTCTTTCCTTTCAAATATGATTCTTGACTCCTTTTAAGCCTCTTGGAGTCATCACATAATTAAAACAAAGAGCTTAACATCATGTTGCTTCTTTAGGTCATAATATGAAACCTTACGGCACCAAGTCACTTTCTATGAGTTCTAAATTTTTTCCAAGGTCTCCCTTCATTTTTATTTATCAAATACGACTCAAGAATGGCCTTAGAAAAATTTAAAACTTTTCCTAGCTACCCCAACCTTGCTTGGCTGAGATTATGCCCCTTTTTGGCCTCCTTGGAATTCTCTTTGTTTTCTTGAAGGAGGAAGCATGTGGGGAGCATCTTAGGGATCTTAGGAGCTCATTTAAATTCTTAATTAGGCATGAGAATTATCATATGAAATCAGATTTTGGATGGTGTACACAAAACCCTAGAATTTGCATCTTGAAATCTAATGGTTTTTTGATAATTCCCTTTATATATTGTTAATCTCCACACCCTTTTTCCTTAGATTCATGCTTGGTTCTACCTAAAAATCATCTCCTCCTAGGGTTTTCTCAAGTGGGGCGAAATGGTGGAGAAGGAAACTAAATGACAACCACAGGAAGATGAATTATCTTGTTTTCTTGCTTTTTCTCACTTGAATCTTGTGTTCTTTGAGCTCCTCTCTTCTAATCAAAATTTTTCCCTCAATTTCTCCCTTAAAACAGATTTATAAATTTCATTTTAATCATAGGAAACAAAGGAGAATGGAGGAGAAGAGGTTTTGAAGAGAAAGAGCATGAAAAACTACTAGTTCTCATACCTTAAGCCTTTGATTTCTCCTCCTTTTCTTCCCCTTCTTGTGAGCCTCATCCCCTAGGCTTTTCTTCTGGTTTTAGGCACAACATGGTTGTGTATAATGAAGGGAGGAGAAGGGTGTATCATATATATAGGTAGGAATAAGTTACACTTTTCAAAAATTCTCATTTTGCCATTCATACTTTTCATTTTTGTTTCTCCTTCATTTTAGCTCCTTTTTGAGAATTTTCTTTTGCATTATAAAATTTAGGTTTCTAATTAAGAAAAATTCCTTTGGAATAACTCAAATCAGAGCTAAAACCTTCCTGAACGGATCCGTCAAAGTTCGGGCACACTAACGTTGGAAAACATCCGTCGGAGGGGTTTTAACTATTCCAGGGGGTTTCTATAGTTTTCAATGCCTCTGAGAATCTTGAAGAACTCAAAATTTTCATTTAAAAGGCCATCCTGTGTGAATTTCAAAAATTGCTCAAAATTACGAAAATGCCATTACGTTTTGTAGGCTTTTCGTAAGAAATTGTTTCTTCATTCTAGCTTCATTTTTCTTTTTGTCTGAGCCTGGAATTCTCATTTTTAAGAGTCTAGAATACTTCCAAAATTTTTCAAGACCTTAACTACATCATCTTAGGGGACTTCCTTTTGTATTCGGTGAGTTTCATTCGTTTACGGAGAAACTGTATGTTATGTTTCTCACGTTTTCTCTCGTTTTCAAAAAACTAGATGTTACACTTTTCTCCATCCATGCCACCTCTCCTTCATCCTCCTTGATTTCCTTTGATTAAAATGAACTTTATAAATCTGATTCAAGGGAGAAATTTAAGGGAAATTTTGGATTTGAAGAGAGGAGTTTGGAGAAAGCAAGGTTCAAGCCAAATTAAGCAAGGAAACAAGGTAAAATTGCATCATATGGTTGATATCTTCCATCACCCTTCTTCTCCATTTCGTCTAACCCTAGGAGCTATAGGAGGATTTGATTTTCAAGCCTAACCAAGCATGAATCTTAGGTATTTGATGGAGAAGAACAAGAATATGCAAAGAAAACACCAAAATAACCATTAGATTTCAAGATGCAAATTCTAGGGTTTTGTGTGCACCTTCCAAATTCTAACTTTGTGTGATGATTCCTAGGTTTAATTAAGAGTTTAAATGAGTTCTTGAGATCCCTAAGATGCTCCCCACAAGCTTCCTCCTTCAAGAAAACAAAGAAATCTCCATATAGGCCAAAGATGCCCTATGTCTCGGCCAAAGTGGGTTCTTGTAGTTGGGGAGAGTTTTAAATTTTTCGAAGGCCATTCTTGAGTCATATTTGATGAATGAAAATGAGGGGAGGCCTTGGAAAAAATTTAGAACTCATAGAAAATAATTTAGTATCTTAGGTTCCATATTATGACCTAAAGAAGCAACATGATGTTAAACTCTTTGTTTTAATTGTATGATGACTCCAAGAGGCTTAAAAGGAGTCAAGAATCATATTTGAAAGGAAAGAATGGTGCCTAGAATTTATTTGAGGGGTGTTGCTTCATTAGGTGAATTTATGGACCATAATGGAACTTATAGAGCAATTTAGTATCTAAGTAAGTTGTATGACCTTAGAGATTGTTTCATGAACCTAATTGGCTTCCATAAATTGTATCTAGGCCAAGAGAAACCATCTACCCAAGTTTGTGGGTGTGTGGCCGAAAGAAGAGGCTTGAAATCCATGAAAAAAGTGTGTGATTGTGTGCAAGGTAGCTCTCTCCACCTTCTCTCATGCATGAATGTGTGTTTAGCTTGTCTTAGAATGTGTGTATGTGTATTTTCAAGCCATGAAAAGTATGCTAGCATAATTTTATATGTCATGATTTCCTGATGACATATTATATTTTCAAATGAATGTATAATGTTTGTTTGAGTTTGTTTGAGTGTGGAGAGGCCAAGAACTCTTAACCATGGTGAGGATGAGCCAAGAACCTTTAGAATTGGTTGAGACAAAGTAAAGAGTCTCCTAAAAGCAAAGTGGGCTCCTAAGAGTATGGTTGAGTCCAAAGCTCTTAAAGAATGGGTAAGGCAAGTCCAAATTCCATGAGGAAAAGTGGGAGGCCAATCCAAACACTTGGTGAGCTCTTGAATGTTTTATATGACTTGTTTACATGCTAAGTTTTCTTCTGAATATTCATGACTTCCATTTTCCTCATGCATGAATTTTTAAAACTTACTTTGCATATATTATGTATGATTAAATGGGAGATGAGCTATTGGGATTCTTTGAATCTCATCCCCTCCTCTCCAATGATCTAATATGCTAGGTGGACCAAGTGGATATGGTAATGGGAGCCAACAATATTGACGGAAGAAGATTGACAACCATATGCCTAGCTTTTGCCTTTTTGGAATCATAATGATGCTTCATGATGTATATTGTTATTATAAATGGTCTATGACCCTTGGGACATATATAATTATGATATTATATGATATAGAAATGAAAGAATGTGTTATGTGAATGATGGAATGTAAATTGAGTATGTTATGGCATTATAGCTTCATGAATGGTTTTATGGAAATATGCATAAGTGTGGATGAAAAGGCCAAAATGAGATGTATGAGGTTTGAGACCATTTGGGCGGCTCACGCAAGTCCGAAATGTGCTTTTAGACTTGCCCAAAAGGTGCCAAAACCAAAGGAAAGCTATTTGGCAATTTTGGCACCTTATATGGAGCCAAAATTGACCATAATGGAACTCTATATCACTTTTTAGCCAAATGAGTTATTCTTGATCTAAAATTTGGCATGAAATTCAGTCTCATTAAGAGCTTTTTAGGAAGCTAAAGACTATAATTTTTGGAAGTCTACAGAATATTTGATGATTTTTCAAAGTTGGCAATTTTTTTGAATTTGGTCTGCTGCACTATTCATTTTGTCCGAAAATGAAATCTGTCACATAGGACTCAAATGATGTCCAATTGCCATGAAATTTTATACAAAGAAACTAGGCATTCACAATGACTCATGCCAACTAGAACAACCTCATTTGGATGTCTAAAAGGAGAGATATGAATTTTTGAATGTTCTATCCAGTATCAGGGAATTCAGCCAACCTGAGTTACTATTCCATTAAATTTCAAGGTCCGGGCTGCTTAAGCTTGTCTGGAAATATTTTTTCCCTCTAGTTAACATCCACATATTTCGTGATTGGTATCATTTACATGGATTGAATTTTTTTGAAATTAATTGGATATTTTCAAAATTTCCTACAGAAATTTATGGCAGCATCAGGAGGCAATTTGACCTCTAGACCATTTTGGATGTCAAATGCCCTCTGTGATGGATGTTATGGTCTGGGCATATTTTTAGTCTGAAGTAAACATCTGTAGCTTTCCAAAATGATGAAGAACAGATGATGTCTATTTTTCTATAATTAGTTATGATTTTCAAAAGTTTGACTAGAAAAAGGGCCAAATCTTGCCGAAATTAAACAACCCATTTTATGCTTCATTTCGGTTTCCATGAGTTGTGGGCATGATTTTGTGATGAAAAAGAGTTGCATTGATGTAATTAAATATGAGAATCTATAACATAAGCTCACACAATCCACGTGACATCGAATGGAATTTTTTAGTACGACGTAATGCAAAGAAATTCATTATTTTATTCCCTTTTCTTATACTTTCATGAATACAATGATGTGAGACATGTGTATATAATGAGATGAGCTAGAATTTATGGTATTACAATTTCCAATTTAACTTCTATGACCAATAAAACAAAAATCAATCAAATTAAACATACCAACTGCAATAGCCAACTTCTAATACTTTAAGGGATAGTTTTCAACTCATCACCGAGTTCTAAATTACTATACATTCTCGACCAACCAAAAAATAAAAAGAAAATTCTTTAATTCTAATTCCAAACTTTAATCAATAATAGCAAATTTCAAAAAATCAAGGTCCATTTAGGCTTATCGATGCAAGTGCTTAATTTTCAACACATCAACAACCAACACTCAAGATTGATAATAATTCCTTTTTTTATCTAATTCATGGCCAATAAGTAGCAAAACAACCCCCCTCAAAATTATTCCAAAAATATAATTTTCATAATTAACAATTTCATCATTCAAGGAGAATCCCAACTTACCAATTTCAAGCTTTGATCACTTTTTCACCCAAGTAGCTTCTAAGTTTCTAAAATTAATCAATTCTCTTCTTCTTTAACTTTAAAACCACTATCAAAACAACCAAAATAGCCCCATCAATAATTGTTCCAAAAAAAAAATTGAAAATAAAAAGTTCCAAGAATGAGGGAAATACCTCAAAATCACAACTCCATTTTCTTCCTTCTTCCTTCTCTCACTTTGGCTTTCAATATCTTCTCTTCCCAAATTCCTTGCAACTTGAAAACTCCACCAATTAGAAACCCAATTGGTGCATTTTATATAGGAGAAGGAGTAGAATAACTTTTATAAAAGGTACCTTGGCTCATTCTTCCAAAATACTAGACATGCAAAGCTTGGAAATCAAGCTTCCATGGAGTCTTCATGTCATTCTATCTCTTTACTGGTTCTGTTTTGCATGAAAATGACTAAATGGAATAAAGATGATGATGGTTAATGGTATTGCTATATGGACTTGTAAAAGTGGATGAATGCAATGGTATTAAGTGGTAAAATCTTAATGTATTAATCTTGCATTGGTGTTATATAATCCATTTCTCTCTCGTACTATAGTTTTCTCCACGTGCTAACTAAATTTGTAAAACATTAGGAAATGGAAATTTGTAACCTAACTCATTAGCAATAGTCAATGCCATTTTGAACCAAAAATGATCATTATGCACTTTTAATCTCCTTTTAATTGTAATGACTTCACCAATTTACTAAATGTAATTCCTATTAATCCTATTTTATCTCCTTTTAAATTAAATACCTAGATCTTCATAATTTTTGCCAATCTTAGTTCATCACACCTAATCCACTCATTATTATTTTCTCTCAATTTCTTTTACTGGGGTCTTTCTCCTAACTCCATGATTATTTATAACTTAATTGGGATGTTACACCTCCTATGGCACCTAAAAGAAAATTCATATGTGGCTTTAAGTACAATAAGTGGTGGGAATCCATAATTCATTCCATATATATTTATGTGTTTGGATCTCATCTTGACCTTCTTTTTCTTTTTGTCAAGGTGACATTTTTTTTTAATTTTACATTCTTTCTTCGCCACATTGGCATTTCTGCCACCTCATGTAGTGAACATAAAATGTCTTATCTTTGTTTGTTCTTCATGAACACTAAAGGCAATTACTTGTGTGTGAGATTTAACTCTATTAATTTGAATGACATACAATTATTATGTATATGATATCTATGATTATGGCATAATATATCTATTTAATTAACAATTAAGTTGTACATAGGGCATAATACTCTAGATTCTACACATGCCAAGAGACTTTATATCTTTTGCATGCATATATCTAGCTATGGGTTTTGTTAAGGGATCAATTAATACCTTATGTGTAGGCATATTGTGGAGTAACATTCATTTGTGCTATTGCATCTCGCTCATTCACATGTTTATTTACTTAGGGTCTTTAGTTTAGGCAATGGCTTATCATATATCATAATTGATCAATATTAAACTTAATGTCCCACCAATGATCCCTAAATGTTATATAATCCTCTTCAACCATATAGTCTCTTATTGTAACATATGATAATTATTTAATTAAAATTATAAAGAAATAATTTAAATTAAGGGTTTAATTCATTAATTTAGAAAATTTTAATAAATTGCCTTAAGAAAATTAATTAGAGTTCATTTACCTCTAAAACTGAATTAATTTGAGTTGGAAATAATTTTGATTATAAGACTTCCCATTTCTTCAATTTTAGACTAGAAACCTAAAACACCCATTGCCCAAATTAGATGTAACCCTCAGAGCCCAATTAATGGATCAGCTCAAAACCTTTTTTCCACTAACTAAAGCCCTCATTTTTTGGTCTAGTAGTAAAACATCAATAGTGAGATGCAAAGGGAGAGAAGGATGATATGAAAGAGAGAGGGACTCCATAGATGTTATGTTTTAGAGCTTGTATGAAAAGGATTATTTGGTTTTTAGCCAAGGTAAGTGAAGGAAAACTTCATCTACTTATCTGACTCTTCATTTAGGTTTGATTAGTTTATGATTTTTTTATCATTTGCAGAATCATAAGGTTAGAGATTTGAAGAATTTAAGGTGTTTTAGGTGAAGAAGGAGAAGAAGAGGTGAAGCCATAGTTTTGGTAAGAATTGCCCTTCTAGTTATAGTTGTTTTTCTTCCAAATCTCTTTGTAAAGCTTGAGTTCATGTTTGACTTCCTCTTATGTTAGAAAATTAAGAGATTTATTTGGAAAACTTGGAGCTTGTTGCTTAAATTAAGGACTTGTGACCTTAGGAAGTTTGATAAGGTAAGTTTCTTGGCTGAGTAGGAATGTATTTATTTGGGATATGGATTCCTTGTTTTCGTTGAGTGTGATTATTGTATAGGAATATTTTTAGGTTTGGGTTATTCACTTGAAATGTGTTGATAGTTATTTAGGAATGGAAGGGAATTTTGTAAGGTAACTAGTGTTTAATTCTACTTACATTTGTGGTAAAATTATATTGATGACTTGTCATGTATATACAATGCCATGAATGAGTTTGATTGCTTTTACTTGTTAATTACTGTGGACCATGAATGGTGTTCTAGTAGATGGAGCCATGAATCATGCTCATGGAAAGTTGTGTACTGTAAATCATGTTCTGATTACTTGTGAAGTCTTAAATAGTGCTTAGCTATAAGAGTAGTTACTATAAATGTGCCTTTTTTGATTTATTAGCCAATGAATATGATAATATCTAATTACAAGTATAGGATAGTTGTAATACCTTACCCTCTTAGCTTTTATACATTAATACCATAAGCTATCTCATCCATATCATACGTGATGGAGCACCATTGCAAGGAAGGATACACCTTACATAAGAAAATAATGAATATTTAATGGAATTTAAATGTGTTATGTAAGGTTTCATTTCCTCATCTTGTGCTTTGTGGACCATGTAAACTCATCCATATTATTTTAGAGTAATAACACATCCATACAAGTCATACACGTCACATTTGATCTCATTCACTTTGGGTTTAAGGCTATATCTTACAAATTCCAGGGTTTTCTCTCAGGTTCAGATTTTAGTTGTCTAATACAAATTTTGAAAATTCATAACTAATTCTAGAAAAATCAAAATCAAGCAAATCATACCATTCTGAAAAGCTGTGGATGTTTACTTTTGACTACAAATAAGTCCAGACCAATGCAATAGCCTTAAGCTACCAGAAATCGATGGAACATGTAAACTCATCTTATGCTCTGTGGACCATGTAAACTCATCCACATTATTTTAGAGTCATAACACATCCATACAAGTCATACACATCACATTCAATCTCATTCACTTTGGGTTCAAGGTTACATCTCACAAATTTCATGGTTTTCTCTCAGGTTCAAATTTTAGTTTTCTTATACAAAATTTGAAAATTCATAACTAATTCTAGAAAAATCAAAATCAAACAAACCATACCATTTTGAAAAGCTGTTGATGTATACTTTTGACTAAAAATAAGTGCAAACCAATGCAATAGCTTTAATCTATTAAAAATTGATGGAACAATAACTTAGGTCAGGCTACATTACTAATACTATCATGCAATTTCAAAAATTCATATCTCCCTCTACAAAACTCTAAATAAGTGATCTTAGTGGATATGGAAAGCATATAGTGTCTAATTTATGTCTATAAAATTTCATGAGCCTTGGACTTCATTTGGCCCACGTGTAACATAGAGAATCAAATTGATCACATAAACAGTAGCCATACCATTTTTGCATAATTTGGCCAACTTTGAAAAATCATAATAAATTCTCTAGAGCTCAAAATTGATTAATCTTTAGCTTTATGAAAAGCTCTAAATGAGTCCTACTTTCTAGCCAAATTTTATGGAAAAAATCACTCAATTGGTTAGACTTTGGTTCTGCTTACCATTTAGTCAAATTTAAAGTCCAAAATGGGATTTTAAGTCACCAAATGCTCTTCTTGACTTTCCACAACTACTTGAGCAAGTCCAAAAGCATAATCACAACATATAAAAGTATACCAAATGATTTATATCATCATGGAGCTTAATCTCACCTTGCCACTTATGTAACACCCCAAAATTAATTAAGGTGTTAATCATGGATTTAGATTAATTAGGAATAATTAATACGAGATTTAATCGGGATAGAAACTTTATCTAGGTCCAAATTAAATTGAGAAGGCCAAGGTTAAGACTAATGGAGGCCCAACAATTATATGTGCAGACCAACCTTTTTATTGTGAGACTTGGCCCAAGAGAGAGCACCTAGTGATGGCCTAATAACCCTTGTGCAGGCCCAAATCCTTGAGCTCTTCAAACTTAGCCCAAACTTAATTAAAAGTCAGTAGCCCAATGCATAGGAGCTGGCCCAAGAAAGCTCAAATCTGAAGCCTATTTGGATTAGACCTTTGGAGCAATCCATGACCCATATTTGACCCAACTTAAACCCAACTAAAACCCTAACACTTCAGCCACTTCCTCATTTTGCTGAAACTCAAGAAGGAAAATCGGAGGTGTGAAGGGAGCTTAGGGTTTGGGGCAAGAATTTCATATTTTCTCACATTTAGAGCAAGATTCAGCTAAGGTAATAGTTATATAACTTAATCCCCTCATCTTTCTCTTTAATTTGGCCCGATTAGTTTTCATTTGGAGTATTTTCACCATACCCAAATTCTGAAATATGGTTGTTAGGTGTTTTCTTAGAGGAAATTCATAGGTTGAAGCTAGGGCTGGTATTAGGTAAGTGTAAACTATCCATTCTAGTGTATTTTTTGCTAGTTTAAGACCCCCATAGTTGATTTATAGTATGGGTATTAATTATGTATGAATTTGCTTAGGAATTTGGGTGATATATTGAAGTTTCTGGTATAGAATATACTCAATTCGAATTTAGGGGTTTGTGGTGGCTGGGTAAGTGTTATTTAGATAGTTATTAGCATTTAAATCCTTTGGGTACTTGTTGCTACTGTTAATGATGAATTAGAGTGGTAATTCTCTGATGCTATGATTATAGGGATTTTTGTACCATTGGTGGCTATTGCAAACTATCTACAAGTGAGGTAACCGAGGTTTACATGAATTCCATGCATATATCTGTTTTAATTTCATATTTGCTAGACATGAAGGATTTGAAATGCTGAATGAATTGATTGGCTATCTATTGTATTATGATTGGACCTTGTGAGTCCATGGTGGAGCTGTGGTGCGGCTACCACCCGTGCATGTGCTCGATCGGGCACCAGGTTATGATCAAATCCCAGATGCACTCCCTAGTTGTGCTCAATGGGGAGTAGGTGCTGTGGACGGGCCTCTTCCAGTGTTAATGGCCTTTAACATGTGAATATATGATTGTTAGTATGAAATAGTAATCACGATAGCCTAATTATTTCATTTACTGATATGATTGGCATTTTTTTTATGCTTATATGAAACTATGCACGTATGCTAATTAAACTGGAATATATGATGGAATTGCCTTGGTTACTAAGATTTATATCTCACCCCGTTTTATGGGATTACAATTTCAGGTGAAGGTTCCTTGGGTAAGGATAAGGGCAAGCAAGTGGATAAACATCCATGAGCTGAGGCCTAGTGTGGGGAGCTACACTAGTGTAATAGGGTAGATGCTAAATTTTGTATTCCCTATCATATAGCATCATCATGTATTCATGTTGCCAAGTGTAGGTGTTTATATTTTGACTAGATAGAATGTATTTATTAGGGAGTTAAGTCACAATATAGCTTGGTTTAGGTTATATGAACTTATAGTATCGGATGTATGGACTTGGTTGAACTCATGTTATGGTTTTTTGTTGGAACGTCATCACGGTATCTATTATATTGTTGATTTGAATTAGTGATGTATGGAATCTTTAATGAAATATATACTTGAATGGTGATTGCTGGAAGCTTATGAAATTTTGCGGTTATTAATCTATGAACTGGTTAATATAGGATAATTAGAGGAAAGAAAGTGACTCTTAAATCTTGAACTAGTATGGATAGATTAGTTGGGTAATTGAGGACATAACTACCATTAGAGTTGCATAAATTAAGGTTGAATGGCCTTAGGGTGATATTGGAGGGGGAGTAGAGAGTATGAGACAAAAATTTAAGAGTTGTAGGAGCAGAAGGCAATTCGCCATAGCTAAAATGGAGTTAGCCGCGGCCAATAGAGGCGAAGTTGCCCAGGAAGAGCGCTAAAGAGGAATTCGCCATGGAGAAATGTGGAATTGGCTATGGTGAAATGTGAGAGGCAAAACTGGGAGTCATCTAGAGGGAAATTTTCCACGGCGAAATGGGGAATTGGCCGTGGCAAACTTTTATAAAAATGAGCCAGGCATTCCAGAGAGGAATTGGCCGCGGTGAAAGGAGTTATTGGCCATGGCCAATAGCGAGAGGCGAGCAAGGTAAGTTCCAGGAGGCTTCTTCGTCACAGCGCCATGTAGGTTGGCCGTAGTGAAATTTGTAACAATGCGAGGGGTGAAGTCGAGGGGAATTGGTTGTAGCTAATGGAAAATTGGCCGCAGCGAACATCCTGAAACTCTTATATTAGCTAGGAAATCTTAGTTTTTCATATGGTAATCTCAAGGGATGATTTAGAGACATTGGGATGAGTTATCACTGATGAGTAATAGAATCAAAGGCTTATAAATAAATGGTTATTTCCCTTATGAACATAGGTGCTTGCAGTTGTATGATTGATGACTCTAATCACATTAAGGTTCAAATTTTCTCGTACTTTCATAATGTAATTGGTTGTAATGCCTTGTAACCCCAACCTATAATTATTAATCATGTATTAAACCTTAATTACAATGATTAGAAATTAAGGTCGTCACAACTTACACACATACACATGGATGTCACTCTCCTGAAGGCTCCTTGGTGGCAAGAACATACATACTTATTCATCTAGCTTCCACATTGATACATACACCATTTATAGATACATTTGAACATGTTCAAGGGTTTACATCATATATACATTCCATGGTTACATAGTTTGACATCAACATGTCGTCAAAATGCCTATTTTTCATAACCCTTTGTCAAAGTCTTGATCTTCAAGGTTATTGGCCTTTATTTCTTTGTCCAATTGGCTCATCTAAATATGATTAGGCATATATGGGGGAAGAGTGAGATTTAAAGAATCCCATTAGCTCTTAACCCTTTCAAACATACATAATGGATGCATATATAAGTCAAAGAATGCATGCATAATATTTAAGCAACTAGTGAGCATACATAAATCATTTTCCTTGGCACATCATTTCATACACAACAAACATGGGCCCTTAAGGGCATTGGTTTAGCCTCACCCAATTTTCTTGGGACTTTTGGATTTTTCTTGCCCACTTTTAAGGAATTTTTGACTAAGCCTCACTCTTCTTGAGACTTTTGTCTTATTTCACTCATTTCTAGGGACTTTTGGCTCATCCTCACCCTTGCTAAAGGACTTTTGGCATTACCAAACCCATACAAGCTATAATGCAATCATAACTTAATTCAAGAAACATAATGGTACCATAACATGTAAACATTGGCTAGAAACATTTCTCATGACTTAAACATACACACAAGCACTCAATGACAAGAAAACAACCAAGCTATGCATGTGAGAAAGGTTAAAGAGCTACCTTGAAGTAATATTCACACACTTTTTCCTTGGTTATTCCTCTCCCTTTTTGGCCACACACTTTCAACTAGGTGGAGTTTGATTCCTTTGGCCTAAACACATCAAATAGGACACAATTATATCATTGAAGCAAGCTCTAGCATCACACACACTTTATGGAAGCTTACTTTCTCACATAGCTACATAATGGTTCCATACAAGACCTAATGAAGCAACTACTAGAATTTATGCTCTTAGCTCTATTTTCTTCTTTTATCTAGGTCTCTTGACACTATTTAAACCTCTTGGAGTCATCACAAATTCATTCCCAAGAGGCTAGATATAAGTTGCTTCTTTAAGTGTCATTATGGAGCCTACACTTCCATCACATAAACCAAGGCTTCTAAATTTTTTTCCAAGGTTTTCTTTGATGTTTTTCTATCATATTTAGTCCCTTTCTACCCTTAAAAAAATTTAAAACTCTCCTTAGGTGCTTCTTCTTGTCTAGCTTGAGACCATGCACCCTTTTGAGCACCCATGGATTTTGTAACTTCTCTTGAAGGAAATGAATGACACATGTGACACTTTCTAGGAGTCTCAAGAACCCATATATAGTCTTAGACAATTAGAAATACCACCAAAAAGCTTCATACATACAATGGTGTAATAAAACCCTAGGTTTTAAAAACTTGTTTCCCAATGCTCTTTTTTGGAATTTCTTTGCATCTACTTGTTTCTCACCCTCAAAAACCTAGGTTTCATGCTAGGTTTAGGTTAGAATTTATTCCCTCTTGGTTGTTCTATATAAGACCGAAAAACCCCTATGGAAGATCAAAAAGAAGGAAGCAAGGAAAGCTATGAAATTACCTTGATTTTTTAGCCTTTTCAAGAGCTTTCTCCCTAGCTATAACTTTTCCTTGGAATTTTAAGCTTCCTCCCTCTAAACATGACTAAAAAAAGATCTAAATCACACACCAAAACCATAACAAAAGAAAGGAGAAGGAGGAAAATAAGTTTGTTAAAGAGCAGAGCATGAAATTTCAAGGATTTTCTCACCTTTTTGCTTAGTTTTTCTTCTCCCTTTGAGCACCTTCTTGTGTGCCCTTCTTCAGTTGGCCTCCCTCTGGGTTGGATAGAAAACAAGTCGACTAAGTGTGAGGAAGAAGTGGGACACCTTATATATATAGCTAGGGAACCAATTAAGACTTTTCAAAATGTCAATTTTACCTTTCATTCTTGGGTTCTACCTTAAAGGCTCATTTCAACTCCTTTTTCAAAATGACCTTTTTGATAATAAAATTTAGATCCTCTAACCTATAAATTGCTTTTAGAATCAAGAGCGAAAGGGTCAAAGTTTGGGTTCACTGATGTTCTAAAAAGTAAACCAGAGAGGTTTGAACCATTTTAAGGGTTCCTATAAATTTTAGAGCCTTTGAGAATTCTGGGAAACTCAATTTTTTTATTTAAAGATCCCTCTTTGAGTTTCTTAAAAGTTATCTAAAATTAAGAAAATGCTATTATATTTTGTCAAATTTTCTTTAGCCATTCTAGCTCTGGTTTCTAGGAATCCTAAGCCTTGGATCCTTATTTTCTATTATTTAGAATTTTATTCTAATTTTATTTGGTCTCAACTCTATAACATCCGATTCCTCCATAAACATGAGAAACATAATGTTTGATTTCTCTGTAAATGTACAAAACGCACTGGATATAAAAGAAATTCCCCTTAATAGAATGATTTGAGGCCAAATAAAATTAGAAGAAATTTTAAATAATAGAAAATGGTGATCCAAGGCTCAAGGTGCCTAGAAACCAGAGCTAGAGTGGTTCAATAAAATTGTCGAAAGCATAATAGCATCTTCGTAATTTTTGGCACTTTTTAGAAAAGTCACAAGAGGGATTTTTAAATGAAAAAAATGAGTTTCCTGAGATTCTCAGAGGCTTTAAAAATCATAAGAGTCTTTAGAATAGTTCAAAATCCTTCAGTTGACGTTTTATAATGTCAGTTGACTTAAACTTTGACTAGTTCGTTTAGGAAAATTTCAAATTCGAATTGAGTGATTCCAAAGGCATTTTATAAGTTAGAAAATCTAAATTTTATGATGGAAAAGATGATTCTAAAAAAGGATCTAAAATGAGCTCAAATAGCATAGTCAAAGTGTAATGGCAAAAACGTAAATAAAGGCAAATGTTATAAAGAAATCCCTTCCACCTTTATTAAGTGGCACGCCTTCTTCTTCCTTAAATTCCACCAACTTGTAATAGCTCCACATAACTCTGGTATGACATCTAAAGAGGGAGGAGAGAGAAGGAGAGAGAAGGAGAAAGAAGCCAAAATAGGTATGAAAATTTATAGAATTTCATGGTCTTATCTTTACAAATCTTCTTCCTCTCCTTAAGCCATTTCCATTAGTGGTTTTAAATTTTTGAAAGGAGTATTTTCATGGCTGGTCTCTTAGACAAAGGAAGGAATTTGAGGAAACTCTTGATAGAATAATTTTCTCTATGGATTTAGGAATTAAAAAAGGTAAGATATCAATTGAAATGCTTGTTCTTTCCTTGTATTTTCTCTTCTCTTTGGTTCGGCCACTTTAGGGAGATGCTAAAGGAGATATAATTGTGAATAAAGCATGATTGAATTAGAGGTTTAGAAGGGAGAGGAGCAAGAATATGCAAGTGGAATCAATTAAAAAGCCTTGGAATTCAAGATATGGAACCTAGGGATTCACTTGCACCTTGGCCAATTTGAGCCTTCCTAATGGCAATTTAGATTATCTAAGGGCATGAATGAGTCCTTAAGACACCTAAGATGTGACGACCCTAATTTCTTATCATCATAATTAAGGTTAAACACGCGATTAATCATCATAGGTTATGAAAATGTGGAGAAATTTAAACCTTAAGGTGATTAGAGTCATCAATCATATGATTACATACACTTAGGCTCATAAGGGAATTATACATCCATTTATAAGCCTTGGATTCTATTACTCATCAATTATAACTCTCATCAATTATAACTCATCCTAATGACTCTAGATCATCCCCTGTGTTTTACATATGGAAAACCAAGGTTTTCTAGTTAATATAAGTGTTTCACCATGTTCGCCGCGGCCTAATTACTCTTAGCCGCGGCCAATTCCTTTCTGTTTTACCCCTTTCTTCACCGCGGTGAGTTGGACCTTCGCCGCGGCCAACCTACATGGCGCTGCGGTGAAGAAGCCTTCTGGAACTTCCTCGCTCGCCTTTCGATATTGGCCGCGGCCAATTCCTTCGTCCGCCGCGGCCAATTCATCTCTGGAATGCCGGGGACATTTTCCTAAAAGTTCACCTCGGCTAATTCCATAATTCGCCGCGGCGAATTTCTCTCTGGATGACTTCCAGTTTGACCTCTCACATTTCGCCGCGATGAATTCCTCTCTGGTACTTTCCCTGGGCAACTTTGCCTCTATTTGCCGTGGCCAACTCTATTTTAGCCTCGGCGAAGTGCCTTCTAGTTCTACACTCCAAAAATCTGGACTCATACTCTCCTTTCTTCCTCCAATCTCACCCTAGGGCTCCTCTACCTTAATTGTGGGGCTCAAATAACCTCCATTAGCCTAATTTATCCGGCTAATCTCTCCTCTCTAATTCAAGACTCAATGGTCAATTTCTTTTCTCTAATTACCCTATATCAGCAAGTTCAGGGAATAATAACAACACTAATCATGCACCATTAACCTTTAACATTAGATACACTTTCCATTAAAGGTTCCATACATTAGTGATTCATATCAATGTCTCAAGGTTGCATTCCCAAATGGTAAGTCATATCACAAGTTCAATAAGATTTACAATGGGTATCATAAATCCATATATCAATGTTCCAATTTAAAATAAGGCCTACTCCTCAATAGGTACACATTATATTATCAAAATACAGACTCCTACGCTTGGCAATACAGATGCATGATGCAGCTATACAAGACTTAACAAAAATTAGCATCTATCCTATTCTACTCAGACCAAGTGTAGTTCCCCCACACCGGGCCTCAGCTCATGGATGTTCATCCACTTGCTTACCCTTATCCTTGCCCGATGAACCTTCACCTGAAATTGTAATCCCATAAAACGGGGTGAGATATAAATCTCAGTAACCAAGGCAATTCCATCATATAATCCAGTTTAATTAACATATATGCATGAATCAAAATCATATTAATCATCTCAGCAAATGAAATAATTAGGCTATCATGATTACTATCCCATACTAGCAATCATATTTTAACATGTTAAAGGCCATTAACACCGGGAGAGGCCTGTCCACGGCACCTACTCCCTATTGAGCACAACCAGGGCTCAGTGTATCTGGGGTTTGATCATAACTCGGTGCTCGATCGTAGCACATGCACGGGTGGCAGCCGCACCACAGCTCCACCATGGACTCACAAGGTCCAATCATCATACAATAGATAGCCAACCAATTCATTCAACATTTCAAATCATTCATATACAACAAGTATGAAATTTAAACCGACATATGCATGGAATTAATGTAAACCCCGGTTACCTCACTTGTAGACAACTTGCAACAGCCACCAATGGTACAGAGTCTCCCTATAATCATAGCATCAAATAATTACTACTCTAATTCATCATTAACAGTTACAATAAGTACCCAAGGGATTTAAATGCTATCAACTACCTAAAGAATACTTACCCAGCCACCACAAATCCTAAATTCGGATTAAAGTGTCCTTTACCATAAATCTCAATATTCCACCCAAAATTTTAAGCAAATTTGTACAAAATTAATACCCATAATATAAATCAGCTATGGGGGTCTCAAACCAACAAAGAAAGCATCAAAATGGGGGGGTTTAAACTCACCTAATACCAACCCCAACCTCAACCTACGAATTTCACCAAGAAAATCCCCAAACACCCACATTTCAGATTTTGGGTATGATGAAAATACTCCAATTGAAAAACTAATTAGACCAAATTAAAGAGAAAGATGAGGGGATTAAGTTGTATAACTATTACCTTGGCTAAATCTTGCTCCAAATGTAAGAAAAGGTGGAATTACGCCAAGAACCTTAGCCTCTCCCTCTCACCTCCGAATTTGCTTTGTGTATTTGTGTTTTGCAGAATGTGGGAGTGGCTGGTTAGTTTTTAGGGTTTTAGTGGGGTTAAGTCGGGTCAAGGGATGGGTCATGGGTTGCTCCAAGTCCAACTCCTAATGGGCTCCAGATTTTTAGCTTTGTTGGGCCAGTTTTTTACATTGGGTTGCTGAAGTTTAATGGGATTTGGGCCAAGTTTGAAGAGCTCAAGGGTTTGGATCTGCACAAGGGTTATTGGGCCACTCATAGGAGCCTATGCAAGGTGGGTCTTGGGCCTTTATCATATGGAATTAGATTGGATCTGCACCTAACTCATTAGGCCTCCATTAGCCTCTTCTTATGATTTCTTAATTTGGGCCTAGATGAAGTTTTTATCCCAATTAATTCTCAAACCCATATTAATAATTCATCTCTCTAAAATCTCCATTCACTTAACTTGCCCAATCATCCCATATTAATTATTCCTAATTAATCTAAATCCATGATTAACACCTTAATTAATTTTTGGGGTGTTACATAGGAAGTCTCATAAGTGGCTATCTTTTAAAAGAAATGAAACAAACTCCATGGGTGCCATTGATAGTGTGTCTCAGCCAAGCACACTTCTTGTACCTAGAGAATGTTTTAATTTGTTCCAAGGCTAGGATGAGACTAAGTATGATAGAAGAACATCCATGGAAGCCTTGAAAAAATTTTAGAAGCCATGGAATGTGAGATAGAGGTGTAGGCTCCATAATGAGACATTAAGAAGCAACTCATTACTAGACTCCTTAAAATGAACGTGTGATAACTCCAAGGAGTCTAAATAGAGTCAAGAGACTTAGAATGAATGGGAAATGGAAGCCAAGATCATGAAATTTAAGAGTTGCTTCATTGTGTCTTATATGGAAGCATAATGGAACCATATAAGAAAGTAACATTGTATAGCACTTGAGAGAAGTCAAGGCTTATCTCCCATGATCTAAATATGCCTCATTTGGTGTGTCTAGGCCAGGGAAACTAAGGTCATCCAATAGCAAGTCTTGGCCAAGAAGAAGGAGGAAGGTTTCAATGGAGAAGTGTGTGGCATTAGCTCCAAAGTAGCTCTTTAACCTTTCTCTCATGCATTCTTAGTTGTTTTCTTGTGTTTGGATGTGTGTATGTATGTTTATGGCATGAGAAATATGTATAGCTATTTTTTACATGTCATGGTACCATTATGTGCATAAAATATATTTTATGAATATGTCATGGCTTGAATGAACTAGATGAAGCTAAAAGTCCCTTAGCAAAGGTGAAAATGAGCCAAAAGTCTCTAGGATTGGGTGAGACAAAGCCAAAGTCTCAAGAAGAGTGAAGCTTAGTCAAAAGTCCCATGAGAATAGGTGAGGCAAATCTAAAATTCCTAAGAAAAAGGGGTGAGACTAAACCAATGCTCTTGAAAGCTAATATATGATATGTTTGAGCTTCTTGAACATGAAAATGATTTTATGTATGATTACAAGTAGCTTAATGTTCATATATGCATTCTTGGACTTGAAAACTTGGTTATGTATGATTGAAAGGGTTAAGAGCTATTGGGATTCTTAGAATCTCACTCTTCCCTCTCTAATATCTAACCATGTCTAGGTAAGCCAAGTGGGCCAAGAAATGAGAGTCAACAACCTTGAAGAGTAAGAGCTTGGTAATGGAGTAGTGAAATAGTCTTTTTGATAGCTTTTTGTTGTCAAGAATTGTAACTACATGTTGTATATATGATGTAGACACTTGAGCACACTCCAATATATGCAGACATGATATATGTAATGATTTTGGGTTCATATAAAGCAATATATGTTATTTGGCCACCAAAGGCCCTTGGTGGGATATGCTTCCAATGCATATGAATGCATGTAGCATAGTGGAAATGAGCTCTATGATATTTTAAACCAAATGGCATGTCTCCCTAGGCTGTGAATGTGGTTTTGGATGTGCCCAAGTGGTCATGGGTGATCTAGGAAGCAAGTTAACACCATTTTGAACCATTTGAAGCACCAAATATGACCAAATTAAGAGCTGAAGCAAAATCTAACCAAATGAATGAGTTTTTCATGAACTTTGGCCAACAAGTATGTCTCATCTAGAACTTTCCACAGAGCTAAAAAGCACCTAATTTGAAACTCCATAGAATTTACTATAATTTTTCAAAGTTAGAAAAAATATACTGAATGGTAGGATGCACTATTCATATGGTCATATTTTGTTTCCTTATCACTTGTGGAACAAATGATATCTAATGGTTGTGAAATTTTATAAGTATAAACTAGACATCATAGGATTTCCATAACTACTGAGATCACCCTATTTGAAGCTTTAGCCAAATTTTTGAAATTTCATGACGGTACTAATAGCGTAGTAGGACCTCTAGTACTATTTCATCAATTTTTGTGGGCTAAATGCCATCAATAATAGACATCCATAGCTTTCTAGAATGGTATGATTTGCTAGATTTTGATTTTTTTAAAATTAGTTATGAATTTTTGAAATTTATATCAGAAACCTATGACAGCAAACTTGGGCAGCTAGACCTTTGATACTATTCTATTATCAATTGTGGTCCAGTTGATGTTTTCTTGGCCTAGAATGATTTTCAACTTGTAGTTGACATTAAGGGCTTTTCAGAAAGCTATCACTTGCTTGATTTCAATATTTTTAGAATTAATTATGATTTTCCAAAATTGATCCTAAAAATATGAAAACTGGAACCTATGGCCAACTTATTATTATTATTTTTTTCTGGTGTGGGGCTTCCAATTCGAATTGTATGTGATCTTTTATGATTTTTACGACTTGTATGGATGGATCATGACTAGGGGATGATATTGAGGAGTTCATGAGGTCCATGAAACTTAAAATGAATTTTTAAAGTCTTACGTAATGCAAAATAATGCATTAAATTTATTGATTTTTCCATGAATGCAACATGTGTGAAGACTTTCTTTTATTTTAGAGGACTTTCTTTTATATCTGACTCATTTCCATCATTTTTATGAAAACTGAGTGTTACATGATTAGTAACAGTGCCATGACAACTTTTTGATGTTGACTTTAGAAATTCGCTAAATATTTTATAGAGCTCTAAAAAATACAATCTTTAGCTCCAAAGAAAGCTCTAAATGTAACACCCAAAAATTAATTAAGGTATTAATCATGGATTAGTGATAACCATGATATTTTATATATTTTAATCCCCTAACTTAGGCATTTTAGTGCCCAAATATGGCTTTAGAAATTTAATTAAGTGGAATTTGATTTTAATTTGCCATTTTTACATTTGAGGAATTAATTTGCAAATTATTAATTCTTAATGCTTAAATGTATCTTAAATCATTTTTTGGATATTTCCACTTAATACTTTCCATGCTTTTTATGTAGATTTTAATGAGCAAATGATGCTTGATGAGAATTTGGGTTAAAGAAGAGAAGAACCTCCCATATCCAGCACATGACACGTGAATTTTGTTTGAGGGAAGTGAAGAACAGAGCAAGCCACTGATTTCTGAAGCAGAAGTTGAATGTTGCTCAAAACAGAGGAGAAGGAAGCACACAAGACTTTGGCTCGTGATGGAAGCTCCAGAAACAAAGAAGAAAGCAACGTGGCTGGAGCTTGAGAAAAGAGGAAGAAACATACACAAAACCACGAGTTGGAGCTGGAAGTAAAACACATGTAGAACAGAGAAGAGAGCTTGAGCTACTGGAATAAAAATGCAAGAAGAAAACAACGTGGGGCAAGAGAAACAAAGCACGAAGCATGAGACAGCCACAAGTTAGGGGACTGAAGCTAGGAGAAAGGAAGTCTGGGCTGAGACACATAAAGAAGAAGCATCGTACGTGGAAGAACAACGCAGAAGCAGAGAGAATGAAGCTCAGGCAACACTTATATGAAAAAGCTCCACACACATGCAAAAGCGAGCTGGAGGCGAAGAAAAAGCAATGAGTTGAAGTCTGGAAGCAGCTGCAGAACGAGGAAGAAGCAAGGA
Source organism: Erythrophleum fordii (assembly GCA_032878935.1). NCBI lineage: Eukaryota > Viridiplantae > Streptophyta > Magnoliopsida > Fabales > Fabaceae > Erythrophleum > Erythrophleum fordii. Next base: position 11,945,314 of record JAVQMF010000057.1, on the reverse strand, counting down.
AAGAAAAGAAGGAAATAGAGCACGTTTTTATGAAGGGCTGAACGTGCTGACAGAGAAACATAAACCCATGCAGTAGCCACGAGGTCACAGGCTCGAGTAGAAATAAGAAACACGAGATGAGCATGTGATAGCTTAAATGAGAATATGAAGCCACGCTCTGAAACGAAGAAGAAAACGCGAATGAATGTAGCAGTCTGGAGAGTTTCATGGTTCGAAGAAAGTAACGAGGAAACAAGAGGCACGAGCTGCTGGTTTGAATGAAAACGCTGGAGCTGGAATGCATGTGGAATAAACTATAATATAAAGTAAAGTGGGACCCACACTCACATAAACAAAGCTGGAAAAAATACTTCGGGTATTTGCACCAGGTTAGCACGTGAAGGGAATTAAGAAAATGCCTTCGAGCATGAGCTGAGCAAGCATGTGAAAAATAAAACATTCACGTGAAAGGAGAAACAGGCCTTCACGCACCCCATTCCCATCGTCATTCTCTCCACCCCTTCGTCCACCACAGAACCATTTTTGGATGATGATTCAGAAGCTAATTAATCAGTTAATCAATCAATTTGAGTGTTCAAAGATCTTAAAGACAAGAATTAATAATTTAATGCGGGATTGAGGTCTCAATTCAACATTAGATTATTAATCTCTTGAATCTTGAATGGTTATTCAAGATCATTTACTAATGAACATAATTAGGAACTCTTAGGCCAGAATTAATTACAATTGGATTAGGATAAGGATAATAGATACCAAGAGACGATTCCAAAGCTAGTCACAAGCCATTATCAACCATAATTCATCCAATTAGGTAGCAATTAGGAATTTTAATTCAATTTAGTTTTAGGTTAGTTTAATTCAATCAAAAACCCCTAAATTAGATAGTTTTTAGGATTTTTAACATTTAGAAAACTCAATTAAGCATTGAACTCCATTTCCAAGGGAAATGACCTAGGTTGTGCCACTAGCTATATTTTTAATTCAACCTAGTTTTATTTTGAGGGTTGTACGACAAGCCCGTCAATTAGGCATAATTAGGAATAATTATTGGGGAATAATTGGGCAAACCATGTGAATGGAAATCTAAAGATAAGTAAATTAATAATGTAGATTTGAGATGTAATTTGGTTAGAAACTTTATCTAGGCCTAAAATTAAATTAAGTAGGCTATGGTTAGGGAACAATGGAGGCCCAATGATTTTAATCGCGGATCTAACCTTTTAATGTGAGTCTTAGCTTAAGAGAGACCACCTAGCAATGGCCCAATTCAATTTATTGAATTAGAAATCTAAGATCTAACTTATGTAAGCTCTTATAAATGGCCTAATATCCCTTGTGCAGGTCCAAATCAATTGAGCTCTTTAAACTTGGTCTAACCCAATTAAGATTCTGCAGCCCAACTTGTAAAACTCAGCCCAAACTAACTTAAAATCTAAATCCAATTGAAATTGGACCTTTGAGCCAGCCCATAACCTATTTTAGACCCAACTTAAACCCAACTAAAATCCTAAACACATGTAGCCCCTCTTACCATTCTGCTGAAACACAAAACACAAACACAAGAGGCATTTTCGCACCTTGAGAGGGAGGCTAGGGTTCTAAGTAAGAAATCCACAATTTCTCACTTCTAAGCTCAAAATCAGCCAAGGTACTTATTATATAACTTAATCCCCTTCTTTTACTCTTCATTTTGGCCTGATTAGTTTTTCATTTGGAGTATTTTCACCATACCCAAAATCTAAAATGTGGTTGTTTGGGATTTTCTTGGTGAAATTTCGTAGGTTGGGGCGAAGGGTATTATTAGGTAAGTATAAACTCTTCATTTTGACGTATTTTCCACTAATTTGAGACCCTCATAGTAGACTTATATTATGGGCCTTAATTTTGTGCGAATTTTCTTAGGGTTTGAAGTGATATTTTGATATTTCTAGTCTAGGGAAGGCAAAACTCGAAATTTAAGGCTCTTAGTGATTGGGTAAGTGTCCCTTAAGTAACTATTAGTAATTTAATTCTTTAAGCATTGGGTTATTACCATAAATGATAAATGGGATAGTAATGGATTGATATAAAGTGATAATTTTTTGATATTATGATTATAGGAGGATTTTGATATTGCTGTTAGCTTCCCAACTTGTCTATAAGTAAGGTAACTGGGGTTTATGCTAATTCCATGCATATATTTGTTTTAATTTTTTATTTGCTGTATAATTATGATTTTGATGCTAAATGATTTGGTTGGCTATTTATTATATGTGATTGGACCTTGTGAGTCCATGGTGGAGCTGTGGTGTGGTTGCCACTCATAGGCATCGGGTTGTAATCAGACCCCAGATGCACTGAGCCCTGATTGTACTCATTAAGGAGTAGGTGCCATGGACGAGCCTCTCCTAGTGTTATTGGCCTTTAACATGTGGAATTATGATTGCTAATATGGGATAGTAATCACCAATAGCCAAATTATCTCATTTACTGATATGGTTGGTACATTTTCTGATGCTTATATGAAATCATGCATATATGTGAATTAAACTGGAATATATGAATGGAATTTGCTTTGGTTACTGAGATTTGTATCTCACCCCATTTTATGGGATCATACTTTCAAGTGAAGGCCCTTTGGGTAAGGATAAGGGAAAGCAAGTGGATGAAAATCCATGAGCTATAGCCATGTGTGGAGGAGGCTACACTTAGGCTGATCTGAGCAGAGTAGATGAAAATTTATTATTCTTTTATATAGCATCAACATGTAATTATATTGTCAAGTGTAGGTGTTTATATTTTGATTACTTATAATGTATCTATTGAGGAGTTAGGCTTCATTTTTGTTTGGTATTGGATGTATGAACTTATAACATCTAATGTATAAACTTTGTTGAATTTATGATATGGTCTACTATTGGAAATGTAATCATGGGATACATTAGTATGTTAATATGAACCATTGATGTATGGAATCTCTAACAGAATGTGTATTGAATGATAATTGTTGATAATTCATGAATTCTTGCTATCATTACTTTATAAACTTATTGATATAGGGTAGTTGGAGGGGTAGAAATTTACACTTAAGTCTTGAACTAGTAATGATAGATAAGCTGGGTAAATTTGGCTAATGAAAGCTATTGGAGCATCACAAATTAAGGTAGAGTGGACCTAGGGTATCATTGGAGGGAGAGTGGAGAGTATGAGATAACATTTTAGAAGTTGTAGGATTAGAAGGCATTTTGCCGCAGCCAAAATAGACTTAGCCATGGCCAATAGAGGCGAAGTTGCCCAGGGAGAGTACTAGAGAGCAATCAGCCGCTGTGAGAAGTGGAATTAGCTGCAGTGAAATGTGAAAGGCCAAACTGGAAGTCATCCAGAGGGTAATTCATTGCGGCTAAATGGGAATTGGCCGTGACGAACTTTTATAAAAATATGTTAGGCGTTTCAGAGAGAAATTAGCCGCAACGAAACGGGGAATTGGCCGCGGCCAATAGTGAGGGGCGAGTGAGGTAGGCTCTAAGAGGTCCTCTCATCGCGGCGCCATATATGCTGGCCACAACGAAGCTCCAACTGTGAGGGTATAAGAGTGAATTTGAGAGCAATTGGCTACAGTGCAAAGACATTTAACCGCTGCTAATTGTCCTAAACTTTTATTCTAACCTAGAAACCTTGGTTTTTCCTATGGTAACCTTAAAGGATGACTTAGAAACTCTAGTAGAAGATTCTTGTGAGTTGGAATTAATGGGAAATAGAATCAAAGGCTTATAAATGAGGGTTTGTTTCTCTTGTGTACATGAATGCTTGTAATTATTTGGTTGATGACTCTAATAACATTAAGGTTCAAATTTTCTTGCATTTTTTGAATATAATTAGTTGTAATGACTTTAACCCTAATTTATGATTATTAATCTTGAATTTAACCTTAATTATAATGATTAGAAGTTAGGGTCATCACACTAAATATCCCCTAATTACTCACCGAATTTTATCCCCATACTCAGTCATTAAGGCTATCAAGGGCAAGGATACATTTTATGGCTCATTTGGACAAATTTTTTATTCAAGATTAGTCCAATTGAGCTCTAATATGCTATCTCTTGCCTTGACCAACTTTCGATTTAAATAGTTCAACAAATGAAAATTTCCTAACATCCAAAAATCACCTTTTCACTTGTGCTCATGCATACATTTCTTATGGACAATTATATAGCAAAACATGTTCCAATTACATATATATGTATCAAATAGTCTTATATTTGGGGTCTAATGCTTTTGTATGAGTTGCTATTACATTTCATCATAATACATATCAAAAGAATATTTACATCATATAAAACATAGCCATAATTTATTCAAGCTCTTGATTCTTCTCTTTCTCTTTCTCCTTGCTAGGTTTGCTTGACATAGTTTGTGGGAGAAAAAGGGTGAGATTTTGGAGAGAATCTCAGTAACAATATTCAATCAATCCAATGCACATAATAGATGAATTAAGAATAAAATGCGAGCATGCAAGGTCATATGCATATAAAACAACTTAAACATGGAATTTGCATAAAACTTCTATGCTCATCTAACCATAGCATGAAAACATGCTAGCTAGGCTCATCTTTAGGCTAGAGAAGAACTAATATGCTCAATTCTCTACCACTCTTGCTAAAAACCAAAGCTTAACTCATATATACATTAAACTCATACTAAAAAGCCAATTCAAATATAAACTCAAGCAATCATAAAAACAACCAATATATATAATGCATCTTAACTTAAATGCATTTGAATGCATGTAAGAAAGGAAGAGTAAGCTACCTTTTGAAGCTAGGAATCTTGACCCCACATTAGTTCATTTGTTCTTTTCCTTTTTCTCTTGTTTCCTCAGCTTGATATATACATAAGGGGGCAATCAATCTATCTTGGCCTAAATACATACATCAAGATACAAAAGCAACTATTAGAACTTATTCCATCTCATTCCATCACTACATATACCTATTAGAACTTAAAGTATAAACTAAGGTTACTTTAAATTCCTTAAGGGGTAACTCTCAAAATTCAACTTTTAAGCTTCAAAATCTCATTATATATAAGCTATATGACTCTAATGGGACTCATTAGGGCCATCACAAGCATACTTAGACATGCATAGAGTCATATTACCCCATTTAAGCATTTGATAAATGCCAATTTTTATATATTTTATTCCTTCTAATATGGACGTTTTGATAATAAATTATGGCTTAATGGATTTTATGAGATGATATTTGATTTTATTGGCTATTATTGCACTCTAAGAATTAATTTGCAAAATTCTTGTTTTTTAATGCATAACTTCTTTTTAAATAATTTTATGAATTTCTCTACTTAATATTTTTCATTATTTGTGCATATTGAAGGACAAATGGAATTTAAATGAGGAGTTTGATTTGGAGAAGAATTGGAAGCTACAGGATTGAATTAAAGGCCAAGATTTAAAGTTGGAAGCTACATATATACATCTTAAAGGAGGGAATAATTGTCTAAATTTTTAATGGAAATTTTAGAAAATAAAAATTGAAAATTAGAGAAGTGAAGGTACAGATCATTCACACACCAATTCAACTTACAAGATGATGATAGAGAGAGAGGTGGGAGTCTTAGGTTTAGGATACACACACACACACACAAATGTAGGCACGACAATCAACTCACACAATAACACTTATTCACTTACACGTACAAGGATATCCAGCCACTCTTTCATCCATTGCACACAAGACACACTTTCAGGCACACTCACATTGATTCATGCACATTTACATGACATCCACTCACATATGGATTTCACATACTTCATGGTTGGATGAATTACATTCACCCATGGCACTTTATTCACAAACACTTGGACATATAATCAAGTAACGCACTAAGTCATGTACACATCGAGTAACTCATGAAGGTTTTATTCTCATATGGAGGGCATGATTGACATGAATATAATATTACATTCTCAAATGAGAGAAAGAGAGAAAATTCAAGGATGTGGACTCTCGGGTTTTCTCCCAGAAGAGCATACGAGTCATAAAATTAGGATGAGAGCCATAAGTTTGTGGGGGGGGGGGGGGGGGAAGGGGAAGACACACGTAGACGTGATTGAGGAGGAAGAAGCAAAACATGATTTTTGTAACACCATAACTTCTAACTCCATCACATACCATTTATAAGCTTCACATCATCATTTCAATGAGGGCACATGAAAAAGGGTATGAAAATAATGAATTTATTTGCATAGCGTCATACCTAAAAATTTGCAATCGGTGTCACGTGGACTGTGTGAGTTCATGCTATGCATTCTCATATTTAAATACATCATTACAACTCATTTGCATTACAAAATCATGCCCATAACTCATGAAAACCGAATTGGAGCTCAAAATCAAGCATATTTTCGGCCAGATTTGCTCCATTTTCTGGTGCAAATTTGGAAAATCATAACTAAATCTAAAAAATTAAAAATCATATAATATTGGTCATTCTAGAAAGCTTAGGATGTCTAATTCACGCTAAAAATATGACTAGGTCACAACATTCATCACACAGAACGTTTGACATCCAAAAAGATACAGAGTCGCTGTCTGCCTGGGCTGTTATTTAGTTTACTGATACAAACTTCTGAAATTCATAACTAATTCTACAAAAATAGAAATCATACAAATTCAGTCATTGTGGAAAGATAAAATTGTTAAATTGACACTAAAAATAATTATAGAATGAAACAGATATGTTTAGATGTCTGGAACTGATGCAATAGTAACTAAGCTCCTAGGGTGCTATTGATACTGATAGTTAACTTCAAACATGAATAAATCTCTGATCAGACCTCCAAATGAGGTGATCTCAGTGGCCATAGAAATCTTATGAACTTTAGTTTATGCATATAAAATTTCATAAGAATTGGACATCATTTGGCCATCGGGTGACACAGAATTCAAAACTGCCAGTATGAACAGTGCACATACCAGAAACCATAAAAAATCCCAACTTTGAAAATTTATCAAATATTCTCTAGACCTCCAAAAATTATGTTCTTTAGCTTCCCTAAAAGCTCTCAATAAGACCTAATTTCATGCAAAATTTCAGAGTAAGACTAACTCATTTGGCCAAAACGTGACATAGAGTTCCATTATGGTCAATTTTGGCTCCATATTGGGTACCAAAATTGCCAAATGGATTTCCCTTGGTCTTGGTACCTTTTGGGCAAGTTTAAAAGCTTATTTGAGACTTGTGTGAGCTGTCCAAATGGTCACAAACCTCATACATCTCATTTTAGCCATTCAACCCACACTTATGCATATTTCCAACAAACTTCCATATTGCACACTTTGGCATTACATACTCAAAATAGGTTCTAGAGGTCACACATCATATCTATACATTTAAACATCATATAATATCATATTTACACATGTCTCAAGGGTCATAGCCCATTTACTACATCATATATATCATATGGTACAATCATGGTCTTAAAGTGACAAAAGCTAAACACATGATTGTCAATCTCCTTCCTTTAGTGTTGTTAGCTCCCATTAGCATATCCACTTGGTTCACCTAGCATGTTAGATCACTGGAGAGGAGGGGATGAGATTCAAAGAATCCCAATAGCTCATCTCCCATTCAATCATACATAATATGTGCAAGTAAGCTTTACCAATGCATGCATGGAGATAATAAAAGTCATGGATATTTTAGAAGTAAAGTTGGCATGTGAACAACTCATACAAATCATTCAAGAGCTCACTAAGTGTTTGGTTTGGCCTCACACTTCTCCTTATGGGTTTTAGACTTGCCTCACCCATTTCTTGAGTACTTTGGACTCAACCATACTCTTGGGAGCCGACTTTGCTTTTGGGAGACTCTTTGCTTTGTCTCAACTAAGCTCAAGGGTTCTTGGCTCATCCTCACCAAAGGGAAGAGTTCTTGGCCTCTCCACACTCAAGCAAACTCATACAAATATTATGCACTCATTAGAAAACATAACATGGCATCAAGGATCATAGCATATAAAGGCATGCTAGCATACTTTTCAAAGCTTGAAAATATACATACACACATTCTAAAACAAGCTAAACACACATCCATGCATGAGAGAAGGTGGAGAGAGCTACCTTGAACACAATCACACACTTTTCCCTTTGGACTCAAGCCTCCTCTTTTGGCCACACACCCACAAATGTTTCTCTTGGCCTAGACACAAATTATGGGAGCCAATTAAGTTCATGAAACAATCTCTAAGATCATACAATTTGCTTAGATGCTAGATTGCTCTATAACCCCCATTATGGTCCATATTGGCACCTAATGAAGCAAAAACCCTCAAATGATTTCTAGGCCTCATTCTTTCTTTTCAAATATGATTCTTGACTCCTTTTAAGCCTTTTGGAGTCATCACATCATCAAAACAAAAGGCCTAGCACCATGTTGCTTCTTTAGGTCATATTAGGAAACCTAAGACACCAAATCACTTTCCATGAGTTCTAAAGTTTTTCCAAGGCCTCCCCTCATTTTCATTCATCAAATATGACTTAAGAATGGCCGTAGAAAAATTTAAAACTCTCCCTAGCTAGGAGAACCCATCTAGGCCGAGGCTATGAAGCATATTGGGTTCCATGGAGCTTTCTTTGTTTTCTCAAGGGAAGAAGCATATGGGGAGCCTCTTAGGGATCTTGGGAGCTCATTTAAACTCTTACTTAGGCCTAGGAATCATCATACAAAGTCAGATTTTACAAGGTGCAATTGAAACCCTAGAACTTGCATCTTGAAATTTAATGATTTTTTGTTAATTCCCTTTGCATATTCTTAATCTCCACACCCTTTTTCCTTAGATTCATGCTTGGTTCTGCCTAAACATCATCTCCTCCAATCTCAAGTGGGGCGAAATGGTGGAGAAGCGGACAAAAAATGACAACCATAGGAAGAGAAATTATCTTATTTTCTTTCTTTTTCTCACTTGAATCTTGTGTTCTTTGAGCTCCTCTATTCAAATCCGAACTTTCCCCTCAATTTCTCCCTTAAAATGATTTATAAACTTCATTATAATCATAGGAAACAAAGGAGAATGGAGGAGAAGAGGTTTGGAAGAGAAAGAGCATGAAAAACTAATAATTTCCATACCTTAAGCCTTTGATTTCTCCTCCTTTTCTTCCCCTTCTTGTGAGCCTCATCCCCTAGGGTTTTCTTCTGGTTTTAGGCAGAAGATGGTGGTGCATAATGAAGGGAGGAGAAGGGTGCATCATATATATAGGTGGGAATAAGTTACACTTTTCAAAAATTTCCATTTCGCCCTTCATACTTTGCATTTCCGTTTCTCCTTCGTTTTAGCTCCATTTTGAGAACCGTCTTTTCCATTATAAAATTTAGGTTCCCAAACAAGTAAAATGTCTTTGGAATCACTCAAATTGGAGCTAAAACCTTTCCGAACGAATTGTCAAAGTTTTGACACACTGACGTTGAAAAAGGTCCACCGGAGGGGCTTTAACTGTCCTGGGGCTTTCCATGTTTTTTAGGGCCTCTAAAAACCCCAAGGAACTCAAAACTTTCATTTAAAAAGCCCTCCTGTGTGTTTTTCAAAAAGTACCTATATTTACGAAAATGCCACTGGCCTTTTGACAAATTTTTTGAATCAATCTGGCCTTGATTTCTAAGCAACTCAAGGCTCAAATCCTCATTTTCTAATATTTAAAATTTTATCATAATTTTAGTTGGCCCCAATTCCTTCTATTTCAGTGACTATCTTTTGTATCTGGCCTATTTTTGCCGTTTATGGAGAAACTGAACATTGCGTTTCTCACGTTTACGGAAAGGCCGGATGTTACAATTTCCATTCTCCTTCTATCAAGCTCCCCATGGCTGAAAGTTTTGTGCTACATTTCATCCATTGATTTTCTCCAATGGAAGCTTGAATCCACCATGTAGCTAGCTTGGGATGAAAACCTTGAAGGGTAGATTAAAAATCCAAGACAAATGCTCCAAGATTTGGCTAATTTTCTTCTCCTTTTAATGTTGCAATTTTTTAGTTTATAAGTCTAGGTTTAGCTTGTAATTACTTGAGAATTGTAGCTAAAATTTTGGATTGAATTCTTGAAAATTTGAACTATTGAATTGACCTTTTGGGGATTGAATTAGAGGATTGATTGTTTTATAATTGCACATTTCATTCTTTCTTCCTTTAAATTTTTAGCTTGATTATTACAATGGTTATTGTGAATCTCATAGGAGTTTTGTGTTTAACTCTTGATTTGAGGCAAATGGATATTTGATTGGTTAATTAGGTATCTAGGGTGAAAATAAAAAATTTTAATGATCTATTAATCTCTGTTTTTAGTGTATTCAAGGAACTTAGTTCAAGAACTAGTAAGCTAATATTGTCTTGAGGTTTCAAGAGTCATTAAATTGCTAAATTCTTGCATTCTTAAGTGGTTGCTTGAGAAAATTTGTCACAAATACATTAAAGAGGATTAGGTTTAGATCTTAGTGAAATAAAATTTGGATGATGATAATCAAACTTCAAGGAATTTACTCAAAGCTAGCTACACTTAAATTGCTTAATTATTAGCATTTTCTTTGATCTAGCTAGTAGTTTTGTTTTACTTCTCTAATTACTTTTAATTTCAATCATTAAACCCATAATAAAGCTTTGTAATTGTTAGTTTTAGATTGCATTTGACATTTAGAAAGCTTTCTTGAGTAATTGGAATCCATTTCTGTGGGAGAAGATCTTGGTTTCATCACTATTCATAAATTTATTTTATAGCTAAGTTTTTTTGTAACTATTCAATAGTAATTATCAACATTCTTAAAACCTAACTCTCCAATTATAAAAATGAGGTTCCTAAAGTCATTTTAATGGTTCCTCTAGCCTCTATATTATTCATTTAGGCCTCCTAAATTACTAAACCAATTTACAAGCTTCTCTAGGTGTCATTTCCCTTAGTTGGCCTAGACACTTCCATAATGTCAAAACTTATGATTTTTGTTGATTTAAGAGGGAATTGAGATCTTTAGGATATTTATAATTAATTTCTAGTTCAATTATGGCATCAGAGGGTTCAAATAATCTTCCTAGGATTTTGGAACTTCCATGGCTCATCTAAAACCTTAAATGACACTAACTTAAGTTATATGACTTCCTATGTGAACTTCTTTGCACTATCTTGCTCTTTATCCTTCTAAACCCTTGTTTTCATCAAGTTTTCCTTAAGCTCATGCCTTCTCCTCCCTTTCTCTCTGTTGGTTGAACCCATCATGCTTTAGGGTTTCAAAGAGAAAAAAGTTTTACTAGCTAAAACATATTTTTTTTGGAAGCTCCTTAGTTATAGTTTCTTATAGTATATTTGGATTCCTTAAATCACCTCTTTTAGTCAAGGTGATAGCAACAAATTTCACCTTTTTAAAATCATCATTAGAAAGAGCATAAAGAGAGTGTAATGTTTGATTTTCGTAAAAATAATGGAAACAAACACGTATTAAAAGTAAGTCTTCTGAAATGAAAGAGTTAAGGTCTAGAAAAATTAGAATAATAATCTACACATCAAATAATGAAAATAGGAGGCTAGAGGTACTTTGAAACCAGAGTCAAAATGACCTAACAGAATTTTACGAAATAGTTGCAAAACAGAATAACATTTTTATAATTCAGGCAATTTTTTAGAATACTCATAGGAGGACTTTTTAAATGAAAAATTTGAGCTTTCTAGGGTTCTTAGAGGCCTTTAAAATCATGAGAAGCCCTAGGACAGTTAAAATTACTTTGGTGTACGTTTTTTAATAATAGTTGACCTAAACTTTAATCCTTTTATTTGGGAAGGTTTAAGCTCCAAATTGAGTGATTCCAAAGACATTTTATAAGATTGAGAACCTAAATTTTATGATGAAAAATACGGTTCTAAAAAAGGAGCTAAAATGAGCCTAAAACAAAAATGCCAAAAAATGGGACGTAATGAGAATTTTGTTAGAACAATTTTTATTTCCCAAGCTTTATAACTCACGTCCCACTCTTCTCCCCATTCAACCGACCTTCCACCTGCTCAAAATAGAGAGTGAGACTAAGGGAAGGAGGCACACAAGAGATGAGAAAAAAGGAGAAGAAAAAGCCAAGAAAAAGGTATGAATTACATGGAATTTCTTAGTCTTCTCTTTAGTAAACTTATTCTCCTCCTTCTCTTCCTTCTTCCTATAGTTATATTAAGGTATTTGGTTTTGTTTTGAGCTCAAACTAGAGGGGAGAAGTTCAAATTTCAAGAGGAGAGCCAAAGCAAAGGAAGAGACTCTTGAAAAGGACTTAAATCAAGGTAAAAATCATTACCTTTCATGCTTTTTTCTTCTTATTCTCCTTTGTGTATGGTTCGGCCACTCCTAGGTTAGCTAAGGGGAGATGAGTTTTGAACCAAACCAAGAGTGAATCCTAAGAATTAGGGTGTAGGAAGCAAGAATGTGCAAAGAGAATAAAAGAACAACCATGAATTTGCAAGATAGAAAAGCTAGGGGTTTGTGAACGTAACCTAAAATCTGATTTTATCCAAGAGTTCCCAAGCTAATGTGAGTATTTATATGAGTTCCTAAGACCCCTAAGAAGTCTCCCATTTGCACCTCCCATCCAAGAAGCAAAGAAAACTCTATGGGCTTCCTATAGAGTGCATGTCTTAGCCTAAGCTAGAGGGACTACCTAGGGAGTATTTTAATTTCTTCTAAACCTAGTTTTGTATCATATATGATGGTAGAGTATGAGAGGAGGCCTTAGAAAAAATTTAGAAGTCATGGATAATAAGATAGAGCTATAGGTTCCATATTGTAACTTGAGGAAGCAACATATGGGTAGGCTCCTCAAATTGATTGTATGGTGGCTCCAAGGAGTCTAAATGGAGTCAAGAACCATAGATGGAAGGATAAAATGGAACCAAGATCATGAATTCTTGGTATTGCTTCATTAGGTGCTTTATGGAACCATAATTAAACCATATGGGTGCCAAAGTTTTTCTAGAGGGTGTGTGGCATTAGATATTGTTTCAAGAGTGTAATCAGATCCCATTTGATGTGTTTAGGCTAAAGGAATCAAGCTCCACCTCCTTATGGGTGCTTGGTCGAGGGAGAGGAAGAAATTCCAAAGAGAAAAATGTGTTCTTGTATACAAGGTAGCTCTTTCTCTTTTCTCTCATACATGTTTAGGTGTTTTCTTATCTTTAAATTTGTGTGTGTATGTTTAAGTTATGAAAAATGTTTCTAGTATACATGTACATGTTATGGTACCATAATACTATGTTTATGTGCTTGAAAGATGTCTTATAAATGTGCTTTGGCTTGCATGAGCTTGGTGAAGCCAAAAGTCTTTAGTAAGGGTGAGGATGAGCCAAAAGTCTCTAAGAATGGGTGAGACAAAGCCAAAAGTCCCTAGAAGAGTGAGGCTTAGTCAAAAGTCTTTTGAAAATAGGTGAAGCAAGTCTAAAAGTCAAAATTCCTAAAGAGAATGGGTAAGGCTAAACCATTGTCTTGGCAAGCCTATATATGTTGTATGTGACTTCTTGAATGAAGGAAATGTTCTATGTATGTTTACGAATTTCAAGATAGTCATGCATGTATTTTTTAGACTTGGAATTGTATCCATTATATGTGTTTAAAAGGGAGAAAAGTTATTGGGATTCTTAGAATCTCACCTTTCCCTCCCTATTGCCTAACATGTCTAAGTGGATCAAGTGAGCCAAGAAATAAGAGCCACTGCACTTGAAAGCAAGAAGATTGAATAAGGATTTACTATTTTTTTATTTTGTAACCATAACATTGTCAGATGATGTACTTTTATGATGTAATGATGTATAAGCCCTTGAATACTTGTAAATGTATGGATGATAGTGTATGTTTTTGACATGGAAATGCAAGATGATGCATGTATGTTCCTTGTATATATCATCAAGTGGGAGAGTGAGTTTATGAGGTTTGGCTTTTTGGACCCTTGGAACATGTTTAGTAGGCTATTTTTATGCTTTCCTACATACTCAAGTGGCCCTAGAAAAGTTAGAAACTAAATTGAACCATTTTTTACCCTTAAAGAGGCATAAAAGTGCCATTTTGCAATCCTATGTCACAAACTAACCAAATTGATGAATTTTTCCATGCAATTTAGCATTCATATAGATCTCATCTATAGCTTTTTAGAAAGCTAAAGACTAGATTATTTGGCATAATGTCCAGTTTTCATTAGACGATGGAAATGAGTACGTTTTCAAAGTAAGTCCCCTGAAATGAATTAGTTAAGGTCTCAAAATTTATGTAGCATTCTAGACTCCTAAAAATGTGAATCCCAGGCTCAAAAGGAAAGAAAAATAGAGCTAGAATGAAGAAACAAATTGTAACGAAATATAATGGTATTTTCGTAATTTTGAGCAAATTTTAGAATTCTCACAGGAGGAATTTTTAAATGAAAGTTTTGAGTTCTTCGGGGTTCTCAGAGGCCTTGACAACCATAGGAAGCTCCGGGACAGTTGAAACCCCTTTAGTGTACATTTTCTCACGTCGATTGACTTGAACTTTGACCCTTTCGTTTACGAAGGTTTTAACTCTAATTTGAGTGATTTTAAAGCCATTTTATTAAATTGAGGACGTAAATTTTATGTTGGAAAAGACGGTTCAAAAAAAAGAGCTAAAATGATCTAAAAACGAAAATGACAAGATGAAGGACAAAATTGGAATTTTTGAAAACTATTTCTTAAACTACCTATATATAAGAACACGCCCTACCTCCTCCTTTATTTAGCTCATTTTGTTTCTATCCTACACTAGAGAAGAGAGTAAGGGATTGAGGCACACAAGAAGGAGAAGAAAGGAAGGGGAAAAAGTAAGGAAAAGGTATGATTTTTCATGCTTTCTCTTTAGCAAACTCCTTCTCCTGCATCTTCCTTTCTTTCCTATGGTTTTGTTGAAGTTCTTGGATCTGTTTTAAGGGCAAAACATAGGGGAAATTTTGGATTCAAGGTGAGGAAGCCAAGAAAGCTAAAAAACAAGCAAGAAGAATCAAGGAAATCAAGGTATTTTGTCATCTCCATGCTTAATCTTCCTCTTTCCTCCTCTTGTGGGTGGTTCAACCTAGATCAGGCCAGCTCTAAGGGGTTGAGTTTCTAATTAAACTAAGGATGAATCTTAGGAATTTGAGGGAGGAAAACAAGAATATGCAAAGGAAACAACAAAATAACCATTATATTTCAAAATAGAAAAGCTAGGATTTTAGGTGTCCCTTGTAAATTTTGATTTCATACAATAATTCCTAGGTCTAAATGAGTGTTTAGATGAGCTCCTCAAATCCCTAGTGTAAAGTCCCACATTGGCTGGAAGAGGCCTGTGGCTAGCCTATATAAGTGGGGGAGAATCCCTCCTTACTAAAGGCGCACTTAAGTGCGCTTTTCCTACAAGAAATGACAAACCCCAATGAACTAGGAAGGCAGGGTCAAAGACCCACAAACCGGGAAGCAAGGGACAATACTCATGAGGCTTTGTATCTGTGTTGGTATTAGAGCAATCCTGGCCTATGTGTAGCCTAAGGACGGGTCGGCCCCAAAAAGGGGGGTAGATTGTAAAGTTTCACATTGACTGAAAGGGGCCTGTGGCTAGCCTATATAAGTGGGAGCGAAGCTCTCCCCCCATGAGCGCACTTTTCTTACGGGAAAGGACAAAGCCCAATGAACCAGGAAGGCAGGGTCGAAGACCCATGAACCGGGAAGGAAAGGAGAATACTCGTGAGGCTCTGTATGTGTGTGGCTCATCCTCACCATGGTTATATCATATGCCACTCCTTTGGTTACAACATAAACAAAATTAAAAGCTTTGATCAAGGCTTCATTTCCTCACTTGGAGGGTTCCATTTTCTTGTTCATTGGCTCCACCTAGAATTTTAAGTTATTAGAGAGGAGGGAATGAGATTCAAAGAATCCCAATACCTCATCTCCCAATAGTTAAGGCTCTATATTTTGGCCAAGCAAGGATAGCATAGCTAGGGAGAGTTTTAAATTTTTCCAAGCCTATTTTTGAGTCATATATGATAAGTGAAAGTGAGGGGAAGCCTTAGGAAAAATTTAGGAAGCTTAGAGAATGAGTTAGTACTTTAGGTTCCATATTATGAGCTAAAAAAGTAACATGTAGCTAGGCTCTTGGTTTTAATTATGTGATGACTCCAAGAGACTTAAAAGGAGTCAAGAATCATATTTCAAGGGAAAGAATGGAGCCTAGAATTTATTTGATGAGTGTTGCTTCATTAGGTGCAATTATGGAACCATAATGAGGTTTATAGATGAAGCTAGAGTTCAAGCAAGTTATGTGGCCTTAGAATTGAGTTCATGAACTTAATTAGCTTCCATGAATTGTGTCTAGGCCAAGAGAAAGCATCCCCACACGTTTGTGTGTGTGAGGCCAAAAAAGGGAGCCACCAAGGTATTATCCCTTCCTTCCTGGTTCATGGGTCTTTGACCCTACCTTCCCGGTTCGTTGGGTTTGTCCTTTCTCGTAGGAAAAGCATGCCTTGGTGGGGAGGGATTCTCCCCCACTTATATGGGCTAGCCATAAGCCCCTTCCAGCCGATGTGGGACTTCACAATCCACCTCCCTTTTGGGCTAACCTGTTCTCAGGTCGCACATGGGCCGGGATTGCTCTGATACCAATAAATATAACACCATATTTTCTCGCTCATTTCAAAACATTCCCATGCTTAACATTCATAGATTCCATGAAAGGGCAAGAAAAAGGGGGATAAAACATTGCATTTCTTTGCATTACGTAGCATACAAAAATTTTATTCAATGTCACGTGGACCATATGAACTCATGTATCATATTCTCCCATTTAACTACATTACTACAACTCAAAAACATTCAAGAAAGTGGCTTGGAACTTATAAAAGTGGGTGAAACACATTAATTCCCACGGATTTGCCATAGTCAGAATTTCAGTTTTTCTGTCACAAATTCAGAAATTCATGACTAAATCCACAAAAATCAAAATCCAACAAACTTTACCATTCCAGAAATATCTGGATGTCTACCCCATGGTAAAAATAATTTCAGTTCATAAATCATTAAGGGAAAGACGTTTGACATTCGAAAAGTCACTGAGGTCGCTGCTGCCTGGGTTGCTATTTTAGATTACTGATACAAACTTCTAAAATTCATAACTAATTCTATAAAAATAAAAATCACACATATTCAGTCATTATGGAAATATAAAAATGTTAAATTTATGCTAAAAATAATTCTAGAGTGAAACAAATACGTTTATCTATTGGAAATCTATAGAATAGTGACTGGACTCCTAGGCCGCCACTACTACTGACAGCCAACTTAAAAAATGTATAACTCTTTGCTCAGACATCCAAATGAGGCGATCTCGGTGGCCACAGAAAGCTTATGAGCTATAGTTTAATTCTATAAAATTTCACAAGTATTGAACACCATTTACCTATCAGATGACACAAAATACAAATCTGCCAGTGTGAACAGTGCACATACCAGAATCAATAGAAAATCCCAACTTTGAAAATTCATCAAATATTCTCTAGACCTCCAAAAATTATATTCTTTAGCTTTCCAAAAATTTCTCAATAAAATCTAATTGCATGATAAATCTTAGATCAACAAGAGCTTATTTGGGCAAAAAGTGGCATAAGGTTGCAATTGGGCCATTTTCATGCCTCTTAATGGTTCAAGGATGGGCAAAATGGCTCCTATGATTCTTGTGGCCACTTGAGCACATGGGAATGACCCAAAAAGACTCTCTAAAATTGTCTCAAAGGTGTGGAGGCTCAAAACACAAAATTTCATTTCCCATCCCCAAGCTATGTAATAAGAGACATACACTTGAAATGGCCATCCAATACCCAAAAATTGCAATGCATTCCATTTATCCACAAATTTCATACATACATCATTTATTAGGATATTTACACATGTTCCATTCATTGTACATCAATTCTAGAGAAAGATTACATCATATTCCAGTCCTTTGGTTACAACATAAACAAAATTAAAAGCTTTATTATTAAGGCTTCATCTCTTCACTTGGCGGCTTCCATTTCCTTGTTCATTGGCTCCACCTAGCATGTTAAGTTGTTAGAGAGGAAGGAATGAGATTCAAAGAATCCCAATAGCTCATCTCCCATTCAATCATACATAAAGAATGCAATATAAGTTTAAGGATGCATGCATGGCATATCAATATAGAAAATGGTGCAAATTACATTCTTGGCATTTACACAAAGCACACATAACATACTTAGGCTTGCCAAATGAATGGATTAACCTCATCCACTTTTTTCAAGGTTCTTGGACTCGCCTCACCCTTTTTCTCAAAGGTCTTGAACTAAGCCTTACTCTTGGGAAACTTTCTCTTGGTCTCAACCATTTCTAAGGGTTCTTGGCCTCCCTACATTCAAGTAAACCAATGCAAACATTCTAGGCATCATTAAATACATAATGCAACACTATGGTTCCATGGAACATAGGCATCATACCAAAACATAATTTATAGCTTAAAATACACACACACATTCAAAGACAATGTAGACATTCATTTATGCATAGGAGAAAAGAGAGAGAGCTACCTTGGGAGCAACCTATAACACCATAAATTCTAACTCATTTCATAACATTCATAAGCTTCACATCATCATTTCTATGAGAGCACATGAAAAAAGGACTGAAAATAATGGGTTTATTTGCGTTACGTCATACTTAAAAAAATTCAATCAGTGTCACGTGGACCGTGTGGTCTCATGCTATGCATCCTCACATTTAGATACATCATTACAACTCATTTGTATCACAAAATCATGCCCACAACTCATGGAAACCGAAATGAATCATGAAATGGGCTTGTTTAATTTCGGCCAAATTTCCTCCATTTTCTGACCAAACTTTGAAAAATTATAACTAAATCTAGAAAATCGTAAATATGCAATCTTGGTTAGTTTGGGAAGCTATAGATGTCTACTTCATATTAAAAATATGCCCAGACCATAACATTCATCACAGAAGACGTTTGATATCCAAAATGGTCGGAGTATATATACATTACCATATGACTTGCATGTATCTACCCCCACAGGAAACCAAGCAATTACCTCATTGCTTGCTTGAATTGTATGATCTAGTTTAATCATTGCCTTACCACCCTTGATTTGATTTTTATTCCCCTTATTGATATTGATGTGATTATTGGCATGAACTAGATATCTATAAATAATTCTACACTAGATTGTAGCCACAAATGTATTACTTTACCTAAGTATGGGACTGTGCCTAGTATGAGGACTGAGTTATCTATCATAACCACCTCCCAGGCTAAGAGATCTTTAGGACATGGTTATCAGGGGTATCTAGTTTTCTTTTCAGTTTAGGCTGAGCTAGAAGAGGGTATGGATGAGATTCTCATAGTGAGGAAGTTCCTTGAGGTATTTCCTAGAGAGATTAGTGGACTACCCCCCAGAGAAAAAGGTAGAGTTTCCTATAGACATTGTACTTGGGGCAAGTCTAGTGTCTAAGGCCCCGTATAGGATGGCTGCCATCGAGCTAGCTAAGTTTAAGAAATAGATAGAAAAGCTTTTAGAAAAGGGTTTTATCAGACCCAGTGTCTCACCATAGGGAGCTTTAGTCTTATTCGTAAAGAAGAAAGACGGGAGCCTTAGGCTATGTATGAATTACCGAGAACTCAATAAAATAACCATTAAGAATAAGTACCCTCTCCCTCACATAGATGACCTCCTAGATCAGTTAGTGGGAGTGTTAGTGTTTTCTAAGATAAACCTTAAGTCGGGATACCATCATCTTAGAATAAAGGTGGAGGATATTCCCAAAACAGCTTTTAGAACTAGATACGAGCATTATGAGTTTTTAGTTATACCCTTGAGTTGACGAATACACCTGCAGTATTCATGGATTATATGAACAGAGTCTTCAGGCCATATTTAGATAGATTTATAGTTGTCTTCATAGATGACATCCTCATCGACTTAAAAAGTAGAAAGGAACGTGAACAGCACCTGAGCTTAGCCTTGGAAACCCTAAAAGAGAGATAGTTATACGGTAAACTTAGTAAATATGAGTTCTGGCTCACGGAAGTTCAGTTTCTAGGTCATGTGATCTCCTAAGCAGGGGAAGCAATAGATCCCCATAAAGTAGAGGCAGTATTACAGTGGGAGAGACCTAGGATAGTGACAGAGATTAAGAGCTTCATAGATTTAGCAGGTTATTATAGGAGATTCATTCAGGGCTTTTCTCAAATAGTGATGTCACTGAGTCGACTTACTAGAAAGAATGTACTATTTGTGTGGAATGAGAAATGTGAAAGTAGTTTTCAAGAGTTGAAGCACAAGTTAACCACAGCCCAGTTTTAGTACTCCCTGACCCTAGAGAGACTTTTGTAATCTATACTGATGCCTCTAAGAAAGGGTTAGGATGTGTGCTTATGCAGAAAGGCCAAGTGGTAGCTTATGCTTTTAGATAGTTGAAACCTCACAAGGAAAACTACCCCACAAATGACCTAGAGTTAGCTGCAATGGTATTTGCTTTGAAGATATAGAGATACTACTTATATGGGATAGCCATAGAAATTTACAGTGACCACAAGAGTCTTAAATACTTATTTGAATAGAAAGAATTGAATATGAGACAGCGGAGATGGTTAGAATTTTTGACAGACTATGATTTCACATTGAAATACCATTCTGGTGAAGATAATGTGGTAGCTGATACCCTAAGTAGAAAATCCATACACATGGCTTGTATGATGATCCAATAGCAGGAATTGATTAAGAGATTTAGAGATATGAGTCTCTCCTATGAGGTGTATTTGGGGAAGTTATTAATGAGTGAAACCCGAATAAAAAATGACCTAAGGGATCAGATAAGAGAGGCTCAGCAGACAGATGACTATGTAAGTAAGATTAGAGCCCAGATAGCCCAAGGTAGCATTGAGGAGTTCAATATGTTCGAGGATAACATTGTAAG
Source organism: Erythrophleum fordii (assembly GCA_032878935.1). NCBI lineage: Eukaryota > Viridiplantae > Streptophyta > Magnoliopsida > Fabales > Fabaceae > Erythrophleum > Erythrophleum fordii. The sequence goes on along the minus strand of JAVQMF010000057.1, from coordinate 11,924,318 downwards.
ATATAGGGATAGGTTGTATGTCCCTAGAAACACAAAAACCAGAGAGAAAATATTAGATAAGGCAGATAAAAGCAAATACACAATTCATCCGGGCAGTAATAAAATGTACCAAGATTTAAAGAAAATGTTCTAGTGGCCTGGAATGAAAATAAACATAGCAGAATATGTCTCTCGATGTTTAGTATGCTAAAGAGTAAAAATAGAACACCAAAAACCAGCTAGGTTACTTCAACTCCTAGATATCCTAGAGTGGAAATGGGATAGTATAGTAATGGATTTTGTCATGGATTTACCCAGGACATCATCGAGGTATGATGCAATATGGGTAATAGTGGATAGGTTAACAAAGTCAGTGCACTTCTTACCTATGAAGGCCACTTATATCCTAGATAAGTTAGCCCAGCTATACATCAAGGAGATAGTCATATTACATGGTATACCTAGGGGTATAGTATTAAATAAAGATCCTAGATTCACATCAAATTTCTGGAGATCATTACAGGATGCTCTAGGTACCAGGCTTAGATTTAGCACAGCCTATCACCCCCAGACAGATGGACAGACAGAGAAAACCATCCAAATCCTAGAGGACATGTTAAGGGCATGGTTTTTATAGATGAAAGGAAATTGGAATACATACTTGCCTCTAGCGGATTTTGCATATAATAATAGCTATCATGCAAGTATACAGATGGCACTGTATAAGGCATTATATGGGAGAAAGTGTAGATCTCTGATGTGTTAGGTTGAGCCAGGAGAGCGGAGCCTTATAGGCCCAGAGTAAGTGGACTAGACTTCCAGACAAATAAAAACCATTAGAAAAAACTTCTGACGGCCCAGAGTAGACAGAAAAGTTATGCAGATAAACATAGATGGCTGTTAAAGTTTGAGATTGGAGACCATATCTTCATTAGAGTGTCTCCAGCCATAAAGATAGGTCGGTCCGTTAAAAGTAAAAAGCATAATCCAAAGTACATAGGTCCTTTCCAGATTCTTGATAAAGTAAGACCTGTGGCTTGCAGACTAGCCCTTCCCCTAAACTTAAGCCAAGTACACAACGTATTCCATGTTTCCTAGATTAAAAAGTACTAGTCCACCCCCTTACATGTCATAGAATATGAGAATGTGCAGTTACAGGATGATCTATCATGCATAGTATCACCAGATCAGATCATAAATGTTAGATTCACGTAGTTTTGGAATAAGACGATACCACTGGTGAAAGTGGTTTGGAAGGGGTTATCTCCCGAAGAGGCTACCTAGGAGCTAAAGGATGATATGAGAAAGAAATATCCAAAACTCTTCTCATGAGGTATGTTATCAAGATTTTAAGGATGAAATTTTTTAAAGGGGAGAGAATTGTAATGTCTGGATTTCGTTAAACGACAAAAACGGGCGCATTTTTTAAGCAAGTCCTCTAAAATAAATTAGTTAAGGTCCCAAAAAATTTGAGTAACATTCCAAACTCCTAAAAATGAGAATCCTAGCCTCAGATGGAAGGAAAAATGAAGCTAGAATAAAGAAACAAATTTTGACAAAAATCTTACAAAATGTAGTGGTGTTTTCGTAATTTTGAGCAAATTTTGGAATTCACATAAGAAGGATTTTTAAATGAAAATTTTAAGTTCTTCAGGGTTCTTGGAGGCCCTAAAAACCATGGGAAGCCCCAGGACAATTAAATCCCCTCTAGAAGACATTTTCTAATGTCAATGTACCTAAACTTTGATGGATTGTTCGGAAAGGTTTTAGCTCCAATTTGAGTGATTCCAAAGGCATTTTACTAAATTAGGAACCTAAATTTTATAATGGAAAAGACAGTTTTAAAAAAGGAGAAACAAAAATACCAAGAATGAAAGGCAAAATGGGAATTTTTAAAAAAGCCAATTTCCTCCACCTATAAATAGGTGGCGCCACCCTTCCTCACTCATTTAGACACAATTGTTCCTGCCCAAATTCAGAGAAGAAAGCTAGGGTTTAGGCGCACCAAGGGAAGAAGAAGGAGAAGAGAAATCAAGGTAAAAAGGTATGGTTTCTTGGTAGTTTTTCATGCCTTCTTCCATCCAAACCTCTTCCCCTCCATTCTCCTTTGTTTTGTTTGATTAAAATGAAGTTTACAAATCTATTTTAAGGGATAAACTTAGGAAAAAATTCGGATTTGAAGAGAAGAGCTTGGAGAAAGTAAGATTCAAGTAAGAAAAAGCAAGAAAACAAGGTAATTTCTCTTCCCATGGTTGCTACCTTTGGTTCCCCTCCTTCCTCCATTTTGCCCCATCTAAGAAACTCTAGGAGGGTTTGATTTTTAGATAGAACCAAGGGTGATTATAAGGAAAAAGGGTGTAGAGATTAAGAATATGTAAAGGGAATTAACAAAAAGCCATTAGATTTCAAGATGCAATTTCTAGGGTTTTAATCGCACCTTGTAAAATTTGATTTTGTACAATAATTGATAGGCTTAAATAAGAGTTTAAATGACTTCCTAAGATCCCTAGAAGTCTTCCCATGTGCTTCCTCCTTCAAGAAAACCAAGAAAAGTCCAAAGAGGCCAAAATCATGCATAGTCTCAACCTAGCTAGGTTTGGGTGCCTAGGGAGAGTTTTAAATTTTTTCAAGCCCAATTTTGAGTCATATATGATGAATAAATATGAGAGGAAGCCTTGAGAAAAATTTAGGAAGCTTAAAGAATGAGTTGACGCTTTATGTTCTATATTATAACCTAAAGAAACAACATATAGTTAGGCTCTTGGATTTGATTGTGTGATGACTCCAAGAGGCTTAAAAGGTGTCAAGAATCATATTTGAAAGGAAAGAATGGAGCCTGGAATTTATTTAAGGAGTGTTGCTTCATTAGGAGTAATTATGGAACTATAATGAGGTTTATAGAGTAAGTTAATGTCTAAGCAAATTGTGTGACCTTAGAATTAATTTCATGAACCTAATTGGCTTCCATAAATTGTGTTTAGGCCAAGAGAAATCATCTCCACACATTTTTGTGTGTGTGGCCGAAAGAGAAAGCTTGGGCTCAAAAGAAAATGTGTGTAATTGTGTCTAAGGTAGCTCACTTGTTATTCTCTCATGCATGAATGCTTGCTTTACTTGTTTTTGAATGTGCGTATGTATATTTTTAAGCCATGAAAAGTGTTCTAGCATGACTTTGATTCTATGGTACCATAATGCTATAATATGCTTTCATATGATGTTTATCATATATGCTTGGATTTGCTTAAATATGGTGAGGCCAAGAACCCTTAGCCATGGTAAGGATGAGCTAAGAACCCTTAAAATTGGTTGAGAGAAAGTAAAGAGTCTCCCAAAAGTGAGGTTGACTCCCAAGAGCATGGTTGAGTCCAAGAATCTCTTAAAGAATAGGTGAGGCAAGTTCAACATCCACAAGAAATTGGGTGAGGCTAATCCACTTACTTTGCAAGCCTTTATATACTATGTATGACTTTCTCAAATGATGAAAATGACACTTGAATGTTTGCACATGCCAACATGATTGAATGGGAGATGAGTGATTGGGATTCTTTGAATCTCGTCCCTTCCTCTCCAATGATCTAACATGCTATGTGGACTAAGTGGACAAGGTAATAGACGCTAACCACCTTGAAGATGAGAGTATGACATTCAAGAATATAATTTTTGCTATTTTAAGGCCATACAAATGGAAAATGATATAATCAATGGATGTATATATATTATGATGTTATGAACACATGTAATTATGATAATATGTCATGTATAAATGAGAGAATATGTTATGTAGTCATTAGAATGTAATTTGAGTATTTGATGGCAAACTAGCTTCATTAATGGTATTGTGAAATTATGTATATCTGTGGGTGAGATGGTCAAAATGAGATGCATGGAGTTTGGGACTATTTGGGCAGCTCACGAGTCCTAATTATACTTATAGACTTGCCTAAGAGGTGTTAAATCCCAAGAAAAACCATTTGGATATTTTGGTATCCTATATGGAGCCAAAATTGACCATAATGGAATCTTATATGACTTTTTGTCCGAATAAGCTCTTCTTGCTCTGAGATTTGGCTTACAATTAGTGCTTGTTGGGAGCTTTTGGAAAGTTAAAGAACATAATTTTTGGAGGTCTACAAAATATTTGATGAATTTTCAAAGTTGGCAAATTTTCTGATTTTGGTATGATGCACTATTCACTTGGCCCAAAAATGAAATCTATCACACAGAGCTCAAATGATGTCCAATTGCCACGAACCTTTATACAGAGAAACAAGACATTTCCAGTGACTTGTTTCAACTAGAAGTATCTCATTTGGATATCTAAAGAGGGAGATATGAATTTTCAAAGAATCTATCCAATATCAAGAACTCTAGCCAACCTCAGTTACTGTTTAATTGAGTTTCGAGATCTAGACATGCTTGAACTAGTCTGAAGTTATTTTTCCCCCTATCTAACATCCACAGATTTTCAGATTGGTATCATTTGAATGGATTGGAATTTTGTGAAATTAATTGGATATTTTTGAAATTTACTGTAGAATTTTGTGACAGCACCAGTGGATAGCCTAACCTCTGGATCATTTCGAATGTCAAATGTCTTTTATGTTAGATGTTATAGTCTAGGAATATTTTTAGCATAAATTAGACATGTGTAGCTTTCCTGAATGGTCAAGAATACATGATTTCAATTTTTCTAGAATTACTTATGAGTTTCCAAAATTGTGACAGAAATGAGGACAAATATGGACAAAAATATATATGTATATTTTAAGCTTTCCTTTGAGTTCCACAATATGTAGACCACTTTTGATGATTCAATTGAGTTGTATTCATGTAATTAAATATGAGAATATATTGTATGAGCTCATATGGTTCACATGACACTAAATGAAATTTTCACACACAACGCAACACAAAGAAATGTATTATTTTAATTCTTTTTTTTTTTTTTGCTCTTTCATGGAATATATGAATGTAAAGCATGGGAATGTCATGAAATAAGCTAGAAATATATAGTGTTATAGAACTCATCTCATATAAATTCTAGGCATTCCTTCTATGAACAACACAAGAGGAAGAAGGAAAACCATTAAAATAATCAATTTCATTGCATTATGTCACGAATAAATTTTTCATTTAATGTTTTGTGGGCCATATGGACTCATCCATTTTATTCTCATATTTAAATACACAAATAAAACTCATAAAAAACTCAAGAAGTGGCCTCAAACTCGTGCAAATGGATGGCATACTCGAAAATATAGTGTGCAGCCTTGGGTACCCAGTTTAGATTCTGTGCCTGAACTTTGAAAAATCATAACTAATTCTAGAAATATTTTAATCAAGCATACTATATCATTATGGAAAGCTAGAAGGGTCTACTTTATACTAAAAATAAATCCAGGCCATAACAAAGGCTACTAGCCACCGAAAATTGAGGGATAATACCAGAGTTCAGCTACCATTACTAGTACTGTCCTCCAAATTCAAATTTTCATATCTCCGTACTCAGATGTCCAATTGGGGTGATTTTGGTGGCTGTGGAAAGCTTATCATGTATAGTTTATTCCTATAAAATTAATGGGCATTAGATATCATTTGGTTCTTGAATGAAATAGCCCAAGTTACTAACCATAGGAACAGTGTCTGCATCAATTCAGCAGACAAATGCTAACTTTGGAAATTCATAATTATTTCCACAAAACTCCAAATAATCTGTTATTTAGCTTCCCAAAAAGATTTGGATATGATCTATGTGTGTGCCAAATTTCATGGGCAAATTAGTTCATTTGGTCAGATTTTGACATTGGGATGTGAAATGGTCTATTTTGTGTCATCAAAGGGGTCCAAATGGTCCAAAAATGCTTCTAAGGCAACCATGGCCACTTGAGCACGTGGGAATGCACCAAAATGACCTTCTAAACTTGTCTCAAAGGTGAATCAACCTAAAAATTTAAAACTCACTCTCTCACCTCATGCCATACACAAGATTACACATGTTTCACATTGCCATCCAAGGTTTAAAAACTACATTATCATTCATATGGTATCAAACCTTATACATACATAAAATATATGAGTAAATACACATGTTCAGATGATTATACAACATTTTTATCATAGTATTAAATCATATGCCATGTGTATAGCTATAAAAGGAGTAATTATAGGAAATTCTAGACACTTTGATGTCAATCTCTTATCTCCCAACTTGGTGGCTTCCATTACCTTGTTGATTTGCTTCACCTAGCATATTAAGACATTGGAGAGGAGGGAATGAGATTCAAAGAATCCCAATAACTCATCTCCCTTTCAATCACACATAAATAATGTAATACAAGTCTTGAAAATGCATGCATAGGCATAATAGAATGTGTAATCATTCAAGAAACATTCTTAGCATTTGAACAAGTCACACAAAGCATACATAAGCTTGCCAAGTAAGTAGATTAGCCTCACTCATTCCTTTATGGATTTTGGACTTGCCTTACCCAATTGCTCTAAGAGGTTTTGACTCAACCTCACTCTTGGGAGACTTTTTACTTTGTCTAAACCATTTCTAAGGGTTCTTAGCTTATCCTCACCATGATCAAGGGTTCTTGGCTCCAACACACTCAAGCAAATCCAAGCACACATACTAGGCATCATTTGAGAACATATTACAACATCATGGTACCATGGAACAAAAGCATATGCTAAAACACTTTTCATGACTTAAAACACACATACACACATTCAAAGACAAGGTAAGCACACATTCATACATGAGAGAAAGTAGAAAGAGCTACCTTTGCCATACAAGCACACTTTTTCTCTTAGAATTATGCTCCCTCTCTCAACTACACACTTAGCCTTGTTTCTTTTGGCCTAGATACATCATATGGAGCCCAATTACACTCTTGAATCAAATTCCAAAGCCATACATTCACTCTAGGTAACTCAAATGGCCCTTTTATGGTTCCATAATGCACTTAATGAAGCAATCTGAAGAAAATATCATATTGGCTCCATTCTCTCCCTTCATTTATGATTCTTGACTCCATTTAAACCTCTTGGAGTCATCACACAATCAAATCAAGGAGCTTAGCTAGGTGTTGCTTCTTTAAGCCATAATATGGAACCTATGATACCATCTCACTGTCCATGGCTTTTAAAATTTTCCAAGGCTTCCTCTCACCCTCTTCCATCATATATGACTCAAAAATAAGTTTGGAACAAATTAAAACTATCCCTTAGTGCTCCAACCTCTCTAGGTCGTGGTTATAGACCAAGGAGACACCAAGTGAGTTTGCTTTATTTTCTTGATGGAAGATGCATATAAGGAGCTAATAGAGATATCAAGAGCTCATCCAAATGCTTATTTAAGCCTAGGAACAATTGCATCAAATCAGATTTTTGGTGGATCACTTGAAATCCTAACTTTGCTATCTTGAAAATTAATGGTTCTTTGTTAATTTTCTTTGCATATTCTCATTCTCCATATCTAATTTCCTAGGATTCACCTTTGGTTTTGCCCAAAATCCAAGCCCTCTTGGACTTCCCTAAGGTGGCTTAACCTACAAGAGAGAGGGGCAGGAAGAAGCTACCATAAAAGTAAGATTTTACCTTGTTTCCTTATTTTTCTCGTGATTGGCTTCCTTTCCTTAGACACAAAATTCCTCTCTCTATTCTAGCCCTAAAATAGCACCAAAACTTCATTAAAACCATGGGAAGGAAGTTTGAGAGGAGAGGAATAAGTTCGAAAGAAGCAGGAGCATAAAAATCCATGAAATTTCTTACCTTTTTCTTACTTTTCCTCCTCCTTTCTTCTCCTCCTTGGTGCACCTAAGAGAGCTGGTATTTTTTTGGTTTTTAGGCAAAACAAGTAGTGTAAATAATGAGGAGAAGAAACATGAAACTTAAAGAGTGCTCAAGAAGCTTCCACTTTCTTAAAAAATCTCATTTTGCCCTCCTTTGTGGCATTTTTGTTTTAGCTTTGTTTTAGCTCCTTTTTTAGAACCATCTTTTCCATCATAAAATTTAGGTTCCCAATTTTATAAAATGCCTTTAAAACTCAATTTGGAGCTAAAACCTTTCCGAACGAATCAGTCAAAGTTCGGGGCTCACAGCTATTAGAAAATGCTATCGGAAGGGCTTTAACTATCTCAAGGCTTTCCATGGTTTTCAGGGCCTCTGAGAACCTCAAAGAACTCAAATTTACAATTTAAAATGCCCTCCTATGAGAATTCTAAAATTTTTCTAAAATTACAAAAATGCCATTACGTTTCGTTACTTTTTCATAAAAATTTATTTGGCTATTCTGGCTCCGATTTCAAGGCACCTTTAACCTTGAATCACCATTATTTAAGGTCTAGAATATTATTTTAATTTTATTGGACCTCAAATCACTCTATCTGCTAGACTTTCTTTTGTATCCAGTGAATTTTGTACATTTATGGAGAAACCATATGTTACGTTTATCGTGCTTTCTCTCATTTTGAAAGAATTAGATATTACACCTTCTCTTGTGCATGTTTCACCCTATGTATGTCCAACCAAGAGGGGTTGGATTTCTAGCTAAACCAAGGATGAATCTTAGAAAAATAAGGGAGTAGAACAAGAATATGAAAAGGAAACAACAAAAGAACCATTAGATTTCAAGATAGAAAAGTTACGGTTTCAAGTGTTCCTTTAAAAATTTTTTTCGATTTAAGAAATTCCTAGACTTAAATGAGTGTTTGGATGAACTCTTAAGATCCCTAAAAGGCTTCTCATATGCATCTTCCATCAAGAAAACAAGATAAACCCATTTGGTGCTTCCATGGTCCATAGCCATGGCCTAGAGAGGTTGGAGCACCAAGGGGTAGTTTTAATTTGTGCCAATCTTATTTTTGAGTCATATATGATGGAAGACGATGAAAGGAAGCCTTGGAAAAATTTTAGAAACCATGGATATGAGAGGTAGTTATAGGTTCCATATTATAACTTAAGGAAGCAACACCTAGCTAAGCTCCTTGAATTAATTATGTAATGACCCCAAGAGGCTTAAAAGGAGTCAAAAATCATAAATGAATGGAAAGGATGGAGCCAAGATGATGTTTTCTTAAGGTTGCTTCATTAAGTGCATTATGGAACCATAAAAGAGCCATATGAACTACCTAGCTTATCTAATGAACATGTAGCTTTAGAAATTGGTTCAAGAGTATAATTGGCTTCCATATGGTGTGTCTAAGCCAAAAGAAACAAGTCCCACCTTCTTTTGTGTGTGTGGTCAAGGAAGAGCAACTAAATTCAAGAAGGAAAATTTGCATTTGTAATAAAGGTAGCTCTCTCTTCTTTCTCTCATGCATAAGTGGATGTTTATTTTGTTTTTGAATCTGTGTATGTATGTGTTAAGCCATGAAAAAGTGCTCTAGCATGTATTTATATGCTATGGTACCATGATGTTATTTTATCCATTCAAATGATACTTTGTGACTTTACTTTGGTTTTGCTTGAGTGTGGCGAAGCCAAGAGCCCACTAGCCATGATAAGGATGAGCCAAGAATCTTTAAGGATAGTTAAGACAAAGCCAAGAGTCTCCCAAGAGTAAGGCCTAGTTCAAAGCCTTTAAGAAAAAGGGTAAGGTAAGTCCAAAATCCTTGAAGAGAATGGATAAGGCTAAACCACTTACTTGGCAAGCATATATATATTTTGTATGACTTCTTGAATGCTAGAAATGTTTCATGAATGACCATATGTTTCATGATGTGCATGCATCATTTTTAGACATGGATTTGTATTCTTTATGTATGGTTGAAAGGGAGAAGAGCTATTAGGATTCTTAGAATCTCATCCCTTCCTCCCCACATATCTAACATGTCTAGGTGGACCAAGTGAGCTAAGGAATGGAAGCCACCAAACCTAAGGAAGAAGAGTGACAACAAAGTGTGGAAATTTGCCATTTTGTAGCCATATGAGTGGTATATAATGTAATCCCTTATTGTATATGTTGTATGACTTCATGAACACATGTAAATATGTAAATATATCATGTATGTATAAGATTTAATGTTATATGTATGATATAGCACATTTTAGGTATTGAATGGCAAGAACTAGTATAAGTGCCCTTGTGTATATCTTAGGGTGAATGAGTGAATTTGTTAAATCTAGGTTTGTGCACCTTTGAAACATGTTTAGTAGCCATTTTGGTACTTTCCCACGTGCTCAAGTGGCCATGGTTGCCTTAGAAGCCAAAATGGATCATTTGGAACCCTTATATAACATAAAAAGAGCATATTTGCAACCCAACATTAAGATCTAACCAAATGACCGAATTTGCTCATGAAATTTGGCATGCATATAGATCTCATCTAGAGCTTTTGGAGAAGCCAAAGACCAGATTATTTGGAGCTCTGTGAAATTAATTGTGATTTTTCAAAGTTGCCATTTTTCTGTTGAATTGGTATAAACACTGTTCATATAGTTAGTTTCTTCAGTTATGTCATTCAAGGGCCAACTAATGTCCAATGCTCATGAAATTTTACAGTTATAACCAAACATGATAAGATTTCTAGGCCACCAAGATCACCCCAATTGGACATTTGAGCAAGGAGATATGAATTTTTGAAGTTCATGGATAGTACCAATAGTGATAGGCAATTTTGGTTACTGTTCCATCAATTTCCAATGGTTAGACGTCCTTGTTATGGTCTAGAATTATTTTTACATAGAGTAGACACCTATAACTTTCCAGAATGGTATAGTGTGCTTGATTTTGATTTTTCTAGAATTAGTTATGATTTTTCAAAATTTATGACAAAAAATTGAAAAATCAATCTGAGGCTGCACACATTATTTTCATGTATATACCCTATTAGCTCAAGTTTTTGGCCACTTCTTGAGATGGTTATGAGTTGTATTTGTGTATTTAAATATGATAATGAGATGGATGAGTCCATATGGTCCACGGGACATGGAATGAAAAATTTATTCACGATGTAATACGATTTAATTAAATATTTTCTTACTTTGCTTGAATGAATATGTTATACCAAGGAAAGAGAGCTTAGAAATAACATGAGATGAGCTTAGTAATTATGGTGTTACATAATGCTTGTATGTGCTATTGCTTGATGCATTCATGATGAATGTATAGTGTAAGTTTCATATTGAGCTACATGAATGAGAATGATATATGTTTAGACTCCTAGCTCCCCTAAAGCTTGGCATTGAGTGCAATAGCTCTTCCCAGGCCTCCAAGTTGAGAGAAGTTGAGCCTAGCAAGTTTATGATGATGTCGTGGCTAAGAAAGGAATGAGTTTTCATATTTTATGATGCATTTGATTCATATGAGGCATGAGCATTGCATTTTTACACCACATTCATGGCATACTACACTTATAACATTCTTATATGTATTAAGTTGGCTGATATTAGCTATTGAGATTTTCCTGAATCTCACCCCTACACTCCCACTAACCATTTCAGGTTCATTAAGTCAAGCCCAAGATCATGAGAAGCCTTAGATACTAGAAAATGACGTATTAGAGTCCCATTTTGTTCCAAATTGTTGTATACACATTATATGACACTTTATATGTACCTTGATGGACTCATGATGTATATGATGATAATACTTCATGTCTTATGATGGAACCATGTATAAAAGTATGAGAATGGGGATGTAGAACAAGTTATGGCAATGTATGAGCATTTTGATAATATACGAATTTGTAGATACTAATAGGAATGTATGTATAATTGTAGGTCAAAGGGTCAAATTTTGATCCATGTATTTTGAAATTATATGGAATGGTTAGAAAAGCCATTTATGATGAAAGAATTGTGCTCAAAGTGGGAGAAAACCAATTGGACACCAAATGGTCCAAATTAGTACCTAAAATAGTCTTAAACTTTCCATAAACAACTCCTATGTCAAAAGTAGCCTAAATAATCTAGTTTAAGCCTAAAATTTGGCATACATTTAGAACCTTCCTAGAGCTTTTTTTTCAAGCTAAGAACCATAATTTTTGGAGTTTACAAAATATTTTACAAATTTTTGAAATTGGACAGAAAATTTATTTAGGTCTTAGTACTGTTCACACAGAATAGGTTTGAATTTTTAGGTTGTTTAGGGGACAAATAAAGTCCAACGCTTATGAAATTTTACAAGCATATAGTTGATAGTATAAACTTTATAGGCCACTAATTTTACTTGAAAAGGAGTTGTATAGAGGAAGTTGTAAATTTTTGAAGTTAGGAGTCTAATTATGCCTGAGTACTTAGTAGCCACTGATATGCAATGTCTTTTGTAAGGCAAATGAGCTTAGATGCTCTTGAAATTTTTATAACAATTAGGTCTCATCTTAAGCTTTTTGTGGCCACTAAGAGAACCTAATTTGAGGTTGTTTAGCTCAAGATATACAACTTCAAAGTTCAAGTCTACTACTTGCCTCCATTTCTGACCTATTACTATTCCATTGTATTTGACCAGGCAAAGGAGCACAATTTTACCTAAAATTTTTACAGTATGTATTCCACATCCTAAGCTTTCCATAGATATCTAATTTTCATGCTTTGAAGTTATATACCTCAAGTTATGAATTTTCAAAATTGGTGTAGATTTTTGGGGTTCTATAGGAAACTATGGGGCTTCACGAGCTATGCACCATAATTTAAGTATGAACAAACTTTTTTATGATAAAAATGAGTTAAGGAAAAGAAAGAATCAAGTTTGAACCCCTATGGTTCAAAATGACTCGTAAATGGCTCAATTTTGATGTCTTGTTTCATGTATTTTATGATTCTTGTATTTAAGTTTCATATGTGTATAAACATGCTAAAGAGGAACTAGTTATGACATTCTGGGATATGAGAAATGTCACACCACATATAACTAGCATTTAATTTATACCAAAACTAGCTAAAAGTGTCAATTTTCATGAATTTAGCACTTTTAGCAGCAGAAATAACCTATATTAAAAGCTAAAATAATGCATTATTGGGTTAATGTACTATAGGAGCTTACCAAATTTATTTTCCACCCTTAACACATTTGTTCAACTTAAACTAACAGAATTTAAACCTCAAAAGTCAGATCCAAAGCATACATATCAAAATCACATACACTTTGTAATTTTCCTTAACTTCCATAATTTGATATGAACTTTGGAAAATCATAATTAATTCTAAAAAATTTGAAATAATTCATATTATAGCATTTTGGAAAGCTTAATATGTCCCCTAACTACCATAAACATTTTAGATTAAAACAACTAGGTTTGCCTCACAAAATTTAATGGAACAGTACTACTAGTCACTGATGCATCCTACAATTGAACCTAAATTTTAAGAATTCATGAGTATTGAATTTTATTTGACCTCTGAATAGTGACTGGGACTTCACTTGACTGAATAAGGAAAGGAAGAGAGAACCAAAGAAGAGTTAATTTTGCATTATGTTTCATATATCATCTTAAAGCCTTTCAAGAGTAGAATTTGGTGCAAATTTCCTCAAATCCTTTCCTTCTTTCACAAGTTCAACCATGAAAATTGTCCTATTAGAAAACTAAAACTACCAAGAAAGAGAGCATAAAGAAAAGAACAACTTTAGTAAAGGAAAAACCATGAAAAGAGCAAGATTTTTGTACCTTTCTTGCCTCCTTGTTTTCTTTCTCCTCCTCCTTTCTTGTGCACGTCTTACTACTAGTTTAGAAGCTTTAAAGTTGTTTTTGGAGAGTTAGGGATGTGGCTGGCCTGATTTTAAGAGAAGGAGGGATATTTACAACTTTTATAAAATTCCAACTATGAATTTTGAGTACTCCATTTAAGCTCATTTCAACTCCTTTTGAGAATTTTCTTTCTATCATAAAATTTAGGTCCTCCAATTCATTAAATTCCTTTAGTTTCACATTAATTGGATTTAAAATCTTATCGAATTATCCAGTCAAAGTTTTGGTCAACTGATGACTTAAATTGTATACTGGAAGGGTTTTAACTATTCTAATAGTTTCTAAGCCTCTAAGAACTCTAGTGAACTCAATTTTATTATTTAAAGCTCCCTCCTTTGAGTTTTCAAAAATTTGCCCAAAATTATAATTTTGCCACTAGTCTTCATATCATTATGTTTTATTGTTTTAGCTCCAATTTAGGGCTTCCTAAACTCTTAACCATATTTTTAGATGTTTTAATTAACATCTTAATCCTAATTAGTCTCAATTCACCTTGCTTTGCAGTCCTTATTTATTAACCAAATAGTCCTAATTTTTGTTTCTCGTAATTCATACTGGCCTTCTCTAAACTCGTGACCCATATAGATAATTTATTCCACTTTTTAGGAATTATTTTAAATTCCTAAATCATAGGATATTACACACCACCTCACACCCAAATAGTTACATAGAGCCACTAACATACAAGTTAGCATGTTCTATTCCACTGCCAAAACACCTAATAGGCACATATTCATCATTACAACTTTGCTTATCAAGTGCTAAATCAATTCATCATAACATACATCAAGTTTGCCACTCATTAATTCCAAAACATACATCATAGTACCATATGTCATTCAAGTAACAATTCTAGTTGTAACTTCTTACATCTAAGTAGCATGTGTGTATATATTTCTAAATTCAAGCTTGTACATAAGATATCATTGTACATTAACATCAAGTATCTTATAATTACCACTAATTTGTTCCAAATACACAATGTATACATATATGCACATCAAAATTTCCTATACGCCATCCCTAAGCTATAGCCTTTCTTTGAAGTTTTTTCCTTACAAGGGACACTTGAGATGGTTAGTAGAAGGGAAAACGGGGTGAGATTCTTAGGAGAATCTCAATAGCACATCTCAATCTATATCAATGTACACAATAAATGAAAATGGGGAAATGCATGCACAAAAGCTATACGTGTAATATTCGGTACTTTGAAAACAAGAGAAAATGCGAGAAGTATAACGTACGATTTCTTCGTAAATGCATAAAATTCACCGGATATAAAAGGAAGTCTCTTAGATAGAGTGATTTGAGATCCAATAAAATTAGAGTAATATTTTAGACCTCAAATAATGATGATTCAAGGTTAGAGGTGTCCTAAAATCGAAGCCAGAATAGACAGACTGATTTTAACGAAAATGTAATGAAACATAATGGTATTTTTATAATTTTGAGTAATTTTTGGAATACTCAGAAGAGAGCTTTTTAAATGAAAATTTTGAGTTCTCTAGGGCTCTTAGAGGCCTTGAAAATCATGAAAAGCCCTGGGACAGTTAAAGTCCTTCTAGTATACGTTTTCTAATGTCGGTGAGCCAAAAACTTTGACTAATTCGTTCGGGAAGATTTTAGCTCCAAATTGAGTGATTCTAAAGGCATTTTATAAGTTAGAGAACTTAAATTTTATGATGCAAAAGATAGTTCTCATAAAATGAGTTAAAACGAACCTAAAACGAAGAAGCTACGAAATGGGGACATAAATGGAATTTTTAAAAAAGAAAGTTCAAGAAGCCTTTTTAAATACATGCCCCTCTTCTCTCTCACACATGATCGACTTCTTTTCTACCTTAGAATAGAAGGGAGACCAGTTAGGAGTGGCATCCAAGAATGGAGGAAAATGAAGAGGAAAAATTCAAGAAACAGGTGAGAAAAGTATAGAAATTCAAACATCTTCCTTTAGCAATTTGATTTCTCTTCTTCTCCTCCTTCTTCCCATAGCTTTGGTACAAGAATTAGTTCTATTTTAAGCTCAGATCAAGAGGGAGGAGTTCAAAATTAAGGAGGAGAGCTAGAGGAAGAGGAAGAGCATTCAAGAAAGGCTTGAATTCAAGGTAAAATTTTTAGTTTCCATGCTTCCCTTTTCTTGTTCTTCTTTATGTACATTCCATTCTACATATGGCCAGCCAAGAGGGAATAGATTTTGGGAAGAACCAAGGATGAAACCCATGAATTAAAGTGTGGGTAATAACATAGTGCAAAGAATTTCAAGAAAGAATCCATGAAATTCAAGATTGTAAGGCTAGGGATTCAAGAACATAACTAAAATTCTGTTTTGATACAAGAGTCCCTAGGCCAAATTAAGTGTTTTTATGAGCTCCTAAGATCCCTAGAGAGCTTCCCGCATGCATCTTCCATTAAGGCAAGCAAGATAACCTCCATTGGTGCCAAGGTGAGCATAGGTTCAGCCAAGGGGAGATGAAGCACCAAGAGAGTGTTTTAATTTCTTCCAAGCTTAGTTTTGCATCATATATGATGGGAGAGTATGAGAGGAAGCCTTAGAAAAATTTTAGAAATCATGGATTATGAGACGGAGCTATAGGTTCCATATTGTAACATAATGAAGCAACCCTTAGTTAGACTCCTTAAAATAAATGTGTGATGACTCCAAGGAGTTTAAATGGAGTCAAGAGTCATAGATGGAAAGGAAGAATAGAGCCAATATCAAGAATTCACAAGGTTGCTTCATTAGGTGCCTTATGAAACCATAATTAGACCATTTGAGCAACTAAATTGTTCTAGTGTGTGAGTGACTTTGGTAAATATTCCAAGAGTATAATTGGATCTTATTTCATGTGCTTAGGTCAAGGGAATCAAGCTTCACCTTTTCATGGATGTTTGCCAGAGGGAGGAGAAGGATTTTCAAAGGTTAAAGTGTGCTTTTATATGCAAGGTAGCTTTCTTCCTTTTCTCTCATGCATCTTTGGATGTTTTCTTGTCTTTGAATGTGTGTGTGCATGGTTTAAGCCATGAAAGATGTTTTAGCATGTATCAATATGCCATGGTACCATGTTGCTATGTTATGCACTTAAATGATGCTTTATGAATATGTTTTGGTTTGCTTGAGTATGATGAAGCCAAAAGTCCCTTAGCTAAGGTGAGGATAAGCCAAAAGCCGCCAAGAATGGGTGAGACAAAGCCAAAAGTCTCTAAAGAGTGAAGCTTGGTCAAAAGTCCCTTAAGAAAATGGATGAGGCAAGTCCAAAATTCCCAAAGAGAATGGGTGAGGATAAACCATTTCCTTGGCAAACCTATGCATGTTTTATATGACTTCTTGAGTGCAAGACATGTTCTATATATGATATGCACTCCATGATATTCATGCATGCATTTTAGACTTGAATTTGTATCCTTTATGTATGCTTGAAAGGGAGAAGTGTTATTAAGATTCCTAAAATCTCATTCTTTCCTCTCCATTACCTAATATGTCCAAGTAGATCGAAAAAGCAAGAAAATGGGAGCCAACACACTTGAAAGCAAGGAGATTGACAGAGAAGTTGAAAAATGCTTATATTATAGCCATCTTGTTGTCAAACAATTTATCTCCATGGTGTACATGATGTATAAACTCCTGAACATGTGTAATTACATGAATATGTAAAGTATATATGAGAATTGGAAGTAGATGTATGATTTTACATGGTTTTGACATTGTATGGCAAGAATGGCTCATATATGCTTTGGTGTATACCTTGGAGTGGGAGAGTGAAATTGTAAGATCTGGATTTTTGGACCTTTGATACATGTCTAATAAGTTATTTTGATGCTTTCCCACGTGCTCAAGAGGCTCTAGAAAAGTTAGAAGTAAGAATGGACCATTTGTCACCCTTAAGAAGCATAAAAGTGACCAATTTGCAACCCTATGTCAAGATCTAACGAAATGAAAAAATTTCCTCATGAAATTTGGCATGCATATAGGTCTTGTCTAGAACTTTTTGGAAAGCTAAAGTGCGTATTATTTGGAACTCTAGAGAATATTTCGTAAATTTTCAAAGTTGGCAAAAATTTATAATTTTGACAGTGGCACTGTGCATATAGTCAGAAAAACTTCATCTCTATCATTCATGGGGCAAATGATGCCCAATGGCTATGAAATTTACAAGGAGAAACTAGACATTCACAGTGAACTAACCAATAGAAGCACCTTATTTGGAGGTCTGAGTAGAGAGTTATAAATTTTTGAAGTTATATGTCAGTAGCAGTAGAGCTAGCCGAGTCCATGCATTATTCCATTAGTTTTAGTAGTGAAATGTGTTTGGCTTGGTCTGGGAGTTTAACATCTATATCTTTCCAAATTGGTACAATTTACTTTAATTGGATTTTTGTGGAATTAGTTATGCATTTTTGAAGTTTATATTAGTAAGTTGTATTAGAAATGTTGGGCTATCTGACCTATATTACTTTTCTATTGTCAAACATGGTCTAAATAATGTTTTCATGGCTTGAGATTATTTTTAGCATAAATTTAACATCCAAAGCTTTCTAGAAAGCTATGGGTTGTTTGATTTTAATTTTTCTAGATTTAGTTATGATTTTCCAAATTGGCATAAAAAATCTGTCAAGTTAAACCCAAAATGAACTTGTATTATTTTGTGTATGTATGCTATAAGCTTGATCATTTGGCAATATTTTGGGACGGTTTTGAGTTGTATGCATGCATTTAAATATAATAATGAGATGGATGAGTTCATATGTGTAATGTCCAGTTTTCGTTAAACAACAAAAATGGACGCATTTTTAAAGCAAGTCCCCTGAAACGAATTAGTTAAGGTTCCAAAAATTTTGAGTAACATTCTAGCCTCCTAAAAATGAGACTTCTAGTCTCAAACAGAAGGAAAAAATAGAGCTAGAATGGAGAAATAAATTTTGACGGAAACCTTATGAAACGTAATGGTATTTTCGTAATTTTGAGTAATTTTTGGAATTCACATAGGAGGGATTTTTAAATGAAAGTTTTGATTTTTCCAGGGTTCTCAAAGAACCTGAAAACCATGGGAAGCCCTGAGACAGTTAAATCCCCTCTGGTGGGCGTTTTCCAACGTCGGTGTGCCCGAACTTTGACAGGTTCGCTCGAGAAGGTTTTAGCCCCAATTTGAGTGATTCCAAAAGCATTTTTCTTAATTGGGAACCTAAATTTTATAATGGAAAAGATGGTTCTCAAAAAGAGCTAAAACGAAGGAGAAACAAAAATGCAAAGTACAAAAGGCAAAATTAGAAATTTTGAAAATGTCACTTTGCCCTAGCTATATATAGGTGGTGCCTCACACTCTCCCTCATTTAGCTTTAGATTTTCCAGCCCCAAACCAGAAGCAAAGCCCTAGGAGAGTGGCACACCAAGGGAAGAGAAGAAGGAGGAAAAATTCAAGCCTTTAGGTATGGAAATTTGCTTGTTTTTCATGTTTTTTCTCCACCAATCTCTTCTCCTCTTTTTCCCTCTACTTCTCTATGATTTTTCTGAAATTTTGAGGGCTGTTTTGATGGAAGAATAGAGGGGAAATTTTGAAATTCAAGTAAGGAGGCCAAGGAAAGCAAGAACAAGCAAGAAAATTCAAGGAAAACAAGGTATTATACCATTCTTCCACTTAGTCTTCCTCCTCCCTTCCTTTGAGCATGTTTCGACCTAGATATAGACAGCCCTAGGGAGTTAAATTTTCAACCAAACTAAGGGTGAATCTTAGGTATTTGATGGAGAGGAATAAGAATATTCAAAGAAAACCATGAAATAGCCATTAAAAATTAAGATGCAAAACTTAGGGTTTCAAGTGCACCTTCTAATTTCTGAATTTGTATGATGATTCCTAGATTTAATTAAGAGTTTAAATGAGTTCTTGAGGCACCTAAAATATTCCCCATAAGTTTCTTCCTTCAAGAAAATAAAGAAATCTCTAAGAAGCCCTAAACCTATGCATGTCTTGGCCAAACCATGTTCATGGTGCTAGGGAGAGCTTTAAATTTTTCTAAGGCCATTCTTGAGTCATATTTGATGAATGAAAATGAATGGAGGCCTTGGAAAAAATTTGGAACTCAGAAATTGATTTGGTGCCTTAGATTCCATATTATGACCTAAAGAAGCAACAAGATGTTAAGCCTTTTGTTTTAATGGTATGATGACTCCAAGAGGCTTAAAAGGAGTCAAGAATCATATTTGAAAGAAAAGAATGGGGCCTAAAAATTATTTGAGGCGTGTTGCTTCATTAGGTACAATTATGGGCCATAATGGAGGTTATAGAGTAATCTAGGGTTAAGCAAATTATGTAGCCTTAAAATGTGTTCCATGAACCTAATTGGCTCCCATAAATTATATCTAGGCCAAGAGAAACCATCTCCACCAATTTGTGGATGTGTGGCTGAAAGAGGAGGCTTGAATTTTAAGAAAAAAGTGTGTGAGTGTACACAAGGTAGCTCTCTCCACCTTCTCTCATGCATGGATGTGTGTTTAGCTTATTTTAGAATGTGTGTATGTGTATTTTTAAGTTATGAAAAGTATGCTAGCATACCTTTATATGCCATAATTCTTGATGCCATATTATGTTTTCAAATGAATACGTAATATTTATATGAGTTTGCTTGAGTGTGGATAGACCAAGAATTCTTCCTTTTGGTGAGGATAAGCCAAGAACCCTTGAACTTGGTTGAGACATAGCAAAAAGTCTCCCAAAAGCAAAGTGGGTTCCCAAGAGTATAGTTGAGTCCAAAGCTCTTAAAGAATGGGTTAGGCAAGTCCAAAATCCATGAGGAGAAGTGTAAGGCCAATCCAAACACTTGGTAAGCTCTTGAATGTCTTGTATGATTTGTTCATCTGCCAAGTTTGCTTTTGAAATGTCCATGACTTCTATTTTCTCTATGCATGCATTTGTAGAGCTTGCTTTGCACATATTATGTATGATTGAATGGGAGATGAGCTATTGGGATTCTTTGAATCTCATTCGCTCCTCTCCAATGCTCTAACATGCTAGGTGGACTAAGTAACTATGGCAATGGGAGCCAACAACAATGAAGAAGGAAGATTGACAAGTTTAGACCTAGCCTTATCCATTTTGAAACCATAATTATGTTTCTTGATGTATATGATATTGTAAATGGTCTATGATCCTTGAGACATGTGTAAATATGATATTATGTGATGTGTAAATGTATGGATATGATGTATGAACTCTAGCATATATTTTGAGTATGTAATGCTAAAGTATGCAACTTGAGAGTTTGATGAAAATGTGCATAAGTGTGGATTGAATGGTCAAAATGAGATGCATGAGGTTTGGGACCATTTGGCAGCTCACAAAGTCTTAAATGTGCTTTTAGACTTGCCTAAAAGGTGCCAACACCAAGGGAAAGCCATTTGGCAAGTTTGGTACCCCATATGGAGTCAAATTTGACCATAATGGAACCCTATATCACTTTTTAGCCAAATGAGTTAGTCTTGATCTGAGATTTTGCATGCAATTAGGTCTCATTGAGAGCTTTTTAGAAAGCTAAAGATCATAATTTCTAGAGCTCTATAGAATATTTGCTGATTTTTCAAAGTTGGCAAAAATTATGGTTTTGGTTTGCTACACTATTCATTTGGTCCAAATTTGCATTCCATCATATGAGGCCCAATGATGTCCAATTGCCATGAAATTTTATACAAAGAAACTAGACAATCATAGTGATGTGTGCCAACTAAAAACACCTCATTTGGAGGTCTGGAGAGGGAGATATGAATTTTTGAAGTTTCTATCTAGTATCAGTAATATTTCCTGACCAGAAGTATTGTTCCATTGAATTTCGAGGTCTAGGCTTGATGAACTGATCTAGAGATATTTTTTCTCTCTATTTAATATCTACAGCTTTCTATATTGTTATCATTTGCATGTATTGGATGTTTTTGGAATTAATTGGAAGTTTTCAAAGTTTTCTATAGAATTCTGTGATAGCTCCAAAATTCAGTCGAACCTTTGGACCACTTTTGATGTCAAACATCCTCTGTAATGAATGTCATGATTGGGGAATATTTTTTATTGTGAATTAGACATACAAAGCTTTCCAGAATAACCAAGATTACATGATTTCAATTTTTCTAGATTTAGTTATGAGTTTCCAAAGTTTGGTCAGAAAATGGAGCAAATCTGGCCGAGAATGAACTTCCATATTCTATGCTTTATTTCGGTTTCCATGAGTTGTAGACATAATTTTGTGCAAATGAGGTTTTTTTATGTAATTAAATATGAGGATGTATAGTATGAGCTCACATGGTCCGCATGATACCAATTGAAAATTTTTAAGTATGACGTAACGCAAGTAAACCCATTATTTTCATTCCCCCTTTCATGTGCTCTCATGGGAATGATAATGTGAAGCTTATGAATGTTATGAAATGACCTAGAATTTATGTTGTTACAATATGGATCACGAGACATGAAATGAAAATTTTATCTGCTATGCAATGCAAAAATAATGTAATATTTTAATGAAATTTTCCTTGGAGTCTTGCTATATCAAAGGAATGCAATTAAAGATGAGATAAGATGAGCTAGTTAAATGTGGTGTTACAATATGCCTCAAATAACTCAAGCATGAAAAATGGCATGAAACTAACTTTTATCAAGCCATGGCATAAAAACATACTAACTAAGCTTAACTATGCTCAACTCTAGGCTAAAGAATAGCTACTGTACTCAATTCTCCACCATAAGAAGTTAGAAGCCAAACATACTTTCATATATGCATAAAACTCATGGTAAAAACCATTTCAAAGTATAACTCATAAAATCATCATACAATCAAATATGCAAGCATATCAACTTATTCATACATCTAAATTCATGCAAGATAGGGAGATATAACTACCTTGTGGAGCTAGGAGCCTTAAGCTACCAATAACTCCTATAATCCTTTTCTTTTCTTTGGCCCTTTACCCCATCCTTCTTAGGTTCACTTCTCCATCAAGTGGATTTATAGTTGCTCAACCTAAATGCATCAATCTAGATATAAGACAATCCATTAAAACTTATTCTAACTCACTTTTTTACTATATAGACTTACTAAACCAATAAGATATCTTTAAGTTATTTTAAGCCCTTGAGTGGCAACTTCCCTAATTCAACTTCTAAGGCTTAATCTCACTTAATATGGGCCATAATACTCTAATAGAACTCATTAGGGCCATCACAAACAAGTTTAACAACCCAAATACCAAATTGCTTCTTTAGGCTCTTTATAAACTCTAAAATTTTAGCTTTCAAAATAGGGTTCCTAAATTTATTCCAATAGTTTTGTTAGTATTTATTCATCACATTTAGGCCTTTTAAAACCTTAAAACTCATGAAAGCACTCCCTAGTTAGCTGAGACATGCACTCTTTTGTAGCCTAATGGAGTTTTTATCTTTCTCTTGGGGAATTTAATACCTATGGAGTATTGTAACACTACAATCTACTACCGCTATATAGCCTCTCACTAGGCTCGGTTCCATATGATTTCCAAAGAACCAATACTAATCTGTGGCATTTTCATACTAAAAATCGGGGCTCCAAACACTCATCTTTTGCCCCGTGGGTCCTGTGAATCCATCATTTACATTCTCTACTCACACTCCATTTATACAACTCATACATAGTATAAAACAAGCCATAAGCCACGGGTATGGAGCCAAAAACCAGAAAAATGCAATTTCTCACTTGGGCCCAAAAGTCATATTTTGGCTCTAACTTTGGAAAATCATAACTAATTATAGAAAAATGGAAATCTAGCAAACCATAGCTTTCTGGAAAGCTCTAAGTGTTGTCTTTACACTAAAAATGATTTCCAACCATAATCTCAATGTTTGGACCATGTTTGACATTGAAAATCAGACAAAGGTCTAGCTATCTCTGTTTCTGGCGCAGCTTACTGTCATGAACTTCGAAAATTCAGAACTAAATCCACAAAAATTCAATCTGGGAAAACTATACCAATTTGAAAAGCTACAGATGTCTAATAGAGGAAAAAAATAAGTCTAGATCAGTTAGACCCCGAAAACTGATGGAACAGTAACGGAGGTCGGATGGGCTCCCTGATGCTGATACATAACTTCAGAAGGTTCAATATCTCTCTACAGACCTCCAATTTAGGTGATTCTACTTGGTATAGGTCACTGTGTTTTTCTAGTTTATGTGTATAAAATTTCACAACATTTGGACTCCATTTGGTCCATGAATGCCACAGATTCATTTTCGGACTAATGAAACAATACATGACCAAACCATTAATTTTTCCCAATTTCAACAATTTGCTAAATATTCTCTAGACCTCCGAATATTACCCACTTTAGCTTCCCAAGAAGCTTTCTACACACTCTAGAGGCATGCCAAATTTCATAGCAAGAAGAGCTCGTTTGGTCATACTTTGATGCAGCTCACAAATTTGGTGGTTTTGGCACCCAAAAGGTCTAAAATGAGTCCAAATGGCCTCTCACACGTTCTCACTCCTCATGGACAAGTTTGAAAGCATAAAAATAGTCTATATAGCATGTCCAAGTGGTCCAAATCATCATACATTTCAAACTCGCTATGCTACGGCCAAAGATTCACTATCACATACATTCAACAAAAGGGGCAAAACCCACATTTCCATTAATTTGGCTCTCTACATAGTTTGTACATCATATATCCATACATTTACACTTGCTACAATATTTACATCTCAAAAATAGTGGGTGCATATACATGTTGGCACCACTTTACATCAAAAAGACCAAAATAAACTATCATCTAGCTAAACATGCTCCTAGGCTCCTTGGTGTGCACTTGTTTCTCCTTGAGCTCTACCTAGCATGTTAAGTTGGGAGGGGAAGGGGTGAGATTCATGGAATCTCAGTAGCTCATGCACTCAATCAAGGAGGTAATCAAGGCATATAACAAGTCAAAGCATGCAATATAGCAACCAATCATTCTCAATCATATAATACATGTTGTACATGCCATGGAAATCACAACAATGCCAAAAATGGGCTCCAGGGACTTTTGGTCTAGCCTCACCCGAGTTTAGGGACTTTTGGATGGCCTCACCCGAGTTTAGAGACTTTTGACTTAGCCTCACTCGGTTATGAGACTTTTGGCCTTGTCTCACCCATCTCAAGGGACTTTCAGCACTACCTCACCCAAGCAATTCTCACAATCCATCACACAAGCACATTGGCATCAATACATCAAAGCAATAGCATATGGCATATTTCACACAATAAGCATATACATAAACATACATTGACTATTACATCCAAGAATGCAACAAGAAAGAGTAGAAAGAGAGCTACCTTATAAGCCAACACTAGCTTTTCCTTTCAACTTCTCTTCTCCCTTCTTAGGTTCACACTCACACCTTGATGGAGGTGCTTCACTTGAGCCTAGGCACAATCAAGAACATGAAATTACTCTCTTAGAATGTAATCTTCAGAGCAACCCTCCTAACATACAAGAACTTAGGGGTTCTCTCTCTCTCTTTAGAATGCCATCAATTCTTCCTCTTTCTCAAGTTTTCATGGTAGTGGAAATAACATTTTCAAAGAAAACAAAGAGATTCAAAGGTGTTTTCCACTTTCCCTCTTCTGACCCATGCCCAAAATCCAACTAATCTCACAAACAAAACCGTAGAAAGAGAGGGCAAAGAGAGGAGATCAAGATTCTAAGAAGAAATGAGAGGAACTTACTTACCTTTCCTTTGTTCCTCCTCCTTCTCTTGGTCTTTCTCACTCTCCACGCCTCTTTTCTCTTCTTGGGTCGAAGTCTAGGGCAAATATGAGAGAAAGAATGAGTTGGAGCATTTAAAGGAGTCAAATTCTCGCCTTTTACTCTTTTCCGGACTGACCCTCGCTACGGCGAAAATTAACCTTCGCTACGGCGAGCTCGTATCAACTACCTTCGCTATGGCGAGGTTTAGCTTTCGCTATGGCGAGCACGTATCAGTTCCCTTCGCTATGGCGAGATTTAACCTTTGCTATGGCGAACTCGTATTAGTTCCAGACTCCCACTCTCGCTATGGCGTACGCCACGGTAAGCAACTCTCTGGTTTCTGTATGGACTGCTGCCCGCACTCGCTATAGCTAGAATCACTTTCGCTATTGCGAACAGGCACTCTCACTATAGCGAGACCATTTCTCGCTATTGCGAGGAGACTTAGCAAAATTTCTGAATTTCAAAAATTTTCAGCTTTCTACTTTCTTTTCCTTTTCCTTTTTCCCGGTTGTTACAAGTATCATTGGCTTTTTTCTAGTTTAAGTATGGTTTTAAATATCTTAAAACATCTTCCTAGGGTTCCATAACTTCCATGGTGCAATTTGAACTCTAAGTGGTCTAATTTAGTTTCTATAGCTTCTTTAGTGATTTTCTTTGCATAATCTTACTCTACTCTCTTAAACTCTTATTTCCATTGAGTTTTAAACAAACTCAAATTCTCTCTTTGGTCTCTCTCTCTAAGCTGAACATGAAGGGAGGTAGAATTCAAAGGAAAAAGCAAGTTTTCTATTGCATAACATACCTCATTTGAAGGCTTGTTAAATGTTTGTTCCCTAACTATATTTGGTTGCTTCGAACCTCCACTTTTTCTCAAGAGGTCAACCACCAAATTCAATCTTTCATGAAGTTGAAACCATTATTAGAAAAGAGTATAATGAGAAAAGCAAAGTTGCTAACTACCATAGCATGAGATTTTGCATGTTTGCTGGTTATCTAGCTCCCTTTTTCCTTTTCTCTCCTCCCTCTCCTTAATGCCATGGCTAGTCTAGTTTGAGCAGAAAATAAGTCAATGGAACGATGGAGGAGGTGGCGTGGTCATCTTAAAAAGGAAGAAGGGGATATTTTAAACAATTTTAAAAATTCCCTTTACATCCCCAAACTTTGATCCTTCCATTTAAGCTCATTTTAAATCCTTTTCTAGAGATGTCAATTTCATATAAATTTAGGTTCTTTACTTTATTAAAAATATTTATTTTGAAATTTTTTAGATTTAAAATAGTTCAGAAAAGTCTAGTCAAAACTCTAGTCAATTAATGCTCTAAACTATGCACCGTTAGGGTTTTAACCATCCTTATGATTCCTATAGTTTTTAAGGTCTTAAAAATCCTAATGAACTTAATTTTAGTATTTAAAACTCTTTTCCTTGAGCTTCTAAAATTTTGCCTAAAATTGTGGTTTTACCACTAATATGTCAGTTTACTCTATTTAGCCATTTTGGCTCTGTTTTCGTTATTTCTATTGTAATACCTTAGTCTCTTTACCTTTGTATATTAGTACCATAAGCTATCTCATTCATAACATGCATGATAGAGCACCATTTCAAGGAAGAACATACCTTACATAAAGAAAATATTGAATATTTAAATGTATATATTTGTGTTATGTAAGGTTTCATTTCCTCATCTTATGCCCCATAGACCATGTGAACTCATCCACATTATTTTCTAGTCATATCACATCCATACAAGTCATACTCCTCACTTTTGATCTCATTCACTTTAGGTTTAAGCTACATCACACAAATTCCATGGTTTGCTCTGAAGTTCAGAATTCAATTTTTTGATACAAACTTTGGAAATTCATAACTAATTTTCAAAAAATCAAAATCAAGCAAACCATAACATTTTGGAAATCAATGGATGTCTACTTTTGACTAAAAGTAAGTCCAGACCAATGTAGTAGCCTTAAGCAACCAGAAATTGATAGAACGATAACATAGGTCCTGCTGCATTACTGGTACTATCATGCAATTTCAAAATTTCATATCTCCCTCTATAGAACTCCAAATAAGGTGATCTATGGAAAGCTTATGGTGTCTAGTCTATTCCTATAAAATTTTATGATTATTAGACTTTATTTGGTCTATGTGTGACATAGAGAATCAAACTGACCAAATGAATAGTAACTATACCATTTCTACATAATTTGGCCAACTTTAAAAAATCATAATAAATTCTCCAGAGCTCCAAATTAAGTGTTCTTTAGCTCTGCGAAAAGCTCTTGATGAGACCTACTTTTTGGCCAAATATCATTGAAAAACTCATTCACTTGGTCATACTTTGGTTCAGCTCTCCATTTGGTCAATTTTGAAATCTCAAATGGCATCTCAAGGCACCAAATGGCCCTTTTTGCTTTCCACAACCACTTAGACAAGTTTAAAAGCATAAACACCATACATAAAATCTTTCCAAATGATTCAAATCACCATGGAGCTCAATCTCACCTTGCCACATCCATATATCATAAGAACATCAAGTCACATAATGGCAAAGGAGTGGCAAAATCTTACATTCTCATTCATCTAGCTTCTAGATGGATACATACACTATTTGTACATATATTAAAACATGGCCAAGGGTCTATATCATAGATACATCTCATGGTTACATAGTTTGATATCAAAATACAAACAAAATGCTCATTTCTCTATCTATTTGTCAAGATCTTGCTTCTCATGCTTGTTGGCTTCCATTTCCTTGTCTACGTGGCTCACCTAGACATGGTTAGACATGTGTAGGGGAAGAGTGAGATTCAAAAAATCCCAATAACTCTTAACCCTTTCAAACATGCATAATGAATGCTAAAACATTGAAAGAATGCAAGTATGATATTCAAGCAACTAATGAATATGTATAAGGCATTTTTCTAGTCACATAAACTCATACATAAGAAACATAAGCTCTCAAAGGTATTGGTCTAACCTCACCCATCTTTCTTGGGACTTTTGGATTTGCCTCACCCACTTTCAAGGGACTTTTGACTAAGCCTCACTCTTCTTGGGACTTTTGGCTTTGTCTCACCCATTTCTAAGGACTTTTGGCACAACCAAACCCATGCAAGCCATTATGCAATCATAATCACATTTCAAGAAACATAATAGTACCATAACATGTAAGCATAGGCTTGAATCATGTAATGTCCCGTTTTCATTAAACGATGGAAATGGGCACGTTTTCAAAGCAAGTCCCCTGAGATGAGTGATTCAAGGCCAAATAAAATTTGGATAAAATTTTAAATAATAGAAAATGAGGATTTGAGCCTTAAGTTTCCCAGAAACCAGGGTCGGAGCAATTCGAAAAATTTGCCGAAAGGCCAGTGGCATTTTCGTAAATAAGTGTAATTTTGGAAAAGCGCCTAAGAGGGCTTTTTAAATGGAAATTTTGAGTTGCCCAGGGTTCTCAGAGGCTCCAAAAACCATGGGAAGCCCCGGGACCAGTAAAGCCCCTCCGGTGTACTCTTTCCGATGTCGGTTGACCCGAACTTTGACCGATTCGTTCGGGACGGTTTTAGCTCCGATTTGAGTGATTCCAAAGGCATTTTATTAAATTGGGAACCTCTTTGTTATGATGGAAAAGACGGTTCTCAAAAAGGAGCTAAAACGAAGGAGAAACGAAAATGCTAAGAACGAAGGGCAAAATTGGCATTAAAGTGTTAAAGGAAGCTTCTTTCTTCTTCTTTATATGCCACGTTCTTTCTCTCCTCTCTAAACCGACTTGCTTCTGTCCATGTTCAGAGGAGAACTCCAGCTCCTTAGGCGCACAAGAGGAGGAGGATTTTGGAGGAAGAAATTCAAGAAAAAGGTAAGAAACTTTAAGACATTCCATATCCTTCCTTCTTGGACTTTGCTCCTCTCCTCTCAAGCTTTCTTTCTATGGTTTTAATGGAGAGTTTGGTGCTTTTTTTGGGGCAGAACAGAGAGGGGAATTTCGAAAATTGAGGGAGTAAGCCAACCAAGTGGAAGAACAAGCCAAAGGAAGAAAGAAAACAAGGTAAAACTTCCATTCTTTGGTAGTTTCTCCCTCCCCCTTCCTCTTGCACGAATTTGACCACCATGAGCCCAATTCTTAGGGGCTGTTTTCTGTCCAATTTATGGAGGGATTAGGGGTTTTAGATGGCAAGGATTAAGAATGAACCAATAGAATCAAGAAAGGAGCATTAGAAAACAAAATGGAATCATTAGGGATCCAAATGCTCCCTTGCAAATCTGATTTTATATAAATGTTCTTAGGCTTAAATGAATGTTTAAATGTGCTCCTAAGATCCCTAAGAGGTCCCCCATATGTCTCTTCCTCCATAAAATGAACAAAACCCCATGGAAAGTCATGTACCTAAAAGTTGGAAAAGTGTAGAGCACTTAAGGGGATTGTAACAACTGATTTAATCTATAAGTTCCCTTGGTTGTTTAAGTGTTTCCTTGACCTCCTACAACTCTTAACAACCTCCCTAAATGGTTCCCCCATCAAGGAAAAATCAAGAAGCCATGAAATCCCATTTATGCTCTAACTTTCGGCCAAGTAGGGATGGCATAGTTAGGGAGAGTTTTAAATTGTTTCAAGCCCATTTTTGAGTCATACATGATGAATGAATGTGAGGGGAAACCTTGGAAAAAATTTAGGAAGCTTAGAGAATGAGTTGGTGCTTTAGGTTCCATATTGTGACCTAAGGAAGCAACATAATGTTAGGCCCTTTGTTTTAATTATGTGATGACTCCAAGAGGCTTAAAAGGAGTCAAGAATCATGTTTGAAAAAAAAGAATGAGGCCTGGAGATCATTTGAGGGGTGTTGCTTCATTGGGTGCCTTTATGGACCATAA
The DNA here is from genome assembly GCA_032878935.1 of Erythrophleum fordii. Lineage (NCBI taxonomy): Eukaryota > Viridiplantae > Streptophyta > Magnoliopsida > Fabales > Fabaceae > Erythrophleum > Erythrophleum fordii. The sequence goes on along the minus strand of JAVQMF010000057.1, from coordinate 11,894,036 downwards.
TGGGGATTATAGAGTAATCTAGGGTTTAAGCATGTTGCATAGCCCTAGAAATTGTTTCATGAACTTAATTGGCTCCCATAATTTGTGTCTAGGCCAAGTGAAACTATCTCCACCAACTTGTGGGTGTGTGGCTAAAAGAGGAGGCTTGAAAGCTAAGGAAAAAGTGTATGTTTGTATACAAGGTAGCTCTCTTCACCTTCTCTCATGCATGGATGTGTGTTTAGCTTGTTTTATAATGTGTGTATGTGTATTTTCAAGCTTTGAAAAGTATGCTAGCATGCCTTTATGTAACACCCCAAAATTAATTAAGGTGTTAATTATGGATTAAGATTAATTAAGGATAATTAATAGAGCATAATTGGGCAAGTTAGTGAATAGGTATTCTAGAGAGATAAATTGTTAATATGGGTTGAGGATTTATTTAGGATGGAGATTTACATCTAAGCCCAAATTAATTAAATCATGATAAGAGGCTAATGGAGGCCCAATGAATTAGAGGTAAACCCAAACTAATTTAATGAGATAGAGGCCCAAGATTTATCTTGTATAGGCTCAATTAAGTGGCCCAATTACCCTTGTGCAGACCCAAGCCCTTGAGCCCTTCAAATTAGGCCCAAAACCTATTAAACTTCAGCAACCCAATAAGTGAAAACTGGCCCAACAGAATTATGCAGCCCAACACTTAAAAACTGGCCCAATAAGAAAAATCTGAAACCCAATTGGGTTTGGACTTGGAGCAACCCATGACCCAGCCTTTTGACCCAACTTAAACCCATCTAAACCCTAATTGCCTCAGCCACACTTTCATTTTTCTGAAACTCAAGAGGCAAATTCGGAGGTTGAGAAGGAGGCTAGGGTTTGGGGCAAAGATTCTGCATTTCCACACACTTAGAGCAAGATTTGGCCAAGGTAATAGTTATAGAACTTAACCCCCTCATCTTTCTCTTTAATTTGGTCCGATTAGTTTTTCATTTGGAGAGATTTCATTATACCCAAAATCTAAAAAGTGAGTGTTTGGAGGTTTTCTTAGTGAAATTCGTAGGTTGAGGTTGGGGTTAGTATTAGGAGACTTTAAACCCCCCATTTTGATGCTTTCTTTTATGGTTTGAGATCCCCATAGCTTATTTGTATTATGGGCATTAATTTTGTACGAATTTGCTTAGGATTTTGGGTGACACATTGAAAATTCTGGTGGGAGATACTTGAATCCGAATTTGGGATTTGTGGTGGCTGTTGCAATTGTCTGCAAGTGAGGTAACCAGGGTTTATATTAATTCCATGCATGTATCTGTTTAATTTCATATCTGCTGTATTTGAATGGTTTGAAATTGTTGAATGAAATGATTGGCTATCTGTTGTATGATGGTTGGACCTTGTGAGTCCATGGTGGAGCTGTGGTGCGGCTGCCACCCGTGCATGTGCCGCGATCGGGCACCGGGTATGATCAACCCCAGATGCACTGAGCCCTAATTGTGCTCAATGGGGAGTAGGTGCTGTGGACGGGCCTCTCCCAATGTTAATGGCCTTTAACATGTGATTATATGATTGCTAGTATGGGATAGTAATCATGATAGCCTGATTAATTCATTTGCTGAAATGACTGATATGATTCTGAATGATGATTTTGATTCATGCATATATGTATATTAAACTGGATCATATGGTGGAATTGCCATGGTTATTGAGATTTATATCTCACCCCATGTTATGGGATTAACATTTCAGGTGAAGGTTCTTCGGGTAAGGATAAGGGTAAGCAAGTGGATGAAAATCCATAAGCTTCAACCTATGGGGAGATGGCTACACTTGGGCTGACTAGCTAGTATAGGTGCTAATTTTGTACTCCTTAATGTATAGCATCATCATGTATCTGCATTGCCAAGTATAGGCTTGAACATTCGATTTATTGAGAATGTATGTACTAAAGGGTTGATCCCCTCTTGACTTAGTATTTGATGTATGGACTCATTATTTCCGCTGTAATTGATGCTGACTTATATCATTGCTTATTAATGGAAATGAAATCCTGATATATATATTACTATGAACTCATGTTATTGTTATTTTACAAACTTACTGGTATACGGACTTGTTGTCATAGGATAATTAGAGAAAGGGGAATTGGCCCTTGGGTCTTGAACTAATAATGATAGATTAGCTGAAGAAACTAGGCTAATGAAGGGTAATGAGCCCCAAGAGGAAGGTAAAGGGGGCCCTAGGGTGTTAATGGAAGGAGAGTGGAGAGTAGGAGGCAAGAAATTCGGAGTTATAGGATCAGGGGGAGTTTAGCCGCGGCTAAATTATGGTTGGCCGCGGCCAATAGTGGCGAAGTTGCCCAGGGAGAGTTCCAGAGAGTAATTAGCCGCGGCGAAATTTGAGAGGTCAAATTGGGAGTCATCCAGAGGGGAATTCGCCGCGGCGAATCAGGGAATTGGCCGCGGCGAACTTTTGAGAAAATGTCCCCGGCATTCCAGAAAGGAATTGGCCGCGGCGAGAGGTGAAATTGGCCGCGGCCAATATCGATAGGCGAGCGAGGAAGTTCCAGGAGGCTTCTTCGCCGCGGCGCCATGTAGGTTGGCCGCGGCGAAGATCCAACTCGCCGCGGCTATCGCCGTGGCGAAATTTGTGATGAAAAAGGGTAAAACCAGAAGGGAATTGGCCGCGGCTAAGGGGTGATTTGGCCGCGGCTAACATGCTAAAACAGTTATATTAACTAGAAAAGCCTAGATTTCCATGGATTAATCATAAAGGATGATCTAGAGTCACTAGGGTGAGTCATAACTAATGAGTAATAGAATCCAAGGCCTATTAATAGATGTTTTATTCCCTTATGAACATAGGAGTATGTAATTGAACGATTGATGACTCTAATCATATTAGGGTTTAAATTTTTCTATATTTTCATAATTAATGAGGATTAATTGTATGTTTAACCTTAATTATCGAGATTGGGGGTTAGGGTCGTCACACTTTACATGTCATGATCCTTGATGCCATGTTATGTTTTAAATGACTCCATGATGTTTGTATGAGTTTGCTTGAGTGTGGAGAGGCCAAGAACTCTTCCCTTGGGTGAGGATGAGCCAAGAACCCTTGAGCTTGGTTGAGACAAAGTAAAGAGTCTCCCAAAAGCAAAGTGGGCTCCCAAGAGTATGGTTGAGTCCAAAGTGCTCAAAGAATGGGTGAGGCAAATCCAAAATCCATGAGGAGAAGTGTGAGGCCAATCCAAACACTTAGTGAGCTCTTGAATGTCTTGTATGATTGATTCACATGCCAATGTTGCTTTTAAAATGCCTATGATTTCTACTCTCTCCATGCATGCATTTGTGAAACTTGCTTGCACATATTATGTGTGATGGAATGGGAGATGAGCTATTGAGATTCTTGAATCTCACTCCCTCCTCTTAAATGTCCTAATATGCTAGGTGGACCAAGTGGACATGGCAATGGGAGCCAACCACCTTGAAGAAAGAAGATTGCCATCCTTATGCTTGATTTTTGGTCTTTTGATAGACTTCATGATGTATATTATTATTGTAAATGGTCTATGACCCCTTGGACAAATGTAAAAATGATATTATGTGATAGATAAATGAATGAGTATGGTGTATGTACTCTAGAACATAAATTGAGTGTTTATGCTAATGTATACACTTGAGAAAAGCTTGGTGTAATGTGTATAAGTGAGGGTGAAAAGGCCAAAATGAGATGCAAGTGGTTTGGAACCATTTGGGCAGCTTCCCCAAGTCTTAAACATGCTTTTAAACTTGCCCAAAAGGTGCCAAGACCAAAGGAAATCCATTTGGCAATTTTGGTACCCAATATGGAGCCAAAATTGACCATAATGGAACCCTATGCCACTTTTTAGCCAAATGAGTTAGTCTTGCCCTGAAATTTGGCATGCAATTAGGTTTTGTTGAGAGCTTTCTGGGAAGCTAAAGATCATAATTTTCGGAGACCTAGGGAATATTTTGTGAATTTTCAAAGTTGGGATTTTCTATGGTTTCTGGTATGTGCACTGTTCATACTGGCAGATTTGATTTTCGTGTCACTCGATGGCTAAATGGTGTCCAATGCTTATGAAATTTTATGTCAATAAACTAGAGGTCATAAGCTTTCTGTGGCCACTGAGATCACCTCATTTGGAGGTCTGAGCACAGAGTTATGCATTTTTGAAATTTGCTGTCAGTAACAGTGGCGACTCCAGAGCTCAATCACTGTTCCATCAGTTCCAGATACCTAAACATATTTGTTTCATTCGAGAATTATTTGTAGTGTCAAGTTAACATTTTTAGCTTCCCAGAATGACTGAATGTGTGTGATTTCGATTTTTGTAGAATTAGTTATGAATTTCAGAAGTTTGCATCAGTAACCTGAATCACAGCCCAGGCAGCCAGTAAGTCTGTAGCTTTTTGGATGTCAAACGTCATGTGTGATGAATTTTGTGACCTGGACGTATTTTTATTGTGAAGTAGACATCCTGAGATTTCCAGAATGACAAAGAACACATGATTTCGATTTTTCTAGATTTAGTTATGATTTTTCAAATTTTGTGACAGAAAAGAGGAAATTCTGGACGAATATGCAAACATGAATTTTAATGTGTTCCTTTGCTTTCCACGAGTTTTAGACCAAATTTGATGATGGAAATGAGCTATATTCATGTATTTAAGTATGAGAATGTGATAGATGCATTCATATGGCCCACGGGACTCTGAAAGAAAAATTTTACCCGTAGAGAAATGCATTTTAATTCATAACTCCCTATGCCACTAGATTGTTTCCATAGGACAAACATAAGATGAGGCATGGGAATTGCATGAATTGAGTCCTAGAAGTATGGTGTTACAAATCACTTCTCATGGCTCAAACACATATAAGCACTCAAGGACAAGTAAACATCTAAGCCATGCATGAGAGAAAGGTTAAAGAGCTACCTTGAAGCAAGAACACAACACTTTCTCTTGAAAATTCTTCTTCCCTTTTTTTCAGCTAAGCCTTGCAATTAGGTGGCCCTTGGTTCTCTTGGCCTAGAAACATTAAAAGAGACATAAATCACTCATGGAAATAAGCTTTGGCATTATAAACACTCTATATGAAGCTACTTTGTTCTATGGCTCCATTATACTTCCATACAAGACCTTATAAAGCAACTAGGAGAATTTATGGTCTTGTGTAATACCATATCTTTCTAGCCTTCCTCATGCGATTAACATGCTCCATAACATGCATTGCTTAAGAGTTGTAAGAAAATGGGATATAAATAATGGATTAAATTCTCATTGCGCTATATCTAAAAATTTCATTCGATGTCACGTGGACTATGTGAGCTCATACTATACATCCTCATATTTAATTACATCATTACAACTCAGTTGCATCATAAAATCATGCCCACAACTCATAGATACCGAAATGGGGCATGGAAAATGAAAGTTCATTCTCGGCCAGAATTGGACTCTTTTTTGGGCAAATTTGGAAAATTATAACTAAATTTAGAAAAATTGAAATAATGCAATCTTGGTCATTCTGGAAATCTTAGGATGTCTAATTCACACTAAAAATATGCCCAGATATAAACACATCATGGAGGACTTTTGACATCCGAAACGCTATTGAGGTCGCTGGTTACCTGGGCTGCTGTTTAGATTACTTATACAAACTTCTAAAATTTAGAACTAATTCTATAAAAAATCACACACATTTGGTCATTCTGGAAAGCTACAAATGTTAACTTGATTCTAAAAATAATTCTAGAATGAAATAGACACGTTTAGATATTGGAGTCCTATGGAATAATGACTAAACTCCTGGGGCGCCACTACTATTGGCAACCAACTTCAAAAATGCATAACTCTTTTTTCAGACCTCCAAATGAGGTGATCTCAGTGGCCACAGAAATATTATGACCTCTAGTTTATGTATATAAAATCTCACAAGCATTGGACACCATTTGACCATTAGGAGACACAAAACACAAATCTGCCAGTGTGAACAATGCCATACCAAAATCAATAGAAAATCCCAACTTTGAAAATTGATCAAATATTCTCTAGACCTCTAAAAATTATGTTCTTTAGCTTCCCAGAAAGCTCTTAATGAGATCTACTTGCATGCCAAATTTCAAATCAGGACTAACTCATTTGGCCAAAAAGTGACATAGGGTTCCATTATGGTCAAATTTGACTCCATATAAGGTACCAAACTCTCCAAATGGCCTCCCCTTGGTGTTGGCACCTTTTGGGCAAGTCTAAAGTACATTTAAGACTTATATGAGCTGCTCAAAGGGTCCCAAACCTCACGCATCTCACTTTGGTCGTTCAACTCACACTTACGCATATTTGCATCATACTTCCACATTGCACATTTGGACATTACAAACTCAAATTGTATTCTAAAGCTCATACATCATATCTATAGTTATAAACATCACATAATAGCATATTTATACATGTCTCAAGGTTCATAAACAATCTACATCATCATATACATCAAGGTACATAAATATGGTTCCAAAATAGCTAAAGCTAGACATATGTTTGTCAATCTCCCTTCTTCATGGTTGTTAGCTCTCATTGGCATATTCACTTGGTTCACCTAGCATGTGAGATCATTGGAGAGGAGGGAATGAGACTCAAAGAATCCCAATAACTCATCTCCCATTCAATCATACATAATACGTGCAAAGCAAGCTTTACAAATGCATGCATGGAGACATGGAACTTATGGACATTTTAAAAGCAAACTTGGCATGTGAATCGATTATACAAGAGCTCACCAAGTATTTAGATTGGCCTCACACTTCTCCTCATGGATTTTGGACTTGCCTCACTCATTCTTTAAGAGCTTTGGACTCAACCATATTCTTAGGAGCCCACTTTGCTTTTGGGAGACTCTTTAGTTTGTCTCAACCAAGCTCAAGGGTTCTTGGCTCATCCTCATCAAAGGGAAGAGTTCTTGGCTTCTCCACACTCAAGTAAACTCATACAAATATCATGGAATCATTTGAAAATATAACATGGCATCAAGAATCATGATATGTAAAGGCATGTTAGCATACTGATAAACATGTATTTCTATCTATTTTATTCTCCTAACTTGAGTATTTTAGTGTCCAAATATGGCTTTAGGGCTTTAATTAGATAAGATTTTATTTTAATAGCCATTTCTATATTTTAGGAGCTAATTTGCAAATATTTGATTTTTAATGCTCAATTTTATCTTAAATAATTTTTGTGGATTTTCCTAGTGCATTGTTCTTATTATTTGTGCAGAATTTTTATTGGGTAATTGGAGCTTAGAAGGAGGAAAACAACGTGTTGAGGGAAGTGAAGAATAGAACATGGATGGAGGTAAGATGAAGGCTGGAACTTTTGAGCAGAAACATGAGCAAAACACGAAGCAGAGCAAGAACAGAGGAAGATAAGTGCATGATTCAAGGAAGCAACGTGAAGAATGAGCAAGTTGAATGTGACTGAACAAAGACGAAGCTGCATGATGAAAGCCACGAGTTTAAGAGGACGAAAGAGCTATGGGCTGCAACACATGATAAAGAGGGTTGCTGGAGCTGAACAACAATACAAGCTACAGAGCTGGTCATGAAGAACAGAAGCAGAGAAGAAGGAAGAATACACATACATGCAGAACCTCGTGAGCAAGGTGTGAAAAGAATGTGACTGGAGGACTGAGGCTAGGAGAAACGAAAAGAGGTCGAGACCAGTAGCTGAACATGTTGGAAGCATGCAGAACATATGAGAGGCAGCATCAAAGGGAGCTACAGCAAAGCCATAACGTAGATGCATGAAGACGTTGAGCTGCACGAAGGAGGCTGCCACATGCACAAACTCGAGCAGAAATGGAGGAATCACGTGGGAAAGCTACAGAACGTGGAAGCCCGGGTTGAGACACACAAAGCAAAAGTTACTTGGAAGGAGGCTGGAGTTCTGGTCTGTGAAGAAGAGCTGCTGATCAGAGAACTAGCTACAGCGTGGGGAAGGAGAAAATGAAGAGAAACAGCCACGTGAAGAACGTTAAGATGCTGCATGAGGCCTGGACAGCAACGTGAAACGTGACATGCAAAAGCAACGTGGATGCATGAATATGAATAAAGAAGCAAGGAGCTGATATCCAAGTCTGGAGAGCTGGGAAGAACAACGTGGGAAGCATGAATCAGAATATGTGAAGCAAATTATGGATTATAATTAAATAAAAGGAATTGGGCCCACACTCTCAATCACATGCAAGCTTCAGACAATTAAAATGAGAAGGGGGAGCACGTGAAAAATAAGCAAGACACGTGAGGAGTAAAATCACGCCATCAGCACTCATATTCATTCCATTTTCATGACGTCATTCGCTTATTCACCCATACTTCGCCCTACGCCCTTCGTCCAAAACACAAAGCCATCTCCTCCATTTCATCATCATCCACTCCTCCATTTCCATCCACCGAATGAAGCTCTGATTCTCATCTGTGACTAGCAAGGGAGGAAGCTCTTGAGTTGAAGCTTGAATCCAAGATTTGGAATCAGAATTCTGGCTAAGAATTTCATTTTATTTTCCTCTCTTTCTATATCAATTTTTATTATTTTATATGCTTGGTTGAGTATGTAAATGATTGAAATTGATGTAGTTCATGATTGATGGCTGGTTAGACATTGATTAGGAGAGATATTGGCTAATAAATTGTATGAATTAAGTACTGGATTTTCATTTTCCTACAATTTTCCAAGTGTGCAATCAAGGTGTTTGATAAAATGCTTGTGAAAATTGGTGTGCTTAATTGTTGATTTAAGGATTCTTAGGAGTTTGGTTGGTTAATTAAACATCCTAGGGTGTTAATTCAGTAGCTAATCAATCAATTAATCATTCAATTCAAGTGTTCATAGATCTTAAAAACAAGAGTTAATGAATTGGTGTAGGATTGAGGTCTCAATTTAACATTAACTTGTTAGTCTCTTGAATCTTGAATGGTTATTCAAAATCATTTGCTAATGAACATAATTAAGAACTCTTAGGCCAGAATTAATTACAATTGGATTAGGATAAGGATAGTGGATACCAAGAGAGGATTCCAAAGCTAGTCACATGACCATTCTCCACCCATAATTCACACAATTAGATAGAAATTAGGAAATTTAATTTGGTTTCATTTTAGGTTAGTTCAATTCAACCAAAACCCCCAAATTAGATAGTTTTTAGGATTTTTAACATTTAGAAAACTCAATTAAGCATTGAACTCCATTTCCAAGGGAGATGACCTAGGTTGTACCACTAGATATATTTTTAATCAACCTAGTTTTATTTTGAGGGTTGCGCGACGAGCCCGTCACATACTTTTCATAGCTTGCAAATATACATACACACATTCAAAAACAAGCTAAACACACATCCATGCGTGAGAGAAGGTGGAGAGAGCTACCTTGTGTACATTCACACACTTTTTCCTTGATATTCAAGCCTCCTCTTTTGGCCACACACCCACCAATTGGTGGAGATAGTTTCTCTTGGCCTAGATACAATTTATGGGAGCCAATTAAGTTCATGAAACACATTTTAAGGCTACATAACTTGATGAAACACTAGATTGCTCTATAGGCTCCATTGTGGTCCATAAGTGCACCTAATGAAGCAACACCCCTCAAATGATTTCTAGGCCACATTCTTCCCTTTCAAATATGATTCTTGACTCCTTTTAAGCCTCTTGGAGTCATCACACTATTAAAACAAAAGGCCTAACTCCATGTTGCTTCTTTAGGTCTTCATATGGAACCTAAGGCACCAAATCAATTTCCATGAGTTCTAATTTTTTTCCAAGGCCTCCCTTCATTTTCATTCATCAAATATGACTCAAGAATGGCCTTAGAAAAATTTTAAACTCCCCTAGCCATGAGAACTTGCTTAGGCTGAGACTATGCATGATTTAGGGTTCCTTGGAGTGTGCTTTGTTTTCTTGAAGGAGGAAGCTTGTAGGGAGCATCTTAGGGATCTTAAGAGCTCATTTAAAATTTTAATTAAGCCTAGGAATCATCTTATAAAATCATATTTTGGAAGGTGCACACAAAACCCTAGAATTTGCATCTTAAAATCTAATGGTTTTTTGATAATTCTCTTTGCATATTCCTAATCTCCACACCCTTTTTCCTTAGATTCATGCTTGTTTCTGCCTAAAAATCATCTCCTCCTAGGGTTTTCTCAAGTAGGGCGAAATGGAGGAGGGAACCAAAAATGACAACCGTAGGAAGAGAAATTACCTTGTTTTCTTGCTTTTTCTCACTTGAATCTTGTGTTCTTTGAGCTCCTCTCTTCAAATCCGAATTTTCCCTTCAATTTCTCCCTTAAAACAGATTTATAAACTTCATTATAATCATAGGAAATAAAGGAGAATGGAGGAGAAGAGGTTTGGAAGAGAAAGAGCATGAAAAACCATAAAAATCCATACCTTTCTACCTTGAATTTCTCTTCCTTTTCTTCCTCCTCTTGTGCACCTCATCCCCTAGGGTTTTCCTCTAGTTTTGGGCAGAACATGAGGGAAGAAGAAGGGTGCATCATATATATAGGTGGGAGGAAGTTACACTTTTCAAAAATTCCCATTTTGCGCTTTGTTCTTGGCATTTTTGTTTCTCTTTCGTTTTAGCTCCTTTTTGAGAACCGTCTTTTCCATTATAAAATTTAGGTTCCCAATTTAGTAAAATGCCTTTGGAATCACTCAAATTGGAGCTAAAACCTTCCCGAACAAATCAATCAAAGTTCAGGTCTACTGACGTTAGAAAACGTCCACCGGAGGGACTTTAGCTGTCCCGGGGCTTTCCATGGGTTTTAGGGCCTCTGAGAACCTTGGGGAACCCAAAACTTTTATTTAAAAAGCCTTCCTATGTGAATTCCAAAATATGCTCAAAATTATGAAAATGCCATTATGTTTCGTAAGCTTTTCATAAGAAATTGTTTCTTCATTCTATCTTTATTTTTCTTTCCGTCTGAGCCTAAGATTCTCATTTTTAGGAATCTAGAATGCTTCCCAAATTTTTTAGGACCTTAACTATCTCATTCCGAAGGACTTCTTTTTGTATTCGGTGGGTTTCGTTCGTTTATGGAGAAACTATACGTTACGTTTCTCACATTTTCCCTCATTTTCATAAAACTGGATGTTACATCTTGGCTCCCATTTCTCATTTATTTTAGGTCTCTTGACTTCCTTTAGACTCCTTGGAGTGATCACACATTCATTTTAAGGAGTCTAGCCATAAGTTGCTTTATAATGTCATATTATGGAGCCTACACCTCCATCTCACATTCTATGACTTCTAAATTTTTTTCAAAGCTTCCACTAATGTTCTTCTATCATATTTAGTCCCATTCTAGGCTTAGAACAAATTAAAACACTCCTTAGGTGCATGAGATGGGTTAGGCCCAGACTACGAAGGCTTAGAGGATTCATGGAGTTTGCTTACTTTTTTTTAGGGAATTGCCACTCGTGAAGCTTTCCAGATAGCTTCAGAACTCATATATATTCTTAGACAACTTAAATTACTACTAGGAAGTTTCATCCTAGCCTAGGTGCAACCAAATCCCTAAATTCTATAACTTGAATTCTAAAACTCCTTTTTCAATTATAGTTGTATATTCTTAATCCTCACATTCCATAACCCTTGGTTCTATCCAGAATACATGAAAAAAAACTCTCCTCCTCACTTTCTCTCTGCAGACTAAAGTTTAAATGGCTTAGAAACACAAGATTTTGCAAGTGTTTCAAGTAAAGTCTTACCTTAAAATAGAGCTCTTTTCACATAGATTATTTTTCACCAATTGGTGTCTTGAAAAGAGTTCCTTTCTGGCTTGGGCCAGACCTGAATCTTCAATTTTTTAAGAAAAAAAAAACCACCATTAGAGAGTTTTTAGAGAGACGAACAACTTTCTTAACTAGCGCAAGATGAAATGGGGCCATTTACTTACCTAAACGAAAGCTTAAACTTCTTCTCTCTCTCCCCTCTTAGTGTCATGCCATAGCTCTCTAAAAATCTAAAAATGGAAGCTTAGAGAAGATAATGAGGTGTAATCTTACTTAAGAAGCCTCTTTTACATTTTTTTTAAATGACCATTTTACCCCTATGTACCTATTTGCTCCATTTAAGCTCATTTTAACTCCTTTTTTAGAACTATCTTTTCCATCATAAAATTTATGTCCTCTAATACATAAAATGCCTTTTTTTTCATCCAAATTGGATTAAAAACCTTCCTAAATGAATAGATCAAAGCTTAAATCAACTGATGCTTTAAAATGTAAATTGTAGGGGTTTAAACCATTCTAGGAGTTCCCATAGTTTTTAAGGCCTCTAAGAATCCTAGAAAACTCATTTTTCCCATTTAAAAATTCCTCCTTTGAGTTTTCTAAAAAGTTCCTGAAATTACGAAATTTTCATTGCATCTTCGTTGAATTTCATTTAATTATTCTGGCTTCATTTTCAAAGCACCTCTAACCTTAAATCCTCATTATTTGAGGACTAGATTATTACTCTAATTTTATTGGACCTTAACTCATTATATCTGGGGGGACTTCCTTTTATATCCAGTGCGTTTCATAAGTTTATAGAGAAACCAAACATTACGTTTCTTACGTTTATGGAGGAATCAGATGTTACATATACTCTTTCCTTTTATCTCAGATGAACTTCTAGTCCCTTATTTTCATGTTTACCAACCCTTACTTTGATGCTTACAGGTTTGGAAAATGTTAAGTATGACAAGTGTTGTAATGATCTAAGAATATCTAAGTTAGTTAAGTTAAAAAAGTAAGTTAAACAAGAAATTAGGGGGTTCTTAAATTACTTTATACTCTAAGAAATGGCTATTAAGAAGGAATCCTAGATATAAAATAATGTAAATTGAATGTGCATGTGGCACTAAAGAGCTGAGATCAAAGTAATGCAAGTTAGTATGTTTATGAGCATAAGTCCCTTATGAAAGCTATGTAACCAAAGCATAATGCTTAAGGGACTACTATATGATGTTATCTGGTAAGGTTAGTTAGACATAATATGATATGTAAGACACTAGATGGTGTAAAAAGTGTAATAACCAATTTTTTAAAAACTAAAGTGAAACTGATATTGTGGTATAAGAGGACCCCAAAGCAAAGAGAATTAAAACCAATTGAGGATAGAATGCTAATGAGAACATCTAAAAATATGGGTAAGAAACCAAGGATAGCCCGAAATTGAAACCAAAAACCCAATGGTAAAATTGTAATTTTAGGCAACTTTTGAAAAACTTAAAGGAAGAGCTTTTAAATAGTAAAATTGAGCTCATTAGGGTTTTTAGAGACCCAAAAAATCATAGGTATCATTAGAATGGTTAAAACCTTTCTGGTGTAAAATTTAAGTCATTGATTGACCCAAATATTGATTAGATAGTTCGATGAGGTTTTAAATTTCATATATCTAAAACAAAATGTTTCTAATAAACTAGAGGACCTAAATTTCATAATAAAAAAGACCGTTCTAAAAAAGGAGTTAAAATAAGCTCAAATGAAGGAATTAAAGTGAGAGGGCATAACGAGAATTTTGACAAATGTTATAAACCACCCTTTTTCTCCTTATATCAGACCAGCACATCTCCACAAGCCCTACAATCGACTTTCTTTAGCTTTGAATAGAATCAAGAACATGGAGAAGAGAGGAAGGAAGAGGGAGAACAAAGGTTATCTAAAGGTAGGAAAATATGCATATATTAGCCTATCTTGCTCTTGTAAAAGCTTTTCTACTCTTTCTCCTCTTTCTTTCTATAGTTTTAGATTTCTAAAAGATGAAGTTTTATGTCTAAACCATGGTGGAAGAAGCTCTTTAGGAGAAAATAAATATACCATAATAACCTCCATTAGAAGCCCTTTTGAATGGTATGTAACATGGCTTAGAAAAGTTTCTTCTCCTTACTTTCCTATGGCTTCCTAGGTTTGGCTAGCTTAGGAGAAATATAGAAGGAATTTATTCTTGGCTAAAACATGGTTGGAATTGAGGTTTTGAAGCATGGAGATTAATATGGAACCAAAACAAGCAACTAAAAAGCTATAGGTTGCAAGAATTAGAAACTAGGGTTTTGATTGCACCTTAGGGGGTAGGAAGCCTTAAAATGATACTTTAAACCATTTAAGAGTATAATTGAGCTAAGAAGAGGCTAAGAAACTCACATAGGTGCCAATTTCCCAAATGATGAAACAAAAACTTTGAGGAGCCCCTATATATACATAGGTTTGGCTAAGACCTATCTAGGGTACCAGGGAGAGTTTTCTTTGATTCTAGGATTATGAATGATCTAGATATGAATTATAAACACCAAAAGAACAATTGGTTTGAATTTAAAAACCTCACTTTGAAAGGTGAAAATTTAAGGTTTCATTATACATAAAGAAGCAAATTGGTGCTAAGTTCCTTGAATTGAGTTTGTGATGGCCCTAATGAGTTTAAATGGAGTCATATAACTCATATTAGAGGAGATCTTGAAGCTCAGATATTGATTTACAAGAGCTGCTTCATTATGCCACTTAATGGATCCATGTAAGAACCTAAAGTTCTAATTAAGTTGTACAAGGCTTAAATAGGTCCAAGTATGATTTCATTAATAATTTTGTGCTTCAATTGATGTGTCTAGGCCAAGCAAATGATACCTCCCTTAAGTGTAAGTGTGAAACCGAAAGACCAAGGCAAGAAGCAAAAGGGAATTAAGTGACCTCTTGTATTAAGATAGCTCTTCATCTATTATTGCATATGTATGTTTAGTTGTTTGATTGGTTTCGAGTTGCTTGTATGTCTTATTTGCTAATTATGTATGTTATTGATTGAATGATGATCATATGCAATTGTATGACATTTGGTTACATTTGGAATTGATTTGGCTCTTGAATGGGCGAGGTTGTGCTAAAACCCTTGAATTGGATGAGGTGAAGCCAAAAGTCCTTAAATATGAGTGAGACAAAACCAAAAGTCTCAATTGTGAGTGAGGCTAAGTTAGAAATTTTTAAAAGTGGCTAAGGCTAAACCAAAAGTGTAATATTCGATTCTCCAAAAATGAGAGAAAATGTGAAAAACGTAATGCACAGTTTCTTCATAAACAAATGAAATTTACTGGATACAAAAGCAAGTCCCCCGAAATGACTTAGTTAAGGTCCTAAAAAATTTGTGAAGCATTCTCGACTCCTAAAATTGAGAATCCAGAGGTCAGATGGAAAGAAAAACGGAGCTAAAATGGTGAAACAATTTATGATGAAAATTGATGAAACATAATGGCATTTCTGTAAATAAGTACAAATTTTAGAAAAACACATAGGAGGGATTTTTAAATGGAAAATTTGAGTTTCCCAAGATTCTCAAAGGCCCTAAAAACTATGAGAACCCCTGGGTCTGGTAAAACCCATCTGGCATACGTTTTCTAATATCAGTGAGCCTAAAGTTTGATGGATTTATTCGGTAAGGTTTTAGTTCCAAATTGAGTGATTCCAAAGGCATTTTATTAAGTTGGAAACCTAAATTTTATAATGGAAAATATGGTTCTAAAAAAGGAGCTAAAACGAAGCCAAAACAAAATTACCATTATGGAAGGATGAAATTAGAATTTTTAAAAAAGTGTTTCTAGAAGCTACCACATACTTCTCCTTTTTTCTCCCACCTTCTTAAGCACGACTTCCTCTACCCAAATTACATAAAAATAGAAGCTTCTTGAGGCTTACCAAGAGAGGAAGAAAAAGGCAAGAAAGGCATGGAATTTCTTAGTTTTTTCATGCTTTCTTTTTAGCAAACCTCTTCTCCTCCATTCCCCTTTCTTTCTTATGATTATATTGAAGTTTATGGATCTATTTTGAGGGAAGAACAGAGGGGAAAATGTGGATTTGAAGAGAGGAGGCTAAGGAAAGTGAGAAACAAGCAAGAAAAGCTATGGAAACAAGATAAAATCTTCATCCTATGGTAGCTACTCCTTCCCCCTTTTTCTCCCTATTTCGCCCCATATATGTAGCTGTAAGAGGGCTTGAATTTTAGACAAAACCAAAGGTGAATTCTATGAATTTCAGGGAGGAGAGTAAGAGTATACAAGGAAATTCAAGTAAAAGCCATTGATTTTCAAGATAGTAAACCTAGAGTTTTATGAGCTCTCTTGAAAATCTGATTTGATGTAATTGTTCTTAGGCCTAAATGAATGTTTGGATGAGCTCTTGAGATCCCTAGAAGGCTCCTCATATGCATCTTTCATCAAAAGAAGGAAGCAAACTCACTTGGTGTTCATATAATGCATAATTTTAGGCTAGGCTAGATGAAGCACCAAGGGGTAGTTTTAATTTATTCCAAGCTTAGTTTTGAGTCATGTATAATGGAAAAGGATGAAAAGAAGCCTTGGAAAAATTTTAGAAACCATAGAAAGTGAGATGGCCTTATATGTTCCATAATATTGCTTAAAGAAGCAACACCTAGCTTGGCTCCTTAATTTGATTGTATGATGACTCTAAGAAGTTTCAATGGAGTCAAGAATTATAAATAAATGGAGAGAATGGAGCTAAGATGATGTTTTCTTAAGATTGTTTCATTGAGTGTATTATAGAACCATAAAAGAGCCTTTTGAGTCACCTAGCTTTTCTAGTGAATGTGTGGCCTTAGAATATGATTCAAGAGTGTAATTAGTTTCCATATGATGTGTCTAGGCCAAAAGAAATGATCTCCACCTTTTTAGGTGTGTGAGGTCAAGGGAGAGTACTCAAGGTTTAAGGAAAACGTGTGTGAATGCAAGCAAGGTAGCTCTCTCCACCTTCTCTCATGCATGAATGTGTGCTTACATTGTCTTTGAATGTGTATATATATGTTTTGAGCTATGAAAAGTATTTGAGCATGAGCTTTTATTTCAAGATACCATGATGTTTTATGTATTTAAATGATATTTTATATGCTTGCCTTAGTTTGCTTGAGTGTGGAGAAGCTAAGAACCCTCTAGCCATGGTGAGGATGAGCCAAGAACTCTTAAACTTGGTTGAGATAAAGTAAAGATTCTCCTAAAAGTGAGGTTGACTCCCAAGAGTAAAGTTGAGTTAAAACCTCTTAGAGAAAATGGGTGAGGCTAATCCACTTAGTTGGCAAGCCTATGTATGCTATGTATGACTTGTTCAAATGCTAAGGATGTTTCTTGAATGCTTACATATGTTAATATGCCTATACATGCATTTCCAAGGCTTATATTGCATACTTTATGTGTGATTGAAAGGGAGATGAGCTATCTGGATTCTTTGAATCTCATCCTTTCCTCTCCAATGTCTTAAGATGCTAGATGAATTAATTGAGCAAGGTAATGGAAGCCACCAAGTCAAGGAGAAGGAGATTGACATCAAAATGTATGAGATGGCCTAATTATGTCTCTCTTATAGGCATACACATGGCATATGATGTAATTCCATGATGAAATTGTTATGTAATCATATGAACATATGTAATTACCTAAATGTAAGATGTATGAATGGAATTTGATGCCAAATGTATGAGATGACATGTTTTGGGTATTGAATGGCAAGAGCTAGCATGTGTAATCTTATGTATATCATAGGGTGGATGTGTGGGTTTGAGAAATATGGGTTTATGTACCTTTGAAACAAGTTTAGAAAGTCATTGTGGTGCATTCCCATGTGCTCAAGTGGCCACACAAGCTTGGGAAGCAAAATTGGACACTTTGATACTAGTTGAGGCTATAAAAATGACCAAACTGGATCCCTATGGCACAAACTGACCAAATGGATGAATTTTCCCATGAAATTTGGTAGACATGTAGAGTTCATTAAGATCTTTTTACAAGCTAAAGTGCAGAAAAATCAGAGCTCTATAAATAAATTATGAATTTTCAAAGTTGGGAATTTTCTACTGTTTTGGTGCATATACTATTCATATGGTCAGTTTTGTATTCTATGTCATCCGATGGTCAAATGGTGTCCAATGGTTGTGAAGTTTTACAGGCATAAATTAGATGTTATAAGCTTTCTATGACCACTAAGATCACCTTATTTTGGAGGTCTGAGCAGGGAGTTATGAATTTTTGAAGTTTAATATTAGTACCAATAGTGCCACTTGACCTCTAGTATTGTTCTATCAAAATTCAGTTCCTAAATGAATGTGGTATGGTCTAAAGATATTTTTACCTTAAATATAACATCTGTAGCTTCTCAGATTGATTGAATTTGCATGGTTTGGACTTTTGTAGAGTTAGTTATGAATTTCCAAAGTTTGTGACAGTAAATTGTGATAGTAGCCCAGGTAGCTAAGACTTTAGGTGCTTTTCAAATGTCAAACACCTTCTACTTGATGTTACATGACCTAAAATTAATTTTATCATAAATTATACATCTGTAGCTTTCCATAATGGTAAATAATGCATAAGTTTGATTTTTCTAGAATTAGTTATGATTTTTCAAAGTTTGTGAAAGAAAGTATGAAATTTTGGCCAAGGCTATACTATGGTATTTTATGTGTCTTTTGCACTTGCATGAGTTCTAAGCCACTTTTGATGATGGATTTGAGTTGTATCTATGTAATTAAATGTGAGAATAAGATACAGGAGTCCATATGGCCCATGGGACTCTAAAAGAAAAGTTTATTCATGACATGATATAAGTATGTTCATTGTTCTAATGCCATCCTTCTTGCTTCCTTGTGAAATACATGGCATAAGACCTAGAAATAGCATGAGGCAAGCTAGATAAATATGGTGTTACAAAAAGTCCCAAATTAATGGGATGAGGATAGACTAAAAGTCCTTAAAGCTTATTTTACTCTTGGTAAAGCTATGTGATGCCTCATGCATGATTATGAATGATGCTTGATAGGCCCATATGCATACTTTCTTTCTTTGACCATTGAACATGTCATATATGTGTGCTTGAATGATGAATGAACTATTGAGATTCTTTGAATCTCATCTTGTCCTATATTTTCCCTAACCATATCTAGGTGATTCTCATGGAGGCAAAAATGATGAGCTAAGAGCATGAGAAGCATCACTTTGACAATAGTTTAATTTTGATATGTATTTTTGCATATGAAATAATGTATACTTATATTTTGAGATATAATCAATCCTACACACCCAAAAGCATAAAACAATGATGTATAAACTATTTTTGGATGTAAATATATGATATCATGTAATCTAACTATATGAGTTTCATGATGTAAATGTGTTTAATGACAAGTGGAGGAGTGATTTTAAGTGGCATGGCTTCTAAAACATGTTGGTTTAGTTATACAAGCTGTATTTAACATTTAAATTGTAATACCTTAACCTCTTGGCTATTATACCATGGTCTCATTGTCCATCTCAATGTATTTCATATGGATTAGAGCACAAATGCAAGAAACCATGCACTTTACATGAAAAAGGCAATAAATTTAATGGTATTTATTTACGTTACATAAAATCTCATTTCTTTAGTTTATGACCCATGGACTATGTGAACTCATCAATATCATTTTCTATTCATAACACATCTATACAAGTCATAACCATCCCCAAATATCTCAAAATCCCCAAGTTTTAAACCACATCTCACAAAATCAACGGTTTGCTCTTGGGTTTAGATTTTAGCTTTCTGATACAAATTTTAAAAAATTCATAAATAATTCTATAAATATTACAATTAAGCAAACCATATCATTTTGGAACTTGTGGATGTTTACTACTGATAAAAATAATTTCAGACTAATTCCATAGTCTTAAACCCACATAATTTGATGGAACATTAACTCATGTTAGGCTACTTTTTTGGTACTATCATGCAACTTCAAAAATTCATTTCTGTCTCTACAAATGTTTAAATGTGATGTTCATAAAGGCTTCAAAAATCGTATGATGTCTAGTTTGTGCCTATAAAATTTCATGAGTATTGGACTTCATTTGACCCATGTGTGACACAGAGAAACCAACTGACCAAATGAACAATAACCATACCATTTCTACATAATTTGGCCAATTTTAAAAATATATAATAAATTCTATAGAGCTCCAAATCCAGTGCTCTTTGTTTCTGTGAAAAGCTTTAGATGAGACTTACTTTTTGGCCAAATTTTGTGGAAATACTCACTTATTTGGCTAACTTTGGTTTAACACACAAAATGGTCAAATTTGAAGTCTCAAATGGGATTTTAAAACACCAAAAGTCTTCTTCAATTTCCACAACCACTTGTGTAGCATCTGGTTCTTTAAAAATAAAAGAAAATGTGAGAAATGTAATGTATAGTTCCTCCATCAACGAACGAAATTCACTGGATATAAAAATAAGTCCCTCGAAATGAGTTAGTTAAAGTCTTAAAAAATTTGGGAAGGATTCTAGACTCCTAAAAATGAGAATCCCAGACTTAGGCGGAAAGAAAAATGAGCAAGAATGAAGAAACAATTTCTTACGGAAAGTTTACGAAACATAATGGCATTTTTGTAATTTTGAACAAATTTTGGAATTCACATAGGAGGGCTTTTTAAATAAAATTTTTTAGTTTCTCAGGGTTCTCAATAGCCCTAAAAATCATGGGAAGGCTCAGGATAGCTAAAGCCCCTCCGATGGACATTTTCTAACGTCGGTGCACCTAAACTTTGACAGATTTGTTTGGGAAGGTTTTAGCTCTGATTTGAGTGATTCCAAAGGAATTTTACTAAATTGGGAACCTAAGTTTCATAATGAAAAATAAAGTTCTCAAAAAGGAGCTAAAACGAAGGAAAAACAAAAATACCAAGAACGAAGGTCAAAATGAGAATTTTTGAAAAGTGTAACTTCCTCCCACCTATAAATATGATGCGCCCTTCTTCTCCCTTCATGTTGCATGACCAAGTTCTGCCTAAAACCAGAGGAAAACTCTAAGGAAAGTGGTGCACAAGAGGAAGGCAAAGAGGAGGAGAAATTAAAGGCTTAAGGTATGGAAATTTAGTAGTTTTTCATGCTCTTTCTCTTCCAAACCTCTTCTTCTTCATTCTCCTTTATTTCCTATGATTAAAATGAAGTTTAAAAATCTAATTCAAAGGAGAACCTTAAGGGAAATTTCGGATTTGAAGAGACGAGCTTGGAGAAAGCAAGATTTAAGTGAGAAAAAGCAAGAAAATAAGGTAATTTCTCTTTCTATGGTTGCTACCCTTGGTTTCCCTCTTCCTCCATTTTCCCTAGCATAAGAAACCCTAGAAGGATTTGATTTTTAGGTAGAACCAAGGGTGAATATAAGGAAAAAGGGTGTGGAGATTAAGAATATGTAAAGGGAATTAACAAAAACCCATTAGATTTCAAGATGCAATTTCTAAGATTTCAATTGCACTTTCTAAAATTTGATTTTGTATGATGATTCTTATGCCTAAATAAGAGCTTAAATGAGCTCCCAAGATCCCTAAGAGGCTTCCCACATGCATCCTCCCTTGAGAAAACAAAGCAAGGTCCATTAAGAGCAAAAACCTCTATTGTCTCGGCCTAAGGGAGATGGCATAGCTAGGAAGAGTTTTAAATTTTTCTAAGCCCATTCTTGAGTCATATATGATGAATGAAAATGATAAAGAAGCAACATGTAGCTAGGCTCTTGGTTTTGATTGTGTAATGACTCCAAGAGGCTTAAAAGGAGTTAAGAATCATATTTGAAAGGAAAGAATGGAGCCTAGAATTTATTTGATGGGTGTTGCTTCATTAGGTATAATTATGGAACCATAATGAGATTTATAGACTGAGCTAGAGTTCAAGCAAGTGTGTGGCTTTAGAATTAATTCCATGAACCTAATTGGCTTCCATAAATTGTGTTTAGGCTAAGAGAAATTATCCCCCCACTTTTGTGTGTGTGTGACTGAAAAGGGGAGCTTAGATTCAAAGGAAAAAGTGTGTAATTGTGTATAAGGTAGCTCTCTTCGCCTTCTCTCATACATGAATATGTGCTTAGCTTGTCTTTGAATTTGTGTATGTGTATTTTTAAGCCATGAAAAGTATTCTAGCATGACTTTGATTCTATGGTGCCATGATGTTAAAATATACTCTTATATGATGTTATGAACATGTATGACTATGTTTATATATCATGTATAATTGAGAGCTAAGGTTGTATGAATGGAAATGCACATTTTGGTTATGTATTGGCAAGTTTTCATTATGGAAGTATGTGTATAATTGCATGTGGCATAGCCAAAATGAGATGCATGTAGTTTGAGACCATTTGAACAGTTCACACAAGTCCTAATTATGCTTTTAGACTTGCCTAAGAGGTGCCAAACCCTAAGGAAGGCCATTTAGATATTTTGGTATCCTATATGGAGCCAAAATTGACCATAATAGAACCTTATATCATTTTTTATCCAAAGGAGCTCTTCTTAATTTGAGATTTAGAATGCAATTAGAGCTTATTGAGAGTTTTTTGGGAAGCTAAAGGAAAAAATTTTTGGAGGTCTACAGAATATTTGATGAATTTTCAAAGTTGGCAAATTTTCTGATTTTTGTCTAATGCACTGTTCATTTGGTCCAAAAATGAAATCTATCACACATAACTCAAATGATGTCCAATTACTATGAAATTTTATACAAATAAACTATACATTTCTAGTGACTTATGCCAACTAGAAGCACCTCATTTGAATCTCTAGAGAGGGAGATATGAAGTTTTAAAGAATATGTCCAGTATCAAGAACTTCACCTGATCTCAGTTATTGTTTGATTAAGTTTTGAGGTCTGGGCATGCCTGAACTCATCTAGAGTTATTTGTCCCTTATTGCTAACATCCAAAAATTTCCAAATTGGTATCATTTGCTTAGTTTGGATTTTTTTGGAATTAATTAGACATTTTTGAAGTTTGCTGCAGAATTTTATGACAGCACCAGTAGACTGCCTGACCTCTGGACTATTTCGAATGTCAAACATCCTCTGTGATGGATGCTATAGTTTGAAAATATTTTTAGCATGATGTAGACATCTGTAACTTTCCAGAATGGCAAAGAATACATAATTTTGAGTTTTTCAGAATTAGTTATGATTTTCCAAAGTTTGTGACAGACATGAGCAAATTCTAGCTAAAAATGAATATGTGTATTTTGAGCTTCCCATTGAGTTCCATGAGATATAGGCCACTATTGATAATTCAAATGAGTTGTATTCATGTAATTAAATATGGGAATATGTTGTATGAGCTCATACAATCCACGTGACACCGAATAAAATTTCTATATACGACGCAATGACAAAGAATGTATTATTTTAATGGATTTTCTTATTTCCTTCATGGAGTCTATGTTGTAAGGCATGAGAATGTGATAGAAATGAGTTAGAAATATATGGTGTTACAACTTGGGCAAGTCTAAAAGCACAAATACCATATATAAAAGCATCTCAGATGATCCAAGTCATCATGGAGCTCAATCTCACCTTACCACTTGCATACATACACATGAACATTACATATCATAAAGGCTCTTTGGTGGCAAGAACATACATACTCATTCATCTAGCTTCCATATTGATACATACACCATTTATACATACATTAGAACATGTTCAAGGATTTAAATCCTATATATAGCTCATGGTTACATAGTTTGACATCAATATGCCATCAAAATGCCTATTTTTCATAACCATTTGTCAAAGTCTTGATCTTCAAGCTTATTGGCCTCTATTTCTTTGTCTACTTAGCTCATCTAGACATGATTAGGCATATGTGGGGAAAGCGTAAGATTCAAAGAATCCCAATAGCTCTTAACTCTTTTAAACATACATAATGGATGTATAAACAAGTTAAAAAATACATGTATGACATTCAAGCAATTAATGAGCATGCATAAATCATTTTCCTTAGCACATCAACTCATACATAGCAAACACAAGCTCTTAAAGGCATTGGTTTAGCCTCACCCATCTTTCTTAGGACTTTTGGATTTGCCTCATCTACTTTCAAGAGACTTTTGACTTAGCCTCACTCTTCTTGAGACTTTTGGCTTTGTCTTATCTATTTCTAGGGACTTTTGGCTCATCCTTACCCTTGTCAAAGGACTTTTGGCATAACCAAACCCATGCAATCCATAAATGCAATCATAAATATATTTCAAGAAACATAATGGCACTATAACATGTAAACATTGGCAAGAAACTTTTCTCATGGCTCAAACATACATACAAGCACTCAATGATAAGAAAACAACTAAGCTATGCATGTGAGAAATGTTAGAGAGCTACCTTGAAGTAAGAACTCAACACTTTTTCCTTGGATATTCCTCCCCCTTTTTGGCAACACACTTTCAACTAGATGGAGCTTGATTCCCTTGGCCTAGGCATACTAAATAGGACACAATTACATCATGGAAGCAAGCTTTAGCATCACATACTCTCTATGGAAGCTCACTTTTTTCTATGGCTTCATAATGGTTTCATATAAGGCCTAATGAAGCGACTACTAGAATTTAAGATCTTGGCTCCATTCTCTCCTTCTATCTAGGTCTCTTGACTCCATTTAGACCTCTTGTAGTCTTCACAAATTCATTCCCAAGAACTTAGACACAAGTTACTTCTTTAAATCTTAAATTGGAACCTCTGCCCCCTATCTCATTACCAATGCTTTCTAAAATTTTTTCAAGGCTTCCTTTGATGTTCTTCCATTATATTTAGTCCCTTTCTATCCTTAGAAAAATTTAAAACTTTCCATAGGTGCTTCTTCTTATCTAGGCCGAGACATGTACCAAGTTTTGGACCTATAGAGCTAGCTTTGTTTTCTTGAAGGAAATGGCACATGTGAGGGCTTTCTAGATGTCTCAAGAACCCATATACACTCTTAGATAATTAGAAATACCACTAGAAAGCTTCATACATACTATAGTGCAATAAAAACCCTAGGTTTTTTACGAGCTTGTCGTACAACCCTCAAAATAAAACTAGGTTGAATTAAAAATGCATCTAGTGGCACAACCTAGGTCATCTCCCTTAGAAATGGAGTTCAATGTTCAATTGAGTTTCTAAGTGTTAAAAGACTCAAAAAATTTCTAAACTAAGGGGGGTTTTAATCTAATTAAACTAAGTGAAATCTAATTGAATTAAAATTCCTAATTCCTAGTTGCATGAACTAATGAGGTGAATGATGGTCTTGTGACTAGCTTTGGATTCGTCCCTTGGTATCCACTATCCTTATCCTAATCCAATTGTGATTAATTCTGGTCTAAGAGTTCTTAATTGTGTTCATTAGCAAATGATCTTGAATAACCATTCAAGATTCAAGAGACTAGCAATTTAATGTTAATTGAGACCTCAACTCCCATTAAATAACTAATTCTTGTGATTAAGATCTTTGAATACTTGAATTGATCGATTACTTGATAAATTAGCCTCTGAATCACCATAAAAAAATGTTTAATTAACCAACTAAACACCAAGAAATCCTTAATTCAAACAATTAAACACTCAATTTCTCATATGCATTTCATCAAACACCTTGACTGCATACATAGATGATTGTAGGAAATTAGAAAATTTAGTACTAATTCAATCACATAATCAGTCAAACAACATCCTAATTAGTGTCTAACTAGCCACTAATTACAATTACACAAATTCTCAATCTAATACTACTTAACCCAGCAAATACAAGAAAGAGAAAAGGTGTAGGAAAATTAAGAAATCCTTAGCCCAAATTCTGAGTTCATCCATGGATTCAAGCTTCCACTAAGAGCTTCCTCCCTTGTTAGTCACAAATGAGAATTAAAGCTTCATTAGAGGTGGAATGGAGTGGGAAAATAGATGAAAATGGCTGCTGGACGTGGTTCTACGAATGGATGAAGGAATGGCGAAGTGGAATGTGGTATGGGTGAATGAATGGAGTGTTGGACGACATCGTGAATAATGAGTCAGTGAATGGATGAAGTGATGTGTATTATTTGCATCTGGATGATGTGGAATGTAGCGTGGAAAAATGAGTGATGAATGGCAAGGCATGAATGACGTGTGAATGGAATAAATGGATCCCTCGAATGGAATGAAGCGTGTGGAATGTGTGCTGCCTCCTCTCACTCGTGCTTCATTTGTTTTTCACGTGCTCAGTCTCTTTGTGCCAATTGCCCGTAGCTTCTTCATGTGAATATAACGTGGGCCCTATTTTAAAGCTAAATATAATATTCAATGTTTTGCTTTAGCGTTTTGCCCAAGCTTCCCACGTGATTCAGCTCCACGTTCAAACCTCTCGACTCGCCAGCTCCCAGCTCATGCTTCATGGCTTCATTTGGCGTCCTGGACAACTCCTCGTTCCTTCATGTTAATTTCACGTTGCTGTCTAGCAGGCTTCTTTTGTGTTTCTGCTTCTCTTTTCAACTCAAAGCTGCTCCTTCTTCCTCACATGTTTTCATGTGTATTTCTCACGTTCTTCACGTGGCTATTCTGCTCGAGCTTGTGAGCTCCATGCAAGCTTTCTTCCTTCATCCAGCTGCAGCTTTCCCACGTGTTTAGCTTCATTTCCACATCTTCATCTCTATTTCTTGTAGTTGCTATAGCCTATATATATTTCTTCTACTTTGTGTGTCTCAGCCCAGGCTTCCATGTTATTTCTGCATGCTTGTTCTTATCTCGACATGCTCTATCCAACTCTCCAACTTATGGCTTCTCTTCATTCTGCTCGTGGCCTCTTCTTTTATGTTGTTTGCTTGTTTCTTCATGCAGCGTTCTTTAACTCTATTTTCAGTTCATCTTCCACATTCTATCCATTAAACTCGATCCTCCTAATACTTATCACCAGAACTCATGTTTACGTGTGAGCTTCTTCCTCTACAAACCAAAAACTTGAGCCAGCTTCTTCACGTTGTTTTAGCTCATGCAAGCTTCCATGTCTTCTACGTGTTAATCTCCATGCAAGCTTTTTCTCTATTTCATTTAGCTCGCCCATCCAACTTGAGTGCTACCTCAACGTGAAACTATCTCAAGAGTGGAGAAATGTGATTATATGCCACGTGAGGGAGCCCAATTCTTCTCCTTCTCTTCTTCAAATCAATTTATCTTTCAAAGCTCCAATTGCCCAACAAAATCTACACAAAAGAATGGAAATTATTGGGTAGAATTATCCATAAATTTATTTAAAAGAAATTCATGCAATAAAATTCAAGAATTTTGCAATTTTAATTCCTAAAGTATAGAAATGGCTATTAAAATGAAATCTTATCTAATTAAAGTCTTAAAGCCATATTTCATTGTTAAAATGCCCAAGTTTAGGAGAATAAAATAGATAGAAATATGTGTTTATCAGTTTTGGAAACTTATTTTCTAATACTTCTTTTTAGAATTTCTTTGCATATTCTTATTTCTCACCCTTAAAAACCTAGGCTTCATTCTTGGTTTAGATAAGATTTTTCTCCCTCTTGGTTAGTCTCTAGGGGGCCAAAAATCCCCTCTTAAGGAATAAGAAGAAGAAAGCATGGAAAGCTTTGATACCTACCTTGATTCAAGCCTTTCCAAGAGTCTTCTCCTTTACTTTGGCTCCTCCCTGGAATTTTAAACTACTCGCCTTTGAACATGGCTCAAAACAGATCCAAATCACACACCAAAACCATGCAAAGAAAGAAAAGAAGGAGGAGAACAAGTTTACTCAAGGAAGGAGCTTGAAATTTCAAGAATTTTCTTACCTTTTCTTAAGTTTTTCTCCTCCCTTGAAGCTTCCTTGTGCCCCCTTCTTAGCAAAACTTGTCCCTAGTTTTAGGTAGAAATTTGGTCAGCTAAATATGAGGGAGAAGTGGGGCGCCACTATATACAGCTAGGGATTCATTAGAAGCTTTTCAAAATGTCAGTTTTGCCCTTCATTCTTAACTTTTTTGTTTTAGGCTCATTTCAAATTCTTTTCAAAAACTATCTTTTTCATCATAAAATTTAGGTTTTTTAGCCTATAAATTGCCTTTCGAATTGGTCAAATTGGGTCTAAAACCTTCCTGAACAAAAATGTTAATAGTTTGGGTCCACCGATATTATAAAATATAAATCGGAGGGATTTTAACTATTTTAGGGGTTCTTATAATTTTTAAAGCCTTTAAGAATCCTGGGAAACTCAATTTTTCCATTTAAAAATCCCTCCTTTGAGTTTTCTAAAAGTTACCAAAAATTATGAAAATGCCACTATATTTCGTCAAATTTTCTTTAGTTACTCAAGCTCCGATTTTGGGCATCCTAAGCCTTGGATCCTCATTTTCTAATATTTAGAATTTTATCCTAATCTTATTTGGCCTTAACTGATTCATTTTAAAGGATTTTCTTTTATATCTAACTTATTTCTGTCGTTTTTTCAAAAATCGGGCGTTACATAAATCATGCTCCAATGGAGCCTTAGCAGAAGATGACTCAAAATGGACCACTTGAAACCAAAAAATGACATTTCTTGAGCCATACTTTACATTGAACTAAAAATAGATCAAATGAGCAAATTTATAGTTGAATTTTAGTAGAAAATTAGAGCTCATCTAGAGCTTTCTACAAAGCTAAAAAACACAATTTTTGGAACTCTATAAAATATTTTATGAATTTATAAAATTTTATAAATTTTGCAGTCTAGTCCCTCATATTGTTCATTTGGTTCAAATTTATTTTTCCATGCTTTTGAAAGGCCAAACAAGATTCTAAGCTTTTCGTAGCTATCAAATTTGTACAAATCAGAGTTGTCTAGCACAAGTTATGTTTATTCAAAGTTTGATGTCTAATATGTACCAAAATTGTGAACTTGTGCATATGAGGAAATATCCAAATTTTGACCTTCCTTTTTTGATATTCTAAGCCTAACAAACTTGTTTGACATGAGTTTGGGAAATTCTATAATGAGAATAATTATTTAGGCACAATTAAAAGAATTTATGGTTTAATAACGGTAAATTCTACTACTAAAAGTATTATTATAAATAATTGTTATTATAATAGGAATGTGGTGTGAGATGTATAAACATTCCTTAATGATATGACAAAAAGCATTATAGTGTTAAAGACACTCTGGTGCAAGAAGTAATTAAAAAGAAAAATTACATCCAAATACCCATATCATATAAAATTTACAATGAAATATCTTAAAAATTGAAATTATTTTCAAGGACCATCATTACCATTAAGTTGCAGGAGGTTTACTACTAGTTTTAGTAGATGTACTCCTGGGTATAGCAAAGTTTAGCAATTTCCTATACCTAGTAGTAAATCCCTTAAAACTTAATGGTAATGATGTTCCTTAATGGTAATTTCAATTTTTAAGGTCCTTTATAGTAAATTTTATATGATATGGTTCCTTGGATACAATTTTCTCTAATTAAAATTAAAAATTTCTAGATAAAAGTTGTGTCACAATAAACACTTATAAAGTGCTAGTACAATTAAATAAGTGAAGTAAAGTAAGCCAATAAGAATAAAAAAGAAAGCTATAATGAGGCTAGAAGTAGGAAATTAATTATCCTATAGAGAGTAACAAGTAAGTGTTAAAATAAAGTAACATTACTATGGTATGCTCAAAGATATAAGAATGCTTTACTAGATCCACTTCTCATCAGCAATGCCTAGAAGAGCACTAAGGCATATGAGTTAACCTTAAAGATTTTAGGTACTAGTTGCCAATCTTAATAAGTTTTATTTTATAAAGATAGCATCTTTAGGCCCTGAAATCTCCCAGAGATTGATCACAGTGGATCCTAGTATAGTGCAATGGGTTGTCAGTAGATCCTAATAGGGCTCAAAGGGGGTTGCAATAGATCCCACAAGGCTATAGAGAGCCCAAAATTATAGATGCAGGAGTTTTCTTAGAAGATGATAGCCTAGGATAGTTTTTATAGATCAATTTAGCCTTTGCGATCATTATAGTTTTAGACAGTTTTTGTTTTAAAGGTCTGAGATCTCCTAAGTCTAGCAAACTATTATGTTGTCAGATAGCCAAGCCATTTGCTAGATTCCCCTATTGATGAGTGTAGTATATAGGATAAGGAAAGCAACAGAGTAGCTTTGCAGAGTTACATTTAGATGAACCACTACCCCAGTATTAATTAGACTCGATCGAGAGAAAGGAGACTCCTATACACTATATTAGTGTATTAAGAAAAGTCTAGGTGTATTTATATGTATTAGGGTAAGTGGTAGCTAGTGCCTCTAGTAGTGGAGGCTATGAGAGACTAGCATCTGACATATGATTTAAAGTTAGGTCAGTGGCAGTTGCTCTTCAATGTTAGCTTTAGTAATGAGGCAATACTTGTCCAAACCTTGAAGACATGATGAGGATGTGCATGTTTACTAAGGTATTTTGTAATGTCCAGTTTCATTAAACGACAGAAACAGGCACGTTTTCAAAGCAAGTCCCCCGAAATGAATTAGTTAAGATTTTGAAATTTTGAGTAACATTCTAACCTCCTAAAAATGAGAATTATAGCCTTAGATATAAGGAAAAATGGAGCTAGAATGAAGAAATAAAATTTGATAGAAACCTTACGAAACGTAATGGTATTTTCGTAAATTTAGGTAATTTTTGGAATTCACATAGAAGGGCTTTTTAAATCAAATTTTTGAGTTCTTCGGGGTTCTCAGAGGCCCTAAAAACAATGGGAAGCCTCAGGACAGTTAAAACCCCTCTGGTGGACGTTTTCCAATATCTGTGTACCTAAACTTTGACAGATCCGTTCGGGAAGGTTTTAGCTCTGATTTGAGTGATTCCAAAGGCATTTTTCTTAATTGGGAACCTAAATTTTATAATGAAAAAGACGGTTCTAAAAAAGGAGCTAAAACGAAGGAGAAACGAAAATGCAAAGTATGAAGGGCAAAATTAGAATTTTTGAAAAAGTCACTTTTCCCTACCTATATATAGGTGGCGCCTCACACTTGCCCTCATTTGTCTTCAGAATTTCCTGCCCCAAATCAGAAGCAAAACCCTAAGGGAGAGGCGTCCAAGAGAGGAAGAAGAAGGAGGAAGAAAACCAAGCTTAAGATATGTTTTCATGGTAATTTTCCTTGTTTTTCTTCATCCACACCTCCTCTCCTATCTTCTCCTTTGTTTCCTTGGATTAAAATGAAGTTTACAAATCTGATTAAAGGGAGAAACTCAAGGGAAAGTTCGGATTTGAAGAAAGGAGCTTGGAAAAATCAAGATTCAAGCCAAACTAAGCAAGGAAACAAGGTAAAAATGCATCCTATGGTTGTTATCTTCCATCACCCTTCGTCTCCATTTCGACCTACACTAAGAACCCTAGGAAACTAAGAACCCTAGGAAGATCTGATTTTCAAGCCCAACTAAGCATGATTCTGAGGTATTTGGTAGAGAGAAATAAGAATATGCAAAGAAAATCATAAAATAGGCATTAGGATTCAAGATGCAAAACCTAGGGTTTCTAGTGCACCTTTCAAATTCTGAATTTATATGATGCTTCCTAGGTCTAATTAAGAGTATAAATGAGTTCTTGTGACACCAAATATGCTCCCCACAAGCTTCTTCCTTCAAGAAAACAAAGAAAACTCCATATGGACCAAATGGTGTCTATGGCTCGGCCAGGAGGGGATTGTGTAGGTGGGGGAGTTTTAAATTTTTCTGAGGCCATTCTTGAGTCATATTCGATAAATGAAAATGAAGGGAGGCCTTGGAAAAAATTTAGAACACATAGAAATTGATTTGGTGTCTTAAGTTCCATATTATGAACTAAAGAAACAACATGGCGCTAGGCCTTTTGTTTTAATGATGTGATGACTCCAAGAGACTTAAAATGAGTCAAGAATCATATTTGAAAGGAAAGAATAAGGCCTAGAAGTCATTTGAGGGGTGTTGCTTCATTAGGTGCAAATATGGACCACAATGGAGGTTGTAAAGTAATCTAGGGTTTAAGCAAATTGTGTAACCTTAGAATGTGTTCCATAAACCTAATTGGCTCTCATAAATTGTATCTAGGCCAAGAGAAACCATCTCCACCAATTTGTGGGTGTGTGGCCGAAAGAGGAGGCTTGAAAGCTAAGGAAAAAGTGTGTGAATATACACAAGGTAGCTCTCTCCACCTTTTCTCATACATGGATGTGTGTTTAGCTTGTTTTAGAATGTGTGTATGTGTAATTTCAAGCTTTGAAAAGTATGCTAGCATGCCTTTATATGCCATGATCCTTGATGTCATATTATGTTTCCAAATGAATACATGATGTTTGTTTGAATTTGCTTGAGTGTGGAGAGGCTAAGAACTCTTCCCTTTAATGAAGATGAGCCAAGAACCCTTGAGCTTGGTTGAGACAAAGTAAAGAGTCTCCTAATGTAATGTCCCGTTTTCATTAAACGATAGAAATGGGCACGTTTTCAAAGCAAGTCCCCTGAGATGAGTGATTCAAGGCTAAATAAAATTTGGATAAAATTTTAAAGAACAGAAAATGAGGATTTGAGCCTTGAGTTGCCCAGAAACCGGGGTCGGAGTGATTTGAAAAATTTACCGAAAGGCTAGTGGCATTTTCGTAAATAAGTGTAATTTTGGAAAAGCACCTAGGAGGGCTTTTTAAATGGAAATTTTGAGTTTCCCAGGGTTCTCAGAGGCCCCAAAAACCATGGGAAGCCCCGGGACCAGTAAAGCCCCTCCGGTGTACTCTTTCCGATGTCGGTTGATCCGAACTTTGACCGATTCGTTTGGGACGGTTTTAGCTCCGATTTGAGTGATTCCAAAGGCATTTTATTAAATTGGGAATCTCTTTGTTATGATGGAAAAGACGGTTCTCAAAAAGGAGCTAAAACGAAGGAGAAACGAAAATGCTAAGAACAAAGGGCAAAATTGGCATTAAAGTGTTAAAGGAAGCTTCTTTCTTCTTCTTTATATGCCACGTTCTGCCTCCCCCTCTCTAAACTGACTTGCTTCTGTCCATGTTCAGAGGAGAACTCCAGCTCCTTAGGCGCACAAGAGGAGGAGGATTTTGGAGGAAGAAATTCAAGAAAAAGGTAAGAAACTTTAAGACATTCCATATCCTTCCTTCTTGGACTTTGCTCCTCTCCTCTCAAGCTTTCTTTCTATGGTTTTAATGGAGAGTTTGGTGCTGTTTTTGGGGCAGAACAGAGAGGGGAATTTCGAAAATTGAGGGAGTAAGCCAACCAAGTGGAAGAACAAGCCAAAGGAAGCAAGAAAACAAGGTAAAACTTCCATTCTTTGGTAGTTTCTCCCTCCCCCTTCCTCTTGCACGAATTTGACCACCATGAGCCCAATTCTTAGGGGCTGTTTTCTGTCCAATTTATGGAGGGATTAGGGGTTTTAGATGGCAAGGATTAAGAATGAACCAATAGAATCAAGAAAGGAGCATTAGGAAACAAAATGGAATCATTAGGGATCCAAATGCTCCCTTGCAAATCTGATTTTATATAAATGTTCTTAGGCTTAAATGAATGTTTAAATGTGCTCCTAAGATCCCTAGAGGTCCCCCATATGTCTCTTCCTCCATAAAATTAACAAAACCCCATGGAAAGTCATGAACCTAAAAGTTAGAAAAGTGTAGAGCACTTAAGGGGATTGTAAAAACTGATTTAATCTATAAGTTCCCTTGGTTGTTTAAGTGTTTCCTTGACCTCCTACAACTCTTAACAACCTCCCTAAATGGTTCCCCTATCAAGGAAAAATCAAGAAGCCATGAAATCCCATTTATGCTCTAACTTTCGGCCAAGTAGGGATGGCATAGTTAGGGAGAGTTTTAAATTGTTTCAAGCCCATTTTTGAGTCATACATGATGAATGAATGTGAGGGGAAACCTTGGGAAAAATTTAGGAAGCTTAGAGAATGAGTTGGTGCTTTAGGTTCCATATTGTGACCTAAGGAAGCAACATAATGTTAGGCCCTTTGTTTTAATTATGTGATGACTCCAAGAGGCTTAAAAGGAGTCAAGAATCATATTTGAAAAGAAAGAATGAGGCCTAGAAATCATTTGAGGGGTGTTGCTTCATTAGGTGCCTTTATGGACCATAATGGGGATTATAGAGCACTCTAGTACTTAAGCAAGTTGTATGGCTTTAGAGAATGTTTCATGAACCTAATTGGCTCCCAAAAATTGTATTTAGGCCAAGAGAAACCATCTCCACCAAATTGTGGGTGTGTGGCCAAAAGAGGAGGTTTAAAAGCTAAGGAAAAAGTGTGTACTTGCATACAAGGTAGCTCTCTCCACCTTCTCTCATGCATGGATGTGTGTTTAGCTTGTTTTAGAATGTGTGTATGTGTATTTTCAAGCTTTGAAAAGTATGCTAGCATGCCTTTATATGCCATGATGCTTGATGCCATGTTATGTTTTTAAATGAACCCATGATGTGTGTATGAGTTTGCTTGAGTGTGGAGAGGCCAAGAACTCTTCCCTTGGGTGAGGATGAGCCAAGAACCCTTGAGCTTGGTTGAGACAAAGTAAAGAGTCTCCCAAAAGCAAAGTGGGCTCCCAAGAGTATGGTTGAGTCCAAAGTGCTCAAAGAATGGGTGAGGCAAGTCCAAAATCCACGAGGAGAAGTGTGAGGCCAATCCAAACACTTAGTGAGCTCTTGAATGTCTTGTATGATTGATTCACATGCCAAGTTTGCGTTTAAAATGCCTATGACTTATATTTCCTCCATGCATGCATTTGAGAAGCTTGCTTTGCACATATTATGTATGATTGAATGGGGGATGAGCTATTGGGATTCTTTGAATCTCACTCCCTCCTCTCCAATGCTCTAACATGCTAGGTGGACCAAGGAGTTATGGTGAAGGGAGCCAACAACCATGAAAGAAAGAGATTGACAAGCCTAGGCCTAGCTTTCATTCTTCTTGAACCTATAATGAGGTTTCACAAAGTATATGATATTGTAAATGTACCATGACCCTTGAGGCATGTATAAATACACCATTCTATGATGTTTATATATATGAATATGATGTATGACCTCTAGCATATGTTTTGAGTATCTAATGCCAAAGTATGAGAATTGAAAGTTTGATGGAAATGTGTATAAGTGAGGGTGAAAAGGCCAAAATGAGATGCAAATGGTTTGGGACCATTTGGGCAGCTTCCCCAAGTCTTAAACATGCTTTTAAACTTGCCCAAAAGGTGCCAAGACCAAAGGAAATCCATTTGGCAATTTTGGTACCCAATATGGAGCCAAAATTGATCATAATGGAACCCTCTACTACTTTTTAGCCAAACGAGTTAGTCTTGCCCTGAAATTTGGCATACAATTAGGGCTTATTAAGAGCTTTCTGGAAAGCTAAAGGTCATAATTTTTGGAGACCTAGAGAATATTTGATGAATTTTCAAAGTTGGGATTTTCTATGGTTTCTGGTATGTGCACTGTTCATACTGGCAGATTTGATTTTCGTGTCACTCGATGGCCAAATGGTGTCCAATGCTTATGAAATTTTATGTACATAAACTAGAGGTCATAAAATTTCTGTGGCCACCAAGATCACCTCATTTGGAGGTCTGAGTACAGAGTTATGTATTTTTGAAATTTGCTGTCAGTAACAGTGGTGACTCCAGAGCTCAATCACTGTTCCATCAGTTCCAGATACCTAAACGTATCTGTTTCATTCTAAAATTATTTTTAGTGTCAATTTAACATTTGTAGCTTCCCATAATGACTGAATGTGTGTGATTTCAATTTTTTTAGAATTAGTTATGAATTTCAGAAGTTTGCATCAGTAACCTGAATCATAGCCCAGGCAGCCAGTGAGTCTGTAGGTTTTTGGATGTCAAACGTCCTGTGTGATGAATGTTGTGACTTGGACATATTTTTATTGTGAAGTAGACATCCTGAGCTTTCCAGAATGACAAAGAACATATGATTTATATTTTTCTAGATTTAGTTATGATTTTCCAAAGTTGGGTCAGAAAATGGAGCAAATCTGGAC
This sequence comes from Erythrophleum fordii, assembly GCA_032878935.1. Lineage (NCBI taxonomy): Eukaryota > Viridiplantae > Streptophyta > Magnoliopsida > Fabales > Fabaceae > Erythrophleum > Erythrophleum fordii. The sequence goes on along the minus strand of JAVQMF010000057.1, from coordinate 11,858,231 downwards.
GAAAATGCAAACATGAATTTTAATGTGTTCCTTTGCTTTCCACGAGTTGTAGACCAAATTTGATAATGGAAATGAGCTATATTCATGTATTTAAGTATGAGAATGTGATAGATGCATTCCTATGGCCCACGGGACTCCGAAAGAAAAATTTTACCAGTAGAGAAATGCATTTTAATTCATAACTCCCTATGTCACTCGAGTGTTTCCATAGAACAAACATAAGATGAGGCATGGGAATTGCATGAATTGAGTCCTAGAAGTATGGTGTTACACCTAAAAACAAAGTGGGCTCCCAAGAGTATGGTTGAGTCCAAAGCTCTTAAAGAATGGGTGAAGCAAGTCCAAAATCTATGAGGAGAAGTTTGAGGCCAATCCAAACACTTGGTGAGCTCTTGAATGTCTTGAATGATTAATTCACATGCCAAGTTTGCTTTTAAAATGTCCATGACTTCCATGTCTCCATGCATACATTTGTAAAGCTTACTTTACACATATTATGTATGATTGAATGGGAGATGATCGATTGGGATTCTTTGAATCTCATCCGCTCCTCTCCAATTATCTAACATGTTAGGTGGACCAAGTGGGTATGCCAATGAGAGCCAACAACCATGAAGAAGGCAAATTGACAAGCATATGTCTAGTTTTAGCTATTTTGGAACCATACTTATGTACCTTGATGTTTATGATGATGTAGATAGTCTATGAACCTTGAGACATGTATAAATATGCTATTATGTGATGTTTATAACTATGGATATGATGTATGAGCTTTAGAATACAATTTGAGTTTGTAATGTCCAAATGTGCAATGTGGAAGTATGATGCAAATATACATAAGTGTGGGTTGAACGGCCAAAATGAGATGCATGAGGTTTGGGACCCTTTGGGCAGCTCATATAAGTCTTAAACATGCTTTTAGACTTGCCCAAAAGGTGCCAATACTAAGGGGAGGCCATTTGGCAAGTTTGGTACCTTATATGGAGCTAAATTTGACCATAATGAAACCCTATATCACTTTTTAGCCAAATGAGTTAATCTTCATTTTAAATTTGGAATGCAAGTAGATCTCATTGAGATATTTTTGGGAAGCTAAAGAACATAATTTTCAAAGGTCTAGAGAATATTTGATGAATTTTCAAAGTTAGGATTTTCTATTGATTCTGGTATGTGCACTGTTCACACTAGTAGATTTGTGTTTTGTGTCACCTAATGGTCAAATAGTGTGAAATTATCGTGAAGTTTTATAGGCATAAACTAGTAGTCATTAAATTTCTGTGGCCACCGAGATCACCTCATTTGGAGGTCTGAGCAAAGAGTTATGCATTTTTGAAATTGGCTATCAGTAGTAGTGGCGCCCCAGGAGTCCAATCACTGTTCCATAGAATTCCAATAGCTAAACGTATCTGTTTCATCTTGAAATTATTTTTAGTATCAATTTAACATTTTTGGCTTTTTAGAATGATAAATTTGTATGATTTTTATTTTTATAGAATTAGTTATGAATTTTAAAAGTTTGTATCAACAATCTAAAACAGCAGCCCAGGCAGCAGCAACCTCAGTAGCTTTTCGGATGTCCAACGTCCTCCATGATGCGTGTTATGGGCTGAACGTATTTTTAGTGTAAATTAGACATCCAAAGGTTTCCAAAATGATCCAAAACACATGTTTTCGATTTTTTCTAGATTTAGTTATGATTTTCTAAAGTTTTCCTAGAAAAGAAGTCAATTCTGGCTGAAAATAAACTCCCATTTTCTATGCTTCATTTCGGTTTCCATGGGTTGTAGGCATGTTTTTAGGATGTAAATGAGTTGTAATGATGTAATTAAATGTGAGGATGCATAGCATGAGCTCACACGATCCACATGACACTGAAATAAATTTTTAGATACGATGTAACGCGAAAATAATCATTATTTTTTTGGCTTTTCCATGGACAACTAATATGATTCATGATATTATGCCATTTAAAAGTATAAGATGAGCTAGAATTGATGGTGTTACATATTTATTGCTCTTAAGAGATTATGAGGCACATAAAATAAGCCAATATCCTAATATATAGCCAATAAATTAGGCCTATTATAAGGGAGGATATGAACCTCTTAGGATAGGACGAGCTGGTGATTATGAATTAAAAGTGGACTAAATATATACATAAGATGAGATAAACAGATGATGCTCTTAATAACTTAGAGTAAATAAAAAAGAGATAAGCTAATAATAATAAAAAGCTATCAAAGTTAAGATTAGAGACTGAAGATTTAGTATAGTATCTTCAATCATAGAGATTAGTTAGTCCACTATGATGAAAAGCTTGATCTCAAGTAAAATAAGTTTAAATTAATATCATATAGAATGTTCTTCTCTCCCCCATTTTGGCTTCCAATTGCAACAACCTTATGTTCTTAGTGTGAGAAATAATAGTTACCTAAATCTCTCAAATGTCAAATAACCTAAGAATGTATAGTAATAAGATAGATTATCTTAGATAGTAACACCAGAGAAAAGTCATAGCTAATGGGACCTCAAAGTAAAAGATAACAGAGATTCTCTATTGAATATGGTCTAAGATGGAATTATTCTCAAGAAAAACAAGCTTAGAAATGAGATGAAAGAAGAACAAGTATAAAGAGAGTTGCCCTTATGATACGTCCAAAGAAATTATTAAAGTTATGCCAAAATTTGAAGACAAATTTTTTATTTAAAAGGGATAAAATGTAATATTTAATACTTTTATATTGAGTTAAGCTCTGAGGTAAGGTTATGAGAAGTGATGAGATGATGTAAAAGCCTAATTAGATGAGAAAAAAGACTTAAAAAGTGTTGTGCAATAGGAAAAATTAGGAACTTAATTATTTAGTAGTATATTAAGAGAGAAAGATACTTACTATTAATATAAGACTAAACACGGTTGCTAGATTAACCAAGGCAGATGAAATTGGCTAAATTCTTAATTACACATAAATCGAGGTAACTAGTGGCACATGTAACGTTCGTTTTTCATTAAACGACAAAAACATACACGTTTTCAAAGCAAGTCTCCTAAAATGAATTAGTTAAGGTCCTAAAAAATTTGGGTAACATTCTAAACTCCTACAAATGAGAATCCTAGCCTTAGACGAAAAGAAAAATGGAGCTAGAATGAAGAAACAAATTTTGATGGAAACCTTACGAAATGTAATGACATTTTCATAATTTTGAGTAAATTTTGGAATTTACACAAGAGGAATTTTTAAATAAAATTTTTAAGTTCTCCAAGGTTCTTAGAGGCCTTGAAAACCATGGGAAGTCCCAGGACAGTTAAATCTCCTCCGGTGAACATTTTCCAATAACAGTGTACTTGAATTTTGACAAATTTCTTTGAGAAGGTTTTAGCTCTGATTTAAGTGATTTCAAAGGCATTTTATTAAATTGGGAACCTAAATTTTATAATGGAAAAAATGGTTCTAAAAAAGGAGCTAAAACAAAGGAGAAACGAAAATGCAAAGAACGAAGGGCAAAATAAAAATTTTTGAAAAATGCTTTCTCCTCCCCCTATATATAGGTGGCGCCCCACTCTCTCCCTCATTTAGACTCAGAATTTTCTGCCCAATTTCAAAGAAGAGAGCTAGGGTTTTAGGAACACCAAGGGAGGAAGAAGAAGAGAAGAAATCCAAGCTTTAAGGTATGCTTTCTTAGTAGTTTTTCATGCTTTCTTCCATCCAAACCTCCTCTCCTTCATTCTCCTTTTCTTCTTTTGATTAAAATGAAGTTTACAAATTTGATTCAAGGGAGAAACTTAGGGGAAATTTTGGATTTGAAGAGAGGAGCTTGGAGAAAGCAAGAAAAAGTAAGAAAACTAGGTAATTTCTCTTCCTATGGTTGCTACCTTTAGTTCCTCTTCTTCTCCAATTCGACACACCCAAGGAACCCTAGGAGGAGTTGATTTTTAGGTAGAACCAAGGATGAATCCAAGAAAAAAGGGTATGGAGATTAAGAATATGCAAAGGGAATTAACAAGAAGTCATTAGATTTCAAGATGTAATTTTTAGGGTTTCAAGTGCACCTTGTAAAATTTGATTCTGTATGATGATTCTTATGCCTAATAAGAGTTTAAATGAACCCCTAATATCCCTAAGAGGTTCCCAATATGCTTTTTCTCTTAAGAAAACAAAGAAAGCTTCAAGGAGGCCAAAAATGCTCCTTGTCTCGGCCTAAGGGAGATGGTATAGCTATGGAGAGTTTTAAATTTTTCTAAGCCTATTCTTGAGTCATATACGATGAATGAAAGTGAGAGGAGGCCTTGGAAAAAATTTAAAACCCATAGAAAGTGAGTTAGTGCTTTATATTCCATATTATGACCTAAAGAAGTAACATGTAGCTAGACTCTTGGTTTTAATTGTGTGATGACTCTAAGAGGCTCAAAAGGAGTCAAGAATCATATTTGAAAGGAAAAGATAGGGGCTAGAATTTAATTAAGGGGTGTTGCTTTATTAGGTGCAATTATGGAACCATAATGAGGTTATAAGCCAAGCTAGTGTTTAAGCAAATTGTATGGTCTTAGAATTGAGTCCATGAACCTAACTAGCTTCCATAAATTGTGTCTATGCTAAGAGAAATTGTGATGACCCTAACTTCTAATCCTAGTAATTATGGTTAAATACATGATTAATAAATAATGATCAAGGTTTGGAGTCGTTACAATTAATTACATTAAGAAAATATAGGGAAATTTGAACCTTGATGTTAATAGGGTCATTAACTAAACAACTATAAAAGGGAAAATGCATAGAAGGAATTGCACTATCATCAGACATTTGTGATTCATCCATCCATTGGTTTCAACACACAAAAACCTCCCACAAGTATTCCTATATCATTTCCTAGCATTACCATTAAAGAAATTGGGGTTTCTAGGCTAAAGGTGGGAGTTTGGGGACCTACACCATGACCTGGAACCTTCCCGTCGCAGCTAAGTTAGGTTCTGGAGCTCGAAAACTAAGTTTTTCACTTTACACCACGGCCTCAAACTTTCGCGCCATGGCTAAGTTGCCCTCAGGAATCACTGGGTAACTTACTCGGGCTACGGTGAGTTAGATCTGTGCCACGGCCATCTTACATGGCGTCGCGGCGGAGTTTCCTCCTGGAGCTACTGTTTAAAGTCCCATGATTCTCGCCTCGGTGGAATACACTTGTGCCAAGCGAGTTTTGCTACTGTACTCTCCTTAACTAATTTCCTCGACTTGCGCCACGACAGGACCTATTGCATCATAGCGAGGTTTCATTCTGTCACCTTCTTAGGCAATTTTTTTCGCACTGTGCCGCAGCGAGATTTCTCAAGTCGCAGTGTCCCTTGCCACTGTCACTCTTCAAGCTGCGGCAAGGCCTTCCTAGCCATGGCGTAACTCCCTCCTGTAACTATATCTCCTACATTTTGCCTCATGCACTCCAATCCTCTACTTAGGGACACCCTAGGATCACTTCCTCCTAATTTATATGACTCTAATGGTATTTATCTACTTTATTCACCCAGCTATTCCACCATTACCCATTCAAGACTTAAATGTAAATTTCCACTCCCCCAACTATCCTATATCAACAAGTCCATAGAGTAATAGCAACAAAAATTCATGCACTACTGGCAATTAACATTCAATACACATTTTGTTAGAGGTTTCATACAAGATCAAATCACTTATCCATTGCTAGCCAATTACAATCATAATGTTCAATCCCATGATGATTAAATTACATATACAGTCCCTATGCTTGGCAACTCATGATGCAATGCAGCAATGATACAAAACTAGCAATATTGTTACAATATAATTTGATAAGACTTCTAAACCTATGTGCTACCAAACCATTTAATAAGCTTCAATTAATGTTCTCCTTGCCACTAAGAGGTCTGGTCCCTGAAAATGTTAGCCCACAATGGGGTGAGATATACAATCTCAGTAATAAAAGGGCAGTTTCCATATACATGTACAAGTTAATCAATTTAATGCAATTTCATGTCATCAATACCAGAATTATCAATTCAATTTGTAAATGAACTAGTTGAACTGCCAATGACTATTGTCCCATACCAACAGTAATACATAATATGTTAATGGCCAATAACACCGAGAGAGGTCCGTCCACGGCACCTACTCCATAATGAGCACAACCAGGGCTCAGTGCATCTGGGGTTTGATCACAACCCGATGCTCAATCGAAGCACATGCACGGGTGGCAACCATACCACAGCTCCACCATGGACTCACAAGGTCCAATCACAATAACAATTCAAGTAGTCAACTAATCATTTAGCAATTCAAAATCAAGCATGTGTAACAAATAGCAGATTAACATGAGCATATACATGGAATTAGGAAAATAACCCCAGTTACCTCAATGAAGGCAATTACTCTTCCTCTAGCTACCATAATAATCCAAATGCACATCAAGCCTATAACAAGCATAATTATCATCATTTCTAATCAACAAATTAGATATCCAAAGAGTTAAATTGCTAATGACAACCTAGAGGTTACTCACCTAATTACCAAGGGATTTAATTTCGGGTTCCAACTTTCTCATACCAGAAACTGCCATAGTTCACTCCAATTTCTGGGTAATTTCACATGAAACCAAAACCCATATCATAAGTCAACTATAAGGGTCTCAAACTAACAGAAAATGCATCAAAATGGGAAGGAGATACTCACTTAACAACGCCCATAGCCTCAACCTCCGAAAATCTACCATGGAAGCACCAAACAACAAGTTTCAGTTTTTGGGTGTGGGTGAAAATACTTTAAATGAAAAACTAATTAGGCCAAAATGAAGAGAAAGGAGAGAGGATTAAGTTATATAAAGGTTACCTTAGCTGAATTTTGCTCTAAGAGGGGGAAATGGAGCCAAAATGGTGATGGAAACCCTAGCCTCTCCTTAATGTGCGAAAATAGGTTTTCCCTTCTGCAAAACCAAGTGGTTTGCTCTTCCAAATGGGTGTGGCTGCTGAACCTTTAGGGTTTTTAATGAGGAATGGTCTGACCCATCAGCCCAAGGTTTAATTAGGCTCATCTCTAGTGGTTGGGCCATGGTTTAATGAATGGGCTGCAGAAAATTTAGAGCAAAAAGTGGAATGTGTTAACCCAATGGCCTAATTCCTTGTGGGTTCAGATTTTTATGCTTGTTAGGCCTTATTTCATAAGTTGGGCTGTAGCAATTTGATAGGGTCAGGCCCAGTTCTAAGAGTTAATCTAATTTGGGTTTGCATAATGTGTGTTAGGCCAACTATAAGGGCTCATGTAAATTGGGTCGTGGGCCTCTATTTCACTAAATCAGATTGGGCTATTACTAGGTGATCTCTCTTGGCCCAAGTCTCATGATAAGGAGTTGGGCTTACACCTAAAATTATTAGGCCTCTATAAATCCTTATCCATGGCTTATTCAAATTAAATTTTAGGCCCAAATTAAGCCTTAACCCAATCAAAAACTTAAACCTATATTAATAGCTTTATTTCTCTGTAAATTTTCATTCATATAGTTTACCTAATTATTTCATAATAATTATTCCAAATACAATATTAACACCTTAATTAATTTTAGGGTGTTACAGAAATCTTCTCCACACTTTTGTGTGTGTGTGTGTGTGGCTGAAGCAAGGAAGGGAGATTCAAGGGAAAAAGTGTGTAATTGCTTCCAAGGTAGCTCTCTCTACCTTTTCTCATGCATGGATGTGTGTTTAGCTTGTCTTAAAATGTGTATATATGTTTTTTCAAGCCATGAAAAGTATGCTAGCATAATTTTATATGCCATGATTCATTATGACATATTATGTTTCTAAATAATGTTATGATGTTTGTTTGAGTTTGCTTGAGTGTGAAGAGGCCAAGAACTCTTAACCATGGTGAGGATGAGCCAAGAACCCTTAAGACTGGTTGAGACAAAGCAAAGAGTCTCTCAAAAGTAAAGTGGGCTCCCAAGAGCATGGTTGAGTCCAAGAATCTCTTAAAGAATAGGTGAGGTAAGTCCAAAATCCATGAGGAAACAGGTGAGGTCAATCCATCCACTTGGCAAGCCTTTGGATGTCTTGTATGACTTATTCACATGCCAAGCTTGCTTCTTGAATATTCATGACATCTATTTTATTCATGCATGCAATTTCAAGACTTGATTTGCATCCATTATGTATGATTGAATGGGAGATGAGCTATTGGGATTCTTTGAATCTCATTCTTTCCTCTCTAATATTCTAACATGCTAGGTGGACCAAGTGGACAAGGTAATAGAAGCCAACCAACCACCTTGAAGGAAAGAGATTGACAACATAATGCATGGTTTTTAGTTCTTTAAGGCTATATTTGTGTCAAATGATGTAATTTAATGAAGTATATGGTCATTGACCTCTTAAACATATGTAATTATGATATTATGTTATGTATGAATGATAGAATATGTTATGTAACCATTAGAAGGTGAATTGAATATATGATGGCAAATTAGTTTCATTGATGGTTGATGGAAGTGTGTATAAATGTGGATGAAATGGCCAAAATGAGAGGCATGGAGTTTGGGATCATTTGAGCAGCTCACACAAGTCCTAATTATGCTTTTAAACTTTCTCAAAAGGTGCCAAAACCCAAGGAAAGCCATTTGGACATTTTGGTACCCTATATGGAGCCAAAATTGACCATAATGGAACCCTATGTCACTTTTTGGCCAAATAAGCTCTTCTTGATCTGAGATTTGGCATGACACCAGAGTTTGTTGAGAGCTTTTTGGGAAGCTAAAGGACATAATTTTTGGAGGTCTATAGAATATTTGATGAATTTTCAAAGTTGGCAAATTTGCTGATTTTGGTCTGATGCACTGTTCATTTGGTTCAGTGACTTGTGCCAAGTAGAAGCACCTCATTTGAATGTTTAGGGGGGAAGATATGAATTTTCAGAGAATATGCCCAGTATCAGAAACTCTAGCCGACCTCTATTACTATTTGATTAAGTTTTGAGATCTGGATGTGCCTGAACTAGTCTGAAGTTATTTTTTCCCTCTAACTAACATCCACAGAGTTCCAGATTGGTATCATTTGCATGGATTGGATATTTTAGAATTAATTGGACATTTTTGAAATTTGCTGCAGAATTTTGTGATAGTATCAGTGGACAGCCTAACCTGTGGACAATTTCATATGTCAAATATCGTCTGTGTTGGATGTTATGGTTTGGACATATTTTTATCCTACATTAGACATGTATAGCTTTCTAGAATGGGTAAGAATGCATCATTTCAATGTTTCTAGAATTAGTTATGATTTTCCAAAGTTTGGATAGAAAAGAGGCAAAATCTGGCCGAAATTTAATATGTATATTTTATACTTCCCTTTGAGTTCCTTGAGATGTAGGCCACTTTTGATGATGAAAATGAGTTGTATTCCTATAATTAAATATGAAAATGTGTTGTATGAGCTCACATGGCTCACGTGACAGTGAATGAAAATTTTATACATGATGCAACGCAAAATAGTCATTATTTTAATGCGTTTTCCTTTGGGAATTTTCATGAATTCTAGAAATGAGTTATTTAAAGGCGTGAGTTGAGCTAGAAATTATGATATTATAGCACATATGTAAATGGAATTGTTTTAAGCTATTTTGAGCCACTGTGGATATAAAGAATGATTATATGAGTATAGAAGATCTTAAAATATGATATGAATTAGAGTTATCCAGAAAGAATGAAATTTTAGGTCAAAATCAAAGCGAAATAAATACAGTGGCAAAATAATAATTTCTAATAAAATGATCTAGAAAACTAGATTTTTTAAATAAAAATAAGGATAATTCTCATTATCCTAAGGTAAAAAGGCATGCAGAGTTTAACTAGAAGGCTCCAGTTTGGCCAAGATCTCTAAAAGGTGCAAGAGTAGGCAGATAGTGGAAGTATCGAAAGGCAAAAAAATCGAGGATTTAAATATCATGAAATTTAATATGATAAATACATATCCCTCATTATAATATGATAAAACAAGATTACTAGATTAACCAAATCAGATTGGTTAAATCTCTGATGATGTGCAAATTCATCTTCCTGATAGCAATATTTTAGACTGAACTTTTTCAAACTATTTTAAACCCTTAAACTCTTTAAGCAGATATTTTTAATAAAGTAAAGAGTCCAAATTGTAGTATGGAATAGATGGATTTTGAAAATGATGAAAAATGATGTCAAATGGAAAAGTCAAAGCAAAGGGATATAATGAGAATTTCTAAATCGTTAAAAATATCTTCCTCCTCCTTTAATATATAGCACACCAGTTGCTCCCCTATATTAGAATTGACATATTCAACCTCAAATTAGCAACTAAGTGGCATGAAAAGGAAGATGAAAAAGAAGGGAAAGAAAGGCCAAAAAGATATGGATTTATGCAAATTCTTACTATATGCTAGTTAGAAACTCTCTTTTCCTTTTCATGCTCTTTCTAATGGTAGTTTTATTTTCTTAAAAGGGTAAATTTAACACCATAAATGCTAGCTCATTTTATGTCATTCATAGGCTTTACATCATCATTCCCATGAGAGCATATGAAAGAGGGAGTGAAAATAATGGGCTTATTTGCATTATGTCATACTTCAAAATTTGCAATCAGTGTCACATGGACCGTATGAGCTCATACTATATATTCTCATATTTAAATACATTATTACAACTCATTTTCATCACAAAATCATGCCCACAACTCATGACAACCGAAATGGAGCATGGAATATGAAGGTTCATTCTCGGGCAGATTTGCTCCATTTCTTGACCAAACTTTGAAAAATCATAAATAAATCTAGAAAAATTGAGATCATGCAATCTTAGTCATTATAGAAAGCTTTGGATGTCTACTTCACACTAAAAATATTTCTAGATCACAACATTCATAACAAAGGATTTTTTATATCCAAAATGGTCCAAAGGTCTGATTGAATCCTAGAACTGTCATAGAATTCTGCAGAAAACTTTGAAAATGTCCAATTAATTCCAAAAAAATACAATCTATGAAAATGATACCAATGTGGAAAGATGTGGATGTTAAATAGAAGGAAAAAATATCTCTCAATTAGTTCATTAAGCCCATACCTCAGAATTCAATGGAATAGTACTTTTGGTCGGGCAAAATTACTGATACTAGATAGAAAATTCAAAAATTCATATCTCCCCTCTAGACCTCCAAATGAGGTGGTTCTAGTTGGAATGAGTCACTATGATTGTCTAGTTTCTTTGTATAAAATTTCATAGAAGTTAGACATCATCTGAGTCTCGTGTGATAGAATTCATTTTTGGACTAAATGAATAGTGTAGCAGACCAAAACCATAAAAATTACCAACTTTGAAAAATCATCAAATATTTTGTAGACCTTCAAAAATTATGATCTTTAGCTTTCCTAAAAGCTCTCAATGAGATCAAATTACATGCCAAATATCAAATCAAGAGTAACTCATTTGGCTAAAAAGTGACATAGGGCTCCATTATGGTCAAATTTGGCTTCATATGAGGTACCAAACTTGCCAAATAGCCTTCCCTTAGTTGTGGTACCTTTTGGGCAAGTCTAAAAGTACATTTGAGGCTTTTCTGAGCTACCCAAATGGTCCCAAATATCATGCATCTCATTTTGGCCATTCAACCCACACTTATGCACATATACATGAAACTTCCAAATTGCATACTTGGGCATTACATACTCAAATTCTATTCTAAAGTTCATACATCATATCCATGCATGTATACATCACATAATATCATATTTACACATGTCTCAGGGGTCATAGACCATTTACAACATCATATACATCATGAAACATCATTATGGTTCAAAAAGATAAAAACTAGGCATATGGTTGTCAATCTTCCTTCTTCAACGTTGTTGGCTCCCATTACCATAGCCACTTGGTTCACCTAGCATATTAGATTATTGGAGAGGAGGGGATGAGATTCAAAGAACCCTAATAGCTCATCTCCCTTTCAATCATACATAATATATGTAAAGCAAGCCTTAAAAATGCATGCATGGACATAATACAATTCATGAGCATTCAAGAAGCAAGCTTAGCATGTGAACAAATCATGCAAGACATTCAAGAGCTTATCAAGTGTTTGGATTGGCCTCACACTTCTCCTCATGGATTTTGGACTTGCCTTACCCATTCTTTGAGAGCTTTGGACTCAACCATACTGTTAGGAGCCCACTTTGCTTTTGGGAGACTCTTTACTTTGTCTCAACCAAGCTTAAGGGTTCTTGGCTCATTCTCACCATGGTGAAGAGTTCTTGGCCTCTCCACACTCAAGCAAACTCAAATAAACATCATGTACTCATTTAAAAATATAACATGATATCATGAAATCATGGCATATACAATCATGCTAGCATACTTTTCATGACTTGAAAATAGTCATACACACATTTTAAGACAAGCTAAACACACATCCCTGCGTGAGAGAAGGTGGAGAGAGCTACCTTACACACAATCACACACGTTTTCCTTAGATTTCAAGCCTCCTCTTTCGGTCACACACTCACAAGCTTGTGGAGATGGTTTCTCTTAGCCTAAATACAATTTATGGGAGCCAATTAGGTTCATGGAATAATCTCTACGGCCATACAATTTGCTTAGATGCCAGATTGCTCTATAAGCTCCATTATAGTCCATAAATGCACCTAATGAAGCAACACCCCTCAACTAATTTCTAGGCCCCATTCTTTCCTCTCAAATATGATTCTTGACTCCTTTTAAGCCTCTTGGAGTCATCACACCATTAAAATAAAAGGGCCTAACATCATGTTGCTTATTTAGGCCATAATATGGAACTTAAGACACCAAATCACTTTCTATGAGTTCTAAATTTTTTCCAAGGCCTCTCGTCATTTTCATTCATCAAATATGACTCAATAATGGCCTTAGAAAAATTTTAAACTCCCTTTAGCTATGAGAACTTGCTTAGGCCGAGTCTATGCATGATTTAGGGTTCCTTGGAGTGTGCTTTGTTTTCTTGAAGGAGGAAGCTTGTGGGGAGTATGTTAGGGATCTTAGGAGCTCATTTAAACTCTTAATTAGGCCTAGGAATTATCATATGAAATCAGATTTTGGAAGGTGCACACAAAACACTAGAATTTACATCTTGAAATCTAATGGTTTTTTGATAATTCCCTTTGCATATTCTTAATCTCCACACCCTTTTTCCTTAGATTCATGCTTGGTTCTGCCTAAAAATCATCTCCTCCTAGGGTTTTCTCAAGTAAGGAGAAATGGTGGAGAAGGAAACCAAGGATGACAGCCATAGGAAGAGAAATTACCTTGTTTTCTTGCTTTTTCTCACTTGATCTTGTGTTCTTTGAGCTCCTCTCTTCAAATCCAAATTTTCGCCTCAATTTATCCTTTAAAATAGATTTATCAACTTCATTTTAATCATAGGAAACAAAGGAGAATGGAGGAGAAGAGGTTTGGAAGAGAAAGAGCATGAAAAACTACTAATTTCTATACCTTAAGCCTTTGATTTCTCCTCCTCTTTGCCTTCCACTTGTGTGCAACTCTCCTTAGGATTTTCCTCTGGTTTTAGGCAGAACTTGGTCATGCAACATGAAGGGAGGAGAAGGGTGCATCATATACATAGGTGGGAATAAGTTACACTATTCAAAAATTTCCATTTTACCCTTCGTTCTTGGCATTTTCGTTTCTCCTTCGTTTTAGCTCCTTTTTTAGAACCATCTTTTCTATTATAAAATATAGGTTCCCAATATAGTGAAATGACTTTGGAATCACTCAAATTGGAGCTAAAACCTTCTCGAGTTCTTTAGGTCATAATATGGAACCTAAGACACCAAATCACTTTCTATGAGTTCTAAATTTTTTCCAAGGCCTCCCCTCACTTTCATTCATCAAATATGACTCAAGAATGGCCTTAGAAAAATTTAAAACTCCCCCACCTACACAATCCCTTCTTGGCCGAGACATAGACACCATTAGGGCCATATGGAGTTTTCTTGGTTTTCTTGAAGGGAGAAGCTTGTGGGGAGCATCTTTGGTGTCTCAAGAACTCATTTATACTCTAACTTAGACCTAAGAAGCATCATACAAATTCAAAAATTAGAAGGTGCACTTAAAACCCTAGGTTTTGCATTTTGATTTCTAATGCCTATTTCTTGGTTTTCTTTGCATATTCTTATTCCTCTCCATCAAATACCTAAGAATCACCTTTGGTTTGGTTAAAAATCTGACTCCTTAGGTCTGTCTAAGTCTAGGTCGAAATGGAGAAGAAGTGTGATGAAAGGTATCAACCATAGGATGCATTTTTACCTTGTTTCCTTGCTTAATTTGGCTTAAATCTTGATTTCTCCAAGCTCCTCTCTTCAAATCCGAACTTTCCCTTGAATATCTCCCTTGAATCAGATTTATAAACCTTATTTTAATCCAAGAAAAGAAAGGAGAAGGGAGGAGAGGAGGTGTGGATGAAGAAAAGCAAGGAAAATCACCATGAAAACATACCTTAAGTTTGGTTTTCTTCCTCCTCCTTCTTCCTCTCTTAGGCATCTCTCCCTTAGGGTTTTTCTTTTGATTTGGGGCAGAAGATGGTCGTGCATAATGAAGGGAGGAGAAGGGTGCATTATATATATAGGTGGGAATAAGTTACACTTTTCAAAAATTTTCATTTTGCCCTTCATATTTTACATTTTTGTTTCTCCTTCGTTTTAGCTCCTTTTTAAGAACCATCTTTTCTATTATAAAATTTAGGTTCCCAATCAAGTAAAATGTCTTTGGAATCACTCAAATTGGAGCTAAAACCTTTCTGAACGAATCCGTCAAAATTCGGGCACACCGATGTTAGAAAACATCCATCGAAGAGACTTTAACTGTCCCGGGGCTTTCCATGGTTTTTAGGGCCTCTGAAAACCTTGGAGAACTCAAAACTTTCATTTAAAAAGCCTTCCTGTGTGTTTTTCAAAAAGTGCCCATATTTACAAAAATGCCACTAGCTTTTTGACAAATTTTTTGAATCACTCTGCCTTGATTTCTGGGCAACTCAAGATCAAATCCTCATTTTCTAATATTTAAAATTTTATCATAATTGTAGTTGGCCCCAATTCCTTCTATTTCAAGGACTTCCTTTTGTATCTGGCCCATTTCTGCCGTTTACGAAGAAACCGAACATTGCGTTTCTCACGTTTACGGAGGGACCGGATGTTACAGTAATACCCGATTTTCGTCATAATGACATAAATAGGCCAGATATAAAATAGAGTCCCCTAAAATGAACCAGTTAAGACCAAATAAAATGTTCATAAAATTCTAAATATTAGAAAATGGGGAATCAAGGCTTAAGATGCCCATAAACTAGGGCAGGGATGACTAAAGAAATTTTTCATGAAATGTATTGACATTTTTATAATTTTGAGAACTTTTAGAAAACTCAAAGGAAGGATCTTTGAATGGAAAAATTAAGTTTCTTAGGGTTCTTAGAGGCCCTGTGTAACACCATAACTTCTAGCTCATTTCATGTCATTTATAAGCTTTGTATTATTAATCCCACAAGAGCATATGAAATAGGGGATGAAAATAATAGACTTTTTCTGCGTTGCGCTATATCTAAAAAATTCAATTCGGTGTCATGTGGACCGTGTGAGCTTATACTATACTTTCTCATATTTAATTTCATTATTGCAACTCATTTGCATCCCGAAAACATGCCTACAATTCATGGAAACCGAAATGGAGCTCAAAATAAGTAAGCATATTTTCGGCCAGATTTGATCCATTTTCTGACCAAACTTTAGAAAATCATAACTAAATCTAGAAAATTAGAAATCATGCAATCCTTATCATTCTGAAAATCTTAGGATGTTTACTTCACACTAAAAATACGCCCAAGTCACAAAATTCATCACACAGGACGTTTGACATCCAGAAAGCTACAGAGGTCGCTGGCTGCCTGGGCTATTGTTTAGTTTACTAATACAAATTCTGAAATTCATAACTAATTCTATAAAAATATAAATCACACACATTCCATCATTCTAGAAAGATACAGATGTTAAATTGATGCTAAAAATAATTCTAGAATGAAACAGATACGTTTAGCTATCGCAAACCTATGGAACAGTAACTAAACTCTTGGGGCACTACTGATACTGACAGTTAACTTCAAACATGCATACCTCTCTGGTCAGACCTCCAATTGAGGTGATCTTGGTGGCCACAGAAATATTATGACCTCTGGTTTATGCATATAAAATTTCACAAGCATTGGACACCATTTGGCCATCAGGTGACACAAAACACAAAACTACCAGTATGAACAGTACCCATACTAGAATCCATGAAAAATGCCAACTTTGAAAATTCATCAAATATTCTATAGGCCTCCAAAAATTATGATCTTTAGCTTCCCAAAAATCTCCCAATGAGACCTACTTGCATACCAAAGTTTAGATCAAGACTAGCTCATTTGGCCAAAAAATGATATAGGATTCCATTATGGTCAATTTTGGCTCCATATTGGGTACCAAAATTGTCAAATGGATTTCCCTTGGTCTTGGCACCCTTTGGGCAAGTTTAAAAGCTTATTTGAGACTTGTGTGAGCTTCCCAAATGGTCCCAAACCTCATGCATTTCATTTTGGCCATTCAACCCACACTTATGCATATTTCCATCAAACTTTAAACTTTCATATTATGGCATTACATACTCAAAACATGGGCTAATGGTCATATATGAGAATCATACATCTCAACATCACATATTAATATATTTACATATGTCTCAACATTCATAGTACATATACAACATCATATACATGATGAACCATTATTATGGTTCTAGAAATGAGCAAAATAGCACATGAGCTTGTCAATTGTCACTCTTCATGGTTGTTGGCTCCCTTCACCATAATTGCTTGGTCCACCTAACATGTTAGATCATTGGAAAGGAGGGGATGAGATTCAAAGAATCCCAATAACTCATCTCCCATTCAATCATACATAATATGTGTAAAGCAAGCTTATCAAATGCATGCATGGTGAAAATGGAAGACATGCATATTTTAAAAACAATCTTGGCATGTGAATCAATCATACAAGACAATCAAGAGCTCGCTAAGTGTTTGGATTGGCCTCACACTTCTCCTCATGGATTTTGGACTTGCGTCACCCATTCTTTAAGCACTTTGGACTCAACCATACTCTTGGGAGCCTACTTTGCTTTTAGGAGACTCTTTACTTTGTCTCAACCAAGCTCAAGGGTTCTTGGCTCCTCCTCACCCAAGGGAAGAGTTCTTGGCCTCTCCACACTCAAGCAAACTTATACAAACATCATGGATTCATTTAAAAACATAATATGGCATCAAGCATCATGGCATATAAAGGCATGCTAGCATACTTGTCAAAGCTTAAAAATACACATACACACATTCTAAAACATGCTAAACACACATCCATGCATGAGAGAAGGTGGAGAGAGCTACCTTGTATGCAAGTACACACTTTTTCCTTA
Source organism: Erythrophleum fordii (assembly GCA_032878935.1). NCBI lineage: Eukaryota > Viridiplantae > Streptophyta > Magnoliopsida > Fabales > Fabaceae > Erythrophleum > Erythrophleum fordii. The sequence goes on along the minus strand of JAVQMF010000057.1, from coordinate 11,840,735 downwards.
GCTTTTAAATCTCCTCTTTTGGCCACACACCCACAAGTTGTTGGAGATGGTTTTTGTAACACCATACTTCTAGGACTCAATTCATGCAATTCCCATGCCTCATCTTATGTTTGTTCTATGGAAACAATCTAGTGGCATAGGGAGTTATGAATTAAAATGCATTTCTCTACGGGTAAAATTTTTCTTTCGAAGTCCCGTGGGCCATATGAATGCATCTATCACATTCTCATACTTAAATACATGAATATAGCTCATTTCCATCATCAAATTTGGTCTACAACTCGTGGAAAGCAAAGGGACACATTAAAATTCCTGTTTGCATTTTCGTCCAGAATTTTCTCTTTTCTGTCACAAACTTTGGAAAATCATAACTAAATCTAGACAAATCGAAATCATGTGTTCTTTGTCATTATGGAAAGCTAAGGATGTTTACTTCACACTAAAAATATGTCCAAGTCACAACATTCATCACACAGGACGTTTGACATCCAAAAAGCTACAGACTCACTGGCTGCCTGGGTTGTGATTCAGGTTACTGATGCAAACTTCTGAAATTCATAACTAATTCTAAAAACATCAAAATCACACACATTCAGTCATTCTGGGAAGCTACAAATGTCAACTTGACACTAAAAATAATTCCTAAATGAAACAGATACGTTTAGGTATATGGAACTGATGGAACAGTGATTGAGCTCTGGAGATGCCACTGTTACTGACAGCAAACTTCAAAAATTCATAACTCTCTGTTTGGACCTCCAAATGAGATGATCTCAGTGGTCACAGAAATCTTATGACCTCTAGTATATATATATAAAATTTCATAAGCATTGGACACCATTTGGCCATTGAGTGACACGAAAATCAAATCTGCCAGTATGAACAGTGCACATACCAGAAACCATGGAAAATCCCAACTTTGAAAATTCATCAAATATTCCCTAGGTCTCCAAAAATTATGTTCTTTAGCTTCCTAGAAAGTTCTTAATAAGACCTAATTGTATGCCAAATTTTAGGGCAAAAATAACTCATTTGGCTAAAAAGTGACATAGGGTTCCATTATGGTCAATTTTGGCTCCATATTGGGTACCAAAATTGCCAAATGGATTTCCTTTGGTCTTGGCACCTTTTGGGCAAGTTTAAAAGCATGTTTAAGACTTGGGGAAGCTGCCCAAATGGTCCCAAACCATTTGCATCTCATTTTGGCCTTTTCACCCTCACTTATACACATTACACCAAGCTTTTCTCAAGTGCATACATTAGCATAAGCACTCAATTTATGTTCTAGAATACATACACCATACTCATTCATTTATCTATCACATAATATCATTTTTACATTTGTCCAAGGGGTCATAGACTATTTACAATAATAATATACATCATGAAGTCTCCTTATGAATCAAAAGACCAAAAATCAAGCATAAGGATGGCAATCTTCTTTCTTCAAGGTGGTTGGCTCCCATTGCCATGTCCACTTAGCCCACCTAGCATATTAGGACATTTAAGAGGAGGGAGTGAGATTCAAGAATCTCAAATAGCTCATCTCCCATTCCATCACACATAATATGTGCAAGCAAGTTTCACAAATGCATGCATGGAGAAAGTAGAAATCATAGGCATTTTAAAAGCAACCTTAGCATGTGAATCAATCATACAAGACATTCAAGAGCTCACTAAGTGTTTGGATTGGCGTCACACTTCTCCTCATGGATTTTGGACTTACGTCACCCATTCTTTAAGTACTTTGGACTCAACCATATTCTTGGGAGCCCACTTTGCTTTTGGGAGACTCTTTACTTTGTCTCAACCAAGCTCAAGGGTTCTTGGCTCATCCTCACCCAAGCGAAGAGTTCTTGGCCTCTCCACACTCAAGCAAACTCATACAAACATCATGGATTCATTTAAAACATAACATGGCATAAAGCATCATGGCATATGAAGGCATGCTAGCATACTTTTCAAAGCTTGAAAATACAAATACACACATTCTAAAATAAGCTAAACACACATCCATGCATGAGAGAAGGTGGAGAGAGCTACTTTGTATACAAACACACACTTTTTCCTTAGCTTTCAAGCCTCCTCTTTTAGCCACACACCCATAAGTTGGTGGAGATAGTTTCACTTGGCCTAGACACAAATTACGGGAGCCAATTAAGTTCATGAAACAATTTCTAGGGCTATGCAACTTGCTTAAACCCTAGATTACTCTCCAATCCCCATTATAGTCCATAAAGGCACCTAATGAAGCAACACCCCTCAAATGATTTCTAGGCCTCATTCTTTCTTTTCAAATATGATTCTTGACTCCTTTTAAGCCTCTTGGAGTTATCACATAATTAAAACAAAGGGCCTAACATTATGTTGCTTCCTTAGGTCACAATATGGAACCTAAAGCACTAACTCATTCTCTAAGCTTCCTAAATTTTTTCCAAGGTTTCCCCTCACATTCATTCATCATGTATGACTCAAAAATGGGCTTGAAACAATTTAAAACTCTCCCTAACTATGCCATCCCTACTTGGCCGAAAGTTAGAGCATAAATGGGATTTCATGGCTTCTTGATTTTTCCTTGATGGGGGAACCATTTAGGGAGGTTGTTAAGAGTTGTAGGAGTTCAAGGAAACACTTAAACAACCAAGGGAACTTATAGATTAAATCATTTTTTAAAATCCCCTTAAGTGCTCTACACTTTTCCAACTTTTAGGTTCATGACTTTCCATGGGGTTTTGTTCATTTTATGGAGGAAGAGACATATGGGGGACCTCTTAGGGATCTTAGGAGCACATTTAAACATTCATTTAAGCCTAAGAACATTTATATAAAATCAGATTTGCAAGGGAGCATTTGGATCCCTAATGATTCGATTTTGTTTCCTAATGCTCCTTTCTTGATTCTATTAGTTCATTCTTAATCCTTGCCATCTAAAACCCCTAATCCCTCCATAAATTGGACAGAAAACAGCCCCTAAGAATTGGGCTCATGGTGGTCAAATTCGTGCAAGAGGAAGGGGGAGGGAGAAACTACCAAAGAATGGAAGTTTTACCTTGTTTTCTTGCTTCCTTTGGCTTGTTCTTCCACTTGGTTGGCTTACTCCCTTAATTTTCGAAATTCCCCTCTCTGTTCTGCCCCAAAAACAGCACCAAACTCTCCATTAAAACCATAGAAAGAAAGCTTGAGAGGAGAGGAGCAAGGTTCAAGAAGGAAGGATATGGAATGTCTTAAAGTTTCTTACCTTTTTCTTGAATTTCTTCCTCCAAAATCCTCCTCCTCTTGTGCATCTAAGGAGCTGGAGTTCTCCTCTGAAAATGGGCAGAAGCAAGTCGGTTTAGAGAGGGGGAGGCAGAACGTGGCATATAAAGAAGAAGAAAGAAGCTTCCTTTAACACTTTAATGCCAATTTTGCCCTTCGTTCTTAGCATTTTCGTTTCTCCTTCGTTTTAGCTCCTTTTTGAGAACCGTCTTTTCCATCATAACAAAGAGGTTCTCAAGTTAATAAAATGCCTTTGGAATCACTCAAATCAGAGCTAAAACCGTCCCGAACGAATCGGTCAAAGTTCGGTTCAACCGACATCGGAAAGAGTACACCAGAGGGGCTTTACTGGTCCCGGGGCTTCCCATGATTTTTAGGGCCTCTGACAACCCTGGGCAACTCAAAATTTCCATTTAAAAAGCCCTCCTAGGTGCTTTTCCAAAATTACACTTATTTACGAAAATGCCACTGGCCTTTCGGCAAATTTTTCGAATCGCTCCGACCCCGGTTTCTGGGCAACTCAAGGCTCAAATCCTCATTTTTCTATTATTTAAAATTTTATCTAAATTTTATTTGGCCTTGAATCACTCATCTCAGGGACTTGCTTTGAAAACGTGCCCATTTCCATCGTTTAATGAAAACGGAACATTACAGTTTCTCTTAGTCTAAATACAATTTTTGGGAGCCAATTAGGTTCATGAAATATTCTCTAAAGCCATACAACTTGCTTAAGTACTAGGTTGCTCTATAATCCCCATTATGGTCCATAAAGGCACCTAATGAAGCAACACTCCTCAAATGACTTCTAGGTCTCATTCTTTCCTTTCAAATATGATTTTTGACTCCTTTTAAGCCTCTTGGAGTCATCACATCATCAAAACAAAAGGTCTATCACCATGTTGCTTCTTTCGGTCATATTATAGAACCTAAGACACCAAATCACTTTCCATGAGTTCTAAATTTTTTCCAACGCCTCCTTTCATTTTCATTCATCAATTATGACTCAAGAATGGCCTTAGAAAAATTTAAAACTTCCCCCACCTACACAAACAAGCCTAGGCCGAGACATAGGCTTCCATTGGGCTCCTTGGAGTTCTCTTGCTTTTCTTGAAGGAGGAAGCTTGTGGGGAGCATCTTTGGTGTCTCAAGAACTCATTTATACTCTAACTTAGACCTAGGAAGCATCATACAAATTCAGAAATTAAAAGGTGCACTTAAAACCCTAGGTTTTGTGTCTTGATTTCTAATGCCTATTTCTTAGTTTTCTTTGCATATTCTTATTCCTCTCCATCAAATACCTAAGAATCACCTTTGGTTTGGCTAAAAATATGACTTCTTAGGTCTGTCTAGGTCTAGGTCGAAATGCTCAAGGAAGGGCGGAAGAAGACCAAGTGGAAGAATCACAAAATACCTTGTTTTCCTTAGATTTCCTTGATTGTTCTTGCTTTCCTTGGCCTCCTTACTTGAAATTCGAACTTTCCCCTCTGTTCTCCCTTCAAAACAGCCCTCAAAACTTCAAAAAAAATCATGGAGAAGAAGAGGGAGAAAGAGGAGAAGAAATTCTTGGAGAAAAAGCATTAAAACATACATAAAGACCTACCTTTACCTTGGAATTTCTTCTCCTTCTCCTTCTCTCTTGGTGCGCCCAAAACCCTAGCTCTCCCTTCTGAAATTATGCAAAATTTTCTGATTCCAAATGGGGAGGAAAGTGGGGCGCCACTTATATATAGGGAAGAGAAAGTGACTTTTTCAAAATTTCTAATTTTGCCCTTCATACTTTACATTTTCGTTTCTCCTTCATTTTAGCTCCTTTTTTAGAACTGTCTTTTCTATTATAAAACTTAGATTCCCAATTAAGAAAAATGGCTTTGGAATCACTCAAATCGGAGCTAAAACCTTTCCGAACGAATCAGTCAAAGTTTGGGTCAATCGACGTTGGAAAAATTACACTGGAGGGTCTTTACCGGTCCCGGGGCTTCCCATGGTTTTCAAGGCCTCTGAGAACCTCAAAGAACTCAAAAATTTCTTTTAAAAAGCCCTTCTGTAGGTTTTCCAAAAAGTCCACTTATTTACGAAAATGCCACTGGCCTTTTGACAAAATTTTCAAATTACTCCTACCCACATTTTTGGGCAACTCAAGGCTCAAATCCTTATTTTCTATTATTTAAAATTTTATCCAAATTTTATTTGGCCTTACATCACTCATATCAGGGGACTTGCTTTGAAAACGTGCCCGTTTCCAGCGTTTAACGAAAACTGGATATTACACCCTGAAAACCATAGGAACCCTAGAATAGTTAAAACCCCTCTGGTTTACATTTTTAAATGTTGGTGACCCCAAACTTTAACCCTTTCATTAGGAAAGATTTTAGACGCAATTTGAGTAATTCCAAAGGCTATTTATAGGTTAAAGAACCTAAATTTTATGATAGAAAAGATAGTTTTCAAAAAGCACTTGAAATGAGCCTTGAATGAAAAAGCTAATAACAAAGGACAAAATTAGCATTTTAAAATGTCCCTTTAGAATCCCTAGCTATATATATGTGGCACCTCACTTATCCCTCACATTTGGCCAACCTATATTCTATCCAAGACTAGGGATAAATTCTACAAAAAGTGGTGCACAAGGAGGAGCTCAAAAGGTGGAGAAAAACCTAAGAAAAGGTAAGGAAAATCAAGGATTTTCTTGCTCCTTCCTTCCTTGAACTTGCTCTCCTTCTTCTCCTCTTTCTTTTCATAGTTTTGATGCAAGTTTTGGATCTGTTTTGAGTCCTATTCAGAGGGGAAAGGTTTTAAATTTTTAAGAGGAGTGAAGACAAGAGAAAAAGCTTTTGAAAAGGCTAAGGAATCAAGGTATTTTCATGGCCATCCTTGCTTCTTCCTTCTTGTTTCTCCATAGCTTATTTTCGACCTCATATAAAACTAGGAAGAGGGAGCAAAATCTGACCCAAACCAAGCATGAAACCTAGATTTTTAAGGGTGAGGAACAAGTAGATGCAAAGAAATTCCATAAAGAACCATTAGTTTTCAAGTTTCCAAAACCTAGGTTTTTCTTTCCACCATGATATGCATGAAGCTTTCTAGTGGTATTTCTAATTGTCTAAGAGTATATATGGATTCTTGAGATGCCTAGATAGCCTCACATGTGCCATTTCCTTCAAGAGAACAAAGCTAACTCCATGGGTCCATGAATGGGTATATGTCTCGGCCAAACCAAGAAGAAGCACCTAGAGAGAGTTTTAAATTTTTCTAAGGGTAGAAAGGGACTAAACATGATAAGAGAATATCAAAGAAAGGCTTGGAAAAATTTTAGAAACCTTGGTTGGTATGATGGAAGTGTATGCTCCATAATAAAGCTTAAAGAAGCAATCTAGGTCTAACTTCTTAGGAATGAAATTATGATGACTCCAAGAAGCTTAAATGGGATCAAGAGACTTAGATGGAAGGAGAAAATGGAGCCAAGACCTTGAATGCTAGCACTTGCTTCATTAGGTCTTATATGACACCATTATGCAACCATAGAATAAAGAGAGTTTCCATAGTGAGTGAGTGATGATATAACTTATTCTTATAATGTAATTCAGTCCTATTTTTTTAGGTCAAAAGAACCAAGCCCCATCTAATTACAAGTGTGTGGTCGAAAAGGGGGAGGAATACCTAAGGAAAAAGTGTTGAACTCTTGCTTTAAGATAGCTCTCCTTTCTTTCTCTCGTGCATGAGTGGATGTTTATCTTGTCTTAAATGTGTGTGTGTACGTTTTAAGCTATGAAAGAGGTCTTAATATGTATTTATATGCCATGGTACCATGAAGCTTATTATGTGCTTGAATGATGTTTTATGAACATGTTTTGGTTTGCTTAGGTGTGGTGAAACCAAAAGTCCCCAAGCAATGGTAAGGATGAGCCAAAAGCCCCTAAGAATGGCCGAGACAAAGCCAAATGTCTTCCAAGAGTAAGGCTTAGTTAAAGGCCTTTGAGAAAATGGGTCAGGCAAGTCCAAAATCCACAAAGATAATGGGTGAGGCTAAACCACTTACTTAGCAAGCCTATGTATGCTTTATATGATCTCTTGAGTGTAAAAATGTTTCATGAATATTTATGCATTCCATGTTATCCATACATACATTTTTGGACTTATATTTGCATCTTTTATATATGGTTAAAAGGGAGAAGAGCTATTGGTATTCCTAGAATCTCATCCCTTTCCCCCCATTTGTCTAACATGTCTAGGTGGACCAAGTGAGCTAAAGAATGGGAGCCACCAAGCTTGAAGGAAAGAGATTGACATGAGAATGTGCTATTTTGCTTACTTTGTAGCCATATAAATGGCATAAGATGTAATCCAATGTCATATATGATGTATGAGTCCATGAACAATTGTAAATACATGGATATATTGTGTATGTATGAGAATTAGTGCCATATGTATGATAGAGTGGTTTTTGGACCTTGAATGGTAAAATGAGGCTTGTATATTCTTATGTATAGCTCAAGGTGGATGAGTGAGTTTATGCAATCTAGGTTTGTGCACCTTGAGACATGTCTAATAGACTATTTTGGCATTTTTTTACGTGCTCAAGTAGTCATGGTTGCCTTGGAAGCTAAAAAAGACCATTTGGAACCCTTATATGACATAAAAGGAGCATATTTGCAACCCAATATCAAGATTTGACCAACTAAACGAATTTGCTCATGAAATTTGTCATGCTAATAGATTTCATTTAGAGATTTTTGGAAAGCTAAAGACTAGATTATTTGAAGCTCTATGAGATTAATTATAATTTTTCAAAGTTGTCATTTTTTTGCTGTTCTGGTATAGACATTGTTCATATGGTGAGTTTATTGTACTGTATCATTCAAGAATCAAATGGTGCAATGCTTATAAAATTTTACAAGCATAAACTAGACATGATAAGCTTTTTATAACCACTAAGATCACCCCAATTGGACATCTGAGAAGTGAAATATGAATTTTTAAAGTTGAGGGATAGTGCTAGTAATGATAGACAACCTTGATTACTATTCCATCAATTTCTAGTGGCTTAACGCCCCTGTTGTGGTCTAGAATTTTTTTATCATAAAGTAGACATCAATAGCTTTTCATAATGGTATAGTCTGCTTGATTTAGATGTTTTAGAATTAGTTATAATTTTTCAAAGTTCATGATAGAAAAGTAAAATTTTAGTCTGAGGCTGCACACACTATTTTCATGTATATATTCTATTAGCTAGAGTTCTTGGCCACTTTTTAAGATTTTTTTGAGTTATATTTATGTATTTAAATATGAAAATGAGATGGGTAAGTCCATATGGTCCACGGGACATGGAATGAAAAATTTATCCATGACATAACACAAAAAATTCCATTATTTTTATTGTAACTTCCTTGAGAAAGTAGCTTGGCCAATGAATATGCATTAGAAATGAGATGAGAGAGCCTATATGAATTTGGTGTCACATATGACTGGCCTGATATAAGAAGGAAAGGAGGTGTTTTAAATGTTTTATCAAATTCCCATTATGCCCTTTTACTTCAATTCCTTTATTTATGTTCGTTTTAGTTTCTTTTTTAGAGCTATCTTTTTCATATGGAAATTTAGGTCATCTAGTTTATTAAAAACATTGATCAATTTTAGGGTGTTTGGAACCATCTCAAATTGTCTAGTCAAAGTTCAGATCAACCGATAGCCTAAAACGTATACTAGAAGGGTTTTGGCTATTCTAAGGGTTTCTATAGTTTTTTGAACTTCTAAGAATCCTATAAAACTCAACTTTACCATTTAAAACTTTTTCTTTTGAGTTTCTAAAAATTTCTTAAAATTATGAAATTACTACTATACAATTAAATGTATTTAGCTCTTTTTGCTTTAGTTTCAGGTAGTTTTTAGCCTTGTATCCTCATTTTTATATGTCTAAATTATTGTTCTAACCTTATTTAACCTTATTTCAATTTATTATGAGGTCTTCCTTTTGTATCTCCTCAGTTTTGGCTAAATTTGAAAAGACTAGGTATGACATGTAACATGAGAAATATATCTCTCATCATAATATGATAAGTTAAGACTAGCAGATTAACTAAATAAGATTGATTTAGTTAAATCTCTAATCATGTACAAATTAGGATACTTAGTAGCAATATTTTAAACTAGACTTTTCCATATTTTTTTAAATCCTTGAAACCTTTAAGTTGTGATTTTTGATAAAGAAAAGAGTCTAAATTTAGTATGGAGCAGTTGGTTTTCTGAAAAGATTAAGAAATAAGCTCAAACAGAGGAATTAAAATATAGGGACATAATGGTTATTTTTAAATTTATTGAAAATATCTTAGATTTTTTCCTGTAAGTCATACCACTCATCTTCTTCCTTATGTCATAACTAACTTGTGCAAACAAGATTCAATAACCATGGTGGTGTGAAAAGAAGGAGGAGAGAGAAGGGAAGTAAAGGCAAAATAGGCAAGTAAATCTACTAAATTTCATTATGATGTAGTTAGGAAACTTCTTCCTCTCTTCATGCTCTTTCTAATGGTGCTTTTAGTTTCTTGAAAGGATGAAAATTAGAGCTATTCATGGGAAGAAAGAAGCTCTTCTTGGAGAATAAAGTGGATGAAAATAGTCAAGGCAAGGAACCAAGCAAAACCATGTAAGTTTCTCTTTAAAAAAGTGTGTGTAACATGAGTTTTCCTCCTCCATATTTTCATGCATCCCCTGGCCCATAGTGAATTCATGTTTTCTTGGTTGAAATATGATGATTAGATGCATAAAAGATAGGCAAATATGATTTGGTATGAGTTTGATGAAAACTAGCCAATTAAGATCATGTTAGCCTATATATGTGTGAGTTTCAGCCAAGACATGTGAAGGACTGTGCCTAATGTTTTCTTACATGTTTTGAAGGTTTAAGAATCTAAGGATAATGATTTTAAGGTGTTTGTAGGTTAGAACTATTGAAAAGTTCATGTTGGCTTAAAATGTACATATTTTAGGCCAAAGGTTCAAGAGCATGCTATGATCATTGTCTTAGTAATTTAAGGAATTTAGAGACATCCATGGACCATATGAACTTGAATTGAAACATTAGTTATGCTTAAATTATGGTATATTGTATTATGAAACCATAAACCTTAATTAGACACAAACTAAGCCATAGGTTTCATACGTTTGCACAAAATGAGAAATGGTTATATGGCTAGTCTACCAACCATATTACATTTCATTGATTCTAACTCTAATCTCATGACTTGCAAAATGGTAAGATAGAAGTTTAGGCAAAATAAACAAGTGGTGTGTTTATATTTTGATGTAGATTGTATTTTATCTTAGAGACTAGTTAAATGAGTTAGTTACTAGTTAAGAAACTTGCACATTCAAAGGTGAAATGCATGCAAATAAGGTCATATGCACATAAGACATCTTAAACATGGAACTGGCATGAAGCTTTCATACTCATCTAGCCATGGCATGGAAACATACTATCTAGGCTCAACTCTAGGTTAAGGGAAGAATTGCTGTGCTCAATTCTTAGCCGATCATATTAGGAGTAAAAGCTTAACTCATATATGCATAAAAACTCATGTTAAGGAGCCAATTCAAGACATAATTCAAGCAATTATTAAACAACCAATACACACAAAGCATTTCAATTCAAATGCATCTAAATGAATATAAGAAAAGAAAAGTAAGCTACCTTATAAAGCTAGGAGCTTTGATCAACCACTAACCCACTTGCTCTTTTCTTTTCCTTTGGTCCTTTTCAAGTTGGCACACACACAAAGGTGGGATTGCACTAGCTTGGCCTAATTACATCAATTTAGATATAAGGCAACTAATTTAAACTTATTCCATCTCATTCCTTCAATATATATGCCTATTAGAACTTAAAACACAACTTAAGTTACTTTAAGTACCTTAAGAGGGAACTTTTATTATTCAACTTCTAGGCCTTAGGATCTCTTCATTTGTAAGCTATATGACTCCAATGGAATTTATTATGGCCATCATTTGCATGTTTAAACTTGCATAGGATCATATAGCTCATTTAGGTATCTTTGAGCCCTAAATTTTCACTTATAAAAATAAGGCTTCTAAATTTATTCTAATGGTTTCATTAGTATTCATAACTTATATTTAGACCATCTAAAGCCTTGAAATCAATGAAACAACCCCCTAGGCGCTTCATCCTTACCTTGACTGAGACACACAAATCAATGCCATACATGAAGTTTTTGCCATTTTGCTAAGGAATTTGAAAGATATAGTGTAATACCATATATATCTAACCCCATTCATGGCATTCATAAGCTCCCTATCATCATTTTCATAAGAGTACATGGAAAATGGACTAACAATAATGGATTTAATTGCATTGTGTTATGCTTAAAAATTTTAAATTAGTGACACATGGATCGTGTAGGTTCATACGATGCATCCTCATATTTAAATACATTGTTACAACCCATTTGCATCACAAAATCTTGCTCATAACTCAAGGAAACTTAAACGGAGCATGAATGGGACTCATTGAATTTCAGCCAGATTTGCCACCATTCTATCCAAAATTCAGTAAATCATAAGTAAATCTAGAAAAATATAAATAATGTAATCTTTCTCATTTTGGAAATCTTGGGATGTCTAATTTATACTAAAAATAGGTACAAGTCATAAAATCCCACACACTGAACGTTTGATATGCGAAATGATCTGGAGGTCGGACTGGGTCCTGATGCTGTCACAATTTACTGATATAAACTTAAAAAATATCTAATTAATTCCATAAAATTCCAAATCGAGTGAATGATACCAATAAAAAAAACCTGAGGATGTTAGCTAGAGGGCAAAAATAACTTTAGACCAGGTCAAGCTAGTCCAGACCCTAAATTTCAATCAAACAGTGACTAAGGTCTGGTTGGACGCATGACATTGGACTGAATTTTTGAAAAACTCGTATCTTCATCTCTAGAACTCCAAATGAGGTGCTTCTAGTTGAAACAATTCACTGGGAGTGTCTCGTTTCTTTGTATAAAATTTCGTGGCAATTGGACATCATTTGCCCCATGAGTTGTAGAGCTTAATTTTGGACCAGTGCTATAGTACCAAAGACCAAAACCAAAAAATTTTCTAACTTCAATAATTTGCCAAATATTCCACAGACCTCAAAAAATTACCAACTTTAGCTTCTCAAAAATTTCTCAATAAGCTCTAGATGCATGCCAAATTTCAGACAAAGAATAGCTCATTTGGCCAAAAAGTGGTATAGCCTCCTAAAATGGTAAGTTTTTGTTCCATATGGGTAACCAATTTGTTCAAATGGCTTTCTTAATTATTTGGCACCTCTTGGGAAAGTTTCAAAGCATAAATATGACTTGTAGAGACTACGCAAGTGATCCCAAATCTCATACATTTCATTTTGGTCTCTCAACATCCATTTGTACATAGTTACATCAAATCATCAAAAAGCCAATTTGCATAATTCCATTACTTTTAGTGTCATATAAAGTCTACATCATGTTCATACATCATTTTACACTTGTTCATGGTCTTACATCACAAAACATTACATGTATCATTACTTTGACATTCAACCACTAATTAAAGTACATAATACACAAAAATAAAGATGTTCAATATCCTTGGCTTGCATCTTCTTGACTTAGAACACCACCTAGAAAATTCATGGATAAGGGGGAAAGGAGAGTGAGATTCCAAGAATCTCAATAGCTCACATACCCACTCACATCACATTGAAGGCATACATACATCAAATTCATACTATGTAAGCATAAAGTGTGCAATAAATTCCATTCCATGCCATATTCACATGTCAAGACCACTTTCATGCTCTAGGGACTTTTGGTTTAGCCTCACCCCATTTCTAGGATTTTTGGATTTGCCTCACTCTTGCCCTAAGGTCTTTTGACCTAGCCTCACCCATGCCATGAGACTTTTGGCATCTCCTCACCTTCATCAAGGGACTTTTTGGATCACCTCACCCTTATGAGCTCTTTCCCCATCCATAGTCATTCAAGACAATACATTGGTACCAATGCACAACAAGGATCAAGTGGCATGTTATCAAGCATCAAGAATGCATGCAAGCACACTAAGAGATACATATGCACACAAGAATGCAAAGAGAATGAGGTGGAGAGCTACCTTTTAATTTATGCAAGCTCACTTTGCAATTTCCTTCCCCTCCTTAGTTTTACAAGGGTACTTAGTTGGAGTAAGGTTCTCTTGACCTAGACATTGCAAATAACACACAATCATATCCCTGAAGCAAGCCAAGACATTAAACTAAAGTTTATCACATACTTGGTTCCATAATGGACATATTGGTTCCACAAATGACCTATTGAAGCAATTCATATCATTCAAGTGCTAGGCTTTATTCTCTTGTTATTTCTAAACTTCTTGGATTCATTTAAGGTCCTTGGAGCCATCACATATTCAATTGCACTATTGAAAGACTAAGTTGCTTCATAAGGCACCATTATGGACACCATTGTCCCATCTCCCAATTTATGGCTCCTAAATTTTTTCCTAATAGTTTCTCCTATCTTCTAACATCATATAAAGTCTCAAACCAAGGGTAGAACAATTTAAAACATCCCCTAGCCTAATGAACCTAGCTTAGGCGAAATATGCACCATAAGGAAGGTTCATAGACTTTGTGATTTTTCCTTGATGGGAGAGTCACTTGGGAGGCTTTCTAGAGGTCTTAGGAGCTCAAAGGAACATTCAAATAGCCAAGGAAACATTCACACAAAATCAGATTTTGCAAAACCCTAGAAAGCACTGCACTTTTCTAACTTGTTTTCCTTTGATTTTTACTTAAATTTCTTGACATATTCTTAATCCTTGCACTCTTTTTCCTAGGTTTCTCTCTTGGTTCTGCCAAAAATCCAGCCCCTCCTATCCCATCCTAGGTTGGCCAAAACATACAAGAAGAAGGGACAAGAAGAGGCTACCATAGGAATGAGATTTTACCTTGTTTTTCCTTAGTTTCTTGGATGTTTCTTCCCTTGGTTGGCTTCTCTTCCAAACACGAAATTTCCCTCCTTGGTTTGACCTCAAAATAGAATCAAATCATTCAAAAAATCCATGGAAAGAAAGGAGGAAGAGAGGAGAACAAGATTGGAGGAAGATGGAGCAAGAAATTCCATGAAATTACCTAGTTTCTCCTTGGCTTTCTTCCTCTTTTTCTCCTCCTTCTTATGTGCCTAAGAGAGCTGAAGATTTTTGATATTTTGGGTAGAAAGGGTCATGCTCATTAAAGAGGAGAAGAAGGGAGAAAAGTGTGGAACTCTTTAGACCATTCAAGAAACCATAAATTTCAATTTTGCCCTTCTATAATAGCAATTTCGTTTCAGCTTCATTTTAGTTCCTTTTTTAGAACCATCTTTTCCATCATAAAATTTAGATTCTCAATTTAATAAAATTCGTTTGGAATCACTCAATTTGGAGCTAAAACCTTACCGAACGGGTCAGTCAAAGTTCGGGTCAACTAACATTAAAAAATATATACTAGAGGGGCTTTACTAGTCCTGAGGCTTCCCATAGTTTTTGGGGCCTTTGAGAACCTTGGAAAACTAAAAAATTTCATTTAAAAAGCCCTCCTATGTAGTTTTTCAAAAGTTGCACTTATTTATGAAAATGCCATTACGTTTCATCAGTTTCCATCGCAAATTATTTCTCCATTCTAACTCTGTTTTTCTTTCTATCCGAGCCTAGAATTATCATTTTTAGGAATCTAGGACTCAACCTAAATTTTTTGGGATATTATCTAGGTCATTTAAGAGGAATTACTTTTATACGGCTCGTTTCGTCGTTTTACGAAAATTACGTTCATTACATATAGGACATCGATGACTAATGGCCTTAGAGAGTTCAATTTATCTTTCTAGGGTTTTAAAACTTCCATGGTTCATAGAACCTTAGGTGGCCCTAACTTATTTTCTATAGCTTTCTTTAGGGTTTTCTTTGCATAATTTTATTCTACATCATTCTAAACCTTTGTTTCTATTAAGTTTTCATCAAACTCAAGCTTGCTCCTTCCTCTCTCTCTTTCTCTCTCTCTCTCTAGGCCAAAATCATAAAGGGATGGAGATTCAAAGAAAAGAAATTTTAAAGGTATACCTTGTTTGAAAGCACGTTGAATGATGATTCTTGTTGTATATTTAGTTGCTTCAAATCTTCTCTTTTCCTCAAGAGGATAGCCACTAAGTTTACTATAATATTCAGTTCTCTAAAAACCAGAGAAAACGTGAGAAACATAACTTATGGTTTCTCTGTAAATGAGCGAAACTCACCAGATATAAAAGGAAGTCTCCCAAGATGATGTAGTTAAGGTCCCAAAAAATTTCGAAAGCATACTAGACTCCTAAAAATGAGAATTCTAGCCTCAAACAGAAGGAAAAATGGAGCTGGAATGAAGAAACAAATTTTAATAGAAAACCTACGAAACATAATGGCATTTTCTAACATCGATGTGCCCAAACTTTGACGGATTCATTCAGAAAGGTTTTAGCTCCAATTTGAGTGATTCCAAAGACATTTTACTTGATTGGGAACCTAACTTTTATAATAGAAAAGATGGTTCTTAAAAAGGAGCTAAAATGAAGGAGAAACGAAAATGCAAAATATGAAGGACAAAATGAAAATTTTTGAAAAGTGTAACTTATTCCCACCTATATATATAATGCACCCTTCTCCTCCCTTCATTATGCACGACCATCTTTTGCCCCAAATCAAAAGAAAAACCCTAAGGGAGAGATGCCCAAGAGAGGAAGAAGGAGGAGGAAGAAAACCAAACTTAAGGTATGTTTTCATGGTGATTTTCCTTGCTTTTCTTCATCCACACCTCCTCTCCTCCCTTCTCCTTTCTTTTCTTGGATTAAAATGAGGTTTATAATTCTGATTCAAGGGAGATATTCAAGGGAAAGTTCGGATTTGAAGAGAGGAGCTTGGAGAAATCAAGATTTAAGCCAAATTAAGCAAGGAAACAAGGTAAAAATGCATCCTATGGTTGATACCTTTCATCGCACTTCTTCTCCATTTCGACCTAGACTTAGACAGACCTAAGGAGTCAGATTTTTAACCAAACCAAAGGTGATTCTTAGGTATTTGATGGAGAGGAATAAGAATATGCAAAGAAAACCAAGAAATAGGCATTAGAAATCAAAATGCAAAATCTAGGGTTTTAAGTGATCCTTCCAATTTCTGAATTTGTATGATGCTTCTTAGGTCTAAGTTAGAGTATAAATGAGTTCTTGAGATACCAAAGATGCTCCCCACAAGCTTCTCCCTTCAAGAAAACCAAGAAAACTCCATATGGCCCTAATGGTGTCTATGTCTCGGCCAAGAAGGGATTGTGTAGGTGGGGGAGTTTTAAATTTTTCTAAGGACATTCTTGAGTCATATTTGATGAATGAAAGTGAGGGGAGGCCTTGGAAAAAATTTAGAACTCATAGAAAGTGATTTGGTGTCTTAGGTTCCATATTATGACCTAAAGAAGTAACATGGTGTTAGGCCTTTTATTTTGATGATGTGATAACTCCAAGAGGCTTAAAAGGAGTCAAGAATCATATTTGAAAAGAAAGAATGAGGCCTAGAAATCATTTGAGGGGTGTTGCTTCATTAGGTGCCAATATGGACCATAACGGGGGTTATAGAGCAATCTAGTACTTAAGCAAATTGTATGGTCTTAGAGATTGTTTCATGAATCTAATTGGCTCCCATATATTGTATTTAGGCTAAGAGAAACCATCTCCACCAATTTTGGGTTTGTATACAAGGTAGCTCTCTCCACCTTCTCTCATGCATGGATGTGTGTCTAGCTTGTTTTAGAATGTATGTATGTGTATTTTCAAGCTATGGAAAGCATGCTAGCATGCCTTTATATGTTATGATTCTTGATACTACATTATGTTATAAATGAATCCATGATGTTTGTATGAGTTTGCTTGGGTGTGGGGAGGCCAAGACTTTTCCCTTAGGTGAGGATGAGCCAAGAACCCTTGAGCTTGGTTAAGACAAAGTAAAGAGTCTCCCAAAAGCAAAGTGGGCTCCCAAGAGTATGGTTGAGTCCAAAGTGCTCAAAAAATGGGTGAGGCAAGTCCAAAATCCATGAGGAGAAGTGTGAGGCCAATCCAAACACTTAGTGAGCTCTTGAATGTCTTGTATGATTGATTCACATGCCAAGGTTGCCTTTAAAATGTCTATGATTTCTATTTTCTCCATACATGCATTTAAAAGGCTTGCTTTGCACATATTATGTATGATTGAATGGGAGATGAGCTATTGGGATTCTTTGAATCTCATCCCCTCCTCTCTAATGATTTAACATGCTAGGTGAACCAAGTGGATATGCTAATGGGAGCCAACAACCCTAAAGGAAGGAAATTGACAAACTTATCCTTGATTTTAGCCATTTTGGAACCATAATGATGGTTTATCATGTATATGATGTTGTATATGTACTATGAATGTTGAGACATATGTAAAGATACTATTATGTGATGTTTAGATGTATGGAAATTATATATGACCACTAGCACATGTTTTAAGTATGTAATGCCATAGTATGCAAGTTTAAAGTTTGATGAATATGTGTATAAATGTGGGTTGAATAGCCAAAATGAGATGCATGAGGTTTGGGACCATTTGGGCAACTCGCACAAGTCTCAAATGTGCTTTTAGACTTGCCCAAAAGGTACCAATACTAAGGGAAGATGATTTGGCAAATTTGGTACCTCATATGGAGCCAAATTTGACCATAATGGAATCGTATATCACTTTTTAGCCAAATGAGCTAGTTTTGATCTAAAATTTGGCATTCAATTAGATCTCATTGAGAGTTTTCTGGGAAGCTAAAGATCATAATTTTTGGAGGTCTATAGAATATTTGATGATTTTTTGAAATTGGAAAATTTTATGGATTTGGTCTGTTGCACTATTCATTTGGTCTGAAATTGTTTTCTATCACACAAGGCACAAATGATGTCCAATTGCCACAAAATTTTATACACAAAAACTAGGAAATCACAGTGACTCATTCCAACTAGAAGTATCTTATTTGAAGGTCTAGAGAGGGAGATATGAATTTTTAAAATTTCTGTCCAGTATCAGTAAAATTGCCCGACCAGAAGTACTGTTCTATTAAATTCTGGAGTCTGGGCTTGATGAGCTGATCCAAAGATATTTTTTTCTCTCTATTTAACATTCACATCTTTTTAGATTGGTATCATTTGCATGGATTGGATTTTTTTGAAATTAATTGGACATTTTCAAAGTTTTTTGTAGAATTCTGTGACAGTTCCAGATTTCAGTCGGACCTCTGTAGCTTTTTGGATGTCAAACATTCTGGGTGATAAATATTGTGACCTGGACATATCTGTAGTGTGAAGTAGACATCCCAAGCTTTCCAAAATAACCAAGATTGCATAGTTTTGATTTTTCTAGATTTAGTTATGATTTTCCAAAGTTTTCCCAGAAAAAAGACCAATTCTAGCCAAGAATGATCTTTAAGTTTCCATGCCCCATTTCGGTTTCCATGGGTTGTAAGCATGTTTTTATGATGAACATGAATTGTAATGATGAAATTAAATATGAGGAAGTATAGTATGAGCTCACACGGTCCACGTGACACCGATTAGAATTTTGAGACCCAGTGCAATGCTAAAATGAGCATTATTTCTTTGCCTTTTTCATGCAAAACTCACATGATTCATGATATTAAGTTATGTAAAGGCACTTGATGAGTTAGAATGAGCTAGAATTCATGGTGTTACAATTACACTATGTCCCTTACTCCTCAAAACTGACTTTAAAGCTTTTGAACTAGCACCTTGTGTCGCACAAGAAGGAAGAGAAAGGAGGAGGAAACCAAGCCAAGGAAAGGTAAGATTTTGCACTCTTTTCATGCTAGTTCCTTCACTAAACTTGTTCTTCTCTCTATGCTCTCTTTCTTAGTAGTTTTAGTGTCCTAAAAGGAGGAATTTCATAGCTGAACTTTAGAAGGAGAATATTTTAGGAAAAAAAGCTTTGCATCAATTTTTCCACTCAATAAGCTTTAAGATGATGATGAATCATGGTGGGAAATTGGTCTCTTCTTGGTTTCTTCTTCATCTCCCTATTTGACAAGCCCTAGCTCTTTAAGAAAGGGAATTGTTTTGCATGGAAATAAGGCTGAACTAGGGGTTTTGAGGCATAAGGATTTAGATTATGCCATTAGAATCAATTGAAAAGCTTTAGAATTCAAGATAAGGAAGTTAGGGTTTCCATTGCACCTAAGAAGTTTTAAAACTATTATGAGACATTTTGAGCTAGATGAAACTATGATTAGATAAAATGAAAGCGAAGGAACATGGCCAGGCCTCCAAATCCAAGAAAGAATCAACAAAACTCCAAATGGCTTATCCTTGGGTGGCATCTTAGCCAAGACTTGAATGGAGTACCTAGGGAGTGATTTTTTTAGTACTAATGAATTTAAAGATTTAGATATGATGATTAAATAATTATGAAACACTTGGATTGAATTTAGAAGCCCTAGAATGAAAGTTGAATTTTTAAGGCCTAAATTAGGTTAATGAAGCAAGTTAGTTCTAAACCCCTCTAATCAAGCATGTAATGATTCAAATGGGTTTGTTTAGAGTTATAAAGCTTGTAGTAAATAAGAGTTTGGGGTTTGGAAATCAAAAACCAAGAGTAGCTTCATAATGGGCATAAACTAGCTTTATGCACCACCTTAGACTTGAATGAGATTTAATAGAGATTATGAGATCTAGAATGAGTTCAGTTGGGTTAATTTATCTTGTAATTGCTATAGATAGGTCCATCTAACTCAAATTCATTTAAATGTGGTTGTCAAGCCCAAGAAAGCCAAGCTAAGTGAACCAAGAAGTGGGTTAGTGACACTTTGAGTTTCTACAAGCTTCAAGGTAGCTTCATCTCCTTTTTTTTGCATACATTTGAATGCCTGAATGAGTTAAAATGCTTGTCTATGTTGTTACTTGATGCTTTCATAAGAAATGTTTCATTATGTTTTTCAAATGAGCTATATGACTACTATATGTGTATGAAAAGGAAATGTGTTAGCTCCTGACTTCCTACGGCATAAAATTGAGTGCAGTAGCTCTTCCTTAGCCCAACTTGAGAATAGTTGAGCCTAGCAAGTTTTTGATGATGCCATGGCTAATGTATAAATGAGTTTTTATGCTATATGATGCATTTAAGTCACATGATGCATATGCATAGTATTCTTGCACCACATGCATTGCACTTACTCATGGCATTCGTGTGTGCATTGAATTGATTGAGATTAGCTACTGAGATTCTCCCATAATCTCACCCTCCATGCTTCCACTAACCATTTTCAGGGTCCCCAAGTCAAAGCAAGGATGTTGAGAAAACCTATATGCTAAGAATGATGTATAAGAAATGTTATATGTATTAGATTTTGATATATGTAGTGTTATGATATTTTTTTTGTATCCTTATTGATGTATGATGTCAAACAATGTATACTTTACATGATGATAAGACCATATGTAAAAGCATGAGAATATGAATGTATGGCAATTTTTGATGATGTATAAGTATTATGGTAGCAAATGACATATGAGGTGCTATGATGTATGTGTACAATCTTGGATGTCAAGGGGTCAAATCTTGATCCAAGCCCTTTTTCATGTGTTGGAACGATTAGAACTTGCTCCAAGTGGAAGAATTCCCTTTAGATACCAATTAGTCCAAATTGATCCCAAAATTGGTCTTAAAGGAGGCCTAAACAACTCCCATTTCAAAAGTAGTTGAAATGAGTTAGTTTGAGTCTAAAATTTGGCACTCATTTAAACCCTTAGTAGAGTTTTCTAATAAGTCAAGAACTAAAATTTTTGAAGTTGTATAGAGCATTTCATAAATTTATGAAGTTCTACAAATTTTTCACTTTGGCCTTGGTATTGTTACTCAGTGCAAATCTGGTTTTTCAAGTATTTGAGGGGCCAAATGAACTCCAATGCTCAAAAAATTTTAAAATACATATTTAACATTATAAAATTTTTATAGCCACTAAGAATGCATAAATTGGAGTTGTGTAGCAACAGTTATGTATTTTGAAGTTGGGGTCTAATTTAGGTGCCTGGTACTATTCATACTTGAAACTAAGTTATTGTTCCATTGAATTTTATAGTACAATTGAACTTAGATTGACTTGAAATTTTTATAGCATCCTAACTTTCTATGGACACTTAATTTGCAATTTATTGGAGTTTTGTAACTTGAGTTATGAATTTTCAAAATTAGTAAAGAATTATGGTGTCTACGTGATTTCGAGTTTATGACACTTCTAGGTTATCCCAGGTGCTAATCATGATAAAATGGATTTAAACAAGTTTGTTTATAATGAATAGGAACAAAGGAAAAAAAATCAAATTTAGACCCCTATAGCTTCATATAATAATAAATGGGTCATTTTCAACGTTGAAAATCCTAAAAATGGATGTGAACTTTGCCTTTAATTTCATAAATTGCATGAATAAACTAGATAAAGCTTGGTATGTCATTACCTAAATCCTTTATTTTTCTTGCTTTATGGCACTACCTCTATCTATTTGTTCTTGCACAATTTAAAGATTTTGGCTAAACTAGGACCCTTTAATTAAACTCCGCATGCTCTTTTATCTTGAGCTAATGAGAATTATTCTTATCTCCATTTATTTTTCATTTAAAACAAAACCCTAGTTTCTTGTACCATTTTTGTCAAAATTATTATTTTTCCACTACATTCATTTCTCTTTGATTCTAGCCCTCAAAGCTTAATCTAGGATATTTAGATATTCTTTGTACCCATATAATCATTCTTTGGGTCTACAGTAGCTCAGAATAGCTTAAAATAGTTTAAATACGATTTCAGCACTAGTTTTCCTACTCTATGTGCCATTAGGGTTTTAACCAATTTTATCTACTTCAATTACTCTGCTAATCTAATTTAGTCATTTTGAGATGGAAAATATCTTACTTTTTAATTATCTTATTGAATATTAATTTTTCTTAATTTATCCCTAATGTATTATTAGAGCCATTATTGTTACCTCTTATGAGCTTTAAACTCAACTTTTTAGCCCATTTCTCTTTCTAATTGAGCCTCTATTCACTTTCCTCATCTATTTTACTCTAATTTGGAGGTCTAACTCAATATAAAAATACTAACTATTTTATTTAGTCTAGTGCTGACATACTAGATATTACATGAGGTGTGATGGGAGTGAGCCACACTTGCCGCCTTCAAGAGTGGGCTTCCTCTATCTTCTTTAACCTTTTAACTTGAAAATTTTTTAAAATTTTAAAGATTTTTTGTCATACCATGTATTTTCTATTATTATACTCTTCCATTCAAAGTATTTAAATACATGTTCTTAGTACAAGATCAATAAAAAGGCCACAATTCAAGCATTTTTATTGTGTTATATCGGTGTTAAATTTTCAATTTGTATTACGTGACATTGCAACAACATTCCCTTGTCATGTACCATTTGTACAAATCACAAATAAACCAAAACATCTCACCATCCATGGATTCCAAGTTAAAAACCCCAAAATTTTCACTTATTCCTATGGACAGCATATGGCAAATTTCAAGGGAAATTTTGAAAAATCATAACTAAATTTAGAAAAATCAAAATCAAGCAAAACATAGCTTTTTGAGAATCTTTGGATGTTAAATTCATACTAAGAATAGTTCCCAACCACAAAAATCTCATCTAGACTATGCTTGATATTAGAAAATGCAGGGAGGTCGAGCTGTCCATAAATCTGATATAGGTTATTGATACAAGTTTTGGAAATTCATAATTAATTCCAAAAAAAATAATTAATTCAATCTATACCAATTTGGAAAGCTACAGATGTTAACTAGAAGGGAAAAATATTCTAAACCAATCCAAGAGCATTCAGACCTCGAAAATCAATGGAATAGTACTGGAGGTCTGACTTAATAGCTGAAACAGAATAACAACTTCAAAAATTCATATCTCCCTCTCTAGCCATCCAATTGAGATGCTTCTAGTTGGCATAACTCACTGGGAATGTAACATCCCGTCCCTTCATAAACGTGAGAAACACAATGTTCAGTTTCTCCGTAAACGTCAGAAATAGGCCAAATATAAAAGGAAGTCCTCGAAATAGAAGGAATTGGGGCCAACTAAAATTATAATAAAATTTCAAATATTAGAAAATGAGGATTTGAGATTTAAGATGCCCAAAAACCAGAGCCAAAAGAGATCAGAAAATTTACCGAAAGAAGTAGGGGCATTTTTGTAATTTTTGAAAAATTTGGAAAACTCATAGGAGGACTTTTTAAACAAAAAATTTAAGCTTTCTAGGGTTCTCAGAGGCCTTGAATACTATGGGAACCCCTAGAACAGTTGAAACCCCTCCAGTGAGTGATTTCGGCTGTCGGTTGACCGAAAATTGACCGAACGGTTCGAAATGGTTTTAGATCCTTTTTGAGTGATTTCAAAGGCAATTATTATGATTAAGAGCCTAAGGAATATGATGGAAAAGACGGATTTCAAAAAGGAGTTGAAACAAGCCCAAACGAACAAAACTATGAAGAGGGACTAAATTGCAAAGTGTAAAAGTTGCTTAAGTGAAACCCTAGCTTATAAAAACGCCCCTCCTTTGCTCAGATCTCCTCTCCCACTCTCTCACACGTTAAAACAGAAGTGAGAAGGGCTGAGAGTGGCGCACAAGAGGGGAGGCCAAGGAAGGAAGAGGAAGCTTTGAAAAGTGTAAGTTTTAGCCACTTTTTCCTACTCCTTGCCTTGTTAAACTTCTTCCCCTCCTTTCCTCCTCTCTTCCTATGGATTTAATGAGATGTTTGGTTCTGTTTTGAGCCCAGAACTGAGGGGGAAATTTCAAAATTCAAGGAGAGGGTTGAAGCAAGGAAGAGAGTTCTTGAGAAAAGCTTGGAATCAAGGTGATTTTTCTATCTTGGTTGCTTCCTTTTTCTTGCCCTTTGTGTGTGGAGTTCTGCCAGAACAGAACCATCTTGGGGGGAGGCTTTTTGTCTAGAAATAAGAAGGAATTGTGAGTATTAGACCATGAGGAGTTAGTAGATGCAAGGAAATTGGAAGAAAGGCTAATGAAAATCAAGTTAGAAAAGTGTAGAGCTCTTGGACACTTTATAAAAACTGATTTAATCCATGAATTTTCTTGCATGTGTAAATGTTTATTTGAGTCTCTAAGACCCCTAGGAAGCCTCCCAAGTGTCTCTCCCATCAAGGAAAAATCAAAAAGCCCATGGACTCCTCCTCCCTCCATCAATTCGGCCAAGACATAACCATTAGGCTAGGGGCTGTTTTAATTTGTTTTAGCCTTGGTTTGGGACTTCTTATGATGGTAGAAGGTGGGAGGAACCCTTAGAAAAAAATTTAGAACTCTTAGAAATTGATTTGGTGCCTTAGGTTCCATAATATGACCTAAAGAAGCAACATGATGCTAAGCCTTTTGTTTTAATGATGTGATGACTCCAAGAGGCTTAAAAGGAGTCAAGAATCATATTTGAGAGTAAAGAAGGAGGCCTAGAAATTATTTGAGGGGTGTTGCTTCATTAGGTGCCTTTATGGACCATAATGGGGATTATGGAGCAATCTAGTACTTAAACAAGTTGTATGGCTTTAGAGAATGTTTCATGAACCTAATTGGCTCCCATAATTTGTGTCTAGGCCAAGAGAAACTATCTCCACCAATTTGTGGGTGTGTGGCTAAAAGAGGAGGCTTGAAAGCTAAGGAAAAAGTGTGTGTTTGTATACAAGGTAGCTCTCTCCACCTTCTCTCATGCATGGATGTGTGTTTAGCTTGTTTTAGAATGTGTGTATGTGTATTTTCAAGCTTTGAAAAGTATGCTAGCATGCCTTTATATCCCATGATGCTTGATGCCATGTTATGTTTTTAAATGAACCCATGATGTTTGTATGAGTTTGCTTGAGTGTGGAGAGGCCAAGAACTCTTCCCTTGGGTGAGGATGAGCCAAGAACCCTTGAGCTTGGTTGAGACAAAGTAAAGAGTCTCCCAAAAGCAAAGTGGGCTCCCTAGAGTATGGTTGAGTCCAAAGTGCTCAAAGAATAGGTGAGGCAAGTCCAAAATCCATGAGGAGAAGTGTGAGGCCAATCCAAACACTTAGTGAGCTCTTGAATGTCTTGTATGATTGATTCACATGCCAAGTTTGCTTTTAAAATGCCTATGACTTATATTTCCTCCATGCATGCATTTGAGAAGCTTGCTTTGCACATATTATGTATGATTGAATGGGGGATGAGCTATTGGGATTCTTTGAATCTCACTCCCTCCTCTCCAATGCTCTAACATGCTAGGTGGACCAAGGAGTTATGGTGGTGAAGGGAGCCAACAACCATGAAAGAAGGAGATTGACAAGCCTAGGCCTAGCTTTCATTCTTTTTGAACCTATAATGAGGTTTCACAAAGTATATGATGTTGTAAATGTACCATGACCCTTGAGGCATGTATAAATACACCATTTTATGATGTTTATATGTATGAATATGATGTATGACCTCTAAGATATGTTTTGAGTATCTAATGCCAAAGTATGAGAATTGAAAGTTTGATGGATATGTGTATAAGTGGGGGTTGAATGGCCAAAATGAGATGCATGAGGTTTGGGACCATTTGGGCAGCTCACACAAGTCTCAAATGTACTTTTAGACTTGCCCAAAAGGTGCCACAACCAAGGGAAGGCCATTTGGCAAATTTGGTACCTCATATGGAGCCAAATTTGACCATAATGGAACCCTATGTCACTTTTAGGCCAAATGAGTTAGTCTTGCCCTGAAATTTGGCATACCATTAGGTCTCATTAAGATCTTTCTGGGAAGCTAAAGATCATAATTTTTGGAGGTCTAGAGAATATTTGATAAATTTTCAAAGTTGGCATTTTTCATGGTTTCTGGTATGTGCACTGTTCATACTGGCAGATTTGATTTTAGTGTCACTCGATGGCCAAATGGTGTCCAATGCTTATGAAATTTTATACACACAAACTAGAGGTCATAAGCTTTCTGTGGCGACTGAGATCACCTCATTTGGAGGTCTGGGCAGAGAGTTATGAATTTTCGAAGTTTGCTGTCAGTAACAGTGGCATCTCCAGAGCTCAATCACTGTTTCATCAATTCCAGATATCTAAAAGTATCTGTTTTATTCTGGAATTATTTTTAGTATCAAGTTAACATCTGTAGCTTTCCAGAATGACTGTTTCAACACTGATAGGCCTAACTTGTATGTCTCATATTAGCACTGAAGAGCTACTACCACTGACTATTGCTGGGCTCTGATGGGATGCTAACTGTTCTCACAGTTTTTCTCACTGGAGACATACTGTACCACTTACCTCATATAAAAACTGTACCTGACCCCTTTTCTGAATACATAAGCTATCATACAGGGATCTCTCTATCCCTTGGTCAAAGCTACTATCTGCTAGGTAGTGGTTCATCTGGTTCTATCTCTGGAAAGCTTATTTCTTGCTTTCCTCATCCCATATACTATGCTCATCTCTAACGAGAGCTAGTCAGTGGTCTAACTGTCTGAGTAAAGCCTTCATATCTCTGTAGCAACAATCTACCAGACTCAGGAGGTTTATAGTCTCTAAGACAAAGACTAGCTGAAACTGTACTGGTCTCTGAGACTAACTGCTTTGTAAAAACTATCTCAGGCTGTCATCTCTACCAGAGATCTATCATGCTGTGGCTAGGGCTCTCTGTAACTCTGTGGGATCTACTGTGACCCCTAGGTCTACTGCGACCACTCAAAGCCCTGCTAGGGTCTACTGCAACCAGCTGTGATATGCTAGGATCTACTGCGATCCATCTCTGGGAGATGTCAAAGCCTAAGATCACTGTATCTGACAGTAAAACACATGCTCACTAAGTCCAGTTACCATCGCTCATAATAGCTAAGGCTAAACTCAAAAGTATATCATGCTCTTCGTGCGAAGTGGGTTCTGTGTGATCTCATTCTCTAGGATCCCGTCATACTAGAGCGTTTTAATTTTTATTTATCGCTCCTTGTAGGATCCTCATATTCCCACTTCAGTCCCTTTTTCACTTGGGCTTTCTTTTCTTACTCTATTGACTTACTTACTTTTACATATACTCGTTCTAGCCTTCCTCTCATATCCTGCAATTTCTCACCATGCCCACGTTCTATTTTTAAGTGCTTTGGCACTAGGGCATCTCACACACTGAATGTGGTTAACATCTCTAGCAAGAGAGAGGCTATACACTGGTCCCTATTCATTTCATTTACATATACTATAAGGGACTCAGGCTATGCATACTGAATATGAACATCCTCTACTAGGGACCCCTTTCTACATGCTTTCCTTACTATTCTGATATTACTGGAATCCCCTTACCTGTCTTTTCTGACTTATCTCGTTATCTAGCTGACTAAGATACCTTTCGATTATCGGGACACTTTGGTGATTGATATCATCATTTGCTATGCACTTAAGTCACATTACTATTAGGTTGATCAGGCCTAATATCCTGTGACCATTGTTGCAAGCAAACCATAACATCAAACACGAATACACAGGCGCCTTATGACTGAGCTCAAAGCCATTATCGCCTATATATTGCAAGTTTTCCAATAATCTAAAGTACCATTCTCTTACTTTTCTCTATTTGCCCTATTCTCGTAGAGTACTCAGGGAAAGTAGGATTCTTCCTCTACTACATCCCGAGATTTCTCAGTATCGCCCGACTATTTATACTTTGGGCAATATCATGTTAGAAGGGCATCTACGCCAAGGACAAGTGTGCTTTCTTAAGTACTCAAGCACATTAACTAAATATCTATTCTCAATGTAATATGTCCTCGACTTTAACATTGTCATACCTTCTCTTTCTATCTTTCTTATCCTCTTACTTAGGTAAAATGATATTCTACTACTAGCTATTTCTGTTGCCAGTTCAGGTTTCTTTACGCTTAAGAGCACCTACATTTTCCTAGGATTCCTCCACTTAATCACTCTCTGTAATATCAAGGGGGTCTACGTTTTACTCATACTCTTGCTCTACCCTGAGCTAGACCATCCCTTGGTAAGGAGGATTCTATATCATAAAATCCTAGGAATGTCATTTTATAGTGCTCTTGGCTTACATTCTTTCTCTAGGCTTACCTTCTTTCTCTACATAAGACGAGGCTCGCCTTCTTAGGCGGTCTCTAGCTTTCTCGAGCTTCCCTGAGGGTACTAAGGCACTAACTGTCTGTCTCAACTTGCATCTATATTTGGATTAGAACTAGGCTTTCTCTCTATTCAGCCTCTTTAGCTTTACCCCAGGAGCACAATATACTATTTTTAGGGTTATGATAACTCAATCTAGAACACATACTCTCAATGTCTGGATTCTACCTCGCAGAAGCTGATGCTCTATTGGGTGCTCTAATCACTCACGTGCCTTAACCCTATATTATTCTCCTATTAGGGAGCTCGTCTGACTAATTATCTGACCCCTATCTGTTTATCCTTCTGAGCTTAGCTTACTTATCTAATCATGACTAAAGCGAGGGCATCTTTTCTGTAGCTAGTTTCTTAGCTCTTCCTCGCTTCCCTTTATGACTCAGGGGGGTCTATCTGGGGAAATTTACTAACCACTATTGGGTGGTTTTCCTAACATCAGGATGTCTTATCTTTCCTTTTTCGCTCCAGGGAGAATTTTCACTGAGCCTTTCATTTACGTATCTCACTTGGAACGATGCTATTGGTCATTTCCTTTAGGCTTTAGCTTCTGCTCAGCCTGGGCTAACCATTTTGTTAGACCTATAGCTTACTCTCTGTCACTGGGCTACTCATACGTACCTCTTAGTGTTACCGATAAAGTACACCTTTCGAGGTCACTCACTATATGCCCTACTACTAGCAGCCTTACCTTATATAAGTTTTAAGGCTATATTAGGGTCTAGGATCTTGGCAACAAGATCTCGTATATTGTCATGAGAAATTTCAAAACCCTGGTAACAAGGTTTTTCCTAGCAGTGCCTATGTGGCCCTAAACTCATCATATCACCCATCGTCATATTCATAGGGTTAACATTCTAGGTTGGAGTCAACACCTCATAGGCGAGTCTCAACAACCTTATTGTCCTTGTGTCTAACTTTCTCTGACATTAAGTTCTTTCCTAGTCTCACTACTAGGCCCACTAATTTCTTACTGTCATTTGCTGCGGCTAATTAGCCTTGGGTTCACCCTAATTTCCTGTCTAAGTATTGGCTATGACTACCAGTCTCTGATTGACTTACTTTTTCATGGATTGGATTTTCATCTTTAACTACCAACCCGAGCCTTATTACCTCTATCATCAAGCTAGAGGATTCTACCTCTTGCTTCGAATTGTCATCTCAGGGTTGTAAGGCATGTAGCTTGTAACTTAAACCTTTAGCCTAAGGGAACTAACCTTTCAGTTTCTAATACTTATCTAGACATTTGGGTGTTGTGGCTAGGGGGTGACTCTCTTTCTCACTTCCCCTCTAAACTGGTCCTGTGTAGCCGCAATCTCATCTTATGTCACGCTGCATCGTTACTTCTCTCTGCAATAAGCAGGACATCTCGGAATGGCCTGAGCATGACTACCAAGGAGAATTAGGCCTCACATACTTTCTCTAGCAAGCCTCTTTCTATCAACAAGATCATTCTCATCGTTCATATCTAGGGCTTGCCACTGATCCCGGTGAGCTATCATATCTCATCAAGCTCTAACCGTTGGATCTGTCAACCCTGCTCAAACTTACCTCTGCTCAAGCTGCTCTAGAGGCCACTCTTTCCCGGTGTCCACTACTACTCTAAGACCATCCTATAACTTACTTATCATGAATAAAGCCACAAACTACTCTCACACACCCACAATATCTCATAAAGGACTTTTTATAGTCATAGAAGCCTTTTACAAAGCCCAATGGCTACATCCTCAAGCCAAATCCAATCCAAGAGAGCCTGGAACTTTGCTCCGATACCAATAAACCTACAGAGCCTCCAATGGTATTGTCCCAGCCTTCCCGGTTCGAGGGTCATAGACCCAGCCTTCCCGGTTCAGTGGGGTTTGTCCCTTCCTGCTTAACTCACTGGAAAAGCGCGCCGTTGGTGGGGAGAGCTGCGCGCCGTTGGTGGGGAGAGCTTCGCACCCACTTATAAGCCCTCAGCACAGGCCCCTTCCAGCCGATGTGGGACTTTACAGGGAAGGTTTAGTTTCTCCCTATAAAATTTTACAGCATTTGAACGTTGTTTTCCCCATGAATGACCGAGACCAAAATTTGGACCATATGAACAGTACCATCAGCAATTTCTAATATTTTAGCCAATTTCAAAAATTTGCCAAAAATTTCATAGACCTCCTAATATTTTGCACTTTAGTTTCTCAAAAAGCTCTCAATGAGCTCTAAATGCATGCCAAATCTTAGACCAAGAAGAGCCTACTGGGATAGAAAGTGGCATAGCTCACTGATTTGGTCCATTTTGCTCTATATGAGATACCAACTTTGTCCAAATGGATTCCTTTAATGGTTGGCACCCCTTGGACAAGTTTCAAAGCATAAATATGACTTCTATAAACTGCTCAAATGGTCTTAAACACCATGCATCTTAATTTCGTTATTCCACATCCATTAATACATAGTTACATACAAGCCATCCAAGAACCAAATTTCATAATTCTATTGATTTAGTGCCACATAAGGTTTACACAACATTCATACATCATTTTACATTTGTTCAATGATTTACAACTTAAAAATAATATGTACAAGTTCAATTTGACACTCATTTGCAATTACAACTACATAATTGACAAAGTGTAGTTTCTCAAGACCCTTAGCTTGCATTTCTCCCTTCTTGGGTGCCACCTAAACATTTTAAGATGGAGGAGGGAAGGGGAGTGAGATTCCTAGAATCTCAATAGCTCACACACCCATTCACACACACATTCAAGGCATACATTCATCAAGTGCATAAATACAAAGGTGATATGAACATAAAACATTTTAGAAGTTCATTTCCATGCCACTATTACATATCAATTCAAGATCATGCTTTAGGGACTTCTGGTTTTGTCTCACCCCATTTCTAGGACTTCTTGGATTTAACTCACCCATTCAAGAGACTTTTAGTCTAGTGTCACCCTTGTCTTGAGACTTTTGCCATCTCCTCACCCTTGTGAGCAATTTCCACTAGCAAAGTCATTCAAGAACACACATTGATACCAATGCAATCTTAAAGCATCAAGTGGCATGTTCTCCAATCACATAGATGCATATATGCTATCATACCATATATTTTCAACCATCATACTCTCCTATTCATAGGGATTCACACATGGTCATAAAGAATAAGTCAAGAAAATCACCAATTAAGTACACTTTTATTGCGTACGTTGGGGTTAAAATTTTCAAATTCACATTTCGTGGGCCCTTTGGATGTTCCAACAATATTCTCTAGTCCTTTATTAGTTATAAAACTCATACATAGCTCAAAATAGCAAGTACTCCATGGTTTTAGGCTCATAAACTCGGTTTTCCTTACTTTCTTCTCTGACAACACAGTGGCAAATTTCAAGGAAACTTTGAAAAATCATAACTAAATGTAGAAAAATTGGAATCTGCCATGCCATAGCTTTATGGAAAGCTTAGAGTGTTAAAGTTATAGTAAAAATAATTTCAAGTCATGAGCATAGCATCTGGACCACTTGTGACATCAAAAAGGCACAAAGGTCTGACTGGCTACTGGTACTGATATAGGTTTTTGCTATGAACTTCAAAAATGTCCAATTAATTTCATAAAAATCCATTCCAAGCAAATGATACCAATATAGAAAGCTATGGATGTTAGCTAGAGGAAAAAATCATTCCAAACCATTCCAAGTTTGTTCAGACCATGAAAACTAATCAAATAGTAATATAGTTCTGACTAGATGCCTAGTACTAGATAGCAACTTAAAAAATTCATATCTTCCTCTCTAGACATCCAAATGGGGTGCTTCCAATTGGCACAAGTCTTTGGAAAGTATAATTTTTTCCTATAAAATTTCATGGCAATTGGACATCATTTTCTCCATGATTGACACAGAATAATGTTCGAACTAGGTGTACAGTAGTAGTGACCATATTAGAAAAATTTTTCATTTTCAAAAATTCATCAAATATTTTGTAGACCTCCAAAAATTACCCACTTTTGCTTTCCAAAAAGCTCTAAAAAATCTCTAGATTCATGCCAAAGTTTAGATCAATAGAAGCTCATTTGGACAAAAAGTAAAATAGCTCACTCAAATTGCCAATTTTGCTCCATGTAAGATGTCCACTTTGTCCAAATGACCTCTCCAATGGTTTGGATCCTCTTATGCAAGTTTAAAAGTACAAATATGACTTGTAAACATTGCCCAAGTGGTACTAAATCTCATACATTTCATTTTGACCATCTCACACCTAATAATGCACTAATACATACATGCCATCCATGATTCAAAATTCATATTTCTACTGCTTTCATGCTACATAGAGTATATATAGTATCCATACATCATATTACATTTTCTAAAGGTCTTACATCATAAAAATAATATGTACAAAGCCACTTTGACATTCAACTACAATTTAAACTACATAATCGGCAAAGTAAGGTTTTTCATTGTTCTTGGCTTGCATTTCCTTGTCTTTGAGCACCACCTAAACATTTTAAGAGTGAGAGGGAAACAGGAGTGAGATTCTAAGAATCTCAATTGCTCACACACCCATTCACACATACATTTAAAGCATACATACATCAAAATCACAAGTGTGTAAACATAAGTGTGTAATGCCACATTTCCATGCCACATTTATACATCAAACCATTCTCATACTCTAGGGACTTTTGGTTTTGCCTCACCCAATTCCTAAGACTTTTGCATTTGCCTCACTCTTGGCCTTGGGACTTTTGACTTAGCCTCACATATACAAGGGACTTTTGACCTAGTCTCACCCATGCCTTGAGGCTTTTGGCACATCCTCACCCATATTAAGGGACTTTTGGCATCACCTCACCCTTACAAGCCAATCTCACAACTAAAGTCGTTCAAGATCACACATTGGTACCAATGCAATATCAATACATCAAGTGGCATGTTATTAAATCATAAGAGTACATGCAAATACACAATTACATATATATGCAAACAAGAATGTATAAAGAATAAGGTGGAGAGCTACCTTGAATTGGTGTAAGCCTTTCTTGATCGTTTTCCTTCCCATCTTTGGTCGCATAAATACACCTAGGTAGATTGGAGTTCTCTTGGCCTAAGCATCATAAATAGCACATAATTACACTCTTGAAGTAAGCCAAGACACTACACTTTTTCTTAAAAAAGACATAAATGATTCTATGGTTCACATAATGGCTCCATTGGTGGCCTATTGAAGCAACCCTTATAATTTAATTTTATACTCCATTCTTTTTTCATTTCTAGGCTTATTGACCCCATTCAAGGTCCTTAAAGCCATCACATAATTATTTTCACAATTGGAAAACCAAGCTACTTCCTAAGCCATTATTATAGACACCATTGTGTAAATAATTATATGATGGCTTTAAGGACCTTGAATGGAGTCAAGAAGCCTAGAAATGAAAAGAGAATGGAATATAAAATAATGGTTCTTCCCATCTTCTAACATCATAAGGAGTCCCAAACTAAGGCTAAAACAAATTAAAACATTCTCCAACCTCATGCTCTTGCCTTGGCTGAACCTATGGAGCAAAGTAGGGTTCTTGAACTTCTTGATTTTTCCTTGATGGGAGAGCCACTTGGGGAGGTTTTTAGGGGTCTTAGGAGTTTAATGGAATTCTTAAATGGTCAAGGAAATTCATAAATTAAATCAGTTTTCATAATTTCCTCAAGAAGCTAACACTTTTCTAACTTAATTTCTATTAATTTTCCATGCAATTTCTTAGCATATTCCATCTTCCCATGGCCAAATTTCCTTGTTCCTTGTAATGTCTGATTTTCGTTAAACGACAGAAACAGACACATTTTCAAAGCAAGTCCCTTAAAAGGAATTAGTTAAGGTCCCAAAAAATTTGAGTAACATTCTAGACTTCTAAAAATGAGAATTCTAGCCTCAGACGAAAAGAAAAATAGAGCTACAATGAAGAAATAATTTTTTACAGAAACCTTACGAAACATAATGGCATTTTCGTAATTTTGAGGAAATTTTGGAATTCACATAGGAGGGCTTTTTAAATGAAAATTTTGAGTTCTCTGGAGTTCTCAAAGGCCTTGAACACCATAAGAAGCCCCAGGATAGTTAAATCCCCTCCGGTGGATGTTTTTTAATATCGGTGTACCTGAACTTTGACAGGTTTGTTCGAGAAGATTTTAGCTTTGATTTGAGTAATTCCAAAGGCATTTTATTTAATTGGGAACCTCAATTTTATAATGAAAAAGACAATTCTCAAAAAAGAGCTAAAACGAAGGAGAAATGAAAATGCAAAGAACAAAGGGTAAAATTAGAATTTTTGAAAAAGTCATTTTTCTACACCTATATATAGGTGGTGCCTCACACTCTCCCTCGTTTAGTTTCAGATTATTTAGCCCCAAACCAGAAGAAAAACCCTAGGAGAGACGCGCACAAGAGAGGAAGAAGAAGGAGAAGAAAATCCAAGCTTAAGGTATGTTTCCATGGTGATTTTTCATGCTTTTCTTCATCCACACCTCCTCTCCTCCCTTCTCCTTTGTTTCCTATAATTAAAATGGACTTTATAAATCTGATTCAAGGGAGAAATTCAAGGGAAAATTCGGATTTGAAGAGAAAAGCTTGGAGAAAGCAAGATTCAAGCCAAAATAAGCAAGGAAACTAGGTAAAATTTCATCCAATGGTTGCTATTCTTGATTCCTCTTCTTCTCCAATTTGACACACATAAGGAGCCCTAGGAGGATCTTATTTTTAGGCCCAATCAAGCATGAATCTTAGGTATTTAAGGGAGAAGAACAAGAATATGCAAAGAAAACAATAAAATAACCATTAGATTTGAAGATGCAAATTCTAGGGTTTTGTGTTCACCTTGTAAAATTTGACCTTGTATGATGATTCCTAGGTCTGATTAAGAGTTTAAATGAATTCTTGAGATCCCTAAGATGCTCCCCATATGCTTCCTCTTTCAAGAAAACAAAAAAATCTCCATGAAGGCCAGAATTGCCCTATGTCTTAGCCAAAGGGAGTTCTTATAGCTTGGGGGAATTTTAAATTTTTCTAAGGCCATTCTTGAGTCATATTTGATAAATGAAAATGATAAGAGGCCTTGGAAAATATTTAAAACTCATAGAAAGTAATTTGATGCCTTAGGTTCCATATTATGACCTAAAGAAGTAACATAATATTAGGCCATTTGTTCTAATTGTGTGATAACTCCAAGAGGCTTAAAAGGAGTCAATAATCATATTTGAAAGGAAAGAATGGAGCCTAAAAATTATTTGAGAGGTGTTGCTTCATTAGATACAATTATGGACCATAATGGGGTTTATAGAGCAACCTAGTGTCTATGTAAGTGTGTTGTAACACAATAAATTCTAGCTCATTTCATGCTATTCATAAGCTTTATATCATCAATTACACAAGAGTATATGAAAAAGGGGATGAAAATAATGGATTTTTTCGTATTGCGCTACATATGAAAATTTCATTCGATGTCACGTGGGCTATATGAGCATATACTATACTTTACCATATTTAATTACATCAATACAACTCCTTTGCATCACAAAATCATGCCCACATTTCATGAAAATCGAAATGAAGCATAAAATGGTCTTGTTTAATTTTGGCCAAATTTGCCCCTTTTTCTTATCAAATTTCGAAAAATCATAACTAAATCTAAAAAAATCTAATTCATACAATCTTGGTCTTAGGATGTCTACTTCACAATAAAAATATGCCCATACCATAAAATGCATCACAGAGGACGTTTGACATCCAAAATAGTCCAAAGGTCCGACTGAATTCTGGAACTATCACAAAATTCTGTAGAAAACTTTGAAAATATCCAATTAATTTCAAAAAAATCTAATCCATGCAAATGATACTAATTAGAAAGCTATGGATGTTAACTAGAGAGAAAAAATATCTCCAGAATAGTTCATTAAGCCAAACCTTAGAATTCAATGGAATAGTACTTTTGGTCAGGCAAAATTACTGGTACTGGACAGAAATTTCAAAAATTCATATCTCCCTCTCTAGACCTCCAAATGAGGTGCTTCTAGTTTTCACGAGTCACTGTGATTTTCTAATGTCTCTGTATAAAATTTCATGGCAATTAGACATCATTTGAGCCTTGTGTGACATAATGAAAATTTGGACCAAATGAATAGTGTAGCAAACCAGAAACCATGAAAATTTCCAATTTTGAAAAATCATGAAATATTCTATAGACCTCCAAAAATTATGATCTTTAGCTTCCCAAAAATCTCTCAATGAGACCTAATTACATGCCAAATCTCAGATCAAGAATAACTCATTTGGCCAAAAAGTGATATAGGGTTCCATTATGGTTAAATTTGGCTTCATATGAGGTACCAAACTTGCCAAATGGCTTTCCCTTGGTTGTGGCACCTTTTGGGCAAGTTTAAAATCATATTTAAGACTTGGGTGAGCTGCCCAAATGGTCCTAAAGCTCATGCATCTCATTTTGGCCATTCAACCCATACTTATATACATTTTCCATTAAACTTCCAAATTGCATACTTAGGCATTACATACTCAAAATAGGTTCTAGAGTTCATACATCATATCCATACATTTAAACATCACATAATAGCATATTTACACATGTCTTAAGGGTCATAGACCATTTACAACATCATATACATTGTAAAGCATCATTATGGATTCAAAAAGAATAAAACTAGGCATATGCTTGTCAATCTCCTTCTCTCATTATTATTGGATCCCTTCACCATAGCTACTTAGTCCACCTAGCATGTTAGAGCATTGGAGAGGAGAGGATGAGATTCAAAGAATCCTAATAGCTCATCTCCCATTCAATTATACATAATATATGCAAAGCAAGCTTTAAAAATGCATGCATGGAGAAAATGGAAGTCATGGACATTTTAAACGCAAACTTGGCATATGAACAAATCATACAAGACATTCAAGAGCTCATCAAGTGTTTGGATTGGCCTTACACTCTTCATGGATTTTGGACTTGCCTCACCTATTCTTTGAGAGCTTTGGACTCAACCATACTCTTGGGAGCCCACTTTGCTTTTAGGAGACTCTTTACTTTGTCTCAACCAAATTCAAGGGTTCTTAGCTCATCGTCACCAAAGGGAAGAGTTCTTGACCTCTCCACACTCAAGCAAACTCAAACAAACATCATGTACTCATTTAAAACCATAACATAGCATCAAGAATCATAGGATTTAAAGGTATGCTAGCACACTTTTCATAGCTTGAAAATATACATACACATATTCGAAAGCAAGCTAAACACACATCCATACATGAGAGAAGGTGGAGAGAGCTACCTTGCACACAATCACACACTTTTTCCTTGGATTTCAAGCCTCCTCTTTCAGTCACACACCCATAAATTGGTGGAGATGGTTTCTCTTGGCCTAGATACAATTCATAGGAGCCAATTAGGTTCATGAAACACATTCTAAGGCTACATAACTTGATGAAAGACTAGATTGCTCTATAGGCTCCATTCTGGTCTATAATTGCACCTAATGAAGCAACACCCCTTAAATGATTTTTAGGCCTTATTCTTTCTTCAAATATGATTCTTGACTCCTTTTAAGCCTCTTAGAGTCATCACACCATTAAAATAAAAGGCCTAGCACCATGTTGCTTCTTTAGGTCATAATATGGAACCTAAGGCACCAAATCAATTTCTATGAGTTCTAAATTTTTTCCAAGGCCTCCCTTCATATTCTTTCATCAAATATGACTCAAGAATGACCTTAGAAAAATTTTAAACTCTCCCTCACTACTAGAACCCTCCTTGGCCGAGGCATAGGCATCATTAGGGCTACATGGAGATTTCTTTGTTTTCTTGAAGGAGGAAGCTTGTGGGGAGTATCTTAGGGATCTTAGGAGCTCATTTAAACTCTTAATTAGGCCTAGAAATTATCATATGATATCAGATTTTGGAAGGTGAACACAAAACCCTAAAATTTGCACATTAAAATCTAATGGTTTTTTAATAATTCCCTTTGCATATTCTTAACCTCCACACATTTTTTCCTTGGATTCATGCTTGGTTCTGCCTAAAATCATCTCCTCCTAGGGTTTTCTCAAGTAGGGCAAAAATGGTGGAGAAGGAAACCAAATATGACTACCATAGGAAGAGAAATTACCTTGTTTTCTTACTTTTTCTCACTTGAATCTTGTGTTCTTTGAGCTCCTCTCTTCAAATCCGAAATTTTCCCTCAATTTTTCCTTTAAAACAGATCCATATACTTCATTATAATCATAGGAAATAAAGGAGAATGAAGGAGAAGAGGTTTGGAAGAGAAAGAGCATGAAAAACCATGAAAATCCATACCTTTCTACCTTGAATTTCTCCTCCTTTTCTTCCTCCTCTTGTGTGCCTCATCCCCTAGGGTTTTTCTCAGATTTTGGGCAGAACATGGTCGTGCATAATGAAGGGAGAAGAAGGGTGCATCATTTATATAGGCGGGAATAAGTTACACTTTTCAAAAATTCCCATTTTGCCTTTCGTTCTTGGCATTTTCGTTTCTCCTTCGTTTTAGCTCCTTTTTTAGAACCATCTTTTCCATTATGAAATCTAGGTTTCCAATTTAATAAAATGCCCTTGGAATCACTCAAATTGGAGCTAAAACCTTCCCAAACGAATCCATCAAAGTTTGGGCACACTGATGTTGGAAAACGTCCACGGGAGAGGCTTTAACTGTTCTGGGGGTTTCCATAGTTTTCAAGGCCTCTAAGAACCCTGAAGAATTCAAAACTTTCATTTAAAAATCCCTCCTATATAAATTTCAAAAATTGCCCAAAATTACAAAAATGCTATTACGTTTCATAAGTTTTTTATAAGAAATTGTTTCTTCATTCTAGCTCTATTTTTCTTTTTGTCTGAGCCTGGGATTCTCAATTTTAGGAGTCTAGAATACTTCCCAAAATTGTTGGGACCTTAACTACATCTTGGGGGACTTCCTTTTTTATATTCAATGAGTTTCATTCGTTAACGAAGAAACTGTACGTTACATTTCTCACGTTTTCTTTCATTTTTAGAGAAACAGATGTTACATGTGTGGCCTTAGAATTTGTTTCATGAATCTAATTGGCTTCCATAAATTGTATCTATGCCAAGAGAAACCATCTCCACAAGTTTGTGGGTGTGTGGCTAAAAGAAGAGGCTTGAATTCCAAGGAAAAAGTGTGTGATTATATATAAGGTAGCTCTCTCCACCTTCTCTCATGCATGGATGTGTGTTTAACTTGTCTTAGAATGTATGTATGTATATTTTCAAGCCATGAAAAGTATGTTAGCATAATTTTATATGCCATGATTCATGATGACATATTGTGTTTTCAAATGAATGTATGATGTTTGTTTGAGTTTGCTTGAGTGTGGAGAGACTAAGAACTCTTAACCATAGTAAGGATGAGCCAAGAACCCTTGAGAATATTTGAAATATAGCAAAGAGTCTCCCAAAAGCAAAGTGGGCTCCCAAGAGTATGGTTAAGTCCAAAGCTCTTAAAGAATAGGTGAGGCAAGTCCAAAATCCATAAGGAAAAGTGTGAGGCCAATCCAAACACTTGGTGAGCTCTTGAATGTTTTGTATGACTTGCTCACATGCCAAGCTTGCTTCTTGAATGTTCATGACTTCCATTTTAGTCATGCATGCATTTTTAAGGCTTTTGCATATATTATGTATGATTGAATAGGAGATGAGCTATTGGAATTCTTTGAATCTTATTCCCTCCTCTCCAATGATCTAATATGCTATATGGACTAAGTGGACATGGCAATGGGAGCCAATCACCTTGAAGAAAGAAGATTGACATCAATATGTCTAGCTTTTTCCTTTTTAGAACCATAATGATGCTTAATGATGTATATTATTGTGTAAATGGTCTATGACCCTTGAGACATATGTAATTATGATATTATGTGATGTAGGAATGAAAGAATATATTATGTGAATGATAGAATGTAAATTGAGTATGTTATGGCATTATAGCTTTATGAATGGCTTTATGGAAATATACATAAGTACGGATGAAAAGGCCAAAATGAGATGCATGAGGCTTGGGACCATTTGGGCAGCTCACACAAGTCCTAAATGTGCTTTTAGACTTGCCAAAAAGGTGCTAAGACTAAAGGAAAACTATTTGGTCACTTTGGTCTCCAACATGGAGTTAAAAATGATCATAATGGAACCCTATGTCACTTTTCAGCCAAATGAGCTCTTCTTGATTTGAGACTTTGCAAAAATTTACAGCTTGTTGAGAGCTTTTTGGGAAGCTAATGACCATAATTTTTGGAGGACTACAGAATATTTGATGAATTTTCAAAATTGAAAAATTTTCTAGTTTTAGTCTGCTGCATTATTCATTTGGTCTGAAAATGAAATCTGTCACACAGGGCTCAAATGATGTCCAATTGCCATGAAATTTTATACAAAGAAACTAGGCATTCACAAGAAGCACTCATTTGAATGTTTAGAGAGGGAGATATGAATTTTTGAAGATTTTGTCC
The DNA here is from genome assembly GCA_032878935.1 of Erythrophleum fordii. NCBI lineage: Eukaryota > Viridiplantae > Streptophyta > Magnoliopsida > Fabales > Fabaceae > Erythrophleum > Erythrophleum fordii. The sequence continues at coordinate 11,799,721 of JAVQMF010000057.1, read as the reverse complement.
AATATCAGGGAATTCAGCTGACCTGAGTTACTATTCCATTGAATTTTGAGGTCTGGGCTGCTTGAGCTGGTCTAGAAATATTTTTTACCTCTATCTTACATCCATAGCTTTCTAGATTGGTATCATTTGCATGGATTGGATTTTTGTGGAATTAATTGGATATTTTCAACGTTTACTACAGAAATCTGTGACAGTATCAGGAGGCAATTTGACCTTTGAAAATTTTCAGATGTCAAACACCCTTTGTGATGAATGTTATAGTCTAGACATATTCTTAGTGTGAAGTAGACATCCATAGCTTTTTGGAATGACCAAGAATGCATGTGTTTGAATTTTTTAGAATTAGTTATGATTTTCCAAAGTTTGGTCAGAAAAGGGGCCAATTCTGGCAAAAAATACACTTGATTATTTTGAGCTCTCCTTTGATTTCCATGAGTTGTGGGCTACATTTTATGATCCAAATGAATTGTATTTATGTAATTAAATATGAGAATGTATTGTATGAGCTCACACAATCCATGTAACACTGATTGGAAATTTTAGATATGACATAACACAAAGAAAGGCATTATTCTAAATGGATTTTCTTACTTCCCCTCATGTAATACACTATATGAGCATGAAAATGTGATAGAGATAAGATAGAATTTATAGTGTTACATTCCTCTCTTGTTTTGGACAGAACTTCCTCTCCCTTTCATTGTTCTGTTTTGGCCAAACATCACCCAAGAGGAGAGTAAAAGAATAAAGCAACTAAGAACAAGATTTACCTTAGTTTCAAGCTTACTTCCAAGGCTTCTCCTTCTTGGTTCTCCCTTTCTCAAGAAATTCAAACTTCCCCTCTAAATTCTAGACCAAAAATAGAACCAACCATTTCAAGAAAGCCATAGAAAGAGGGCATAGAAAGAAGGGACCAAGAGTGGAAGAGAAGGAGCATGAAATTTTCCAAGATTCCTTGCCTTTCTTGGCTTTTCTCCCTCCTTATTCTCCCCCTCTTTGTGTGCCCAAAGAAGCCCTCTCTTTTCTGTATTTTTGGTAGAATAGAATCATATGGGAGAAAGGAGTGTCCAAGAAGCTTCTTTTCTTGAAAAAATTTTCATTTTGCCCTTTCATAATGGTATTTTCAATTTGGCTTCGTTTTAGCTCTTTTTTTAGAACCACTTTTTCCATGATAAAATTTAGGTTCCCAATTTAATAAAATGCCTTTGGAATTACTTAAATCAGAGCTAAAACCTTCTTGAATGAACTGGTCAAAGTTCGGCTTAACTGACATTGGAAAAAGTATACCAGAGGGGTTTTACTGGTCCCTGGGCTTTCTATGGTTTTTGGGGCCTCTGGAACCATTTAAAAGCCCTCCTATGTGTTTTTCCAAAATTGCACTTATTTACAAAAATATCCTTAGCCTTTCAACAAATTTTTTGAATCACTCCGCCCCTGATTTTTGGGCAACTCAAGGTGTAACACCATAATATATTAACGCTATCTAGCCTCCCTCTGGGCTCGATTCCATATGATTTCCAAAGAACCAGTACCAACCGTGGCATTTTCGTGCTATAAAACGGGGTTTCAAACATTCATCTTCTGCCCCGTGGGTCCTGTGAACCCATCATTCACATTCTCTACTCACACTCTATTTATACAACTCATACATAGCATAAAACAAGCCATAAGCCACGGGTATGGAGCCAAAAACCAGAAAAATGCAATTTCTCACATGGGCCCAAAAGTCAAATTTTTGGCTCTAACTTTGGAAAATCATAACTAATTGTAGAAAAATAAGAATCTATCAAACCATAGCTTTCTGGAAAGATATAAGTGTTAAATTTATACTAAAAATACTTCCCAACCACAATCTCAGCATTTGGACCATGTTTGACATCGAAAATGAGACAGAGGTCCGGCTGTCCCTGTTTCTGGCGCAGCTTACTGTCATGAACTTCGAAAATTCATAACTAAATCCACAAAAATCTAATCTGGGAAAACTATACCAATTTGGAAAGCTACATATGTCTAATAGAGGATAAAATAAGTTCAGATCAGTTCAGTAGCCCTTAGTTCTCAAAAACTGATGGAACAGTAACGGAGGTCGGATGGCTCCCCTGATACTGATACAGAACTTCCGACGGTTCGTTCTCTCTCTACAGACCTTTTATTGAGGTGATTCCAGTTCGTATAGGTCACTATAGGTGTCTATTTTATGAATATAAAATTTCAAAACAATTGGACACCGTTTGGTCTATGAATGACACAGAATCATTTTCGGACCTATGGTAACAGTGCATTGACCAAACCATTAAAATTTCCAAATTTCAACAATTCGCCAAATATTCCCTAGACCTCCAAATATTACCCACTTTAGCTTCCTAAGAAGCTCTCTACAAACTCTAGATGCATGCCAAATTTCATGGCAAGAAGAGCTCATTTGGTTATACTTTGACAGAGCTCACAAATTTGGCAGTTTTGGCACCCAAAACGGTTCAATGGGTCCAAATGGCCTCCCACATGTTCTAGTAACTCATGGACAAGTTTAAAAGCAAGAAAATAATCTATATAACATATCCAAGTGGTTTAAATCATCATACATTTCAAACTCACTATGCTACGGGCCAAAATACACTATCACATATAAGCCACAAAAAGGACAAAACCCACATTTTTATTACTTTGGCTCTCTACATAGTTTGTACATCATATTTCCATACATTTACACTTGCTACAACATTTATATCTCAAAAATAGAAGGTGCATATTCATTTTTGGCACCTCTTTACATCAAAAGAGTCAAAACAAACTAACATTCATCTAACATTCTCCTAGGCTCCTTGGTGTGCACTTGATTCTCTTTGAGCTTCACCTAGCATATTAAGATGGGAGGGGGAAGGGGTGAGATTCATAGAATCTCAGTAGCTCATGCACTCATTCAAGGAAGCAATCAAGGCATATAACAAGTCAAAGCATGTAAATAAGCTTCTAACCATTCACAATCATACAATACATGTTGTACATGCTATGAAAATCACAACAATGCCACAAGTAAGCTCTAGGGACTTCTGGTCTAGCCTCACCCGAGTTTAGGGACTTTTGGATGGCCTCACCCGAGTTTAGGGACTTTTGACTTGGCCTCACTCGATTATGAGACATTTGGCCTTGTCTCACCCATCTCAAGGGACTTTCGGCACTACCTCACCCATTTTAAGGGACTTTCAGCACTACCTCACCCGAGCAATTCTCACAATCCAATACACAAGCACATTGGTACCAATGCATCAAAGCAATAACATATGGCATATCTCACACAATAAGCATATACACAAGCATACAATGACCATTACATCTAAGAATGCAATAAGAAAGAGTGGAGAGAGAGCTACCTTATGAGCCAACACAAGCCTTCCCTTTCAATTTCTCTTTTCCTTTTTTGGTTTCACAATCACACCTTGATGGAGGTGCTTCACTTGAGCCTAGACACAATCAAGAGCATGGAATTACTCTCATGCAAATAAACCTTCACAAGGCTAGGAGATTAAATCCGTACTTCTTCCCTTCTTAAACTTTACTAGCCCTTCTCCTAGTTCTTTGCATTTCTCAACCTAACACACTCTTTTTCAAGGGTTTTCTTGCTCATTCTAGGTCAGACTTCCTTCCTCTCTCTCAAGCTCTCAAGTTAGTAGAACCAACATTCTCAAGGAAAACAAAGAAGTTCAAGAGTGTTTTCCACTTTCCCTCTTCTGACTCATGCCTACAAGCTAACTAATTTCACAAGCAAAACCATAGAAAGAGAGGGAAAAGAGAAAAGATCAAGATTCTAAGAAGAGAAGAGAGAAACTTGCTTACCTTTCCTTTGTTCTTCCTCCTTCTCTTGGTCTCTCTCACTCTCTACGCCTCTTTTCTCTCCTTGGGTTGAAGTCTAGGTCAAATAGAAGAGAAAGAAGGAGTTGGGGGTTTAAAGAAGTCAAATTCTCAATTTTTATGTTTTTCCAGACTGACCCTCGCTATAGCGAAAATTAACCTTCGCTAAGGCCAGCTCGTATTAGTTACCTTCGCTATGGCGAGGTGTAACCTTCGCTACGGCGAGGTGTAACCTTCGCTACAGTGAGCACGTATCAATTCCAGACCCCCACTTTCGCTATGGCGCACGCTACGGCGAGCAGTTCCCTGGTTTTTGTATGGAATGCCCGCACTCGCTATAGCTAGAAACATTTTCACTATAGCGAACAGCTACTCTCGCTATAGCTAGACTCTTTCTCGCTATTGCGAGAAGACTAAGAAAAATTTCTGAATTTTGAAAATTTTCAGCTTTCTTCTTTCTTTTACTTTTCCTTTTTTCCAATTGTTACACAAGGCTTAAATCTTCATTTTTCATTATTTAAAATTTTATCAAATTTTTATTTGGTCTTGAATCACTCATCTTAGTGGATTTACTTTTCAAACTGACCCATTACGGTGTTTTTACCATGTATCAGTTGTTACATATGCACACAAGGACATACATACATACAAGAATGCAAGGAGAATAAGGTGAGGAGCTACCTTGAATTTTAGACAAGCTTTACTTTGTTTGTTCTTTCCCCTTTTTGGTCTCACAAGTACACTTAGGTAAGATGGGATTCTCTTGACCTAAACATCACAAATAACACATAATCATGCACTTGAAGCAAGTCAAGATACCAAACTTATTCTTAAGCACACACTTGGTTCTATAAGTAGCATAATAGTTCCATAAATGGCCCATTGAAGCAACTCTCATCATTCAAGCTCTAGGCTCCATTCTCTTTTCATTTCTAGGTCTCTTGACCTCATTTAAGGTCCTTGGAGTCCTTACACATTCATTTGCACAATTGAAAAATCAAGTTGCTTTATAAGACACCATTATGGACACCATTGTCCCAACTTCTAATCCATGGCTCCTAAATTTTTTCCAATAGTTCCTTACATCTTCTAACATCATATGAAGTCCCAAACCAAAACTAGAACAATTTAAAACACTCCGTAACCCTTCCAAGTAGCCTTGGCTAAAACACCCTCCATAGATGGCGGTCTTGGAGTTTCACATTTTTCCTTGATGGGAGAGCCACTTGGGGAGGTTTTTAGGAGTCTTAGGAGCCTAAGGGAACACTTAAATAACCAGGGAAGTTCAGGTATAAAATCAGATTTCATAAAACCCTAAAGGATCCAACACTTTCCTAACATAATTTCTATTAGTTTTTCTTGGAATTTCTTGCCATATTCTATTTCTCTATGGTCTAAAACCCTAGTTCCCCTCTTGTTTTTGGACAAAACTCCCTCCCCTCTCATGGCTCTATTTTGAGTCATCACACTCATAAGGAAGGACAACAAGGAAGAAGTAATAAAAGTAAGGAATTACCTCAGATTCCAACTAGTTTTCAAGAGCTTTTCCCCTTAGTTTACTTTTTCTCAAGAATTTTGAACTTTTCCCTTATGTTCTAGACCAGAAATAGAACCAAACTTTCAAATAAATTCATAGGAGGAGAGGAGGAAGGGAAGAGAAGAAATTTCCTGAAGAGAGAACACAAATTTTCCATGAATTTCTCACCTCTTCTTAGCTTTTCTTCTTCCTTCTTCTCCTTCTCTTAGTGCTCCTAGGATTTCTGTTTCTTCTTCTATTTTTGGGCAAAAAGTATTGACCTAAAGAGAGGAGGAGAAGTGACGTGAAAAATGGAGAGAGTTTAAGAAGCTTCCTTTAAATTTTTTTTTTCCAATTTTGCCCTTTAGCAATGGCAATTTTGTTTTAGCTTTGTTTTAGCTCCTTTTTGAGAACTGTCTCTCCCATTATAAAATTTAGATTCCCAATTTAATAAAATATCTTTGGAATCACTCAAATTAGAGCTCAAACCTTCTCGAATGAATTTATCAAAGTTCAGGTTCACTATTGTTGGAAAAGTACACCGGATGGGCTTTACCAGTCTGGGGCTTCCTATAGTTTTCAGGGCCTATAAGAACCTTGGGTAACTTAAATTTTTCATTTAAAACGTCCTCTTGTGTGCTTTTCCAAAAGTTGTACTTATTTACGAAAATACCATTACATTTCATCAGTTTTTCTCACAATTTATTTCACCATCCTAGCTCCGTTTTTCTTTCCATTTGAGCCTGAAATTATCATTGTTAGAAGCTTAAGACTCTACCCAAATTTTTCTGGACATTTTTTAGCTCATTCCAATAGACTTGCTTTTATATGGCTCATTTCAACGTTTTATGGAAATTACGTTCGCTACAACTAAACTACCAATTTCAAGGCTTCATATGCCCTTTGTCATACCATGATGAGATAGCACAACTTCTTTATCATATTGTGCCTATAATATTCTTTTTTATATATTCAACACTTTTGGCAATGGAATTTATCGACATTAAAAGTCAAAATATTTCATTTTTTGCTTAATTGCACCATTTCAACTTACTAATTTTATCTTTCATCCTTAATACACTTGTTTAACCAAAAACATCACAAAAGAAGAATGAAATCCAGGTTTAAAGTCAAGCATCACATACTAACACAATTACATCATTCCATCATGATTCCATATTTTTATCAAAATTTTAAAAATTCATATCTTGAGTTAGAGAACTCTAAATCATGCAAATGAGGACTTTTAAGAAAGCTTATAACATGAACTATATGCTGTAAAAATTATAGATCAAAACAAATTTGTTTGAATCACAAAAATGTAATGGAATAGTACCACTACTAGATTTCTGTGCATATGCAGGCTTGAAACTTTGAAATTGCTTATCTTGAGCTACACAGATCGAAATTGAGTGATCTTAGTAGCTATGGAAAGCTTATAATGCCATTCTTGTAAAATTTCATGAGATTGGAGTTCATTTGGCCCCTCAAATATACAACAAACTAGAATTGACCAAATAAATAGTGCACATACAGTTTTTACATAATTCAGCTAATTTTGAAAAATTATAAGAAATTCTATAGAGCACTAAAATTTGTGTTCTCTAGTTCGGTAAGAAGCTATAAATGAGATCTAAATACTTTCCCCTTTTGTAATACCATAATTTTAAGACTCATCTCATATCATATGTAGGCTTATTTCCATAAAGCATAAGGATTTCTCAAGGAAAAGCCATAGAAAAATATAAATAAATCACGTTGCATAACGGATCAATTTTTCATTCACCATCTCATGGACCATATAAACTCATTCAACTCATTTTTCATGTTTAATTACACTAATGCAACTCAAAACCATCCCAATAAATAGCCTAGAACTCGTGCAAGTGGATGGCATACACAAAAACACTAGGTGCTGCCTTAGCTAGAAATTCTGGGTTATTGTCATAAAATTTGAAACATTATAACTAATTCTATAAAAATTGAAATCATGCATTCTTTATCTTTTTGGAAAGCTACAGATGTCTAATTTATACTAAAAATATATCCATACCAACAAGGGCTGCTAGCCACCTAAAATTGATGGAATAATATCAAAGGTTAACTGTCATTACTGGTACTATCCTCCAACTTCAAAAATTCATATCTCCCTGCTCAGAGGTCCAATTGGGGTGATCTTAGTGGCCATGGAAATACTATCATGTCTAGTTTACTTTGGTAAAATTTCATTAGCAATGGACATCATTTGGCTCACGAATGATATAGACCAAGTTTCTGACCATATGAATAGTGTTTACATTAGTTTAGCAGAAAAATGCCAACTTTGGAAATTCATAATTAATTCCAAAGAGCTCCAAATAATCTGCTCTTTGACTTCCCAAAAAGCTCTAGATGAGATCTATATGTGTACCAAAATTTTATGGGCAAATTCGTTTCATTTGTTTAGATGTTGACATTAGGTTGCAAAAGGGCTCATTTTGTGTCATATAAAGGGTCAAATGGTCCATTTTGAGTTCTAAGATAACCATGACCACTTGAGCACATGGGAATGCACCAAAATGACAATATAAACTTGTCTTAAAGGTGTATAAACCCAAAAACTAAAAACTTACTCTCTCACCCCATGCCATACATAAAATTACACATGCTCTACATTGCCATTCATTACCTAAAATGCACATTACCATTCATTTGGCATTAAAACTTATACATATATCAAACATTTGGGTAATTACATATGTTCATATGATTATACCAAAATTTCATCATAGGATTACATCACTTGCCACACATATGGCTACAAAAGAAGCAAAACTAGGCAAATTGTTGTCAATCTCTTATCTTCCAACTTGATGGCTTCCACTACCTTGCTCACTTAGTCCACCTAGCATGTTAGGATATTGGAGAGGAGGGAATGAGATTCAAAGAATCCCAATAGCTCATCTCCCTTTCAATCACACATAAAGGATGTAAAACAAATCTAAAAAATGCATGCATGAGTATAATGAAATGTGTGATCATTCAAGAAGCATTCTTGGCATTTGAACAAGTCATACCAAGCGTACATAGGCTTGCCAAGTAAGTGGATTAGCCTCACCCATTCTCTTATAGATTTTAGACTTGCCTCACCCATTTTCTATAAGAGGTTTTGACTCAACCTCACTCTTGGGAGACTCTTTACATTATCTCAACCAATTTTAAGGGTTCTTGGCTCATCCTCACCATAGCTAAGGGTTCTTGGCTTCACGACACTTAAGCAAACCCAACCAAGTATACTAGGTATCATTTGAAAACATATTACAACATCATAGTACCATAATACATATGCACATGCTAGAACACTTTTCATGTCTTAAAACACACATACACGCATTCAAAGATAAGTTAAGCACACATTCATGCATGAGAGAAAGAGAAGTGAGCTACCTTTGTTGCAACCATACACTTTTTCTCTTGGAAATGCTCTCCTTTCCTTAGCCTCACACACATAAAGGTGTTAGATTTGTTTCTCTTGGCTTAAACACAACATATGGAAGCCAATTAAGTTCTTGGAGTCATTTTTAAGGCCATACATTTACTTGGAACTCTGACTTTGTCCTATGGTTCATTTAAGGTTCCTAAATACACCTAATGAAGTAACATCTATCAATTGAGTTCTAGGCTCTATTCTTTCCTTTCATTTATGATTCTTGACTCCTTCATTACACAATTAAAACAAAGAGCCCAACTACATGTTACTTCCTTAGGTCATATTATGGAACCTATGACACTAATTCATTCTCTAGGCCTCTTAAATTTTTTCTAAGGTTTTTCTTTATCTTCACTCATCATATATGACTCAAAAATGGGCTTGGAAAAATTTAAAACTATCCTTAGGTACATGGAACTCTCTTGGCTGAACCATGCTCCCTTCTTGGCATCCATGGAATTTGCGTTGTTTTCTTGGTAGAAGATGCATATGGGGAGCCTTCTAGGGATCTTAAGAGTTCATCCAAACACTCATTTAGGCCTAAGAATTATTGTATTAAATCAGATTTCACAAAGGACACTTAAAACCCCAACTTTGCTATCTTGATTTTTTACAGTCATTTGTTAATTCTCTTTGTATATTCTTATTCTTCACACTCCATTTCCTAAGGCTCACCCTTGGTTCTACCTAAAATCCAAGCCTTCTTAGACTTCTCTATGTTGGACAAACCATGGAGAAGGAGGAAGCAAGAGATAGTTACCATGGAATGAAGATTTACCTTGTTTTTCCTTAATTACTTGCTTGTTTCTCACTTTGCTTGACCTTCTCTCTTCAAATCCGAAATTTCCATCTTTGTTCTACCCTCAAAATAGATCCAAGAACTTCAGTAAAATGATGGGAAAGAAGGGAAGGTGGAAGAGAAGGAGTTTGCTAAGGAGAAAGCATGAAAAATAAAGAAAAACCATACCTTTTACCTTGTTTTTCTCCTTCCTTTCTCCTCCTCTTGGTGCGCCTCAAACCTTAGCTCTCTCCTCTAGTTTAGGGTAGAAACAAATGTGGCTAAATGAGTGAGGAGGTGGGGCGTGACCTATATATAGGTAGGCTTGAGAAACACTTTTAAAAATTCCAATTTTGCCCCTTCATCTTGGTATTTTTGTTTCTGGTTCGTTTTAGCTCCTTTTTTAGAACCGTCTTTTCCATTATGAAATTTAGGTCCTCAATTTAATAAAATTCCTTTGGAATTACTCAAATCGGAGCTAAAACCTTCCTGAATGAATTCGTCAAAGTTTAAGTCAATTGACGTTAGAAAACATCCACCGGAGAGACTTTAACTGTCCCAATGCTTCACTTGGTTTTCAGAACTTCTGAAAACCCCAGAAAACTCAAAATTTTCATTTAAAAAGTCTTTCTATGAGAATTCTAAAATTTGCTCAAAATTATAAAAATATCATTACGTTTTGTCAACCTTTGGTTCAATTTCATTTCTTCATTCTAGCTCCATTTTTCTTTTTTTCTGAGCCTAGGATTCTCATTTTTAGGAGTCTAGAGTGCTACTTAAATTTGTTGGGACCTTAAATAATTCATTTTAGGGGACTTATTTTGAAAATGCATCCATTTTTATCGTTTGACAAAAACTGGACATTACAAATTTCATGTCAAAATTCATTCATTTGGTCTAGTTTTGGTTCAAAGATAAATTATGGCTCATTTTGACACCAAAGTAGCTCTGAATGGTCCAAAATGAGATTCTTTAATGCAAGTGACTATTTGAGCATGTCCAACACATAATTTATAGCATATTTGGCCATCATATCAGATCCAAAATGTCATACCTGACTTACTTAGTTCATTCATGCCATATAGAAAGATAATAACAAAGTTCACATCCATACATAAGTTTTTTAAAATTGAAATCGGGCTATTTACGAGTCATTTTAAGTTATAAGGGTCCAAACTTGATTCTTTCTTTTTATAATTCATTTTCATCATAAATAAGTTTGTTCATATTCATTTTACCATGGTTAATTCATGGAACACATAAAAACCCCATAGGACTTGAAATGACAACATACACCTAAAATTTGCACTAACTTTGAAAATTCATAACTTAGGCTATATAACTCCAAATCATGAAAATTAGATGTCTATGGAAAGCTTAGACTATGAGCCACATGTTGTGTAAATTTTAGATGAAATTGTGTTCACCCTACCAAATACAATAGAATAGTACCATAGGTTAGAATTGGAGGCATGTAGCAAACCTAAATTTTAAAATTGCATATCTTGAATTACACAACTCTAAATTGGGTGCTCTTAGTAGCCATGGAAAGCTTATAATGTGAACTATATGTTTGTAAAATTTTATGAGTATTGGATTTTATTGGCCTCTGAAAGACACAAAATATCATAACTATTTTATGTGAACAATACCATGGCCTAATTAAAAATTTTGCACAATTTCAAAAAAATTTAAAATATTTTGTACAATTCTAAAATGTATGATTCTTAGATTGACAAAAAGCTCTAGGAGGGATCTAAATGCATGCTGAATATTAAGCTCAAACTAGGTCATTTAGGCCACTTTTGGCATAGGAGTAGTATATAGCAAATTTCTTCCACTTTGAGCACATTTCTTCCATTATAAATGACATTTTTAACCATTCCAAAACATTTCAAAATGGTTGGATCAACTTTTAACCTTTGGATCCCAAGATTACATGCATCCATCATGTCATCCCATATATCAAACTCTACCATAATACATGTACATTGCCACGAATAGTCATACATTACTATTCTTAAACTTTTGCACTTGGTTCTATCATAAGACATGGCATATTATCATCATATACATCAAAGGCCTATCATGGTACATGTAAAGTATCATATACATACATATAAGATAACTTATTACAACATAATGGCAAATACAATCATTTCCTAGTATTTAAGCTCTCTTGATCTTGGCTTTGACTTGGTGAACCTAAAATGGTTAGTGGGAGTATAGGGGCGAGATTTGGGAGAATCTTAGTAGCTAATTTCAAGCAATTCAATACATACAAGAATGCTATGAGTGTATGCCATGAATGTGGTGCAAGAATGCAATGCTTATGTCTTATACGAATCAAATGCATCATAAAACATAAAAACTCATTCATTTATTAGTCATGGCATCATCATAAACTTGCTATGCTTAACTTTTCTCAACCCAGGGCCAAGAAAGAGTTATTGAGCTCAATTCTATTCTTTAGGGGAGCTAGGAGCTAAAAATCATCTCATACTCATACATATAAGTCATTATGGAAATCATCCTAGAACATATTTCATGAATGCATCAAGCAATAACACATTCAAGCATTCAACTCATTGAAGCACTCAAAGTATGCAAGAAAAGGGAGATAAAACTACCTTGAAGCTTGTAAGAACTCAAATAGCCACTAACCTACTTGATCTTAGCTTTTCTCTTGACTTTCCTTATCTTGGCACTTACATTTTAGGGTGTTAGAGTTAGATGGAACTACACATAGCAATTTCAAGACAAATTAACTTCATAGAACTCATTCTAGGCTCATGATTCTTGCTTAATCTCATTAGAGCTCAATGTGATGCATAAAGCTAGTTTTTGGTCCACAATGAAGCTACCCTTGATTCTTGCTTTCTAAACTTGAAACTCTTGATTGCTACAAGTCTTACAACTCTTAAGAAACTCATTTGAATCATTACATGCTTGGTTAAAAGGGTTTAGAACTAACTTGCTTCATTAACCTCATTTAGGCCCTAAAAATTTCAACTTTCATTTGAAGGCTCCAAAATTCAGTCCAATGCTTCCATAATTATCTATCCATCATATCTAATTCTTTAAATTCATTAGAACCCAAGGAAACACTCCCTAGCTATCCATTCATCTCCTTGGCCAAACCATATATATGTAGGAAGCTATATGGAATTTTGTTTGCTTTCCTTGAGAGTTTGATACATATCCATATTCCTTGGCTTCTCTTTAACCTAAACATGATAAAATATGGCTTGAATTATCCTATTAAAGTTCCAAAACTCTTAAGGTGCAATTAAAACTTTAATTTCTCTATCTTGTTTCCTAATGCTTCTTTCTTGATTCTAATTACATATTCTAATTTCTCATGCCTCAAAACCCTTAATTCCATCAAGTTTTAGCCAAATTCACTTTACCTCTTTAGTTTCTCTCTCTAGGCTGAATATGGAAGTCATTGGAATTTAAAGAAAAAGCAACCTTTCTATTACATAACATATCTTATTTGAAAGCTTGCTAAATGGTGATTCTCTTACTCTATTTGGCTGCTCCAAACCTCTACTTTTTCTCATGAGGTCAGCCACCAAAATCGCCCTTTCATGAAGTTGAAACCACCATTAAAAAGAGCATGAAGAGTAGAGCAAGGTTACTAACTACCATAAAATAAGATTTTGCAGGTATACTTCCCTATTTAGATTTCTTTTTCTTCTCTCTCTTCTCCCATTTTTCACACCATTTCCATTCCATTTAGTTCTGGTTCAAGTCGATGGAAATGAAGAAGAAATGGCTAGTGTGTAATATCCAATCTCTTTAGAATTAGACTAAAACTGGCGAGATTACAAAAGAGGACCTCAAAATGAAGTGATTAGAGGCTAAACAAGATTAGAATAATGATCTAGTCATTTAGAAATAAGAATACTAAGCTAATGATGGCCCAAAATCAGAGCAAAAGTGATTAAACAAAGAAGCCAAAAATGTAGTGGCATTTTCATAATTTCGGGAAACTTTATAAAAACTAAAATGAGGGAGCTTTAAATCATAAAAGTGAGTTTTTTAGGGTTCTCAAAGGCTCCAAAAACCATAGAAACCCTTAGAATGATTAAAACTCTCCAGTGTATGTTTAGGCCATCGGTTGATCAAAACTTTGACTTGATGATTCGGTAAGGTTTTAAATCCCATTTGGGTGAAACTAAAGGCATTTTATAAACTAGAAGACCTAAATTTTCATATGAAAAAGATGGTTCTCATAAAGGAGCTAAAATGAGTAAAAATAGGAAAAATGAAGTTATAGGGCAAAATGGAAAATTTGAAAAATATTATAACTAAACCCCTTTCTTCTTAAACCTGTCTAGCATGACCTAAACCTCTCAAAATAGAACCTAGACCATTTGAACCAGAGGACTGAGGCACACCATGGGAAGGAGAAAGAAGGAAAACCAACCAAGAAAAGGTAAACATTTTGGCACTTTTTCATGCTTCTTCTTTCACTAACTTGATTCTTGTAATGTCTGGTTTTCATTAAACGACAACAACAGGTGCATTTTCAAAGCAAGTCCCTCGAAATGAATTAGTTAAGGTCTTAAAAAATTTGAGTAGTATTCTAAACTCCTAAAAATGAGAATTCTATCATCAGATGGAAAGAAAAATATAGCTAGAATGAAGAAACAAATTTTGACGAAAATCTTACGAAATGTAATGGCATTTTCGTAATTTTGAGCAACTTTTGAAATTTACACATGCGGGCTTTTTAAATGAAAGTTTTGAGTTTTCTGGGGTTTTCAAAGGCCTTAAAAACCATAGGAAGCCCCAGGATAGTCAAATCCCCTCCGATGGATGTTTTCCAACGTTAATGTATCCAAACTTTGATGTATTCATTCAAGAATATTTTAGCTCTAATTTAAGTGATTCCAAAGGCATTTTACTAAATTGGGAACCTAAATTTTATAATGGAAAAGACGGTTCTAAAAAATGAGCTAAAACGAATGAGAAACGAAAATGCCAAGAATAAAGGGTAAAATGGAAATTTTTGAAAAGTATTTCTTCTTCCTACCTATAAATAGGTGGCGCCACACCTCCTCACTCATTTAGACACAATTGTTTCTACCCAAATTCTGAGAAGAAAGCTAGGGTTTAGGCACACCAAAGGGAGAGAAGAAGAAGGAGAAATCAAAGGCTTAAGGTATGGTTTCTTGGTAGTTTTCATGCTTTCTTCCATCCAAACCTCCTCTCCTCCATTCTCCTTTGTTTCCTTTTGATTAAAATGAAGTTTAAAAATCTGTTTTAAGGGATATATTAAGGAAAAATTTTGGATTTGAAGAGAGAAGCCTAGAGAAAACAAGATTCAAGTGAGAAAAAGTAAGAAAATAAGGTAATTTCTTCTTCCATGGTTGATACCTCTTCCTTCCCTTCCTCCACCATTTCGCCCCACTCAAGAAACCCTAGCAAGGTTTGATTTTTAGGCAGAACCAAGGGTGATTCTAAGGAAAAAAAGTGTAGAGAATAAGAATATGCAAAGAAAACAACAAAAGAACCATGAAAATTCAAGATGCAAATCTAGGGTTTCAAGTGTTCCTTGTAAAATATGATTTTATACAATTTCTAGACTTAAATAAGATTTTGAATGAGCTTCTAAGATCCTTAGAAGTCTCCCCATGTGCTTCCTCCATCAAGAAAACAAAGCAAAGTCCATGAAGGCCAAATTCCTCCACAGGTTCGGCTAAGAGAGGTTTATATACCTAAGGAGAGTTTTAAATTTTTTCTAAGCCCATTTTTTAGTCATATATAATGAATGAATATGAGGGGAAGCCTTGGGAAAAATTTAGGAAGCTTAGAGAATGAGTTGGTGCTTTATGTTCTATAATATGACCTAAAGAAGCAACATGTAGTTAGGCTCTTTATTTTAATTGTGTGATGACTCCAAGAGGCTTAAAAGAAGTCAAGAATCATATTTGAAAGGAAAGAATGGAATCTAGAATTTATTTGACGGGTGTTGCTTCATTAGGTGCATTTTGGAATCATAAAGGGGTTTATAGGTTAAGCTAGAGTCTAAGCAAGTTGTGTGGCCTTAGAATTGATTTCATGAACCTAATTAGCTTCCATAAATTGTGTTTAGGCTAAGAGAAATCATTCCCACACCTTTTTGTGTGTGAGGACGAGGAAGGGAGAGGAAATCCAAGAGAAAAAGTGTATGGTTGCATCCAAGGTAGCTCACTCCTCCTTCTCTCATGCATGATTGTTTGCTTTACTTGTCTTTGAATGTATGTATGTGTATTTTAAGCCATGAAAAATGTTCTAGCATGAGCTCTTATTCCATAGTACCATGATAATACATTATGTTTCTAAATGATGTTTATGATGTTTGTTTTGGTTTGCTTGAGTATGGTGAGGCCAAGAACTCTTAGCCATGGTGAAGATGAGTCAAGAACCCTTAACATTGGTTAAGACAAAGTAAAGAGTCTGCCAAAAGTGAAGTTGACTCCCAAAAGTAAGATTGAGTCCAAGAACCTCTTAAAGAATGGATGAGGCAAGTATAAAATCTACAAGTAAATGGGTGAGGCTAATCCACTTGCTTAGTAAGCTTTTATATGCCATATATGACTTGCTCAAATGTAGGACATGCTTCTTGAATGTTTACACAAGACAATATGCCCATGCATGCATTTGTAAGACTTATTTTGCATCTTTTATGTATGATTGAATGGGAGATGAGCTATTGGGATTTTTTGAATCTCATTCCCTCCTCTCCAATGATCTAACATGTTAGGTAGACCAAGAGAACAAGGGAATGGAAGCCAACCACATGAGAAATGAGAGCTTGACATCAAAGTGTATAGTTTTTATTCTTTAAGGCCATATTGATGTCTAATGATGTAATCTATTGTTGTATATGGTCTATGACCTTTGGAACATGTGTAATTATGTTAATTTGTGATGTATAAATGAGAGATTGTGTTATGTTACCATTAGAATGTAAATTGAGTATGTTATAGCAATTTGGCTTCTTGAATGGTTTTATGCAAATATGTATAAGTGTAAGTGAGATGGCCAAATTGAGGTGCATAAGGTTTGGGACCACTTCTACAGCTCATACAAGTCATAATCATGCTTTTAGATTTGCCCAAGAGGTGCCAAACATCAAGAAAAGTCATTTGGGCACTTTGGTATCCCATATAGAGCATAAATTGATCATATTGGATACCTATACCACTTTTTATTCAAATGAGTTTTTCTTGATCTGAGATTTGGCTTGAAATTAGAGCTTGTTAAGATCTTTTTGGGAAGCTAAAGAACAGAATTTTTGAAGGTTTATAGAATATTTGATGAATTTTTAAAGTTGGAAAAAATTCTGGTTTTGGTCTGATGTACTGTTCACTTGGTCCAAAAATGATTTCTATCACACAGGACTCAAATGATGTCTAATTGCCACAAAATTTTATATAAAGAAACTAGACATTCCCAGTGAATTATGCCAACTAGAAGCACCTCATTTGGAGTCTAGAAAGAGAGATATGAATTTTTAAAAAGTCTACCCAGTATCAAGCGCCCCAACTGGCCTCAAATACTGTTTGATTTGGTTTTGAGGTCTGGATGTGCCTAAACTAGTCTAGAGTTATTTTTTCCCTCTATCTAACATCCATAAATTTTTTAATTGGTATCATTTGTATGGATTGGAGTTTTTTGGAATTAATTGGATATTTTTGAAGTGTCCTGCAAAATTCTGTGACAACACCAGTGGATAACCTGACTCTTGGACCATTTTAAATGTCAAACATCCTCTATGTTGCATGTTATAGTTTGGACATATTTTTAACATGGAGTAGACATGCGTAGATTTATAAAATGGCCAAGAATATATGATTTTTATTTTTTTAGAATTAGTTATGATTTTTCAAAATTTGTGACAAAAATTAAGAAAATCTGGCTGAATATATATATATATATATATATTATGCTTCCCTTTGATTCCCATGAGATGTAGCCACTTTTGATGATGCAAATGAGTTGTATTCATGTAATTAAATATGAGAATATGATGTATGAGCTCACATGGTCCACGTGACACCAAATAGAATTTTTATATGCGATGCATCGCTAAAATAGTCATTTTTTTAATGCCTTTTTCTTTGAGAATTTTTATAATTCTTAGAAATGAGGTATTTAAAGGCATGAAATGAGCTAGAAATTATGGTGTTACAATTCTCCTCTTCAATCCCTTTCTCCTTATGGTTTTACCTTTCTAAGAAGAGGGTTTCATAGCTAAACTTATGGAAAAAGGAAAGGATTTAAGGAAACCAAGCTTTGCATCAACTTATTCTCTTGAAAAGCTTTAAGATTGTGTGTGAAACATGATGCAAAATTGGCTCTTCCTTGGTTCTCTCTCCTACTCCCAATCCAGCCAAGAGAGGTCCCATGTAGAAAGAGGTTGTTTTGCTTGAAAACAAGGCTAACCCAAGGGTTTTGAAGTATGGAGAATAAGAATATGCAATTAGATTCAAGAAAGAAGCATTAGAAAGCAAAGTAGAAAATTTATAGTTTCAATTGCATCTTGAGAGTTTTAGAGCTTTAAGAGGATAATCTAAGCCATATTTAATCATGTCTAGACTCTAAAGAAACTATAATGTTCAATTTTTTGGAAAACATTAGAAACAGACCAGTTATAAAAGTAAGTCCCCTAAATAGGAAGAATTGAGGCCAAATAAAATTAGGACAAATTCTAAATAATAAAAAATGAGGATACAAGGTTTAAGATGCCCAAAAACTAGAGTCAAAGTACTTAAATAAAATTAAATGAAAACTAATGGCATTTTTGTAATTTTAGGTACCTTTTAAAAAACTTAAAGGAGGGATCTTTAATGAAAAATTTGAGTATTTCGAGATTCTCGAAAGCCCTAAAAACTATAGGAACCTTTAAGATGGTTCAAACCCCTCTGGTTTACATTTTAGAGCCCCTATTAACCCAAAGTTTGATTGGTTTATTTGGGAAGGTTTTAAATCCAATTGAGTGAACCCAAAGGCATTTTATAAGTTAGAAAACCTAAATTTTATGATGAAAAAAAGCATTCTAAAAAAAATTAAAATCAACCCAAAAGAAAAAAACCAATAAAGAGGATAAAATTGGAATTTTGAAAAAGTTTTAAATGAGCCCCCTTGCCTTTATATAGCATGTCCCCCTTCTCCCTTTTGATTAACGAACCTATTTTCTATCCCAAACTAGAGGAGGGCTCAACCAAGAGAGGTGCATAAGAGGAGGGGAAAAAGAAGAAGAAAAGCTTAGTAAAAAGGTAAGAAAACTATAGAATTTCATGCTCCTTCCTTTATTAATCTTGGTCTCCTCCTTCTCCTCTCTTTTCTTATAGGTTTCATGACTGATTTTAGGACTATTTTAAGACTGGCTCAGTAGGGGAAAATTAGAATTTGAAGGAGAAGCTTGAAGTAAGTGGAAAAGCTCTTGAAAATGTTTGAAACCAAAGTAAGAACCATGGCTTTCCTTACATCTCTTTGCTTATTCTTCCTTGAGTGAGTTTCGGTCAACTATGGAGCACCTAAGAGGGAATGAGTTTTGACCAAAACCAAGTAAGGAACAAGGGTTTTTGAGTGGGGGAATTAAGGATATGGCAATTGGAATTGAATAAGAAGCATTAGAAATCAAGTTACAAAACCTAGGGATTTAATTGCACCTTGACAAATATGATACTCTCTAGTGGTAATCTAAGTTGTTTAAGAGTGTGTATGGGTTTTGAAGACACCTAGGAAGCCTTACATGTGCCAACTCCCTAAAGAAAATTTGCAAAAGTCTATAGGTCTTCTTCCTTACATATGTCTTGGCCAAGAGCTCTCCAAGTACCTAAGGAGAGTTTTAATTCATTCTAAGGCTAGAAAGAGACTAAACATGATTAGTAAACATTAAAGGAAGCATTTGAATAAATTTAGGAAGTATGGTTTGTGAGATGGAGGTGTAGGCTCCATTTTAAGAGATAAAGAAGCAACTTGTATCTAGGATCTTTGAAATAAATTTGTGATGACTACAAGGAGTCTTAATGGAGTCAAGCCACTTAGATAAAAAGAACAATTAGAGCCAAGATTATGAATTCCAATAGTTGCTTCATTACGTCTTGTATAGAACCATAATTGTGTCTTAGAACAAAGTAACCTTACATAGAGTTTGTGATAAGCCAAAGCTCTTTCCAATGATTGAAATATGTCTCATTTGATGTGTCTAAGCTAAAAGAATCAAGTGCCACCTAGTTGCATGTGCTTGGCTCAAAAGGGGAAGAAAAATTAAAGAGAAAAGTTTGTGTTCTTATTTGAAGGTAGCTATCTAACCTTTCTCACATGCATTCTTGGATGTTTACTTGTCTTTAAGTGCTTGTGTGTATGTTTGAACTATGAAAAATGTTTCAAGCTATTGATTACATGTTATGGTACTATTATATTTCTTGAAATATATTTATGATTGCAAAGTGGCTTGAATGGGTTTAGTTATGCCAAAAATCTCTTAGTATAGGTGAGGATGAGCCAAAAATCCCTAGAAAAGGGTGAAACAAAGATAAAAGTCTCAAGAAGAGTGAGGCTAAGTCAAAAGTCCTTTAAAATTAGGTAAGGCAAATCCAAAAGTTCTAAAAAAGTTAGGTGAGGCTAGACCAATGCCCTTGAGAGCCTATATTTGATATATATAAATGCATATGATAAAGAAAATGATTTATGTATGTTCATTAGTAGCTTAAATGCCATGCATGCATTCTTTGACATATAATTGCATCTATTATGTATGTTTGAAAGGGTAAAAAGCTATTGGAATTCTTTGAATCTTACTATTCCGTTACAAATCTCTAACTATGTTAAGGTGAGTTAAGTGGACCAAGAAATAGAGGCCAACTACCTTGAAGGGTAAGACTTTGATAATAAAGTAGAAAAATAGGCTTTTAAATCTCTAACTATGTTAAGGTGAGTTAAGTGGACCAAGAAATAGAGGCCAACCACCTTGAAGGGTAAGACTTTGATAATAAAGTAGAAAAATAGGCTTTTAAATAGCACTTTGATATCAAGAATTGTAATCATATGATATATATATATGATATGGACCTTGAACATGTTCAAATATATGTAAATATGATATATGTATCCATTTTGGAGCCAAATGAATGAATCCATGAGTTTTTGCCACCCATATGCTCTTATGTCAATGTGTAAAAATGCAAGTGGCAAGGTGAGAATGTAATACCTTAACCTCCTAGCACATACACAATGGTCACATAGGATATCCCAACATATCTCATGCATATTAGAATACATTTGCAAGAAAGCAAGTACTTTATACCTGAATAATTGTGCGATTAGGAAGCCATATACATGATTCATGGTTTTAGTGACCATTTGAACTCATCAATATCATTTTTCATTCATAACATATCTAAATATATCATAAATATCACCATTCATCTCATACATCATGGATTTGGAGCCATAAATCTCAAAAGCTAGAATTTGCTCTCGGGTTGGCATATCTATATTTCTGATATGAACTTTGAAAATTCATAACTAATTCTAAAAAAAAATAAAATCATGCATACGATAGGTTTCTAGAAATCACTAGATATTAAATAATGAATAAAAATAATTCTAGACCAAGACAATGGCATTTAACTCACAAAAAATTATGGAATTATAACTCAGGTCGTGTGTCAGATAGCTCCAGGACTTGACATTTTAAAAATTTGGTTCTCCCTTTACAAAGTTCCAATTAAGGAGATCTTAGTTGCTAGGGAAAGCATATGAAGTCTAGTTTATGTCTTTAAAATTTTATGAGTATTGAACTTCATTTGGCCCACATGTGACACAAAGAAGCAAACAAACCATATGAATACATATACCATTTCTACATAATTTGTCCAACTTTGAAAAATCATAATAAATTCTGTAGAGCTCCAAATTGAGTTCTCTTTAGCTTTCTGAAAAGATCTAGATGATATCTACTTTGTAGCCAAATTTCATGCAAAAACTCATCCATTTGGTTAGACTCTTGTTTAGCCAAACATTTGGCCAAATTTGAAGTTCATAATGGGTTCCATATGTACCAAATGCTCTTCTCATCTTTCCACAACCAATTGAGCATGTCCAAAAGCACAAACATAGGTTAGGGAAGCATGCCAAATGATTCAAATCATTAGAGAGCTAAATCTCACAATATCACAAGCATTTATGCACATGCACATAAGGGTGCTAAGATGTCAATCTTCAACATAGCATTCATTTAGCTTCAAGATTGATATACACATCATAAATACCTAAATTTAAACTTGGTCAAGTGGTTACATCTCATATACATCATGTCTTTACAAAAGTTGATATCAAATTACATTCAAAGCTATGCTATTGTAAAAGTATAGCTAATCATACTCCTTGGCTCCTATTTTTGCTTCCCTGAGCTTCATCTAGACATGGTTAGATAGAAAATAAGGAAGAGTGAGATTCAAAAAATCTCAATAGCTCTTTACCCTTTTAAACATACATAATGGATGCATATACATGCCAAAGAATGCATGCATGGCATTTTAGCTACTAGTGAAAATACATAAAGCATTTTCCTTATCATAGAAACTCATACATATCATACATAAGCTCTCAAGGGCATTGATCTAGCTTCACCTATTTTTAAAGGACTTTTGACTTAGCCTCACTCTTCTTGAAATTTTTAGCTTTATCTCACTCATTCCTAGGGACTTTTGGCTCATCCTCAATGATGCTAAGGGACTTTTGGCATAACCAAACCCATTTAAGCCACTTTGCATTCAAACACATTTCAAGGAATATAATGGTACCATAAAATGTAAACAATGGCTAGGAACATTTCTTATAGTTCAAACATACATACAAGCACTCAAAGACAAATAACCATCCAAGCAATGTATGAGAGAAAGGTTAGAGAGCTACTTTGAAGCTAGTATCACACACTTTTTCTCTTTAATGCCTTTTTCCTTTTTTGGCTAAGCATATGCAATTAGGTGACACTTGATTCTTTTAGTCTAGACATATCAAATAGGACATAATTACATCATTGAAGCAAACTCTAGCTTTATACAAACTCTATGTGAAAAGTCTCACATCGGATGGTTTGGTCCTAGGAACGGCCTATATAAGTGGGGGCAAAGCTTCCCCCACCAAGGGTGCTTTTCCCGTGAGTTAAGCGGGAAGGGACAAACCCCACTAAACCGGGAAGGCAGGGTCGAAGACCCACGAACCGGGAAGGAAGGGACAATACCTTGGTGGCTCTGTGTGGTGTATAAAAGTAACACCATAGATTCTAGTCCATCTCATACATTTGAATGGCATAATATCATGAACTATGTAGGATTTCCATAGGAAAAGCAAGAAAAGTGGGATTATTTTCGCATTGCTCTATGTCTAAAAATTCATTGCGGTGTCACATGGACCATGTGAGCTCATACTATGCATCGTCATATTTAATTGCATCATTACAACTCATTTAGATCCCAAAAACATGCCTCCAACCCATGGAAACCGAAATGGAGCATGAAAATTTGGAGATCCATTTTCGGCCAAAATTGGCCTCTTTCCTGGGCAAACTTTGAAAAATCATAACTAAATGTAGAAAATTCAGAATCATGAAATCTTGGTCATTCTGGAAATCTTAGGATGTCTACTTCATAATAAAAATACGTATATAGGATGTTTGACATCCAAAAAGCTACAGACTCGCTGGCTACCTAGGCTGTGATTTAGTTTACTGATACAAACTTCTGAAATTCATAACTAATTCTAAAAAAATTGAAATCACACACATTCAATCATTATGGAAAGCTAAAAATGTTAACTTGACACTAAAAATAATTCCAGAATGAAAAAGACACGTTTAGACATCTGGAATTGATGGAACAGTGATTGAGCTCTGGAGACGCCACTGTTACTGACAGAAAACTTCAAAAATATATAACTCTCTGCTCAGACCTCCAAATGAGGTGATCTTGATGGCTGCAGAAATCTTATGACCTCTAGTTTATGAATATAAAATTCCATAAGCATTGGACACCATTTGGTCATCGAATGACACAGAAATCAAATCTGCCAGTATGAACAGTGCACATACCAGAAACCATGCAAAATCCCAACTTTGAAAATTCACAAAATATTCCCTAGGTCTCCGAAAATTATGATCTTTAGCTTCCCAGAAAGATCTCAACAAGACCTAATTTCATGCCAAATTTCAGGGCAAGACTAACTCATGTGGCTAAAAAGTGGCATAGAGTTCCATTATGATCAATTTTGGCTCCATATTGGGTACCAAAATTGCCAAATAGATTTTCTTTGGTCTTGGCACCTTTTGGGCAAGTTTAAAAGCATATTTAAGACTTGGGGAAGCTGCCCAAATGGTCCCAAACCATTTGCATCTCATTTTGGCCTTTTCACCCTCACTTATACACATTACACCAAGCTTTTCTCAAGTGCATACATTAGCATAGGCACTCAATTTATGTTCTAGAATACATACACCATACTCATTCATTTATCTATCACATAATACATTTGTCCAAGGGGTCATAGACTATTTACAATAATAATATACATTATGAAGTCTCCTTATGAATCAAAAGACCAAAAACCAAGTATAAGGATGGCAATCTTCTTTCTTCAAGGTGGTTAGCTCCCATTGCCATGTCCACTTGGCCCACCTAGCATATTAGGACATTGGAAAGGAGGGAGTGAGATTTAAAGAATCCCAATAGCTCATCCCCCATTCAATCATACATAATAGGTGCAAAGCAAGCTTCTCAAATGCATGTATGGAGGAAATATTAGTCATAGGTATTTTAAAAGCAAACTTGGCATGTGAATCAATCATACAAGACATTCAAGAGCTCACTAAGTGTTTGGATTGGCCTCACACTTCTCCTCATGGATTTTGGACTTGCCTCACCTATTCTTTGAGCACTTTGGACTCAACCATACTCTAGGGAGCCCACTTTGCTTTTGGGAGACTCTTTACTTTGTCTCAACCAAGCTCAAGGGTTCTTGGCTCATCCTCACCCAAGGGAAGAGTTCTTGGCCTCTCCACACTCAAGCATACTCATACAAACATCATGGGTTCATTTAAAAACATAACATGGCATCAAGCATCATGGCATATAAAGGCATGCTAGCATACTTTTCAAAGCTTGAAAATACACATACACACATTCTAAAACAAGCTAAACACACATCCATGCATGAGAGAAGGTGGAGAGAGCTACCTTGTATACAAGCACACACTTTTTCCTTAGCTTTCAAGCCTCCTCTTTTAGCCACACACCCACAAGTTGGTGGAAATAGTGACTCTTGGCCTAGACACAAATTATGGGAGCCAATTAAGTTCATGAAACAATTTCTAGGGCCATGCAACTTGCTTAAACCCTAGATTACTCTACAACCTCCATTATGGTCCATATTGGCACCTAATGAAGCAACACCCCTCAAATGATTTCTAGGCCTCATTCTTTACTCTCAAATATGATTCTTGACTCCTTTTAAGCCTCTTGGAGTCATCACATCATTAAAACAAAAGGCCTAGCACCATGTTGCTTCTTTAGGTCATATTATGGAACCTAAGGCACCAAATCAATTTCTAGGAGTTCTAAATTTTTTCTAAGGGTTCCTCCTGCCTTCTACCATCATAAGAAGTCCCAAACCAAGGCTAAAACAAATTAAAACAGCCCCTAGCCTAATGGTTATGTCTTGGCCGAATTGATGGAGGGAGGAGGAGTCCATGGGCTTTTTGATTTTTCCTTGATGGGAGAGACACTTGGGAGGCTTCCTAGGGGTCTTAGAGACTCAAATAAACATTTACACATGCAAGAAAATTCATGGATTAAATCAGTTTTTATAAAGTGTCCAAGAGCTCTACACTTTTCTAACTTGATTTTCATTAGCCTTTCTTCCAATTTCCTTGCATCTACTAACTCCTCATGGTCTAAAACCCACAATTCCTTCTTAGTTCTAGACAAAAAGCCTCCCCCCAAGATGGTTATGTTCTGGCAGAACTCCACACACAAAGGGCAAGAAAAAGGAAGCAACCAAGATAGAAAAATCACCTTGATTCCAAGCTTTTCTCAAGAGCTCCCTTCCTTGCTTCAACCCTCTCCTTGAATTTCGAAATTTCCCCCTCAGTTCTGGGCTCAAAATAGAACCAAACATCTCATTAAATCCATAGGAAGAGAGGAGGAAAGGAGGGGAAGAAGTTTAATAAGGCAAGGAGTAGGAAAAAGTGGCTAAAACTTACACTTTTCAAAGCTTCCTCTTCCTTCCTTGGCCTCCCCTCTTGTGCGCCACTCTCAGCCCTTCTTACTTTTGTTTTAACGTGTGAGAGAGTGGGAGAGGAGATCTGAGCAAAGGAGGGGCGTTTTTATAAGCTAAGGTTTCACTTAAGCAACTTTTACACTTTGCAATTTAGTCCCTCTTCATAGTTTTGTTCGTTTGGGCTTGTTTCAACTCCTTTTTGAAATCTGTCTTTTCCATCATATTCCTTAGGCTCTTAATCATAATAATTGCCTTTGGAATCACTAAAAAAGGATCTAAAACCATTTCGAATCATTCGGTCAATTTTTGGTCAACTGACAGCCGAAATCACTCACCGGAGGAGTTTCAACTATTCTAGGGGTTTCCATAGTATTCAGGGCCTCTGAGAACCCTAGAAAGCTTAAATTTTTTGTTTAAAAAGTCCTCCTATGAGTTTTCCAAATTTTCAAACATTACAAAAATGCCCCTACTTCTTTCGGTAAATTTTCTGATCTCTTTTGGCTCTGGTTTTTGAGCATCTTAAATCTCAAATCCTCATTTTCTAATATTTAAAATTTTATTATAATTTTAGTTGGCCCCAATTCCTTCAATTTCGAGGACTTCCTTTTATATTTGGCCTATTTCTAACGTTTACGGAGAAACTGAACATTGTGTTTCTCACGTTTATGAAGGGACCGGATGTTACACTATGGAAGCTCACTTTCTCATATAACTCCATTATAGTTCCATACAAGACATAATGAAGCAACTATTAGGATTCATAATTTTGGCTCTATTTTCTCCTTCAATCTAAGTCTCTTTGACTCTATTTAGACTTCTTGGAGTTCTCATAATTTCAATTCTAAGAGCCTAGACACAAGTTGCTTCTTTATATTTTAAAATGGAGCCTACACTTCCATCTCACAAATCATGCTTTCTAAACTCATTCCAAGGTTTCTTTTGATATTCATCTATCACATCTAGTCCCTTTCCAGCCTTAGAAAAATTTAAAACTCTCCTTAGGTACCTGGACATGGTTTGCCCAAGACCTATGCTAGCTTGTGCACCCATAGACTTTGCTTGATTTTTTTAGGGAGTTGGCACATGGGAGGCTTGTTAGGTCTTGGAAACTTGTGCATACTCTTAGACAACTTAAATTGCCATTAGGAAGCTTCATATTTGCTAAGGTGCAACCAAATCCTTAAATTCTAAAACTTGTATTCTAAAGCTTCCTTTTCAATTCTAGTTGTATATTCTTAATCCTTACACTCCATAACCCTTGGTTCCATCAAGAACACATAAAGAAAAACTCTCCTCCTCACTTTCTCTCTCTAGGTCAAAGGTTAAATGGCTTGGAAACATAAGATTTTATAAGTGTTTCAAGTAAAGTCTTACTTTAAAACAAAGCTCTCTTTGAATAAATTATTTTCCACTAATTAATTTCTTGAAAGGAGTTCTTTTTTTGGCTTATATCAAACTCAAATCTTCAAGTTTTCAAGAAAAGAAAACCACCATTAAAGAGTTCTTAAAGAGAGGAATAACTTTCCTAACTAGCACGGGATGAAACAGGGTTGTTCACTTACCTAAATGGGAGCTTAAACTTCTTCCCTCTCCCTTCCCTTAATGTCACACCATGGCTACTCAAAATTCTAAAAATGGAAGCTTAGAAAAGGTGATGAGGTATAATCCTACTTAAAAAGCCTCTTTTATAATTTTCCAAAATAACCATTTTGCTCATATGCGCCTCTTTGCTCTATTTATGCTCATAAAATTTAGGTCCTCTACTTCATAAAATGCCATTGGTTTCACCCAAATTAGATTTAAAATCTTTCCGACTAAATTAGTCAAAGTTCGAGTTAATTGACACTCTAAAACTTAAACCAAGGAGGTTTGAACCATTCTAGGGGTTCCTATATGTTTTAAGGCCTCTGAGAACCCCAGAAAACTCAATTTTCTCATTTAAAGATCCCTCATTTGAGTTCTATAAAAGGCGCCCAAAATTACAAAAATGCCACTGGTTTTCTTGGGATTTTATATAGCTACTTTGACTCTGATTTTAGGGCATCTTAAGCCTTGCATCCTAATTTTCTATTATTTAGAATTTTATTCTAATTTTATTTGGCCTCAAATCTTCCTCTTTTGGGGACTCCCTTTTATAACTAGTCCATTTCTAACGTTTTTATGAAAATTGGATGCCATAGAAAATGAACTCCATGATGATTTAAACCATTTGGCATGCTTCCATATGTTGTAATTGTGTTTTTGGATGTACCCAAGTAGTTATGGAATGATAAGAGAGTCATTTGGTGCCTTACAAAACCATTATGGACTTCAAAATTGACCAATTCTTGAACTGAACCAAAGTCTAACCAAATGGATGAGTTTTTGCATGAAATTTGGCCAGCAAATAGGTATCATCTAGAGCATTTCATAAAGTCAAAGAGCACTCAATTTGGTGCTCTAGAAAATTTATTATAATTTTTCAAACTTGGCTAAATTATACAGAATTAACAAAGTTACTATTCATATGGTTAGTTTATATTTCTGTCACACATGGGTCAAATGAAGTCCAATACTCATGAAATTTTATAGGTATAAACTATATATTATAATCTTTCTATAACCACCAAGAGCACTTCATTTGGAGCTCTGTAGATGGAGAAACAAGTTTTTGAACTTCCAAGTCCTGTAGCTATCTAAGAACATACCTAATGTACTATTCTATTACTTTCCATAAGTTAAATGCTACTGTCTTGGTCTAGAACTATTTTTACTCATTAGTTAACATCTATAGATTTATAAAAAACTATCATATGCATGATTTCTATTTTTTCAGAATTAGTTATGAATTTTCAAAATTCATATCAAAAATTTGAGACAACAAACCCAAGAGCAAAATTTTGGTATTATGTTGTGTGGTCCAAAATCCATGATTCATGAGATAAAGTGTGATGTTTTTGATATGGATGAATATGTTATGAATCCAAAATGATATTGATGAGCTCACTTGGTCCTTGAAGCATAAAATGAATTAATTGAGCTTTCCATTACGTAATTAACCATGGATAAAAGTGCCAGTTTCTTACAAATATGTACCCATATACTAAGTATGTGTTAAGATAGCCTATGTGACATTTGTTTAAGGGCTAGGAAGTTAACATATTACAGAAACTAAGGAATAAGAATATGTATCAAATTCCTAAGGAAAGCAAGCAAAACTCCATATGGCCTCCACTGAAGTCATGGTTTGGCCAAGCTATGGAAGGAGTAGCTAGGGAGTATTTCTTTGAGTTATAATGAATTTACAGACATAGATATGATGAATAAATAATTATGAAAGCATTAGATTAAATTTAGAAGACTTAGAATGAAAGTTGAAAGTTTAAGGACCTAAATGAGGTTAATGAAGTTGGTTCTAAATGTCATACCATATGCTTTCAACCATTATTCTCTCCCATTCATAAGGATTTACACATGTTTTTAGAGAATAAATCAAGAACATCACTATTTAAGTGCATTTTTATTGCGTACATTGAGGTTAAAATTTTCAAATTCACATTTCATAGGCCATGTGGATGTTCTAACAACATTCTCTAATTATTTTTCATTCATACAACTCATACCTAACTCAAAACATTAACCAATCCATGGACGTCAAGGTAAAAACCCCAGATTTCACTCATGCATCACGGCTGTACAATGACAGATTTCAAGGGAAACTTTGAAAAATCATAACTAAATGTAGAAAAATTGAAATCTACCATGCCATAGCTTTCTGGAAAGCTCCAAGTGTTACATTTGCATAAAAATAAATTCAAGTCATGAACATAGCATTAGAACCACATTTGACAATGAAATAGCCACAAAGGTCTAACTTCCTTCTGATACTGATACACTTTACTGTCATAAACTTCAAAAATGTCCAATTAATTCCAAAAAATCTAATCCATACAAATGATACCAATATAGAAATATATGAATGTTAGATAGAGGTAAAAAATTATTCCAAACCAATCTAGGTTCATTCATATCCCAAAAAGCAATCAAATAGTACCATAGGTCTGGAGGTGCACCTAGAATAGAATAAAAATTTCAAAAATTCATATCTCCCTCTCTAGGCATCCAAATGAGGTGCTTCCAATTTGCAAGTCACTAGAAAGGTATAGTTTTTGTTTTTAAAATTTCATAGCAATTGAACACCATTTGCCCTATGATTGAATAGATTCATTTTCAAACCATAGCTACAGTAATAGTAACCAAACTAGAAAATTTTTTCCAATTTCAAAAATTTGCCATATATTCCATAGACCTCCAAATATCTTGTAATTTATCTTCCTAAAAAGATCTTAACAAGCTCTAGAGGCATACCAAATTTCATGGGTAAATTCATTCATTTGGTTAGAATTTGATATTGGGTTGCAAAATGGTCACTTTTATATCTCATAAGGGGTTCAAATGGTTCATTTTGGTTTATAAGACACCCATGGCCACTTTGAGCATGTGAGAAAGCACCAAAATGGTCGATTAAACTTGTCTCAAAGGTGCATAAACCCAGAATTCAAAAACTCACTCTCTCACCTCAAGCCATATACAAGAACATACAAGTTACATGTTGCCATTCACTACCCAAAATGCATATTACCATTCATTTGGCACCAAATCTCATACATGCATCAAATATTTGGGTAATTACACATGTTCAAATGAGTACATAACTATTCCATCATAGTATTACATCATTTGCCATTTATATGGCTACAAAATGAACAAAACAACACACTTTGTTGTCAATCTTTCATCCCCCACGTGTTGGCTTCCATTACCTTGCTCATTTGCTCCACCTAGCATGTTAAGATATTAGAGAGGAGGGAATGAGATTCAAAGAATCCCAATAGTTCGTCTTCCTTTTAATCATGCATAAAGAATGCAATTCATGTCTCAAAAATACATGCATGGATGTTATGAGTCATGTAATCATTCATGCAATAATTCTAGCATTTCAAAAAGTCATGTAAGACATACATAGGTTTGCCAAGCAAGTGGTTTAGCCTCACTCATTCTCTTATGGATTTTGGACTTGCCTTACCCACCTTTTTAAGAGGTTTTAAACTCAAACTCGCTTTTGGAAGGCTATTTACTTTCTCTCAACCACTTTTAGGGTTCTTGGCTCATCCTCACCATAGCTAAGAGTTCTTGCACTCAAGCAAACCCAAGCAAACATACTAAGTATCATTTAAAAACATAATATAACATCATAGTTGATGATTATGTAGTGCAATCTCAAATAAAACTAGGTAGAAAAATAGATTTTGTAGGTAATGGTGCAACCTAATAGCTATGCTGTTACTTTTGCTCAAAACACCTAAAAACCTTTGAAAACAAAGTTAAAGAATTTTTTGGGCACTTCAAACAAAAATTCCAGCAAGCGGACCAATTGACATGTAATACCGAAAAGTCCAAAATCCAATTTCAAAATAAGGAAAAAACTAAACAAAAACAGAGCAAAAATAGTGGTTAAACACTTAGAAATCCTTTCCAAATAATTGAGAATCCAATTCCCCAGCAACGGCGCCAAATTTTGATGGATCGTGTCGCACAACCCTCAAAATAAACCTAGGTTGAGAAATTATATAGCTAGTGGTGCAACCTAGGTCATCTTCCTTAGAAATGGAGTTCAATGTTTAATTGGATTTTCTAAGTGTATAAAGATCCTATAATTACCTAATTTAGGAGGGTTTTTTATTTAATTAAACTATCTAAAATTAAATTGAAATAAAGTTCCTAAACTCCACCTAATTACATGAATTATGGTTGAATGATGGACTTGTAACTAGCTTTGGATTTGTCCCTTGATATCCACTATCTGTATTCTAATCTAATTATAATTAATTCTAGCCTAAGAGTCCCTAATTATATTCATAACAATGTATCTTCAGTTACCACACAAGAATCAAGAGATTAATAATCTAATGTTGAATTGAAACTTCAATCCCGCATCAAATTGCTAACTCTTGCCATTAGGATCAATGAACACTTGAATTGAATGATTAATTGATCAATTAGCCTCTAAATTAAGACTCTAAGATGTTTAATTAACCAAACAAACTCCAAGGAATCCTCAAATTAGACAGTCAAACACACCAATTCTCATATGCATTTTATCAAACACCTTGATTGCACATATGAAAAATTGTAGAAAAATGAAAATCTAGCACTACAATTAACCAATTAAACATCAATTGCTCCCCTATTTAGTATTTAAGTAGCTACTAATCATAAACTACATTAATTCCAATCAATTACATGTTTAACCAAACAAGTTCAAGAACAAAAAACAATGTAGAAAGAGAAAAAAGAAAATAGGAAGCTTAGCCAAAATTCTAATTCTAATCCATAGACTCAAGCTTCTCCAAGAGCCTTCTTCCTTAGATGGAGTATTAAAACTTCATTAGATGGAAGAATGGAGGAAGCGGATGAAAATGGTGTGGAGAGGAATGGAGTGTGTTCTGATGGTGTGATGGAATGGACAAAGGGTCTGCAAATGTAAATGGATTGATGGAATGTGTCTGCTGGATGATGTATCTTTTTTATTTGATGGATGATGGATTATCCTCTGCCCGAGTGTGTTTGATCCAACCTCACGTGTTTTTTTTAATCATTCCACGTGCTTTTTTTCTTCACGCGTTTTGGATGTCACAACCCAGCTATTCATTTAATTCTTCCACGTGCTCAGCCTTTGTGCCAATTGCCCATAGCTTAATTCTTCCAGCTCGTGCAAGCTTCATGAGCTCATGAATGATGTGGCTTCATACTCTTTTCTATATGGCTCATTTCAAATCAACCCACAGTTTCTTCCACGTTCTGCCTATGTGTTCTCTTGTGTGTGCATGACTCCTTCATTCCGTCATTTTTTCGCATTGCTATACAGCCCTCAGCTCGCATTGTTATTTTTCCCCCAGCTTTAACTTTCACATCATTTCTCATCCTCATTTAATCTTCAGCCCAAGCTTCCCATGTTAGCTTTGCATGCTTCTTCGTTTCTTTTTGTATCACGTATTCAACCTAGTAACTCCTCTAGCTGAGCTTTTTCTCATATGCTCCTTCAACCCGTGGAAATCTTCTCTTTCGTATTGCCTCTGTGTGATTTCCACGTCAGCTTCTTTGCTTCTCTTCCAGCTCGAGCCTACGGGCTGCTTCGTTCCTTCAATGCGTGTTTTCTTTCTCTGCCACGAGCTCCTTTTTCTTCCTTCCTTCCAACCCGTAGCTTCTTGAATCATTCACACGAGTCCCTTTCCATAAACTTATGATTTCTTACGTCAGATTTCTATGTTAGAATCTCATGCATGTATCTTCCTCGTGATTTGTTCAACTCGTGTTTTCTCCTTCTCCTTGATTCATCCACCCAAGCTTGACCTCATTTCCTTCTTTTAGCGTCAGACCTACGTGCTGATATGTATAACGTGTTGTCTGGACATGTGGTTGTGCATGTGCATGTATGTGTGGCATGCTTGTTCCTTTTTTCGTGTTGCTTCTTGTCTCTTCCAGCCCCACGTTCTGTCTGAGTTTTATTTCTCCCACATCATCAGACCCATGGCATTTTATAAACTTGCTTCATCTCCCAGCCAAAACCTATGTGCTACTTCATGTTTACGTGGACTGTGAATGGAAAGAATGAACCATATGTGACTTCCTACGTGTAGATGGTGGATGGCAACATGACTTCATGTAAGTGTGTGGGCTGCTTGCAGATTTTTGTGGCTGTGTGACCTGATACTTGCTACGTGGAGGAGTATGTTCTGTCCTATGAATGGAGAAATCCCTTGGCAACTTCTTGTTTTGCTTCATTCTTCCATCAAACTCGTGGCTTTGTGTATGATAACTTGTGCCTCCTAAAGAGCCTTCCACATGCCATCAATTCATTTTCATTTTAAATCTTTTTCCATTAAAATCTGCACAAGAAAAATAAAATAAAATAAAATAAAGTGGAATAAAACAAAACAAAAATATTAAGAAAGAAGAATTCACAAAGAAAATATTTCAAAGAAATTTATGCATTAAAATTCTAAAATTTTGCAAATTATTTCCTAAAGTGTAAAGAATGACTATTAAAATCAAATTCCACCTAAGTAAATCCATTAAACCTTATTTATCTATTAAAATGCTTAAGTTAAGGAGAATAAAGTTTATAAAAAATCATGTTTATCAATGGTACCATGGCATGTAGGCACATGCTAGAATACTTTTCATGGCTTAAAACACACTTACACACATCCAAAGACAAGATAAGCACACATTCATGCATGAGAGAAAGAAGAAAGAGCTACCTTTTTATCTATGCAAGCTTTACTTTGTCTTACCCTTTCCCTTTCTCAGTTCCATAAGAATACTTAGGTGGAGTTTGGTTTCCTTGGCCTAAAGATCATGAATAATACTCAATTATATTTTTGAAGCAAGCCAAGGCACTAGACTTTTTCTTAAAAACATAAATGGTGCCATAGGTTACGTAATGGTTCCAAAAATGGCCTATTGAAGCAACCTTTATAATTCAAACTCTAGGCTTCATTCTCTTCTCATTTCTAGACCTCTTGACCTCATTCAAGGTCCTTGAAGCCATCATCTACTCACTTACAAGGGCCTAGACATGTGATCTTCATAAGGCTCTATTATGGAAACCATTGTCTCATCTCCCAAACCATGGCTCCTAAATTTTTTCCAAGGGTTCCTCTAATCTTCTACCATCATATGAAGTCCCAAACCAAGGCTAGAACAAATTAAAACACTTCCTAGTCTCATTAACTAGCCTAGGTCGAGATAATGGAAGGAATGGGAATTCATGAGCTTCTTGATTTTTCCATGAAGTGAGAGCCATTTAGGAGGCTTCCTAGAGGTCTTAGGAGCTCAATTAAATGCTTACATAGCTTAGGAAATTCATGAATTAAAACAAATTTTACAAACTCTTCAAGAATCCTACACTTTGCTAACTTGAAAATCAATGGCTTTTACTTGATTTTCTTTGCATATTCTAAATTCCCACACCTTAATTCACATGATTCATTCTTATTTCTACCCAAAATACATGCCTTCTTGGAGTTCGCTAGGCTGGCCAAACCAAGAAGAGAAGGAAAGGAGTAGTTACCATGGAAATAAAATTTTACCTTGTTTTTCCTTAATTTCTTGGATAATTCTTCCCTTGCTTGGCCTCCTCTCCTCAAATCCAAAAATTTCATGTAACACCATAAATTATATCTCATTTTATGACATTCATAAGCTTTATATCATCAATGCCACAAAGGAAGTAGAAAATTTTTCTTTAAATAATGAGCTTAATTGCACTGCGTCGTATCTGAAAATTTCATTTAGTGTTATGTGGACCGTGTGAGCTCATACTATACATTTTCATATTTAATTACATCAATACAACTCATTTGTATCACAAAATCATGTCCACAACTCATGGAAACCGAAATGGAACTCAAAATCACTAAGTGTAATTTCGGCCAGATTTGCTCCTTTCTCTGACCAAACTTTGGAAAATCATAACTAATTCTAAAAAAATAAAAATCATGCAATCTTAGTCATTATGGAAAGATATGGATGTCTATTTCACACTAAAAATATGACCAAGTCATAAAATTTATCACAAAGGATGTTTGACATCCAAAATAATCCAGAGGTCAGACTAAAGTTTGGAACTGTCATAGAACTCTGTAGAAAATTTTGAAAATGTCCAATTAATTCCAAAAAAATCCAATCCATACAAATGATACCAATCTGGAAAACTATGGATGTTAAATAGAGAACATGGAAACCAAAATGGAACTCAAAATCACTAAGTGTAATTTCGGCCAGATTTGCTCCTTTCTTTGACCAAACTTTGGAAAATCATAACTAATTCTAAAAAAATAAAAATCATGCAATCTTAGTCATTATGGAAAGATATAGATGTCTATTTCACACTAAAAATATGACCAAGTCATAAAATTTATCACAGAGGATGTTTGACATCCAAAATAATCCAGAGGTCAGACTAAAGTTTGGAACTGTCATAGAACTCTGTAGAAAATTTTGAAAATGTCCAATTAATTCCAAAAAAATCCAATCCATCCATACAAATGATACCAATCTGGAAAGCTATGGATGTTAAATAGAGAAAACAAATATCTTCAGATCAGTTCATCAAGCCCAGACCTCAAAATTCAATGGAACAGTACTTCTGGTCGAGCAAAACTACTAATACTGGACAAAAACTTCAAATTTTCATATCTCCCTCTCTAGACTTCCAAGTGAGGTTCCTCTAGTTGGGACGAGTCAATGTGATTGTCTAGTTTCTCTATATAAAATTTTATGGCCATTGGACATCATTTAAGCCTCGTGTGACAGAATGTAATTTCGAACCAAATGAATAGTGTAGTAAACCAGAAACCATGAAAATTGCCAACTTTGAAAAATTATCAAATATTTTGTGGACCTCTAAAAATTATGATCTTTAGTTTCCCAAAAATCTCTCAACGAGACCTAATTGCATGCCAAATTTCAGATCAAGACTAGCTCATTTGGCCAAAAAGTGACATAGGGTTCCATTATGGTCAAATTTGGCTCTAAATAAGGTACCAAATTTGCCAAATGGCCTTCCCTTGGTGTTGGCACCTTTTGGGCAAGTCTAAAAGTATATTTAAGACTTTTATGAGCTGCCTAAATGGTCCCAAACCTCATGCGTCTCATTTTGGCCATTCAACCCACACTTATGCACATTTTCATTAAACTTCCACATTGCACACTTTGGCATTACATGCTCAAAATAAATGCTAGAGGTCATATATCATATTCATACATCTAAACATCACATAATAATATATTTACACATGTCTCAAGGTTCATAGTACATTTACAACATCATATACATCATGAACCATCATTATGGTTCCAAAATGGACAAAACAAGGCATGAGCTTGCCAATCTCTCTTCTTCATTGTGGTTGGCTCCCTTCACCATAATTACTTGGTCCACCTAGCATGTTAGATCATTGAAGAGGAGGGGATGAGATTCAAAAAATCCCAATAGCTCATCTCCCATTCAATCACACATAATATGTGCAAAGCAAGCTTCACAAATGCATTCATGAGGAAAATGAAAGACATGGACATTTTAAAAGAACACTTAGCATGTGAATCAATCATATAAGACATTTAAGACTCAGAAAATGTTTGGATTGGCCTCACACTTCTACTCATGGATTTTGGACCTCACCCATTCTTTAAGAGCTTTGGACTCAACCATACTCTTAGGAGCCCACTTTGCTTTTGGGAGACTCTTTCATTTTTCTCAACCAAGCTCAAGAGTTCTTGGCTCATCCTCACCAAAGGAAAGAGCTCTTAGCCTCTCCACACTCAAGAAAACTTAAGCAAACATCATGTACTCATTTAGAAACATAACATGGCATCAAGAGTCATAACATGTAAAGGCATGCTAGCATACTTTTCATAACTTGAAAATACACATACACATATTCTAAGACAAGCTAAACACACATCCATGCATGAGAGAAGGTGGAGAGAGCTACCTTGCACACAATTACACACTTTTCCTTTTGGATTCAAGCCTCCTCTTTCGGCCACACACTCACAAATTGGTGGAGATAGTTTCTCTTGGCCTAGATACAATTTTTGGGAGCCAATTAGGTTCATGAAATATTCTCTAAAGCCATACAACTTATGTAAGTACTAGATTGCTCTATAACTCCCATTATGGTCCATAAATGCACCTAATGAAGCAACACCCCTCAAATAATTTCTAAGCCTCATTATTTCCTTTCAAATATGATTCTTGACTCTTTTTAAGCCTCTTGGAGTTGTCACACCATTAAACAAAGAGTCTAACATCACGTTGCTTCTTAAGGTCATAATATGGAACCTAAGACATCAAATCACTTTCTATGAGTTCTAAATTTTTTCCAAGGCCTCCCTTCATTTTAATTCATCAAATATGACTCAAGAATGGCCTTAAAAAAATTTCAAACTCTACCTAGCTATGAGAACTTGCTTAGGCAAAGACTATACATGATTTAGGGTTCCTTAGAGTGTGCTTTGTTTTCTTGAAGGAAGAAGCTTGTGGGGAGCATCTTAGGGATCTTAGGAGCTCATTTAAACTCTTAATTAAGCCTAAGAATTATCATATAAAATTAGATTTTGGAAAGTGCACACAAAACCCTAGAATTTGCATCTTAAAATCTAATGATTTTTTGATAATTCCTTTTGCATATTCTTAATCTCCACACCCTTTTTCCTTAGATTTATGCGTGGTTCTGCCTAAAAATCATCTCCTCCTAGGGTTTTCTCAAGTAGGGCAAAATAGTGGAGAAGGGAACTAAAGATGGCAACCATAGGAAGAGAAATTACCTTGTTTTCTTTCTTTTTCTTACTTAAATCTTGTGTCCTTTGAGCTCCTCTCTTCAAATCCAAAATTTCCCCTCAATTTCTCCTTTGAAACAGATCCATATACTTCATTATAATCATAGGAAATAAAGGAGAATGAAGGAGAAGAGGTTTGGAAGAGAAAGAGCATGAAAAATCATGAAAATCCATACCTTTCTACCTTGAATTTCTCCTCTTTTTCTTCCTCCTTGTAACATCCGGTCCCTCCGTAAACGTGAGAAACGCAATGTTCAGTTTCTTCGTAAACCGTAGAAATGGGCCAGATACAAAAGGAAGTCCTTGAAATAGAAGGAATTAAGGTTAACTAAAATTATGATAAAATTTTAAATATTAGAAAATAAGGATTTGAGCTTTGAGTTGCCTAGAAATCAAGGCCAGAGTGATTCAAAAAATTTACCAAAAGGCCAATGGCATTTCCGTAAATATGGGCACTTTTTGAAAAAATACACAGGAGGGCTTTTTAAATGAAAGTTTTGAGTTCTCCGAGGTTCTCAGAGGCTCTAAAAATCATGGAAAGCCTCGGGACAGCTAAAGCCCCTCCGGTGGACATTTTCTAACGTCGTTGTGCCCGAACTTTGACAAATTCATTCAGAAATGTTTTAGTTCCAATTTGAGTGATTCCAAAGATATTTTACTTGATTGGGAACCTAAATTTTATAATGGAAAAGACGGTTCTCAAAAAGGAGCTAAAACGAAGGAGAAACGAAAATGCAAAGTATGAAGGGCAAAATGGGAATTTTTGAAAAGTGTAACTTATTCCCACCATATATATGATGCATCCTTCTCCTCCCTTCATTATGCACGACCATGTTCTGCCTAAAACCAAAAGAAAACCCTAGGGGATGAGGCTCACAAGAAGGGGAAGAAAAGGAGGAGAAATCAAAGGCTTAAAGTATGGAAATTAGTAGTTTTTCATGCTCTTTCTCTTCCAAACCTCTTCTCCTCCATTCTCCTTTGTTTCTTATGATTAAAATGAGGTTTATAAATCTGATTCAAGGGAGATATTCAAGGGAAAGCTCGGATTTGAAGAGAGGAGCTTGGAGAAATCAAGATTCAAGCCAAACTAAGCAAGGAAACAAGGTAAAAATGCATCCTATGGTTGATACCTTTCATCCCACTCTTTTTCCATTTCGACCTAGATTGAGACAGACCTAAGGAGTCAGATTTTTAACCAAACTATAGGTGATTCTTAGGTATTTGATGGAGAGGAATAAGAATATGCAAAGAAAACCAAGAAATAGGCATTAGAAATCAAGATGCAAAACCTAGGGTTTCAAGTGAACCTTTCAAATTCTGAACTTATGTGATGCTTCCTAGGTCTAGGTTAGAGTATAAATGAGTTCTTGAGACACCAAGGATGCACCCCATAAGCTTCTCCCTTCAAGAAAACAAAGAAAACTGCATGGAGCCCAAAACCTAGGCATGTCTCAGCCAAGCATGTTCTATGGTGCTAGGGAGAGTTCTAAATTTTTCTAAAGCCATTCTTGACTCATATTTGATGAATGAAAGTAAAGGGAGGCCTTGGAAAAAATTTAGAACTCATAGAAAGTGATTTAGTGCTTTAGGTTCCATATTATGACCGAAAGAAGCAACATGATGTTAGGCCTTTTGTTTTAATGGTGTGATGACTCCAAGAGGCTTAAAAGGAGTCAAGAATCATATTTGAAAGGAAAAAATGGAGCCTAGAACTTATTTGAGGGTTGTTGCTTCATTAGGTGCATTTATGGACCATAATGGGACTTATAGAGCAATTTAGTATCTAAGCAAGTTGTATAGCCTTAGAGATTATTTCATGAACCTAATTGGCTTCCATGAATTGTATCTACGCCAAGAGAAACCATCTCCACAAACTTGTGTGTGTGGTTGAAAGAGGAGGCTTGAAATCCAAGGCAAAAGGGTGTGATTGTATACAAGGTAGCTCTCTCCCCCTTCTCTTATGCATGGATATGTGTTTAGCTTGTCTTAGAATGTGTGTATGAGTATTTTCAAGCCATGAAAAGTATGCTAGCATGATCTTATATGCCATGATTTTATGATGTCATATTATGTTTTCAAATGAATGTATGATGTTTGTTTGAGTGTGGAGAGGCCAAGAACTCTTCACCATGGTGAGGATGAGTTAAGAACCCTTGAGATTGGTTGAACATAGCAAAGAGTCTCCCAAAAGTAAAGTGGGCTCCCAAGAGTATGATTGAGTCTAAAGCTCTTAAAGAATAGGCGAGGCAAGTCTAAAATCCATGAGGAGAAGTGTGAAGCTAATCCAAACACTTGGTGAGCTCTTGAATGTTTTGTATGACTTATTCACATACCAAACTTGCTCCTTGAATGTTCATGACTTCCATGATATCCGCGCATGCATTTTTAAGGCTTGCTTTACATATATTTTGTGTAATTGAATGGGGGATGAGCTATTGGGATTCTTTGAATCTCATTCCCTCCTCTCCAATGATCTTACATGCTAGGTGGACCAAGTGGATATGCTAGTGGGAGCTAACAACATTGAAGGAAGAAGATTGACATCCATATGTTTAGCATTTACCTTTCTAAAACCATAATGAACCATAATGATGTATATGATTGTTGTAAATGGCTTATGGCCCTTGAGACATATGTAATTATGATATTATATGATGTAGAAATGAAATTATGTGTTATGTGAATGATGGAATGTGAATGGAGCATGTATGGCAAGGATAGATTCATGAATGAGTTTATGGAAATGTGCATATGTATGGGTGGAAAGGCTAAAATGAGATGCATAGGGTTTGGGACCATTTGGATAGCTCAGTCTTAAATGTACTTTTAGACTTGCCCAAAAGGTGCCACAACCAAAGGAAAGCCATTTGGCAATTTTGGTATCCTATATGGAGCCAAAATTGACCATAATGGAACCTTATGTCACTTTTTAGCCAAATGAGTTATTCTTGGTCTGAGATTTTGCATGAAATTAGGTCTCATTAAAATTTTTTTGTTAAGCTAAATATTATCATTTTTGAAGGTCTACAAAATATTTGATGATTTTTCAAAATTGGCAATTTTTCTGGTTTTGTCTGCTGCACTATTCATTTGGTCAAAAAATGAAATCTATCACATAGGGCTCAAATGATGTTCGATTGCCACAAAATTTTATACAAAAAAATTAAACATTCATAGTGACTCATGCCAACTAGAAGCACCTTATTTGGAAGTCTAGAGAGGGAGATATAAATTTTTGAAGATTCTATCCAGTATCAGGGAATTCAGCCGACCTGAGTTACTGTTCCATTGAATTTCAAGGTTTGGGCTACCTGAACTTGTCTAAAAATATTTTTCCCCTCTAGTTAACATCCAAAAATTTCCATATTTGTATCATTTACATGGATTAGATTTTTTGAAAATTAATTGGATATTTTCAAACTTTGCTGCAGAAATCTGTGACAGTTTTAGAAGGCAGTTTGACCTCTGGATTTTTTCAGATGTCAAACATCTTTTGTGATGGATGTTATGGTCTAAAAATATTTTTAGTGTGAAGTAGACATCCTTATCTTTCTAGGATGACCAATAATGCATGTTTTTAATTTTTCTAGAATTAGTTATGATTTTCCAAAATTTGGATTAAAAAGAGGTAAAAGTTGGCTGAAATTGAATGTCCATGTTTTGTGCTTCATTTCGGTTTTCTTAAGTTGTGAGCCACATGTTGTGATAAAAAAGAGTTGTATTGATGTAATTAAATATGAGATTGTATTATGTGAGCTCACACGGTCCACATGACACCGAATGAAATTTTTATACACGACGCAATACGAAAATATTCATTATTTTATCCTTTTTTCTTTACACTTTCATGGAATTGATGATGCGAGACATTTAAATGTTGTGTTATGAGCTAGAAATATATAGTGTTACACTAGAAGTGGAAGAAGATGGATTTTTGCTAAGAACCCTAGCCTCTCTCTAAAACCTCTAAATTTTCTTGTGCTCATTATGTGTTTTGTTTTTGCATAATGGGGGAAGGGGCTACTAAGGGTTTAAGGTTTAAGTTTGGGTCTTGGGATAACCCAAAGGTCCAATTCTAAGTGGGTTTAATTTTATTCTTGTTGGGCTAAACCTTAGCGGATTAGGTTACGGAATTTCTAGCATTTTAGTATGGTTTTAGGCTTCTAACTCACTAAACTAGATTGGGCCATTGTTAGGTGGTCTCTCTTAGGCCAAGTCTCACAATAGGAAGTTGGTTCTACACCTAAAACCATTGGGCCTCCATCAGTCTTTATCCATGACCTACTTAAATTAATTATGGGCCTAAATTAAGTTTTAATCTAATTGAATCTTAAACCTACATTAATTATTTATTTCTCCATAAACTCCTATTCATATAACATGTCTAATTATTTCATAATAATAATTCTTAATTAATCTAAATCTGTGATTAATACCTTAATTAATTTTGGGGTGTTATACTTCCAAATTCTTATAACACTATAAATCTTCCAAACTATAGTGCATTTGCCGTGGCAAAGTGGTCAAAGTTTGTCTTATAATAGGGGTCCAAACCTCGAGGGATAGAGATTCAAGAAAATTTGCTTCCATAAACATAAGCACCCAAATCCTTTCATTGATATCAGAGTTTGATAGGTTCAAATGTCCTACTCCCTATGTTAAATTTATGATTTTTGTGCTTAATAATATGAATTTGTTGCAACAAAATCATGAATTAATGTATATGTATGTTTTGGTCCTTAGAGACCCTTTAATGGTAGAATATGATGGAGGCAATATTAAGCCAAAAAATTTCATGCTATAGGAAACCCATATAGAGAGCAGTGTATGGTTAAAATTTAAAAGAAAATGTATTAGCCATTAGAGATAAATTACAAAATTTATGTTTCCCAAAAACATGACCAAAAAGGCTAATTTTGAGGGCTAGTGTTCTCACCATAGACCATCAATTAGTGCAAACTATACATGATTGGAAATTTTGTTGAACAAACTTTCTAATGCCACTACTTTTGCCCAATTTGGATAAAAAAGGAGTGAGATATGGCCATTTAAAGTAAGGGCTTTGAAATTGAAAATTTGGAAAACATGATCATTGACCCAACTTTCAAGGTTAGGTGTTCACTACTTAGGCTACCATTATGTGTAAACCTTACAATAACTTTGACAAGTTTATTTTACAAGCTTTCCAATGGTACAAATTTCATCTAATTCCAACAAGAAATGAAAGGTGTAATATCCTATGATTTAAAAATCCAAAATAATTCTTAAGAAGTGGAATGAGTTACTTACAAGGGGTCACGGGCCTAACAAAGGCCTATATGAATTACGAAAAATCAAAATTAGAATTGTTGGATTAATGATTGAAGACCCCAGAGTAAAGTGAATTGAGGCTAATTGAGAGTAGAATATTAATTAGAACATCTAAAAATGTAATTAATAGCCTCATGATAACCCAAAATCAAAGCCAAAATGGTTGAATGAATTAAAGGAATAATGTAGTGGCAAAATTGTAATTTCAAGTAAATTTTTGAAAACTCAAAGGAAGGAGCTTTAAATGGAAAAATTGAGTGTCCCAGAGTTCTCAGGGACCCTAAAAATCATAAAAACCCTTAGAATAGTTAAAACCCCTCCGATGTGCGATTTAGGTCATTGGTTAACTAAAACTTTAACCGAATGTTTTTGTAAGGTTTTAAATTCAATTGAGGCAAAACTAAAAGTATTTTATAAATTAGAGGATCTAAATTTTATGATAGATAAGATGGTTCTCAAAAAAAGAGTTGAAATGAGCAAAAATAGAGAAACCAAAATTTAGGGACATAAATGGAATTTTTAAATTGTTATAAATGGTCCTCCACCTTCTTATTTAGCATGCCCTACTTTCTCTTCTCCCCTTAGTTGACTTTCATCTGGCCAAAAATAGAACCTAAACTATCTTCAAGTGGTGCACCAAAGAGGGAGTAAAGGGGAAGGAAACAAGGCTTGAAAAGGGTAAGATTTTGTTACTTTTTCATACTCTTCCCTTTACTAAAGTTCTTTTCCTTTTTCTCTTCTCTCTTCTCATGGTTTTGATGTTCTGAAAGGAGGTGTTTTATGGCTAGTTCAATAGAGGAAAGGAGGAGTTTAAAGGAAACTTTGGAAGTCTAAGAAAGCTTTCTTGAGAAGCTTCAAGACAAGGTCTGAAACCATGGCTAAAATTACTTCTCCTTGGCTTTTCCTTGCATGTATGTTTTTCTCATAATTAGAGCACCATGTAGGGAGTTTGATTTTGATCCAAACTTGATAGAAAATGGGGTTTTGAAGTATAGGAAATCATATGGAACAAATAAAACTTAAAAAGAAGCTATGAATAATAAGTTATGAAAATTAGAGTTTTGATTGTACATAGAGATTTATTTGGTCTATCCTCATCTAATGATGATTTAACTCATGTAAGGGCATATTTGAGTTCATAAGAGACCTAAGAGGCTTCATAGAT
The DNA here is from genome assembly GCA_032878935.1 of Erythrophleum fordii. Classification (NCBI taxonomy): domain Eukaryota; kingdom Viridiplantae; phylum Streptophyta; class Magnoliopsida; order Fabales; family Fabaceae; genus Erythrophleum; species Erythrophleum fordii. Next base: position 11,754,969 of record JAVQMF010000057.1, on the reverse strand, counting down.
GCCAAATTCCCTAGGAACGTAAGTAAGACTCTATGGTTGCCATTATATGTGGGTGTCTCGGCTAAGGTATACTTCTTAGGGAGAGTTTTCTTTGACTCCAAAGATAGAAATGGTCTAGATATGAATTATAAATATCAAAGAAACTATTGGTTCGAATTTAGGAACCATACTTTGAAAGTGGAAAGTTTAAGGTTCTATTAAGAGTAAAGAAGCAACTTGGTGTTTGATTTAAGTTTATAATGACTCTAATGAGTTTAAATGAAGTCATGTGGCTTAGATTGAGTGAAAAATTAGAGCCAAGATGATGAATTGTATAAGTTTCTTCATTATGCTATAATATGGAACTGTATAGATGCCATAAGTTAGAATTGGCTTGTGTAGAGTTTATGTGAGGCTAAAGATGGTTCCATTGATATATTTATGTCTTGTTTGATATGTCTAGGCCAAGCAAAACAAGCCTTTCCCAAGTGTATGTGTGAGGCTGAGCCAAGGAATTAAGAACCAAATAAAGAACTTGTACCTCTTGACTCAAGGTAGTGCTTCATCAATTCTTGTATGCATATCTTAGTTGTTTGATTGTCATTGATTGCTTGTATATGTGTTTGAATTATGAAACATGACTATTGCTATTAGTTTGATGACTTGATGACATTATGCCTCTTGAATTGCTTTGAAAATATAAGATGGATCTTGATGCGTGAGGTTGTGCCAAAAGTCCCTTGATTTGGATGAAGTGAAGCCAAAAGTCCCTAAGGGTAAGACAAGACTAAAAGTCTCATGGATTGAATGAGATAAGTCAAAAGTCCTTAGAATAGGTTAAGCTAATCCAAAAGTCTCGTATAATTAGGTGAGGATAAACCACAAGTCCTTAGAGCTTATTTTTGACTTTAATGGATCCATAAGACTTTATATAAATGACTTTATTTAATGTTTAGAAGCATTTGATGCATGTTTGCTTTCTTTGACATGATAACATACCATATACGTATGCTTGAAAGCGTGAATAAGCTATTGGAATTCTTTGAATTACACCCTCTCCTATTTTATGTCTAACCTTGCCTAGTGAATTCTCATGGATTAAAGAATGGAGGTTAAGAAGCTTGAATCATGTTACTTTAACAATAAAATAAGATTTTGTATAATTTGATGTCAAAGTATGGTTGTAGAAATTATTTATGTAATGTCAATCGCTCATGCGTAAAAGTATGATATTATGATGTATGAACCATAATTAGAAGCATATGTATAAGAACATGGATTTTTGACGTATCTATGGTTTGTAAAGTGTGTGTATAAGGCTAAGTGAAAGAATGATTTTGAATTCCTTGATGTTTTGTGTAATATTCAGTCTTCCTAAAGTTGAACCGAAATCAACAAGAGACAAAAGGAAGACCCCAAAATAAAATAAAATAAAATAAAGTAAGTTTAGAATAATAATTTAAGTATCTAGAAATGACAACAAAGACACAAAATCTATACTAACTTTTGAAATTCATAACTTGGACTATATATAATATCCAGTTCTTTGAAAATGCAAGAAACGTAATATACAGTTTTTCCGTAAATGCATAACATTTACTGGATACAAAAGAAAGTCCCCTAGATAGAGTGATCTGAGGTTCAATAAAATTAAAATAATATTCTAGACCTCAAATAATGATGAGTTAAGGCCAGAGATACCCTGAAACGGAGGCTAAAATGGCCAGACAAAATTTAAAAAAACAATTATGAAGCATAATGGCATTTTCATAATTTTGGGCAATTTTTAGAATACTCACAGGAAGGCATTTTAAATGAAAGTTTTAAGTTCTCTAGGGTTCTCAAGGGCCTTGAAAACCATAAGAAGTCCCAGGACAGTTAAAGTCCCTCCGGTAGATGTTTTGTAATAACAGTAAGCCCGAACTTTGACCGATTCATTTGAGAAGATTTTAGCTCCAATTTGAGTGATCCCAAAGGTATTTTATAAAATTGGAAACTTAAATTTTATAATAGAAAAGAAAGTTCTAAAAAAGGAGCTAAAATGAAGTTAAAACGAAAATGCCACAAAAAGGATAAAATTGGAATTTTTAAGAAAGTGGAAGCTTCTTGAACATTCTTTAAGTTTCATGTTTCTTCTCCTCATTATTTGCACAGCTTGTTCTGCCCAAAAACCAGAAAAAATACCAGCTCTCTTAGGTACACCAAGGAGGAGAAGAAAGGAGGAGAAAAAGCAAGAAAAAGGTAAGGAATTTCATGGATTTTCATGCTCCTTCTTCTTCCAAACTTATTTCTCTTCTCTCAAGCTTCCTTTCCATGGTTTTAATGAAATTTTGGTGCTATTTTAAGGGTAAAACAAAGAGAGGAATTTAGTGTTTGAAGAAAGGAAGCCAACCAAGTGAAGCACAAGCAAGAAAAAAGCAAGGAAACAAGGTAAAATCTTACTTGTATGGTAGCTTCTTCCTTCCCCTCTCTCTTGTAGGTTCGGCTGCCTTAGGGATGTCCAAGAGGGCTTGGATTTTGGGCAAAACCAAGGGTGAATCCTAGAAAATTGGGTGTGGAGAATGAGAATATACAAAGAACCATTAGTTTTCAAGATAGCAAAGTTAGGGTTTCAAGTGCTCCACCAAAAATCTGATTTGATGTAATTATTCCTAGGCCTAAATGAATATTTGGATGAACTCTTGAGATCCCTAGAAGGCTCCTCATATGCATCTTCCATCAATAAAACAAAGCAAACTCACTTGATGTCTCCTTGGTCCATAGCCATGGCCTAGGGAGGTTGGAGCACCAAGGGGTAGTTTTAATTTGTTCCAAGCTTATTTTTGACTCATATATGATGGAAGAGGATGAGAGGAAGCCTTGGAAAAATTTTAGAAGCCATAGAAAGTGAGATGGTATCATAGGTTCCATATTATAGCTTAAAGAAGTAATACCTAGCTAAGCTCCTTGATTTAATTGTGTGATGACTCCAATAGGCCTAAAAGGAGTCAAGAATCATAAATGAATGAAAAGAATGGGGCAAAGATCATGTTTCCATAGGGTTACTTCATTAAATGCATTATGGAACCATAAAAGAGCCATATAAACCACCTAGCTTTTCTAGTGAATGTGTAGCTTTGGAATTTTGTTAAAGAATATAATTGGCTTCCATATTATGTGTCTAGGCCAAGGGAAACACATCCCAGCTTCTTGTGAGTGTGTGGCCATGGAAGAGGAACTAAATTCAAGGAAGAAAGTAAGCAAGTGTGAAAAAGGTAGCTCTCTCCACTTTCTCTCATGCATGAATGTGTGCTTACCTTGTCTTTGAATGTGTGTATGTATATTTCAAGCCATGAAAAGTGTTCTATCTTGTGCCTTTATTCCATGGCACCATGATGTTGTAATATATTTTCAAATGATGCCTAGTATATGTGCTTGGGTTTGCTTGAGTGTCATGGAGCCAAGAACCCTTAGCCATGTGAGGATGAGCCAAGAACTCTTAGAAATGGTTGACACAAAGTAAAGAGTCTCCCAAGAGTGAGGTTGAGTCAAAACCTCTTAAGCAATTTGGTGAGGTAAGTCCAAAATCTATAAGAGAATGGGTGAGACTAATCCACTAACTTGGTAAGCCTATGTATGCTTTGTGTAACTTGTTTAAATGCTAAGAATATTTCTTGAATTATTACATATGCCATTATGCCCATGCATGCATTTTCAAGACTTGTATTACATTCTTTATGTGTGATTGAAAGGGAGATGAGCTATTGGGATTCCTTGAATCTCATTCCCTCCTTTCCAATATCTTAACATGCTAGATGGACCAAATGAGTAAGGTTATGGGAGCCACCAAGTTGGGAGATAAGAGATTGACATCAAAATGTCTATAATTTCCTAGTTTTGTCTCTTTTGTAGCCATATGAATGGCAAGTGATGTAATACTATGATGGAAATGTTGTATAATCATTTAAACATATGTAATTACTCATATATTTGATGTATGTATGAGGTTTGATGCAAATGAATGATAATGTAGATTTTGAACCTTAGATGGCAATGTAAAGCATGTGTAATCTTGTGTAAGGCATGGGGTGAAAGAGTGAGTTTTCAAATTCTGGGTTTATGCACTTTTAAGACAAGTTTAGAAGGTCATTTTGGTACATTCCTATGTGTTCAAGTTGTAACACCATATATTTCTAGCTTGTTTCCTATCATTTCTAAGTCTCATGTCATGAATTGCACAAAGGAGTAGGAAAAATAACATTAAAATAATGTATTCTTTACATTGTGTTGCATATAAATTTTTCATTCGGTGTCCTGTGAACCATATGAGCTCATGTATCATATTCTCATATTTAATTACATAGATACAACTCATTTCTATCACTAAAAGTGGCCTACAACTCATGGAAAGTAAGGGAACACATAAAATTCATGAATGCGATTTCAGCCAAAATTTTACCACTTCTATCACAAATTTTAAAGATTCATAACTAATTCTAGAAAAATTAAAATCATACATTCTTTGTCATTATGGAACAATGCACATGTCTACTATATGCGAAAAATATTTCCAAACCATGAAACATAACACAGAAGATATTTGACATTTGAAAAAGTATAGAGGTCTAGCTGGCTACTAGTACTATCACAGCTTTCTGCTACAAACTTAAAAAATGTCCAATTAATTCTGAAAAATTCCAATCCATGCAAATTATATTTTTGAAATGACAAAATTCATTTTTGGACTAGTATGAATAGTAACCTGACCAAAATTAGAATTTTACCTAACTTTAAAAATTCATCAAATATTCCATAGACCTCTGAAAATTCTGCACTTTAGTTTCCCAAAAATATCTCAACAAGCTCTAATTGCATGCCAAATCTTAGGTAAAGAAGAGTTCATTTAGACAAAAAGCGATATAGGTTTCCAATATGGTCAATTTTTGCTCCATATGGGATACCAAAGTGTCCAAATGACTTCCCTTGGTATTTGACACCTCTTGGGCAAGTTTAAAAGCATGATTATGACTTGTATGAACTACCCAAATGGTTCCAAACCTTATGTATATCAATTTGGCCATTCTACTTCCACTTATACACTAATGCATCAAACTTTCAAGAAGCAAAATTTTCCATTACATGCTCAATATACATTCTAATGGTCACATAACATAACCTCTCATTTATATATCACATATTAACATAATTATACATGTTCAAGAGGTCATATGTCATATACAATAATAGGTTACAACAATTGCCACTTAAATGGCCTTAAAGAAGCACATTCCATGCACTTTGATGGCATGCTCTCATCTTTTAAGAGGTTGGTTTCCATTTCCTTGTTCTCTTTGTCCACCTAGTATGTTAGAACATTGGAGAGGAGGGTATGAGATTCAAAGAATTCTAATAGCTCATCTCTCTTTCAATCACACATAAAAGATGCAAAACCAATCTTGAAAATGCTGGCATGAGTATCATAGGATGTGCAATCATTCAAGAGACATTTTCAATATTTAAGTAAGTCATATATAGCATACAAAGGCTTGCCAAGTAAGGGGATTAGCCTCACCCATTTACTTATGGATTTTAGACATGCCTCACTTATTCTTTAAGAGGTTCTTAGACTCAACCTTGCTCTTGGGAGTCAACCTCACTTTTGGGAGACTCTTTACTTTGTCTCAACCAATTTTAAGAGTTCTTGGCTCATCCTTACCATGACTAAGGGTTTTTGGCACTAGACTCAAGCAAACCAAAGCAAACATCATAAACATCATTTAGAAACATAATGCATCATCATGGTACCATGGCATATGAAATCATGCTAGAATACTTTTCATGGTTTAAAACATACATACACACATTCAAAGACAAGCCAAGTATATAATCATACATGAAAGAAGGAGGAGTGAGCTACCTTAGAAGCAAGCACACACTTTTTCTCTTAAATTTCCTCTCCCTTCTTCGGCCTCACACACATAAAGGTGTGGAAATGATTTCTCTTGGCCTAGACATAATTTATGGAAGCCAATTAGGTTCATGGAATGAATTTTAAGGCCACACAACTTTCTTAGACACTAACTTGATCTTTAAATCCCTTTATGGTTTTAAGAATGTACCCAATGAAGCAACACCCATCAAATAAATTCTAAACTCCATTCTTTCTTTTCATATATGATTCTTAACTCCTTTTAAACCTCTTGAAGTCATTTATACTTTTAATTAAACCTACGAATCATCATACAAAGAAATTAGAATTTCGAAGGTGCACATAAAACCTTAGAATTTGCATCTTGAATTCTAATGGTTATTTTGTTATTTTCTTTGCATATTCTTGTTTTTCTCCATCAAATACCTAAGATTCATGCTTGGTTGAGCTTGAAAATCATATCCTCCTATGGCTCCTAGGGTTAGGCAAAATGGAGAAGAAGGGTGATGGAAGATATCAACCATAGGATGCAATTTTACCTTATTTCTTTGCTTAGTTTGGCTTAAATCTTTCTTTCTCCAAGCTCCTCTCTTCAAATCCAAAATTTCCCTTGAATTTCTCCCTTGAATCAGATTTATAAACTTCATTTTAATTAAAAGAAATCAAGGAGTATGAAGGAGAGGTGGTGTGGATGGAGAAGAGTATGAAAAATAACTATAAAAACATACAGTTGGCTTGGATTTCTTCCTTCTTCTTCTTCCTCTCTTGGGCGCCTCTCTCTTATGTTTTTGCTTCTGGTTTAGGGCTAAGAAATCTGATGCTAAATGAGGGAGAGTCTGAGGCACCACCTATATATAGGTATGAAAAAATGACTTTTTCAAAAATTCTAATTTTGCCCTTCGTACTTTGCATTTTCGTTTCTCCTTCATTTTAGCTCCTTTTTTAGAACTATCTTTTCCATTATAATATTTAGGGTTTCCAATTAAATAAAATATCTTTGGAATCACTCAAATCAGAGCTAAAATCTTCTTAAACATATCTGTCAAAGTTCAGGTACACCGACGTTGGAAAACGTCCACCGGAGGAGATTTAACTGTCTTGGGACTTCTCATGGTTTTCAGGGCCTCTGAGAACCCTAGAGAACTCAAAAATTTCAATTAAAAAGCCCTCCTATGTGAGTTCCAAAATTTACTCAAAATTACGAAAATGCCATTACGTTTCATAAGCTTTTCGTAAGAAGTTGTTTCTTTATTCTAGCTCAGTTTTTCTTTTTGTCTGAGCCTGATATTCTCATTTTTAGGAGTCTAAAATGCTTTCCAAATTTTTTGGGACCTTAATTATCTCATTTCGGGGGACTCCTTTTGTATTCGGTGAATTTCGTTAATTTACAAAAAAAAACCATACGTTACGTTTATTACATTTTCTCTTATTTTCAGAGAACCGGATGTTACATCTAGAGTCAAAACTAGCCAAGATAGTTGTTATATAACTTAATCCTCTTCTCTTTCTCTTCAATTTGACCTAATTAGTTTTTCATTTGGAGCATTTTTACCACACCTAAAATCTAATATGGATTATTTAATGTTTTCTTGAAGGATTTTTTGAGGTTGAGGCTAAGAGGGCTATTGGGTAAGTGTAAACTTCTCATTTTAATGCATTTTCTACTAGTTTAAGACCCGCGTAGTTGATTTGTAGTATGGGTATTAATTTTGTATGAATTTACCTAGGATTTAGGGTGATACTATGAAGTTATCGATAGGGAAAACATCCAATTCAAATTTTGTTCTTGTAGTAGCTGGGTAAGTGTCTTCTAGGTAGCTATTGATGGTTTAATTCTTTGAGTATTAGTTTGCTACTATAATTGATGAATAGGAATGGTGATGTGGATGGGCTTTCCAGGTGTGATTAGCTTTTAACATATGAAAATGTGATTACTAGCATAGGATAATAGTCACTGATAGCCTAATTGTTTCATTTGCTAATATGACTGGTATATTTTTTTGATGCTCATATGATTTCATACACATATATTAATTAAATTAGAATATATGAATGGAATTTGCCTTTGGTTACTGAGATTTGCATCTCACCCCATTTCATGGGATAATATTTTTAGGTGAATTCTCTTTGAATAAGGATAAGGGAAAGCAAGTGGATAAAAATCCATGAGCTCCAACCATATGTGGGGAAGGCTACACTTGGGCTGATCTGAGTAAAGTAGATGCTAAATTTTATATTTCTTGTTGTATAGTATCATCATGTAATCATGTTTCCAAGTGTAGGTATTTTATGTTTTGTTAACCTATGATGTATCAAATAGGGAGTTAGGCCTTATACAAATTTAGTATATGGTGTATGTCTTATTTATATTTGATATGGAGCCCCCATAGTATGAATGTATGACTTGACTCTTAAGAGCATGCTTTTTATATCTACATGAATGATAATATTAGTTGCTTTTGGATCTTGCTACTATTAATACTTCATGAATTTACTTATGCATGACAGTTTGATGATTAAGAATCAACCCCTAATTGATAATGATAGGTATGTTGGGTAAACTAGGTAGATGCAAGATATTAGAGCCTCAAAAATTGAGGTAGAGTGGCCTTGGATTATTACTAGAGAGAGAGTTAGAGTGTATGGGATGAAACTTAGGAAGAAATAGTATAGAAGTGGGTCACGCTACGACCAAAAAGAGCTAAGCCATGACTAGGTGTTAGGTAGAGGCAAGAAGCACCACGGCACGAGGTGTAATGTTGCCTAGGGAGGGTAACAAAGAGCAACCTTGCCGTAGCACAACATGTTCTATAACACCTCGAAATTAATTAACATGTTAATGATGTATTTAAACTAATTAAGAATAATTATTATGAAATAATTGGGTAAGCTTGATGAATGAAAATTTATAAAGAAATAAGTTATTAATATAGGTCTAAGATTTTATTTGGGTTAAAGCTTAATTGGGGGCCCAAAATTTAATTTGAATAAGCCATGGATAAGGATTTATAGAGGCCCAATAATTTTGGGTATAAGCCTAACTCCTTATTATGAGACTTGGGCCAAGAGAGATTGCCTAGCAATGGCCGAATCTAATTTAGTATAATAGGGGCCCAAGACCCAATTTATGTGAGTTGACCCAACTATAATTTTGAAGCCCAACTTATGAGATTCAGCCCAACTTATGAGATAAGGCCCAACAAGCATAAAATCAGAACCCATGAGAATTTGGGCCTTAAGGTCAGCATACTTCACTTAAACTCAAAGTGTTCTGCAGCCCACCTCACCAAACAAAGGCCCAATAAGCATATATCTGAACCTAAGTGGATTTTGGGCTTCAGGGTTAGCCCAAACCCATCTCAAACCCTAACTTACTCAGCCCCTTACTCTCCATTCTGCAGACCAACTCAATCTTAGGTAAAGGAGAACTCCATTTTCGCATAAGAAGAGAGGGGGCTAGGGTTTTCTACATTCCTCCACCATTTCTCACTTCTAGAGGAAGATTTAGCTAAGGTAATCTATATAAAACATGTCCCTCTCATTCTCTTCTTCATTTTGGTCCAATTGGTTTGTCATTTTGAGAATCTTTCATCTCTTCTAAGGATGGAATATGGTTCTTGGATGATTGTTGTAACATCCTGTCCTTCCGTAAACGTGAGAAACACAATGTTCAGTTTCTCTGTAAACGGTAAAAATAGGTCAGATACAAAAGGAAGTCCCTGAAATAAAAGGAATTGGGGCCAAATAAAATTATGATAAAATTTTAAATATTAGAAAATAAGGATTTGAGCCTTGAGTTACATAGAAATCAAGGTTAGAGTGATTCGAAAAAATTGCCAAAAGGCCAGTGGCATTTTCGTAAATATAGGCACTTTTTGAAAAACACATAGGAAGGCTTTTTAAATGAAATTTTTGAGTTCTCTGGGGTTCTCAGAGGCACTAAAAACCATGGAAAGCCCTAGGACAGCTAAAGCCCCTCCGGTGGATGTTTTCCAACGTCGGTGTGCCTAAACTTTGACAGATTCGTTCAGGAAGGTTTTAGCTCCAATTTGAGTGATTCCAAAGGCATTTTACTAGATTGGGAACCTAAATTTTATAATGAAAAGGCGGTTCTAAAAAAGGAGCTAAAATGAAGGAGAAACGAAAATGCAAAGTATGAAGGGCAAAATGAGAATTTTTGAAAAGTGTAACTTATTCCCACCTATATATATGGTGCACCCTTCTCCTCCCCTCATTATGCATGACCATGTTCTGTCTAAAACTAGAAGAAAACCCTAGGGGATGAGGCTCACAAGAAGGGGAAGAAAAGGAGGAGAAATCAAAGGTTTAAGGTATGGAAATTAGTAGTTTTTCATGCTCTTTCTCTTCCAAACCTCTTCTCCTCCATTCTCCTTTATTTCCTATGATTAAAATGAGGTTTATAAATCTGATTCAAGGGAGATATTCAAGGGAAAGTTCGGATTTGAAGAGAGGAGCTTGGAGAAATCAAGATTTAAGCCAAATTAAGCAAGAAAACAAGGTAAAAATGCATCCTATGGTTCATATCTTTCATGGCCCTTCTTCTCCATTTCGGCCTAGACTTAGACAGACCTAAGGAGTCAGATTTTTAACCAAACCAAAGGTGATTTTTAGGTATTTGATGGAGAAGAATAAGAATATGCAAAGAAAATTAAGAAATAGGCATTAGAAATCAAGATGCAAAACCTAGGGTTTTAAGTGCACCTTCCAATTTTTGAATTTCTATGATCCTTCCTAGGTCTAAGTTAGAGTATAAATGAGTTCTTGAGACACCAAAGATGCTCCCCACAAGCTTCTCCCTTCAAGAAAACCAAGAAAACACCATATGGCCCAAATGGTGTCTATGTCTCGGCCAAGAAGGGATTGTGTAGGTGGGGGGAGTTTTAAATTTTTCTAAGGCCATTCTTGAGTCATATTTGATGAATGAAAGTGAGGGGAGGCCTTGGAAAAAATTTAGAACTCATAGAAAATGATTTGGTATCTTAGGTTCCATATTATGACCTAAAGAAGCAACATGGTGCTAGGCCTTTTGTTTTGATGATGTGATGACTCCAAGAGGCTTAAAAGGAGTCAAGAATCATATTTGAAAGGAAATAATGAAGCCTAGAAAGTATTTGAGGGGTGTTGCTTCATTAGGTGCATTTATGGACCATAATGGAGCTTATAGAGCAATCTAGCATCTAAGCAAATTGTATGGTCTTAGAGATTGTTTCATGAACCTAATTGGCTCCCATAAATTGTATCTAGGCCAAGAGAAACCATCTCCACCAATTTGTGGGTGTGTGGCCGAAAGAGGAGGCTTGAGTCCAAAGGAAAAAGTGTGTAATTGTATGCAAGGTAGCTCTCTCCACCTTCTCTCATGCATGGATGTGTGTTTAGCTTGTTTTAGAATGTGTGTATATGTATTTTCAAGCTTTGAAAAGTATGCTAGCATGCCTTTATATGCCATGATGCTTGATGCCATGTTATGTTTTCAAATGATTACATGATATTTGTGTGAGTTTGCTTGAGTGTGGAGAGGCCAAGAACTCTTACCTTGGGTGAGGATGAGCCAAGAACCCTTGATCTTGGCTGAGACAAAGTAAAGAGTCTCCCAAAAGCAAAGTGGGCTCCCAAGAGTATGGTTGAGTCCAAAGCTCTTAAAGAATGGGTGAGGCAAGTCCAAAATCCATGAGGAGAAGTGTGAGGCCAATCTAAGCACTTGGTGAGCTCTTGGATGTTTTGTATGATTGATTCACATGCCAAGATTGTTTTAACATATGCATGTCTTCCACTTTCACCATGCATGCATTTGAAAAGCTTGCTTTGCACATATTATGTATGATTGAATGGGAGATGAGCTATTGGGATTCTGTGAATCTCATGTCCTCCTCTCCAATGATCTAACATGGTAGGTGAACTAAGTGGATATGCTAATGGGAGCCAACAACACTAAAGAAAGGAGATTGACAAACTTATGCCTTGATGTTGGCCATTTTGGAACCATGCTTATGTATCTTAATGTCTATGATGTTGTATATGTACAATGAACCTTGAGACATGCATAAATATACTATTATGTAATGTTTATCACTATGAATATGGTGCATGAGCTTTAGAATACAATTTGAGTATGAAATGCCAAAGTGTGCAATGTAGCAATTTGATAGAAATATGCATAAGTGTGGGTTGAATGGCCAAAATGAAAAGCATGAGGTTTAGGACCATTTGGGCAGCTCACATAAGTCTTAAATATGCTTTTAGACTTGTCCAAAAGGTGCCAATACCAAGGGAAGACCATTTGGCAAATTTGGTACCTCATATGGAGCCAAATTTGACCATAAGGGAACCCTATGTCATTTTTTAGCCAAATGAGCTAGTCTTGATCTAAACTTTGGCATGCAATTAGGGCTCATTGAGAGCTTTCTGGGAAGCTAAAGATCATAATTTTTGGAGGTCTACAAAATATTTGATTATTTTTTGAAATTGGAAAATTTTATGGATTTGGTCTGCTGCACTATTCATTTGGTCCGAAATTGTTTTCTATCACACGAGACTCAAATGATGTCCAATTGCCAAAAAATTTTATACAGAGAAACTAGGAAATCACAGTGACTCGTTCCAACTAGAAGCACCTCATTTAGAGGTCTAGAAAGAGAGATACAAATTTTTGAAGTTTCTGTCCAGTATCAGTGAATTTGCCCAACCAGAAGTACTGTTCGATTAAGTTTCGGAGTAATGAACTGATCTAGAGATATTTTTCCACTCTAGTTAATATCCACAGCTTTCCAGATTGATATCATTTACATGGATTGGATTTTTGTGGAATTAATTGGACATTTTCAAAGTTTTCTACAAAATTCTATGACAGTTCCAGATTTCAGTTAGACCTTTGGACCATTTTGGAGGTCAAACGTCCTGGGTGATGAATATCGTGACTTGGGCATATTTTTAGTGTGAAGTAGACATCCTAAGCTTTCCATAATGACTAAGATTGCATGATTTCAAATTTTCTAGATTTAGTTATGATTTTCTAAATTTTGCCCAGAAAAGAGGCCAAGTCTGGCCGAAAATAAACACCCATTTTTCATGCTCCATTTTGGTTTCCATGGGTTGTATGTATGTTTTTGGGATATAAATGAGTTGTAGTGATGTAATTAAATATGAGGATGCATAGTATAAGCTCGCACGATCCACGTGACACTGAAATAAATTTGTAGATACAACGCAACGTGAGAATAATTATTATTTCTTTGGCTTTTCCATGGAAAACCAATATGATTCATGATATTATGCCATTTAAAAGTATGAGATGAGTTAGAATTTATGGTGTTACAATTGTTGCAAGATTTTCAGAGTTGGAGATTAGAGGGATAATTATGTAAGCATTTCCCTTCCATTTTGCGTATTACTTTACTGGAAAATGCCCCTAAGGATTGATTATCATAATAGGTTCTGCTATTATGCAAAATTACAAGGAGATAATGGTAAAAAATTGAATTTTTTGGGCTTGATGACTGAAATCCGAATTTTAGAATTTTCCATGGTGTGTTCTTGATAGTTGAGGCTCAACTCAGTCCATTTAACCCCTTAGGTATATGGGTAAGTGTTTCCTTTTCTCTTATACTGAATTTCCATCATTTGGACTGACTTTTGGTGTATGGCTCTTACATGTGCGAAAATGGAGACATTAGGAGTGACTCATTGTGAGTTCTTGTTGTTGTGACCTTGAATTGGTGCTATAGACCCTTAAGAAGCTTAGGTAAGAAGTTCTTAATGTACTCTTGTTAAGATTAATCTGTGGATAGGGAAATTCCTTACTAATGGTAGTTGAATAATGATGATTATGCTTATGTTAGGCCTGGTGTGCTTTGAATCATGATGGTAGCTAGAGGATGAGTAATTGGCTTCATTGAGGTAACTGGGTTATTTTCCTAATTCCATGTATATGCTTTTATTAATCTACTATTTGTTACACATGCTTGATTTTGAAATGTTAAATGGCTGGTTAACTACTTGATTGTTATTGTGATTGGACCTTATGAGTCCATGGTGGAGCTGTGGTGCAGCTGCCACCCGTGCATGTGCTTCGATCGAGCACTGGGTTATGATTAAACCCCAAATGCACTGAGCCCTAGTTATGCTCATTATGGAGTAGGTGTCGTGGATGGACCTCTCCTGGTGTTATTGGCCATTAACATGTTGTGTATGATTGCTGGTATGGGACAGTAGTCATTGGTAGCTCAACTAGTTCATTTGCAAATTGAATTGATGATTCTGGTATTGATGACATGAAATTACATTGGATTGATTAACTTGTACATATATATGGAAATTGCCTTTTGTTATTGAGATTGTATATCTCACCCCGTTGTGGGCTAACATTTTTAGGGACTGGACCTCTTAGTGGCAAGGAGAAAATTAATGGAAGCTTATTAAATGGTTTGGTAGCACGTAGGTTTAGGAGCCTTGTCAAATTGTATTGTAACTAGATTGCTAGTTTTGTATCATTGTTGCATTGCATCATGAGTTGCCAAATATAAAGACTGTATATGTAATTTAATTATCATGGGATTGAACATTATGATTATAATTGGCTAACAATGGATAAGTGATTTAATTTTATATGAACATTAAGCATTAACCCCATACACCTTGTGACCAGAATATAATTGTTATCATTGATCTATGAACTCACTGGTTTATGGTGGCTAGAGGATTAAGGATCCACATTTGGGTTTTGAATGGGTAATGATAGATGTGTTAAGTAGATTAGGTAAAAGAAAGACACTAAATCTTCTCAAACTAAGTTAAAGTGGCCTAGAGTGTTACTAGAGGGGGAATTAGAGAGCATGAGATGAAATCTTGGGAGTTATAGGAACAGAAGAGAATTGGCAGCGGCCAAATGGTAACAGAGAGGAATTGGCCATGCCAACATTTAATTGGCCTTGGGCAAATGTGGCGAACCTGCCAGGAAAGAAAACAGAGAGAAATTTTGGCCTCCTTGGAATTTTCTTTGTTTCCTTGAAGGAGGAAGCATGTGGGAAGCATCTTAGGGACCTTAGGAGCTCTTTTAAACTCTTAATTAGGCCTAAGAATTATCATATGAAATCAGATTTTGGAAGGTGCACACAAAACCCTAGAATTTGCATCTTGAAATCTAATGGTTTTTTGATAATTCCCTTTGCATATTCTTAATCTCCACACCCTTTTTCCTTAGATTCATGCTTGGTTCTGCTTAAAAATTATCTCCTCCTAAGGTTTTCTCAAGTCGGGCGAAATGGTGGAGAAGGGTGTAACACCATATATTTCTAGCTTGCTTCTTATCATATCGAGCGTTACAAAGGGAACCAAAGATGACAACCATAGGAAGAGAAATTACCTTGTTTTATTATTTTTTTCTCCCTTGAATCTTGTGTTCTTTGAACTCCTCTCTTCAAATCCAAATTTTTCCTTGAATTTCTCCCTTGAATCAGATTTATAAACTCCATTTTAGTCAAAGGAAACAAAGGAGAAGAGAGGAGAGGAGGTGTGGATGAAGAAAAGCATGAAAAACTACCATGGAAATATACCTTAAGCTTGGATTTTCTCTCCCTTTTCTTCTTCCCTTGGTGTGCCACTCTCCTAGGGTTCTTCTTCTGATTTGGGGAAGAATAATCTAAAGCTAAGTGAAGGAGAGTGTGAGGCGCCACCTATTTATAAGGGAGGAAGAAACACTTTTTCAAAAATTTCAATTTTGCCCTTCATTCTTTGCATTTTCTTTTCTCCATTGTTTTAGCTCCTTTTTTAGAACCGTCTTTTCTATTATAAAATTTAGGTTCCTAATTAAATAAAATGCCTTTCGAATCACTCAAATCGGAGCTAAAACCTTCTCGAATGAATCCGTCAAAGTTCGAGCACACCGACATTGGAAAACATCCACCAAAGGGGATTTAATTGTCCTGGGGTTTCCTATGGTTTTCAAGACCTCTAAGAACCTCGTAGAACTCAAAACTTTCATTTAAAAATCCCTTCTGTGTGAATTCCAAAATTTGCTCAAAATTACGAAAATGCTATTATGTTTCGTAAATTTTTTGTAAGAAATTGTTTCTTCATTCTATCTCTGTTTTTATTTTCTTCTGAGCCTGGGATTCTCATTTTTAGGAGTCTAAAATGCTTCCCAAATTTTTTGAGACCTTAACTATCTTATTTCGAGGGACTTCTTTTTGTATCCGGTGAATTTTGTTCGTTTACAGAGAAACCATACGTTACGTTTCTCACGTTTTCTCTTATTTTCAAAGAACCGAATATTATAAAAACTATCCCCTGGTGCTTCATTCACTCTAGACTGAGGGTATGCTTCATGAGAACACCAAAGGAGTTTATTTTGTTTTCTTGATGGGAGATGCATATAAGAAGCTTTCTAGGGATCTCTAGAGCTTATATAAACACTCACTTTAGCCTAGGAACTCTTACATAATTTTGATTAAGCACTTGAAACCCTAACTTTGCAATCTTAGAATTTCATGGTTGTTTTATTATTTCTTTTGTATATTCTTATTCTTCTCCCTCATTTTCCTAAGATTCACTCTTGGTTTGGCTCAAAACTCAACCCCTTATGGTTGTCCCTATGTTGATCAAACTATCCAAGGAAAGGAACAAGAAGAAGAAAGCATAAAAGTAGCAAAATACCTTGGTTTTCAAGGTTTTTTCTAGAGCTCTTCTCTTTGCTTGGATTCTTCTTCTCAAACTCAAAATCTCCCCCTTGGTCTGACCTCAAAACAACCCCAAATACATCAATAAATCCATAGGAGAGAAGAGAAGAAGGAGGAGAAAGAATTTACTAAAGAGAAATTAAGAAAATCTATAAAAATCCATACCTTTCATTTTCTTTTTCTTCTCCTTTTGCCTCTTCCCTTGTGCATCTCACTCTCTTAATCTTTTCTTAGTTTAGGGCAGAAATGAAATCAACCAAATGAGGAGAAGAGTGGTACGCGAGGTATATATTGGTAGGGTTTCGAAATTGTTTCCAAAAATTTCCATTTATGCCCCTTAAACTTGGCATTTTCATTTCTAATTTGTTTTAATTCCTTTTTGAGAGCTGTCTTTTCCATAAGTCATCAATCTTATAAAATGTCTTTAGAATCACTCAAATCAGAGCTAAAATCTTCCCAAATAAAGGGTCAAAGTTTGGGTCAACCGATATTAGAAAATGTACATCAGAGATGTTTTAACTGTCTCGAGGCTTCCTTTGGTTGCCAAGGTCTCTGAAAACCCCATAGAACTCAACTTTTCCATTTAAAAAGCCCTCCTGTGAGTATTCCAAAATTTGCCCTAAATTATGAAAATGCCTTTACGTTACTTTCATTAAATTTTGTTTGGTTATTTTAGCCTCTGTTTCAGGACACTTCTAGCCTCTTATTTTCATTACTTAATGTCTAAATCTTCATTCTAATTTTTTTAGACCTTAACCACTTCATTTCAGAGGGCTTACTTTGAAAATGCATCCATTTATGTCATTTTTACGAAAATAAAATAGTACACTCTACACATCCCCATTCTAACTTTAGGCATCTATATTCTAATATCTGGTTCTCTAAAAATGAGAGAAAATGCGAAAAATGTAACGTACGGTTTCTCCGTAAAAGAACAAAATTCACCGGATACAAAAGTAAATCCCCCAAAATGACTTAGTCAAGGTCCTAAAAAATTTTGGGAAGTATTTTAGATTCCTAAAAATGAGAATCCCAAGCTCAAAAAGAAATAAAAATGGATCTAGGATAATAAAACAATTTGTAATGAAAACTAACGAAACGTAATGATATTTTAGTAAATAAGTATAATTTTTGGAAAAATACATAGAAGGGCTTTTTAAATGTGCAATTTAAGTTGTCCAAGGTTTTCAGAGGCCCCAAAAACCATGGAAAGCCTCGAGACTAATAAAACCCCTCTGATGTACGTTTTTCAATATCGGTAAGCCCAAACTTTAACAGATTTATTCAGTAAGGAACAAGATCCAAATTAAGTGATTCCAAAGGTATTTTATTAAATTGAGAACCTAAATTTTATAATGAAAAATATGATTCTAAAAAAGGAGCTAAAATGAAGCTGAAACAAAATTGCCATTATGGTAAAACGAAATTGGAATTTTTAAAAAAGTGTGTTTCTAAAAGCTCTCACACACTTCTCCCTTTTTCTCCCACCTTCTTAAGCATGAATTCCTCTGTCCAAATTACAAAACAACAGCAGCTTCTTGAGGCTCACCAAGAGAGAAGAAAAAGGCAAGAAAGGTATGGAACTTCTTAATTTTTTCATGTTTTCTCTTTAGCAAACCTCTTCTCCTCCATTTCCCTTTCTTTTCTATGGTTTCATTGAAGTATATGGATCTATTTTAAGGAAGAACAAAGGAGAAAATTTGGATTTGAAGAGAGGAGGGCAAGAAAAGTGAGAAACAAGTAAGAAAATCCATGGAAACAAGGCAAAATCTTCATTCTATAGTAGCCACTCCTTCCCCCTTATTCTCCCTATTTTGCCCCATATATGTAGCTGCAAGAGAGCTTGAATTTTGGATAGAACCAAGGGTGAATTCTATGTGTAACACCATGAATTCTAACTCATTCTAACTCATCTCATGCCTTTACATACCTTAATATCATGAATCCTGTGAGTTTTGCATGAAAAAAGGCAAGGAAAATAATGCTCATTTTAGCATTGTGCTGGGTCTCAAAATTCCATTCAGTGTCGCGTGGACCATGTGAGATCATACTATACATTCTCATGTTTAATTACATCATTATAACTTAAATTCATCACAAAAACATGCCCACAACTCATGGAAACCGCAATGAGGCATGAAAATTGGAGATTCATTTTCGGCCAGAATTGGCCTCTTTTCTGGGAAAACTTTGGAAAATCATAAGTGAATCTAGAAAAATCAAAAACATGAAATCTTGGTAATTCTGGAAAACTTAAGATGTCTACTTCACAATAAAAATATTAACATACCAAAAAATTCATCATGTAGGATGTTTGACATCTGAAAAGCTACTGAGGTTGCTGGCTGCCTGAGCTACTGTTTAGATTACTGATACAAATTTCTAAAATTCATCACTAATTCTATAAAAATTGAAATCACACAAATTTGGTCATTCTAGAAAGCTACAAATGTTAATGTGATGCTAAAAATAATTTCAGAATTAAACAGATACGTTTGGCTATTGTAATCTTATGGAACAGTGACTGAATGCTGGGGTGCCACTACTACTGATAGCCAACTTCAAAAATTCATAACTCCTTTCTCAGACTCCAAATGAGTTGATCTCGGTGGCCATAGAAAGATTATAACCTCTAGTTTATGTCTATAAAATTTCACAAGCATTGGATACCATTTGACCATCGGGTGACACAAAATCCAAATCTACCAGTGTGAATAGTGCACATACCAGAAATAATAGAAAATCCCAATTTTGAAAATTCATCAAATATTCTTTAGACCTCCAAAAATTATGTTCTTTATCTTTCCAAAAATCTCTCAATGAGACCTAATTGCATGCCAAATGTCAGAGCAAGACTAACTTGTTTGGCCAAAAAGTGACATAGGGTTCCCTTATGGTCAATTTTGGCTCCATATTGGGTACCAAAGTTGCCAAATGGATTTCCCTTGGTCTTGGCACCTTTTGGGCAAGTTTAAAAGCTTATTTGAGACTTTTGTGAGCTACCCAAATGGTTGCAAACCTCATGCATCTCATTTTGGCCATTCAACCCACACTTATGCATATTTCCATCAAACTTCCATAATGCATAATTGGACATTCAAAACTCAAATTGTATTTTAAAGTTCATACATCATATCCATGGATCTAAACATTATATAATAGTATATTTACATATGTCTCAAGGTTCATTGTACATATACAACATCATATATAATATGAACCATCACTATGGTTCCAAAATAGACAAAACCATGCATAAGCTTGTCAATCTTTCCTCTTCATGGTTGTTGGCTCCCTTCACCATAATTACTTGGTCCGCCTAGCATGTTAGATCATTGGAGAGGAGGGGATGAGATTCAAAGAATCCCAATAGCTCATCTCCCATTCAATCATACATAATATATGCAAAGCAAGCTTTTCAAATGCATGCATGGTGAAAATGTAAGACATGCATATTTTAAAAACAATCTTGACATGTGAATCAATCATACAAGACATCCAAGAGCTCACCAAGTGCTTAGATTGGCCTCACACTTCTCCTCATGGATTTTGGACTTACCTTACCCATTCTTTAAGAGCTTTGGACTCAACCATACTCTTAGGAGCCCACTTTGCTTTTAGGAGACTCTTTATTTTGTCTCAACCAAGCTCAAGGGTTCTTGGCTCATCCTCACACAAGGGAAGAGTTCTTGGCCTCTCCACACTCAAGTAAACTTACACAAACATCATGTAATCATTCGAAAATATAACATGGCATCAAGCATCATGGCATATAAAGGCAAGCTAGCATACTTTTCAAAGCTTGAAAATACACATACACACATTCTAAAACAAGCTAAACATACATCCATGCATGAGAGATGGTGGAGAGAGCTACCTTGTATACCAACACACACTTTTCCTTTAGGATTCAAGCCTCTTCTTTCGGCCACACACCCACAAATTGGTAGAGATGGTTTCTCTTGGCCTAAATACAATATATGGGAGCCAATTAGGTTCATGAAACAATTCTAGGGCCATGCAACTTGCTTAAACCCTAGATTACTCTACAACCTCCATTATGGTCCATATTGGCACCTAATAAAGCAACACCCCTCAAATGATTTCTAGGCCTCATTATTTCATTTCAAATATGATTCTTAACTCCTTTTAAGCCTCTTGGAGTCATCACATCATTAAAACAAATAGCCTAGCACCATGTTGCTTCTTTAGGTCATAATATAGAACCTAAGACACCAACTCACTTTCCATGAGTTCTAAATTTTTTCCAAGGCCTCCCTTCATTTTCATTTATCAATTATGACTTAAGAATGGCCTTAAAAAAATTTAAAACTCCCCCCACCTACAAGATCCCCTCTTGGCCGAGACATGCCTAGGTTTTGGGCTTCATGGAGTTTTCTTTATTTTCTTGAAGGGAGAAGCTTGTGGAGAGCATCTTTGGTGTCTCAATAACTCATTAATACTCTAACTTAGACCTAAGAAGCAACATATAAATTCATAATTTGAAAGGTGCACTAGAAACCCTAGGTTTTGCATCTTGAATCCTAATGCCTATTTCATGGTTTCCTTTGCATATTCTTATTCCTCTCCATCAAATACCTAAGAATCATGATTGGTTGGGCTTGAAAATCAGATCTTCCTATGGTTCTTAGGCTAGGTCAAAATGGAGAAGAAGGGCCATAGAAGATATGAACCATAGGATGCATTTTTACCTTGTTTTCTTGCTTAGTTTGGCTTGAATCTTGATTTCTCCAATTTCCTCTCTTCAAATCCGAAATTTCCCTTGAATATCTCCCTTGAATCAGATTTATAAACCTCATTTTAATCCAAGGAAACAAAGGAGAAGGGAGGACAGGAGGTGTGGATGAAGAAAAGCAAGGAAAATCACCATGAAAGCATACCTTAAGCTTGGTTTTCTTCCTCCTTCTTCTTCCTCTCTTGGGTGCCTCTCTCTTAGGGTTTTTATTCTGATTTGGGGCTGGAAAATCTGAAGAGAAATGAGGGCAAATGTGAGGCACCACCTATATATAGGTAGGGAAAATTGACTTTTTCAAAAATTCTAATTTTGCCCTTCATACTTTGCATTTTTGTTTCTCCTTCATTTTATCTCCTTTTTTAGAATCATCTTTTCCATTATAAAATTTAGGTTCCCAATCAAGAAAAATGCCTCTGGAATCACTCAAGTCGAAGCTAAAACCTTTCCAAACGGATTTGTCAAAGTTTGGGCACATCGACGTTGGAAAATGTCCACCAGAGGGGATTTAACTGTCCTGGAGCTTCCCATGATTTTCAGGGCCTCTGAGAACCTTGAAGAACTCAAAACTTTGATTTAGAAAGCCATCCTGTGTGAATTCCAAAAATTACCCGAAATTACAAAAATGTCATTACATTTCGTAAGATTTCTGTCAAAATTTATTTCTTCATTCTAGCTCTATTTTTCCTCTCGTCTGAGGCTAGAATTCTCATTTTTAGGAGACTAGAATTCTCATTTTACTCAAATTTTTCAAGACCTTAACTACATCATCTTGAGGGACTTCCTTTTGTATTCGGTGAATTTTGTTTGTTTACGAAGAAATCGTATATTACATTTCTCACGTTTTCTCTGGTTTTTGGAGAATTGGATATTACACTATGAATTTAAGGGATGAGGGTAAGAATATGCAAGGAAATTCAAGTAAAAGCCATTAATTTTCAAGATAGCAAACCTAGGGCTTCATGAGCTCTATTGAAATTTTGATTTGATGAAATTGTTCCTAGGTCTAAATGAATGTTTGGATGAGCTCTTGATATCCTTAGAAGGCTCCTTATATGCATCTTCCATCAAAAGAATGAAGCAAACTCACTTGTTATTCATATAATACATAGTTTCGGCCTAGGCTGGATGAAGCACCAAGGAGTAGTTTTAATTTGTTTTAAGCTTAGTTTTGAGTCATGTATGATGGAAGAGGATGAGAGGAAGCCTTGGAAAAATTTTAGAAGCCATGGATAGTGAGATGGTATTATAGGTTCGATATTATGGTTTAAAGAAGCAACACCTAGCTAGGCTCCTTGATTTGATTGTGTGATGACTCTAAGAGATTTCAATGACGTCAAGAATCATAAATGAATGGAGAGAATGGAGCTAAGATGTGACACCATATATTTCTAGCTCATTTCATACTATCTCTATACCTCATATCAAGCAACTCATAAAAAGGCAAGGAAAAATAGCATTAAATAATGTATTTTTTAACGTTGCGTCGCGTATAAAAATTTCATTCGGTGTCATGTGGACCATGTGAGCTCATACATCACATGAATACAACTCATTTTCATAATTAAAAGTGGCCTACATCTTATGAAACTCAAAGGGAAGCATAAAATACATGTCTATATTTTTTGCCAGATTTTCCTCTTTTTCGCCACAAATTTGAAAAATTATAACTAATTCTATCAAAATTGAAATCATGCATTCTTAGCCATTTTGGAAAGATACACATGTCTAATTCATACTAAAAATATTTTCAGACCATAAAATCTAACACAAAAGACGTTTGACATTCAAAAACATCCAGAGGTCAGGCTGTCCACCAGTGTTGTTATAGAATTTTGCAGCAAACTTTAAAAATGTCCAATTAATTTCATAACAATTCAATCATGTAAATGATACCAATCTAGAAATCTGTCAATGTTAGCTAGAGGAGAAAAATAACTCCAAACTAGTTCAGATGTATCCAGACCTCAAAACTCAATCAAACGGTAACTAAGGTCAGGTAGAGCGCTTGGTACTAGACAGATTCTTTGAAAATTTATATCTCCCTCTCGAGACATCCAAATGGGGTGCTTCAGACATAAGTCATTAGAAATGTCTAATTTAATTGTATAAAATTTCATGGCAATTGGATATCATTTGAGCCCTGTGTGATAGATTTCATTTTCGGACCTAAATGAACAAAAGTAGAAAATTTGTCAACTTTGAAAATTCATCAAATATTCTATAAATCTCCAAAACTTATGTTCTTTATCTTCCAAAAAGCTCTCGACAAGCTCTAATTTCATGTCAAATCTCATATCAAAAAGAGCTCATTTGAATAAAAAGTGACGTAGGGTTCCATTATGGTCAATTTTGGCTCCATATAAGATACCAAAATGTCCAAATGGATTTCCTTGGGGTTTGGCACCTCTTGGGTAAGTCTAAAAGCATAATTAAGACAAGTGTGAACTACCCCAATGATCCCAAATCTCATGTATCTCAATTTGGTCATTCCACTTCCATTCATACATGTAATTCCATAATGCAAAATTGCCATCCAATGACCAAAATGAGTATTTCCATACATACAACTTTAGCTCTCATTTATACATGATACATTAACATAATTATGCATGTTCATAATATCATAGGGCATGTACAACCATAGGATACATCATTTGCCATTCATAAGGCCTTAAAGTAACAAATTCAAAACACTTTGATGCCACATTTCTATGTCTCATGTAGTTGGCTCTCATTTCCTTGCTCTCTTGGTTCACCTAACATGTTAAGACATTGGAGAGGAGGGAATGAGATTCAAAGAATCCCAATAGCTCATCTCCCATTCAATCATACATAAAGCATGTAAAATAAGTCTCACAAATGCATGCATGGCATATGAACATGTGCAATCATTCAAGAAGCATTCTTGACATTTGAAAAAGTCATACATAGCATACATAGGCTTGCCAAATAAGTGGATTGACCTCACCCATTTACTTGTAGATTTTAGACTTGCCTCACCCATTCTTTAAGAGGTTCTTGGACTCAACCATGCTCTTGGGAGTCAACCTCACTTTTGGGAGACTCTTTACTTTATCTCAACCAATCTTAAGGGTTCTTGGCTTATCCTCATCATGGCTAAGGGTTCTTAGCCTTACCACACTCAAACAAACCAAAATAAACATCATAAATATCATTTAAAACATATTGCATCATCATGGTACCATGGAGTAAAGACTCATGCAAGAACATTTCTCATAGCTTAAAATGCACATACACACATTCAAAAACAAGTAAAGCAAACAATAATGCATGAAAGAAGGTGGAGAGAGCTACCTTGCTAGCATTTGTACACTTTTTCCTTAAGTCTTGAATCCTCTCCCTTGACCTCACACATCTAAGAAGGTGGAGATCATTCCTCTTACCCTAGACACATCATATGGAAGCTAATTATATCTTGAAGTAAAGTCTAAGGCCACATAACTTGCTTAGACACTAGCTTAGTCTATAAACACCTTTATGTTTCCAAGAATGTATCTAATGAAGCAACACCCATCAAATAAATTCTAGGCTCTATTCTTTCCTTTCATATATGATTATTGACTCCTTTTAAGCCTCTTGGAGTCATCACATAATTAAAACAAAGAGTCTTACTACATGTTACTTCTTTAGGTCATATTATGGAACATATAAAGGCCATCTCACTATCTATGGTTTCTAAAATTTTTCCAAGGTTTCCTCTCATACTCTCCCATCACACATGATACAAAACTAAGCTTGGAAGGAATTAAAACACTCCCTAGGTGCATGAACTCTCCTTGGCTGAAGCTATGTATAACATCCAGTCCCTTCATAAACGTGAGAAACACAATATTCAGTTGCTCCATAAACGTCAAAAATAGGCCAAATATAAAAGGAAGTCCTCGAAATAGAAGGAATTGGGGCCAACCAAAATTATAATAAAATTTTAAACATTAGAAAATGAGGATTTGAGATTTAAGATGCCTAAAAACCAGAGCCAAAAGAGATCAGAAAATTTACCGAGGGAAGTAGGGGCATTTTTGTAATTTTTGAAAAATTTGAAAAACTCATAGGAGGACTTTTTAAACAAAAAATTTAAGCTTTCTAGGGTTCTCAGAGGCCCTGAATACTATGGGAACCCCTAGAACAATTGAAACCCCTCCGGTGAGTGATTTCGACTGTCGGTTGACCGAAAATTGACCAAACGATTCGAAATGGTTTTAGATCCTTTTTTAGTGATTCCAAAGGCAATTATTATGATTAAGAGCCTAAGGAATATGATGGAAAAGACGGATTTCAAAAAGGAGTTGAAACAAGCCCAAACGAACAAAACTATGAAGAGGGATTAAATTGCAAAGTGTAAAAGTTGCTTAAGTGAAACCCTAGCTTATAAAAACGCCCCTCCTTTGCTCAGATCTCCTCTCCCACTCTCTCGTACGTTAAAATAGAAGTAAGAAGGGATGAGAGTGGCGCAGAAGAGGGGAGGCCAAGGAAGGAAGAGGAAGCTTTGAAAAGTGTAAGTTTTAGCCACTTTTTCCTACTCCTTGCCTTGTTAAACTTCTTCCCCTCCTTTCCTCCTCTCTTCCTATGGATTTAATGAGATGTTTGGTTCTATTTTGAGCCCAGAAGTGAGGGGGGAATTTCGAAATTCAAGGAGAGGGTTGAAGCAAGGAAGAGAGCTCTTGAGAAAAGCTTAGAATCAAGGTGATTTTTCTATCTTGGTTGCTTCCTTTTTCTTGCCCTTTGTGTGTGGAGTTCTGCCAGAACAGAACCATCTTGGGGGGAGGCTTTTTGTCTAGAAATAAGAAGGAATTGTGGGTTTTAGACCATGAGGAGTTAGTAGATGCAAGGAAATTGGAAGAAAGGCTAATGAAAATCAAGTTAGAAAAGTGTAGAGCTCTTGGACACTTTATAAAAACTGATTTAATCCATGAATTTTCTTGCATGTGTAAATGTTTATTTGAGTCTCTAAGACCCCTAGGAAGCCTCCCAAGTGTCTCTCCCATCAAGGAAAAATCAAAAAGCCCATGGACTCCTCCTCCCTCCATCAATTCGGCCAAGACATAACCATTAGGCTAGAGGCTGTTTTAATTTGTTTTAGCCTTGGTTTGGGACTTCTTATGATGGTAGAAGGCGGGAGGAACCCTTAGAAAAAATTTAGAACTCCTAGAAATTGATTTGGTGCCTTAGGTTCCATAATATGACCTAAAGAAGCAACATGGTGCTAGGCCTTTTGTTTTAATGATGCGATGACTCCAAGAGGCTTAAAAGGAGTCAAGAATCATATTTGAAAGTAAAGAATGAGGCCTAGAAATCATTTGAGGGGTTTTGCTTCATTAGGTGCCAATATGGACCATAATGGAGGTTGTAGAGTAATCTAGGGTTTAAGCAAGTTGCATGGCCCTAGAAATTATTTCATGAACTTAATTGGCTCCCATAATTTGTGTCTAGGCCAAGAGTCACTATTTCCACCAACTTGTAGGTGTGTGGCTAAAAGAGGAGGCTTGAAAGCTAAGGAAAAAGTGTGTGCTTGTATACAAGGTAGCTCTCTCCACCTTCTCTCATGCATGGATGTGTGTTTAGCTTGTTTTAGAATGTGTGTATGTGTAGTTTCAAGCTTTGAAAAGTATGCTAACATGCCTTTATATGCCATGATGCTTGATGCCATGTTATGTTTTTAAATGAACCTATGATGTTTGTATGAGTTTGCTTGAGTGTGGAGAGGCCAAGAACTCTTCCCTTGGGTGAGGATGAGCCAAGAACCCTTGAGCTTGGTTGAGACAAAGTAAAGAGTCTCCCAAAAGCAAAGTGGGCTCCCTAGAGTATGGTTGAGTCCAAAGTGCTCAAAGAATAGGTGAGGCAAGTCCAAAATCCATGAGGAGAAGTGTGAGGCCAATCCAAACACTTAGTGAGCTCTTGAATGTCTTGTATGATTGATTAACATGCCAAGTTTGCTTTTAAAATGCCTATGACTTATATTTCCTCCATGCATGCATTTGAGAAGCTTGCTTTGCACATATTATGTATGATTGAATGGGGGATGAGCTATTGGGATTCTTTGAATCTCACTCCCTCCTCTCCAATGCTCTAACATGCGAGGTGGACCAAGGAGTTATGGTGAAGGGAGCCAACAACCATGAAAGAAAGAGATTGACAAGCCTAGGCCTAGCTTTCATTCTTTTTGAACCTATAATGAGGTTTCACAAAGTATATGATGTTGTAAATGTACCATGACCCTTGAGGCATGTATAAATACACCATTTTATGACGTTTATATGTATGAATATGATGTATGACCTCTAACATATGTTTTGAGTATCTAATGCCAAAGTATGAGAATTGAAAGTTTGATGGATATGTATATAAGTGGGGGTTGAATGGCCAAAATGATATGCATGAGGTTTGGGACCATTTGGGCAGCTCACACAAGTCTCAAATGTACTTTTAGACTTGCCCAAAAGGTGCCACAACCAAGGGAAGGCCATTTGGCAAATTTGGTACCTCATATGGAACCAAATTTGACCATAATGGAACCCTATGTCACTTTTTGGCCAAATGAGTTAGTCTTGCCCTAAAATTTGGCATAAAATTAGGTCTCATTAAGAGCTTTCTGGGAAGCTAAAGATCATAATTTTCGGACGTCTAGAGAATATTTGATGAATTTTCAAAGTTGGGATTTTCTATGGTTTCTGGTATGTGCACTGTTCATACTGGCAGATTTGATTTCTGTGTCATCCGATGACCAAATGGTGTCCAATGCTTATGAAATTTTATATGCATAAATTAGAGGTCATAATATTTCTATGGCCACCAAGATCACCTCATTTGTAGGTCTGAGCAGAGAGTTATACATTTTTGAAGTTTTCTGTCAGTAACAGTGGCGTCTCCAGAGCTCAATCACTGTTCCATCAATTCCAGATGTCTAAACGTATCTGTTTCATTATGGAATTATTTTTAGTGTCAAGTTAACATTTTTAGCTTTCCATAATGACTGAATTTGTGTGATTTCAATTTTTGTAAAATTAGTTATGAATTTCATAAGTTTGTATCAGTAAACTGAATCACAGCCCAGGCAGCCAGCGAGTCTGTAGCTTTTTGGATATCAAACATCCTGTGTGATGAATTTTGTAACTTGAAAGTATTTTTAGTATGAAGTAGACATCCTAAGCTTTCCAGAATGACCAAGATGGCATGATTCTGAATTTTCTACATTTAGTTATGATATTCCAAAATTTGCCCAGGAAAGAGGCCAATTCTGGCCGAAAATGGATCTCCAAATTTTCATGCTCCATTTTGGTTTCCATGGGTTGGAGGCATGTTTTTGGGATCTAAATGAGTTGTAATGATGCAATTAAATATGACGATGCATAGTATGAGCTCACATGGTCCATGTAACACCGAAATGAATTTTTAGACATAGCGCAATGCGAAAATAATCCCACTTTTCTTGCTTTTCCCATGGAAATCCTACATAGTTCATGATATTATGCCATTCAAATGTATGAGATGGACTAGAATCTATGGTGTTACACTATGCCTCCATATGGCACCAATGGAGTTGTTTTAATTTATTTGATGAGAGAAGCATGTGGGAGGCTCTCTTGGTGTCTTAGGAACTCATATATACTCTTAGAAAACTTAAATTACTACTAGAAAGCTTCATCTTAGCCTAGGTGCAACCAAATCCCTAAGTTCTATAACTTGCATTCTAAAGCTCCCTTTTCAATTCTACTTGTATATTCTTAATCCTCACATTCCATAACCTTTGGTTCCATCAAGAATACATAAAGAAAAACTCTCCTCCTCACTTTCTCTCTCTAGACCTAAGCTTAAATGGCTTGGAAACACAAGATTTTGCAAGTGTTTCAAGTGAAGTCTTACCTTAAAACGGAGCTCTCTTCATATAGGTTATTTTCTACTGATTCATTTCTTGAAAAGAGTTCCTTTTTGGCTTGGGTTATACCTGAATCTTCAAGTTTTAAAGGAAAAAAAACCACCATTAAAGAGCTCTTAGAGAGAGGAACAACTTTCTTAACTGGCGCGGGATGAAACGGGGTTGTTTACTTACCTAAACGAAAGCTTAAACTTTTTCTCTCTCTCTCCCCTCTTAATGTCACACCATTGATATCCATTTTTCTGCAAATGGAAGCTTGGAGAAGGTGATGAGGTGTAATCTTACTTAAGAAGTCTCTTTTACAATTTTTCAAAATGACCATTTTACCCATACGCGCTTGTTTACTCTGTTTAAGTTCATTTTAACTCCTTTTTTAGAACTATCTTTTCTATCCTAAAATTTAGATTCCCAATTATTGGAATCACTCAAATTATAGCTAAAACCTTCCTGAACAAATCAGTCAAAGTTTGGGTTAATCGATATTGGAAAACATCCACCGAAGGGGCTTTAGCTATCCCGGGCCTTTCCTTAGTTTTCAGGGCCTCTGAGAACCCTAGAGAACTCAAAACCTTCATTTAAAAATCCCTCCTATGAGAATTCCAAAATTTTCTTAAAATAACAAAAATGCCCTTACATTTCGTCAATCTTTCGTTCAAATTCATTTCTTCATTCTAGCTCCATTTTTCTTTCCGTCTGAGCCTGAGATTCTCATTTTCAAGAGTCTAAAATGCTTCCCAAATTTTTTGGGCCTTAACTAAGTCATTTTAAGAGACTTTCTTTTGCATCTAATAAGTTTTATTTGTTTACAAAGAAATCGTACGTTACATTTCTCACATTTTCTCATTTTTAGAAAATCAGATGTTACACAAGATGATGTTTTCTTAAGATTGCTTTATTAAGTGTATTATGGAACCATAAAAGAGCCTTATGAGTCACCTAGCTTTTCTAGTGAATGTGTAGCCTTAGAATGTGATTCAAGAGTGTAATTAGCTTCTATAATATGTGTCTAGGGCAAGAGAAATGATCTCCACCTTTTTGAGTGTGTGAGGTCAAGGGAAAGGACTCAAAGGTCAAGGAAAAAGTGCATGAATGCAAGCAAGGTAGCTCTCTCCACCTTCTCTCATGCATGAATGTGTGCTTGCATTGTCTTTGAATGTGTGTATATATGTTTTGAGCTATGAAAAGTATTTTAGCATGAGCTTTTATTCCATGGTACCATGATAATGTTTTATGCATTCAAATGATGTTTTATATGTTTGCCTTAGTTTGCTTGAGTGTGGAGAAGCCAAGAACCCTTTAG
Source organism: Erythrophleum fordii (assembly GCA_032878935.1). Classification (NCBI taxonomy): domain Eukaryota; kingdom Viridiplantae; phylum Streptophyta; class Magnoliopsida; order Fabales; family Fabaceae; genus Erythrophleum; species Erythrophleum fordii. The sequence goes on along the minus strand of JAVQMF010000057.1, from coordinate 11,724,441 downwards.
CCATTGTGAGGATGAGCCAAGAACCCTTAGAATTGGTTAAGACAAAGTAAAGAGTCTCCCAAGAGTGAGGTTAACTCCCAAAAGTAAGATTGAGTCAAAAACCTCTTAAAGAAAATAGGTGAGACAAGTCTAAAATCCACAAGTGAATGGATGAGGCTAATCCACTCACTTGGCAAGCCTATGTATGCTATGTATGACTTGTTCAAATGCCAAGAATGCTTCTTGAATGATTGTACACTCCATGATACTCATGCATGCATTTTCAATATTTGTTTTGCATCTTTTATGTGTGATTGAAAGGGAGATGAGCTATTGGGATTCTTTGAATCTCATCCCCTCCTCTCCAATGTTCTAACATGCTAGGTGGACCAAGAGGATAAGGTAATGGGAGCCAACAACTTAGAAGAAGAAATTGTGACAAAAGTGCATGAATTTTGCTTCTTTATGGCCATATGAATGGCAAATGTTATAATCCATTATTGTATATATCCTATGACCTCATGAACATGTGTAATTATGCTAATATATTATGTACAAATGAGAATTTATATTGTGTGAATGTTACAATGCAATTCGGGTATCTAATGACAAGACTAACATTATGGAAAATTATGTACGGCATAGGATGAGAGTGTGAGTTTCCAAATTTTGGATTTGTGCACCTTTGAAACAAGTTTAAAAAGTCATTTTGATGCAATCCCACGTGCTCAAGTGGTCACAGAAGCATGGGAAGCAAAATTGGACACTTTGATGCTAGTTGAGACCATAAAAATGACCAAACTGAAACCCTATAGCACAAATTGACCAAATGGATGAATCTTCCCATGAAATTTGGTAAACATGTAGAGCTCATTGAGAGCTTTTTGGGAAGCTAAAGTACAGAAAAATAAAAGCTCTACAAAATTAATTATGAATTTTCAAAGTTGGGATTTTTCTACTGTTCTGGTGCATGTACTGTTCATATGGTTAATTTTGTGTTCTATGCCATCTAATGAACAAATGGTGTCCAATGCTTGTAAAATTTTATAGGCTTAAACTAGAGGTTATAAGCTTTTTGTGGCCACCAAGATCACCTCATTTGGATGTCTGAGTAGAGAATGATGAATTTTTTAATTTTATTGTCAGTACTAGTAGCGCCACAAGATCTCTCATATTGTTCCATCATAATTCAGTTCCTAGATGGTCTTGGCGTGGTTCGGAGTGTTATTTTTTCCCTTAAATTTAACATCTATAGCTTCTCAGATTGACTAAATTTGCATGATTTGGATTTTTGTAGAATTGTTATAAATTTCCAAAGTTTATGACAATAACTTGTGACAATATCCCAAACAGCTAAGACCTTGGGTGCTTTTCAAATGTCAAACATCTTCTGCTTGGTGTCCCATGACCTAGAATTATTTTTAACATAAATTAGGCATTTGTAGCTTTCTAGAATGGTAAAGAATACATAATTTTAATTTTTATAGAATTAGTTATGATTTTTCACAGTTTGTGACAGAAAGCATGCAATTTTGGCCAAGGCTACACTATGGAATTTTATGTGTTTCTTGCACTTGCATGAGTTCTAGGCCACTTTTGGTGATAGATTGGAGTTTTATCTATGTAATCAAATATAAGAATGTGATACATGAGCCCACATGGTCCACGGGATATCGAATGGAAAAAATTATACGCTAAGCAAAAATATTCATTATTTTAATGCAATTTTCTTGTCTCCTTTGTGAGATTCATGGTTTAGGTATGAGAATAGCATAAGACAAGCTAGAAATTTATGGTGTTATACATATGGCTCCATTAAGTAGCATAATGAAGCAATCTATATAATTCATTATCTTAGCTCCAATTTCTCACTTAATCTAAGTCATACAACTCCATTTAAACTCATTAGAATCATCACAAACTCAAATCAAAATGCTTAATACAAAGTTGCTTCTTTATGCATAATAGAACTTTAAACTTTCAACTTTTAAAATATAATTCCTAAATTCAAACTAATGGTTCATTTGATGTTTATAATTCATATCTAAACCATTTCTATTCTTAGAATCAAAGAAAACTCTCCCTAGGTGTATTACATGGAGCTTAGCTGAGACACACACAAATATGACTACTAATAAAGTTTTTGTAACGGACATAATTCCTATAAAACGACGAAATGAGCCGTATAAAAGTAAGTCCTCTGAAATCAGCTAAATAATTTCCTAAAAAATTTAGGTAAAGTCCTAGACTCCTAAAAATGATAATTCCAGGCTCAGATAAAAAGAAAAATGGAGCTAGGACAGGGAAACAAATTGTGATGAAAATTGATGAAATGTAATGGCATTTTCGTAAATAAGTACAAATTTGGGAAAAACACACAAAAGGGCTTTTTAAATGGAAAATTTGAGTTTTCCAGGGTTCTCAGAGGCCTCGAAAATCATGGGAAGCCCCAAGACTGATAAAGTCCCTCCGGTGTATGTTTTCCAACATTGGTGAGCTTGAACTTCAACAGATTCATTCGGAAAGGCTTTAGCTCCAATTTGAGTGATTCCAAGGGTATTTTATTAAATTAGGAACCTAAATTTTATAATGGAAAAGAAAAGAAGGTTCTAAAAAAGGAACTAAAATGAAGTCGAAACGAAATTGCCATTACGAAAGGATGAAATTGAAATTTTTGAAAAAGTGAGTTTCTTGAATGTTCCATAAGCTTCTTATCTCTTCTCCCTCTCATACAGCATGACTTCCTCTTCCCAAAATATAGAAAATGACCAGCTTCTTAAGGCCCACCAAGAGAGGAAGAAAAGGAGGAGAAAATCTAAGAAAAAGGTAAGGAAATTTGTAGAATTTCATGCTCTTTCTTCCTCCAACCTTGCTCCTCTCCTTCCATACTTTCTTTCTATGGTTTAGTTAAGCTTTTTGGTTCTATTTTGAGTCCAAAACAAAAGAGAGTGGTTCAAATTTCTTGAAGAGAAACAAACCAAGGAGAAAGGCACTTGAAAGCTAGCTTGAATCTTAGGTAACATTTGCCCTTTGTTGCTTCTTCTTCTTACTCTCCCTTTGTGTGTATTTTGGCCAAGAACAGAACCAAGGGAGGGGAGGATTTTTTCTCTAAAAACAAGAGAGGAACTAGGGTTTTATACTATGAGGAAGAGGAATATGGCAAGAAATTCTAAGAAAAACCAATAGAAATCAAGTTAGGAAAGTGTAGTGTTCTTTAGGGTTTTAGAAAATCTGATTTTGTATGAGTGTTTCCTTAGCTATTTGAGTGTTTCCTTGAGCTCCTAAGACTCTTAGAAACCTCCCTAAGTGGATCTCCCATCAAAGTAAATTTTGAAACTCCAAGAACCCTTTTCTTAAAGTATGTCTCAGCCAAGCTAGGAAGAGAAGCCTAGGGAGTGTTTTAATTTGTTTTACCCTTGGTTTGGGACTTTATATGATGTTAAAAGATGGGAGAAACCATTAGGAAGGATCGGGATATGGAATGTCAATAATGGTGCTTTATGAAGCAACTTAATTCTAAACTTGTGTAAACAATTGTGTGACGGCTCCAAGGACTTTGAATGAGGCCAAGAGGCCTAGAAATGGAAAAGGATAGGAGGCTAGAGCTTGAATCATGAAGGTTGCTTCAATAAGCCATTTATGGAACCATTATGCCACTTATGGAACCAAGTGCATGTTTAAGAGTGAGTTTAATGCCTTGGCCTGCTTCAAGTGTGTAATTGTGTGTTGTTTATGGTGTTTAGGCCAAGAGAACACCAACACACCTAGATGTGCTTGTGAAGCCAAAAAAGGGAAGGAGAAAGACTAAGAAAAGCTTGCAAGATTCAAGGTAGCTCTCTACCTCATTCTCCTTGCATTCTTGAGTGCATATGTGTGTCATTGTATGCTTGAGTATGTTCTTGTGACTTGATGACATGCCACTTGATGTCTTGACATTACATTGGTACAAATGTGTCTCATTGAATGGCCTTGGTTGTGGAAATAGCTCACAAGAGTGAAGTGATGCCAAAAGTCCCTTAATGAAGGTGAGGAGATGCCAAAAGTCTCATGACATGGGTGAGACAAGGCCAAAAGTCTCTTGGAAGGATGAGGCCAAGTCAAAAGTCCCTAGGCCAAGGGTGAGGCAAATCCAAAAGTTCTAGAAATGGGATGAGGCAAAACCAAAAATTCCTAAAGCATATTCTTGGCTTGAATGTGAATAAGTGGCATAGAAATTATGACTTGCATACTTTAGGGTTGTTAAATCTTCTATACATATGTTTTGATGTATATATGTCATGAATCTATGTGTGAATGGGTGTGTGAACTATTGAGATTCCATGAATCTCATTCCCCTTCCCTCTTCCTTCTTAAAATGTCTAGGTGTTGTTCAAAAACCAAAAGATGCAAGCCAAGGAACTTAAGATACCATATTTTGAACAATTATGGCTTCTTTTGTATCTAAACATTACAGTGATCTTGTGCATATTATTTTTGAGATGTAAGACTATAAGCAAATGTAAATTGATGTATGAACCTTTGATGGCATCAAAGCAATGCAAATGTGTAAATTGCCTCCTTGATGGCTTGTGTAAATTAGTGTATGAATGGATGTAGGATAGCCAAATAAGATGCATGGTGTTTGGGACCACTTGGGCAATTCATACAAGTCATATTTATGCTTTTAAACTTGCCCAAGAGATTCCAAACCATTAAAGAAGGCATTTGGACCAAAGTGATACCTTATGAGAGGCAAAATTGACCATATTGTGAAGTTATATCACTTTTTATCCAAATGAGCTCTTCTTGGTCTAAAATTTGGCATACATCTAGAGATTGCTGAGAGATTTTTGGAAAGCTAAAGTAAGTGATATTTGGAGGTCTATAGAATTTTTGGTAAATTTTTGAAGTTGGCTAAAAATTTAGAATTTGCCACTAATACTGTTCATCTAGTCCGAAATTTTTTCAATGTCAATCATAGGAAAAACGATGTCCAATTGCCATTAAATTTCACATAAAAAAATAGACCTTCCCAGTGACTTATGTCAATTGGAAGCACCTCATTTGGATGTCTAGAGAAGGAGATATGAATTTTTGAAGTTGTTATCAACACCCGGCACACTGTCAGACCCATATTACTGTTTGATTGATTTTTGGGATTTGGATGAACTTGGATTGGTTTAGAACTATTTTTCACTCTATTTAACATCTTTATCTTTCCAAATTGTATAGATTGCATGGATTGGATTTTTGTGAAAATAATTATGAATTTCCAAAATTTATATCAATAAACTATATCAGATTTCTGGGCAGCTCAACCTCCCTGCCTTCTCTATTATCAAACATGGTCCAGATGAGATTTTTGTGGCTGAGACTTATTTTTAATGTCAATTGTACATCCAGAGCTTTCCTAAAAGCTATGGTTTGTGTGATTTTGATTTTTCTATATTTAGTTATGATTTTTCAAAGTTGCCTCAAATTCTGCCACCCTGGAACCCGAGGCAAAATGTGATTATTTTGGATTTTTGGTTCTTGATCCGTGGTTTATGTGAAGTTTTGAGATTTTTATGATTTTTATTGATGGAAAATAATCAAGGAATGATGTTGGAGGACTTAAGGGGTCCATATAATGCGAAATGAAAATTTAATCGCCGATGTAACGCAAATAAATTCATGAATTTCATATACTTTTATTGAATTTCCCTTGAGAATGTGTATGAGTCATCTTGAATTGAACAATATGCTACTAGAATACTATGGTATGATAGTTTTTCTTGCTTTCCTAAGAAATTTAGCACATATAGGAGTTCCTTAACCTCTTCTTAACCTAATAATACTCTTACATAGGTTAAATTATAATTAGGAAGCTTTAAATTTCCTTAGATGCAGTTAAAACCCTAATTTCCATAACTTGCTACCAAATGCTTCATTTTTATTTCTATTTGTTCCATATGATTCTCCATGCTTCAAAACCCCATTTCCTTTCAAGTTTGGACCAAAATCAAACTCCCTACTTGGTGCCCTAGTTCTAGACGAAATGGAGAAGGCATGGAAGAATCAAGAAAAGCAAGATTTCTGTGAAAGAGCTTACCTTGTTTGCTTCCTTGTTAAATGGTTTTCTCAAGCTTCCAAAGTTTCCTTCAAACTCTTTCTTCCCTTTACTAAACTAGCCACAAAATGACTACTTTCAAAAATTTAGAACTATAAGAAAAGAGAGGAGAAAGAGAAGAAGAACTTTAGTGAAGGAAAGAGCATGAAAAGGAAGCAAAATCTTACACTTTTAGGCTTTGTTTCTTCCCCCTTCTTTCCTTTTTTGGTTTGCCTATAGAGCCTGGTTCTAGTTCTCTTTTTGACTAGATAAGAGTTGGTTAGGATGAATGGAGAAGGTGGGACGTGATTTTAAGAAGGGGGAGGCCTAATTATAATAATTTCAAATTCTCATTTTTGTCCCTTAACTTAGTTTTCTCTATTTGAGCTCATTCAACTCCTTTTTTAGAACCGTCTTTTCCATCATAAAATCTAGGTCCTTTAATTCATATAATGCCTTTAGTTTCACATTAGTTAGACTTAAAACCTTACCGAATTGTCCAATCAAAGTTTCGGTCAATTGATAACCTAAAATGTACTCTAGAGGAGTTTTGGCCATTCTAAGGATTCTTATAGTTTTTAAGGCCTCTAAAAACTTTAAAAAACTTAAATTTTTCATTTAAAGCTCCTTCCTTTGAGTTTTCAAAAAGTTGCCCAAAATTATGATTTTCCCATTATGTTATTCCTTAAATCCATTCAGCTATTTTGACTCAAATTTTGGGCTATCTTGAGGCTCTTATCCACATTTTTAAATGTCCTAATTAACATTCTCATCTCAAGTAACTTCAATTCACTTTGCTCCGGGGTCTTCATTCATTAATGAAATGGTTCTAATTCTTATTTTTCGTAATTCATACTAGTTTTCATTAGGCCCCTAATGGGTAAGTAACTTATTCCACTCCTTAGGAATTATTTTGAATTTTTAAATCATAAGATATTACAAAAAGAATCTAAATCATCGGATCATTTCAACAACTAAAATTACATCTTGAATTAAGGAGAAATCTCAATCATTGGATCTTCTTTTTCTAACTATTCAGTTCTAATCTAACTATAGTTTTCTTTCAATTCGATTAGAGTAACTGAATCAATAACTTGTCTTTAATTACTAATGACTTAGTGGTCAAATTAATTAGATTTGCTCGATTAACATGAGAACTCAATCTTTTACCTAGATTTTTCTGATGTCATATAATGTCATTGCTCTAAAATGTGTGCATCTTCCAGAAATTTCTCTATCTATGGTGCCACATTTGGTCTAGCTAGCCAGAAATTACAAAAATGCCATTGTTCAAAAGAATTAGCATATGTGTTCTTCCATTGGTCCTCCATCATATTTTATCTTGTCAAGTTATCACATCCTCTGCCATATTTTATTAATATTAAATATACCTACATAGGTCCCACTTGTGTTTTATAATTATTTATTTTATTAGTTTGTTATTTTATTATTTAAGGTATAAATAACCATTGTGCCCTCGATTGAAGGGTAAAAGGCCTTATACAGATGTGCTTATATTCTTTTTTCAATTATATCTCTATCTCGAGCTCATTTCTTTGGATTCCTTTACCACCATTCAATATTTATTTTCATGCTGAACCTCCTAAAGTAGTTAATTTGAACATTAGAATCCAATGTGTTTTTGTACAGACTTTTAACTATCTGGTATTATTTTTAATCCTAGCAATCTTCAAAAATTATGGAATAAATTTTATAATTTTCTACACATTATTTCCTAACTAATGATATATGAATTACACCAATTCTTAATACTTTACCCATCAAAAAATTTATCAAAGTCTGTCTAGATGAAAAATGATGATTTTGCCCCTAGGCTCTATTTAACTTCAAGAATTCCTATAGATCATATTAGTTTCATATCCTTCATGTATAAAGTTTTTTCACTCTAGTTCATTAATTTTAGATCAAAAAATTCATTTCATAAATAACTAAATTGTAATATCCTAAGATTTTAAAATTCAAAATAGTTCATAAATAGTAGAATGAATTATTTAAGTATAGTCATAGACCTAGAAAAAGGTAGTACAAATTAAGAGAAACCAAAAATTGAATCATATGGTTAATGGGAGAGGAACTCAAAGCAAAATGAATTAAGGCAAAGTAAAGCTTGAATGCTAGATAGAACATCTAGAAATAAGGTTGAGAAACTAAGGATAGCCTAAAATTGAAGCCGAAACGGCTAAATAGAATAAATCGAAACGGCTAAATAGAATAAATCAAAAGTATAGGGACAAAATAGGCATTTTGGAAAAGTTATAAACACCACTTCTTCTCCCTTTTAATCACGCCACCCTCTCTCCCTCAGCCTAACTGACTTATTCTTGCTCTGAAATATAACTTGAAAGATGGGAGAAGAAAAGAGGAAGAAAAGAAGAAAATAAGGCATCCTACGTAAGAAAATATGAAATTTTTGCTACTCTTGCCTTTGTAAAAGTTGTTCTCTTTTTTTTCCTCTTTCTTTCTATGGGTTTAATATTTTGAATGGTGAAATTTTATGGCCAATTCAATAGAAGGTGGGAGGAATTTGAAGGAAGACTTAGGAGCATAAAAACCACCATTTGGCAAGGAATTGAATAAGATATAGTTTCATGACCATAGCTTGCTTTCCTTTGTTCTTCGATGCTCTTCTAGATTCGGCCAGACCAAGGGTAAAGTAGAAGGAGTTTGTTTTTAGCTTAAACTTGATAGGAAATGGGGTTTTGAAGCATGGAGATTAATATGGAACTAAAAGAATCAAATAGAAAGCTATAGGTTGTAAGAATTAGAACCCAGGGTTTTAATTGTACATTAAGAAATATGAAACTTTAAAATGATATTTTAGATTATATAAGAGTATAATTAAGCTAAGAGGCTAAGGAACTCACATAGGTGCCAATTCCCTAAGAAGAATAAACAAAACTCCATAGAAGCCATACAAGGAGGGTGTCTCGACCTAGAGTAGGAAGCAGTACCTAGGGAGAGGTTTTTTTTTTATTCTAAGATTATAAATGGTCTAGATGTGAATTATAAATATCAAATGAATCATTAGTTTGAATTTAGAAGCCTTATTTTGAAAGGTAAAACTTTAAGGTTCTATTATGCATAAAGAAGCAACTTTGTGTTAGGCCCATTGAATTGAGTTTGTGATGGCTCTAATAAGTTTTAATGGAGTCATATAACTTCTGTTAGGTGAGATTTTGGAGCTAAGACATTGATTTTCATGGGTTTCTTCATTATACCACTTAATTAAGCATATGGAAACCTAAAGTGCTAAGTAAATTGCATAAGCCTTAAATGAGCCCAAATATGGTTCCATTGATGACTTTATACTTTATTTGGTGTGCTTCACTAGGTGTGAGGCCAAGAAGGCAAACCAAGAGCAAAAAAGAAATTAAAGTGATTTCTCACATAAAGATAGCTCTTCATCTGTTCTTGTATGCTTAATTTGGTTGCTTGGATGTCATTGATTGCTTGTGTGTGTATAGATTGAAAATTATGCATGTTGTTATTTACTTGATGACTTTGTGCAATTATATGGCATGGAATGTATTTGAAATTGAAATGGCTCTTCATAAGTGAAGTTATGTCAAATGTCCCTAAATATAGGTGAGACAAGGTCAAAAGTCTCAAATATGTGTGAGACTAAATCAAAAGTTCATAAAAGTGGGTGAAGCCAAACCAAAAGTTCTTAATAGTTATGTGAGGTTAGATCAAAAATCCCTAGAGTTTATTCTTGCTTTGATAAAGCCATATGATTCTTTATGTAAGATTATGTTTGATAATTGAGTGTTAAATATGCATGCTTGCTTTCTTTGACATTAAATGTGCCATATAAGTGTGCTTGAAGGATGCATGAGCTATTGGGATTCTTAAAATCTCATTCTTCTCCATATTATTTCTAACCATGTCTAAGAAATCATCGATGAGGCAAAGATAAAGACCAAAGAGCATGAGATGCAATACTTTAACAATAGTTTAAGTTTTTGTGTATTATGTTTCACATATTAAGATATACATATATCTTTTGTGATGTAACCATTCCCACAAATGTAAAAGTATAGGATTATGATGTAAATACCATTTTTGAATGTAGATATGAAGTATTATGCAAATTGACCATGTGCGTGCCATGAAATGCATGTATGTAATAGCAAGTGAAAGAGTGAATTTGAGTTTCATGATGCTTGAGACAAGATAAACCAGTCATATATGCTGTGTTTTACATTTTCCCAAGTGGTCACTTGAGCTAAAGTGATCCATTTTGAACTAATTGGAACCAATTTTGATTCATTTTAAGTCACATTTTGCACCTGAACCACAAACTGAGAAAATGGATGAATTTTTGGATGATATTTGGTAGGCATTTAAAGCTCATTTATAGCTTTCCACATAGCCAAATAACACAATTCTTAGAGCTCTATAGTACTTATTATGAATTTTCAAAGTTAACGAAAAATTACAAAAAAAATTTATGCACTATTCATATGGTTCATGTTGTTGTTTTCATGTATTTGAGGGGGCCAATGAATTCCAATGCTCATAAAATTTTTACTTACATATAGTTGCCATTATAAGCTTTCCATAGCCATCAAATTTGCATAAATCAAAGTTGCGTAGTCAAAGATATGCATTTTTAAAATTTTGGTTCTGATTTATGCATAGTTACTATAGTAGTTACTGTTCCATTAGAATTTTGTCGCTCAAATGAACTTATTTTCACTTGAAACTTTTTATAATATGTAGTTCCCATCCCTAAGTTTTCTGTAGACACCTAATTTGTGTGAATCAAAATTTTTTAGCTCAAGAAATAAATTTTTAAAATTGACATTTAATATCAGCAAATGTGCAAATGTGGTCTTTGAAGCATATGCCATGAGATCCAAAAATTGCGCTCATTTTTGTGACATTCCAAGCTTAACAAAATTGTTAGGCATGAATTTGAGGATTTTTATGTTGAATTTATATAATTATGCACATTTAGAAATTTTAGGGCTTTAATAACGATAATATCTGCCACTAAAAGTCTTCAAAATTAAAAATTGATGCTATGAGAAGAATATGATATAAAATGTGTACACATTCTTAAATGGTATGAAATAATTAGAAAATTCTAATTTTTTGGGATGTTACAATGTGCAAAAGTGTTAGACCATAAATGTATGACCAATAGATGCTTGTATGAGACATTGGAACATAGTTTAGAATATGGGAATCCAATGAATTTATGCACATATCTTGATGTGGAATAGTGATTTTTAGTTGTAAGGAAAATTTTATATGATGAATCATTAATATATGATGCATGTCTGGATTGAAATTTGTTCATGGCAAGAGATGACATACTAGAGCTCATTTGGTGCATTATGAAATCAAAATTTTGACTATTTAAGCCATAAAATGTCCCTATATCCTTGACTACCTTAATGATGGAATTTGGGGCTGAAAATTAGTAAGCAATTAAAGGACATTTAGTAACTTTCTATAGAGCCAAAGTTTATAATTTTTGGAGCTCTATAAAATATTTAGTGAATTTTCAAATTTGGCCCTAAAAAGCCATCATGACACTAATATTATTCTCATTGCAAATCTAGCTTTCATTTTCTTTGAGGGATCAAATGAATTCATTTTGATCTAAATTTTTTACAATAAAAAGTTCATAAGCCTTTAAAATGATACCTAATTTGCCTCAATCGGAATTGTGTAGCTCAAGTTATGAATTTTTGAAATTTGAACTCTATTATGTGCTTTATGGCCTAAATGAGTAAACGGCCTCCTTTATGTGAATGAGATATAAGTGCATGTTAATTTGGATAAAGGTAAACATTTAAGCATGAATTTGTGAGATAGAATGATGAGAATCCAGTTTTTAGCATTATGGAGCCGTTTGATATTCAATTTCTATTACAAAAGTATGGTTGTATTCAATTTTGCTATAAGTGGTCATATATTTGTATTAAGGATATGAGATATATTAAGGTGTAACATATATACTGTGTAATGATAATATATGTATATATACATACTCTGATGAATCTATATGAATTGATAAGTTATTCTTCTAAGAATAAATGTTCAACATTTCGTAACATCATGATTATGTTTTTGACATTTTTATTTAATTACTAGATGCTGTTAATATCCAAGAAGGATGATTCTTTAAGGATGATCTCCATATCAACTTTTCTTTAGAGATGGACCAGCTTCTTTTCATAGACAAATCAACTTCTCTTCGAAGATAGAGCTTCTTTTCAGAGATGGACTAAGAAACCTTATTTCTTTTACATATGATATGGATCCACTCTAAGAGATGCCCTAGATAGCATGTTTTATAAATGGTTTCTCTATATCTATTTTGGATACTCTAGCAATTATCTTTATATGTGGGCACATTAAGTGAAGGAAAGTGCTCTTCCACCCTTAGCCATGTGGTGCTTTCAAAACATAGGTCCACATTTAATGGTATAGAACACTAGATATAAAGCTATGTATAATTAAATTTTTACTAAACCATATCACCAAGGAGGATGGAGCCATATTTATGCCAAATGAGTATGGCTACTGCCCTAGAATGTTGAGATACATGATTATGGGAAATTTTAGTATTGGCTTATATGCATGGTTATTGATATGTGATTATTATTATTATGATTATTATTATTATTATTATTATTGCCATCAGTTATGCAAGTTAGTGATTTGCCATACCATATTCTTTTTTATGTATGATGCCAATCTATCTTAAATAGGCAAAAGGAATAAAACATTTTCTACACATGTAGCAACTAAACCATTTTTTTATTTTCAAACATATTATTGTCTTACTAAGGATTTTTATGATTCTCACATGGTATGTAATGTCTTCAAACAACTAGATGCCAGTCACTAAGTATGTGGGAGAGGTGGAATGGATGTACATATAGATATCTAGTATTGGTTAGGTACGGGTGATCCTAGACATGAAGACCACCGTTGCAACTGAGGAGACATAACAGGTGCCTCCTATTACTAGGGTGCCTAATAAGCCAGGGATGCTGAATCTGAACAATTAGATTCTAAAGTAATAGGAAGCCTTATTATGGAGCCTTTTGTTTGTACATATCAACTCATTTATCTAACTCAATGATATATGACTCAAGGACCCCTTTTTTGTCTATATTATATATACATATGTAAGCCTAGAGCACTGGTTAATGCTTGATGATGTATGGACATTGTTCTCATATCAAGAACATTTGCATAATAATATGATAACCATATGCTTAGTATCCCTAAAGGCATAAAATTTAAGATATCATCCTAGTATGTTGTGTAATTTTTTTACTGCCTTATGTTGTCATTGAGAGGCTAGATAGCTTTTACAATGAATAAACTAGACATAAGATAACTAATTTATACATAATCAATGAAGGGGTTACATCAGTCAACCTATTAAAAGTGCCTTATTTTCTAACAAGCACTAATATGCTTCAACTTTCTTTTAAGACCTAGAGAAGACTTCATAGTTTTTTTGAATATATCAAGCAAGTTATTAAGTTATTGAAGATGTTAAAAATAAGGTTAAGGTTTAATGAATAATTATTAGATGGCAACTATTAGTAAATATTGTAATTTTCCAAATTATTAATCTAGGAACCTTCTTGTTAGAATTAAGTATTGAATTCAAAAGTAAAATCTATTAGAGCAAGTGTAACTTTATTTCCAAATCACATTGTGGAGCATATCTCAAGCAATAAGATTCAAAACAAAAAAATGATGCACAAAACTAAATTTTAATTTTTCAAGAATTTCCCCTCCATTAAATAGACCAAAAGGTTAAAAGCTATTGATGATATAATTATTCTACAAGTGTACGAATTCTTTAAACTCTAAAATTAATCATGGAACCCAAGAAGGATTCAATATCGTCCTACAAGAAATGATTTAAGGTGATATTAGTGTTTTCTATTCCTAAATTATGTACAAGCTATTTATTCTACAATCTACTTATCACTAATAGAGGAATCGATTATCATAAAAAAAATATAATTTTAAGATAACTATGTTAGTTAATTAGTAGACTCGAGACTTAACCAATTTAAGACACAAAGAAAAATGCATAATGTAACATCCGATTTTTTGAAAACAAGAAAAAATGTGAGAAACGTAACGTACGATTTCTCTGTAAATGAACAAAACTCACCGGATACAAAAAGGAAGTCCCTCGGAATGAGATAGTTAAGGTCCCAAAAAATTTGGGAAGCATTCTAGACTCCTAAAAATGAGAATCTTAGGCTCAGATGAAAAGAAAAATGGAGTTAAAATTAAGAAACAATTTCTTACGAAACGTAATGGCATTTTCGTAATTTTGAGTAAATTTTGGAATTCACACAGGAGGGCTTTTTAAATGAAATTTTTGAGTTTCCCAGGTGTAACACCCCGAAATTAATTAAGGTGTTAATCATGGATTAAGATTAATTAAGAATAATTAATATGGGATGATTGGGCAAGTTAAGGAAATAAGGATTTTAGATAGATAAATTATTAATATGGGCTTGAGAATTAATTGAGATAGAAACTTCACCTAGGCCCAAAGTAATGGAATATGACAAGAGGCTAATAGAAGCCCAATGAGTTAGGTGCAGACTCAACCCAATTTAATGTGATAGTGGCCCAAGATCCACCTTGTATAGGCTCTTATAAGTGGTCCAATAACCCTTGTGTAGACCCAAACCCTTGAGCTCTTCAAACTTAGCCCAAACCCTTGAGCTCTTCAAACTTAGCCCAAACCCAATTAAACTTCAGCAACCCAATGCATAACAACTGGCCCAATAAAATCCTGCAGCCCAACACTTTAAAACTGGCCCAACAAGCTAAAGTCTGAAGCCCATGTGGAGTTGGATTTGGAGCAACCCATGACCCATCCCTTGACCCAACTTAAACCCACCTAAAACCCTAATGCTTCAACTACTTTTTCATTTGCTGAAACACAAGAAGCAAAATTCGGAGGTTGAGAAGGAGGCTAAGGTTAGGGGCAAGAATTCTTCATTTTCACACACTTAGAGCAAGATTCAGCCAAGGTAATAGTTCTACAACTTAATCCCCTCATCTTTCTCTTTAATTTGGTCTGATTAATTTTTCATTTGGAGTATTTTCATCATACCCAAAAATCTGAAATGTGGGTGTTTGGGGATTTTCTTGGTGAAATTCGTAGGTTGAGGTTAGGGCTGGTATTAGGTGAGTTTAAACCCCCCATTTTGATGCTTTCTTTGTTGGTTAGAGACCCCTATAGCTTATTTGTATTATGGGTATTAATTTTGTACGAATTTGCTTAGGATTTTGGGTGGAATATTGAGATTTCTGGTAGAGGACACTTTAATCTGAATTTAGGATTTGTGGTGGCTGGGTAAGTGTTCTTTAGGTAGTTAGTAACTTTTAAATCCCTTGGGTACTTGTTGTAACTGTTGATGATGAATTAGAGTAGTAATTATCTGTACTATGATTATAGGGAGACTCGGCTCCATTGGTGGCTGTTGCAAATTTGTCTACAAGTGAGGTAACCGGGGTTTACATTAATTCCATGCATATGTCGATTTAAATTTCATACTTGCTGTATATGAATGATTTGAAATGTTGAATGAATTGGTTGGCTATCTATTGTATGATGATTGGACCTTGTGAGTCCATGGTGGAGCTGTGGTGCGGCTGCCACCCGTGCATGTGCTACGATCGAGCACCGGGTTATGATCAAACCCCATATGTACTGAGCCCTGGTTGTGCTCAATGGGGAGTAGGTGCCGTGGACGGGTCTCTCCCGGTGTTAATGGCCTTGAACATGTTAAAATATGATTGCTAGTATGGGATAATAATCATGATAGCCTAATTATTTTATTTGCTGAGATGACTGATATGATTCTGATGTTGATTTTGATTCATGCATATATGTTAATTAAACTGGATTATGTGATGGAATTGTCTTAGTTACTGAGATTTATATCTCACCCCGTTTTATGGGATTACAATTTCAGGTGAAGGTTCCTCGGGTAAAGATAAGGGTAAGCAAGTGGATGAACATCCATAAGTTTAGGCTCGGTGTGAAGGAGCTACACTTGGTCTGAGTAGAATAGGATAGATGCTGATTTTTGTTAGGTCTTGTATAGCATCATCATGTATCTATATTGCCAAGTGTAGAAATCTGAATTTTGATAATATACCGTGTACTTATTGAGGAATAGGCCTTACTGTAAATTGGCATTTGATGTATGGATTTATGATATCTGCTATGAGCTTTGTTGAAGTCTGATATAGCTTATTATTGGAAATGAAATCTTGATATATATTACTATGAACCCCAATTGATTGGGTACTAAGTGATAGTTGATGATAGTTTATGAACTCATGTTATTGTTATTTTACAAACTTGCTGATATATGGACTTGCTGTCATAGGATAATTAGAGAAAGGGAATTGACCCTTGGGTCTTGAACTAATAAGGATAGATTAGCTGGATAAATTAGGCTAATGAAGGATAGTGAGCCCCCACAATGAAGGTAGAGGGGCCATAGGGTGTTAATGAAGGGAGAGTGGGGAGTAGGAGGCAAGAATTTCAAAGTTATAGGCTCAGAAGGAATTTCGCCGCGGCTAAAATATAGTTGGCCACGGCCAATAGAGGCGAAGTTGCTTAGGGAGAGTGCCAGAGAGGAATTCGCCGCGGCGAAATGTGAGAGGTCAAACTGGGAGTCGTCCAGAGAGAAATTAGCTGCGGCGAATTATGGAATTGGCCGCGACGAACTTTTAGGAAAATGTCCCCGGCATTCCAGAGAGGAATTGGCTGCGGCGGAAGGAGGAATTGGCTGCGGCCAATATCGAAAGGCGAGCGAGGGAGTTCCAGGAGGCTTCTTCGCCGCGGCGCCATGTATGTTGGCTGCAGCGAAGGTCCAACTCGTCGCGGCTATCGCCGCGGCAAAACTAGTGATGAAGAAAGGGGTAAAATAGAAAGGAATTGGCTGCAGCTAATATGCTGAAACACTTATATTAACTAGAAAATCTTGGTTTTCCATATGTTAATCACAAAGGATGATCTAGAGTAATTAGGATGGGTTATAACTGATGAGTAATAGATCCAAGGCTTATAAATGGATGTTTAATTCCCTTATGAACATAAGTGTATGTAATAGTATGATTGATGATTCTAATCACATTAAGGTTTAAATTTTTTCACATTTTCATGACCTATAGTGATTAATCACGTGTTTAACCTCAATTATGATGATAATAAATTAGGGTCGTCACACCAGGGTTCTCAGAGGCCCTAAAAACCATGGAAAGCCCCGGGACAGCTAAAGCCCCTCCGGTGGACGTTTTCTAACGTTAGTGTGCCTAAACTTTGATGAATTTGTTTGGGAAGGTTTTAGCTCCAATTTGAGTAATTCCAAAGGCATTTTACTAAATTGGGAATCTAAATTTTATAATGAAAAAGACGGTTCTCAAAATGGAGCTAAAATGAAGGAGAAACAAAAATGTAAAGTATGAAGGGCAAAATGAAAATTTTTGAAAAGTATAACTTATTCCCACCTATATATATGATGCACCCTTCTCCTCCCTTCATTATGCATGACCATGTTCTGCCTAAAACCAGAAGAAAACCCTAGGGGATGAGGCTCACAAGAAGGGGAAGAAAAGGAGGAGAAATCAAAGGCTTAAGGTATGGAAATTAGTAATTTTTTATGCTCTTTCTCTTCTAAACCTCTTCTCCTCCATTCTCCTTTGTTTCCTATGATTAAAATGAAGTTTATAAATCTATTTTAAGAGAGAAATTGAGGGGAAATTTTGGATTTAAAGAGAGGAGCTCAAAGAAGATTCAAGTGAGAAAAAGTAAGAAAATAAGGTAATTTCTCTTCCTATGGTTGTCATTTTTGGTTCCCTTCTCCACCATTTCGCCCCACTTGAGAAAACCCTAGGAAGAGATGATTTTTAGGCAGAACCAAGCATGAATCTAAGGAAAAAGGGTGTGGAGATTAAGAATATGCAAAAGGAATTATCAAAAAGCCATTAGATTTCAAGATGCAAATTCTAGGGTTTCAATTACACCTTATAAAATCTGATTTTGTATGATGATTCCTAGGCCTAAATAAGAGTTTAAATGAGCTCATAAGATCCTTAGGAGGCCCCCCATATGCTTCTTCCCTTGAGAAAATAAAGAAAGCTTCATGGAACCTAATATGCTTCATTGTCTCGGCCAAGAAGGGTTCTCATAGCTAGATAGAGTTTTAAATTTTTATAAGGTCATTCTTAAGTCATATTTAATGAATGAAAATGAAGAGAGGCTTTGGAAAAAATTTAGAACTCATAAAAATTGATTTGGTGCCTTAGGTTCCATATTATGACCTAAAGAAGCAACATGATGCTAGGCCTTTTGTTTTGATGGTGTGATGACTCCAAAAGGCTTAAAAGGAGTTAAGAATCATATTTGAAAGAAAATAATGAGGCTTAGAAGTCATTTGAGAGGTGTTGCTTCATTAGGTGCCAATATGAACCATAATGGGGGTTATAGAGCAATCTAGTACTTAAGCAAGTTGTATGGCTTTAGAGAATGTTTCATGAACCTAATTGGCTCCAAAAATTGCATCTAGGCCAAGAGAAACTATCTCCACTAATTTGTAAGTGTGTGGCCAAAAGTGGAGGCTTGAATCCAAAAGGAAAAGTGTGTAATTGTGTGCAAGGTAGCTCTCTCTATCTTCTTTCATGCATGGATGTGTGTTTAGCTTATTTTAGAATGTGTGTATGTATATTTTCAAGCTATGAAAAAGTATGCTAGCATAGCATGGCTTTACATATTAGGCTTCTTGATGCCATATTATGTTTTCAAATGTTTACAAGATGTTTGTATGAGTTTTCTTGAGTATGGAGAGGCCAAGAACTCTTCCCTTTGGTGAGGATGAGCCAAGAACCCTTGAACTTGGTTGAGACAAAGTAAAGAGTCTCCCAAAAGCAAAGTGGACTCCCAAGAGTATGGTTGAGTCCAAAGCTCTTAAAGAATGGGTAAGGCAAATCCAAAATCCATGAAAAGAAGTGTGAGGCCAATCTAAGCATTTGGTGAGCCTTGAATGTCTTGTATGATTGATTCACATGCCAAGTTTTCTTTTAAAATGTCCATGACTTCTATTTCCTCCATGCATGCATTTGAAAAGCTTGCTTTACACATATTATGTATGATTGAATGGGAGATGAGCTATTAGGATTCTTTGAATCTCATCCCCTCCTCTCCAATGATCTAACATGCTAGGTGGACCAAGTCATTATAGTGAAGGGAGCCAACAACCATAAAGAGGAAAGATTGACAAGCTTATGCATGGTTTTGTCCATTTTGGAACCATAATGATGGTTCATATTGTATATGATGTTGTATATGTACAATGAACCTTGATACATATGTAAATATACTATTATGTAATGTTTAGAGCCATGGATATGATGTATGAGCTTTAGAACACAAATTGAGTTTTAAATGTCTAATTATGCATTATGGAAGTTTGATGGAAATATGCATAAGTGTAGGTTGAATGGCCAAAATGAGATGTATGAGGTTTGGGACCATTTGAACAGCTCACACAATCTCAAATAAGCTTTTAAACTTGCCCAAAAGGTGCCAAGACCAAGGGAAATCCATTTGGCAACTTTGGTACTCAATATAGAGCCAAAATTGACCATAATAAAACCCTATATCACTTTTTAGCCAAATGAGTTAGTCTTGCTTTCAAATTTGGCATGCAATTAGGCCTCATTGAGAGATATTTTAGAAACTAAAGAACATAATTTTTGGAGGTCTAGAGAATATTTGATTAACTTCCAAAATTGAGATTTTCTATTGATTCTGGTATGTGCACTGTTCACACTGGCAGATTTGTGTTTTGTGTCACCCGATGAACAAATGGTGTCTAATTCTTGTAAAATTTTATAAGCATAAACTAAAGGTCATAATCTTTCTGTATGCATAGAGATCACCTCATTTGGAGGTCTGACCAAAGAGTTATGTATTTTTGAAATTGGCTATCAGTAGTAGTGGCGCCTCAAGAGTTCAATTACTGTTCCATAGGATTCCAATAGCTAAACATATCTGTTTCATTCTAAAATTATTTTTCCATCAATTTAACAATTTTATATTTCCATAATGACTGAATTTATGTGATTTCGAATTTTATAGAATTAATTATGAATTTTAGAATTTTGTATTAGTAATCTAAACAGCAGCCCAAGTAGCTACTGACCTTAGTAGCTTTTCGGATGTCAAACATCATCCATGATGAATGTTATGATCTGGGCATATTTTTATTGTGAAGTAGACATCCTAAGGTTTCCAGAATGATCAAGAAGATATGTTTTTTATTTTTTTAGATTTAGTTATGATTTTCCAAAATTTGCCTAAGAAAGAGGCCAATTCTGGCAAAAAATAAACTCCCATTTTCATGCTCCATTTCGGTTTCCATGGGTTGTAGGCATGTTTTTGGGATGTAAATGAGTTGTAATGATGTAATTAAATATGAGGATGCATAGCATGAGTTCACACGGTCCACGTGACACCAAAATGAATTTTTAGATATAGTGCAATGCAAAAATAATCTCACTTTTCTTGCTTTTCCCATGGATATAGTTCATTATATTATGCCATTCAAATGTATGAGATGGACTAGAATCTATGGTGTTACACATAAGGACTCAATTGACTCTATAATGTTAATGGATTAAAAGATACATTTAATCCAAGTTAACTCTCATATCAATCTAGCTTTGCTTAGTTAATATAAATTCATCTTTTAACATATCTTCATATTCCCTAAGTTAACTACATAATTTGTTGATCTTTCAACACATCAAATTGCTATATAAGTTGTGTCTAAAATATCTCTCATCTAACTTCGTCTTTGAATACCTCATTAGGTTTAAGATTCAGTTAGTGACATTTCAAGGTTGAATTAATCAAAATGTCATTTTTCAATATACAGTTCAAAATAATCTACTAATCATTTTACGTTAATTAATTGAAAGTTAACAAAATATGTAAATGAAAGAAATAATAAGCTTGAATTTTTCAAAATATAATGTCATTACATACCAAAATCTATAAATCAAATGACTAACACATAACAATGGACTCCACAAAAAGATATAACTCATAAGAAGAAGAAGAAGTAGAAGAAAATGAAGAACATAAAACAAAACAAAAAGTTTAATGATGGACATCACCTATTGGTGGTTGTTTACAATACTCATCAATAACTAGATGTAACTTCTTTCTATCACATAAAAGAGTTCTCTACCTAAAACTAATAGAAGGCATCTAACTAGTCCAACATACCATAAATGGTGGCAGAATGTGGCTATTCATAGATATAGCCAAGTCAGGTGAATTGAACTAGGGTTTTCAAGTGGATGCAAAGTATTGTTAAAAATGTAATATTTTGGTAACTATCTAATCCCATCAAAACACATGACTTGGCTTTTGTGGTCTCCATCAAAATTTTAGGATTTTCTCTTAGCATACCATTGTCATTGATTTCATCCAATTTGGATTTCTGGATCACAAGTTATGCTAAAATTACCTATATATGTTAGGCAAACTAATTTTAATCAGTTTAGGTTTCTTCTATTGCCAATTTGACCTTTTTTTTTTTAATTATAAATTGAGCTTCAAGCTAAACTAAAGAATCATAAAGCTTTGTCTTAATTTTCATGGGCTTAAATTTTAAAGGTCTATAAGGCAAGTTATGCCCAGCTTATTATGCTATAGTCTAGAAGTCTATACGTAATCTAGTTTATAATACTTTGGCCCAAATCTTTCTACAATATGAAATTAAACACAATTAGGGCTTTCTTTAACTAGCAAATAGGTATACAATACAATATAAAATAGGGAATTAAATATAGGTTTAACACAAATAAAATTAAGCTAACAAGGCGTTAGAGCTTGAATTTAAATAGAATTTAATTAACATTCAATGTTTAAATTCATAATTCTAACAATTACTTAACAGCCCTAAAAATTACATAAAAAAGGGATATTTTTACAAAAAGAAATATATATAAAATTTAGTAAGTCAATAAAATACTATGAAATTTATGCACAAAATGAGACTTATGAGCCATGTGTGAGAATACTTGTTACTAAGTTAAAAGTTCTTATTATTATCCAAGTGGCAATTCAATTTCCATACTATTATCTAAATTTATTTTTAAAAAAATGATGTAGATCTAATTTATAAAAATGGATAAATTAAAATAACTACAAAAATATATAAGTATGTTAGATATATTTTTTAATAAAATTCACTTCTAATATATTTATATTTTATTATAATTGATTAAATATACTTATCTTTTTTGCATTAAGTTTACTTAAAAAATTTTCAAAGCCAACAAGACATACCAACCCCTATAATATTAAAAAACTTATTGTTACAATTGACTGATCATTTACACATCATTTACACTCAAGCATCGTAGGCAGTTTTGATTCGTACGGAGCTGGATTCACATACACAGGACAAACGATTACTTTCAACTCTGCACAATTATAAATGATGTGTTTCAAGATGGTGTAACCAGATGGACATGTCTCATGCCACGGGCTAAACATACACAGCCTATCTACTCATTGAAGCCTGCAATGTTCACAGGCCAGAAGAATGCTGGACACTAACTCAGAATCAAAGCAATGGCTAAATAGGGATGAGCCTTTGACCCAATATTATTGGAGTTATCTAGTTTGAGTTTAAATTCCAATTAAAATCAAAATTAACCAAAATAGTAACGATTAAATCTCAGTCATGAATATTGATGATAGCTTCATGTACAATTTTTTGTCGTGCCTGTACATTAGACTAATTGTTTCATGAAAGTTTAAACTCTTGGATAAAAATCTAAAATTAGTTTTGTTAATATCTCTAACAATAACATATCTTCTCATGCAAATATTCTTTACAATAAAACATGTATATAGTACAATTTCAATATATTTTTACTGAAAATTAAATTAAAAAAATAAATACAACAAGAATCCAATTCTTAGCCACTTAATCTTAGAAATACTAATTTGTATTAAGAATTAAGTAATTTGAAAATTTAAATTTAGTGGAAGTTAAATGTTACTTTTATCATGATATTCATGCTTGAAAAT
Source organism: Erythrophleum fordii (assembly GCA_032878935.1). Taxonomy (NCBI): domain Eukaryota; kingdom Viridiplantae; phylum Streptophyta; class Magnoliopsida; order Fabales; family Fabaceae; genus Erythrophleum; species Erythrophleum fordii. The sequence goes on along the minus strand of JAVQMF010000057.1, from coordinate 11,701,246 downwards.
ATATTAAGGATAAAATACAATTTGATATCCTATGATTTGACTCAATTTTACTTTGATAGATTGTAGTCTAAAAGTTTGCAATAGATTGGTCTAAGGCTTAAAACTTTACCATATTGGTAGCTTGTAGCGTCATTTTGTTGATGTCTCGATGGAATTCATCAAATTTTGCTCTAAATTTTTAACTTTTTTTACAAAATTTTTAATTTTCTATGTATTGAAGTTTGAAATTTCTCCCTTAACCAATTAGAATCTCAAATTCAACACATACAATACAATATCCCCTAAATTTTGCCCCTTAATGGAATTCACAATTTTGTTCCCAATGTTGTCTTAAATTTCGAATTCCTTTAAGAAATTTCTAATTTCCTATGCATTAAATAACAAAATTTCTCTTTCGGTCAATAGAAATCTCAAATTCAACGTATACAACATAATATTCCTAAATTTCACCTCTAAATAGAATCCCTAATTTTATCTTCAATTTCTAATTCTCTTACGAGTTCCTTAATTTCCTATGCATTGAAAATTAAAATTCCTTCCTTGGCCAATTGGAATTCCAAATTTGACACACAATAAAATATCCTCTAAAACAAAATCCCTAATTATATCCCCAATTTTGACATAAATTCTTAATTTCTTTATGAAATCCCTAATTTCTTATCTAATGGAGATTGAAATTCCCCCCATGGCCAATTAAAATCCCAAATTCAACATGTTCAACACAATATCCTTTTCAAATCTCCAATTTTGTTCAAATGCCCAAATTTTTGAATAAAATCTATAATTAAATTCAAAGAGTTAGGGGATTAAATTCTCTAGAGATCAAATTTAGTCAAATTAAGGCATTTTGGGATGAAATTTTGGTAAATTGAAAAATTGTTTCATGTTACCATATATGTGCTATTTGCTCTCGAAGTTACAACAACAACAACAACAACAATAATAATAATAATACCATTTCATACTAATATGTTAACAATCTTAAACTTCAAATCCCTCGACTACAAACTTTGAAATTATAGAATATCAAAGTAAAATCAAACTAGACTACACAATACTAACTTGTATTTTTCTCCATGATTAAATTATGGAATCATTTTAGTCAGTTTTTGAATTTTCCTTGCATAAAGGGGAAGATTAATCAATCAATGCATGAGGAAAGAGGAAAGATACTTGGTGCAATCAACTTAGTCCAGTCCGTGAATTTTAAGTATACATCTCTGCAATGTAGTTTAGTAGCATGTCATAAATTTGAAGTTAAAAGGTAAAAACCTAAGCATGATGGCGTGTATGTATTCAGCTTCAAACAAGTGAACTTTGACAACCTTATGACCTGCGTGGTATGACACTAAAATGGAAAATGAAGAGGAATCCTATGCAAAATCTGTTTGATAGCTTCAATCCTCAGCAGAAGGGGAAAGGCGAGCTCAAAGGTATTTTCTAGCAGTACAGCACGGAAAGGGAAGGAGACTTTAGAACCATTTTTGCGAAAAACTGATTTTGCCCCCTTCTCTGGTTTGTCCCGTCTTCTCCATGTGTGGTCCTCAAGTGTGTCATGCTCTAACTTCTCCTTCGTGCCTGTTGCAGAACCCTCACCATTCGCTGCCTCTCCCTCAGCTCCCCTCGTCGAAGGCGCAGATCTGCAATCCTCCATTCACAGAATTGTATATCTATAATTTCCAAGGTGTGTAAAACACAATCCTCCATCCAAATAATTGCAAATCAGCGCAGATGTACAATTTCCATGGTGTGTAAAACGCTTTACTGTAGTTGAGCTTCCCCATTCACCAGCCATTAATGACTTTTGTTTTTAAATCAACCAAAATGTGCTTATTGCTGCTTCATTCTTTTTTTATGCAAACTTTATGAAGAAATTATTTAATATTTTGTTATCACAACATTCTGGTTTACATTTTTTTGTTAAGCAAAGCAGAGAGTTGATCAAGCATACGTTGAAGGAACAGAAGATGGGCTGCTTCAACGAGGAAATGGAAGTGTTTGGTGTCCAGGGAACGTACAGAAGTCCAAAGGAATATAAACGTTTTATGGTTTTTCAGTTTTTTTCTAAAGGCATTTTAGTCTTTTGCTACATCTTTCTTTCCATTTCTACACTATTTTTATTCTATCAAACATATAATTGGAAAGATATTCCATTTTCTTTTTATGTCATATCAAACAAATTTTATTTCTTATCATTTTATTCAGTATTCAGTTTTCAATTCTATTGAATCTTTTTTTTTGTGTGTACTAAATAAGCCGTTACTTTTTTCTACATGTAGCACCTATACAGTGAAAGCTTACACTTGCGAAGACCCCTCTAAACAAAAGAAGAAAAACAAGAAGAAAACTAAAAAATGCAAGCTCAAAAGCCAAGTCGAATTTACATCTACTCATACTTTCATTGTGAAGGAAAATATAGAGATTTCTACTTTCCGAAACCCTCGATTGTTTTGGAAGCTGCTGCCTCTTTTAGACTGCCAGCCCAGGGTCTCGAACAACTCATGCTCTATTTTCACCATACGAACCTGCTAAACCTTGATGTCATGTGCTTAATTTATAATTCTCCACTGCAAAACACCAGTGCTTCAGTAATGTGACCTGTTGAAAGTAAAGGAAAGATGAAATTATAGTTATAGGACCCAGACCGGCCTGGTTCGTGTAATTGGTGAACCAGCCATTAATCTGAAACAGTTCTAACAATTTGGTAGTTTTGCAATTTACGCGGCAGGTGAACCATTGACCTGATGTAATTGAACCAGATCAGACCTTTTTTTATTGCAATAATTAATTTTATCTTATATAAATTTGATAGTAATTTTTCTATACTTCTATATTTACATATTAACACATTATCAAAATCAAGTTTATTATATACATTAACATCACCTATTTTTCTAAATACATTATACTATGTTTAATTTATAATATATTATTAATTTCTCATTAAAAAAATTAACCGACTTAATTTGTGATCTAGAATTTGAACTAGTAACCTAGTGACTCACTCCCTTCATTGATTCATCTTTTGGTCCAGTTTCAATAACTGTTGATGAAACTCTAACGTCAAGTAAAAATGCATATTCTCTGATTTAAGCATATTTTGGCTTAAAGTAATTATTCAATGTCTTAAACATTGCTATTGGAAGCTTAAAAGAACACATTACGCTAGAAATTGCTTAAAAGAAGTAAAGAACACTTCACCAAATCCTTACTTGTATAACTGTTGCCTTCATTTCCAAATAATGTCTCCCAGAAATTTAAGAGCTGGAACACCTCGTATCTCTACGTCAACTAGTGGGGCCTCGATCATAACCAAGCTGGAGAGTTCCGGATCATTCTGGATCATATCAAGAGCACGCATCTGATCCTGAGAAGTTTCAGTACAAAAAGTTGTCACCCCCTCTCAAGATATTGTTAGATTGCATACACTTGACTTCAGGTACCGGTTGCCACACAATCAACAACAGTTAGAATGACATTAAGAATGAGTGGAGTTAAATGATAATTTTCTTTTCCCTTATTCGAATGTTCAATATTAACAAGGCAGTAACTAAAATGATTCAACAAAAGAATATAATTAAACATTAATATACTTTTACAAATTTATCTTTAAATAAAATGATTAATTATAATAATTTAGTTTATTTATCAGCAATTTAAAAGGGCCAAGAAAAAACCTTCCCCTTGTTTGGAAACTAGCCTTTCAAAATCCTCCAAAATCTCCCAAATTGGGAGAACTTAAAATTTTAAAAAGGGAGATTTTGGAGGATTTTGAAAGGCTAGTTTCCAAACAAGGGGAAGGCTTCATTGTTTCCAAACAAGGGAAAGGTTTCAATGAAACCTTCCCCTCTCGCTCATTATCCCCCCTATAGATTTGATTTAACCAATTTAAACACAAACAGTTAAGTACCTTTCTTTTCATAGCACAAAATTTGCAATCAGATGCGGATGGTGGTAGAATCTGATTGACAATAAGCCTCTTCACAGGAACACTCTCCTTCTTCAAGGAGGAACTCAACCTAGATGACTCACTAACGGCCATCACCTTTGGGAGAAAAGGCAGAATAATATAAGTGATTATTTAGAAGCAAGGGCACAGGGTGAATAAAAAGTAAAATAACCATACTACATGAATTTGTCTAACATCCAGTGGCAAGTCAGGGTCAAAATTGATTTAGAATAATCTTATAATTGAATGTAGATCTTGACAATGAAATTACTTACATTTTTTATAGCAAATGACTCTACTAAAGAACAGCTATGAATGCTTTTTTTTTCACTTCTATCCCCTATTTCCACACCCAGCCTGGTTTTCGTCTTTCTTTCATTCTACTACTTTTCTTCTTTTATTTCCCACAAAATGAGACATATTTAGAGAATCCCTTTGTGGTACCATGGTTTGAAACATGTCACTTTAACCCCCCGAAATTTATTTTGTCAAGGAACCAACCCAAAAGGCATAAGCCGTTAAGTGAAGTCTGTAACAACCGGGAAAAGGGAAAAGGAAAAGAAAGAAGAAAACTGAAAATTTTCGAAATCCTGAGATTTTCCTAAGTCTTCTTGCTGTAGCGAAAAATGGTCTCGCTATAGCGAGAGTGCCTGTTCGCAATAGCGACAATGATTCTAGCTATAGCGAGTGCGGGCATTCCATACAAAAACCAGGGAGCTGCTCGCTGTAGTGTACGCCATAGCGAAAGTGGGAGTCTGGAACTAATACGAGTTCGCCATAGCGAAGGTTAAATCTCACCATAGCGAAAGGAACTGATACGTGCTCGCCATAGCAAAAGCTAAACCTCGCCATAGCGAAGGCAGCTAATACGAGCTCGCCATAGCGAAGGTTAATTTTCGCCGTAGCGAGGGTCAGTCCAGAAAAGCGTACAAAGCAAGAAATTGACTCCTTTACACGACCCAATTCATTCTTTCTCTCTTATTTGCCCTAGATTTCGACCCAATGAGAGAAAAGAGGCGTGGAGAGTGAGAGAAACCAAGAGAAGGAGGAAGAACAAAGGAAAGGTAAGCAAGTTTCTCTCATTTCTTCTTAGCATCTTGATCTCCTCTCTTTGCCCTCTCTTTCTATGGTTTTGTTTGTGAAATTAGTTAGATTTTGTAATAGAAGATTACATTCTAAGAGAGTAATTCCATGCTCTTGATTGTGTCTAGGCTCAAAAGAAGCACCTCCATCAAGGTGTGAGTGTGAAACCAAGAAGGGAGAAGAGGAATTGAAAGGAAAAGTTTGTGTTGGCTCATAAGGTAGCTCTCTTTCCACTCTTTCTTGTTGCATTCTTGGATGTAATAGTCATTGTATGTTTATGTATATGCTTGTTGTGTGAGATATACCATATGTTATTGCCATGATGCATTGTTACCAATGTGCTTGTGTGATGGATTGTGAGAATTGCTCGGGTGAGGTAGTGCCGAAAGTCCCTTGAGATGGGTGAGGTAAAGCCGAAAGTCCGTTGAGATGGGTGAGACAAGGCCAAAAGTCTCATAACCGAGTGAGGCCAAGTCAAAAGTCCCTAAACTCGGGTGAGGCCATCCAAAAGTCACTAAGCTCGGGTGAGGCTAAACCAAAAGTCCCTAGAGCTTACTTGTGACATTGTTGTGATTTCCATAGCATGTACAACATATATTATGTGATTGAGAATGGTTGGATCCCAAATTACATACTTTGACTTGTTATATGCCTTGATTGCTTCTATGAATCTCACCCCTTCCCCTCCCAACTTAACATGCTAGGTGGAGCTCAAGGAGAAACAAGTGCACACCAAGGAGCCTAGGAACATGTTTAGCTAGATGATAGTTTATTTTGGTCTTTTTGATGTAAAGTGGTGCCAACATGTATATGCACCCACTATTTTTGAGATGTAAATGTTGTAACAAGTGTAAATGTATGGATATATGATGTACAAACTATGTAGAGAGCCAAATTAATGGAAATGTGAGTTTTGTCCCTTTTGTTGAATGTATGTGATAGTGTAATTTGGCCCATAGCATAGTGAGTTTGAAATGTATGATGATTTGGACCACTTGGGCATGTTATATAAACTATTTGTATGCTTTCAAACTTGTCCATGAGTGGCTAGAACATGTGGGAGGCCATTTAGACCCACTTTGACCGTTTTGGGTGCCAAAACTGTTAAATTTGTGAGCTTCGTCAAAGTATGACCAAACGAGCTCTTCTTGTTATGAAATTTGGCATGCCTCTAGAGGTTGTAGAAAGCTTCTTGGGAAGCTAAAGTGGGGAATATTTGGAGGTCTAGAGAATATTTGGCGAATTGTTGAAATTGGAAAAAAATGATGGTTTGGTCATGGTACTGTTTCATTAGTCCGAAAAGAAATCCATGTCATTCATAGACCAAACGGTGGCCAAATGTCATGAAATTTTATAGGCATAATCTAGAAAATCACAGTGACCTATACCAACTGAAATCGCCTAAATCGGAGGTCTGTAGAGAGAGAATGGACCTTCTGAAGTTCTGTATCAGCATCAGAGAGCCATCCGACCTCCGTTACTGTTCCATCGATTTTCAGGGTGTAAGGGCTACTGAACTGATCTGGACTTATTTTTCTCCTCTAGTAGACATCTGTAGCTTTTCAAATTAGTATAGTTTGCCCAGATTGGATTTTTGTGGATTTAATTATGGATTTTCGAAGTTCATGACAGTAAGCTGCGCCAGAAACAGAGACAGTCGGACCTCTGTCTCATTTTCGATGTCAAACAAGGCCCAAACGCTGAGATTATGGTTGGGAATTATTTTTAGTGTAAAAATAACACTTAGAGCTTTCCAGAGAGCTATGGTTTACTAAATTCCCATTTTTTTATAATTAGTTATAATTTTTTAAAGTTAGAGCCAAAATATGACTTTTGGGCCCAAGTGAGAAATTGCATTTTTCTGGTTTTTGGCTCCATACCCGTGGCTTATGGCTTGTTTTATCCTATGAATGAGTTGTATAAATGGAGTTTGAGTAAAGAATGTGAATGATGGATTCAAGGGACCCACGGGGCAAAATATGTGTTTGAAACCCCGTTTTTAGCATGAAAATGCCACGGATTGGTATTGGTTCTTTGGAAATCATATGGAACCGAGCCCAGTGAAAGGCTAGATAGCGTTAGTATACGAAGGTGTTACAAAGTCCAAGAATGATTTTTTTTTTTTTCCTTTCTTTTTCACTTATATATCCAACACACTCCCGTTGTGAAATGCTTTCATACTTGATGAAGTATGGCCCACCTAAACCTTGTGCACAAATTTTAATCTCAACTAGGAGAGGGAGAGAGGCAAGGATCAAGCTCTTGACAACATGGAGAAGCACTTACACACCATGTTAAGGTACCAACTACCTCAAAGGCTTAGTGCCTGTCTGGTGGTCCTGTGATACGAGAAAAGGCTGTAATTAAAGGGGGGAAAACTTTTTTAAGACTTAGTGCTTGGCCAACACAGAAGTATTTTTAAATAACAGAAGAATATATTTTTCTTCACTGAATGAAACAAAAAATTAGAGCTTCTAAGTGAAGCAGAATCAGATGCATGAATTTTTTAAAAAACAATGAAAACACCCTCAACAAAAGGATAATTACAAACATTATTAAATGCTGATAACATTGCTAAAAGTACTTGTCAAATGATTTGGATAAACGCTAAAGAGTTCTTTTTTTTTTTTCTTTCTTTTTGTTACAGCACTTTTAAAAGAAGAATTTTATTGCACAACCAAAGATTGAATTAAGCTAGGTGGAGGCCCAAGAAGGATTTTTACTTACATCTCCAATTCTTCTCATATATAACCTCTGTAATTTTCTCCAACCATTTTTTTAAAGAATTAAACAAGACTTGCAAGGGAGTGTGCCTCCCCATTTGAAAAACTCTTAAAATTTCAAAATTTTAAACAGGAATAAATCAAAAAGCCCCTCTCCTTGATTTAGTCCATTATCTCTTTTCCCCTATAGTTGAATTTATCCCTAGATTTCCTTCCCCACAGTGTTTGGCCTAATATCAATTTCTTGTAAAATGGACAAATGGATGTTTAAGTACTAATGCAATAAACCTGAGGGGAACAAAGGGATACATTTAAACACTAGGTGATAAAGGGAAAACAGGCCAAACCCCTTTGTGTTGTTGTGCCTCAAATGGTAAGTTGGTGACACTAAATGATAAGGTTATTGACTATTATATGCGACAATAGTCAAGGATTAGTCAATTATGAAACATGCTTTTAGTATTCATACCGTGGGGATTGTTACGATGACAAACTCTGTTGAATCAGTGTCACGAAAGAGCTCACGCACTTTTATCATCCTCTCTCTAAGTTTCTCCAATTTGTCAGCCTGCACCATCAAGATATAACAAATTGTCAGCATGTTAAGATGAAACTAAATGCAGCACCAGCCCAATGGGATCAGGCTTACAGCATGCTGTTGAGTTGCTTCTTGCCCAAACACAGATTTGATTGCCGAGGTAGCAGAAGCTATCTTTTGTCTAAGCTGTAGCAGACATAAAAATGATATGTGTGAAAGACTACAGAATCAAAGATTGCAAATTGAACATGTGGGGAGAGACAGAAAAAGGGAAATAACTTTGTATATACTCTAAAGTTGTCCAGACTCCAGAGCATTCACTCATAAGGGAGAACTAGATCTGATTCTATATGGTGTGAAGTGGTGCAAGAAAAATATTGCATCTAGGTTATCATCATCAAACTTTTGATGAATACTATCCATGCATCATCATGAAAAATTTACTTGAGTGCACAATGGAGGAGAGGAAAGAGGAAGAATAATCAATAAATCTTAGCAATTTATTTTTCTTTTCTTTTTTTTCTTTTTTTAAGTTGTCAAGTAAAGTACAAAGATGTAAGACGTAATGCATTGATTCAAGGAAGTATATATAGAAATTTGCATTTAAAAAATGTATAGATATTAATAAAATCATTTTAGGACCTTCTCCTACTGACTTTAGCTTTTGAGATGAATCAATTCATGACATGACAACAAAGCTTCTATGACCAAGTGGTCAAGACAAGAGTTCGATCTTTGCCACCCCAGCATTTTGTAATCCAATTATATATCTGTACAGGTTAAATAGGCCTGTACTTTCTCCACACTCCAAACTCAAAAGGAATTTATGTTTTTAATTTTTTTGTTGTTGGGGGGGGAGGTGTTAGGGGAGGATGTACAGGTTCAATTGTGAAATATGTGGACATGAGATTGTAGGCAAGTATAGGAGAATCAACTGAGATTTGAGAGGAAAATAACAATGTGCAATCAGCTAACATAGTTTGCTAATAACATCTACACAGACAGATTTGCAGTGTAAGATTGGATGTGAAATTTCCATCCAATGTTTGTGAACCTACGAGTTATTCTTTATAACAAGACTTCACACATCACATACAGTAAAGTAGTTTATGAACAGACTTTTTAATGAGGCGATCCACTCAATTACAGGTCAGCAATATATCTGCAGGTTTTCCTTTCGTACAATATGCAGTCTTACCTTTAATATCTTCCCTATGGAGGCATCCAAGAAGTCAGGCAAGGATAGCAGTCGTAATGTATGACCCTGTTGAGAAAAACACATTCTATTAGATAATCTTTAAAGAAAAAATTAAACAGTTATATAACACTTAGATTTTTGCTCACCGTAGGTGCAGTATCAAATACTATTCGAGTAAACATGCTATATTCCTGTGATTCAAGAAATTGCATCACCTGGCAAGAGGCTCTTAATTGTTAGGTGTGCATCAGGAAAGGACATATCACATGAATTGCAATTTACCAGAACGAAATAATCATAGCTCATAAGAATCACATGCCTTGGAGATAGCAATAGCTTCATCCAGTCCAGGAGGAGGTGTATCCAGTAACTCTCCCAGTTTAAGTTCTCCCAACTTTTGCAATCAAAAGATATAACAATTGTTAGATATTATAATAAGATTACTCATAAGCCTTCACTTGAAAGCTAAAACTTTTGAGTTGAAGTAGTTCTTGACATAATATTTGAAACCCCTAAGACCAAATAGTCAAGAGTTCCATCCTTGTCTACCTATTCTTCATAATAAAATGAAACTTCAGCATAAGGTAAGTGGGCCTCTGCTTTGTCCACATTTTGTGTGAGGGGGCATGTTAGAGATTATAATAAGACTGTTCGGATGTCTTAACTTAATAGCTTAAACTTTTGAGTTAAAATGGTTCTTGACAACAGTCACTCTAAGAGAAGCAGACCTATAATGAAGTAGAAGTGCAGAACCAATTATCTTCCAGTATTTCCTTATCTATTCGCTTCAGTTGCTTTTTATTTACCTATGGATTTTGTGTTGGGCACAGGAAAAAAAGTTTGAACAGCATTTAAGATACTTTTCTGAAAAATTTTATGGCCTTAAACTTAAATATAACAGAGTTAATAAAAGAAGTTGGTCTGCCTGTGGGCTATATGTAATATGCTCTAAATATGGAACAATGTCAAACATCTACTCTAAATACAAAAGCTGTCATTATCTTTTGAAATAGTTTGAAGCATATTTAAATAAACTACCTGTTCTACAATCATCCCAAGACCCATACCATCCATGAAGTCTTTAACACCACTTCCACCATTTTTTTGAGCTGCATTTCGGAATTCTTCCCTAGCCTTCTCAGGGTTAATCTGTTATGAAACTAAAAGTTTAAGTAAGCACATAGGTAGTTTAGGGGTAAATAATACATTCATATGAAAATACCAATCATGTCATCAAGCAAGTGAATAAGATAATGAAGCTTATTAGGGAAAGAAACATCAGAAAATTTATCTAACATTCTAGTCAGCTTACTTCAAGAGCAAAAAGTGGATAATCAGGTCCTTCCACTGGAACCAATGTCCCCCCCGTCAAATCCTAGAGTAAAATTGGAAAAACGTGAGTTACACAGAGAAACACACGCTTAACTGATTCAAATTACAAGTGGCAAGCTCAAAAAGCATAAGCAGAACTAAAAGACATGTAATCAACCTGGGCAAAAGAATCACTCAGGGAATGTGCTGGATCAGTAGAAACCACAAGAGTGGGATGCCCATTATTAGCAAATTTAACAGCAAGCGAAGCAGCACAACTTGTCTTCCCTACTCCTCCTTTCCCCCCTAGCATGTAATACTTCCTCTGAGTTCCAGAAACCATGTCATCAAACCCTGATATAGCTTCTGCAGGAGCAGCTACTGAACTCACTGGCCCCAAAAAAAAAAAAAACACACACGCACACCCAAAAAAAAAAAAGAGTTTTGTTTTAATAATTCTCAATAGGTATCCCAGTTGAATAACCAGTAACAGATAGAACATGAATTGCCTGAGAACAGCTATGTTCTTTCTGATAATCATGTCTGGAAACAATCCCAAACACATCATGTCATTTTTAAATGAAAAGCAGAATAATACAGTCTAGAATTCCAAAGAAAAGACAGGACAGTTTAATTGGCTTCACCAGTTAAGGTAGAAACTAAAATGCATACATAATGAGGTGTAAATCATTCTTGAATCTAGGGTTTCTATATAAAATAATTACTGAACAACATGTTACTTTAGTTTTTCCACTCACGCAACAGAAAAAAAAAAAATATATATATATATATATATATATTGAAATTTCTGAACAACCCCCACAAATTTTACTCGTGAGACAATGTCCCACTAAAATAATTTAAGTTGCATCCTCCCGTTATACAAAGACGATAAGAAAATCACCATTTTATTTTCCTTACTATATATCTATTTATCCTCATTTCTAATTACTTTTCACCTCTTCTGTTTTCGCCCTCCAAACATCCATCCAATACTATACATCCACAAAAAGATGGATTAAAGAGAAGAACCCAATAATAGAAGAAAAGAAGGGCAATTCTGTGTTGGGTTCTTTAAATTAAAACACCAGCAGCTAGATAGATTGCACATGAAGCAGAAATGATAAATGAACGAGGAAAACCGGAACACACTGCCCGACGATATTATCTTGCAACAAATACTAATTTAAAAACAAGAAACTAAAAACCTTGGAATGATTTTCTGAGGGGTTTTCTGGCGGCAGAAAATGATGTAGAGGTGAAACCTTTGGCGAGACGGCGAGCGGTGGGCGTGAGTATGGTGGGTGCGTTGGAGAAGAAGACGGCCTTTGCCATAGAATTTCTGGGAAGAGAAGAGGACAAGATAGGGACAACAGAGTGAGCAGTCATGACTTTTTTTATAGCTCAAGTTGCTGCAAGCAATTGGCAAATAGAATTTTGGAGATAATTTTAAGTTTGCAGCTATGGATAGCCAACATAAATGAGCTTTCTTAAGCAGACCACAAAAAGAAATTTTAACTTCCGTAGCCCCGGCTCATGGCCCCGAGTTCTATATACTCCATTTCTGTTCCAAGACCAACATGTGCGTGCGTGCATGTGCGTGGGTGTTTGTTTTGCTCAGAGAGAAGTGAGGAAAAGAAACGAAACAACGAAAATAAATGTAAATTACATTTGATAAAATCCAGCAAGTTGTTGGAAAACTAAATTAATGCGAGAAGAAATATGGACTGCAGTTTGCTTAATAATGTAACTATGAAAAAATTATGAAGTGCAATTTGTTTAATAACATAATCATGAATTAAAAATAATTTACAATCATAATTTTATTGAATTTCTTAATAATCAATGTTTTGGAAAATTACATTTGAATTTTTTTTGTGTGTCTACAGCTTTTTTATAAAATAATTTTTTCCCTAAAATAAAAAATAACTTTAAATTAAAGTATTAATAAATATAACATGTCTAAATTCTAATCATTTAAATTAAAAAAATAGAAATAAAAATACAAAATCTCCTTTAAACTTTGAATCATGTACAAATTACTTCGTTAAGTTTCAAAACTAAAATCATTCCAACTTTCACAAAACAACATGTCCCACATTTCGGCTTCAAAGGAACCTATTCCATACAAGATTCTTGAACTACAGGGCACCATGTCCAAATAGAGATCCGCATTTCATATAATTAATAAGCACTTGCCCTTCGAGATTACAAGTTGAATCTAATAACTTATAAATTGTTGAATACATGGCTAACCATGCAGGTTCACCAAATATATGTACAACTATCAGAAGGAATATATCACCTTTTTGGAGAGAGAAACGTCTTCTGAAACAGAATAGTTTACAGAACAAACCCTTTTCCTCTCAAGATCTCAGTACTAACTCAAATGTTAGTGGACAAAAATTGGGCGGAACCTTTTCAACCTTTGCCATTAAATTCTCCAAATAAAAATTATTTCTTTTATAAAAGTCAAGTGGTTCCTGGATTGTAAATAAATTATTACATGTTATATTTTCATTGGACAATATACTAACAAAATCCTAAACACTCAAGTTTGGCCCTGTATTTGTCAAAGCACTTTCTAAGGTTTTCTTCCAGCTATATCATCCAGCGTAAGATTCAGTGTATCAACCGAACCTTTCTTCACATCTTCTCCACGAGCAGCCAAGAAATCCTCAACACTTCCTGGTTCACCAAACCACCCAAGATGATCGGCAATCAGGTGCAGATTATTACAGCCCCCACACCTTGCAACCACCACACCTTTTTCATAGGATTCGCGACAAACTGTCTTAATGGATCTTGTTTCACATACCTTACAGGTGAAAATCATAGCAAGATCATGCCTTGAGGATGTTTTGAAACTGGACTTGGCAGAAAATTCTACAGGAGAACTCTCAGCACTGGCATATGGGTCGGAACCAAGCCTTAAGCTGCAAGCTTCCTTATTTTCTGAATCTTCACTAACATGGTTGGTTGGATTTGTGTGTGTCTGAACTCCCCTGTCATAAAGTCCATATCTGCTTAATATTGCACCGATAGAAGAATGCCAAGAGGATACTGCCAATAAACAAAAACATATTAAATAACAAAAACAACTTGTAGTATTTTACAGAGAGATAACCAAAAACCTATTCATTCTTAAAGGTATAGGAATAAAAATATTTATGCATACATCATATAGAAATGTGTCAAAAGAACCACTTGGCTTAAAAGCTTAAGTTCTCAAGAGGGGCTTTAACAAGCATTAAGCTCAGCAGGAGATTTGCAAAAGTTGACAGTTGAGAGCAGAACCTTATTACTAATATACATTATCCCCCCCAAAAAAAAAATCAATAGATAATAACAGAAACCATACTGTTCCACAAAAATGCCAGCTATAAACATTAGATTATTTAGAGCAGGGTCAAACTACATCTATATTGACCTCTTTTCCTTTTCTTTCTAAATCCTGTTTTCTTCACATTCTATATTAAGTGGGCAACGCAAAAGTTAAATAAAACCAGCAGTTGATTAAAATAAATTTTCTTTGGTTTAGAATAAACAAAAGTTTTCTTATCAAAATAGGTTTGACTTTTACATATCTTTAATCAGGGTTATCAAGATATTTTCGGAGCATCCTAATTACTAAATAAATGGTCTTAGATTTATGCTGAAATTTCAAGCTCTAAATTTGCAATAAAAGAAATGATTTTATTCAGAAAAGAGAAGGACCTTTTTTTTTGTTTGGGGGGGGGGGGGGGGTGTTAACAGAATAGAAGTTAGTGTACTTGAAAACATAACCATGACAACAGGGATGGTAACTAATCAAGCTCAAGCTATCATGAAAGTAATCAGATAATCGTTTAAAAAATTCCAAAGACCTAGAGAAATTAACAAAGAATAAAAAGGGTAGCACCACCTTAAACTTCTTTTGATAAAAGAAGAAGACACTACATTTAGGTGAAGAATAAGGAAACCTCTGGAAAAGAAAAATGAAAGGGAAATACTAATGGTGAGCCAAAGAAACTCAACAAAACAAAGAACTGTCCAAAGGCTTTGTAGACCAATAATAGAAATTCACTTGAAAACTTGAAACAACCATGGGCAAATAGAAGGGCTATGAGACAGCATTGAAATTAGAAACACAATTACTCTCTAATCATATACACTAAAGACTTCTTAAACTGCACACTGCCATAGAATCTTAACATCCTCAACCCTGCCAAAATCATTTGAAACATAAAAGTAAAAACTACTCCAAGATGAAATAACATGCCCAATAATCAGCAAGAACCCCAAACAGGTTATTATGTAAGAAAGTAACCTCCTTATGATGCAAAAATAAGTGGGGAATTGCTTCCAAACTAGGGCCACACAAAATGTGATTCTATGAATCTCCAACAAGTCACTAGTGTCGATTGTAGTATTAAGTACTGCTGTCTAAACAAAAGATAAGAAGGTTTAAACTTCTAAAATAATCCTTGATAAACTGATAAACATTAATTTTTAAGAGCTTGGACACTGCAGTCTGGACAGCTCAGAGAACAGTTACTAAATCAATGCCATTTTAGCTCAATTTAGTTAATTATTTAAAATTTTAAGAGCCAGTATTTTTTTATGTATAATTATTTAAGTACTAAATTAGACGTAACCAGCTCATACTAGTGGGGCAGGCAGGGTGCAGTAAGGCATAGTAGCAGCAGGGTCTGGGAGTTCACAGACAGCATTCCGAATTAGCTCATCATAATGCAATGTATATATTTATATAATTGGGTTACAGATTCAAAGTCGTAATCAATCATGCAAAATAATAGCCGAATTACATTATTCCTATCCCCATGTAACATCCAATCTTTCCTAGACGTTTGTATCCAATATAATTCTTCCTGATCCAAGGTGAGATTTAATTGGGCTATGAATTCTGCCTAAAAATCACCCCCAAAAAAAAAAACGAATTATACAAACACAGCGCCTTATGAATACCATTCAGCCTAGCTATGAGCTGTCACTTGCATGCAAACAGATTGCCAAAAGACTCTCTATTCCATTTTAAAGCTTATCTATCTCTTAAATTTGTATATTGAATTGAGAGCCTTGCCGCCCTCTTTTAACCAAGAACTTCATACCAACTCATTGAAAGAAGGCTCCTACCTTTTTTTTTTAATGAAAAAAATAATCTATTGATGAGAAGAGAAAATACAAGATACAGCAATAGAAGATAAGAAGTCCCAGACTCTTCATCTCAAAAGAGCCTTTCAATCCCTTTGAAGATCCACACGAGGAACATCCCTAAAAAAACCATTTGCCAAAACCCACGTACAGGACAAAAAACGTAACCCTCCCCAAGAGAAGATGTGGCAACAGAAATCTTTGATTAAAATCTCTCACATAACCAAATGCACCACAAACTAGCAAGAACTACACACTAGCAAAGAACCTTATGCTCCTTTTGCCTCCTGAAACACATAAACTTGATAGCTAGAAACGCCTAGAGATCAGCTGGACAAGCTCAACTCTCCTCAAAGAAACCAAACAGTTTATTTTACAAAATCAAAATTATGCTTTGCAATTGTAGATATTATGGTGGTAAGAAAACTAGCTGAGCAGCTAGTACAGAGCAATTGGAAACACAACTCATTTCAATTCATTCACAATAATTACATCAATATATCCCTCTATTTCTTCTGATAGAGATATAATTAGGACTTCCTAACAGAAATAATAGACCATCAGACTTCTAACTAACATATTTCCAACTAACTACTGATGCCAACTAGTCCCCCCCCCCCTTTTTCCCCGTCCTTAAAGATCCGTAAATATTCAAAAACTGAAAAAAAAAAAAAAAAAAAAGAGTCATTCTTCGGTGATTGGAAGGGGTTCCTCAGTTGCAAACTCTTGGCCCACTGCTCAATTCATCAATGGCCCTTGGTTGCAGATGAAGCGCCTTCTAAGAAAGTGATCACAAGTCTTGATTGATAAAATATCAATGAAGGAAGTTCACTCATATCACTAGCTAACTGAATCCTCACCTTTTTTTCCAAAGCATGTCCTAGAAGCATAAAACCAAGAAGCATAACTGGCTTATCAAAGAGTGATGCATCCCATGCCAGCCAAATGTTAAGTAGTGAGATTGAACTGATGACAAAGGCAGTTATAGAGTCAAATCCCACAAGAGAGTTCATATTTAGTGGTCCGTTTTTAAATGCCCTTAGGCAATCAACCAATAATTCTCAACTTGGTCCCAACAAGGCCTCCAAAGCAAAACCACATTTCACATACGAATTATGAGGACCTTCCCATAGGGATCTGTGAGCAATATAGACCTCCCATAGGGATCCATGAGTAATATGGATACGTAAAGTCCAAGCAATGGAAACACAGTTCCAACTCTACACAAGTTGTTCTTCCATCTTCACCAAATCCTTCCACTTCCTCACATTTTCCGCCACTCCCATACTCAAAGCCCTTCATTTTGCAAGAAAACCGCATTCAGTTAGTCTCCGAGCCAGGATTTTAGCTCCGATTCCCAAATAGTTTGTCTTCAGACCTGAAGGCCCTGGTCCTTTCTCAAGTTTTTCCAACTTAATGGCAATGGTCTTAGCCGACATGTTGATGACAACCAAGCCAACCCACTCATCAACAGGCAAAATATTTTTCACTCAAGAGAAGCGAGCTCTACACATTATTCCAGTAACATCTAGTAAAACAACCAAATCTCCGTTCTTCCCCTAGCCTTGTACAGTAGCTTCAGCTGAGTCAATTCTAGTTTCAAGGGAGTTTACTATGACAAGGTTTGGGCCCGAAGGTAGCTAGAGAATGCACTCACATCTAAAGCTGCAACGTCATTTTGCCGATAGTTGAGAATTGAAGTCAATATTATGGATGGTTTCTTCTATAACTAAAGCACAGCTCAGGCTAAAGGGAGAGAGAAAGTCTCAGTAGATAAGTCACTAGGATTGGCAGCACAAGAAAGAGAAATGAAGAGATAGAGGAGATCGAGAGAGCAAACTTGTGGACTCGAGCTGGTGTTTCTTGTTTGTTTCCCCACACTCCAAAATCCAAGGCTTTCATATGGCTTGATTTAAAAAACTGGATGGACTCAACTAGTAAACCAGTCCAGATGCCAGGCACTTAACAAGTCATTAAACTTATCTCGCCTACTCAAATAAAGGCCTTGCTTGTTCCATATTAGATTAAAGAGAAGGTACACATTCCTTTGCTAAACTCAACGTGGTTTATTACCCCACACACAAGATTTCGACCAAGTCTTTGATGTGACACTATGTATTGAATAGTAGTGACATACTTCATCTTTTCCGTCTCGGCTTCCTTCGACCAATCCTCTGTTCCAGTATTCCTTTTGATTAGCACCTCATAGACTCGGGTAGGAAGTTCCTGTTTGATGTCACCTTCATCCTTTCCAACCTTCTCATAATCGTCTTTTTCATGATTGGAAGACTTTTGCATCTTCTAGTCATTTTCTTAGTTTAGGGTGTTTTGGAGTTCATCATCTTCTTTGGTACAGACTCAACTCCAGGAAAATTCTCTTCTTCTTGGGCTATCATGGTCAAAGGATCTCCCCCTTGAATTTTCGCAAACAAAAAATCTTGAAGAATGGTGGTCTGTGCTTAGCTCTTAGACTTCACCTCTAGCTTGAAAACATTTGCTGCAAGCTTTGCCAGTAGCTCCTCCACTCATGCCATGGAGCTTCGCAATTCAGTAAACTCTATTTGCATCATCCTCATCTCTTGATTCAGCTCCCCAAAGTCATCATGCATTCCTACCTTGGTGCCCAGAACGTACCTATAATACCACTTGGTACAGAGGAATTGGAAACACAACTCTATTCAATTCATTCACACCAATTACATCAGTATTTCCCCCATTTATACTGATAGAGATACAACCAGGGCTTCCAAACAAGAATAAAATACTACCAAACTTCTATCTAAGATAATTTCAACTAACTATTAATGCCAACTAATACTAATTCCATGCAACAACAGAGAGTGTAGTAAGTGATAAAAGTGAACCGCAGGCTGCAAACTGTCAACCAAATGCCGCTTCTAGAATTATAGACTTATAGTACTTTCAGAAGCTACCAGGGATAGTACTACAAGCACTAGCAGCAAAAAGATGCATTTCAATGGCAGAGTGGAATAACAAACCAAGAACTCATTTAGCATATTGTTGTTCCATTATCTATCTGCGTTTATAGGAAAACATTGATGTATGATTAAAGGCTCTTGCTCCCACAAGCTTATTTTTGTGAAAATTAATCTTGAACAACATATTAAGGCTCTAGCAGTTAAAGCCACAGGCAAGTACAATTTTGTCAAACACTTTTCAGCTGTTTCACTTGTTTCACATTGATATGGTAGGCAAACCACACCTCAAAATAAATAAATTAATTAAATTAAAAAATAATAAAAGATAAACATAAAACTAAAAGTTATGAGGCAGTGATACTTAAACCCGTATCAGATATGTATGTGTTTGATATGTGTCCAACACTTATAGCAGATATGATGCAATACTATCGTTTCTGGTATCCATATTACCATATCAATATCTGTGCTTCTTAGACTTGAAGCAATTAATATGAGTGCATGTTTGGTTTATCCAGCTTTGGCTCATGAAAGTTCCTAAATATCAAGATAAATCACTTAGCTTGTAACATTTTACAGTTCAATGAAAACCAAACCAATCCCTAAGAAAATAGCAGAATTGCTTGGTTTACACAATCCAAGTCCAGGTTTGGAATCAATTAGGCCTTTAAAATTCTATCTCATGTCTCCATGCTGGCCCAAACTCACAAAGACATACTTATCAACTTGCATAAATGCATTCAAGTAGAAAACCCACACCAAACCAAAGCCAACCAAGAGTTTGAATATGAATAGAATGAGTCCCACCACATTTATGAAGAACATCTAACACATGTTTAGAAAACCTGTGAACTGGAACCATGCAAAGCAAGACGAATTCCAAATGTGAAGCTTTTTTTGGTTTATTATGACAGTTTTAGGATTACGGCTAAGAAAGTTTCAACTTACAATTGATTTGGGGAATCAGGGTTTCCCTTGTCCTGCTCCTAAATCTTAAATCAGCCACCTATGTAACTGCCCAAAATGAACTATGCCTCTACTAATGGCAGAGGACAAACAAGACTGAAAGATATGTTGTCAAATCTTACATCCATCTCGTTCCTGTCTTAGAGTATGACAAGTTTTGAATAATATTCACGGCCAACCATTATCACGGTCAAATAATGGATCTATCACCAACTTCATTGAAAGACCAAAGAGGCGTCTTCATAAAACGTAACTGAGATATCAACCGACAAAAATATACCATCAAATCCCCTCATTTTTGTTTTCACAACAATCAATTAGCTAAATGGCTTAGATTTTATGGCATCTAAGTAATACTCGAGTATACAACCACGAATCATTAGCCAACACATATTCATAATTCATCCAATTAAACGCATCAGCCTTGTTTAATAGCTACTGAGACCAGGAGAAGCGGAAAACTTAAAAAATAGAAATGAATATAAAAAAGATGTTTCTGATTTTCATGATGGCAAGAGCTCCATTCATGGGGTAGACCCAAACACTCCGGAATACACATGAACCGAAGCAAACACCAAAACGAAGTAATCAACCAGTAAATTTAGTAACTATAATGTTGCGTTCGTAGGGTTTCAAGGGTTTGCAAAGGCAGATGAAAGAACAAGACAAACCTTCAGAATTTGGGTTGCGAGGGTATTGTCGCGAAAAAGATGGAATCAACCACCGCTGCAATATCCTTGCCGCCATGGGAAGATTACTGCAAAGGTCGTCGCTCGTAATTGGTCTATGACGCAATCCTAACCTCTAATTTTACACACCTGGCATCCGGATCCCCTGCAGTGCACTTCAGCTGAAGTGAGGAAAGAGACAGAGAGGGAGAAGTGTGTGGGACCCACATACTAGACTGCAGGGGATCCATTTCCGGCCATTTATCATAACCCCCGTGGCCCGGCTTTTCTTTCTGGCTCTGCTACTTCTGCTTGTAGAACGGTGTGGTTAGTTAGATGATACAAAAAAATAGAAAATGTAAAAAATCAATAAATAAATTTTTATTTTTTAAAAACTAATTTAATAATTAAAATAATCGTTTGAAAAATAAAATTATAATTATAAAAATAATAATAAATATAAACTATATAAAAATATATATTCGCTTTACAACAATCCTAATTGTTTTATTGTCCTAATTATTTCATCTTTTTCAATATTTCTTTCTTAAGTTTAAATTTAGTTATTTATATATTTTTGTATAAAATAATAAAAAAAAAATTTAAAATGAAAACACTGTATGATATTATTAGAGAGCATATATATATATATATATATATATTTTCATGCAAAATATGCTTTCCATAATATGTTTTGATAGTTTTCTGTTGGTGTTACCCAATGACTATAGTATTTTGCGTAGATTACTATTGGGGCATGATGTTAGAATTTTATGATTTTGCCAAAATAATATTGTTAATATGAGATTATGATTTTGTATGATTATATTTAGTCTTATTTGATATTTAATATTCTTTGATTTTTTATGTTAGAATATTTGTAGAAAATATTAATGTGAAAAAAATGATTAAGGTGTTTTGTTGAACTATTAGCTGAAAATGCCTCACAATTTAAGTATCATCTTTTATCTTTATGACTACTTAATGTGAAACATCGTATTGTATTCCCCTTAGAAAGCCTACGTCTATTATAACCCACTCTAATGGATCATTGATTCCTTTTAGATACCAAATGACCATTTCTTGATAATAACCCACTCTACTGGATCATTGATTCCTTTAGGTACCAAGTAACTATTTCCAGGTCGCTTCCCTCTGTGTTGACTGGCTCACCTTGGCATTGTATAAACATTTTGGTGAATTCCTTTCTAAGCACTAATTATTATAGCCATGAATTTATAAAACCGGAACTATAGAAATGAATACATAATATAAGATTAGAGACGTAAATAGATTCTGAACTATTAGCATGAGGGTAATTAGTACAATATAAGTTACATTCTCATCATTAATATTAATTGTTTAAAATTATGATTTACATTTGAGAGAGGAGAAATGGCGTTGGCTTGTGGGGTCTGAGGTTGATGTTATTCATGCCAGATTTGCCTCTATAAGATAAAGAGGGATGCAGAATAACGGCCAGAGTTCAGCAATACCATTGAAATCCAAAAGTTAAAACATTATTATATATATAGTCTATGAAGAACATGTAAACATGATCAAAGATTAAAATTGTAGTGACACCAATTCCTATACCAATGACTACAAATGCAGCATCGGTTTTTACAAATATACAAATGAACCATCAGCCATCTACTTCTTCAGTCCAATCCCCTTCCCAACAAAACCTTTGCAAAGTGAAGCACCAAGGTCTCTTGGGATATTTCTCAAAAAGCACGTACAAAATAAGATCTATTCAGAACATTTATAAGGATAAATAAATAAAGCAGATAGAAAAATTAATCATGACATTACAATTAATACATAATCTTAAATTCAAATAAAAGGAATAAAAAATAAATGTGATTACGGAGGTTTCAAATAAAAAGATTCGATATAAATAAAGAAATCAATCAACACAAACGTAATTAATTTTTTTAATTATCATATCAAATTCAAATGAATTAAATTAAATATAACTATAATTTAAAAATAAAAATAAGTGAAAAAATTTTGGAAGCATCACTTGTTAGTATATGAATTGAAACGTTAATCTCTTTTAGTATAACTAGTGTGGTACCCACGCGATACACAGAATATTGTTTTATATGTGCGTGCGTGCGTGCGTGCGTGCGTGTGTGGGTGTGTGTGTGTTTTTAAAATGTCATAAATTTTGTTAAATTATGCATTCATAATTTGATTAAAAAACAATAAAAAGGGTGACAAATTAAACATATCAATGTTAAAATATTACAACAATTTAAACATGATAAAATCTGACATCACATCTTGAAGAGCTCCTTATTGTTCACAACGAATGAACTGCACATATCAAGTGGTACTAGAAGACCATCAAGTAATCGAGAGAGAAAATAACCAACAAAGACATGGAGGAAGAGCTTAACCAATTTTAACACGTTAGTTGAGAAAAGACAAATATGTTTATACATATGAATAATATGTTTGATATTTGAAATTGTAATAATATAAACAAATCAAATAACCAAAGAAAGAAGCTGTGTATTAGAATAACTAGCACAATTAATGTTTATGATGATCACGTCACAATTAATGAGTTAAACAAAATAGGGTAGAAGGTTCTTCATACCACAAAGTTTGCAAGTATACCACTATATAAATGTTATAAACAAATATTAATTTAATATAAAATAAAACGTCAAAAGAAAAAAAGTTAGTTAACAAATAAACCATTTAAAATAGTAACCCAATCTTTAAAAAAAAGAAAGGCAAAATTCTAGTCTTTTCATTGGCATTAACAACCTCAAGTCTCAAAATTAGTGTTACTAAAATGTTATGAGGTAGAATCTAACTACACTATATTATTCTCCAAAGTATACTTATTGTGATAGGTGATGTTCTACATAAAATTCAAGAAAGAACCATTTTAATCAAGCATTACAAGCCTTATATCATTATTCCTCTATATTTCCCTCCAGAACATAAAGCACAACAACTATATGTTCACATAATTATCTATTCTTATGAGCTAATATTATGCTAAATATGCATCATAATTGCCAAACTTCAAACCATAAAATTTAAATTAGAACGATTTTCCTGAACCATTACTCTGATACCAAATATAACAACCTTAACTTCTAATAATCATAATTAAGGTTAAATATATGATTAATAACTATAAAATTTAAATTAGGATTAAAAGTCATTATAACTAATTATATTCGAAAAATGCAGAAAAATTTGAACCTTAATGTTATTAGAGTCATTAATTAGACAACCACAATTATTTAAATATGCAAATGAATTTAATCATTAATAAGGAGCCTTTGATTTTTCTATCCATCAATTCCAACTCATAAAAACCTCTTTCAAGTGTTTTTAAATCATTTTTTAGTATTACCATAAAAGAAACTAAGGTTTCTAGGTGAATATGAGAATTGAGCACTTTTGTCGTGGCTAAATTCCCTTTCGCCGTAGCCAAATATCCTCTCGAACACCCTTAGACTTGCTTCTCAAACTTAGCCGCGGCTAACCTCACTATTCGCCGCGGTCAATTTCTCTCTGTTTTCTTCTCTGGCAAATTTGCCACATTTGGCGAGGCCAATTAAATGTTGGCCGCGGCCAATTCCCTTCTGTTCCTATAACTCCCAAGATTTCATCTCATGCTCTCCAATTCCCCCTCTAGCAACCCTCTAGGGCATTTTAACTTAGTTTGTGAAGATTTAATGTCTTTCTTTTACCTAATCTACTTAATACATCTATCATTACCTATTTAAAACTCAAATGTAGATCCTTAACCCTCTAGCCACCATAAATCAATAAGTTCATAGATCAATGATAGCAAATAGTTCACACACTACTCACAATTCCATTCAAACTTAAGTCGCATTAGGAATTTCATACATCACCAGTTTAAATTAACATTTGATGTATCAAATGATTACAGTCCCTATGCTTAGCAATTCATGATGCAATGTGGCAATTACATAAAACTAGTAGTCTAGTTATATAAATACAATTCGACAAGGTTTCCAAACCTTCCTACTGCTAAACCATATAATAAGCTTCCATTAATTTTCTCCTTGCCACTAAGAGGTCTGGTCCCTGAAAATGTTAGCTCACAATCGGTGTGAGATATACAATTTCAGTAACAAGAGACAAATTTCATATATATGTACAGATTAATTAATACAATGCAATTTCATATCATCAATACCAGAATCATCAATTCGATTTGCAAATGAACTAGTTGAGCTACCAATAACTACTGTCCCAACTAGCAATCATACACAACAAGTTAATGGCCAATAACACTGGGAGAGGTCCGTCCACGACATTTACTCCATAATGAGTACAACCAGGGCTCATTGCATCTGGGGTTTAATCATAACCCGATACTCGATCGAAATACATGCACGAGTGGTAGCCGCACCACAGCTCCACCATGGACTCACAAGGTCTAATCACAACAACAATTCAAGTAGTCAACTAATCATTTGGCATCTAAAAAACCAAACATGTGTAGTAAACATCATATTAACATGGGCATATACATGAAATTAGGAAAGTAACCCCAGTTACCTTAATGAAGCCAATTACTCATCCTCTAGCTACCATCATGATTCAAAGCATACCAAGTCTAACATAAGCATAATCATGATTATTCAACTACCATTAGTAAGGAATTTCCCTATCCACAGGTTAATCTTAACAAGAGTACATTAAGAACTTCTTACCCCAGCTTCTTAAGGGTCTACGGCACCAATTAAAGGTTACAATAATAAAAACTCACAATAGGTCACTCCTAACATCTCCATTTTCGCACATGTAAAAGCCATGACCAAAAGTCAGTCTAAAGGATGGAAATTCAGTATATATACTACATAAGAGAAGAGGGAACACTTACCTATATACCTAAGAGGTTAAATGGACTGACTTAAGCCTCAACTATCAAGAACACACCATGGGAAATTCCAAAATTCGGATTTCAGTCATCAAGCCCAGAATTTTCTTGTTTCACCTTCATCCCCTTGTAATTTTGCATAATAGCAAAACCCATTATGAAAACCAATCATTGAGGATATTTTTCAGCAAAACAATACACAAAATGATAGGGAAATGCTTACTTAATCACCCCTCTAGCTTCTAACTCCAAAAATCTTACAAGGAAACACCCAAACATCAAATTTTAGATTTGAGAAGGAGATTAAAATGCTCAAAACCAGAAACAAATCATACCAAAATGAAGAGGAGAATGAGAGGGACATGTTTTATATAGATTACCTTGGCCAAATCTTCCTCTAGAAGTGAGAAATGGTGGAGGAATGCAAAAAAACCTTAGCCCCTCTTCTCAAGTATGAAAATAGCTTTCTAAGTCTATAGAACATGAATTCCTAAATTTCAAGTGAAGATGGGCTGGTCCAATGGGCTCATTATTTCAAGTGGGCTGGTGCTAAGTAAGATAGGCTGCAAAACACTTTGAATTAAGGTGAAGTGTGCTGACCTTAAGGCCCAAATTCTAGTGGGTCAAAGGTTGGTATTAGTTGGGCTAAGTTTCATGAGTTGGGTTTCAAAGTTGTAGTTAGGTCAGGCCAAATTTCAAGAGTCAAATCTAATTTAAATTTGCATAATATGTGTTGGGCCAACTATAAAGACTTATGTAAATTAGGTCTTGGGCCTCTATTTCACTAAGTTGAATTGGGCCATTGCTAGGTGAACTCTCTTAGCCCAAGTCTCATGGTAAGGAGTTGTGCTTACACCTAAAATCATTGGGCCTCCGTAAATCCTTATCCATGTCTTACTCAAATTAATTTTTGAGCCCAAATTAAGCTTTAATTTAATTAAAGTCTTAAACCCATATTAATAACTTATTTCTCTATAAATTTCTATTCATATAGCTTACCTAATTATTCCATAATAATTATCCTTAATTAGTCTAAATACATTATTAATACCTTAATTAATTTTAAAGTGTTACAATTGCTCCATCTCTCATTCCATGATTCCTAAATTTTTTTCAATCATTTTTGCCATCATCTAATAGCATATAAAGTCCTAAACCAAGGCTAGAATAAATTAAAACACTCTATAACCTTATAAACTATGCTTGGCCGAGGCATACCATCAAAGGAGGTTCTTGGAGTTCAAAATTTTTCCTTGATAGAAGAGCCATTTGGGGAGGTTTCTAAGGGTCTTAGGAGCTCAAGAAAATATTTAAATAACCAAGAAAACATTCACACAAAATCAGATTTTACAAAACCCTAGAAAATTTCACACTTTCCTAACTTGATTTTTATTGGTATTTCTTGGAATTTCTTGCCATATTCTCTCTCCCCAAGGTCTAAAACCCTTGTTTCCCTCTTGGTTTTGGATAGAAAATCCCTCCCCCATTTGGTTCTAGTCTAGGCCGAAAATCCACCAAGAAGGAAGCAATAAGGAAAAGCAACAACAACAAGTAGTTACCTTGGTTTCAAGTTTGCTTCCAAAGCCTTTCTTCTTTGGTTCTCTTCTCCTTGAAAATTTCAAACTCCCCCTTCTTTCTGGACCAAAAATAGAACCAATCATCCAAAGAAACCATAGGAAAAAAGCCAAGAAGGAGAGGAAGAGAATTGGAATAAGGAAGAGCTTAAAATTCCATGAGATTACCTAGTTTTTCTTTGGTTTTCTTCCTCTTTTTCTTCCCCTTATGGTGCGCCTAAAAGAGAAGATCAATTTCTTTATTTTGGGAAGAAAATTTCATGCTTAAGAAGGTGGGAGAAGAAGGGAGAAGTGTGTAGGAGTTTCTAGAAGCATACTTTTTCAAAAATTCTAATTTCATCCTTCTGTAATAGCAATTTTGTTTCAACTTCGTTGTAACTCCTTTTTTAGAACTATCTTTTTCATTATAAAATTTAGGTTCCCAATTTAATAAAATTCCTTTGGAATCACTCAATTTGGAGCTAAAACCTGACTGAACTACTTTGTCAATGTTCAAGCTCATTGACGTTAGAAAACATACACTGGAGGGGCTTTACCAGTCCCGGGGCTTCCCATAATTTTTGAAGCCTCTGAGAACCTTTGGCAACTCAAAATTTTCATTTAAAAAGCCCTCCTATGTATTTTTCCAAAAGTTTCACTTTTCTACAAAAATACCATTACATTTCGTCAGTTTTCGTTACAAATTATTTTTCTGTCCTAACTTCATTTTTCTTTCCTTCTGAGCCTAGAATTATCATTTTTAGGAGTCTAAGACTCTAGCCAAATTTTTTGGACATTATGTAGGTCATTTAAGAGGATTTACTTTTATACGATTCATTTTATTATTTTACACGAAAATTACGTTTGTTACAGGTAGTATGCTTCCATCTCCTAATACTTTTGCATTTTGTTGGAACTGACTCTAGTTTGCATGATAGTACTATGATTACTAATGCATATGATGTTGTTGATTTTAAATTGCTTGATAATGATAATTTAGATGAAGAAATTGTTGTTGAATCTCATGATTTGATTGATTGTGGTTATGCGTTAAACAAAGATGATACAATTGTTGATGTTAATAAGCCCGTGTGTACTGATGCACTTGATTTTTCTACTCCTAGCTATGACCAAAGTGATAAATTTATTTCTGAACCAATTGATGATTCTATTGAGTCTAGGGTAGTAGATAAGTGTGGGGGTGACCTAAAATATAATGATCATTCTATTCTTAGTGTGGAATTGGTTGATAAGCATGTTGATGATGCATCTTCTGAGTTTAGGGACAGTATACTATCTAGACCATGTGACATAGTTGATTTGAATTATTCTCTTAATTGTGTGTATGCTGGGTCCACTGTATGTGATAGATGTTCCCAGATTAATGCTTTCATTGAAACTAGTGAGTTCCTCACATGTTCTAATAATCATGATTCCTTACTAGTATGTGATGATATGACTGATGAAACAGTGAATGTAGTATGTGATAATGATATGGATGATACAATTGTTGATAGCTTATTGTTGATGAATCTGACTCTACTTTCAAATGCTTATGTGATGATATAAATACATGTCCTGAATATGTTGAGATTAATTAGTTTCTGAAGTCTGATAAGTCTATTAAATCCATGGAATCCTTTGTTTGCACTAAAACTACTAATAAGACTAATTCTACTGATCATACTAATATTGATGAGAGCATGCATAGAGATAGTATTGATATTGAAAATCTTATTGATCCTTATGCTGTTGTTGATATTAGTGAGAGACTTAACCTTGTTGTTGATCATTGTCTAGAATCTTATAAGCCTACTAATGTCTCTTTGGTTAGGAAAGATACTATTTCTCTTGCTGAGAATCTTGAATAGATCCTTGAAGTTAGTGAAGTAGTTCCCAACAATCAATAGACTCTCCCAACTAACATAAAACAAATGCCAGATACCTTAAAGGATTCCAACTTAAAGGATTGTGAGAAGTTATAATTAATTTTTTTTGTTGATGCAATGACTCTTACTTATGAGAGTCTATTAGATTTTATTGGTTTTGATAAATATTTAGAGAGTTTAGAGTCTAGTATTTTTAAAATTGATTTTAAATGTTCTTTCTTTAGTTTTAAATGTCCTTGATTTGATTTTTCCTTTTTTAATTTTTTTGAAAATGCTAAATCTAACTTTTAAGACTACTGATGGTTGAGGAAGTCTATGCATCATCACTACATGATTAATCAAAATGCTTTAAAGTGGTTAAACTTAAATTTGTTGAACTAAAAAGGAATAAAGCTATTTTGATTTTGATTTTTGATACTTATGATTAGTTGATCCTTGATAGTGTCCTTTTTAGTTTAGGATTTAGTTTTTCTTTTTCTTTTCTACATTACTGTTTGTTCTATTTCTGTTTTGTAGGTAATAAATTGCTAACAAGCTATAAGAGAATCTGAGCCACCCTTGGAATCTCTATTTTCAACTTCATCCAATTGTATACTTTCTCTTTTCACTCTTTATATTATGTTGTTCATTTGTTGATTGGACCCTGTGCTGGCTTTGAGAACAATGCAGCATTTAAGTGTGGGAGGGAGAGCCATTCCATTTCATTTCATCTTCTCTTTGTTTAAAAATTGAAATTTTTTTCAAAAATTTTTTGGAAAAATAGTGTGATTTTTTTTTTTAAATTTTCTGTGAAAGTAGCAAGTTGAAATGATTATAGCTTAGATTCATTTAGACATGATAAGTGATGGATCTTGTGTTTTGATTTAAGTGAAGTGGCAATGAATTTGATTTCAATAAATTATTTGATAGCTATTAGCTGGTGAGGATTTGAGCCTTATTTGTTCATTTCTAGTATGTATTTACCTATTTTTGCTTTCACTTTAGAACTTGTCTTGATTCTTTATTGAGACCACATTTGTATTTGTATTTGCATGCATGAAAATGATAAGGCATTTCTTTCTTTTATAGCTAGTAAGCCAAAAAGACAACCATTACATGCATTTTATCCATTGTTTAGCCATTTCGGACCTTGGTTTTATTTTCTTGTTTAGCCCATAGCCATGAAAAGTATTAAAAAAAAAAATGTTTCCCACCATGTTTTAAGATTCCTTAAGAATTTCAAAGAGCATTACACTTGTTTAAGATGAGAGAATATATGCTTTGCATCCATTTAGGCCATTATTATTCAAAGTTAAAGAATTTTCTCTAAAAAAAATGCAAGGAAAAGAAGAGAAAGAAAAGAAATGAAAAGGAAAATGAAAAAAAAAAAGAAGGAAAAGGAAAAGTCATTAAAAATCAAAAGAAAGTAGTGTTTGAATTTTATTTGCATTCACTATTACTAGTTGGAAAAACAAAAGGGCCTTGAAACACATTCTTCCCCATCCTAGATTTTCATTAATTGCTTTTGAAGTTCTGAGGCATCCATTTGTTGTTTGTTTTTCCTTGTTTTTGGCTATCCATTCATTTCATCTCCTTAGCCCTATTGCAACCTTGAATAAAGTCCTATTGATTTGTGCTTTGCATTTGGCATGAGTGGTGGAGATTTAAAAGCTTGACATGCCTATGGTAGTGAGGTTTGGATGGGTGAAGTTTAAGTGATACGCATTGCCTAAACACTTGAGAGTTGAGAGTAAACACTAATCCATGTGAGAGGCTCTGCATTTTTTATTCATTCTTTTCAAATGAAATTGCCATGGAATTTGTTTTCTTGATGCAAGTGAAGTTAGCTTTAAATGTTGAAGTGTTGAAAAGTTGTGATTAGTCTCTAACTTGTGATTTTTACACTTTTCTTTTTCATTTCCACTTTCCACTTGCCATTCCACTCACTTTTTCTTGGATTTTGAGCTTTGCCAATGAGTGCAAAGGTTTAAGTACAGGGAAATTTGATAAAGGCTATTTTTAAGTATTTTAATCCTCCTGACTTAGGCATTTTGATGATGGAATATGGCTTTAGAGGTTTAATTAATTGGAATTTGATTTTAGTAGCCATTCTTTGCACTTTAAGAAATAATTTACAAAATTTTAGATTTTTAATGCATAAATTTCTTTAGATAATTTTGTAATTTTTCCTACTTAATTTTCTTTTCCATTCTTAGTGTGTAGATCATTGGGCTTTTTTAGTTTCATACCTGGATTGGACTTCCATATGTGGCTTTCTCTTTTGACACACATCATCATACATCATCATCCATTTATTCACTATCCAACCATCCCCTCCCACATGCATGAAATGAATAGAAGATAGTAGCTCATTCATGCATCTTTTTCCCAAGTTACATGTCCCACGTTACATATACATTCACTTGAGTTTACTAGGTTTAAAGGAAGGTCCATGAAGCAATGGGTTTGTGAAGGATTTAGAAGCTTCAACTTCATTCCATACAAGGCACTCACGTCCAACAGCTCACATGCACACACTAACACTTGTCTAGCTCTCTTGTTCACATGAATGAAACCACAAGCACCCATTTTATTTAGCACGTAGGTAGGGTAAGCATGCATGACTCATTCTTTCATTAACACATTCATACACACTGTAATATCCGGTTTTTGTTAAACGACAGAAACAAGTACATTTTTAAAGCAAGTCTCTCGAAATGAATTAGTTAAGATCTTAAAAAATTTAAGTAGCATTCTAGACTTCTAAAAATGAGAATCCTAGTCTTAAACGGAAAAAAAATAGAGCTAGAATGAAGAAACAAAATTGAACGAAAGATTGACGAAATGTAGTGGTATTTTCGTAATTTTGAGCAAATTTTTGGAATTCTCACAGGAGGGCTTTTTAAATAAAAGTTTTGAGTTCTCCAAGATTCTCAGAGGCCCTGAAAACCATGGAAAACCCTAAGATAGTTAAAACCCCTTCGGTAGACGTTTTCCAATGACGATAGGCCCGAACTTTGACATATTCATTTGAAAAGGTTTTAGTTCCGATTTGAGTGATTCCAAAGGAATTTTTTTAAATTGGAAATCTAAATTTTATAATGAAAAGTCAATTCTAAAAAAAGAGCTAAAACGAACTAAAAACGAAATGCCAAGATGAAAGGATAAAATTGAAATTTTTGAAAAGTCTTTTTTAAACCCCACCTATATATATAGAGTGCCCCACCTCCTCACTCATTTAGCTCATTTAGTTTCTGCCTAAACTAGAGGAAAAGCTGTAAGCTTGAGGTGCACAAGAAGGAGGAGAAGAGAAGGAGAAAAGAAAGGCAAAATGTATGAAATTTCTTGGTTTTTTATGCTTTCTCTTTTGTAAATCTCTTATTATCCATTTCTCCTTTCTTTCCTATGGTTTTATTGAAGTTTTTGGATATTTTTTTAGGGAAGAACAGATGGGGAAATTCAGATTCGAAGAGAAGAGGCCAAGGAAAGGAAGAAACAACCAAGAAGACAAGGAAAAATAAGGTAAAATCTCCATCCCATTGTAGCCACTTCTTTTCCCTTTTCTTCCTTGGTTCATCCAACATGAGAAGCTACAAGAGGGCTTGGATTTTGGGTAGAACCAATGGTGAATCTTAGGAAATAGAGTGTAGAAAATAAGAATATGTAAAGAGAATTAACAAATAACTATAGAAATTCAAGATAACAAACCTAGTGTTTCTAGTGTTCCTTGAAAAATCTGATTTGATACCATGATTTTTAGGCCTAAATGAATGTTTAAATGAGTTCCTAAGATTCCTAAAAGTCTCCCCATATACATCTTCCACTAAGAAAACAAAGCAAACTCCTTTGGTATCCTATTGCTCCATAGCCACGCCCTAATATAGGTGGAGTATCTAGGGATAGTTTTAATTTGTTCCAAACCCATTTTTGAGTCATATATGATGAGTGAAGATGAAGGGAAACCTTGGAAAAAATTTAGGAGGCCTAAAGAATGAATTGGTGTCATAGTTTCCATAATATGACCTAAGGAAGTAATATGTAGTTAGGCTCTTTGTTTTAAATGTGTGATGACTCCAAAAGACTTAAAAGGAGTCAAGAATCATAAATGAAATAAAAGAATGGAGCATAGAACTCATTTGATGGGTATTGCTTCATTAGGTGTATTTAGGAACCATAATTGATCTATAAGGCAAAGTTAGAGTTCCAAGTAGATGTATAGCTTTAGAAATGAGTTCAAGAACCTAATTGGCTTCCATATATTATGTTTAGGCCAAGAGAAACAAATTCCACACCTTTGTATATGTGAGGCTAAGAAAGGGAGAGCATTTTCAAGAGGAAAAGTGTATGGTTGCAACAAAGGTAGCTCACTCCTCCTTATCTCATGCATGAATGTATGCTTGACTTATCTTTGAATATGTGTATGTGTGTTTTAAGTTATGAAAAGTATTCCAGTATGAGCTTTTATTCTACAGTACCATGATATTACATTATACTTCCAAATGATGTCTAACATATTTGCTTGGGTTTGCTTAAGTGTGGAGAAGCCAAGAACTCTTAGCTATGGTGAGGATGAGCCAAAAACTCTTAGAAATGGTTAAGACAAAGTAAAGTGTCTTCCAAAAGTGAGGTTGAGCCAAAAGCTCTTAGAGAAAATGAGTTAGGCAAGTTCAAAATCTATAAGTGAATGGGTGAGGCTAATCTACTTACTTGGAAAGCCTATGTATGCTTTATATGACTTATTATATGCCAAAAATGCTTCTTGAATGCTCATATTGTTCCTTGTACTCATGCATGCAATTTCAAGACTTGTTTTGCATATTTTATGTATGATTGAAAGTGATATGAGCTATTGGGATTTTTTGAATCTTATTCTCTCCTCTTCAATATCCTAATATGCTAGGTGGACCAAGTGAATAAGGCAATAAAAGCCATCAAGTGGAAAGATAAGAGATTGATAACAATTTGCCTAGTTTTGTTCTTTATGGCCATATGAGTAGCAAACGTTGTAATCCATTATTGTATATATCCTATGACTTTATGAACATGTGTAATTATGCAAATGTATCATATACAAATGAGATTTAATGTTATATGAATGGTATGGTATGTTTTGGGTATGGAATGGCAAGACTAGCCTTGTACGTTCTTATGTATGACATGGGGTGAGAGAGTGAATTTGCAAATTCTAGGTTTATGCATCTTTGAGACAAGTTTAGGAAACTATTTTGGTGTATTGCCATATGCTCAAGTGGTCATGGTTGCCTTGGAGCTCAAAATGAACCCTTTAGACCCTTTATAAGACAAAAAATGAGCAATGTCAATATTTGACTAAATAAATGAATTTGCCCATGAAATTTGTCACACATATAGATCTTATCCAGAGTTTTTTAGAAAGCTAAAGACCAAATTATTTGGAGCTCTGTGAAATTAATTATAAATTTTCAAAGTTAACATTTTTCTATTGAACTGATACACGTACTGTTCATATAGTCAAAAACTTGGTTGTGTTATTCA
The DNA here is from genome assembly GCA_032878935.1 of Erythrophleum fordii. Taxonomy (NCBI): domain Eukaryota; kingdom Viridiplantae; phylum Streptophyta; class Magnoliopsida; order Fabales; family Fabaceae; genus Erythrophleum; species Erythrophleum fordii. The sequence continues at coordinate 11,666,897 of JAVQMF010000057.1, read as the reverse complement.
TATGCCAAATGATATCAAATACTCATGAAATTTTATAGGAATAAACTAGACATAATAATCTTTCCATGACCACTAAGATCACCCTAATTAGATATATAAGTAGGGAGATATAAATTTTTGAAATTGGAGGTCAATACTAGGGATGACAGTTGACCTCCGATATTGTTCCATCACTTTTTGGTGGCTAGCAATCTCTTTTGTGGTCAGAATGGTAAAGAATGCATAATTTTTATTTTTCTAAAATTAGTTATAATTTTTCAAAATTTATGACAATAAAATAAGATTTCTGGCCAAGGCTACATTTTTTAATTTCATGTAATCCCTTCACTTGCATGAGTTCTAGGCCACTTCCTTGGATGGTTTTGAGTTGTATTGGTGTAATTAAATATGAGAATGAGTTGAATGAGTTCATCTAGTTCACGGGACACCAAACAAAAAATTTATTTGCTACACAATGTAAGAAAATTGAATATTTATATGCCTTTTTCCTTGAGAATTCATGTGTTTCATAGAATGAAACCTAAAAATGGTATGAGATGAGTCATAGTATTATGGTGTTATACACACGCACCCTCACTCATTCATCAACTACACACACACATCATTCACGTTGCAGCTCTCACACACTCACACTTTCTCTTCCATTCACATGCACCACTCCCTCATTCATGTAGCATATGTCCAGCAGCTCATACGTGGAAGTCACACACATGGTCACACGCCCACTTCATTTTGCACCCACAACCCACGTAACTAGCACACACATGCAGCACATCTCTCACATTGCACTCACTCTCACTTAACTTCACTCCATGTAGCCACGGGTTTGTTGGAACAGAGGTTCAGAAGCATGAAGACATTGGAATGAGTAGGAAGGAGGTTGAGGAGATAGCACACTCGAGCTTACGTGGAAAGTTGACGTGGTAAACAAGCTAAAATCAACACGTGTGTGTGTGTGGGAGGAAGAAGCAGGGAAAGGAGAGAAGGAAAGAAAGGCATGAGCTGGAGATTACATGCATGAACAAACGAAGAAACAGCTACGGGTTAGCAAGAGCTGAACGTGGCTGGAATAGAGGAGGAGCAAACATGTAAAAGAGAAACGAAGGAGCTGCCTGGAGGAAACACGAAGGAACTAGCTATAGGTTCTAGTGCTTTGAGAGGAAGAAGGAGGAGCTGAGTTGAAGAAGGTACGCGAGCAGAACAAATGGAAAGATGAAGCACAACAAGCAACGAGTTGACGTGGAGATGGAGATCACGTGGGAAATGAAATAGGAAGCTACCACGGGTTGGGGAGAACTCCAACACAAACATACCAGGGGCGTGAACATAAGCAAGAGAGTAGCTACTGCAAGTTTTTTAGAGAAGGAGAAGCCATGAGCAGAAACAAAGGAAGTAACATGAATGAATGAAGGTAGAGCAGAGCTGAGTACGAAGAAGAAGCTACAGTTTTAACGTGAAAGAGCTGAGAAGAAGAGGAGAGAAAGGCTCAAGCATAATATATGAAATGCAGAACATGTGAAAGAGCAAGAAGGATCCACAAGGAAAGAAAAAAAAAAAGGCATGGTATTGATTTGAAGACATAAGAGCCAGACTAGAACGTATAGAGAACAACGCAGGAAGAAGCACAAAACAGAGGAGAAGCAGGATTAGGTTCACCAGTTCTAGCTTTGACGTAAAAAGCAGTTCCACGTAGCATTCACTTATGCATGATGTCATGTAAACATGGGTTATAGATTATACACACACACAGCAGCTGAAGAACGTGGAATGAAAGATGAAGGTAGTTGCACGATGGAGAAAATACAAATGAAGAGGCTACGAGTTCATTAATTCTCATGTGAGAAGGCAATGTGAAGAACACATATTCAGTTGGGAATGACAGAAATAAAGGAAGCAGCAGGCACATGAAGGAGGACGTGAGTTTTAATGCAAGGCTTTGATTTGGAAATCCATGTGAGAAGCACGTGGATGGGAGGGGGAATTGGCTCGAGCAGAACGTTAGAATGAATAGAAAGTTCACGTGGAAATGGTGCAAGAAAGACACGTAATTTTTTTAATGAGGAGGCTAGAGGCAGAATCATCGAATCCATCGAAGAAAAAACACCATTCCATTCGTCTCTTCCACGCACTCCATACGCCGTAGCCATTTTTCCTCCACCTGTTTTCCTATCCATCTCCATTCCAATGAAGCATTAATCCATCTTGTGGCTAGCTAGGAAGAGGTTCTTGGAGAAGTTTAAATCCATGGATTAGCAAATGAATTTTGGCTAAGATTCTTTTAATTTTTTACACTTTTTTCTTTTTTTTTTTACATGCTTGGTTGAGATGTATTTGATTGAGATTGATATAGTTGTAATTAGTGGCTAATTAGACACTAGTTAAAATACTTTTTGTTGATTAAATGATTAGATTAAATATTGAATTTTTCATTTCTCCTCTAAGTTCCCATGTATGTAATCAAAGTGTTCAATGAAATGTATGAGTAAAATTGTGTGCTTGATTATTTGATTTGAGGATCCCTTGAAGTTTAATTGGTAAATTAAACATCTTAGGGTGATAATTAAGAGGCCAATTAATCAATCAAATTCAAGGGTTCATTGTTCCTAAATGTAAGAATTAATGATATAGTATGGGATTGAGGTTTCAATTCAATATTATCTTGTTAATTTCTTGAATCTTGAATGGTAATTCAAGATCATTTGCCATTAACACAATTAGGGACTCTTAGACCAGGATTAATTACAATTGAATTAGGATAAAGATAGTGGATATCAAGGGACGAATCCAAAACTAGTCACATATTTATCATTCACCTCATAGTTCATGCAATTAGGTAGTGATTAGTTATTTTATTTCAATTTAATTTTAGTTAGCTAAATTTAGGCAAAACCCTCTTTTTAATTAGGTAATTTGTAGAGTTTTTTTACATTCAGAAAATCCAATTAAATATTGAATTTCATTTTCTAAGGAGACAATTTAGGTTGTACTATTAGCTATATATTTTTCAACCTAGTTTATTTTAAAATTGCATGACACAATTGTTAGAGGGAAGTAAGCAAAATAGTCCACTAAAAACTAAAAGGAAATAAATAAAATAGTCTATAAGGGAGCTAAGGTGTATATATATATATATATATATATATATGTAAAGTGTTAAACGGGGAACGTTACATTTCATGTTTAACATTTTATCATCTTTAAAAATTAAAAAAATTCATTTAAAATAAAAAATAAAAACTAAACTTGGTTAATGAAGAATCATTGACCAAGCCAATGAAAAAAGATTAAGCCCTTAGGTTGGTGACATTGACCCTTAGGTTTTGTTTTAAAAACAAAAGACCAAAAAAAATCCTATATATCTAAATTTTTTTTTGAAAAAGTAAGACCTAATCAGTGAAATCATTAACTAGGTTAGTGAAGAATCACGGACCCTTAAGTCAATGGAATCTCATTGACTCGAGAATCAATCTTTTTTAAAAATATATAAAAAAAATTTTAAAAGGAAAGAGAGCCATAGACTTCACATCCCTTATCAATAAAAAAAAATATTAGAGAAATGCAAAGTAACAACAAAAAAATTTTTTAAAAAAATTATAGGGATGCAAAGCCATAAGCTCCACATCCCTAATAATTAAAAATAAAAATAGAAATTGCACAACGTGGAATACATACTCCACATTGTATAAAATAAAAAAATTAGTTATATATTTGAAAAAATTATTTTTTTAATTATTAGTATTATTATATATTTGTGAAAATGCCTTTGGACGGCTGTGTACATATTGTTTTGGAAGATATATGTTATCCATATATATATATATATAAAGTTATAATTTAGTTTACATATATATACAACTTTGATTTCTTTTTGTCAACATTTTCATTTTTTGTATAGATATTTAAATATATGAAATATTTATATTCTTTTATATATATATATATATATATATATATATATATATATAAAGTTAAGATAATAGTTGAATTTAGGATATATTACTTTATCTTACAAGAGTAATAACTCCTCACATAATTTTCCTTAATCGAATTCTAATTAGATAATAATGTTAAATTAATGCTCATATACAATTTTTTATTAATAAATTTCATTTATATAATATATTTTTAATATTTTTAAATGAAATATTTTTTAAAATAAATTTCATTAAAGGTTATTTATTGCTTAAAAAGATATTAAATTAATTTTAATTTCATTAAATAATTTGTATATGATTACCTTAATATATATATATATATATATATATATAGGTGTTATTCTTTGCTTACATTATCATAAAGTTTGCAATTCCTCTTATGGTGAAAAAGTATGACTTCTTCTTTTAAATAGCGTCTCCTCAACTTTTAGAGTTTGGTCAAAATTATAATTTGATCCCTAATAAAAATTATAAACTTTTATTCCAAAGTTTTAATAATTATATTTTGATCCCAACTTTTACCTAAATAATTTTATTTTTTAAATATTTTTTTTATATTTGTAATACTTTAAAAATCTAAAGAATTCACTGAAATTTCTTTCATAAATGTTTATTATTTAATTAGCTATTATTCAATAATTTATAAATAATTCTTAATAATTCCCATTAAATCCCTAATTGATCCTATAAAATTTCATTATTTTCCTAATAATTTTCTATTTTTCCTTTTACCTAAAAGTCAGATAAAACCTATATTTTTTCATGTAGTCATCATTAAATATTTTCTATTATTTTCTTCACTTTATATTAATTTGATTAAGGGTCTAATTTTTGGAGATGTTACACAATTTATCGTACAAAAGTCTATTATGATGAGGTGAAATAAGACATTTACTTAGCAACAGTGTTAGGGAAAATCTTTAAGACTTTTGCCATTGCCTTTTAAGTTTTAACAGCTTCTCTATCTTAGCAAAATTGTAGTTATTTAATTGATCATCATTTCAATGCAAAACTAATGCAATTGATATTGTCAGTTAACAGATGTTCAATAAGGGAAAAAGATTTTGTTAGGAATACAGTCATGTAGCTAATTAAATCATAAAACAAGAAATTAATTCTTACAATCTTGATCAATTAAACAATGTTGCCAGTACAAAATATTATCTGAGAGGAACTTACAAGTTTTTCCTCAAACAAAATATGGCCTTAGAATATTGTTGGGGACAATAAGTGTGACGAATAGTTATCCCAAGTAATTTTTTGAAATGTAGAAATAGAAGAAATGTATTAAGTCAATACCTTATCTAGCTAAAAAATGTTGCTAAACTGTATTTCAAACCCATATCCTTATTGACATTAAGTAATAAAAATTAAAAGTATGTATTTATAATCTTACAACATGTATCTATAGTTTAAAAGATTAAGTGCATTTTATATAAGTATATTTAGTTATCATTAGAAGAATTAATGAAAGACTGTATGATATTACTATCACAACTCATTTTCAAAACCCCTGGTTATTCATTCTTTGCTTTTTCTTTTTAATCTTTGCCTGAAACAAAATCCTTTTTCCCACAAATCCATTAAGCTTCTCAAGAGCATCTCCTATGCTCTTTTTTTTTCGAGGGTACACAACCAATATTGCCAATAAAATGTGTATTAAAAATACATGATATTGAAGGTAGTTCTGTATGAATCAATGTTTTGACCAACGCCCTATATGTTGTTATGATTGTAATTAAGGAGATTTCAAACAAAGGAGTGAATCATCATAAATCAATCAATCAATCAACATAAACACAATTAAATCATATCAAATTCACTAATTATTATGAGAGGCAAAAGAGAAATCTTTTGAGCAAGAATTACTCTTTAGAAGAATTATCTTTTTATTATATAAATATAAATTAATAATATTTCTGAAGGTAGAAATTGTTAAGTGATTATAATAAGAGGATTTAAGTTATGAGATGATAAAGAAAAAAATTGAGCAAAAAATGAGAGTTTAGAAGCTTCACAATAAAGACTTGCAATATTTATATATAACATGATTTTTTTTTAATTTCATTCATTATAACATATACATTTTACTGAAAATTAATAATGAATAATCAATTAATCACTGGTTACAAATAATTTCAAATTAAAAAACAACTATTGAATACCACATTGTGTACTTATCAAAAGTCATATATTAAATTTTTTCCATTACTTGCACCATATTTTATATGTTTATTTTCATATCAAATTCAATTCTAATATTAAGAGATCTTTTTCCAATTCTCTCTTCCAATACAATTTTTTTTATGATTTCATATCCATTATTCTTTGCAAATTCTTGCTCATATTCTCACGATTTATTATTGAATTTTTTTTTTCTATTGTTTTGTGTTTGAATACAAATTGAAAGATTAAAATTTATTTTCGTATTATGTAACATAAAAGTTTCATTATTTAAGGCTGATCTTGTAAAATAATAGTAAAATTTATTACTTTTTGGTAATTGAAAAAAATATTATTACCTTTATTTATTATAAGATTTAATCCTTTTATTATGAGAAATCAATCTGTGCATTGCAGCGGTATCAAATATCATGTTGAGTGTACATGAGTGCATATTTCAAATTCACAATATTTTCATTGTGTTTTAGAGCAAAAGAGTAATTCAAACATACAGTTCCTACCGAAGCTAATCAATCAAATTCTTCAAAAAATAACTCATGTGCTAAGTGCAAATCCAACTGGGGACAAACTACCCTAAAGTTCCTAAAATCAGAGGGTACTTTGACCAAATTCAAAACTACTGAATAATTGCAAACACGTTTCTATTAAATAATATTATTTTTTTTATTCTACAACAATTGCCAAAACAGTTGAAATAGGAAAAATTTTATTAAATAAGATAAAGTAATATTAAATTTAACATTATTATTATTCTCACAAAATATTAATGGAATAAAAAATTTATTTATATTTTAAAAATAATAATATAATTTAAAAAATTCATTTATATTAATGGAACAAAATATTAATGAAAGAATTTGTTCTTTTTTGGGACTTACACAATAGAGGTGTTCAAAAGTTCGATTTGATTCGATTTTGGGTCAAAACCAAACTAAACCAACTTTGTCGGTTTTGAATTCTAATTATTTTGGTTTAATTTAGTTTAGTTTGGTTTAGTTCATTTTTTTTTACCAAAAAGTAATTTTTTGAAAAGGTTTTGTTCTTTATAATATGTAGAATTTAACTTTTAATATCTTATATTTTTTAAAATTTTGACCAATAATAATATTAGAATAATTTATTATTTTTATCTTTTTTTAATCTAAAAAATATCCTATACATTTACAAAAAAGCTTTAAAGAGTGAGAAAGAAAAAAGAACATCTTATAATAAAATAATATAGACAATTTGTATACATTAGTCTTTTTAAACCATACAGAGAGTGTAGCTTTGATGCAAGTTTAATTGATAAAAGATCCCATTAATCTAAAAAAGAAAAAAATGAGAACTATCAAATAATATTATTTTTTATTCTACAATAATTGCAAAAACAATTGAAATAGGAAAAATTTTATTAAATAAGATAAAGTAATATTAAATTTAACATTATTATTATTCTCACAAAATATTAATGGAATAAACAATTCATTTATATTTTAAAAATAAAAATAAATTTTAAAATTTTAAAAATAACAATAAATTTTAAAAAAATCATTTATATTAATGGAACAAAATATTAATGAAAAAATTTGTTCTTTTTTGGGACTTATACAATAGAGGTATTCAAAAGTTTGATTTGATTCGATTTTGGGCCAAAACCAAATTTAACCAACCTTGTCAGTTTTGAATTCTAATAATTTTGGTTTAATTTAGTTTAGTTTGGTTTAGTTCTTTTTTTTTTTTTTACCTAAAAGTGATTTTTTTAAAAGGTTTTGTTCCTTGTAATATGTAAAATTTAACTTTTAATATCTTTTATTTTTTAAAATTTTGACCAATAATAATATTATAATAATTTATTATTTTTATCTTTTTTGGGTCTAAAAAATATCCCATATATTTACAAAAAAACTTTAAAGAGTGAGAAAGGAAAAAAAGGAACATCTTATAATAAAATAATATAGACAATTTGTATACATTAGTTTTCTTAAACCACATAGAGAGTGTAACTTTGATGCAAGTTTAATTGACAAAAGATTCCATTAATCTAAAAAAGAAAAAAAGAGAAATATTAAATTTTAATTACTTGTAAATTCAAATGTTTAGTTTGGTTCGATTTAATTGAACCAAATATGAAAAAAAATCGACAACTGAATCGATTTAATCACTTTTAGAATAATAAAAACCAAACCAAGTCTATTTTTAATCTGTTTTATTTGATTTTTATTAGTTTGGTTTAATTGGTTTGGTTTAGTTTTGTTGGCCCTTATTACACAATAATGAAGCAGGAATTTATTCACTTGCTTCCTCATTACAGTTCTTAAGTACATATAGTATGAATTACATGTTACGATATTTCTCTTATCTTATAAGAGTATATGTTGATTTTATTTTTTTAATAACACTATATAGATCTTAGTTTAGACACACGCATGTCTAATTTGAATTCTACCATTCTACACACCTCCCTTAGTGCCTAGAGGAGAATTCTCATTTGGCTATTAATATTATAGATGGTGAGAATCTATAATTCAGTCCATGTATATATTTATATATTTGGATCTCTTCTCCACCTTTCTTTGCCATACTTATATTTTATGCATCTCTCTTTTGTCATATTAGCATTTCCATCGCCTCGCATGGTGAAAAAAAATGTTTTATCTTTGCTCTCTCCTCATAAGTGCCAAAGGCAATTACTCGTGTGAGATATCCAACCTCATCAACTTGTACAATATAATATCATTGTGTATATACTATCTATGATTATGTCATAACACATCTATTTAATCAATGATCAAGCTGTTCATAAGGTGCAATGCTCTATCTTCTACGCATATTGGGTGACTTCACATATTCTTCACATACATATTTAGGTATGGGTTTTGTCAAGGGATCAACTAGCATCTTATACGTAGACATATTATGAAGTAACACTCTTATGTGCTATTGATCTATTTCATTCTTGTGTCATATATAAACTCTTGTTATGATGTTTAGGGACTTTAATGTAGGCTATGGTTTCCCATCTACCACAATTGATCAATAATGAACTTAAGGTCCTACCAATGATCCCCAAGTATTTCACAATCCTCTTAAGCCATATAGCCTCTTGCATTGTTGTAGAACATGCAATAAACTATGCTTCCATTGTAAATGATGCTATGAATTACCTACTTCTTGTTGCTCCAAATATGATATTACTATTTAACAAAAATGTATACCTAGAACTTTATTTTTGCACATATAGACCTCTTCTCTAATTCACATTAAATTATCATTTCTAGTGCAATTACTTACTTAACAATATAGTCCATAGTTTACAATGCCCTGCAAATATCTTAAGATTCTCTTAATAGTATTTTAATGCTATTGATAAGGACTTCACATGTCATAACTTACGGTGACTAAAACTTTGTTGACAAGATTCAGGTAGAGTTGCCTAGTTCTTGGGTTTTATCAAGTTTTCTTAGTTAAAGAGTATCTTGTTGTTATGCGGTAAAAAATCTTATTGACAAAGTCCTAAATTTGTATCTACTAGATCTAAGACCTTGTTGGCAAGATTTTGAACCTTGTCAACACATTTTATTTCCAGTTCTGGTAATGGAAGAACTTAGTCTATATAGACTTTTTTCATATCATTTACCTCCAAAAACATAAAAAACAACTGTAACACTAACTTTAGTAGTGGTTTTATATACTTTCCATATATGAAATGGAACTATAGGGGTCAAGATTTGATTTTCTTTTCTTCTTCACTCATAATCATTCTAGACAAGTTTGTTCACTTAATCATAAGAAACACCTTAATTGCATAAAAGAGTCATATAGTCCAAAATACCTCATTTTTCCATATTATGCACCAAATTTCAAAAATTCATAACATGGGTTACTTAACTCTGATTTATGCAAACTTAATGGCAACTGAAAGCTTATGACATGGACTTTATATTATAAAAATTTCAAGTAAAAAGGAATATAGGGGTTAAGATTTGATTTTATTTTCTTCATTACTCATAATCATCCTATACAAGTTTGTTTTAGTTCACTTTGTCATAAGAAACACCTTAATTGCATAAAAGAGTCATATAGCCCAAAGTACCTCATTTTGCCATATTATGTACCAAACTTCAAAAATTCATAACATGGGCTATGTAACTCTAATTTACTCAAACTCAATGGTTATGAAAACCTTATGATATGGACTTTATGCTATAAAAATTTCAAATAACAAGGAATTCATTTAACCCCTCAAAAACCATAAAAATAGAAATCTAAAGTAAGTCATTTGGGCTTTCAAGAGTAAAAGTGCAATTTATGACTCATTTGGACTAAATTTTGGTTCTAAAGTGGTCCAATTAGCTTTCAAATTGAACTCTTCCACTTTGAGCAAATTTTAATCATCTTAAATACCCATTCCATGAGGTTCATTTCATAAAACAAAGCTTACATCAAAATATGACCTCTCAATACCCAATTATGCACATAGTCCATCATGCATATCATATAAACATTCTTATATAAATGTCCAACTTTTACCTTAAAATGAAATATATCTATTTAATCAAGCTCATACATAGGTTTTCATTACAAACCTTATCATTTACATGAATGTTCATCATACATATATAATGTTTCTAGCCATCCAAGTATGATATGTACATTACACAATATTTACATCACAAAAGCCCTATTACATAATTTCTAGACTTTAATTCTTCTCTACTTCCTTTTCCTTGTTGGAGGAACTTGAAATGGTTAGTGGGAATTCATGAGTGAGATTTTAGGGAGAATCTCAATAGCAAATTTTAACTGAATCAATGTATATAAGAATGCAATGAGAAAATGCAATGCATATAGTGCAAAGATATCATTTAATGCATCATGAAATTCAAATGCAACTTTTAGCATAAAACTCATTTCTCATCAAGCCATGACATCACAACACTCTAGCTAAGCTTAACTAAACTCAGCTCAGATAAAGGAAGAGTACTATGCTTAATTCCATACTATAGGGAGTTAGAAGTTGAAAACCTTATCAAACTCATGTATAAAACTTATAATGGAAAGTATATCAAGGTATAGTGTAATACTCATTTATTCTAAAACGCCCTAAATTAAAGAATCACTAAAGGAGGTCCTCTAAATAGAAAGATTTGAGGCTAAATAAAATTAGGGTAATAATCCAGAAACTTGAAAATGACGATACAAGGTTTAAGATGCCTAAAAACTAGAGTTAGAGTAGCTAAATAAAATCAGACAAAAATCGGTGGTGTTTTTGTAAGGTTACTGCTTGATAAAATCTCAAATATCACTATCTAGATTATTATTTTAGTTTGTAAATTAACTTTTAGAATTTATAAAATTTTATGTTTTATTCCTTTTTCAATGAAACCTAATTATTATTCCATGTACTTTCTTCATTTAGTTCTCTATGAAAATACAATTTTCATATCCATTTGGTATAGTTGCATGTCTAAACTTACAACTATAGCTAAGACTAATCTAATTGAATTGAATCATACAGCGGGTGAAAAGATATTTTCATAATTTATACTTTTATATTGTATATTTCCTTTAGAAATTAAGCATGTCTTTTATCTCTAAATGGATCCATTTGTCTTTTTATTTATCTTGAGAACTATTTGTTCTTGATTGTGTTTTAGTTAGATAGGATATAATATCAACTAATTTCTATATTTGATTTATTCTCATAAAATCTTATTCCATTACTCTTTTCCAATCTTCATTAATAGGGTATGATTAAGCCTCTTGAACTAAGTTTGGCTTCTCATTGTCTAGTTGAGTATTACTAAATGTTTCCCCCTCAGTCTCAAACCAATGTTTAAGCATATTGTTGTGATTACTCTTAAGTAATAGAGTTGTTTGTGTAACATTCTTGTCTTGCACCAAGCTCCTACTTAGATTAATAGGTTGTATAACTATTTGTTTTCACTATCTTAATCTCGTATCTCATAAAGAGGCATATACTTGCCAATCTCTCCTCTACTAAGAAATCCATTCTTTAAAAAAATGTAGTATCTCTTAACTCAATCTCAATTATAGTTCCATCTTCATTTTTACCAATGAAAATATGTCTCTTTGATTGTTCTAAGTCTTTAACAAAGATAGAATTCTGGCATTTTTGGCCTAATTTTCTATGCTTATGAAAATTATCATGAACATAAATAGTTGACCCTATGGTCTTATGATGCTTATTTTTTGTCTATAATTCATAGGGTATATAAGTAATTGATTTAGAAGGCACTTAGTTAAGTTTGAAAGCATTAATGTATAACTTATTATGCCAACAAGAAATGGGTAGTTTGCTTAGACCATCATTTAGCTAATCACTTTGAGTAAGGTTTTTATTCTTTCTCTTAGCATCTTTATTTGTTGTAAAGTGTGATGAATTGTTAATTGTTTCATTGATTCATTTCTCTTCACATAGCTCTTTAAATTGATTTAACAAATGTTCACATTAATGGTCAGACCTTCAAGCTTTAATATTTTTGTTTATTTGATTCTTAACCATATTCATATAATGTCTAGAGAACTAAAGCACTTTTGACTTATGGGAAATTAAATGGACTTGATTGTATTGTGAATAATCATCAATAAGTACAAACTCTATGTCTTGCCCTCACACATTTTAAACCACATATTAGAATGAATTAATTACAATGGTTTTTGTTAGCTTTAGTTCCTTTTCCAAATGGTTTTTTATTTGCTTACTTGCTAGGCAATATTCTTATAATGACATTTTTTAAATAGAAATGGATCCTCTTATCTCTTCTTTTACTAATCTACTCATTCTTTCTTGACTTATAAAGCCTAGCCTAGCATGTCAACAATTCATATCTAAAGCTAAATTGGAAGCAACGCATTAGGTAAAGCAACTAGGTTCATAATTGTGCCTATCATAATAAAACCATCATAAAGAAGTCTGAAATTGCATTCATTGTCCCTTTTCCGAATGTCATTGGAGTTGTCATAAAAAAATTAACACTGAATCTCAAATTAAAAAGAGAAATAATAGAGATTAAGTTTAGTTGGATCTTTGAAATATATAAAACATTATGTAGAGTATAGTTTCATCCAGCATGAAAAACAATTTACATGTTTCAATTCCTTTAATTTAAAATTTTATATTATTTTCTACATAAAGCCATTTGATTCTTAAAAATAGACTACAATATATGTGGTTGTTGTTTTTTACTTAATTTTGTTCAACATAACCATGAGCAAAATGACCTATTATTTGACAAGTATAATACTTGAACTTTACAATATCAAGTTTCTTTTCACCAGGTTTACCTCTCTTCTTAAATTCTTTCTTGGCTTTCTTGAAATGTTGGCTAAAATATTTTTCTTATAATGAACATGTTGTCCTTCCTGTGCTTGGATTTTGAAGCCATAGCAATATCAGTCATATAAGCACGTTCAAAGGGTCTAGTAACTTCTAAATGCTCATCTTTAAAGTCTATATGACAAGTAACATTATAAAAAAATGATACTCTCTTTATGGCTATATACTTTTAGATTAATAAGGATATAACTAATTGATTTCAATTCCCTGATTGTCATCCTTCTTAGTTTGATTGTAGAAGTACCATCAAACTTGTCCTTAAAGGCTATTTGCATGGCTTGAATAGTCCAATATCACGCATGAGGTTATCAAGCAAGTTTCTCAACATTGTTATATGAGCAATATTTTCCTTTCCTTTTTAATAAAATATTTCTAGATCTCTCTTTTGTTGAGTTGTATTTCCATGCTTGGACTTTTATTTGATATTATTCAATTGTTTCTTAGCATCCTATTCTTTAAGGATGCAAGAACCTTATAATGCCAAATTTTCTAATTGACACCACCTAACTTATCACTCTTATCAAGCTAGGCAATTATGTTCTTAATAGCTATAATCATAATCTTACCTCTATATAGACTTAACATAGAATGACTTCATATACACAATGTTGTATATATTTGCAATAAATTTCATCAAAACCAATAATAACATTGTTGGGTTTATTATTGGAAGTTTACATTTATTTTACTTCTATCACATATATCCTAAGAATATTGTTATCTTTCAAATGAAATTATCTATAAATGTTGTTTTAAGTTATAGTATTTTGATGAATCTTAGGCTATTAATCTAAGAAATCTCACTTGATATGGTATTTCTTATATTTTTCTATTAAATTATTTAAATTTAATTTATAAATATTAGATCAAGTCATTATGTATGCCCCATAATCTAACAAAAATAGTCATAAATTGGGCCATATTAGGACCCATTTTAGAATCAAGGAGGTGTAATAGGGAGATATACAACAAAATAAAAATTCTAGTGGGAGATATATTTGGTTGTTGATCAATGAAAAAATTGTAAGGGAAAAATTCTTTACAAAAAAAAAAAAAATCAGCATTTAGCTATGGTCACAGTGGCTAATATGTTACTATATTTTGACCAAGTGTTAGCAATATTAGTGTCACATATGAAGTTTGCCATGGTAATCTTAAACACTACAATGAAGTTTGCCACAATATTCTCAATTTGCCTAATTTCAAGCATTAAACTCATGGCTTTAGTTTAATTTTAAAAAAAAAAAAACTTATCTTTTGTACTTATTTAAAAAAAAAGTCAACAAGTAGAATAAAGGTCAAACTAAATTCTTAGTCCTTATAATTTCATCAAAATTTTAATTTGATCTTTATATTTCATTTTCTTATAAGTTGATTATATCTATGTTGTTAGTGTCTGTTAAAACCCAATAATACATGTGAAATTTAATAAATGACTACATCAGCCATACTTTGCAACATAACCTACACATCATAAAAGAAAATAAAATGACTCATTTATCCATGTTTATTCTTTGTCTTTTGTCTTCTTTGTTGGGTGTGCTACTAATAAGATATCAGCCATGTTGCTTGGCATTATTATGTGAGCAATATTTTCCTTTCCTTTTTAATAAAAAAAATTTAGACCGCTCCTTTGTTGAATTGTATTTCTATGTTTAGACTTTTATTTAACATTGTTTAATAGTTTCTTAGCATCTTATTATTTAAGATTGTAAAAGCTTTACGATGCTAAATTTTTTAATTGATACCATCTAGCTTGTCACTCTTGTCAAGGTAACAGTGATGTTTATAATCACCATAATCATAATCTTACCTCTATATAGACTTAGCACAGAATAACTTCATATGCAAAATGTTTTATATACATATTTGTAATAAATTTCAACTAAACTAATAATAACATTGTTAAGTTCATGATTGAAAATCTATATTTATTTTACTTCCATTACATATATCTTAAGAATGCTATTATCTTTCAATCGAAATCATTTGTAAATGTTGCTTTTGAAGTTATAGTATTTAGATCAATCATAGACTACTAATATAAGAACTCTTACTCAATAGGCTATTTTTATATTTTTTTTATTGAATTATTTAAATTTAATTCATAAATATTAGATTAGGCCATTATAGATGCCCCATAATCTAACAAAAATAATCATAAATTAGGCCACCTTGGGCCCATTTTAGTATCGGGGAGGTGTAATAGGGAAATATAAAGCAAAATAAAATATTCTAGTATGAGATATATTTGGTTGTTGATCAATGAAAAAATTGTAAGGGAAATTAAAAAGAAAAAAAAGAAATCGGCATTTAGCTATGGTCACGGTGGCTGACATGTTATGTTTTGACCAACTGTTAGTAATACACGATATTGTCAATTTGCCTAATTTCAAGCATTAAACTCATGGCTTTAGTTTAATTTAAAAAGAAACCTTGTCTGCTGGACTTAAGAGAAAAAAAAGGTCAACAAGTAGGATAAAGGTTAAACTGAATTCTTAGTCCTTGAAGTTTCATCAAATTTTTAGTTTGGCCTCTACATTTCATTTTCTTGTAAGTCGGTTAGATCCATGTTGTTAGTATCCGTTAAAACCTGTTAACCGTATGTAAATGTGGCAACAATGAGACATGTACTTAATGCACGTGAAATTCAATAAATGACCACACCAGCCACACTTTGCTACGTGCCACGCATCACTAAAGAAAATAAAATTACTCATTTATCCATGTTTATTCTTTGTCTTCTGTCTTCTTCGCTGGGTGTGCTGCTAGCACGATAGCACGAACAACGACAATCATACACGCACACGCAAATAAAATTCTTAGGACAGGACGCACCTGAAGTTATTCAGGAGTTGGCCGTTGAAAAAAAAAATTATTTGTCATATTTGATAAAAAAATTTTGCACTTCTTACGATTAATCATGTTGCTTTTATATAACCAAAAAAAAATCGTTTTTGGTTGTGTTGGAGGATGAACTGATCATTAACTGTTTTAGTCTATTTTGGATTTGTAGATGTCCACGTCCTCCTTGGGAGCACAGGCCATCTTGCTTAGCTTCTCCTTTGTAGATTGCATCTCTGTACGTGTCCTTCCTTCTTTCAAACATTGAATCAATTTAATAGCGATTAAAGCGTTTATCATGAAGGGCACTATTCCTCAATTTATATCCACTTCCCTTCATTCTTAAATTGGTGCTATCCTGTTAACAGCACACCCAGCGAAGCCCAGCGAAGAAGAAGACAAAAGATAAAGAATAAACATGGGTAAATAGGTAATTTTATTTCCTTTTCTCATGTGTAGCTTGTGTGACAAAATGCGGGTGATATGGCCATTTATTAAATTCCACGTGTATTAAGTACTTGCCACGTCTGCTCCCGATTAATGGCATTTTATCGGACACTAATGGCAGGGATCTTTTTACAAAGTTTTGCATTTATAAGGATAAACCTATAAGAAAATAAAGCGTAAGGGTCAGATTAATAATTTGGTCAAAACTATCCACAATCGAATATAGATCTCCTATATAGTAACTATCGTGATTATAGGAGATGCGTCAAAATAATAACTGAATATACATATGTCTTTTTAAATAAAAAAATAAAAAATTTTAATTATGAAGATAAAAATTTTAATTATTATAAAATTATATTTCATATTATAAAATTTATAATTTTTTTATTATATATTCAGTTTTTTCTCTCATCCTTATTTATCATTATTCATGAAATTATAGTTAAAATTTTTTAAAAAAGTACACTTTATGACTATAAGTTAAAAATATTTATTATTAAATTTTAAAATTATTTTAAAAGCCCAATAAAATAAATTTTTTTATTTTCAATTAAAACTTTTGTCATGACAGTTAAATTTTTTTTATAGTTAAAATTTTTATCTTTATGATTAAAATTTTTTATCTCGTAAAAGAAACACGTTTGAACACATGTCAAGCTATGAGTACGGTGACTAGAAGGTCAATATTCCTTCTTTTTGTACAAATTAGGCAAATATCCAAAGAAAAATTAGGGGTCAACAAAAAACATAAATATGTCAGTACCAAAAATAGTTTTCCAATCTAAAAGGAGTTTAATATTTATGATAATTCACTACATAAATATGCAAATTATATTGAAGACTTCAATAAAATTTAGAATATTATAAACTAAATAAGAAATCAGAGCGTACAGACATATATCGTAAGCAAATATTCCGATTCATTAATCTTTTAGCATGCACCGTTGAAAAATGAAACAATTAATACGAGGAAAATATTATAATTTCATATTTCAAATATTATAATATTTAAATATGATTATACAGTTAAATAGAGTTTAAATTCTAAAAAAATAAAAAAATATATATATATATATATATAGTACAAATGTAAAATTACTCATGATTATTGATTGGAAGCAATTTTTTAAATTTATTATTTTATTTAAGAACTAGATTTAAATAGAGTTTCTTATATTATTGTCAACAAAATTTTCAATTAAAATATGATAATTATATTATTTTTAATAATAATATAATAAGTGTATACTTTAATTAAAACCTATTGGATTGTTAGCAAAACTATAAAGTAGTCATATTATTATAAAATTCTATATATTTGTTATATTTTAATTAAAAAATTTAATAATAAGCATATAAAAATTACATATCAATTTTTTTATTTAATTTTATTTAAAATTTAATATTATCTGATATTGATTATACTAAACCTGTTTTGTAAAGCTAAAGACACATTAAAAAGTATAGCTCCAAACAAATCTAACGGAAAAACATTTAAAGTTGGAAAGATACTAAGTGGTCATAAATGCTGTTATCTTGAACTCAAGAAATCATTTTTTTAGATAACATATAAAAAAAGGAAACATGAAAAGAAAATTGGTGTGAAAAGAATATTTAACATGTAAATTTATATTTGGAATTTTAAAATCTATAAGCATAATAAAATCCAAATTAGTGTCCAGACCTTCAGAGTGAGAGGGAAAAATTTAGATTGAATTATTATTATTTTTTCCTTAAAAAATGACTAACTTTTCAATTTGTTTATCTAAAGTGTAATCCTGCTATTTTGGTACTTCATTTATTAATTATTTTCATCTTTCCATCGGTTAAAGATATGAAAATAACTTCTCAACTTAGTTTTTTTCTTAATTAAAAATATTAAAAATTAAATTAAGAAGTTAATTATTTTTAGAATACAAAAACAGTTATTTACTGAAAAATCTATATTTGCAAAAGTACAATTCAATTAAAAAAAAAAGCAAATTTTACTTCGTTTTAAATATGTCTCGAAAATTATTTAAAGACGATTAAACGAGGAAGTCTTCGTTGTTCATGTCCAGAAAACAAGAAGTCATCTTGCTTGGCCGAGAATTATTCATTCTGCTTTTGGTGCTCACGTTTCTTTCCCTTTTGCAAATAAATAGCTCGCGTTGCTCATGTATTCTGTTGTCATTCAATCTTTGATTCCCCTCTCTGCTTCTTCCCACCATCACTCTTTTGTACGCCTTTTCCACTTTCTTAGACTTACCATATCACGTTTTGAATTCACGGGTACAACCCCCTTCTAATTGTACATGTTCATCCTTTTCGGCTTCATCTGATTTTCTTTCCCTTGATTTGAAATCGGGGTTCATGGTAAATGGGTTTTTCTTCTTGAAGCTTGTTTTGATTTTCTTGGCTTTTATTATTGGTGGGACTTCGAAGCATTCTTCCGTACATGGGTTCCATTAGAGGGATCAAGAAGAGGAAGAAGGCCGAGAGTAAGGATGACCAAGATGCTTCAGAAACTCCATTGCAGTTTCTTCAACCCCAGCAATTGGATTGGTGGCACGAGTTTTCCCAGAGAATTACAGGTACCTACAATACAATTCTTCTTGCCAAATGTTCTTTGTCGTTAGATTTTGTGCAATTTATGCATTGAGACTGTTTTTGCTGCGCATCACTCTCATTTTGTTAAAGTGGGTATTGGTCGAAATTTGGAGCATTCAATGGTTTGTATGAGTTGGGTCAAATGCACATCTCAACTTCCACGGCTTCGTGAGGCAGACATAATAGTTCAAAAAGTTTATTATCAAAAGAAAAATAAGGCAATACTTTTGCCAAAGTCATATGTGAATCAATCCAAATTAAATTGTAATATATAAATATAAATATGTCTGTATTCGAATTAATTCAATTCGAATTCAAGGCACTTAATTTATTTTTTGTAAATTTTTGTACAAATTTAAACAATTAAATAAATATAAAATTAATTTAATATAAGACAAAAGAAATAAAATAATATACAATAATAAATAAATATTTAATAAATATTTAACAATAAATTATATAAATACTAATAAAAAATATTATAAGAAATGATTTTTAGTGTTACAATGAGGTCTTTTCTTTTCACACTATAATTGTTACTATCTCACTTCTTCTTATTGTTGTTGCTCTTATATTGTGGATGGAGAATTTAAATTTGAGCATGAGAAATAAGCTGGAGGAATCGGCTTATGTGGTGTTACAAATCTTGGTTGTGATGATCCTCCAAGCTCAAAGGAATTACTAGCGTATGTAATATTAAATGTAGATGTATCAAATAAAAGGTATATGAATAATCCTAAAGTGCTAGGCTACTACTTGAGTGTTTCAAAATGAGACATGAGCGACGACAGCATGTAATATGAAGGACTAGATCGTACATAGTCATCGAATTAGTTGATCAAGATAGAAAAGGATGGAACTACTATGCCAATATTTTGATACACAAGTGTCAAAATATATGAAGATGGATTGGTCATACTATTGTCAATGTCCTCCTCCACCTACTCTTTATTTTAATGCCTTTCTCCTTTAATAGTGGATTACTAGGATGACAAGTAGTCCTGACATCCTTTGCCTATCTAACTGATTAAAATTGGAGGTCTTAGTAGATCAAGTATTGATTCAACAACCTGGAAGAGCAGCGAGAACTGTTATTCACCAAGAGTTAATAATATATTTATAGTATTTTGACCTACAGTCTCACAAAAATTCAAAGGTAAAAGGTCTTGCAAGTGCATTCAATAAAGTCTTTTTACCAAATCAACATAAATAAAAAGAAACAAAACTTTGAATGTCAACACATAGTGGAGTGTATATATAAACATATATATATCAAGAAAAGGAAAAGAACAAATGTGACAACTGTTAACAAATTTTATTGCATAGCCAATCGTAGTGCTAAGTGGTTGGATTCACCACCAATTACATTACTAATACCATCGCATGTACTTAGAGATGCGATCAAGGGACTCTTTAGTAATAGGGGATTATATTTTAGCATCTTGCTAACTATACCATTGTTAAATGAAAGTGCTATACTTAGTTATCCAATTTGTCTGGGTTCTTTTTTGAAATTGTAGAGTATAGAAGGCATCCAATCTGATTGGTGCTTGAGAGACTAGTTAGTGCTACCCAAACTAGCATAGGACATAGTTTGGATGGTGCCACTCTATGATGTGGAAGTGTATGAGTGGCATCAAAGTAATCCAAATATCTGAAGAAGTCAAACAATATTTCAAAATCAAGTCACACACATCCTGTGGCTAATATGGGTACCAAATAATCTATGGACAACATAGATAAAATAATAGGATATTAAGAAAAATTAAAGTTATGATGTCAATATAAAGGAAGAAAAAAAACCAACAATTCACTTCATTATCTCCCATAACAATCAATAAAGTTAAGTATTGACTAAGGGCTTGCATAGTTGGATAAGGAGGTCATCTAACATTCTTCCATTTTTTCATAATTTTCATTCATATCAGCAAACAATGATAAATTTATAGAGTCATTATGGATGCAATTGCAAACACAAGTAAATTATAATTCATACCTAAAGCTTAAAAATAGAACTAGAGGATACTTTTCTATGCGAGGATTGAGGGTCAACGGTTGATTTAGTTTGAGCATAGGGAATTGATCTCATGCCTATAAGTGCAGCAATGTCAAGTAACTATCTATCCCTTTCTCGTCCCTATATGTTATCTTATAGAGTTTTTGGTATAGGTAAGCCAACATTACTAAACCTTACCTTGTTCAAGGTCTACAAGTAATGGGGAATACATCAAATATACCTTATGATTAGACCTAATTGGCAGGGGGAAAAAACCCCATCAACCTAAGTATATAGGATTGTGTAAATTAATGTACAACCTTCTCATCAGCATCATCTAGCAAGTCAACAAAGTTTTTGACCAACCGTGCAATAGTTAATTGCTACCTATCAATCTTTTCAATTGGTAGTCAAATCCTAAGAAGTCACCCACGTGTATTTGTCCAAGGCTAATTTGTCCTTCTAAAAACAAGGTCCACATCACGTGGTAGGCCTAACTGTACAGTAATATCCTCAATGGTAATCATGCATTCACCTTAAGTGGTGTGGAACATGTGTATCTTCAGGTGCCACCGCTCTACAAGTATATTGACAAGTGATATGTCATACATAAAGTGGCCAAGTTAGGTTACATTGTAAAGACTAGCCTACCTCAGATAATCTAATATGGCCAAAGATGGATCACCTAAACAATCCTTATGTTAGATAGGTTATGGGTGAAGAATTCGATTGTCTTGTAAATATCTACAAATGACACATTACTTATTAGTTAAGTTGGACAATCGTTAGTGTAACATAATCAAACAATTAACAATGATAATCAAATTATCTCACCTGGTCATTCCAAATGGCTTCAAATATTTACAGTCTTTGTAGGTATAATAGTGAATCATTCTCAAGACCTAGATGCATGACATGTTGTGGAGTAGCCATTATGTCAGTGCATTTGTCAAGATTAATACACATATACAAGTTTAATAGACATTATGGAATAATACATATATGTAATGAATTGATGCCATTTAATACATATATACAAGTTGAATAACATAGTTTTATAGAGTTTATGGATAAATATACATATTGTTTTTCTATAAATGCAAAACCAAGCTACTACAAATTAATTTATTAACATATAAGATTCAATAACATATTGATTTGTACACTAATCAACAGATGTTGTTTTCCTATTAGTCATCATGTTGACAATGCATGCAATTAGTTTGATTATGTCCTATTTGTTGGCATAACCTACATTGGATAAGTTGTCCTGAAATCCAAAATCCATCTCATTTTGAAATTGTGAGGCTTGTGGTCGATCTCTCTTACAGATTATTGATGGATCAAGGACTAACTTTGGATTTTCAGGATTTGGCAATATTCTTGCCTTTCAATTGGCTAAAAAGCATTACTATAAGCATTATGCATGGTGTCCAAGTGAAAAACAGAATCCATAAACTAAAATGGGTCTAGGGAAATGGTAGCGCAAGTAACATGAACATGTTGACATATGTACTTCTTTACTTAAAATTCACCATAATCACAAAGGTAGTCGATTAAGCTAACCTTGCAACATTAACCATACTAGTAATTTATCTGATCATATGGCACTTTTACCTCAAATGATGTAGCATTTTTGTCAAATGCCTGCACAGTACACACAGGGGTGCATTGCACTTTTTTTGCCATCTTTTTTATAAGGCTTTAGGAATAGACTAGGCTTCCATCCATCAGACCATTGACTTGTTTGGCACATTGTACTATGTATTGATTGGCCTCTTAATATGTTGCCTTAGCTATATCTAATATTGATAAAGACTTGAGATTTTTAAAGACATCATTCATACACTCGAGCAAGTTCATTGTCATGTGCTCAAAGTGACAACCCTTCACATCATACACCTAAGCCTATTATTTTTTTGAGATGTCTGCAACCCACTAAGTTACTTCCTCATGTATGGTTGCCAGTTTAGCTAACTACTCATTAACATGCCAATGCTCATATGCATAACCTATTGAACATAATCACTGGTGTAACAATTATCATTGAAACAACGTCAATGTATATGGTTATTTAAAGAAGAGAAATATGCTAATGCTTTTTAACATCTACTTTAGATATGATAACCTAAAATGAGTGTGTAAGTTGCCAGCCACATAATGAAGACAGAACATATGATGACTATATGGTGGTTCCTAACTAGTCTAGGGATTAGCAATGACGACCATAATGATAAATGTCAGTTAGATATCAAACAAATCTCACGCCTTTTTGGTACCACTTACTTATACAAGTTAAGAAGGAACCATATCCATGTTGCTTGTGTCTCTCCCTCAACTACTACAAATATAATGAGCACAATCTGTTAATCACCATCTTGTGTCATTGCCATTAATAGGGTTCCTTTATATTTGTTACACAAAAATGTCCCATCAATTTTGGATTATCAGTTTCAAGTGATCAAATGCATTTATACAAGGCTTAAACACCCAAAAAATATGCTTGAACACTGCCACTAGCTCACTAGTGGAGTTGCTTGCTTGACATTGTCTAGTCACAAGCTTAACATACAATCCTAGCGTAAAATGTTGAGTTGTGGTCATCCACCTAGGTAAGATAGCATATGAGCTCTCCTAGTTATCAAAAACAATTGCAGTGGTTTTGTGTTTTTCTTTTTCGGCCTTTTTATATAACATTGTATAACCAAACAAGTTCTTCATTCACTCAATAATCTATCTAATTGAAACATTAAGGCTCTCAGTCACCATACCCACAATACACAACGATATAATGTCATAATTTAATTTTAGGTGATCTTGTGATAAGATGCAAATAGACATGTATGTGGATTATCATATTTTGTTATTTGTTAATGCAATCCTTTCCCTTCTCCTTTTTTGCATGCCCTCACCTTCCATCTACAATCATTCTCATAATTAACATATTGAAATTTTTCATATTTTTCAAATGTCAAGCATTTCTTAAATGTGTAATGTGCTCTTACATAATATAGTTTAATAGTACAGCATAGTGTCTTCTGGCTTGGATACTACAATCCAATATACAACTCCTTCATGCTTAAATTCATCCTATCACTGACCTTCTTAAATCCATCACCACTGGCTAAGGCTATATTAACCTATAAGAAGAAAGTAATAGTGGGGTCTACATATTAGGACATTAGTCCAACTTCAGGGGCATTTGTTGGATCCTCTTTATACACATCATCATCATTATAATTTTCAAATTCATCATCATCATCATCATCATCATCATCATTGTCATCATCATCATTATCCTCACCATCATTATAATTTAGGTTAAGTTTAGTATTGTATTCATCTTCATTTTTAAAGTCTTTCAAAACATTATCTTCTAAGTCATTTGAAGAAAGAGGTTTAGTAAAGCAAAGTACTAGGCAGAAGGAACTTGGTTGCAAACTGGGCTCTATCGGTATGGTGTGATATTGTTGAGAATAAGTCGACAGTGCACAAAATGGGTTAACATTTGCAAGGTATGAAGAGAAAAGTGGAGTTGGTTCATTGGTGTTTGCATAAGTTAGCTAAATTTCTAGGCTTATCTATGGGCTAATGATTAAGATATTTATGTACAACTCAATCGCATTTAATTAGTTTAGGAAATGTGAGTAGGCTTGCTATATCTTCTGAATATCAAAATCATTTTCTAGAAGAATCATTTGGTACCATGTAAGATTTATTGACGCTAAGAGTCTACATATCAAGTTGGAGATAACTTGATTGGGGGAAAGTTGTAGCATTTGACTAATCGCTTCTTTTAAAGCACTTAAAGTGATGTTGATGCCACTTGTTATATATTTTGACATGACATATTAAAATGTTGTATCCTGAACACTTTAAAAAATTGTGTTTGTGTAAATGTAAAAAAATTCATTTTTTTTTTGCCAGTTTTTTGCTACATTCAAAGCTTTGTCTAGTAATTCATCTCATATAAATACCATGTTTTATTGCTCTTTTCTTAATCATAAGATAAATACAATTTTTTGGATATTTTCATAAACTTAAACCATAATCAATATTTACTATTTTTATTTTATTTCTCATGCTAGTTGGGAATCTAATCTTGTGTCTTTTATAATTTGTATAAAATAATTTTCAAGATGCCCTATTTTAAATTTTTTATTCCTTTAAATTTATGCTATTTTTTTAAAAAATTTTCTTAAATTTTAAATTAATTTCAAAATTAATTCTCTACTATTTTTATTTAGTTATTTATAAAATATCATCATTTCTGCACTAGTATTTTTTTTTATAATCCTATTCATACTATTTTTTATTTATATAATTATTTCATAAGTTTAAAAGTTACTTTTTTGTTTTACAAAATTACTTTTTCGTTTATTCTCATTTCTTAAATATAATTATTTTTCCTATAATCTTTTTTTGGATATTTTCAAATCTTTTTCATCATAATTAATTTTTTTTACAATTTTTCTTTAATTATTCACAAAATATCCTCATTTCTACACTAATATTTCTTTTTTCTATAATCTTATTTGTATTGTTTTTATTTACATAATTATTTTATAAATTTAAAAGCTTTTTTTTTGTTTTACAAAATTTCTTTCCTATCTATGTTAATTTGTTAAATATAATTATTTTCTTCCCATAATCATTTTTTTTTCATTTGTATGGATATTTTTTGAATTTTTTTTACCATAATTAATTTTTTACTATTTTTATTTAAAAATATTCACATTTCTACACTAGTATATTTTTTTTCTATAATCATATTTATACTTTTTATTTACATAATTATTTCAGAAGTTTAAAAGTTATTTTTTTGGTTTATAAAATTTCTTTCTCATTTATCTTAATTTCTTAAATACAATTTTTTTCTTATAATCTTCTTACATTTGTTTTGGATATTTTTAATTTTTTTACCATAATTATTATTTTTTTTACTATTTTTCTTTAATTCTTTATAAAATATCCTTATTTTTACACTAGTATTTTTTCTATAATCACATTAATGTTCATTTTATTTACATAATTATTTCAAAATTTAAAAGCTACTTTTTTGTTTTACAAAATATTTGTCTCATTTATTTTTATTTTTGAAATATAATTATTTTTTTCTATAATCTTTTTTCATTTTTTTTGGATACTTTAAATTTTTTTCACCAAAGTTAATTTTTTACTAGTTTCATTTAATTAGTTGTAAAATATCCTCATTTATAAATTAATTTTTTTCTATAATCTTATTTTTATTTTTTATTTACATAATTATTTCAGAAGTTTAAAAGTTATTTTTTTCTTGTTTACAAAATTCTTTTCTCATTTATCCTAATTTCTTAAATAGAATTATCTTTTCCTCTAATCTTTTTCATTTTTGAATATTTTTGAATTTTTCACCATAATTAATTTTTTAATATTTTTATTTAATTATTTATAATATATCCTCATTTCTACACTTGTATCTTTTTTTTTTTCTATAATCCTATTTACATTTTTTTACATAATTATTTTAGTAGTTTAAATGCTACTTTTTTGTTTTACATAATTTCTTTCTCATTTATCTTAATTTCTTAAATATAATTATTTTTCTCTATAATCCTCTTTGCAGTAGGCTATTTTTGAAATTTCCACCCATTTAATATAAATTTTTAACTTCAGAATTTTTTATTACTTATGGCTTTTTTACTTCTTCCTTTTTTTAATGATTACAAAATATATATTCCTTTCTTCATATATTTCCCAAAATCATAAAAATAAAATAAAATAAAATAAAATAATAGCCTCATCTAAAAGAAATAACGTAATAAACATATAGTAAAATATCTAAACTATTCCATCATTCTATTTCCATATTTTTTTATTCCCATAATTATTTTAGATTTTTGAAATCTATTTTTTTAACTCTTTCTAAACAATTGCTGTTAAATATACCCTTATTTTTTAAATATCATTATTCTTTTCTTTTATCCTTTTTACATTTTAGATTGTTTCTCAAATTTACCAGCACAACAAATGTTCAAAATTTTGTATACATCATGTAAAATAAAAAATGATAGATAAAATGAAATTACATAGAAAATAATGCTTACCTTAAAAAAAAAAATTTCTTTCACTCTTCTTAATTTTTTACTCTCAACTTCTTAGAAGAAGCCAAA
Organism: Erythrophleum fordii; assembly: GCA_032878935.1. Classification (NCBI taxonomy): domain Eukaryota; kingdom Viridiplantae; phylum Streptophyta; class Magnoliopsida; order Fabales; family Fabaceae; genus Erythrophleum; species Erythrophleum fordii. The sequence goes on along the minus strand of JAVQMF010000057.1, from coordinate 11,639,405 downwards.
TGTAGAAGAAGTTGAATAAAGAATAAGAAGAAGTGGGTTTGGCTGCTCACAATTTTGGTTAAAGCTTTGCAAGTTATTTTCAAGGAGAAGGCTGTATGTTATAAGAAAACTTTTAGGGGTATATTGGTCATTTTATAATTTAGTATTGTCTCTTTTTTTTTCTTTTCTAATCCATCATAGTTCGCACAAATCAGCTCCAACCAATTCTAGTGCTTCATGTGGATGACACTATCTAATTTTCCCCAATGGCTTGATGTGACCCATCAATGGTTGACCAATCATAGCTGCACTTTTGTAGGCTACCCTAAGCTTAGCTTGCAGCATGCGGCACAGAACTTAGAACATGGCACTCGAAACCAATGGTTCTAAGTTCACGTAATGCCATGTGGAATAGTAACTAGGAATAATTGGTTTCAAGTTTGTTATTGATAAGTGCAAAGTCGGAATGATTCACTTCGAATTCAACCAAAACATTATCTTTTAGTAAATACTTTTTCACTTATTGCTTTTTGCTCAAATTTTTTTTCATTATTTCAGCACCAAAATTCGCAACTACCACAGTTATTGATTGATTTGACATTTCTTTTATATATGTTTAGAACTAGGTGAAATATAAGCATGACCTATAAAAAATTTTTGTTGAAACACCCAATAATACAATGCTAAAATGAGTAGTTTAATTGTCATAATTTTATTGAAATACTTAAAAAATTAACTTAAATTTTCTCTATATTCTTATTGTGCTTGTAGTGTTACTTTAGAGAATGGATCATTGGTTATGTTCAAATATATGACTCATTGTGCTTGATATTGTGAATGACGTCTAATATTGCTTTGCACTTGCTATGTGTTGTATACTATGAGGAGGTAGTTGGTCTATTTCATGTCATTAAATGTGAGCATTAAAGCTATATAATTCTGATAATTAGGATTATTATCTACGTAATCTAAAGATCATGATCTTTTTAAGGTGCTAATTTTGTATGTTGAGCTTTTTGTTGACATTTTGCATTGATGCTGCTCTTAATGAGCATACTTCTTGCTTTGTTACTTTAAAATGTGACCATATATCTTTAACCAGAATATGTTTGTACTCAAAGGAAACTAATTTCTAAAATTAGGAAGATTGTAGATATTGTTAATATTCTTCTTCATCTACTAGCAATGTGTTTCACATATCTCTCATTCACCAAGCATTTTAAAGCATTAGCGGGATCCCAGTTGCAGTGTCTACTTAGTTTTTATTATCTTTTCCTTTCCTCGTCACTAATTTGAATTTATTCACTTCCACATTAAAATTTGATATCCTATGGTTATTTTTATATGAATTGTGCACTGTCCTTCTCTCTTTGTGCAATTATGTTGTATGATTAAATTTTACTCTTTTCAACTTTGCACCTTCATTAATTTCATACCTCCTAATGTAGTGAAATTGGTTAAGAAAACTTATAATGAAATCCCACTTCTAACTACATTTAGTCCTATAATCTTGCTCTCTATCTCTCCCTACCTTATACTTTCAAGGAATCATATAATCGACAATCTCTTTTTTAGATTGACTAATTACTTGATGTGTGAGCAATGAGGATTCTATAACTAAATCTCTTGATTACAAATAAATTTACAAGCTTCGGTTCAGCACAATAGTTTCTTACTAAAAATGTAATATCTGATTTTTTGAAAACGAGAAAAAACATAATAAATGTAACATACGGTTTCTCTGTAAATATACCAAATTCATTGATACAAAGGGAAGTCCCTTAGATAGAGTGATTTGAGGTCCCAAAAAATTTATATAGCATTCTAGACTCCTAAAAATAAGAATCATAGGCTCAAACAAAAAGAAAAATGGAGTTAGAATAAAGAAAAGAATTTGAATGAAAAGGCAATGAAACATAATGACATTTTCATAATTTTGGGTAAATTTTAGAATTCTCATAGGAGGGCTTTTTAAATAAAAATTTTGAATTCTCTAGGTTTTCAGATGCCCTAAAAACTATAGGAAGTCCTAGGAAAGTTAAAACCCCTCCGGTGGGCGTTTTCCAATATTAGTTGACCCAAACTTTAACGAATTCATTCGAGAAGGTTTTAGCTCTGATTTGAGTGATTTCAAAGGTATTTTATTAAATTGAGAACCTAAATTTTGTAATAAAAAAGATGATTCTGAAAAAAGAGCTAAAATAGACCGAGAATGAAAATGCCAAGACGAAGGGGCAAAATTGAAAATTTTGAAAAGTATTTCTTAAACCTACCTATATATATAAGGTGCCCCATCTCCTCCTTCATTTAGCCACATTTGTTTCTGCCCTAAATTAGAGAAAGAACCCTAAGGGTGAGGTGCACAAGAAGGAGGAGAATGGAAGGAGAAAAGTAAGGTAAAAAGTATGGATTTTCTTGGTTTTTGCATGCTTTTTCTTTAGCAAACCTCTTTGTCTCCATTTCCCCTTCTTTCCTATAGTTTTATTGAAGATTTTGGATCTATTTTGAGGGAAGAATAGAGGAAAAAATTCGAATTTGCAGAGAGGAGGCCAAAGAAAGTGAGAAACAAGTAAGAAAAACTAAGGAAACAAGGTAAATATTTCTTCATCCCATGGTAGCCACCTCTTGTCCCCTTCTTCTCCTTGGTTCATCCCATAGGTGTAGCTTCAAGAAGACATGGAATTTGGGTATAACCAAGGGTGAAATTTAGGGAATGGAGTGTAGAGAATGAGAATATGCAAAGAAAATTAACAAATAACCATTAGTTTTCAAGATAACAAAGTTAGGGTTTCAAGTGCTCCACCAAAAATCTGATTTGATGCAATTGTTCCTAGGCCTAAATGAGTGTTTGGATGAGCTCTTGAGATCCCTAGAAGGCTCCTCACATGCATCTTCTATCAAGAAAATAAAGCAAACTCACTTGGTGTTCATATAATGCATAATTTCAGCCTAGGCTAGACGAAGCACCAAGGAGTAGTTTTAATTTGTTCCAAACTTATTTTGAGTCATATATAATGGAAGAGGATGAGAGGAAGCCTTGGAAAAATTTTAGAAGCCATGGATAGTGATATGGTATGATATGTTCTATTTTATGGTTTAAAGAAGCAACACCTAGTTAGGCTCCTTGAATTGATTATGTGATGACTCCAAGAGGTTTAAATAACGTCAAGAATCATAAATAAAGGGAGAGAATGGAGCTAAGATGATGTTTTCTTAAAGTTGCTTCATTAAGTGCATCATGAAATCATAAAAGGGCCATATGAGTTACTTAGCTTTTCTAGTGAACGTTTGGCTTTAGAATTTGATTCAAGAGTGTAAATGGCTCCATATAATGTGTTTAGGCTAAGAGAAACAAGCCTTACATCATTATGAGTGTGTGGTCGAGAGAGGGAGCATAATTTGAAGAGAAAAAGTGTGCTTGTGTGACAAAGATAGCTCACTTCTCCTTCTTTCATACATAATTGTATGCTTAACTTGTCTTTGAATATGTGTATATATAATTTGAATGTGTGTATATGTAATTTAAGTTATGAAGAGTGTTCTAGCATGTGCATATGTATTGTGGTATCATAAGGTTGCATTATGTTTTCAAATGATGCCTAATATGTGTGCTTGGATTTACTTGAGTATGGTAAAACCAAGAACTCTTAGCCATAGTGAGGATGAGCCAAGAACCCTTAAAGTTAGTTGAGAGAAAGTCAACAGTATCCTAAGAGTGAAGTTGACTCCCAAGAGTATAGTTGAGTCAAAAACCACTTAGAAAAAATAGGTGGGGCAAGTCCAAAATCCTTAAGAGAATGGATGAGGCTAATCCACTTACTTGATAAGCCTATGTATGCCTTGTGTGACTTGTTCAAGTGTCAAGAATGCTTCTTAAATGATCATGCACTTCATGATGCTTATGCATGCATTTTCAAGACTTGTATTGTATACTTTATATGTGATTGAAAAGGAGATGAGTTATTGGAATTCTTTGAATCTCATTCCCTCCTCTCTAATATCTTAACATGCTAGGTGGAGCAAATGCACAAGGTAATGGAAGCCACCAAGTTGGGAGATGAGAGATTGACATCAAAGTGCCTAGAATTGCCTAATTTTGTCTTTTTTGTAGCTATACCAATGGCATATGATGTAATCCCATGATGGAATTATTGTATAATTATTTGAACATGTGTAATTACTCATATGTATGATGTATGAATGAGGATTAATGCCATATGCATGATATAACATGATTTAGGTATGGAATGACAAAACTAGACAAATGCATTCTTGTGCATATCATGGGGTGATTGAGTGAGTTTGAGAAATCTAGGTTTTGCACCTTTGAGACAAGTTTAGAATGTCATTTTGGTGCATTCCCATATGCTCAAGTGGTCACACAAGTTTTGGAAGCAAAATTAGACACTTTGATGCTAGAAAAAACCATAAAAGTGACCAAACCGGAACCCTATGGCACAAACTAACCAAATGGATGAATCTTCTCACGAAATTTAGCAGACATATAGAACTTATTGAGATATTTTTGGGAAGCTAAAGTATAAAAAAATCAAAGCTCTATAGAATTAATTATGAATTTTCAAAGTTAGGATTTTTCTGCTGTTTTGGTGCATGCACTATTCATATGGTCAGTTTTGTATTCTATGCCATCTGAGGCCCAAATGGTGCCTAACACTTGTAAAATTTTACAAGAATAAACTAGAGGTAATAATATTTCTGTGGCCATCAAGATCACCTCATTTGGAGGTCTGAGTAGAGAGTTATGAATCTTTGAATTTTAATATCAACACCAGTAGTGTCACTCGGCCTCCTGTACTGTTCTATCATAATTCAGTTCCTAAATGAACTTGGCGTGGATTGGAGATATTTTTCTATTATATTTAACACTTGTAGAATTTCAGAATGACTAAATTTGTATGATTTAGGTTTTTATAGAATTAGTTATGAATTTCTAAAATTTATGACAGTAACTTGTGATAGTAGCCCAGATATATGAGACCTTAGGTACGTTTTGAATGTGAAACGCCTTCCACTTGATGTTTCATGACTTGAAATTATTTTTATCATATAGTAGACATTTAGAGCTTTTCAGAATGGTATAGTGTGTATGATTTCAATTTTTTTACAATTAGTTATGATTTTTCAAAGTTCAGGCATAGAATCTGGAAATCCTACCTGAGGCTGCACACTATGTTTTTAAGTACACCATTCATTTGCACGAGTTCTAGGCCACTTCTTGAGTTGGTTATGAGTTGAATTTATGTATTTAAATGTGAAAATGAAATGGATGAGTCCATATGGCCCATGGAACACTGAATGAGAAATTTACCTGTGACGTAATGCAATTTAATTGTATTTTTCCATGACTTTTTCTAGAGGAATTCATGTGCTTCATGGAATTAAGCCTACATATGATATGAAATGAGTCATAGAATTATGATGTTACAAAAAAATTCTTATCTTTGCGGGAAAGGAACCATCTTGCCTTTTTTATTCTTCTTCCTATGCTTCTAAAGAGGAAAAATCAAACAAAAGCAGGACCTCTGCTTCTCTTGTTTTTAGCGTCTAAATTCATATAATATGCTGATTTAAATAGTATAGCATATTGTCATAAGTATCTGGGCCTTGATACTTAGAGATACAAGGAAAGTTTCAATGGATGTATGAGTTTTTTTCGATGAATTAGGTCAAAAAGTTATGAGTTCTTTGGAAAATGTTATATCTTATTAATTCAAATTATACTTATGACTTCCATATGAGATTTGTAATCATTATTTGCACTCTGAGTTCTTGAAAGGATTTTAATAATTTTAGATCTGTTATGTACCTCAAAAGTATGTGTTACTAGAATTAAGAGAGTTACTCCTTTGTTTGTCATCGTAATATGTTTCATTTATCTTTGTTCAATTTCTCTGGCTTGTAGTGAAATGCTTCGAGAGAATATAATACCCTTGACTACTTCAGGATATTTATGGAAAACTTTTTTAGTCTGTTGCATTCTCTTATTTTGGATTTCATTGAGAAAAGTGGTTAAAATTAGGCACCTTGTGTTGTAGATCTTAGATTGTTTGTGTTGCTTCAGCGAATGGATCATTGGTTATGTTCAAATGTATGGCTCACTGTGCTTTATAATTTAAACCGTCCATAAATGAAGTTGCCAGGTAATGCTAGATATTGTGAATGACGTCTGATATTGCTCTGCACTTGCTGTGCGTTGTATACTATGAGGAGGTAGTTAGTCTGTCTCATGTCATTAAATGCGAGCATTAAAGCTATATGTTTCTGATAATAAGGATTATTATATACTTAATCTAAAGAACCTGATCTTTTTAAGGTGCTAATTTTGTATGTTGAGCTTTTGTTAAATAAAATAAGAAGATGCCCAAAAGTTCATAGAAAGTTTACAACTGAAAAAAAAAAATGCTCACTTGGATGAAGCAGTGATTTATTCTTTGAGCAGTTGCGGATGTGCTTGATTGCCTCACATCCGTCCTCAGCAGAAGAGAGTGTCTCCTTCGATCCATTTGCCGTAGAGAGAGATATATAGAGAAAGATGGAAGGTTTGTTGGGTAAACATAGAGAAAGAGACTGGGAGTTGGGAGGGTTTGGCCGAATCAGTGACAGAGAAAGGAAATGCAAGGTTTGGGGCCGAATTAGCTAGAGTTTGAGAGAGCAAAAGTGATGATGGTTTGAGAGATGAATCTGAAGAAAAGTGATGGTGCGAGAGTGAAAAATTTTTGGGTGGAGGGTGAAAGGTTTGGCAATTATTGGCAGTTAATATCCGCTGCAAACTTGCTATGACCGCCAGTAGTTGCTATTCATTTACTGGTGGTTAAAAAAAATCAATGGTGATTAACCACAAAATCACCAGCAAATGCACCATTTTTTGGCGTCTTCACAACTGTTGGATTGCCCACCGTTAATTGTGCATTTAAAAATCGCACAGTGAATGCATGTTGCGAATTGCCTGTTTTTTTGTTGTGCATCCTCCATGCATGCATGCCTAGCCCTTTAAGACAATTTTAGATATACTTGGATTTTAAAAGAGATATTGCTGTAAGCTAACTATAACATTATACAAAATGTCTAAAATGACAATGAAATAATATTTTAGAGTTTTTGGTGTGTCTTTAGCTACTTCAATCTCAATCAACCTTTATCTTCTTCTTCTTCTTCTTCTTTTTTACTTTCTTTTTTTTTATTAATGCCGAAAAAGTAACTAAGAGCTGCCTTAATTAGGCTCAAAAGAACTTATATGCAATGCATGCTTAATTTGTCTGCAAAGAAACATATAAACTACTTAAGAACAAGTCGTGAAAGGCAATTATCTTGAATCTTTATTGGATAGAGACTAAATTTTGGATCTAGGACAGAAAGAATTAGTTGTTTGAGAAAATGTCAAAATTTGAAAATTTTACATGTTTGCTATGGAACACAGTGTTACTGTGTGTCTCATTCTATATCTTAAGGTTTGGGCCAAAAAAAAAACAAACCCCATGGCTTAATGGGATTGAGTTATGGAATTATCATTGAATATTCTCGTGCGTATGTCTTTTACCACTTTAGTCTCAATCCACCCCTTTTATTTGCACCACGAGAAAGTGCGAATTTAGAGAGGGCAAATTCTTTTTCTGTTCCCTTGTTATATTAGATCAATGAGGGTTTTAGTGAGGGGAAAATGAGGTAGATAACCCTCGTTATACACCTATCACTACTTAGCGAGGGAAATATACCCTCTCTAACTCCTCACCAACTTCCTTCTCTGGCAATTGTTGGAGGTAAAATCTGTCAACAACTTTCCCTTGCTAATTGCTAGTGATTTTTACCTATTTCTCTTGCTACTCAGTGAGGGAATTATTCCCTCATCATTCCCTTAATGAGCAATTTATAGTGAAGTAATATTACTTTCATTAATCCCTTAATGAAATCTAATAAGTGAATAAATTATTCCCTTGCTAATTTTTTTAAATTTCATCTTCCATTAAGTTAATAATATGAAAAATTAGATAGAACTATAATATGGCACAATTGAATTAAGGGGAAATATTTGTACTATTTAAATGAAAATGAAAAAATTTAAAATAAATACAAATCCAATATATAATAAAAACTTTTTTAAAACAAATAAAAATCTAGTAAAGAAATAAAAACTAAAAATTAACCATGTTTGTCCAAATTTTCTTCTTGACATTCATTGTCCCCTTGTTCTCTAACTCCCTTAACATTAGCCAAATTTACTTGTGATGCAAATGAATTTACTCCTATTATAGGTGATGTTTCAGTTGCATTGTGGCAAATTTTGTAACGACTTCTAGTCGAAAGTTAGAAACACTTAATAATGCTCATAAAATGGTTAACATAAGCTAATCTATTTGTTTCTTTAATTTCTATTCCATGGCTGAGGCCCACGTAGGGTCCACTTGGTGTTGCGATGAGGGTGGGATTTGGAGTGGCTTGTCACAAATTCTGACTAAGGTGTGTCGAAGCTGAGGCTACCTAGATTATGGATGTATCCATTTTTGTTTGGATTGGTAGCTTCTCATGACATGTTTAGGCTAATGAAAGGATGTGTCAAAGGGTTTTCCTTCCATTTTTGTGTCATTCCAATGTTAAGATTCTCTTGAACACATATAATTAGAAAGTAGTTAGCTATAACAATAAAAGCAAATTAAGAAACATAAATAATTGGCACCAATAACTTACGGAAAATTGCCTTGAGTGGTCTAAAATGTATTTCCTAGTATCCTTCTTCTAGTAGGTCACGTCGTACACTTCTCAATACTATACTAGCCACACAGCTCATCCTCTTACTTGGTAGTTTGAACTAAATAGCTTGAAAAAAAAAAACTAACTTAATTGAAATGAAAGAAAACTGATAAAATTAATTACTATCTTCTTCTTATGCTTAGCAAAGTTGATGGACCTGCTAGTGTACACAAAGGTTTCCCACATTAAGGCCTAGTTCCTTTTGATAGACATAAAGACCATCTAAGACCTTCATATGCATGCTTGATAGAGCCAAACCTTGGGTTTGTTGAATGTCAACTATGGTTGTTGCATTTATGTCACCTTCCTTGCATTATACAGCATGTCAGATTATCAATCCTAACATGTCGTATCTCACATACCCCTTTCTAGAAGGCATTTTTGCTTCGATATATGGCTTGTAAACAATGAAAGCAAATATTGATTAATGTCAACTAAATTAGAATAATTAATGACCTAATTAAAATACATTATTTCTGTATTAAATAATGAATTCTTTGTCTCTTGTGGATAGTTCCTTCACTTTATAGCTATGCATAGCATTCAAGTCAACACCTCATGGACAATCCAACATGTGATCTTTGTTGGCTCAAATTGGATCCTATAATGAAAGTGAAAACACCATTGATGGATTGCTATTGTAAATTAAAATAAAATCTCCTGGAAATATCTAAAAGGGTTCTATAATGGCCAACTATTACCGCAATTGAAATAGATCCTTAGTAGAATTATAAGCTACCCCAGTGAAGCATGGGCTGCTAGTGGAGTAGAGATAGGTGGTTTAGAGTGCTGTGGGTAAGACTAAACAAAACTGAAACCAATTAAATCAAACCAAACCAAACCAAACCAAACTAAACTATTAAAAACCAAATAAAACTGATTAAAGATAGGCTAAAATTGGTTTTTGTCATTCCAGAACTGATCAAATTTGTTTAGTTATTGGTTTTTCCATGTTTGGTTCGATTAAACTAAACTAAACCAAAATCATGCTTCTTAGTTCAAATATGCTTTTATTTCTTCCACCACATCCCAAATATGCTTCTTGGCTCCTGTTATCCTTGGCCCGAAATGTGATTTTCCCACAATTAAGCCCAAAACGTGATTTATTGGCTAGAAACATTAGTTTCCTTTAGAGCCCATGCTTCTTTCTACAACCATAAGTACCTTCACTTTAGTCATGCATCACAGATATACACCACTGCTACTACATTACTACTTGCTAGGGCTTGTGAATTGGGATTGAATCTTACATTTGAATCAAAGTAATTAGTGCCATGTGGTGCAGTTAGCTACAGTATAATTTACCCCTAGAACCCTCTGTGCAGTTTTGATCAAAGAAATTAGTGCAAGGAGTCAGGAAAGGAATAACATTAGCAAATGAGTTGTGGCATCTTAATAGAAATAGGCTTTAGATGTTGGCATTCCTCTGTAGAAATAGTAGACGAGAATCTATTGATGACAAGCAAGCATCAAAGGAAAAAGAAGTAGAAGAAAGAACCCGCTAAAGAGCATCCTATTCATTTGCCTTTGTTACTTACAATTAAGTGTTGTGTTCAAGCTATTGTTTTTACATCTCTCCATCCTTAAAAGGGTTTAAAAGGTTAGCATATATAATATATAACATCAAACCCTTAGTTTGCCATGCTTGTGCATTATATTTTCCAAGTGTGTCTCACTGTCTCACCAATTAAAAATTTAGAATGTTGTCATTATGGGTCCTTTTCAATTTATGATTACCTTTAAAGAGAAAAAGAGAGAGGCCAAATATGGGTCCTTTTCAGTTTACGAATTGAACTATAACTATTTTAGATGATTTGCTTTAAATCAGTTTACATAAGTTCATATTTAAATACTAATTTGTCTGATCTATAGTGTAATGTCAAGACAAAGTATAAAGTTGGGATTTGAGACTTGGGACCATGATAACTCTTTATGAAGAGGAACCATATTCATAGTGAAATGTTAAAATATTTTGATAATGCTTTATTGTTTATGAAGAGGGACCACATTGATTACTTTATTGTCGTATTGAATCCATTAAAAAAAAGGTAGAAAAAAAGTGGATTCATGTGACAATGAATTTATTTATTTATTTTTTTTTTACAATGAAAATTTACTAATGATTTGTATATTTTCTTATACAAAAACTATTTATGGCAAGAGACAATTTTCAAAGAAAGAAAAACTTATGACGTTTTTATTAGTCTAGTCAACATGAATGAATTTGAGGTAATTTTTTAAAAAATTATATGATTTTTTTTGTTTATTTTAGTTGTGAATATATTCTTTTTTTAATATGGTTATTTTTTTTCATTTGCAAATAAATTGCAGCAAGAAAGATATATGAAGTTAATGGATGCTGTTGATGATGAGCAATCCAATACTAACAAGTTAAAATCAATTTAAGAGCATTCTATAATTGATGATGTTGCTATCTCTAATGACTTTAGAGCTTTTGATGTGGGAAAGCCTTCCAAAAAGTTAAAAGTGAAGACAAGCCAAGTAAAGGAGAAAGAGAATGAGAAACAAAGAGAGAAAGAAAAGCAAATAGAGAAAGAGCAGAAGAAGGAAGGAGAATCTAACAAAAAAACAAGTAAAAGAAAACCTACAAGACTTAAGTCTAAGGTGTGGACTTGTTTTACACTTATTGAAGATTATGATCTAAAATACCCTAGGGTTTCATGTAATTGGTATGGTGTAGACTATGTATGCCATAAAAAAAGAAATGGAACTTCTAACAGGGCAAATCACTTGAAGTATAAATGTAAAAATATTTTTGGTGGAAATAAGGATCTAAAACAATTTGTGCTTTCTTTCCAACCAAGTAGGAAAGAAGATGGGGAAGGAGTTGAACTAAGATAAAAGGAGTTACTTTTGATGTTATTGCATGTAGAGTAGCTCTTGCAAGAATGATAATTATGGATGAGTTTGTTGCGAATTTTCAGGATGCAAAGCGAAAAATTAAAACCTGAGTCCCTTCCTATAGATCTATTAATGTCATTTAAATTGAGTAGATCTAGAAATATTTACCTTTTACTGTCAGATCTTAAGAACTGATCTACAGATCTGCTCCCTCTACCAGTATCCACACGAATTGATGCTCAACTCAAACAGTGTGCTAGTGCCTTTTACCAACATGCGTACACCTTCTTGGTAGAGAAGACGCTCTCTTTTTCCTATCTCTCTGTAAGCATCCATATGCTTTCTCTCTCTAGGCATCCGTACAGTGTCCATACGCTATCCGTACGCTTTCTATCTCTAGTTTTTTTTTTAGTTCTGTAGTTCTAAGAAACCCAAGTCTCATACTTTTTTATAGAGGTGTCTTATTAGGATTTTAAATGTGTTTGATTAATTTAAAATATATTATTTTAAATCAAATCAAATCAAATTTGAATTAAATAGATTAGTTTAAATTTAAGTCTATCTAATAGATTTAAATTTTAACTAATTATTTAATATAAATCTAGAACTTAATTCAAATTTAATTTATCTCATAAATTAAATTTAAATTATCATATTAGTTTAAATTTAAATCTATCATATAGATTTGAATTTAAAACTAATTGATTTAAATTAATTAAAGGATATATATATTTCGAATATATAAATATATATATTTTAAATTTTATAAATTATATATATATATCAAATTTATTTATTTATAAAATTCTTTCACCCTAAATTGAACGTGACATTCATTAAATGTAGACGCAATTTCAGATTCAATGAATTTTGGACATTTTAACTCGAGTTGACTCGTTCTTGTGTGCGACCCTGTAGGCCCATATAATGTTGGTAGTGGGCTGATAACACTATTTGACCCACAAGTCACAAGTGGTCTCTAGCAAGACATTATGACTACTCAAATCATATAGGGATCGGTGATCTGATGCAACCTGTCATATAACCTTATCACCTCCCTTTTGTCACACGATATCTAGATCAAGTATGAGACATAAAAATGTCATCCTCATCTTACTTGATTGTCACTTTCTCGATTTACGTGCAGACTGATAGTACAAATAGAAACCCTTCCATTCGAGCATGGCCATGTTTTTTTTAGTCTCACTCATCGAGGGGCCCAGAGGTATCTCTCTATTAATTAGATGGACAAATCCTATCTTGACCACTCATCTTCTTCTATATGAATTTCACTATATCCGATCATAGCCTTTATGATCACCTGGTTAAAGATGACTTTTGATTATGTCAAAAAATAGTGTTCTTCGTGTTGGAAACTATGGTGATTTCAAGTCTAAGGGCTCGATGACATAGTTATACATAAGATACGCTTATGAGTTAATCCATATAGCTATCTAATAGTGAGTCGATCTAGCATCTTGTTCCCTAACAAATGCCTATAATTTTGATTCGTATCTTTATACATGATTAACACATAATCATCAATCATAGTCATACTAGTCTTAGTTTATTATCATTCCTACAATGATGATCAACTAGAGATATTTCGGATAATCAATATGATTTATCCAAGGATATTATTATATAGAACATGTAAAAAATATAATAATAATATAATAAAATAAAACTCTTATTTCTTAATAAAGTACAATGTTTGCAATACAATTATTAGCCTAGGGCATAATCTCCAACAATTCCCACTTGCATTAAGGCTAATCATTGATGTGTCTAATGCCCATTGACCTAACATGACACTCATGCTTTACCTGTGCAAGCGGTTTAATAAGTGGATCAGCAACATTGTCATCAGTTGGTACTTTGCATATATTTATATCATCCCTATTAATGATTTCTCTAATAAGGTGATATTACCTGAGTATGTGTTTAATTCTTTAATGTGACCTAGGCTCTTTAACCTGTGCTATAGCACCGTTATTGTCACAAAATAGATTTATTAGATTTGAGATGGTAGGCACCACTCCTAGTTCAGTGATGAACTTCTTAATCCAAATGGATTCCTTAGCTGCATCTGATGCTGCTAGGTACTCAGTTTTTGTTATAGAATCAGCTACTGTGCTTTGCTTAGAGCTCTTCCAGCTGACTACTCCACTATTCAAATAGAATACAAATCCTGATTGCAAGCTAGAATCCTTGTCGACTAGAAACTTGCATCTATGTAACCATTTACAATAAGCTCATCTTCCAATCCTCCATAGACCAAGAATACATCCTTAATCCTTCTTAAGTATTTTAGGATATTCTTGATAGCTGTCCAATGACTCCCACTTGGATCTGACTGATATCTACTACTTATATTTAAAGCATATGAGACATCCGATCAAGTACACAACATAGAATATATGATAGATCCAATAGCCAAGGCATATGGAATCTTGCTCATGCGATCTCACTCGTCATGTGTACTAGGACACTGAGTCTTGCTGAGATTGATGCTATGAGACATGGGTATAACCCTTTTTTAAATTTTGCATATTAAACCTATGCAATACTTTGTCTATGTAAGTGCTCTGACTTAGACCGATTAGCCTCTTGGATTTATCTCTATAGATCCTTAGCCTTAGGATGTAAGTGGCTTCACCTAAGTCTTTCATTTAGAAACACTTTTCTAACTAAATCTTGACATTCTGCAAGGTAGGAATATCATTTTCAAAGAGTAGGATGTCATCAACATAAAGCACTAGAAATACAATTGTGCTCCCACTAACCTTCTTGTAAACACAAGGTTCATCAATATTTTGGATAAATCCAAAATCCTTTACTACTTTGTCAAAATGATAATTCCAACTCCAAGATACTTATTTTAACTCATAAATGGATTTTTGAAGCTTACAAACTGTCCCAGAATCCTCTGGACGTACAAAACCTTCAGGTTGTGTCATATACACATCCTCAAGTAGCTTCCCATTAAGGAATGTTGTTTTGATGTCTATCTGCTAGATCTAGTAATGATAGTATGCTGCAATAGTAAAAAGGATCCTGATTGATTTAATCATGGCGACTGGCAAAAATGTTTCATCATAGTTTGTACCATGGGTTTATTTGAATCCTTTTGCAACCAATCGTGTTTTGAAGGTATGCACTTGCCAATCTATGTCGATTTTCTTCTTAAAAACCCATTTGCACCCAATGGTTTTTATACCTTCAGATGGGTCAATCAAGGTCCATACCTGATTATCATACATGGATTGCATCTCAAACTTTATGGCTTTTAACCATGTCTCAGAGTCTGATCCCACTACAGCTTCTTGATAAGTAGTTGGCTCATCTTGATTAACGAACAATACATCACAACTTTCAGTTAAAAGAAATCTATATCTTTGAGGCTGATGTCGTGTCCTATCAGACCTTTGTGGGCCTTGTGTTACTCGAGTAGGCTCAACAACTTGTTGTGAGTCTTCTCGTATTTCCATCTCTAGCTCAATGCGATTTTGTGGCTCTCGAACTTCTTTGAGATGTATCTTACTCCCACTGATTCTTTTAAAGATAAATTCTCTTTCTAGAAAAATACTACTTCGAGCAATAAACAGTTTATTCTCACTGGGATTGTAGAAGTAATATCCTTTAGTTTCTTTAGGATACCCTACAAAAAGGCATTTTATAGATTTAGGTGCTAACATATCTGAGACTTGTTGTTTAACATATGCCTCATATCCCCAAATCTTGAGAAAAGCTAAACTGGGTTTCTTTCCAATCCATATCTCATATGGGGTCATTTCAACTGCCTTAAATGGGATACGGTTTAACGTGAACGCAGCCGTTTCTAATGCATAGCCCTAAAAGGATAGTGGAAGATCTGTTTGACTTATCATAGATCAAACTATATCTAATAAGGTTCGATTTCTTCGTTCAAAATCATCGTTCCATGGTGGTGTTCCTGGTGAGATCAATTGTGAGACAATTCCACAATTTCTAAGATGGTCAATAAATTCTTGGTTCAAATATTCACCACCTCGATCAGATCAAAGTACTTTAATAGATTTACCAAACTGATTTTGTATCTCATTTTGGAAGGTTTTGAACATTTCAAAAGATTCAGATTTGTGTCTCATTAAATAAATGTATCCATATCTACTATAGTCATCTATAAAAGTAATGAAATACAAGTGACTACCTCTGGTAGCAGTACTTAGTGGACTACATACATCGGTAGCCTTAGTCATTTTTCCTAATAAACAAGATTCGCAAGTGTCAAATGATTTAAAATCAAATGAGTTGTGTAGTCCATCTTAATGGAGCTTTGAAATACGTTTCTCATTTGTATGGCCTAGACGACAGTGCCATAAGTAGGTCGGATTCAAATCGTTTGACTTGATCCTCTTGGTAGTTACGTTATATATTTTTTCATTATTGGGAATTTCAAGGTTCAAGTAATAATGACCACCATGCAAATCACCATCTATATAAAAGATCTTATTAAAATAAATAGAATATTTATTATTCCCAATAATTGAAATAAAACCTTCCTTATCTAAATAAGAAAATACAATAATATTTTTACTCAAAGCAGAAACATAATAGTAATTGTTTAAAACTAACAAAAGCCCACTGGGCAAAACTAATTCATAAGTGCCTACAGCTAAAGTAGCAACTCTTGCTCTGTTTTCAACTCGCAGGTCTATTTTGCCCTTTTTCACCTTTCTACTCCTTTTAAGACCCTGCACATTTGTACAAATGTGAGTTCTACATGCAATATCTAATACCCTTGTAGAAGAAGTAGAAAGATTAATTTCTATAATGTAAATACCTAAAGTAATAGCCCCACTATTCTTCTTATTCTTTAATCTTCTAGGTAGAGCTTACAGTTTCTCTTCTAATGACTGGGCTCATTGCAAAAGAAACAAAGTTCTTCCTTGGGAGGCTTTGCCTTCTTGGCTTCAAACTTGGGTTTGAGGCTTGGGCTTGTTTTGGTCCTTGGACTTATTGTCCAAGCCGTTTCCTTTTCTCTTGCTTTTTGCCTTTCTTTTTCATTCCTTTTCCCTTCTAAACCATTAAAATAGTGCTTGGCTTTTTCTTGATATTTTGGTCAGTAGTTTTAAACATTGAATGCAATTCAGAAATTGATTTCTCTATGTTATTCATATTATAGTTCATAACGAACTGGTTATAACTTTCCGATAGTAAGTTTAAGATCAAACCTGTAGCTAACTCCTGGCTTATGGGAAATCTTAGCCTTTCAAGGTGATCAATGTAGCTTTTCATCTTTAAGACATGAGTGCTAACTGATACACCTTCAGCCACTTCGCAGGAATGTAAGGCCATGGTAGTTTCATACCTTTCTTGCCTTGCCCGTTGTTGGAACATTTCCTTAAGATGCACAATCATCTCATAAGCCTCTATGTGTTCCAGATCTCTCTGAAGTTTTGAGATCATGGTGGCTAGCATCAAGCATGCTACATCTACAGAGTCATTAAGATACTTAGTGTGAGCATCCTTTTGGGCTCTTGGAGCATTGGCTATAGGCTCCTCAAGAATTGGTTAATTTAGGACATATGACTTTCTCTCCTACTTGAGAACAATTCTCAAGTTCCTAAACCAGTCAAGAAAGTTTGTCCTTCCCAAAGACAGATCGCAATGATAGTGTAGTAGAATTATTTGTCGACATTTTTCTACAACAAAATATGTAAAATCAAGTTAATAATCTCCCACTAAAAATTAACCTCAATTTAATTTAGTAGGCTAAGACCTATATTTCACTCAATTATAAGTCTGCTTTGGCAAGACGCTTAAAATTAAGTTATTTAGGTAGGTAACTTGTTTACTAATTACATCATATGTAACTCTTAGATCTTTATGGGATTCCATCATCATATGATCCGGCATGTTTAATCCCATCTAATACCTTGAGACCCAAAACATTTTGATAGCCTCAACTAAGTCAAACCATTATGAACCTTATGAGTATCACCATTAACTAAATTGCCTCACTAAGATAACCTAAATATATCCACTTTGATGGAACATACACTTAGGTGATCAAAGCTTTGATTGGTGTTCATAAATGGGTGGCATATAAACTTAAAATTTGATTCGAGGGATTTTATTGTTATTACTTCGTTGTAATTCAAATATTTAATCGTCGCATGCTAATATACTATAATAGCATCTCAAACATACATATTGTAACACCATAACTTCTAGCTTTATTACATGCCATTTATAAGCTTCACATCTCTCAATCTCTCAATCAATTCCTGCTCTCGGATCATCATATAGGCCATGTGTATGGATTTTCTACTTAGGACATCAGCTACCACATTAGCCTTACCGGGATGGTACTTCAATGTGAAATCATAATCTTTCAGAAATTCTAACCATCTCCGTTGCCTCATGTTCAATTCTTTCTGTTCAAATAAATATTTGAGGCTTTTGTGGTCACTGTAAATTTCTATTGCTGCTTCATATAAGTAGTGTCTCCATATTTTCAAAGCAAACACCACTGCGGCTAACTTTAAGTCATGTGTGGGGTAGTTTTCCTCATGAGGTTTCAACTGTCTAGAAGCATAAGCTACCACTCGGCCTTTTTGCATAAGCACGCATCCTAACCCTTTCTTTGAGGCATCACTGTATACTACAAAAGTTTCTTTAGGGTCAGGGAGTATTAAAACTGGGGCCGTGGTCAGCTTGTGCTTTAGCTCTTGGAAACTACTCTCACATTTCTCATTCCACACAAATGGTACATTCTTTCTCGTAAGCCAGGTCAGAGGCATCGCTATCTGAGAAAAGCCCTGAATGAACCTCCTATAATACCCTGCTAAACCTAGGAAGCTCCTGATCTCTGTCACTGTCCTAGGTCTCTCCCACTGTAATACTGCCTCTACCTTATGGGGATCTACTGCGACCCCTGCCTGGGATATGACATGACCTAGAAACTGAACCTCAGTGAGCCAGAACTCACATTTACTAAGTTTAGCATACAACTGTCTCTCTCTCAGGGTCTCCAAGGCTAATCTCAGGTGCTGCTCATGTTCCTCTCTACTTTTTGAGTAGATAAGGATGTCATCGATGAAGACTACTACAAATCTATCTAAGTATGGCCTGAAAACTCTATTCATGTAATCCATAAAGGCGGCAGGTGCATTTCTCAACCCGAAGGGCATAACTAAAAACTCATAGTGCCCGTATCTAGTTCTAAAGACTGATGGTATCCCGACCTGAGGTCTATCTTTGAAAATACTGACGCTCCTACTAACTGATCTAAGAGGTCATCTATGCGAGGGAGAGGGTACTTATTCTTAATAGTAATCTTATTGAGTTCCTGGTAATCTATACATAGCCTAAGGCTCCCATCTTTCTTCTTTACCATCATACACACTTAATTCATCCAAACAAGCTCATATGCATATAGGCAACTTAAAAACACAAGCCACAACCCACAATAAGAGCTTGAACCTTTGCTCTGATACCAATAAATGTAACACCATAACTTCTAGCTCTATTACATGCCATTTATAAGCTTCACATCATGATTTCCATGAGGGCACATAAAAAAAGGGATAGAAATAATCGACTTTTTCCGCGTTGCGCCATATCAAAAAAATTCAATTCGGTGTCACGTGGACCGTGTGAGCTTAGACTATACTTCCTCATATTTAATTGTCTTATTAAAACTCATTTTCATCATAAAAACATGCCTAAAATTCATGGAAACCAAAATGGAGCTCAAAATAAGCAAGCATATTTTCGGCCAGATTTGCTCCATTTTCTGACCCAACTTTGGAAAATCATAACTAAATTTAGAAAAGTCAAAATCATACAATCATTGTCACTCTGGAAAGCTTAGGATTTCTACTTCGCACTAAAAATACATCCAAGTCACAGCATTCACCACACAGGACGTTTGACATCCAAAAGATACAGACTCGCTGGCTGCCTGGGCTGTGATTCAGGTTACTGATGTAAACTTTTGAAATTCGCAAATAATTATAAAAAAATCAAAACCACACAAATTCAGTCATTCTGGAAAGCTACAAATGTTAACTTGACACTAAAAATAATTCCAGAATTAAACAGATACTTTTAGGTATCTGGAACTGATGGAACAGTGATTGAGCTCTGGAGATGCCACTGTTACTGACAGCAAACTTCAAAAATTCATAACTCTCTGCTCAGACCTCCAAATGAGGTGATCTTAGTGGCCACAGAAATTTTATAATCTCTAGTTTATGCATATAAAATTTCATAAATATTAGATACCATTTGGCTATCGAGTGACACGAAAATCAAATCTGCCAGTATGAACAGTGCACATACTAGAAACCATAAAAAATCCCAACTTTGAAAATTTATCAAATATTCTCTAGGTCTCCGAAAATTATGATCTTTAGCTTCTCAGAAATCTCTTAATGAGACCTAATTGTATACCAAATTTCAAGGCAAGACTAACTCATTTGGCTAAAAAGTGGTATAGGGTTCCATTATGGTCAATTTTGGCTCCATATCAGGTACCAAAATTGCCAAATGGATTTCCTTTGGTCTTGGCACCTTTTAGGCAAGTTTAAAAGCATGTTTAAGACTTGGGGAAGCTTCCCAAATGGTTCCAAACCATTTGCATCTCATTTTGGCCTTTTCACCCTCACTTATACACATTACACCAAGCATTTCTCAAGTGCATACATTAGCATAAACACTCAATTTATGTTCTAGAATACATACACCATACTCATTCATTTATCTATCACATAATATCATGTTTACATTTGTCCAAGGGGTCATAGACTATTTACAATAATAATATACATCATGAAGTCTCCTTATGAATCAAAAGACTAAAAATCAAGCATAAGGATGGTAATCTTCTTTCTTCAAGGTGGTTGGCTCCCATTGCCATGTCCACTTGGCCCACCTAGCATATTAGGACATGTAAGAGGAGGGAGTGAGATTCAAGAATCTCAATAGCTCATCTCCCATTCCATCACACATAATATGTGCAAGCAAGTTTCACAAATGCATGCATGGAGAAAGTAGAAATCATAGGCATTTTAAAAGCAACCTTAGCATGTGAATCAATCATACAAGACATTCAAGAGCTCACTAAGTGTTTGGAGTAGCCTCACACTTCTCCTCATGGATTTTGGACTTGCCTCACCCATTCTTTAAGCACTTTGGACTCAACCATACTCTTGGGAGTCCGCTTTGCTTTTGGGAGACTCTTTACTTTGTCTCAACTAAGCTCAAGGGTTCTTGGCTCATCCTCACCCAAAGGAAGAGTTCTTGGCCTTTTCACACTCAAGTAAACTCATACAAACATCATGGATTCATTTAAAAACATAACATGGCACCAAGCATCATGGCATATAAAGGCATGCTAGCATACTTTTCAAAGCTTGAAAATACACATACACACATTCTAAAACAAGCTAAACACACATCTATGCATGAGAGAAGGTGTGGAGAGCTACTTTGTATGCAAATACATACTTTTTCCTTAGCTTTTAAACCTCCTCTTTTGGCCACACACCCACAATTTGGTGGAGATGGTTTCTCTTGGCCTAAATACAATTTTTGGGAGCCAATTAGGTTCATGAAACATTCTCTAAAGCCATATAACTTGCTTAAGTACTAGATTGCTCTATAATCCCCATTATGGTCCATAAAGGCACCTAATGAAGCAACACCTCTCAAATGATTTCTAGGCCTCATTCTTTCTTTTCAAATATGATTCTTGACTCCTTTTAAATCTCTTGAAGTCATCACATAATTAAAACAAAGGGCCTAACATTATGTTGCTTCCTTAGGTCACAATATGGAACCTAAAGCACCAACTCATTCTCTAAGCTTCCTAAATTTTTCCCAAGGTTTCCCCTCACATTCATTCATCATGTATGACTCAAAAATGGGCTTGAAACAATTTAAGACTCTCCCTAACTATGCCATCCCTACTTGGCCGAAAGTTAGAGCATAAATGGGATTTCATGGCTTCTTGATTTTTCCTTGATGGGGGAACCATTTAGGGAGGTTGTTAAGAGTTGTAGGAGTTCAAGGAAACGCTTAAACAACCAAGGGAACTTATAGATTAAATCAATTTTTACAATCCCCTTAAGTGCTCTACACTTTTCCAACTTTTAGGTTCATGACTTTCCATGGGGTTTTGTTCATTTTATGGAGGAAGAGACATATGGGGGACCTCTTAGGGATCTTAGGAGCACATTTAAATATTCATTTAAGCCTAAGAACATTTATATAAAATCAGATTTGCAAGGGAGCATTTGGATCCCTAATGATTCCATTTTGTTTCTTAATGCTCCTTTCTTGATTCTATTGGTTCATTCTTAATCCTTGCCATCTAAAACCCCTAATCCCTCCATAAATTGGATAGAAAACAGCCCCTAAGAATTGGGCTCATGGTGGTCAAATTCGTGCAAGAGGAAGGGGGAGGGAGAAACTACCAAAGAATGGAAGTTTTACCTTGTTTTCTTGCTTTCTTTGGCTTGTTCTTCCACTTGGTTGGCTTACTCCCTCAATTTTCGAAATTCCCTTCTCTGTTCTGCCCCAAAAACAGCACCAAACTCTCCATTAAAACCATAGAAAGAAAGCTTGAGAGGAGAGGAGCAAGGTTCAAGAAGGAAGGATATGGAATGTCTTAAGTTTCTTACCTTTTTCTTGAATTTCTTCCTCCAAAATCCTCCTCCTCTTATGTGCCTAAGGAGCTAGAGTTCTCCTTTGAAAATGGGCAGAAGCAAGTCGGTTTAGAGAGGGGGAGGCAGAACGTGGCATATAAAGAAGAAGAAAGAAGCTTCCTTTAACACTTTAATGCCAATTTTGCCCTTCGTTCTTAGCATTTTTGTTTCTCCTTCGTTTTAGCTCCTTTTTTAGAACCTTCTTTTCCATCATAACAAAGAGGTTCCCAAATTAATAAAATGCCTTTGGAATCACTCAAATCGGAGCTAAAACAATCCCGAACGAATCGGTCAAAGTTCAGGTCAACTGACATCGGAAAGAGTACACCGGAGGGGCTTTACTGGTCCCGGGGCTTCCCATGGTTTTTGGGGCCTCTGAGAACCCTGGGCAACTCAAAATTTCCATTTAAAAATCCCTCTTAGGTGCTTTTCCAAAATTACACTTATTTACGAAAATACCACTGGCCTTTCGGCAAATTTTTCGAATCTCTTTGACCCCGGTTTCTGGGCAACTCAAGGCTCAAATCCTCATTTTCTATTATTTAAAATGTTATCCAAATTTTATTTGGCCTTGAATCACTCATCTCAGGGGACTTGCTTTGAAAACGTGCCCATTTCCATCGTTTAATGAAAATGGGACATTACACATATGATCTCATCATGAAGTATAAAATTAATGTGTCACAATATGGCTCCATCTAACCTATCTCCTTTCAAGCCAATGAGAGGATTCTTCTAAGATAAAAACTACAAAGAGAAACCTCAATTGAACATTTGTGGGGAGTGAGATGAGAAGAGAATGTACATCCAGAATAAATAGAGAGAGGCATGACACGCAAGCCATATTTAAAAATTTTCAAACCATAAAGACCTAGTGCCATATTATGCACCATACCCAGCCAAATAATTCATATATAAAGTT
Organism: Erythrophleum fordii; assembly: GCA_032878935.1. Taxonomy (NCBI): domain Eukaryota; kingdom Viridiplantae; phylum Streptophyta; class Magnoliopsida; order Fabales; family Fabaceae; genus Erythrophleum; species Erythrophleum fordii. Next base: position 11,616,179 of record JAVQMF010000057.1, on the reverse strand, counting down.
ACAAACATCTTATCTCATAAGAGAGGTTGTAAGCATTATGATCTTAGTGTTAAATCAAATTAGGTTACGCTAAACACGTTTTAATATATACATATATGAGATTCATATATCACATACATATATTATAGATTTAAATATATCCTATCAACGCGTCTGGTTTCTTCATCATATGCAAATTCATATTTACATACATATACGAATATGGATTGTTCATTCATGTCATAAAGGTATGTTCGTAACATATATAAATATATATGTACGGAATAACATGTTATATACAAAAACATGAAGAGACAAATTTGTAAACATCCGAATTGAACAATTTATAGTCCGAATTGAACAGATTTAGAATCAGATTCTAAATCAAATTCGAACCTCTTCGTAATTCACACATATATGTCGCACATAATATTGAATTGTAGAGTTCAAATATCACTTACATGAAATCAAATTTAAAATTGATTTGAACATATAATACATATATATGCCATATTTAAACACTAATCATGTAAGCCCTAAGTTCGCATACTTATGTCATATTGTAACATATTGCATCACATATAGGCCATGCGAAATCACAACAAAGGCAAATTCATGGAACTTCACACAAAAACTCAATTTAAACAACTATTGATATGGCTCTAATACCACTGTTGGGAATTTTCAAGATGCGCAGTGAAAAATTAAAACTTGAGTCCTTTCCGATGATCCATTAATATCGTTTAAATCGAGTAGATCTAGAAATATTTACCTTTTACCATCGAATCTTAAGATTGATTTACAGATCTGCTCCCTCTATCGGTATCTACACGAACGGATGCTCAACTCAAGGGGCGTGCTAGTGCCTTTTACCAATGTCCGTACACGTTCTTGGTAGAGAAGACGCTCTCCTTTCTCTCTCTCTCTCTCTCTCTCTCTCTCTCTCTCTCTCTCTCTCTAGGCGTCCGTACAGTGTCCATACGTCGTCCGTACGCTTTCTATCTCTATGGTTTTCCTTTAGTTCCGTAGTTCTAGGAAACCCAAGCCTCCTACCTTTTTATAGAGGTATCTTATTAGGGTTTAAGATATGTTTGATTAATTTAAAATACATTATATTAAATCAAATCAAATCAAATTTAAATTAAATAGATTAGTTTAAATTTAAATCTATCTAATAGATTTAAATTTTAACTAATTATTTAATATAAATTTAGAACTTAATTCAAATTTAATTTATCTTATAAATTAAATTTAAATTATCATATTAATTTAAATTTAAATCTATCATATAGATTTGAATTTAAAACTAATTGATTTAAATTACTTAAAGGATATATATATATTTCGAATATACAAATATATATTTTTTAAATTTTATAAATTATATATATATCAAATATATATTTATTTATTTATAAAATTCTTCCACCCTAGATTGAACGTATCATTTATTGAATCTAGACACAATTTCATATTCAATGAATTTAGAAATTTTAACTCAAATTGACTCGTTCTTGTGTGTAACCCTATAGGCCCATATGATATTGGCGGTGGGCTAATAATACTATATGACCAACAAGTCACAAGCGGCCTCTAGCAAGATATTGTGACTACCCAAATCATATAGGGATCGGTGATCTCATGCAACCTATCATATAACCTTATCACCTCTCTTTTGTCATACAATATCTAGATCAAGTATGAGGCATAGAAATGTCATTCTCATTTTACTTGATCTACGTGCAGACTGATAGTACAAATAGAAACCCTTCCATTTGAGCACAGTGCATGCATTTCTCAGTCTCACTCATCGAGGGGCCCAGAGATATCTCTCTATTAATCAGAGGGACAAATCCTATTTTAACCACTCATCTTCTTCTACATGAATTCTACTATACCCGATCATAGCCTTTATGATCACTCTGTTAAAGATGACTTTTGACTATGCCAAAAAATAGTGTTCCTCATATTGGAAATTATGGTGATCTCAAGTCTAAGGGCTCGGTGACACGGTTATATATAACATACACTTATAACTTAATTGATGTAGCTATCTAATGGCGGGTCAATCCAGCATCTTATTCCCTAATAAATGCCTATGATTTTGATTTGTATCTTTATTCATGATTAACATATAATCATCAATCAAAATCATACTAATCTTAGTTCATCATCATTCCCACAATGATAATCGACTAGGAATATTTAGGATAATCAATATGATTTATCCAAGGATATTATTATATAGAATATGCAAAAAATATAATAATAATATAATAAAAGAAAACTCTTATTTCTTAATAAAGTATAATGTTTGCAATACAATGATTGACCTAGGGCACAATTTCCAATAGAGTTGCTATTTAAACATGTAGAAGGAGAAAGGTTCGATCATTTTATAAGTGTTGTGTAACCTTTATTTCCTATTCCATCATGAATTACAATTGCTAGAGATTGTTGGAACCTTATCTTATCTGAAAGAGCTAAGTTGAGAAGTGCATTATGTAAGACATGTCAAAGTGTTGGTCTAACCACTAATTGTTGGTCTTTTGCACAAAACTTGAATTATTTATGTTTTACTATACATTTCATTGATGTTGAGTGGAAATTGCATAAGAGAATTTTGAATTTTTGTCAAATCTCTAGTTATAGGGATAAGATAATAGGCTCTAAGATAGAGCAATGTTTGTTAAGTTAGGGGATTAATAAAGTTTTTACCATTACAATTGATAATGCTAGCTCTAATGGCATTGTTATAGCTTATGTTAAAGGTAGAATACTTGATTGCAATGGACATATAATGAAGGAAGAATACCTAAATGTAAGATGTTGTGCTCACATTATAAATTTGGTGGTCAGTGATAATTTGAAAGATATGCATGAATCTATATATAACAACCCTAATTCTTAATTATCGTGATTAGACTTAATTAAGTGGTTAATGATCATAATCTAAGGTTTAAAGTCATTACAATTAATTATATTAGGAATAAGTAAGGAAATTTGAACCTTGATACATGTTACTACTGATTTCCAATGCACAAAATCCTCTTATAATATTCTAAAGTCATTACATAACCTTAACATAGTAAAATTCAAGGTTTCTAAGTAAGAAATAAGAGTTTGGGAATCTTTGCCAGCACTTGGACCTTCCTCGTTGCGGCTAAGTTGGTTACTAGGACTTAAACCAAGTTTGAGGACTTCCATTGCAACTTAGTATATCCGTGCTGCAGCGTAAGTGATTACTGGAGCTCAAAATTGACAATTCGAACCTTGCACCGTAACTCAGGGCTTCTGCATCATAGCAAAGGTGGTCTTGGGACCTACTATTCACACTTTTTATGATTCTCACCATGGCAGGTATGCCTCCTGAAACTCTTAACCCATTTTATTCGAATTGCATCACTATAAAGTTATATTCTGTTACTCTTATTAGGTAAAATTTTCATCTTGCACCTGGCGAGATGTCTCGCACCATGGCATTCCTCACCTTTGATTGACTGTTGGTTGCGACTTAAAGTGATTTAGCCACAGCTCAACTTCCTCCTACACCCAAACTCTCCCAATTTTGTCCCAAACACTCTAACACTCCCTCTAATGACATCCTAAGGTCATTCTACCTTAATCTATAAGGTTTCAAAAGTATCCAACCACCTAATTTACTCAGCATGTTGGCATTACCAACTCAAATCCTAGATGTTGATTCTTACACATCTACTATCATACATCAGCAATTTATATACCAATTACAATAAGAAGGATTCATATTTACTAACATTATCATCCAAATATAAATTCCAATATAGGCTCCATGCATTACTAGTCCAAGTTAACAATTAAGGTATCCCATGATTAAGGTTTTATATCAGATATATAAGTGCATAGGTCAAATTCCAAGTTATAAAGAGTTTAACTCCATATTAGTTACATCATTATTTACCAAAACACAAAATACCTACACCTAACAACATGATTACATGATGATGATGCTATACAAAATAATAACAAAAATTAGCATATATTCTATATTAGATTTATCCCAGAGTAGAATTTCCCACACATCATCTTAGCTTATAGATGTTCATCTATTTGCTTCCATTTATCCTTACCCAAAGGATCTTCACTTGAAAGAGTTAACCCATGAAACAGGGTGAAATACAAATCTTAGTAACTAAAGGTAAATTCGATTCATATGTTCTAATTTAATTAACATATGTTCATGAAATCAGATAAGTATAAGAAAATATACCAGTCATATCAGCAAATGAAACAATTAGGTTATTTGTGACTACTATCCTATACAAGCAATCACATTTTCACATGTTAAAGTCCATTAACACCGGAAGAGGTCCATCCATAGCACCAACTCCCCAATGAGCATAATCTGGGCTCAATGCATGCAGGGGTCTAATGACAACCCGGTGCTGATTGAAGCACAATGCATGGATGACAGTTATATCACAGTTCTACCATAGACTCACAAGGTCTAAACATAATATATTAGATAGCCAACCATTCATCATACATTTCAAATTATAATTTGTGTAGCAGATATAAAATTAAAGTAAACATATACATGGAATTTAGCATCGACTCTGGTTACCTCACTTGTAAACAATTCTTTGATAGCCAACCACAATGTTACTTCAGCCTATAAACATAAAACCATACCATTACTATTCCTAATCATAATTTATAACAGTAAACCTAATACTCAAAGGATTAAACCACAAAGGGGCTACTTAGAGAACACTTACCCAACCATTACAAGTACCAAATTCGAATTTGATTATGCCTACACCAGTAACTTCAAAACAACACTTCAAATTTAGGGAAAATTCGCATAAAATCACTACTCATATCATAAATCAGCTATAGGAGTCCTAAACCAATATAAAATGCATTAAAATGAGAAGTTTATACTTACCCAATATCTCTCCTAGCCTTAACCTCTAAAAATCCTCTAAGAAAACATCAAACAACCCATATCAAATTTGAGGTGTGGGTGAAAATGCTCCAAATGAAAAATCAATAAGGTCAAATTGAAGAGTAAGAAGAGAGAATTAAGTTATATATAAATTGAAAAATAAGAAGAGAAGATTAAGTTATATATAAGTTATCTTGACTAAATCTTACTCTGAGAGTGAAAAAAGATGGAATTATGCTGTTAACCCTAGCGTCCCCTTTGGACCTCTAAAATTTTCCTTACCTCTTGTGTTTTTCTGTAGAATGGAATAAGGGAGAAGGGTTTTTAAGGTTTAAGTTGGGTTGTAGGCTGACTCAAAGGCTCGAATCTAAGTGAGTTCAAAAGTTTGTGCTAGTTAGGCCATGGTTTAGGTGTTAAATAGGTTAAATATGAGTTGGGCCTGCATAACATAAATATTGGGGCTTCTAAGAAAAAGGAATTATACCTCCCTAAGATTAAGATTGGGCTTCTACACTTAATCCAAAGCATAATCAAATTAATCATAAGGCCTAAATTAATGTCCACTCCTCTTAAGCAATCTTCTTAATTAAACCCATACTAATTTCTAATTAATTATGATTATCTTTAATTAATTTTGGGGTGTTACACTATAGCTAGGATAAGAAATATAGTTAGGCATATTTGTACTTCACCTCCTTATTTACAAAAATTTAGAAGTTGTGTAGAACAATTAAGAATTAAAGAGAAAGGTATTGTATAATTAGATGTTTCTACTAGATAGAACTCTACAGATCTTATGCTTGAAAGTGTTTTAAAATTTCAAAAGATGTTTAAGAGGTTAGAAGAAAAGGATGTCAAGTTTTTCTTGGATAAAGTAGGTCCTCCAATAAGTAAAAATGGTATAATACACGTACTTTTGTAAAATTCTTAAACATATTTTATGATGTCACTAAAAATGTATCTAATTCATTGTTTGTCACATCATCTCAATATTTTCATAAATTTTGCTTAGTTTTGAATACCTTGAATAATCTATGTAAAAGTGATGATCCATCACTTAGTCAAATGGTTGAAAAAATGAAAATGAAGCATGACAAATATTAGAGAGATGTTAAAAATATTACAATGATAATTTTTATAATTGTGATTCTTGATCTAAGATATAAGTTAAAGTTTGTGGAATAGAGCTTGAAAAAAACTCTATAGTGAAGAATTAGTTGAATGGATGACTCGAAGGGTGAAGGAAACATTTAACAAGATGTATGAAAACTAGAGGTTTTTTCATAGTCATGGTAATAGTCAAGTCACTACTCAAAGCTAAGATACGGAAGTTGTTCCCTATGAAGAGAATGAAATGGATTCATTTGCAATGAAGTTTGATAAAATTATGAATGAGAGTGATAGTATGGATAATCAATCAAATTGGTTTTTTGATGATTTGATGTAACTATGTACAAATGGATGTTGAGAGACCAAAATGAAATGCATGAGGTTTGGGATCACTTGGGTAGTCTTTACAAGTCATATTTATGCTTTGAAACTTGCCCAAGAGGTGCCAAACAATTAAAAAAGCCATTTGGACAAATTGGTTACCCATATAGAACAAAAACTTACCATTTTAGGAGGTTATACCACTTTTTGTCCAAATGAGCTCTTCTTGGTCTGAAATTTGGCATGCATCTAAAGATTATTGAGATATTCTTAGGAAGATAAAGTTGGTAAATTTTGGAGGTCTATGAAATATTTGGTGAATTATTAAAGTTATAAATTTTTCTGGTTTTGGTCATTGGTACTGTAGCACTGGTCCGAAATTAAACTCTCTCACTCATGAGGCAAATGATATCCAATTGTCAATAAATTTTATACAAAGAAACTAGACACTTCCACTGACTTTCTTCCACTAGAAGCACTTCATTTGGAGTTCTAGAAAGGAAGATATGATTTTTCAAGGATTCAGTCTAGTGTCAGGCATCCAATTAGACCTTAGTCACTGTTTGATCGAAATTCAAGGTCTGGCAAGCTTGAAATGATCTGGAGTTATTTTTTCCCTCTAGCTAACATCCTCATCTTTTCAGATTGATATCATTCATTCAATTTTGAATTTTTTGAAATTAATTAGATATTTTTGAAATTTATATCAATAAACTGTGATAGCATCAGGACCAAGTTCGACCTCCAGACCATTTCGCTTGTCAAACGTTCGGTGTGTGGGACGTTATGAATTGTACCTATTTTTAACATAAATTAGACATCCTAATCTTTCCAAAATTACCAAGATTACATGATTTTGATTTTTTTAGATATACTTATGATTTTTCAAAGTTTAAGACAGAATGGTGGCAAATCTGGCCGAAATTCAATGAGTTCCATTCATGCTCCATTTCGGTTTCCTTGAGTTATGAGCAAGATTTTGTGATGCAAATGGGTTGTAATAATGTATTTAAATATGCGGATACATGGTATGAACCTACACGGTCCACGTGTCACCAATTTAAAATTTTTAAACATGACGCAATGCGATTAAATCCATTATTGTTAATTCCTTTTCCATGTACTCTTACGAAAATGATGTTAGGGAGCTTATGAATGCCATGAATGGGATTAAATATATATGGTATTACAAATATTGTAAACAAGGGAAGAGAGCTTAAATTGCCTACAAAGATTGATCGAGAATGCATTTTCTTTTTATTGGCTTGACTTGCAATAGTTGTAGCAGGATCTATTAAGAGATGATAATCAATAAACACGATAGGAGCACAAACATTCATGTAGGGTTAAATGAATATTATCAATTAAATAAAACACAACCATTTTCATCCTTTGCTACTGTAAAGTCATTTATTAAAAAAATATGTCACATCCATGTGCAAAGGAAGAAGAATGAGAAAGGAAAAAGAGGGAAAAAAACAAAGCAAAATCAAGCTAAAACAAAACATCCTTTTTTTTTCATTAAAAAGCAAGAAAAATGATCTAATTAAATATAACACAAGCAATAAAGAAGAACTTCTTAAAATTTACAATTTAGAGTTAAAATCAAGTTGAATCAAGTTGAGAACATGTACAAATCAAGGAAGTGCATGAAATTTCTTAATACATAGAAGTCAGAACCAAGTTAGAGTATCCTTCCCAACCTTTAATTACAACTCTCTATTAATCAAAACCTTCATTCCTACTAATTTAGATGTAATTACTTAGCAAGGGGAGCCTACATTTATGTGGTATTACGATGTTAAATATGTATAATATAATTTAGTTTAAAGAGAACTTTAGAAAGGTTCTATAGATAATCTAAAATTACTCAAGAGGCAGAATCACAAAATTGCTAATATAAAATTTGACAATTTGATAACAAATCTACCAACCCATATAATCCTAATAGCAAACCAAGGTAGCAGAAGTTAGCACAAGAAAAAGTAAAATGAACATGGGGAGTAAGTGGCAAATGAGAAATGGCAACTAACCTAATTGAGTGACGAAGGACAAAGACAATGAGTGGCATAGGAAAAGACGAGATGGTGGCACAGTAGCAAAACAATGATTTATGGCAACAATGACATGCATGATAGTGATGCCAAGCATGATAATGATGATAGGCATGATGGTGACAGATCATGATCACCAAAGAAAGAACGAGAGATGGGAGAGCTTAAGAATGATTTCAATTTTAGGGATTAGAGATTTAAATTTTAAATCACTTTGTGAGTGATTGATGATGGAAAATTTCCCTCAGTAAGTAATGAGGGACCATTCCCTCTCTAAATTCAAGTACATTGGATTTAGTGAGGGAACTCAAGCTCCTAATAAACCCTTGCTAGATAGTGACGAATTGTTGGTGTCAATTTTCCTTATTGATTAGCAAGGTGTTTTCCCTCATTAATCCTTAGCTAATTTGTTTTAGGAATTCGTGCCATCATTCCTATGCTTCTTCCTTCCAAAACCACGAGGCTTAGTGAAGGATTTATGGTTTCTTGCTAATCCCTCACTAATTAGCAAATGATTAGCAAGGGAAAATGTCCCTTACTACTTTCTCTTTTTCTTTTTATATGCAAAGACTTTGTTGACATTGAAAGTGACCAGGGATTGTCTTTGTCTTCAAAAACTTGCAAACAATTCATGCTAAGTATAAAATTAGTAGAAGAATCTAAAATAAAAGCATTAATGGAAGATGATAATAATAGGCAAGCAATGATGGGAAGAATGTCATACCTAGCTTCTACTAGCTCAGTCATGCAATAGATGGAGATAGTATCAAAGTTCACATCCATATATAAACTTTTTAACATCGAAATTGAGTTGTTTACGAGTCATTTTGAGCTATAAGAGTCCAAACTCAATTCTTTCATTTCCTAAATTCATTTTCATCATAAATAAATTTGTTCATACTTAATTCATGGTGCATAACTCGTGGAACACCCTTAAACATCATGGAAACCCAAATGACAACATAAAGCTAAAATCTATACTAAATTTAAAAATTCATAACTTGAGCTATACAACTTTAAATTATACAAATTAGGTGTCTATGAAAATTTTATGATGTGAACTACATGTTGTAACAATTTTAGGTGAAATTGAGCTTATTTTCCTAGTCAAATATAATGGAATAGTAACATAGGTCAGAATTAGAGGTAGGTAACAGATCTAAACTTTGAAATTACATATTTTGAGTTACACAACTGCAAATTAAGTGCTCTCAATGAACACAAAAAATTTGAGATGACACATAAGTGCTATAAAAATTTCAAGAGGATCTGATCTCATTTGACCCATAAAAGATTTTGTATATCAGAGGCTACTACAGTACTCAGGCAAAATCAGTCCCTTAATTTCAAAAATTCATAACTCCCTCTATACAACTCTTTTTTAAGCAAACGTGGTGGTTTAGAAAGCATATAATGTCAAATATATGCCTATTTCATTTGGCCCCTAAAAATCAGCAACCTTAAACCTATTCTATGTGAATAATATCAGGGCCTAAATGAATTTTCTGTCTAACTTTAAAAATTTATAAAATATTTTGTACAACTCCAAAAATTATAATTCTTAGCTTGACAAAAAGCTCTAGGAAGGGTATAAATGAATGCCAAATCTTAGGCTCAAATTAGATCATTTATGTCACTTTTAATATAGGAGTTGTTTATGGCAAATTTGAGACCACTTTTGGTACCAATTTGAACCATTAGGTGTGCTATTGGTTTCCTTCTACTTTGAACACATTTCTTCCACCCTAAATGGCTTTTCAAACCATTCCATAGCATTCGACAATATTTGGATCAAGATTTAACCCTTGGATTCCTAAGAATACATGCATTTATCATATCATCTCATACATCAAATTCTACCATAATACACACACCTTGCCACAAATGGTCATAGATTGCCATTCTTATACTTTTACACATAGTTCCATCATAAAACTTGAAGAAGCACTATCATATACATCATAAGTCCATTATAATACATATAAATGTCATATACATACACATGTCAAGATTTAGTACATAACAACACTTCAATACATAACACCTAGAATATAAGTATTTTCTTCATCCTTGTCCTTGCTTGAAGACCCTAAAAATAGTTAATGGGAGCATGGGGGTGAGATTCGGGAGAATCTTAGTAGCTAATATCAATCAACTTAATACATATAAGAATATCATGAATGTATGTCATGCTTGTGGTGCAAGAATGCAATGCTCATGCCTTATATGAATCAAATGCATCATAAAACATGAAAATTCATTTCTTTCTTTGCCATGGCATCCTCATAAACTTGTAGGTTCAACTTTTCTCAACTCGGGGTTAAGAAAGAGTTACTGTACTCAATTCCAAGCCTTAAAGGGGTTAGAAGCAAAAACATATATCATTCTTATTCATAAAGCTCATTATGGAACTTATATTAAAACATACAAGTATTACAACTCATTCAAACATTCAAATGTATGCAAGAGAGGGAGATAAAGTTACCTTGTAACTTTAAGAATTTGGAGATACCACAATCCCACTTATAAGCTTCCTCTTTCTTTACTTTCTTTGGCTTGACACCTATAAATGAGTGAGTTTAGGTTAGCTTGACCTACATAGGACAACCATAATGCAAATCAAATCCATAGAACTCATTCTAGGTTTTAAGATCCTCACTTAATTTCATTAGGACTCAAGGTGGCAATTAAGACTAGTTTATTTCCATTATGAAGCAACCATTAGTTCTTTCCTTTTTAAACCCAAACTCTTGCTTTCTATAAGTCTCATAACTCTTAAGAGACTCACTTGAATTATTACATACTTGGTTAGGAAGCTTTAGAACCAACTTGCTTCATTAATCTTATTTAGGCCCTTAAAATTTTAACTTCCATTTCAAAGTTTCTAAATTCAATCCAATACTTCCATAATTTTTTATTATTATATCTAAGTCTCTAAATTCATTAGAACTCAAAGAAACACCCCTAAGTGCTTTTTCTAGGCTTGGCCTAATTGATGCTCAAGATGATACAACTTGAAGCTTTGCTACTTTCTCTTGGGAATTTGATACACGTTCTTATTCCTTGATTTATCTAGAATTTATACATGATTAAATATGGCTTGGATTATCGTTTTAAAGTTCCAAAACTCTCATGATAAATTATTAGGGTATCGTAAATTATAACCAAGAGAAGCATGTAGAAATTTAAATAAATGAATTAAAGCAGTAATTAAACTATATAAATGGAAAATAAAGAAACTGGGAAGGTAGGGTAAGAAAGAAAAAGCCAAGATAATAATGCAAGAAGAAACAATGAATACGTAATGTCTTGTTTATATACTAAAGTAGTAAATTTGTCCCATTCTTCAATTACTCTATGGCATCTAGTTTGTGACGGAAATGAGACAAATCTGACGTTGAAGATTTATTTAAAAATAATAAAAAAATCTAATGACTCGTATAAAAGATAAATATGTAATTAAGAACTCAGAAAAATTATAGAGACAAAAATATATACCTTTGTTTTTTTAACAATATCAGTTATAATTTATATTCATTTAATTCTTTTCCAAAAAATTACTCTTTTTAATACTTCTTAGAAAACTTTTGAAAAGTATCCAAAATGATATTTTTCTAAACTTTGAAACTATAAAGCAAAATTTAAGATATAATTTGAGAAGAGCGAGGAAACCGAGTCCGAGACAAAGCAAGTCGTTAGAGAAAATGGCAAAAATGGAAACTTCAGTACTTCAAGCATTCAGTTGTGTATCTGGTCCCGTAACTCAATGCCAATTGGGTGCGCCTTTGAAGCTTTGCTCATGTTTGGCTGCAACCACTTCCATCTCATTCGATTCCTCGAGTTGAGATACTCGGCCGCGTATTGCTCAAGTGCTATGTACCTAAATTCCCTATACATTTCACGTCCTTCTTAGAATAAAATTTACACCATCTAAATTTTATATTTTTTATTTATATAATTAATTTTTTTAAAATTTATAGTTAAAAATTATTTTATTTTATATTTTACATTCTTTAAAATAAAAAAAATTAAAATCTTTAAAAAAGTTGACCTAGACTATTCAAATTAAATGTGCATAAGAAAAATATACAAAAAAGACGTGCAGAAGATTGATTTCCCAAGTTCAGTAGGTCTTGACCTGACAGGTAGGTTAATGATGAAATAGCAATAATTATTATGGAAGTAGAAACAATGAATACCTAAGATGGTGATAGACTAAAGTAGTAAATTTGAGTCATCCTTCAATTGGTCTTTGCTATTTTGGTAGGGATTATGTCAAATCTAGTTTGTGACAGATACATAGGTACTTTTTTGGTGACCAAACTTTTTGTCCAAGAATAATTTAAAAATAACATAAAAAACTTTTTAATAAAAATAAATAAATGAGACTTAAATATAAAGGCCAAACTCGGTGACACAGCCACTAAATTTGGCAAAAAAGTTGTCAGTGGTCATACACTTTTTTTGAAATTCAATGGCATTGTTATCGAGTTTCAAAAGAAGTATAACATTTAGTGTCAATATTTTAAGTATTGTCGCATTTGAATTCATTAATATTTTTCTCTGTAGCATATGAATACAGGAGTCGCTCACATAGTCATTCTGAAACTTGTTTAATTATGTTAATTCCATTAAGAGTGTCTTTTAAATATTTGAGTTTTCTAATTAATATATATTTAATTTTTTTTATTTTAATTAATATGTATCTAATAATAAAAAATTTAATATATTAATAGATAAACGTTTTCCAAGAATTACCTTGTAAGCAACGTATTTTTTATTATTTGGAAAACAAAAATCATTTGTGATTGAGTAAATTAATTATTTAGTTCAACAAAAGGATCTCTTAGCTTTTATTTTATTTTATTTTTATTGACATAAAATTAAAAATATCCCAAAATCAAATTAAATTTAACTCAAAATAACTTAATTTTTTAAAAAAAAATAAAATATTATATAATTATATATTTTAAATTTATATATTTATTTTAATTATTTATTTATTTTGTTATTATTATTATCACAATATTTTTAATAATTTTATTTCTATAAATTGATATAATTATATATTTTATATATTTAATTTTGATATTATTATATATTCATTATTATATTTTTATATTATTTTTATTCTATTAAATTTATTTCTATTATATATTTTATTATATGTTTATTAACTTTATCATGGCTTGCACAAAACACCTTTGGTGGAGACAACTTAGGGTGCCACTAATAGATCTTAGCACCAAAGTTTTTTAGTCTATTTGCTAAAAAATTTAAAGGCTTACCAAAATATTTTAAGAATTTTGTGGTGACACAAAGTTGCCACAAAAACTCTCTAGTGGTGACATACCTAAATTGCTACTAAAAAGCTTGGTGTTAGATTGTTTTGTGCATATTGAAAAAAAAAATGTATAGGCCTTTTCATGGCAACAAAATCTTGCCATTAAAAGTTTTTAGTAGGGACAAATTACAGTTGTCACTAAAATGTCTTGGCACTCAATTTGTTTTGTCATGTTGCCAAAAAAATTTTAAGGTCTTTTACAAATTGCCACAAAAATAGCTTTTAATGGTGATTAAATGTCAAAACAAAAGGCCTTTTTGTGGTAACTTGTAAAAAGCAACTTTTTAGTGGTGATTAAGTGTCGCCACAAAAGACTTTTTTGGCAATTTCTGCTTGTCTACCAAAAAAAAATTACCGTGGTGACAACTTTATGACACAAAGAGGTTGTTCTATGGTGAATCAACTCAACTAAGTCACTATGAAAGTCTTGGCAACAACTATTTAGTACTATTATTGTTATTGTTATTGTTATTGTTATTATATATTTATGGATATATTCATGAGTTTTGCCAAGGTCTTTGCCTTATTCTTAATTTTTGTTCATCATTTGATTTAATTGACAAACTCTACTTATGTTATACCTTAATGCAAATCATTTCATAACTGATTTCAAGGCCAGAAAAAAAAGAAGAAAATTGTATTAAATAGTCGATAACTAATATAAAACTTTGTCAAATATTTATGTCATGGCTTATCAATGTGTTAAAGTTAATGCTAGGTCATTGCCCAAAAGCAATATGTTGTATAACTCGAGTACAGTGTTAAATGAGTAAAAGCTCCTGCATCAACTCCTAGGTATAATAAAAAATAAACAAAGTTTCCCACATTTTTGTGAGCAAACGAATATGGGTAAAGAAATTAGTTTACAAGAGTAGGATTTAATTTGAAACTTGGAACATAGGTACATTTACAGATCTTTAATGGAAATAGTAGATACCATGATTAGGAGAAGGATTAATTTTATGTGCTTATAAAAAACCAAATAGGTAGGAGAACAAGTGAAGGAATTAGATACCTCAAATTTTAAGTTCTGGTATACTGGTAAGACTAAATGTAGAAAAAGGGTAGGTATAATTTTGGATAAGCATTGGAAAAATATTGTAGCAAATATAAAAAGATTAAGAGATAGAATTATAGCATTAAAATTTGTAGTGAAAAGAAAAACTTTTAATGTTACTAGTATTTATGCATCATAAGTAGAGTTAGAAGAACACCTCAATGTAAAGTTTTGGGAGGATTTAGAAGATTTAGTTCAGAGAATACCATTAGGAGAAAAGATTCTCCTAAAAGGAGATCTTAATGGTCATGTGAGATTTGCATGTAGAGGTTACAAAGATTTACATGGGCGATATGACTTAAGGGAACTAAATGTAAAAGGTAAAACCATTCTAGACTTTTCATTAGTATTTGATTTTACAGTAGCTAACACTTGATTTAGGAAGTGCGGTGAGCATCTTATTATGTACAAAAATGTGGGGGCGTGCTCTTTAATTGATTTCTTTTTAATAAAGAAAGCGGATAGAAAGCTTTGCATGGATTGTAAAATTATACTTGGAGAGAGCTTGACTATCCAACATAGAGTCTTGGTTATGGATATTCGAGTTAAGAGAAGAGTAAAGAGTAAAAGTCAAGATAGGGTGTCAAAGATCAAGTAGTGACAATTGAAATGAGATAAAGAAAAGAGCTTGTGAAGAAGGATTTTAAGGGAAGGGTCCTAAGAGACACAAAGAAGTGCTAACGACATGTGAGATGAGATAGTTAAAGAGATTAAGAAGGTGACAAAAGAGATACTTGGTAAATCAAAAAAATTTAGACCTAAGGATAAAGAATCTTAATAGTAGGATGCAAGCGTGCAAGAGAAGATTAAAATTAAAAAGGAATGTTATAAAGCATGGTATTTATGTAAAAGTGAGGAGAATTGAGAAAAAATATAAGATAGTTGAGAAAAACACTAAGAAGGTTATTAGTGATGCGAGAGTTAGGATATTTCATAAGTTATACTAATCTTTAGGTACTAAAATTAGGAAAAAAAGTATTTACAAGTTAGCTAAAAGTAGGAAAAGAAAGACAAAAAACGTAGATAAAATGAAATGCATTAAAGATAAAGAAGGGAAAGTCTTTGTCATGGATCAAAATATTAAGAAAAGGTGAAATGGTTATTTTCATGAACTATTTAGTGAAGAATATGGGATTTATTTGCACTTGGATAGGCTAGACACCAAAAAGGAGAACCAAAATTATACTTCTTTTATCATAGGATCTGAAAGTTAAAGGTAAAAGAAGCATTAAAAATGATAGAGAATGATAAACTAATTGGAATAGATAATATGCCTATTGAGATATGGAAGGATTTAAAAGTAAAAGGTACAAGTTGACTCACCAAGTTGTTTAACGAGATTATAAAGTCTAAGAAGATGCTAAATGAGTAAAGAAGAAGTACTTTAATCCTTATTTATAAGAATAAGAGAGATATATAAAACTATGTAAATTATAGAGGAATTAAGCTCATGAGCTATACTAGAAAGTTATGTGAGAGGGTAATTAAGTAGAGATTAAGGCAATAGACTTATGTTACAGAGAATCAATTTAGTTCTATGCCAGGAAGGTCAATCATGAAAGCAATATACTTGTTGTGAAGATTTATAGAGAGATATTAAAGAGGACATACGATAGAGTGTCCAGAGAGATTTTGTGAAAGGCTCTGAAAAAAAAAAAGAGTTTGTTTTGCTTATATTCGAGTAATTCAGGATATATATAATATGATTATAACTTATGTGATAATAAAAAGTGGGCTTATAAAAGATTTTTTACTAACTATTGGTTTGTATTAGGGATAAACTTTGATCTGCTATATTTTTACTTTAGTTTTGGATGTACTTACTAAACATATCAAAGAGTTAGTGCCACAATACATGTTTTTTACAAATAATATAGTCCTAGTTGAAGAGTCAATAGAAGAAATAAATAAGAAGTCAAAGATATAGAGACTAATTTTGGAAGCACATAGATTCCATTTAAGTAGAAATAAAACAAAGTATATGAAATGTAAATTTAGTAAAAGACGCACTAATTCTAGCGTAGAGTGAAAATTAGAGAACATACTATATCGCAAGTCACATAGTTTAAATATCTTAGATCTATCATACAACATGACAAAGAAATAGAGAAATATATAAACCATAGAATTCAAATTGGATAGATAATATAGATGAGTGTTTCGGGTGTTATTTGTGATAGAAGAGTGCCATTCAAGTTTAAAGGTAAATTTTATCACACAATTATAAGACCTACAATGTTATATGCGATTGAGTATTGGGCAATAAAAAAATTAACAAGAGAATAAACTCAATGTTGTAGATATGAGAATGTTACATTGGATGAGTGAACAGACTTGACAAGATAAAATTAGAAATGAAGGCATTAAGAGAAAGTTAAAGTTACACTTATTATAGAAAAGATTATAAAATTATGCCTTAGATAGTTTGGGTATGTGTAGAGAAAATCTATAAAAAAACTCAGTAAAGAGAATAGATCAGATAGAGAGTAATCCAATAGTTAGAGATAGAAGGAGACCAAAAAAAACATTGGGCAAAACCATTAAAAAGAATTTATACTTAAATAGTTTATCTAAAAATATGATTCAAAATAGAATTTTATAGTGTGGTTTCACATGTAATATTTTATAATTTGGTAATTCAAAATAGTTCTTAAAAAGTAGAATAAATTATTTAAGTGGGGTTATGAGCCTATAAAAGGGTAATATGAATTAAGAGAAATCAAAATTAGAACCGTATGATTAATGAAAGAAGACCCTAGAATAAAATGAATTAAGATAAATTAAGGCTAGATTGCTAAATAAAACATCTAGATATGAGGTTGGGGAAACTAAGGATAGCTCAAAATTAGAGTTGAAACGACTAAATGGAATAAACTGAAATCTAGTAGTAAAATTATAATTTCAGACAAATTTTTGGAAACTTAAAGGAGAAAGTTTTAAATGGTAAAATTGAGTTCACTAGGGTTTTCAAAGGATTTGAAAATCATAGGAATTGTTAGAATAGTTAAAACTCTTTCGGTTTGTGATTTAGGTCATTAATTGACCTAAACTTTGATTAGATCATTTTGGATTGTTCTAAATCTCATAAAATTGAAACAAATATCTTTAATAAACTAGGGGACCTAAATTTTATGATAGAAAATACGATTCTAAAGAAGAATTCAAAATGAACTCAAATAGAGAAATGGAAGTGGAGGGACATAATGGGAATTTTGTAAAATGTTATATAATGCTTTTTTTTCTCTTTATATGAGGCCAACCATGTCCTACTAGCCTTATAACTAACCTAAACTAGTTCTAAACTTGCCCAAGAAGATGTACAAGAAGGAAGGAGAAAGGAGAGAAAGAAAGGCCAAGAAAGGTAAACAAATATCCATTTTTTTCACCTTAAGCTAGTTAGAAACTCTCTTTTTCTCTTTGAGCCCTTTCTTTTCGTTGTTTTAGCTTTTTTAAAGAAGCACTTTGGTGATGAACTCTTGAAAAAAAGGGGAGAGTTTGAAGCAATAAATCCACCATCAAAATCTCCATTTGACAAGGAGTAAAACAAAGTATGTTTCTATGCATGAAACTTGCTCTCTTTTGTTCTTCCATACCTTTTAATGTTTGGCCAACACGTGAGAATCCTAAAAGGGATTGATTCTTGGCCAAAACATGATGGGAATAGAGGTTTAAGAATCTAGAGTTTAATATGGAACAAAAGAAATCCATTATAATGCTAGAAATTGCAAGATATGATACCTGTAATGAACATAATTTATGTAAAACGACGAAATGAGCTGTATAAAAGTAAATCCTCTAAAATGAGCTAGATAATGTCTCAAAAATTTGGGTCGAGTCCTAGGCTTCTAAAAATAATAATTCTAGGCTCAGACAAAAAGAAAAATGGAGTTAGAATGATGAAACAATTTGTGATGAAAATTGACAAAACGTAATAAAATTTTCATAAATAAGTGCAACTTCTAGAAAAATACATAGGAGAGATTTTAAAATAAGAAATTTGAGTTTCCTAAGGTTTTTAGAGGCCCCAAAAATCATGGGAAGCCCTGGAATTAGTAAAACCTCTCCAATGTATGTTTTTTAATGGTAATAAACCTGAACTTTGATGGATTCATTTAGGAAGGTTTTAGCTCCAAATTGAGTGATTTTAAAGGTATTTTATTAAATAGAAAACTTAAATTTTATAATAGAAAAGACAATTTTCAAAAATGAGCTAAAACAAAATCGAAACAAAATTGCCATTACCGAAAGACGAAATTGAAATTTTTGAAAAAGTGAGTTTCTTGAAACTTCCACACACTTCTCCCTTTTTCTTGTAACACCATATTTATCTAGCTTGTCTTGTACTATTTCTAGCTCTTATTCTATGCATTTCATAATGAAGCAAGAAAGGTAGCATGAGAACAATTCTACAAAACTTTCTACTTTCTCCTCCCTTTCCAATGATCTACCAAAGAGAAAAAGGAAAACAAAATGATGGGTTTTGTTCTATTTCATGACAAAGCTATGGACCATAGGGCTCATCCATGGTGAATTGGAGACTAAGCTCCTCAATGCTAAGATTTTGGACATTTGGTTAGTTAGGATAAGAAAGTAAAAGACTAAGTGTACGGTAAAATAATATTATTATAGATTACTTGAATCGGAAAAAGATGAATGAGCTAACATCGATCTCTCCATAAAAGGATGATGGATCTAAAGCTAAAGCAAAAAGCCTGTGGTTGATGATGCAATCAATGAAATACCTAAAAAGCTTAGACATTATCAACCACAATGGTAATGTTGCCTAATTGTGATTTTTGCAAGCTAAGCTATACATAATCAAATAATTTTAATTAATTATTTTAACTATATTAAGATGCCACATCTCTATCTCTCTGTCCCTCTCTCCCATTGCACCCTTTCAATGCATCTTATTTCTTAATTTCCTCCTCTCCCTTGTTTATGTTTCTCCAACCTTCCCTTCTCTAGCTTTTACTATATTTTCTTCTTCTTCTTCTTCTTCACAACCATATCTATTGACCTTTTATCCATTTCACCAATAATGGTTCTCCACAGCCATAAGTTTAGGGATTAGGTCTAAATATTTAAACAAAATCAAAGGAAAGTATTATTTGAGTATATAAAAAAATGGATGAATACTTTTCCATCCTTTGAGGGATATTTAAATTATATTAGCTCTTTTCTTTATTTTTAATACATTTATGTTCTAAGACTAAAATATTATCAAGAATAATCAATTTTTTAATTAAAAATATATAACTTTTATTTCAATAATTCTATGTTATTTACTTCATGTAGAAAATCATAATTTTTTAAAAAAATTATTATAATTTATTTAAAAAATTATAATGATAATATAAAAAATTTCAGCGAGACTCATAGTATATTAAGTAAATTATATAAATTTCTATTCAATTTTATTAAAATTACATAAATTACTTGTCTATTTTTAAAATATACAAAGACCTTTCATAAAATAAAATGTTATTCCCTACTTTGTCTAATTTATTTTATTAAAATACTCTCTATTAACTTAAATTCATATTTTTTAGACAAAAAAAATGCAAGGCATTTTCATAAAAAAATTTAAAATTAAATTAAAATATTAACTAATTTATATAATTTTAACAAAATTAAAAAAAAATCTACCTAATTTACTCTAATATATTACCACTCTATTTAGTTTATATTGATTGACTTCATGGGAAAACCTCCAAATCAACGAATTAGTAGAATGCCAGTACATTTTAGATAATAAAGAATGGCCCCACATAACTTCACCCAAGTAGGAAAACCCCCCCCCCCCCCCCCTTCTCTGACCGTTCTGCTAATTTGATTTGAAATTCAAAGAATCTGTGTTTTTTACATATATATTTATAAATAAGGATAGTTAGTGTTTTCTAGGCGGACGTACGGCGTCGTTTACTCAATATTTAGTAAGCTCAGACAAATTATTCTGTCACAGACTCGCTGTAGAGAGTGGGCGACTTGATGTGTGTATGTGGTGGTTGCAAAACCAACGTTCAAACAAGGTTGAATTTTGTACTTTGGAGAATCCAGCGTAAATATATATATATATATATATATCCACATTTAATTTGTAGCTTCTGAACTTTTAAGGTTACATTCATAGAACTATTATTATTATTATTATTATTATTATTATTAGAGTGCATGTGACCTGTCCCAATTGGATCAATCTAGTCACATTAAGCTAAAGTTTAGTCAAGGAAAAAAAAAATTCAAAATTGAGTCAAGCCACAAGATCAAGCAAATTTTGTTAACTAAATTAGTTTGGTCTAACAAGATTTGGTGATGTTAATTTTAAATGTGTATATATATACGTATATATATTAATGGATATTTATATAAAATTTTTAATTTTTTTAGAATCAAATTTAGTTTAAAAAGCCCTCCTGTGTGAATTTTAAAAATTACCTAAATTTATGAAAATGCCATTACGTTTCGTAAGGTTTCCGTTAAAATTTATTTCTTCATTCTAGCTCCGTTTTTCTTTCTATCTAAGGCTACAATTCTCATTTTTAGGAGGCTAAATGTTACTCAAATTTTTCAAGATGTTAACTAATTTATTTCAAGAGATTTGCTTTAAAAACATGCCAGTTTCCGTCGTTTAACAAAAACTAGACATTACATTGATTATAATCCAATGCTCGATCGAAGCACATGCACAGGTGGCAGTCCCACCACAGCTCCACCATGGACTCACAAGGTCCAATCACATCTAACAGATAGCCGACCAATTCATTTAGTATCAAAATCATAATCATGCAGCAAATACAAAATTAAAACAGACATATGCATGGAATTAGCATGAAACCCCAGTTACCTCACTCTACAGATAATTGAAAAGCCACTAGTAGTGCCAAAATCTTCCTATAACCATAACATCAGAAGATTACTACTTAAAATCATAATGTACAATAGCAAAAAGTGTCCAAGGAATTAAAATTCTAATGGCTACCTAGAAGACGCTTACCCAGCCACTACGAATCCCCAAATTTGGATTGAATATGTCCTCTACCAGAAACTTCAATATATCACCTTAATTCCTAAGTAAATTCGTATAGAATTAATACCCATACTATAAATCAACCATTGGGGTCTTACACCAGTAGAAAATACATTAAAATAGAGAGTTTACACTTACCCAATGTCCCTCCTAGCCTCTACCTCCGAAAATCCTCTAGGAAAATATCAAACAACCACATTTCAGATTTTGAGTGTGGTGAAAATGCTTCAAATGAGAAACTAATCAGGCCAAAATGAAGAGAAAGAAAAGGGGATTAAGTTATATAACAAGTACCTTGGCTGATTTTAAGCTTAGAAGTGAGAAATGGTGGATTTCTTGTCCCAAACCCTAGCCTCCCTCTCAAGGTGTGAAAATCCTCTTGTGTTTATGTTTAGCAAAATGCAAAGGGGTTGATGTGTTTAGGGTTTTAGTTGGGTTTAAGTTGGGTCTAATGTGGATCATGGGTTGACCCAAAGATCCAATACCAAGTGGGTTTTAGATTTAAGCATTGTTGGGTCAGCTTTCATGTGTTAGGCTGTAAGATTTTAATTGGGTTAGGCTAAGTTTTAAGAGCTTAATTGATTTGGGTATGTACAAAGGTTGTTGGGCTAATTATAAGAGTTTATATAAGGTGGGTCTTAGGCCTCTATCACATTAAATCATATTGGGCCCTCCCTAGGTGCTCTCTCTCTCTTGGGCCAAGACTCACTATAAGAAGTTGGGTTTATATCTAAAATTCTTGGGCCTCTATTAGTTTCTAACCATGGCCTATTTAATTTGGGCTTAGATAAGGTTTTTAACTCAATTAAATCTCAAACTCATATTAATAATTTATCTCTATAAAATTTTCATTCACTTAACATGCCCAATTAGTCCATATTAATTATTCTTAATTAACCCAAATCTATGATTAACACCTTAATTAATTTTGGGGTGTTACAAGTATTCAGATGGCACTTTACGAGGCATTGTATGGGGAGGAAGTGTAGGTCTTCAACGTGTAGGGTTGAGCTAGGAGAGAGAAGTCTAATAGGCCCAGAATTAGTGTACCAAACCTCTGAGCAAATTAAGACCATAAGAAAGAAACTCCTAACGGCACAGAGTAGACAAAAAAGTTATGTAGATGGATGAAGAAGGTCGTTAGAGTTTGAGGTTAGAGACCATGTCTTCATTAGAGTATCTCCAGTCATAGGGATAGGTCAATCCATTAAGAGTAAAAAGTTTAGTCCAAAATACATAGGTCCGTTCCCAATTCTTGATAAAATAGGACCTGTAGCTTACAAACTTGCCCTTCCCTCAAATCTGAGTCAAGTCCATAATGTATTCCATGTATTCCAACTTAAAAAGTACCAGCTTGACCTCTCACATGTCATAGAATATGAAAATGTGTAGTTACTGTAATGTCTAGTTTTTGTCAAAACGACGGAAATAAATACATTTTCAAAGCAAGTCCCCTAAAATAAATTAGTTAAGGTTCCAAAAAATTTAAGTAGCATTCTAGACTCCAAAAAATGAGAACCCCGGCTCAAACAGAAAGAAAAATAGAGGTAGAATAAAGAAACAAATTTCTACGAAATGTTGACGAAACATAATTGCATTTTCGTAATTTTGAGAAAATTTTAGAATTCTTATAGGATGGCTTTTTAAATAAAATTTGAGTTTTTTAAGGTTCTCAAAAGCCTTGAAAATCATGGGAAGTTCCGGGATAGTTTAAACCCCTCCGATGTACATTTTCCAACGTCAATTGACCCGAACTTTAACTGATTTGTTTTGGAAATTTTTAGCTCTTATTTGAGTAATTCCAAAAGCATTTATAAAATTGGAAACCTAAATTTTATGATGGAAAAGATGGTTCTAAAAAAAGAGTTAAAACAGACCGAAAACAAATATGCCAAGACGAAGGGACAAAATTAATTTTTTTTGAAAATTCTTTCTTATCCTAGCTATATATAAGGACATGCCTTACCTCCTCCTTCATTTAGCTCACTTTGTTTCTACCCTAAACCAGAGAAGAGAGTTAGGGTTTGAGGTGCACAAGAAGGAGAAGAAAGGATAGAGAAAAAGTCAAGGAAAGGTATGATTTTTTATGGATTTTCACGCTTTCTTTTGAACAAACTCCTTCTCCTCCATCTTCCTTTCTTTCCTATAGTTTTATTGAAGTTCTTGGATCTGTTTTGAGGGCAAAACAAAGGTGGAAATTTTGAATTTGAAGAGAGGAGGCCAAGTAAGGAAGAATCATCCAAGAAATCAAGGAAAAATAAGGTAAAACTTCCTTTCCATGGTAGCTACTCCTTCTCCGCTTCTCTCCTTGGTTCATCCAACCTAGGGAGCTTCAAGAAGGCATGGATTTTAGGTAGAACCAAGGGTGAATCTTAGGGAATTGAGTGTGGAGAATAAGAATATGCAAAGAAATTAACAAAAAAGCCATTATATTTCAAGATAGAAAACTTAGAGTTTCAAGTGTCACTTGTAAATTTTGATTTGATACAATAATTCCTAGGCCTAAATGAGTATTTAGATGAGCTCCTAAGATCCCTAGAAGGCTCCTAATATGTATCTTCCATCAAGAAAATAAAGAAAACTCCAAAGGTGCCAAGAAGAAACATAGCCTCAGCCTAAGAGACTTAGGGCACCTAGGGGTAGTTTTGATTTGTTCCAAACTTATTTTTGAGTCATATATGATGGAACAGGATAGAAGAAAGCCTTGAAAAAATTTTAGAAACCACAGAAAAGGAGATGGCATCGTAGGTTTCATAATATGGCCTAAAAAAGTAACATGTAGTTAGGCTCCTTGTTTTAATTGTGTGAAAACTCTAAGAGGTTTAAATGGGGTCAAGAATTATAAATGGAAGGAAAGAATGGGGCTTAGAACTCAAATGATGGATGTTGCTTCATCAGGTGCATTTAGAAACCATAGATAAACCATAAGACAAAGTTAGAGTTCCAAGTAGATAGGTAGCCTTGAGAATGGTTCCAAGAGCATAACTGGTTCCTGTTTTATGTGTTTAGGCCAAGAGAAACAAGCCTCACATCATTGTGAGTGTGTGGCGGATGAAGGGAGTGCATTTCCAAGAGAAAAAGTGTACTTATGTGGCAAAGGTAGCTCTCTCCTCTTTCTCTCATACATAGATGAATGTTTGTCTTATCTTTCAATGTGTGGATGTGTTTCTTAAGCCATGAAAAAATATTCTAGCAAGAATTCATATGCTATGGTACCATGATGTTGTTTTATGCATTCAAAGAACACTTTGTGTAATTGCTTGGGTTTGTTTAAGTGTGGTGAAATGAAGAACCCTCTAGCCCTGATGAGGATGAGCCAAGAACTCTTAAGAATAGTTGAGACAAAGTTTAGAGTCTCCCAAGAGCAAGGCTTAGTTTAAGGCCTTTAAAAAAAAGGGTGAGGCAAGTCCAATAACCTTGAAGAGAATGGGTGAGGCTAATCCACTTACTTGGCAAGCCTCTGTATGCTTTGTATGACTTGTTCAAATGCCAAGAATACTTCTTGAATGATCACACTTTCCATTATACTCATGCATGCATTTTTAAGACTTGAATTGCATTATTTATGTATGATTGAAAGGGAGATGAGCTATTATGATTCTTTGAATCTCATTCCCTCCTCTCCAATGTCTTAACATGCTAGGTAGACCAAATGAGCAAGGTAATAGAGTCACCAAGTTGGGAGATGAAAGAATGACAACAAAGTGTCTAGTTTTGCCTCTTTTGTAACCATATGAATGGCATATGATGTAATCCTATGATGGAATTTTTGTATAATCATTTGAACACATGTAAATATTTATATATTTGATGTATATATGGAACTTGATGCCAAATGAGTGATATTGTAGTTTTTGGACATTGGATGGCAATGTAAAGTGCATTCATTCTTGTGTATGGCTTGGGTAAGAGAGTGAGTTTTTAATTTTTGAGTTTGTTCACCTTTGAACAAATTTGTTAGACCATTTTGGTGCTTTTCCACATGCTTAAGTGGTCATAGTTGCCTTAGAAACTAAAATGGACCAATTGAACCCCTTATGAGACATAATTTTGCAACCTAATATCAAAATCTGACCAAATGAATGACTTTGCCTATGAAATTTGGCATACATATAGATTTTATCTAGATATTTTTAAAAAGCCAAAGACCATATTATTTAGAGTTCTATGAAATTAATTATGATTTTTCAAAGTTGGTATTTTTCAGCTGAACTGATGTAGACACTATTCATTTGGTCAGTTGGTAGGCTATGTCATTTGAGTGACAAATGGTGTCAAATGCACATGAAATTTTACATGCATAAACGAGACATAATAAGCTTTCCAGGGCCACTAAGATCATCCCAATTAGACACTTGAGCAAAGAAATATGAATTTTTAAAGTTGGAAGATAGTACTAGTAGTGACAAGCAATCTTTGGTACTGTTCCATCAAATTGCGGTAGCTAGACATCTTTGTTGTTGTCTAGAATTATTTTTATCATAAAGTAGACATCTTATCATTCTATAATGGTAAAGTATGCTTGATTTCAATTTTTCTAAAATTATCTATGATTTTTCAAATTTTATGATAGTAACTTAGAAATTCTGTCCGAGGCTGCATTATTGTTTTTCATGTGTATATTTCATTTGCACGAGTTCTAGGCCACTTCTTGAGATGGATTTATGTTGTATTTGTGTAATTAAATATGAGAATCAGATGAATGAGTTCATACTATCCATAGGGTACTAAATGAAAAATTTATGCATGACATAATGCAATTAAATTGATTATTTTTAATGATTTTCCTTTTTCCTCTTGTGTTGTTCATGGAAGGAAGCCTAGAATTTATATGAGATAAGTTTCATAATTATGGTGTTATAGTTATAGGATGATCTATCATATATAATATCACCATATCAGATCATGGATGTTAAGCTCAAGCAGTTATGGAATAAGATGATACCATTGGTAAAAGTAGTTTGGAAGGGTTATCTACCGAAGAAGCTACCTAGGGGCTGGAAAAAGAGATGAGAAAGAAATATCTAGAGCTCTCCTCATGAGGTATGTTATCTAAATTTTGAAGATGAAATTTATTTAAGGGATGAGAATTGTAATGTCCAGTTTTCGTCAAAACGACAAAAATAGATACGTTTTTAAAGTAAGTCCTCTTAAATAAATTAGTTGAGGTCTAAAAAATTAAAATAATAATCTAGATACTAAATAATGAATTTAGGAGCCCAAAGGTACCCTGAAATGAAGGTTAAAATGACCATACGAAATTTAACAAAATGGTTATGAAACGTAATGATATTTTTGTAATTTTAGGTAAATTTTGGAATTCTCGTAAGAGAGTTTTTTAAATGGCAAATTTGAGTTCTTCAGGGTTCTCATAGGTCTTGAAAATCATAACAAGCTCCAAGACAATTAAAACCCCTCCGGTGTATATTTTTCAACATCGGTTGACCGAAACTTTGACCCTTTCATTCGGGAAGGTTTTAGCTCCAATTTGAGTGATTCCAAAAGTATTTAATAAAGTTGAGAACCTAAATTTTATGATAAAAAATACAGTTCTAAAAAAGGAGTTAAAACGAATTAGAAACGAAAATGCCAAGATTTAGGGATATAAATAGAATTTTTTAAAGAAATTGTCTCTTGAAGCTTTTATATAAGTTTCATGCCACGTCTTCTCCCTTCTCCACTCATTTCTTTTCTCCCCAAAAATCACAGGAGACTCAAGAGAGGGAGGTGCACAAGAATAACGAGAAAAGAGGAGGAGAAAAGCTAAGAAAAAGGTGAGACATTCATGAAAATTCTTGTTCTTCCTTTAGTAAACTTCTTCCTCTCTTTTCCTCCTTTCTTCCTATGCATTTAGTGAGATGTTTGGGTCTATTTCAGGGGCAAAATAGAGGGGAAATTTTTGAATTCAAGGAGAAGAAGCCAAGCAAGGTGAAAAGCAAGCAAAGGAAACTAGGTATTTTGCCATCTTTATACTTGATCCTCCTTATTCCTTCTCTTGTGTGTGTTTTGCCCTATGTAAGACCAGCCAAGAGGGGTTGGATTTCTAGCCAAACCAAGGATGAATCTTAGGAAAATGAGGGAGGAGAACAAGAATATGCAAAGGAAATAATAAAATAACTATTAGATTTCAAGATAGAAAAGTTAGGGTTTCAAGTGTTCCTTTAAAATTCTATTTTGATACAAGAATTCCTAGGCCTAAATGAGTGTTTGGATAAGCTCTTGAGATCTCTAAGAAGCTCCCTATATGCATCTTCCATTAAGAAAACAAAGCAAACTCACTTAGTGTCTCCTTGAAGCCTAGCCTCGATCTAAGCTAGATGGAATACCAAGGGGTAGTTTTAATTTGTTCCAAGCTTGATTTTAAGTCATATATGATGGATGAGGATGAGAGAAAGTCTTAGAAAAATTTTGGAAGCCATGGATAGTGAGATGGTATCATAGATTCCATATTATGGCTTAAAAAAGTAACACCTAGTTAGACTCCTTGAATTAATTGTATAATGAATCCAAGAAGCGTAAAAGGAGTCAAGAATCATAAATGAATGGAGAGAATGAATCCAAGATAATGTTCTGCTAAGGTTGCTTCATTAAGTGCATTATAGAACCATAAAAGAGCTATATGAACTACCTAGCTTTTGAATGGATTATGTAGTCTTAGAAATGATTCCAAGAGTGTAATTAGCTTTCATATTATATGTTTAGGCCAAAGGAAACAAATCCCAGCTTCTTGTGAGTAGGTTGCCATGGGAGAGGAACAAAATTCAAGAGGAAAAGTGTGCTTGTGTAACAAAGGTAGCTCTTTATTCTTTCTCTCATGCATGAGTGGATGTTTACCTTGTCTTGGATATGTGTATGTATATTTTAAGCCATGAAAAATGTCTTAGCATGTATCTAGATGCCATGGTACCATGATATTACATTATGTCTCCAAATGATGCTTTGTGAACTTGTTTTGGTTTGCTTGAGTGTGATGGAGCGAAGAACCTTCTAGCTATGGTGAAAATGAGCCAAGAATCCTTAAGAATGGTTGAGACAAAGCTAAGAGTCTCACAAGAGTAAGACTTAATTTAAAACCTTTAAGAAAAAGGATGAGGTAGGTCCAAAATTCTTAAAGAGGATGGGTGAGGCTAAACCACTTATTTGGCAAGACTATGTATGTTTTGTATGACTCATTGAATGCTACAAATGTTTGTTGAATGACTATATACTCCATGATGTTCATGCATGCATTTTTAGACATGGATTTGCATTCTTTATGTGTGATAGAAAGAGAAAACAGCTATTAGATTCTTAGAATCTTATCCCTTCCTCCCCACATGTCTAACATGTCTAAGTGGACTAAATGAACTAAGGAATGGAAGCCACCAAGTCTAACGGAAGAAGATTGATATCAAAGTGTGGAAATTTTTCATTTTGTAGCCATATGAGTGGCACATATTGTAATCCCTTATTGTATATGTTATATGACTTCATGAACACATGTAAATATGTAAATATATTATGTATGAATAAGATTTGATACCATATGTACAATATTACCTGATTTGAACATTGAATGGGAAGAACTAGTATGTGTGCTCTTAAGTATATCTTGGGGTGGATGAGTGAGTTTCTGAAATCTGGGTTTTTACACTTTTAAGACATATTTGGCAAACTATTTTGGTGCTTTCTCATGTGCTCAAGTGGCCAGGTTGTCTTAGAAGCCAACGTGGACCATTTGAGACCCATTGAAGACACAAAAATGACCATTTTGCAACCTAGTGTCAACATTTGACCAAATGACGAATTTGCTCATGAAATTTGGCATGCATATAGATTTCATTTAGAGATTTTTAGGAAGATAAAGACAAGATTATTTGGAGCTCTATGGAATTAATTATGATGTTTCAAAATTGGCATTTTTCTACTGTTATGATATAAATACTATTCATATGGTCAGTTTTTTGTGTTGTGTCATTTGAGAGACAAATGATGTCCAATGTTCATAAAATCTTAGAAACATAAACTAGACATGATAAGATTTCTATGGCCATTAAGATTACCCCAATTGGACATTTGACCAGGGAGATATGGATTTTTGAAATTCATGGACAATACTAGTAGTGATAGGCGACCTTAGTTACTATTCCATCAATTTCTTGTAGTTAGATGTCCTTGTTATGGTTTGAATTTATTTTTAGCATAAAGTATACATTTTTAGCTTTCTAGAATGGTATAGTATGCTTGATTTTAGTGTTTCTAAAATTAGTTATGATTTTTCAAAATTTATGACAGAAAACTAAAATATCAACTCGAGGCTGCATGTATTATTTTCATGTATATACTCCATTAGCTTGAGTTCTTGGCCACTTCTTGATATGGTTATGAGTTGTATTAGTATATTTAAATATGAAAATGAGATGGATGACTTCATATGATCCACGGGACATAAAATAAAAAATTTATCTACAATGTAACACAATTTAATTGAATATTTTAATGGCTTTCTTTGGAATTCTTATGTTATGCATGGAAGGACGCCTAGAAATAACATGAGATAAGCTAGAGAATTATAGTGTTACAAACAACATCAGCAATGCATAGTTACTGATAAGGTTTAGGTTTGTTACTACCAAGTTAGACCCTTTATTATAAAGTTTAGGGATATTACTATGCGAGTTCAATAATCTTACTACCATGTTTAGGCTCCTTATATAGTACAGAGTTTTAGGGTCATTACTATGAAGTTTAGGGGTGTTACTAGTGGATTTAAGAAAAATTATCACTACTTTTAAGGACCTTGTAGTGTATAGTTACTAGTAGGTTTAAGAGCATTACTACAAAATTTAAGGATATTATTACTTGAGTTTAGGAAATTCACTATCATGTTTAAGCTCCTTGCAAAGTATTGAATTTTAGGGCCATTACTATGAAGTGTAAGGCTGTTACTACTGGATTTTAGGAAATTTATCACTACTTTTAGGAACTTTATAGAATATAGTTATTAGTGTGGTTTAGGATTGTTACTACAAAATTTAAAGATATTACCACTCGACTTCAAGAAATTTACTACCATGTTTAAGGTCTTTATAGAATATGGAGTTTTAGTGCCATTATTATGAAGTTTAAAGGTCGTTACTTCTATACTTTAAGAAATTTACTAACACGTTTAGGCTCCTTGTATAGTAAGAGTTTTAAGGCCATTACTATAAAGTTGAGTGGTGATACTACTGGATTTAGGGAAATTGACTACTGTTTTGAGGGACTTTGTAGAGTGTAGTTACTAATATGGTTTATGACCATTACTAAAAATTTTAAGGATGTTATTAGTGGATTTCAAGAAATTTACTATCATGTGTAGGCTCTTTGTATAGTAACTAAGTTAAAGATCTTAAATCCTAAGTTTAGTGACATGACTTATTGGATCTTAGGAAAATTGACTATTATGGTAATAGAAAATAACTTCACAGAATTTCGTAATCTTATTATAATCATAAGCATTAAATATTTACAACCATTTTGATGCAATGCTCACATTAGGATGTTCTTGTCCATAACCATAATACAACAACATCTAGTGGATGAAATAATCAATTCATCACTGCTTTCTGGTTTGTTTCCCTTTGTTTGTTACCATTGAAGAGGCCAATACATCACCCCAACACTTGTTCAATGGATAGTCCACTAGGTCCCATATAAGTTAGACGTGAAACTCATCCAACTCTTTCTAAAAACCATAACACCTATGAGCCACCAAACATTTGACCGTAATAAACAATGAAAGAAAAGCTTATGCCGAAGTATATACTGGCATGGTAAGCTCTCCCTACTTAAGCTTTGGTTTCCCAGTCCATGATTACAAGTATTTTATTAGATAAATTCCACAGTTATTGATAAACACGTATTTTTATCTATTTTTATTCTCTTAAACTTAGACATTTTAGTTCCAAATATGGCTTTAAGACTTTAATTAGATAAGATTTCATTTTAATAGCCATTTCTATATTTTAGGAGTTAATTTGCAAAAATTTGGTTTTTAATGCTCATTTTATCTTAAATAATTTTTGTGAATATGCTTATTTGATTTTTTCCACTCTTTTGTGCAGAATTTTAATATGAATTTGGAGCTTGAATGAGCATTTGTTTTGAAGAAGAGGAGGAGAAGAGTTGGGATCAAGTGCACTTCTTGTTGGGCAATAAAATATGAATAGGAAGAATGAGCTGAAAATGGCGTGAAAAAGAAGTTTTTACGTGGAATAACTTGAGCTCACATGGAAGAAACCCGAGACCAGTAGCTGGAGAAGAATTTCGAGCTTGAGTAAGGAAGAAGCAGAAGTTGAATGTTGCTCAAAATAGAGGAGAAGGAAGCACAAAAGACTTTGGCTCGGGATGGAAGCTCCAAAACAAAGAAGAGAAGCTACATGTTGAGAAGAAGGAAGAATACACACATGCAGAAGCTGAACTCGAGCAGAAATGGGAGAACAGAGCGTGAAGAATCTGCAGTAGAAACATACACAAAAAGCCACGAGTTGGAGATGGAAGCAAAGCACAAACCAGCAGCAACGTGAAGGCAGAATTAACGTGGAATGAGTTAGAGAATGCAGGAGCTGCAGAATGAGGAAGAAGCAAGGAAAGAAAAGAAGGGAAACAAAGCCATGCATGCACCAGCAAAAACACGTGAATATTTAAAGCGAGCAGAACAGAAGCAACGTGAGAAGAAGAAGCTACGTACATGCAGAACAGAGGAGAGCTCGAGCTACTGGAATAAAAACGCAAGAAGCAATCACGTGGATTATAATAAAATAAAAGCAATGGGGCCTACACTTTATACACACATGAAGGAGCTTCAGACTTGGAATAAGAGAGGGAGCACGTGATTGATTAAGAAAGAAATGCTGGAGCTGAGGGAAGAAGCTTTCCACGTGAAAATGAATATGTGAAGCATGATGGTAGCACATGATATGAACGTGGGGAGGAAGCTCGGGCAGAGGCAAAAATCACTCATCCACTACGTCATTATTCACGCTTCATTCACGCCATTCATTCCATTCATCCAGATCATCCATTTTTAATTCATCCAACATCATACACACACTCCATCCATCGTAATTGATACACATTCCATTTCACGATGCCTTCATCCGCACACCCACCCCGACGCCTCCTTCGTCCAAAACCATACACAGAACCACCTCCATCATCCACTCCTCCATTTCCATCCACCAAATGAAGCTCTGATTCTCATCTGTGACTAGCAAGGGAGGAAGCTCTTGAGTTGAAGCTTGAATCCATGAAGAAGAATGCAAAATTCTGGCTAAGAATTTCTATTTTCCTACATTTTTTCTCTTTCATCTATTGTCTTGGTTAAGCTGTATTTGATAGAGAATTTATGTAATTGTAATTAGTGGCTGGTTAGACACTAATTAGGATGTTGATTGACTGATTACTTGATTGATTTAGTGCTGAATTTTCCAATTTCCTACAATTTTTCAAGTGTACAATTAAGGTGTTTGATGAAATGCTTATGAGAATTGATGTGCCTAATTGTCTGATTGTGGATTCCTTGGTGTTTAGTTGGTTAATTAAACATTTTTAGATGATAATTCAGAGACTAATTAATCATTTAATCAATCAATTTGGATGTTCATTGATCTTAGTAACAAGAATTAACGATTTAATGCGGGATTGAGGTCTCAATTCAACATTAGATTGTTAATATCTTGATTCTTGCGTAGTAACTCAAGATACATTTGTATTGAACACAATTAGGTACTCTTAGACCAGAATTAATCACAATTGAATTAGGATAAGGATAGTGGATACCAAGAGACAAATCCAAAACTAGTCACAAAATCATTATTCACCACAATTCACACAATTAGGTAGAAATTAGGAAATTTGTTTCAATTTAGTTTTAGGTTAGTTTAATTCAATTAAAACCCCCAAATTAGGTAGCTCTTAGGATCCTTTAACACTTAGAGACTCAATTGAATATTGAATTTCATTTCCAAGGGAGATGACCTAACTTGTGCCACTTGCTATATTTGTAGTCAACCTAGTTTTATTTTGAAGGTTGCACGACGAGTCCATCAAAATTTGGCGCCGTTGCCAGGGAAATTAGAGTTTCAATTGTTTAAGGAAGTTTTCTAAGTGTTTTTGTTCTGTTTTGCCTCTGTTTTGATTTGATTTTTGTTCTTTTTTTGAACTTGGAATCGAGTAATTTCGGTGTTGCGCATCAATTGATCCACTTGCTGGAATTTTTGTTTGAAGTGCCCAGAAAATTCTCCGACTTTGTTTTCCAAGGTTTTTGGGTGTTTTAAGCAAAAATAATAGCAAAGCTATTTGTGCACCATTTTTTGGCCAAATTCTAATGTTTGAGGCACTTTTTCTAATTTTTTAGTATTTTCTCAAATTTTTTTAAAAAATTTTTCAATTCTTTTGGATTTATTTTCTTTATTTTTTGTGAGTTTATTTTGTGTGACTAACCTTTGTTTAGCAGTGTTTTTCATTGTTAAGTAAGTCTTAGCTTCATTTGAATTTTATTTTCTTGATTTTGAGTTAATTTTGGTCATAATTTGTTTGTGCTTTGTCTTGTGCTGAAAGTGATTGTGCTTCTCATTTTTCTTTGCTTTAAATGGATCCTTATTATTCTAATCAAGGTGTCTATGATTCTTGTAGAGAGCATAGGATTTCTCAGAAGTTGGATAACGTCATGTCAATGCTTTAAGGTCTTCTTGAAAGACAAAGACAAGAGCGACAAGCCCCACAATATCAACAATTCCAACCACCATGCTACCAACCACACCATTATTCCCATAAAGTTCACCCCAGCTACCAACCATACCACCATCCATATGGAGTTCACCCAAATTACCACCATCATTATGAGCCATATCATAACTTCCATATGTAAGAGCCATACCATGATTACTATAGGCAAGAGCCATAATATTATCCTTATAATTATCATGAGGGGTACATGCAACAAGAGGTCCAAAGAGAATCGAGTTCGGAAGAAACGATGAGGCAGCTAATGGAAGCTTGCAATATTCAATACCAACAAATGCAGCAAATAGCCCAACGGATAACTGAATGGTTGCAACTCCATGACCAACAAATGAAGGATTTAGGAATTCAATTGAATCAATCGACTTCAAGTGCTAATGAATCAATTGAAGAGCAAATTAGAAGGGAATGTATAGAGGAGGAAGAGTCTTATTCATTGGGTAATATCCTTCCATCTTCTAATACTTTGCAATTTGTTGGAACTGAATGTAGTTTACATGATAGCACTGTGATCCCTAATGCCCATGATGTTGTTGATTCTGAATTGCATGATGATGATGTTGATGAGGAAATTATTGTTGAATCTCCTGATATGATTGATTGTGGTAATTCATTGAGCAAATTTGATACTTCTTATGATGTTCATGAATCCTTGTGTACTGATGCACTTGGTATGTCTACACCTAGCTGTGATTATAGTGAAAATTTCATTTCTAAATCAATTGATGAATCTATTGAGTCTAGGGTAGTAGATAAGTGTGGGGGTGACTTAGAATGTGATGATCATGCTATTCCTAGTCTGGAATTGGTTGATAAGCCTATTGATGATACATCTTCTGAATTTAGGGACAACATCCCATCTAGACCATGTGACATAGCTGATTTGGATGCATCTCTTGATTGTGTGTGTGCTGGATCCACTATATGTGATAGATGCTCCCAAATTAATGCTTTTATTGAGACTAGTGAGTTTCTTACATATACTGATCATCATGATTCCTCACTAGCATGTAATGGTATGACTGATGAAGTGGTAGATGTAGCATGTGAAAAGGATATAGACAGTGAAAATGTTAGACAGCTTGTTGATCATTCAGACCCCACTCTTAAATGCTTATGTGATGATATACATACAAGTCCTATGTGTGCTGAAATTAATGAATTTTTGGAGTCTGATAAGTCTGTTGAATCCATGGAATCCTTTGCCTGCATTGAAATTTTTGATGCTATTGATTCCACTGATCATACTAGTATTGATGAGAGTATATATAATGATAGTGTTGATATTGGACATCCTATTGATTCTTGTGCTGTTGTTGATACTAGAGAGATACTTGATTTTGTTGTTGATAATTGTGTAGAATTTTGTAAGCCTACTGATGTCTCTTTGGTCAGGGAAGATGTTAT
The DNA here is from genome assembly GCA_032878935.1 of Erythrophleum fordii. Taxonomy (NCBI): domain Eukaryota; kingdom Viridiplantae; phylum Streptophyta; class Magnoliopsida; order Fabales; family Fabaceae; genus Erythrophleum; species Erythrophleum fordii. The sequence continues at coordinate 11,580,185 of JAVQMF010000057.1, read as the reverse complement.
CTCTATCGTTGAGAGTCCTAAATAGATTCCTGAAGTTGGTGAAGTAGTTCCCAACAAGCCACAGACTCTCCAAACTGAGACAAAGCAACTGTTAGACACTTTGAATTCAAAGGACTGTGAGAAGTTGCAATTTAATTTTCCTATTGATGTAGTGACTCTTACTGATGGGAGTCCAGTAGATTTTATTGGTTTTGATAGATTTTTAGAAAGTTCAGAGTTTAAATTTGATTTTAAATTTTCTTTCTTTGGTTTTAATGTCCCAAATTTGATTTTTATTCTTTTACTTTTCCTACATTTGTTGAAAATGACTTTCTGAGACTACTGATGGTTGAGGAAGTCCATAGGTCATCACTGCATGATCAATCAAAATGTTTTAAAGTGGTTAGACTCAAATTTGTTCAGTTAAGAAGGAATAAAGTAGTTTTAATCTTGGTTTTTGATACATATGATTAGTTAGTCTTTAATAAAGTTCTTTTTAGTTTAGGATGTAGTTTTCTTTGTCTTTTCCGCATTACAGTTTTTTTTATTTCTGTTTTGTAGGAAATAAATTGCTAACCAGCTACATAGGAATCTGAGCCACCCTTGAGATTTTCATTGTCAAGTTCATCCAGTTGTATTCTCTCTTTTCACTTTTTATATTGTGTTGTTTATCTATTTACTGGACTGTGTGTTGGCATTGAGGACAATGCAACATTTAAGTGTGAGGGAGAGAGTCATTTCATTCCATCTTTTCCATTCCATCTTTTCCTTGTTTTGAAAAAAAAAATTTGAAAATTTTTAGGAAAATTTTTGAAAAATAGCGTGATTTTTTTTCAGTTTTTCTGTAAAAGTTACAAGTTAAGATGATTATAACTTGGATTCATTTAGACATGATAAATGATGAATCTTGTGTTTTGATTCAAGTGAAGTGGCAATGAATTTGATTTCAATGAATTATTTGATAGCCATTAGCTGGTGAGAATTTAAGCCTTCATTGTCATTTATAGTCTGTATTCACCTATCTCTATTTTCACTCTAGAACTTGTCCTGATTCTTTCTTGAGACCACATTTGCATTTGCATGCATGAAAATGATAAGGCATTCATTTCTTTTGTAGCTAGAGAGCCAAAAAGCCAACCATACATGCATCTTTATCCATTGTTTTAGCCACTTTGGACTTGTTTTATTTTCTTGTTAGCCTATAGCCATTAAATATATTCCCACCTTGTTTTAAGATGCCTTAAGGACTTTAAAGAGCATTACACTTGTTTAGGATGAGAGAATGTGTGCTTTGCATCCATTTAGGCCATTGATAATAAAAGTAGAGGAATATGTTCTAAAAAGAAAAAAAATGCAATGAAAAGAAGAGATAGAAAAGTAAAAAAGAAAAGTAATGAAGAAAAAAAAAGAGAAAAGCATTTGAAAATCAAAAGAAAGAAGTGCTTGAATTTTCTTTGCAATTCTTATTATTAGTTGAAAACAAAAGGGCCTTGAAACACATTCTTTCCTATCCTAAATCTTCTTGATTGCTTTTGAGGTTCTATGGTATCGATTTGTTTAGTTTCTCCCCTTGTTTTTTATATCCATTCATTTCATCTCCTTTGCCCCATTACAACCTTAAATAAAGTCCTTTGATTTGTGCTTTGCATTTGGCATGGGTGGTGGAGATTTAGGATCTTGACAAGCTTATGGTAGTGAACATTGATAGATGGAAATTGAGTGATACACATTCCCTTAAACACTTGAGAGTTGAGAGTAAACACCAATCCATATGAGAGGCTATGCATTTTAATTCATTCTTTTCAAATGAATTTGCCATGGAGCTTAATTCTTGATGTAAGTGAAGTTAGTTTGGATTGTTGAAGTGATGAAAAGTTATGATTAGTCTCTAACTTGTGATTTTTACACTTTCTTTTCTATTTTCATTTCCTACTTGCCATTCTACTAGCTGGATGCTTCAATTCATTCTTTATCTTGGATTTTAAGCTTTGCCCAGGAGTGCAAAGGTTTAAATGTGGGGGAATTTGATAAACACGTATTTTTATCTATTTTTATTCTCCTAAACTTAGACATTTTAGTTCCAAATATGGCTTTAAGACTTTAATTAGATAAGATTTCATTTTAATAGCCATTTCTATATTTTAGGAGTTAATTTGCAAAAATTTGATTTTTAATGCTCATTTTATCTTAAATAATTTTTGTGAATATGCCTATTTGATTTTTCCCACTCTTTTGTGCAGAATTTTAATATGAATTTGGAGCTTGAATGAGCATTTGTTTTGAAGAAGAGGAGGAGAAGAGTTGGGATCAAGTGCACTTCTTGTTGGGCAATAAAATATGAATAAGAAGAATGAGCTGAAAATGGCGTGAAAAAGAAGTTTTTACGTGGAATAACTTGAGCTCACATGGAAGAAACCCGAGACCAGTAGCTGGAGAAGAATTTCGAGCTTGAGTAAGGAAGAAGCAGAAGTTGAATGTTGCTCAAAACAGAGGAGAAGGAAGCACAAAAGACTTTGGCTCGGGATGGAAGCTCCAAAACAAAGAAGAGAAGCTACATGTTGAGAAGAAGGAAGAATACACACATGCAGAAGCTGAACTCGAGCAGAAATGGGAGAACAGAGCGTGAAGAATCTGCAGCAGAAACATACACAAAAAGCCACGAGTTGGAGATGAAAGCAAAGCACAAACCAGCAGCAACGTGAAGGCAGAATTAACGTGGAATGAGTTAGAGAATGCAGGAGCTGCAGAATGAGGAAGAAGCAAGGAAAGAAAAGAAGGGAAACAAAGCCATGCATGCACCAGCAAAAACACGTGAATATTTAAAGCGAGCAGAACAGAAGCAACGTGAGAAGAAGAAGCTACGTACATGCAGAACAGAGGAGAGCTCGAGCTACTGGAATAAAAACGCAAGAAGCAATCACGTGGATTATAATAAAATAAAAGCAATCGGGCCCACACTTTATACACACATGAAGGAGCTTCAGACTTGGAATAAGAGAGGGAGCACGTGATTGATTAAGAAAGAAATGCTGGAGCTGAGGAAAGGAGCTTTCCACGTGAAAATGAATATGTGAAGCATGATGGTAGCACGTGATATGAATGTGGGGAGGAAGCTCGGGCAGAGGCAAAAATCACTCATCCACTACGTCATTATTCACGCTTCATTCATGCCATTCATTCCATTCATCCAGATCGTCCATTTTTAATTCATCCAACGTCATACACACACTCCATCCATCGTAATTGATACACATTCCATTTCACGATGCCTTCATCCGCACACCCACCCCGACGCCCCCTTCGTCCAAAACCATACACAGAACCACCTCCATCATCCACTCCTCCATTTCCATCCACCAAATGAAGCTCTGATTCTCATCTGTGACTAGCAAGGGAGGAAGCTCTTGAGTTGAAGCTTGAATCCATGAAGAAGAATGCAAAATTCTGGCTAAGAATTTCTATTTTCCTACATTTTTTCTCTTTCATCTATTGTCTTGGTTAAGCTGTATTTGATAGAGAATTTATGTAATTGTAATTAGTGGCTGGTTAGACACTAATTAGGATGTTGATTGACTGATTACTTGATTGATTTAGTGCTGAATTTTCCAATTTCCTACAATTTTTCAAGTGTACAATCAAGGTGTTTGATGAAATGCTTATGAGAATTGATGTGCCTAATTGTCTGATTGTGGATTCCTTGGTGTTTAGTTGGTTAATTAAACATTTTTGGATAATAATTCAGAGGCTAATTAATCATTTAATCAATCAATTTGGATGTTCATTGATCTTAATAACAAGAATTAACGATTTAATGCGGGATTGAGGTCTCAATTCAACATTAGATTGTTAATATCTTGATTCTTGCGTAGTAACTCAAGATACATTTGTATTGAACACAATTAGAAACTCTTAGACCAGAATTAATCACAATTGGATTAGGATAAGGATAGTGGATACCAAGAGACAAATCCAAAACTAGTCACAAAATCATTATTCACCACAATTCACACAATTAGGTAGAAATTAGGAAATTTGTTTCAATTTAGTTTTCGGTTAGTTTAATTCAATTAAAACCCCCAAATTAGGTAGCTCTTAGGATCCTTTAACACTTAGAGACTCAATTGAACATTGAATTTTATTTCCAACGGAGATGACTTAGGTTGTGCCACTTGCTATATTTGTAATCAACCTAGTTTTATTTTGAAGGTTGTACGACGAGCCCGTCAGTTATCATTGAGCAACAAAGGTGATGTAATAAAGTCAGGTTTTATAAACACAGCACAACAAGTAATGAAAGTCCAAAGTAGTTCACTAACACATTGGGTTGTTGAGGCAAGTCAATATATTTAATGATGATAACTGGGTCTACCACTACAAACTTTTCAAGTTTCAACTTCTTCAACAACATGGTGAATTAATCTTTCTGTCATATCACCCACATAGTGTATCACACATTGCTAAATAGTTATAGCTAACTTTAGACACTAAATGATATTATAACATAACATAATTTTACCATAATGTGGGGCCATCTTTTTTAAACTTTGTTGGCCTTTTAACTCAATGAGTCAAGAATGTATAAAATGCATGTATAAGGGTCCAAAGCAAACCAGAACTAGTGATTAAGAAACAGCACTGGGGCAAATACTTGCAGACATTTCCAAATAAGCAACACTTTCCAAGGTACAATCTAACACAATATAACAAATACCTTATAAATGTTTGACCAAGGTGTAGTCTATGACATTATAGCCCACTTTATTAGGCCACAGTTTATCCATTGAATTATCCACATTATACTGCCTTATAAGTTTTAAAAGTTTTCTCTACACTAATACTTTCACATACTTTATCAGGTAAGGAATTAGGGCAAATGATTATTAAAAGTGACATTAAAGGGAAGGCCATAATAGTTACCATAAAATCCTCATTCAGTATGTGGCATTTCACAGTCACGATCTCTCGACTTTGGTCTTCTATCAACACTCTTGACACGATGGTTATCACCTACACATACCTAATGAAGGCAAGCATAAAGTAATCACTACCTAAAGCATTATACTGATCAATGCATGCAAAATTTAAACTCACAGATGTGATGATCCACTTCTGTCTACTGAGGCACTAGCATTCAGGATGGGTAAGGTAAAAGTTATACAAATCAACTATGACCTTAATAAAAGAGCAGGCTTATTCACTAATATTAATATATTAAAGAAATTTTCAATTAGAGCAATATAAAATGAACTTCATATTCACCAACATAAATGTATCAAACATAAGTACAGCTTAACAACACAAAATATACTTGTTGTATAAACACACTGATTGCTATCTGCCCTATAGTACATGAAGTGCAATATTCATATACTTTCTTCTTCTCTTTTTCTCTTCGTGTGTGGAGATGTTCCTCCACAGTTAGTGACCACTTGATAGCCTTACGACGTTGTCTCATCGACCTACAAGGGTGTTCTTCTGGCATAACTTTATCCACTTGGCTAAAGGCATCCAGTGTTTTTCTCTTCTTTAACTCAAACCCAACAACACTTTTGAATGACTTATCTAATGAGGCATAATCTCCATCTCCACTTGACGTGGTCCCATGTGATGCAGCTACTTCTTTTGCTTCCCCTTCTTTATCATTAGTCATTTTACCTGCTAAGGTTCCTTGCATCTCACCCACAACAACCAATTCATTAATAGGCCTCACAAGTTCTATTTATAACATCAGAAGATCTTGAGCAAACCCATGAGCAAAGTTCATGAGTCTTTTGTACATTTCCTTCAGATCCTATAATGTACTTAAAATAAAAGTTAGTTCATAGATAGATAAAAACCTTGAACACAATTAATTCAAATAGAATAAATGATATCGAATGGTGAAATGTAGATTCAGGAAAGAGTGCTAGTGGACCTTTGGCATTAAAGATGCCATGCATCCAAAAGCAACAATATAGCAGTTAGCAAATAAGCCTATCAACTTATATATTAAAATGCATATATAACCAAACATAAAGTAGCTTACCTGAATATGCTCCCTCTTAAGCTTTATCCTTTTTTGTATGCATTATTGATTCCAAAACTTTACAGCATTAGCATCCTTAGAGATAATTAGATCTCCAAAAGGAAAATGCAAAAAAAAAATATTGACTAAAATTGAACTTGTTAGATATTGCAAATAATAGGTCAAGTAAATATATAGGCGAAAAACCATACCATAAGGAGTGGAAGACATCCCCTAATGCTTTTTTTTCTTTGCTCCTTCACATAAAGCTAATTTGAAGTTTACATCTTCCTTCATAATAATGGATAGCACAAATTCTGACCATTTATATGTGTCTGCATGGTCAGTGTCTACAACAACAAGAAGTAGTTTATCATTTACATATAAACTAGATGTCGAGCATAGGAATGTCCTTAGGGCAAATAGTAAAAAGGCCTTCTTGAAGTCTCTCCCAACCTTGCCTGTTAGTATAATATGTTTCAAATCCTTTAATTTTTTTGTCTTGATTGCCTGTTAGTATAATATGTTTCAAATCCTTTAATTTTTTTGTCTTGAACTTTCTTTTGATCGCAGCTATGCCTTTTTTCTCTAAACTATCAAGTATGGGCTAGCCACTAAGTGGAATGCAGATTATGCCATGGACATCTTTGGCTTTTAGTGGCACTTGTCTACCTTTAATTGATAAAGATCTAGTTGGAACATTAAAGGCTATAACAAACTCCATGTAAAAGTCCCTTGATAGGGTTTAGAATGCCAAATCCAATAACTTTCTAAACCCCATTTCTTCCACTAACTTATTAAGCACATTGTTCTTTTTTATGAATTCTATAGCTTTCTTGATCTGAGAGAGGGAGCACCTTGTAACAATTGGTACTTATAAAACATAAATAATTCATTAAAAAAATGAACTCATTAAATCAGGGTATACAAGGATGCATAACAATGAATATTTCATTACATAGGAACTTCTTGGAAGATGCTCCCTCTTGTGCATCTTTCGCTCTTCATATGCTTCATCATTATATCTTTTTTGCTTACTTGGTTGCAATTTCTTCCACACTGCTAGTACTGTGACTTTCCCCTATAAAAGGATGAGAAACATGCTTACTCATTTGTCCTACCATATTTTAGGCATCATTTGCTCTACAACAATTATGTTGCCTGCCTCTTTAACATCATAAAGCTTTCCTTTGTTTTTTCTGTAAAATTTAGCCCTAGAAATGAAAACATAAGCATGATTAACTCGTATCTGAATTACTATAAATCACAACCATGTTAGCAAATATACTAAAGCTATCACTTGAACTTCTACAATCTATATCTGTATTTGTGTAAGATGTTATCCTTATCTTTCATGATAGTCTATCCTGACAATTACAAAATCAATACCCTTTAACCATAGCCATAAATAACCAACAAAACACCAATAATCTCTTCTTATATAAATAACAAAATGTAATTGACAATGAATCTAGACATGCCAACTAGAAGTAATACAACAATTTCATTACAAATAAAAAGAAAAACAAGACAAAAACACAAGAGGGGTGAGTGTTAATACTAAATGAGTTACATTTATGTGTTACACACTGAGGTACTTACAACCAACTTTAAGGAAATTTATTACTAGCCTTTAGGATCATATCTACTTTACTATTATATTTTAAGGAATTATAAGCCACTTGCTTACATCCACAGGCAATATTTCATGGTATAATCTATATTACCCATTTATATAAAGAGATTTAAGATTACATTGTGCTTATTGTATAGGTTGCAGTATATAATTAGATTAGGACATCTACATCATGGAAGGTTCTATACTCACCCTTCACTGATAGTTCCCACATTCATTTAGCCTTATTACTGCCAAGTTTAGGTGTGTAGTCCCACTACTCCTAGGTTTAAGTATGTTACCACTGCACTTAAGGAAATATATACCATGTTTAGAGATATTGCAAAGTATAATTACTATTCAAATTTAGGCCCCCTACTACCAAGTTTAAGGACGTTGCTACTTAATTTCAGGACATTACAATTAGGTTTTATAGACTATGCTTTGTTATTGAGTTTTAGCCATGTTACTATTAAGTTTATGTGTGTTACGACTCCATTTAAGGCAATTTACCATGTTTAGGGACCTTACAAAACTATTACTGCCTTGTTTAGTGACGTTACTCTTAGGCTTGAGGACATTTACTACTAGGTTTTAGGAACTGTCTTTTACTATTGACTTTTAAGCCTATTAATTCATGTTTATGTGTATTATTACTATATTTAAGGAAATTTATCACCATATTTAAGGGGGCTTCGTATAACATACTTAGAGTTTTAGAACTTTTACTACTTGGTTTGAGGATATTGCTAAGAGATTTAAGGAATTTTACTATTCATGTTTTAGACCCTGCGATTTATTATCGAGTTTTAAGCCTATTACTATCAAGTTTAGGTGTGCTACCACTGAATTATCAGAACTTATCCTAAGTTTAGGTTTTAAAGAAATCAAGAACGTCTAATATACAACAGTAATCACCCAAAGCCAATAGGAATTTAATATCTACAACTCTAAATACAAAGTCTCTCCATTGCGGTCTTTCACTACTCAAATCCCTTTGACTAACAAAACCTAAATATATTTGGAATTTGAAGTGAAAGCATATCAATCCTAACATTTTAAAGAGAAGGAAATTGCAACCTTATGAGCCATCGAATGAGAAGGAAAAGTTTTGCTCACCATTGCTTCCCGAAGATTTGTAAAGCACACTAAGTTAAAAAGAAGGAGAGGTTATGGCATAAGAGAGGCACTGTCCAATGAGAGCCCTTGTGAGCAAAGAAGAACCCGTTGAAGGCTAGGTCTTGCACGTGAGAGACAAACTGTCGAAGGATGGGTATTTCAATAAATTATCTAACGAGAAACTATCTAAGGAATTTCAGTCAACTGTTACTAGAGAAACCATCGAATGATAGATAACTGTGGACAAAGGGAATCAATGGGCAATGACAATGAAGGGCCAAGAAGGAAGAGAGCAACATCTAGGAAAAGTAGGGTAGTGTTTGGATTCAAATGGCTTGTTTAACAGAGTAAGAGTATTTTCACCCATCATTTGTCATTTGATCCTACAAACTAATATCAATTTTTAAAATCTCTCATTATAATTTTCTTTTAGTCTGGGCCCTTCTTTCTAATTTTCCTAGAAAACTACTCTATGCATCGCTTCTGTTTTATAAAATTACTTCAAAAAAAAATTACTCCAAGTAAAATATTAAACTGAGTTATAACATTTTGAAACTTCACTCCTTACACTTGCATTTTCTTTTATTTTCTCCTTTGGATTTTTTTTTTAAAATTTTCATTGCATAAATATTGTAAAGATGTACCAAAACAAATGGTTATATCCCTAAAATGGTAAGTGATTACAAAAATATGAGCATTTAAAAATTTTAAATTATTTAAAATTAAAAAAAATAAAAAATAAAAATGAAGAAGCTCAATTAGACTCAACTAGCCCAACCTAGCCTAGTATGTAACTGGACCATACTCGAGTCAAGCATAAGCCTAACTCGATCTAACTCATGTTTACACCCGCATTTAAGTAACCAAAAGTTTATGGGTCCTTTTACCTTTTTTTTTAATATAATTTTCTTGCACTGTGATTATAATGCATAGTTATTAAAAATTAGTAAATGAGTATTTGATATATAAATATTTATAAAATATTAACTGAAAAAACTAGTGACAAATTTATTTCCATAAAAGCAGTATTTTTTTAAAATTAACTAATCCAAGTATATAGCAGCAGGTGTATTGAAAAATTTTATTTTATATTATCTTTCAAGGTTTTTCTTTTTTGGGAGATGATTGCTCGCTCTATTCTTAAAGTGATGAAATTGTAAGTTTTGGTTCGCATTCCAAATAGGCGAGAGATAAAATTAAAAACGGCAGAGTTATTTTTAAATTAAAAAAATAATTGAGTGATAAATTCTAAAATGTTTATGTTATATTTAGTATATTGGAAAGATTTTAAAGGAGATAAAAATGATAATAGAATGAAATCTTATGACTTAAAGTTATATTTGGTGTAATGTGGAAAGGAATATAAATATTTTTTTATAATGAAAGATAAACAAAGGACAAAAAATACTCCTAGTACAAAAAAATTTTAAAAACTAATTTTTGTTAATTAATTTAAAATATAAAAATTATAGTTGAAAATCTCAAGTTAAAAATATTTATATTAAAGGATCTTAAATTTTAAAATTATTTTATAAAATTTAAAACCAAAAATTTAAATTGTATAAAAAAATTACTATACAAAATATCAAATTAAAATTATTTAATCATTAAATCTTTCAAAATAATTTTAAAATTTATAATCCTTCAATATAAATATCTTTTAAATTAGAGTCTCAACTATAATTTTTTTCAAAGAAAAATAAAAATTTCACTGCAACTAAACTAAATTTTTGGATCAAAAGAGTTTATCGATAACACATTCTGCCTTCAACAGTAACAATTTCGACAAAATCTTGATAGAAAGCACAGTCGCCGCTAAAATTGAAGTTGATTCCATCCAAAAAAAGAATCATGTATACCGGTTTATTTTATTTTATTTTATTGTCTCCCTTTTATGCGTTTTCATGCGTACCAATCCCTTTTTAAGTAATAATATTTTTACCCTTTTATAAGCTATTTGAGAAGGCGAAATAGGACCCTATAAAAATATAACCTACTCTTATTCTTTGAGAAAGCCAATACAACTCAAATTGTGTTATTTTCTAGTACTATATAAATTAGACTTGTGTAACTTCAAATAGTTATTTTTCACATGATTAAAATTATAATCTATTTTCTAGTCGGTCTCTTTCTAACTTTATATAAACTATTATTCTTAGATAAAGCCAGATAGAACTCAAAATGTGTTATTTTCACATTATTAAATTAATAATACTATTATTTTCCTCTCATGCACAATAATGTATCACAAATTATTTATTATTTTTATATTAAATCAATAATAAAAAATTTATATGTAAAATAGTATGAAAATCACATCCTTGAAAGCCCCATTTCTCATGGAACCCTCATTGTTTTTTCCATGGTTAAGGAGCCGGAACCATTAATTATTAGCAAAAGTTATAATTGAAGACTTAAATTGAAGATATTTATACTAACAAAATCTCAAAATTTAAAATTTTTTTAAAGAACCTAAAGACAAAATATTTTAAATCCTGAACTCTAATTTTTTTAATATAATTTAAATTTTTAATCATTAAATCTTTTAAAATAATTTTGAAATTCAAGATATTTTAATATAAACACTTTTAACTTGAACTGTAATTCTCTCTTGTTATTAAGTGCAATGACACAATACACAATACCCTGTTCATGAAGGATGATGCTATGTTTACGATAACTTTCCACATACTCAACTGTCAATCTTATTCATAAATCATAAAAATGAAGACTTATTTAGTACATAAAAAATGTTTCAATAAAAATAGAAAGTGAATGCTACATAAAATTTTAAAAAAATTAATTTGATGTGACATACAATGAAGATAGAATACATTTTACATTTATATGTTTAGTAGAGTGGAAATAATGTAAGAATGAGAAATAAAATGTAACAAAAAACATAAATATTCTTAATAACAAAATTGTTAATATTTATATATTTAATTATTAATTAATATTTATAAATAATATTTATTTTATAATGTAATAATCATTTTATATTAATTATTATTTATTTATAATTTGTAATAATATTTAATATTCTATTTAGATATTATTATAATATTTATTATTTCTGTTTATTTATATGGCGTTTCTTCCCCTCTCATGCCGCAACAGAGAGTAGCAGGAGCAAACCACTATTTTTGGTCATCTTTGAAGTTCTCTTTTTATCATACTGCAAAAATTTTGATTTTGCTAGCCTTGGAACCTTGGTATTATGTTTAGTTGCAGCAAGAAGGCTTATGAACGAAGGTAGAAGTAAGAGGCATGCAATCTCGCAAATTTAAATTCTAGATTTACAGTATTGACGGAACAAGACCAATGGAAAAGAAATATATTAATACTGCTGGATTTCATTATAGCAACAATGAAGCTTTAGTAGAATGACAAATTAAATAATTCATAATGTGCCAAGGATAGAGCTAGCGCTAGCTCTGAGAGTAAGAACTTCTTGTGGATGGGCATGAGCCGCACGGATTTTGTATGCATTTTCTCTGAATCGCCTAGATTTGTTTTAGATTATTCAAATTTCATATAAAATCTTTTTAATTTTAAAACTTTTGTTATCTAATATGATATAAAATATAAAATAAAAATAGTTCTATAATTAATAATTATAAAAAAATAATATTTTATATAAAAAATAAAAACACTATAAATTTTAAACCATCTAAATTTAATGTAAATGAACACCCCGGGCACATCTCTCAACTTTCAAACTTGCCACGTACAGTGAGATGTACAACAACCGTCTACTTTCATCGGACAGTGACGAGATCGTATGAGAGAGATGGGACACAAGGGACTAGAGAGAAGCAGGATCGAAAATTTCCCATTTAGACTCCAAAAATTCTTTCATTGTGCACACAACTCAACCAGAAATTTTCTCTTTTTCGACTTTTCCCTCCTTTCCTGATTTCTCCATACCAAACAAGTTAAGGCGTCGGAAACTTCTTTTTTTTTTTAACACTCTCCGTAAGCGTGTCAAACAAGGCGTTAACTCATACAAAAATGAGGTTGGGCAAAAATATTTTAAATGAACAAAAGTTGATTATTTTTTATTACAGCTCGTAAATATTCTTCACTTTTTTACTACAGTAACCTCTTATCCTTTAACATTTTTGGCATTTTCGGACTCATTTTCAAGTTATTAACGAAAAACTATAAAAGAAGTAAGCATCTACAAATGCTAGGTCAAGATTTTCATATCATTCAAGATAAATTCGTGGTAGATCGCGTTTGTGTGCTGGATTCTTCGGTGCAGATCTCACAACACCACTGCAATGTTTTACCTTCATAATTTTGGTTTCCTTTTCAGTTATGATAGCGCAATTTTTTTACTCTGTATCCCCGGAGAAGAAAAAAAACTCCTAATATTATTCAATCTTGAACTATGAATGATCTCTCACCCAGAATTGCTTTAGTGTCAAAAGATAGTGCTTTCTGAAAGGCGTAGTTTAAGATGATTTGATGGTACAATTGGTATACGATCCTAGCCAATACTAACATCCAAGTCCATTTAAAATTCACACATTTGAAACTCCATTTCAACACTCTTTAAGGGGAAATCAATAAGAAACACAGTAAAATTTAAAATAAAATAAAATAAGAAAATTAGTCGGCATTTCCATAAGCTTCGAGAGCCTCACCAGTTAATCTGCAAATCCTCCATTCCTGCAAGACCTTGGCCCCCATATCCTCATAGAACTTGATGGCATTCCCGTTCCAATCAAGCACGACCCACTCCACCCTTCCATACCCCATCTTCACCGCTTGCTTCGCCACCGCCGAAATAAGCATTTTCCCGAACCCTTTTCTTCTATAACACTCTCTCACAAACAAATCCTCCACATAGAACCCAGGCTTACCCAGAAACGTAGAGTAATTGGGAAAGAAGAGCACAAACCCAGCAACCACAACATCATCGCCCTCCGATTTGAACGTCTCTCTCTCCGGGTCCTCAATCGGAAGATCCAGATTCGAAATCCGAACCGTGGGTTTGTAGAAGGGATTGAAGGTCGATTCCGGGAAGGGGTTGGGGGAAACTTCGAGGATGAAGATGGTAAAGGAATGGAAGGGCTGGGAATTGAAGAGTGTGGAGGCGAGAGAGGACTCGGTGGCAGAGAAGAGGTGGGTGAGGTGCTCGAACACGGCCATCTGGTGGATGAGCCTGTGGATGTGAGGGACGTCTAAAGGGGTGGCCAGACGCACGCGGGAGAAGAGAGGGTGGCCCACTTGGGTCGACTCCGGCAATGCAGTGGCCGGAGTTGGCGCCGGAGCTGGTGGCGGTGGCGGTGCGGCGGCAGCCATTGATGGAAGGATGATCTGATGAGGTTTGTTCTAGAGTGTGCTTCTAGGGAAAGGAAACTCAAGCGCCAAACGGTGCTTACTAGAAGAGATTGCTATGGGTTGGTTTCTTTGTTGGGGTTGTATTACTTTTATATTTATAGAAGGACAGAAGAAAAGGTATAATTTTTATATTTTTTACTCTAAGTTTTTTAATAAAATTACATCGTATGTTATGGATTAGTATATAGTCTTGCAATACATTGCCACTTCATTGGTTTTTTTAAATATTAGAGTGATTTATTATATTTTTATTAAAAAATATAATGATAAAGATATAAAGAATATCATAGTTTAATTATTTTTTATTTCAAACTACTTGTTCTATGAATTTAAAAATATATAATTTAATCTAAAATATACTGTTTAACTTATTTAATTCCTAAATTTTAAAAACAGACAATTCAATCATTTCAAATTTTAGACTTATTTTGTATTAGTTATTGGAGTATGTTTTGATATAGACTAAAGAATATCAAATAAAAAAGTTTTAGAAATTAAATCATGTATTTTTAAAATAAATATAAATAATTGAAAAACTAAATTGTACATTTATAAAATTTAAAGATTAAATAATTAGTGTATATACCTATGTTTTTAAGGGCCAAAAACTATGCTTCTTCTATTTACTGCGTTGATAGACCTACAAAATATTTGAGTTATTTTTAAATTAAATTCATGTTGATAATACATTCTTTTGGCAAAATTTGCCAAAAAAATTAAATATTTAATACTTAATTGTATAAATAAAATTAATTCAAAAAATTATATAAATAATTAAATAGACTCTAAAAAAATTTTAACCCTAAAAAAATTCAGATTTTAATAAGGATTATTGATCAAACTTTGAACATGATTTTTTAAAATTTTAGTGTTATTACGAAATATTAAAAGAAAAAAGAACCAGCGAAATTGGATTAATGCTTAACTTTAAAAACAAAAATCTAAGAAAAACGAGGGTGAATGGACTGAATGAAAACAAGCTTGTTTCTTTCCTCCAGTAACCTAATATTACCATGTATTTTTTCCTCTTTAATTTCATAAAATTTAGATACATCAAGCTTAACAGGGAGCCATAAGTTAAGTTGTTTTCTATAATAAAAGTGGCTGGGCATTTCCCCCTGTAGCCATGGCCTACCACTTTCGCTCGGAAGCAGATCCTCGACATTTGAAGGCGGGAACTGCGCAGCGAAGTTGGCAATCCTGCGACCCACAATGCGCCACGCGTTGTCTCTGCTGATGCTTGAACACAAGCCAAAAACGCACCGTTTTGATTAGTTCAAACAGAATTCAAGAACCCAAACGGCAGCCCAGTCACGTCTCCCCCCAAACAGAATTCAAGAACCCATCTCTTCCCAGCTTCAAAGTTTTCTTTCTTCCCCTGTTTCGACGTTCATTACTGTAGCTCACGGTGCAATTTTGGCGCCATTTTAGGTAAGCTTCTGGATCATTTTGGAGGAGATTAATGGTGTTCCAAAAATTTGTTCACACCAGAAAAGAGCAAAAGCAACATTGACGCCCTCGAAAGTGTCGGAGAAAGGAAGGATAGTAGTAGAGATATTAGAATAGCTTACATTCTCTGCATTGGTAATGCATTGAGCTTCGCCTTTATACTATATATATATATATGAGTCTTGGAAAGATATTTGCTCTTGAGTTTTGTTTGGCTTGTTCGAAATATATGGGTTGTCCAGTGCGTTGTATATATTATTCGACTTCAAGGCTCTTATACTGAAAGAATAAATACTTTTGGCAGAGCACCCAAAGCCTCAAAGCCTTTTAGTTTTTGAAAAAGATTTGAAGCTAGAGAAATAAAGAAGCCAACATAATGGGTTTTACTTTTTATTATTTGAGTGTTAATAAATTTGAAGATGATGTAAATCCAAAAGTTTTACAAATAGGAATTGCATACGTTGATAAATTTAAAGCTTATGTAAATTAATTAGTTGTACAAATAGTTCTATGAAATGTCTATAAATTTTCACTGTATGTTTTTTCTCCATTGATATTGGCATGCAAATTTTTTTGTAATGTGTTGTTCATGGAATTCCATAATCTGGAATGTAATTATTGCCATTGAAATTTGGCAACTAAAGATGTATCATTTTATAAAGATTGTTATGTGATTTTTTTTCCATATGTAATAATTTCAATATTCTCTTAGGATGTTTTTTAAACATATGACAATCAATATTTTGCTTAATATTAATTTGTATCGGATGTGACTTGTTCTTGCTCTCGTTGTCTATTTATTAATGTCTATTATATTAATAATGTACTCATATATGTGTGCTCATGTCTTGTTTGCTATAGATGGCGAATTCAGAATATAATTGGAAGCCAAGAGTTGGTATGGAATTTGATGGCATAGAAGTAGCTTGGCATTTTTGGGTAGCTTATGGTGGAAGAACTGGGTTTGGAGTGAGAAAACAATATTGCAATTTTAAGAAAGATGGCTCTGTTAGTTCATGTAGATTTGTTTGTTGTAAAGAGGGTCATCGAAAACCAGACAAAAGAAACTTCTTAACTGTTAATCCTAGGCTTCAGACAAGAACTGAGTGTAAAGCAAGAATTGCACTTGTGATGAAGAATGGGAAATTGGTAATCCATGAGTTTGTTGAGGCTCATAATCACCCTCTCCAATCCCCAGCAACAACACATATGTTGGCATCTCATCGTAAGATCTCCCAAGTGCAAGCACATGAGATTGAATTGGCTGAAGAGTCAGGATTACAACAAAGAGCATCATTTCAGCTTTCATGCACGCAAGCAGGAGGTAGAGACAGTCTTGGCTATACTAGGTTAGATGCCAAAAATTATCTTCGAACAAAAAGACAACGAAGCATGGCCTTTGGGGAAGTAGATGGTCTCTTGCAGTATTTCCAAAGACAGTTGGTAGAAAATCCATCATTCTTCCATGCGTATCAAGTAGATAATGAGGAACACATAACAAACATTTTTTGGGCTGATGCAAGAATGATCATTGATTATGACTATTTTGGAGATGTAATTTGTCTAGACACAACTTATTCAACCAATAGTGCATATAGACCACTTGCCTTATTTTCAGGATTTAATCATTATAGAGGAGTTGTAATTTTTGGGGCTACATTGTTGTACGATGAAACAATAGACTCGTTCAAGTGGCTATTTGAAAAATTCCTTGAAGCACACAGGGAGAAGAAGCCTCAAACTATTTTCACAAACCAAGATCAAGCAATGGCTAAAGCACTAGGTAAGAATCTGATTTTTTTCCCCTTGTTACATAACTATTTTAATATAAAGTTTATGTCTCTTACTAATTTCACCTTGGATCCAACCTTGTAGGTGAGGTAATGCCAAAGACTCATCATCTTCTGTGTACATGGCACTTGATGCAGAATGGGATCAAGCACCTAGGCAATTTAATGAAGGGCGCATCTCATTTCCTCACTGAATTTAAGAAATGTATGCATGAATATGATGATGAATATGAGTTCGAGATGGCTTGGCATAAGATGATTGCAGAGTACAATGTCCAAGAGAACACCTGGTTGAAGTCTATGTATGATAAAAAAGAAAAATGGGCAGCATGTCATATGAAGAAAAAGTTCACCTTAGGAATGAGAAGTACACAACTTAGTGAAAGTTTGAATGCATATGTCAAGACTTGGTTGAAACCAAATGTGAATATCAAACAGTTTTTCGTGCATTTTGAAAAAGTAGTAGATGAGAAACGATATATGGAGAAAACATGTGAGTATGAGGCTTGACATAAATTACCTAGGTTGAAGTGTGAGAATTCGCCAATGCTGAAGCAACTTGCACAAATTTATACCTTCAGAATCTTTGAGCTATTCCAGGATGAGTTTGACTTATTCTTAGCTGCTTCTATCAAGCAAAGAGATGAAAATCAGGCTATTTTTGAATATGTTGTCACTCAAGATGGTCAGAAGGGAGAGTGGAAGGTCTCATTCAATCCTATTCATAAGTCTTTTTCTTGCAGTTGTAAGAAGTTTCAAACAGTGGGGATATTATGCAGTCATATTTTGAAAGTGTTTAATATGCTAGATGTTAAACTAGTTCCTGATCAATATATCTTAAAGAGGTGGACAATAAATGCACGTAATGGTATTGTATTTGATGTAGCCGGAAAACAGGTTGAAGGAGATGCCAAGCTATCTAGCACGCGCTGGTATAGACAACTTTGCTCCAAAATGATAAGATTGGCATCTGAGGTATCTACCTGTGATGAAAAATCCAAGTTTGTAGATAAAGCCATAGATGATTTATGCAAGAAAGTAATGGAGCTTGGTATAAGGCAAAGGAGTGTGGACAATAATACTAGTGAGCCCATATCGCCAGTAATTAAGGGTGCAACACAAGCAAAAGGATTAAAGAAAAGAGTTAAAATAAAAAAGCAAAAAACGAATGAAAAGTTGGGTTGAACTTCAACCCAAGAAAAGAAGAAAAGCTCCAATGGAAGGAAATTCACAAATTCAACAACCTACGGTATATAAATTTATAATTATGTCTATTTCTAGTATTTCTTATTTATTTTCATTAAATACTTAATAATGTTTTATTTTACTTGTAGGACAATGAAACTTTAAGTCAAATGGAATGTGAAATATCCTGTTCAGCACCTCCTGCACCTTATGAGTATCTTCAAACACCTGAGGATCAATTTAGTTTCACCAAATTCTTAATGGTAAGAGGACTTGGAATTAAAACCCAAAAAAAAAAAATTTGGTATGTTATTGTTTTGCAAGTTGTAACAAGTTGCAACCCTTTTGTAACTTTTGTTGTTCATAATATAGGCGCCACTTGATCATCCTGCTCCAGAGTTCTATGGTGGTGTTTCAAATGACAACAATCAAGATGGTTGATCCCTATAGCTAAAAACAACATTTTTTGGTTATTGTATCATGCAACTTTAGTCATTACTAAATCAACTCAACAGATTGTATGTTGTACTTTTGTATATCTTTTGTAACAACATATTGTTTCACAACTTTGTAAAAGGGACAATGAAAGAAATCAAAGTATTGAATTTAACATATTTATCTCTCCATTACAACATAAATTCAGTTTTCATTACATTAATAGTAGCTACACAACTCTGTCTAGTATCCTATACATAGTATTCTATTCAAGTACAATAACACTATCTAGTATCCTATACATAGTAATCTACTCAAGTAATCTGGTTTTTCAATTTACAAGTGCCCCATAATTTTTTGAAGTTTCTCTTACAAATTTAGAAACTTCATTAGCTTCAGTATTTAGTATGTTGGATGATGTAGTGGTATCAAGAGAATCTCTCACATGCAGAATCTGATTCCTCTTTCCCTGGTTTATGACTCCTGAGCCTTTCCAGACGAGAACTTTGCCTCTCATGTGGCTGTTCTTCTTGGGTATTTGCTTCTTTTCCTTTAAAGGCACTTGACCTTTCTATGTTACCATCACCAAAAGCAATATTGTCACCACTGGGCCCTTTCCCTTCCACAGAGTTCATACCATTTTCTGAACAGGATATATTTATGCTTAATCTGATGTCACCAGACTTGCTTGCTTTCTCAAGCTGCATCTCAGAACTTTGCACATTCAATGGAAATAAGATTTCCAGCAGTGCATCAGTAAGAGCCACCCAGGAAGCTTCTGTTAGGTGAATTTCTATGTTATGGTTCAGTTTCTTAAATGCAACATCCTCATCCAGATTTTCATTAGTAGCTTTTCTCTTGTCAGGAAATTTAAGCCGCACATGCTTAGGTTCCAGCTTGTCTATGCCTCTAGGAGCAAATGGTAATGGTTCTGACTCTTCAATGGTATTTTTAACATGCAAAGTACAAGAATGTGATGGCCAATGCCTCATAATCAATTCTGCAACAGAGAGGCTAGGTACTTACAGCTGGTTCCAGACAACAGAATCTTTAGAGTCAATCTCCACAGCTTGAAGATAACAATGTAGAGCATTCTCATAATAAACAGAACCTTGTTGAAGAAAACAGAGGCTAGGTTCTTCAATGCCAAGAATCTGTAGATATTTCTGTAAGTCACACTAACATATATTTTTAAGTGAATAAAAATTAGCCATACCAAAGAGGAATTTACCTAGTGTATTAGTCAATTGATTTAACTTGTACAACAAAAAGCTTGCTAATCCTAATTATAAAAGCAGTGTTCATAATATGCAGACCATTGCAGTGCAGGGCAAATATCTATTATGCATAGCTGCATACTACTAACAGTTTTAATTAAAGCCAAATCAGAATCTGGAGCATCGCACAAAAAACAACCAGATACATAGATGGAAGCAGGGAAAAACTACAACATAGATGACACAAGACATGAATTATAAGGTATGATCTCAAACCATATTCAATATCCATCTATTTTATGGAAAGGGAGGGAAACATGTGTTAAAGGGGGAATTGGGCATTATGTAGAATAATCTGAACTTTGAAAGAGTAGATTAAAGAAGCATACAACAATAACAGAGTAATTAATATAAAATCTTCATTATAGCATAGATCAACACCTGACTTGCAACAGATGACCATCACTAGCACTACCTGATTCGTCATATTGCAGGAACAAGTTTGGGCCAGACTTCGGCTGGGCTACTACTGATGACCTCGTTGCCGACGAGGAGGTAACGAATAAGAGTTTGTGGGTAGAAAGGAAGCACGTTGGTTTTGACCCATTGGTCTGCGAGTGTTTGATTGGAGGATATGTTGGCGATCATGTTATTTGATGAGCTCCACAGACTTTAATGGCGATGGTAGATTGTTTCCCAATTGGGCGGAGTTGACCCCTGGAATGCTCGAGAATTCTGCACCTGTAAAACAAAAAGGGGTTAGAGAAAAACCCAAAATAAACACACCCAGATCGCCTGATTTGTGATTTTGAGAAGAAAAGGGTGCTTACATGTTGCAGAGACTAAGAAAAACAACACCGATAGAGAAAGAAAACCCGCCATAGCCATGGTTATCAACCCTGTTTCTTTCTTCAGCTCACTCTACTTCTACAATACCAAAAGCTATGTGAAAAAAGAAAGCTATGTGAAAAAAGAAAGCTTCGAAGCTGCCGTTTGGGAAGAGATGGGTTCTTGAATTCTGTTTGGGGAGAGACGTGACTGGGCTGCCGTTTGGGTTCTTGAATTCCGTTTGAACTAATCAAAACGGTGCGTTTTTGGCTTGTGTTTCAGCATCAGCAGAGACAACGCGTGGCGCATTGTGGGTCGCAGGATTGCCAACTTCGCTGCGCAGTTCCGCCTTCAAATGTCGAGGATCTGCCTCCACTTTCGCTCTCACACAAAGGTGCTCCTAGACTCTTCCAAACCGCGTCACAAACTTCTTTTTTCTTTTAAACACACTTTCCACTGGGGTTTTGTTTTTTGGGTTTCTTTTAAGCAAATCTAATCATGAAAGACGATTAATATATCAAATCATTAAATATAATTTATTTTAATAAATTAATATATCAAAATGTAATAATAATAATTTTTAACAAAATCCTAGCAACATTTTCATTTAAAAAAAAATTAGTTAGATATATAGTATATACACAAAATTGAAAATAGTAGCATCTTATAAATAAAAATAAAAAAGTAATGTTTTAGTTTGAGACTAACTCAAGTAATAAAGATGGGATGAGAATTTGATTTGTGTCAAAGATTCGATTCTTCCCATATAATATAAAAAGAAAATAATAACATTTTAAACTTTCTCCGTAAATATATGGAGAGCAGTCTATAACTCTTAATTTAAAATAGCACCTCCTCTAAATATAAGTTTTAATGAAAACTAGTGCACTAACTTTGATTTTTGTCTGGCCCCTTTCTGTAACACCCTTGTTACTTATTCCACTTTAATTAATTAATGATGGTTTTATTATTCATGTTTATGCTTTTGTAAAATGTGAATCGCATGTTGTGGAAAATATAATTTAATAGCACTAATATAAGAATTTAGGCATATGTGACATCTTTATAAAATTTTATAAATACTATCATTTCATTTGTGTACAAAATCAGCATAAAAAGTCATGATATGTCTGCATATAATATCAAAATATTCCATGACTTAATACATCAAGCTCTGTGGTCCTAAATTATTGCTAAATTGCCTAAAAGGCATATAAGGATTGCCCCCTCCTCATTGATTGTCATCCATTTGTCTGCTGCATATAAAAGGCAACAAGAAAATAAATAGCATACACAATAAGGTAAAAGATCAGGACATATTTACATATACAAGCACTGATCACACGTTCTCGGGAAGGTGTATAATTACACGTTCCTGAGACGTGTTTAGATTTTATTGGTCGTAATTATTGCCGGAGGGAAGCTAAATGGCTAATTAATATATAAGCCATCTAATTAATTAGAAGTAGAGAGGAGTTGAGCTTAATAAGCCAAGCTGAATAGGAACTTAAATTACGTCAGCTTTACGTACATATTTTCTCATAAAATAACTAATAAATAGTAGTAAAAAAAAGGCAACAAATAATTAAAATAATTAAAAACTTACAACAAACATAATTTGTATATTGAATGAATTATATCATTTTTAACAAAATTATATTTAATATTTTTTTTGTTTTAAAAATAATATTTAACTTTTTTATATTTGATATCAATTAAAAAATCTTTTTATTTTTTATTTTTAATCAATAAAGTAATTAAAAAAAGGAAACAAATAATTAAAAAAGTAAATCAACGTTTGCCGCAAGTGCACGATGTCCTGTGTTCTCCTATTCCCCAATTCACGCTAGTCACAATACTTCTTGGGAGGAGGAGTATAATAACACCTAACCCTAATCCACCCTTCCGATGCCGGCTTTTCCATACTTCTAGGTCATTGGTCACTGCTTCTTCTTGCAGGTGTTCGAATTCTTGGGAGGATCATTGCAATTATTGTTTCACATGCTATTAGCTTGATCAAGTTTTAAAGGTATGTGATATATTATTTTATTTTGTAAAATATAAAAATTAATTAAAATCATAGGATTATTAATTCATAGATGTATATTATATTGATTAAATTGTAGTATTAGATATATAATTATTATTGTAATTAAATTTTTAATGTTTATTAATTTTTGTTAAATTTACAGATGAGTACTAAAAAATCACAATTATTTTTTTGGATGGATAATGATTATAATTTTGATGTCAATGAGTTTGAGTTGGATAAAGATCACAATAATGAATTTCAAAATTGTAGAGAAATATATCAAAAATGTATTATAAATGAAGACAATGACAACTACATAATTTTAAGGTAACTTATATAGTATAAAAGCTATGCATATGATTAAGACAGAATATAATCTAAAGAAATTACAATCATAGGTTGCCTAAATAAATTCTTGTGGAAGTTTTCTCCTATTACCATGTTTTTACTATTTTTAGTATCTTTAGGAGTCTTTATGTACCATCCTTAAAAATTAAAATTTTTTAATTATTTAGTATTTTATAGAATGAATTTATTTTAGCTTGAAATAAATGAATTAGAGAAAAAATAACTTTCTACTTGAGGGATATGAGATTAATAGGATCTATAGAAATTTTTAAAGCCAAATAAGGCCCAAGGGCAAAAATCATCATTCTTCACGTAGACAGGCTTTGATGAGTTTTTAGATGACTAAAGTATTAAGAACTTGCATGATTTTTATATCATTAGTTAAGAAATAATGCGTAAAAAATTATAAATTTTTTTTTGGTAATTTTTAGATATTGTTAAGATTAGAAATAATATAGATAGTTAAATGCTTGTATAAAATTGAACCAAACTCCAAAGTTTGGATTAACTGCTCTAGGAGGTCTGGTACAGAAAGTATGACAATCCTAACTTCTAATTATTGTAATTTAGGTTAAATACATTATTAATAACCATAAATCAAGGTTACAAGACATTTCGACTAATTACACTCAGAAAATGTAGGAAAATTTGAACCTTAATATTATTAATTATCAACCAAATAGTTACAAACATTCATGTATACAAGGGAAACAAACACTCATTTATAAGCCTTTAATTCTATTACCTATTAATTCCAACTCACAAGAATCTTCTACCAATAAGTCATCCCTTGAGGTTATCATAGAAAAAACTAAGATTTCTAGGTTAGAATGAGAATTTGGGACCATTAGCCGTGACTAAATATCCCTACGCTGTGGCTAATTGCTTTCGGGTTCATCCTTGTATTATCACAAATTTCACCATAGCTTCACCGCGGCCAGTCTACATGGCACCGTGGTGAGGAGACTTCTTGGAACCTACCTCACTCGCCTCTCATTATTGGCCACGGCCAAATCCCATGTTCGCCATGGCTAATTCCTCTCTAGAACACCTGGGACATTTTCACAAAAGTTCACCATGGCCAATTCCTATTTAGCCGCGGCGAATTACCCTCTAGACGACTCCCAATTTGGCCTCTCACATTTTGCCGCAATTAATTCCACTTCTCGCCGCAGCAAATTACTCTTTGGTACTCTCCCTAGGCAACTTCGCCTTATTAGCCACGGCTAATAATATTTCGGCCGCAGTTAAATGCCTTCTGATCCTATAACTTATAAAGTCTTGTCTCATACTCCCCACTCTACCTCCAATAACATCCTAAGGCCACTCTATCTTACTTTGTGGGGCTCCAATAGTTTTCACTAGCCTAATTTACCCAACTTATCTATCATTACTAATTCAAGACTTAAATGTTAACTTCTACTCCTCCAACTATCCTATATCAACAAGCTCATAGAGTAATAATAGCAAGAATTCATGAACTATCAACAATTAATATTTGATACATATTCCTTTAGAGATTCCATACATCAATGGTTCATATCAACATCCAATGTATCACATAATTACATTTTCAATAGTATACCATAACATAAATTCAACAAAGTTCATATATCAAGTGTTATAAGTTCATACATCCAATACCAAGCTAAGATGAAGCCTAACTCCTCAATAGATACATTCGAAGTAATCAAAATATAAAAGCCTACACTTGACAACATGATTATATGATGATATTATATTAAAAGAATACAAAATTTAGCATCTATTCTAATTAAACCAGTATAAGTGTAGCCTTCTCCACACATGATTGGAGCTCATAGATTTTCATTTACTTGCTTTCCCTTATCTTTACCCGAGGAGCCTTCACCTGAAAGTATAATCCCATGAAACAGGGTGAGATGCAAATCTCAATAACCAAGGCAAATTCAAATCATCTATTCCAGTTTAATTAACATATATGCATGATTTCATATAAGTATTAGAAAATGTACTAACCATATCAGTAAATGAAATAATTGGGCTATCTATGACTACTATCCCATACTAGCAATTACAATTCCACATGTTAAAGGCCAATAACACCGGGGAGGCTCGTCCACGGCACCCACTCCCCAATGAGCACAACTAGAGCTCAGTGCATTTGGAGTTTGATCATAACTTGGTACCTTATCGAAGCACATACATGGGTGGCAGCTGCACTACAGCTCTATTATGGACTCACAAGGTCCAATCACATATAACAGATAGTCAACCAATTCATTTAGCATCAAAATCACAATCATGCAGCAAGTACAAAATTAAAACAGACATATACATGGAATTAGAATGAAACCCCAGTTACCTCACTTGTAGCCCATCTTCTAAGGGCCAATTGAATGCTACTTCAACCTATGGACACAAAACCAAGTCATTATGATCCCTAATTATAATTTATATCAACAAACCTATTACTCAAGGAGTCAAGCTATATAGAATTACTCAGAAATACTTATCCAATTCCACCAAAAACCAAATTTGGATTTGGTTGATCCTACCCCAGAAATATCAAAACAATACTTCAATTTCTAAGTAAATTCGCATAAAAACAATACACATGTCATAAATCAGCTATAGGGATCTCAAACTAATAGAGAAAACATCAAAATGGAGAGTTTATAATTACCTAACAACATGCCTAGCTTCAACCTACGAAATTTTACCAAGAAAATCCCAAACAACCACATTCAAATTTTGGATATGGTGAAAATGCTCCAAATAAAAAACTAATCGAGCCAAAATGAAGAGAAAGAGAAGGAGATTAAGTTATATAACAAGTACCTTGACTGATTTTGAGCTTACAAGTAAGTAATGGTAGATTTCTTACTTACTCTAGCCTCCCTTTCAAGGTGCGAAAATCCTCTTGTGATTGTGTTTCAGCAAAGTGTGGAGAGGCTGATGTGTTTAAGGTTTTAGTTAGGTTTAAATTAGGTCTAATGTGAGTCATGGGTTGACCCAAAGATCCAATACCACGTAGATTTCAAATTTAAGCATTGTTGGGCTAGCTTTCATGTGTTAGGCTGCAAGATTTTAATTAGGTTAAGCTAAGTTTTAAGAACACAATTGATTTGGGTCTGCACAAAGGTTGTTGGGCCAATTATAATAGCTTATATAAAGTGGGTCTTAGACCTTTATCACATTAAATCAGATTAGGCCCTCCCTAGGTGCTCTCTCTTGGGCCAAGACTCACCATAAGAAGTTGGGTTTGCATCTACAATTCTTGGGCCTCCGTTAGTTTCTAACCATGGCCTATTTAATTTAATTTGGGCTTAGATGGGGTTTCTAACTCAATTAAATCTAAAAATCATATTAATTTATCTCTCTAAAATTTTTATGCACTTAACTTGCTTAATTAGTCCATATTAATTATTCTTAATTAATCCAAATCTATGATTAACACCTTAATTAATTTTGAGGTGTTACAGGGAGAGCTACTAGATGATGGTGAAGAAATCCAAAGAAATGAGGTCAAGATGGAGATATAATCAAAAAATGAACAAAAGGGCTTATTTGTGTAGGGTCTCTTAGTTGGGGTAGAATGGTCATTTTCATCTTGAATAATAACATAATGCAATAATAAAATAAATAATTTTAAAATACAAGTGGGACCTATATATCTACATTTAATATTAATATAATACAGCAAAAGACGCATTAACTTGACCCGAGGATCGACAAAAGAACACATCAGTGAATTCTTTTGAATAATGGCATTTTCATAATTTTTGGCTAGCCAAACTAGATATGGCACCATAGGCAAGGAAGTTTCTAGAAGTTGCATGCATTTCAAAGCAATGACATCAATAAAATCTAAATGGAAGATTGAAATCTCAAGTTAATCAAAAAAATTGAATTGATTTGATCGATGACATCAGTGACAATTAATGTCAAATAAATGATTCAGTTATTCTAATAGAATTGGAAGGAAATTATAATTAAATTATAACTAAATAGTAAAAAAAAAAAAGATCCAACGATAGAAATTTCTCCTTGATTCAAGATGCGCTCTTGGTCTTTGAAACAATCCTACAACTCAGATTCTCTCTTACTTTTAGATATTTAATTTCAACTATCCATCTAATCCAGTGTTCCAAATTCCTTCCTTAATACCAAGATTTAATCCTAGTCATCCATGTAAGCCAACATCCTAACATTAAAAAAAAAAAAAACAAACACACACACACACATGTATACACTTTGGTGAAAGAGAGGAAGATAGCACGGCCAAGTGAAAGAAAGAAGCAGAAAAGAAGAAGAAGAAGAAAGAAAAAAAAAGGGAAAAAAAAAGCTAAGGAAACAAGGTAACATAGTTTTTTTCTTTTTAATACTCTTTCAATTTTCACCATTTAATTTTCTCTTCTTTTTCCTTCTAAATTTTGGCCATGGCTAGAACAAGGGATATTCTTGGTTGTTTATGAATTCTTGCCTAGAAAAGATGAAGAAATTGATACATATGGCAAATGATTCATTTACTTTAAGAATGCTTCCAATTTTTAGAAACTTTTCTTTAATTTATGAAAACTTGATTTTCAAGAAGCTATGGAAGACATTGAAGAGAAAATAAGTGGGAATATGATGGAAGAAAGCTTAAAATGGAAGATTGGTTAATATAACTTTGATTTTTATGAAGTTCTGGTAAGTTGTTCTTGAAGTTTTAATTTGATGGAAGCTTAGATAATTTAATGAATCTTTTGGAATTTGATTTAGGGTTATTGTATATCACCTTGATTATGCAAGAATAGCCATTTGAAAGAAGAAAAATGTGAAAGTCATATACACGCACCACACCATAATTCTAGGCAAACCAACATGTAGTACATAAGAAAGAGTTTTTCAAAATCTAATTAACTTAGGTTAGTCTACACTAAAAATAAGGCTTATGATGAATTTTTGGTAAATTTTAGATAATTAGAATAAAAATCAACTTTTTGAAACCCTAAGTTTGACTTTATTATGTTTCAAGATAGATGATAACATTATGTGGTTTCTTGATTTTCTTGGAGTCATATTTGATGTGGATTTATGCCTAGATGTGATTTCATGAGCATATGAACATGTATGAAATTGTGTACACTATAACGTCTTATATGGTAGTTTCAGCCAAGTACATATAAGGTACCTAGATATGTGTTTTGAAAAAATGAGTTTATATCCTTAAATATCTTATAAAATAGGCGTATACTAATTATTTGGTAATTTTTTGATAACTATATCAAAAGTCAACTTAATACATAAAAAGTGTTGACTATATATTGTCTGGATTTTTTTTAATGTTATTTGAAGTATTTTGGATGATTAGTGTAGTCTAATACATTTTATTTATTGTCTAGAATATTTTGATATTTATTTTGTAATTTTTAGAGGTTATTTGTAAAAGTCAAATTTTATGAGTGTTATGTTGACTTTTAATTAAATGATGAATATTTGATTAGATAATATGTTGCTTGATTTCATTATTCATATGGTTGCTTGTTGTTTGACAAAAGACTGGCTTGTATGTAATATGGTAGATTTGCTTTGATCAAGGGATGGGCTTTGTGAGTGCTAGAGTTGGTACTAAATAATTATGGTGGTGCTAGATGTCCAATTTTAATAGATTAAGACACCTAAAATATTTAAAATAACTAATTGAAAAGGATGAGAGCCATTTGAATATTATTGGACTTAAAGTGTTTTTTGAGCCTCTTTATATTTGAATAAGTCATTTTATGGCTATACTAGATAAGTCCCAAAACAAATATGGACTTAGAAAACTACAAAGATACTTTTAATTATTTAAATATAATTTTTTAGACTTTAGTATGCTAATATACTATATGGATTATTTGATGATGTACAGAGGTGTACAAGGCTTTTTTTTTTTTCCAAATATACTTATTATATTTTGATCAGATGATAGTTTAGATAATATATTATTGTGATATTTTGATATGACTTTTCTTGGATGCCTACTGAGGGACATCCTAGTGAAGGAAATAGGAATGAGTCTATTAAATCATGACAGTGCAACAAAATCTTAGTATTGAACCCATCGATGCTAGTGCAACATGATTTAAGTATTGAGTCTGGTAATTTTCAAGGCCTAACGGTCAAGTCATTATGGATAAAATAATATTTGAATTAATTGTTTGTTACATTTCATTCATCATGCACATATTTGTTTGTTTATGGTATTTGATTTTTAAATCTAAGGATTTTTGTTTATTTATATATTTAATCCCTAGATTTGATTAACATATTCAATATTATGAAATTTTACATTATTCTTTGTTTACTAAATCACACAATTAACATATTAATTAGTATACTTGACTCCTCTTTAGGATTATTAAGTTGTATTAACCCTATCTATTTTTTGAAAAAACTATTTCTCACTCTATTATGATTTATATGTTTTTTATATGTTTGTTTACAATGTGACTCTTAAGCTACAAGCAGAATGAATTCACTTCTCATTCCAGAGAGGGGTGTTTGTGATTTCACAACATCTTAATCCTTACATGTGATGAAGCTATTCGTGCCATTCCAATTATTTTTAGACATTGGAAGAGCAAGAGTCTCACTCATTTCCAATGGGTAGGATGCACTTTGCTCCTCCTACTTCTCCATTTTTAAAAAATTGGAGTTGTGAATCAATGTTAGTTTTTTGTCAACAGGGTATTGACTTTACTAATTTTTGTTATTTGGGATTTCCTTTTGTATAGTTTTAGATCAAACCCTAATAGTTTTATAATGTCAGTACTTATATTTAATCCATGTCTCCTATTCTGCTAATAGACAAATGTTATGTATTAATAATATGAAGTTCCTATTATAACCATTTTTCCTTAACATTATTATCGATATATTTAGTGCATAATATAATTTTATATTGCAGAAAGCCACTTAAAATGTTAAAGTATTTAGAAATAAATTCATTAGTACTTATGCTACAAATCTTTTAAAAAAAGATTTCGCTAAAATTAGGTAATTAAAGAAGAGTATTACACTTTGGTCCATATCAAGGTACAAAATTATAAGTCTTGGTCATACTTGTAAAACCTTTGCATTTTACCTAATATTATTTATTTATTTATTTACATAAGGATTATTACACAACCTTCTAAATCTAGCATTATACTATTTTATTAATTATTTCTTCCATAAAATTGTTGACAGCAAAAATATTATAGAAACTCTTTTATCATTCAACAGCATACCGTGACTTCTCAAATGGTGATTAAGGTCATTTAAGTGATATGGGTATGACTTAGGATCATAGACTTGGGCATTAGGTTAATATATATTAAAAATCACCTTGAGTATTGGTAATTTATTAAAAGAGCTACTATTTGACTATTTAATAAATAAAAATCTATTTTAAATAATGGGCTTTCCCTTTTTTATTTATTTTAATTGGACTAAGACTAACTATTGGGCCTTTTTCCTTTTCGGATCATCTCTTTTTTTGGCCCAAATTTGCTATCAACTTTTTAAATCCAACACAATTAAAGCAAGATGGCCCATTATCTAATCATCTAACATTCCACTTAATCAAATAATTTCCTATAATTCCTTAATTATTTGAATAATAGTTATTAACCACATCCACAATTTCCCAATCAATAACAATGTCCTATAAATTAGGCTTACAAGTCCTTGAATACTAATTCCACTAAATATTAATAAATACCTAATGAATCCATTTTCACATCCCAACCTTATATTTAATATTTGATATAATATAAGTTCATTAATAAGTCCCTAATTAAATTATATTCATTAGTTTATTAATTCAAAATATTACACTAACGATTTCCTTATGCATAATTTCATTTCTCCTTTATATTGCCTAGGCCATGAATATGAATATGAATATGAATATCTTAAGAGAGAATTATGAATAATAAATAAAAGTTAAGTTTAAACATTTGAAATTTATTTCCAAAAAGAAAATAAATATTACACCAATAATAATTTAATGTAAACATTATATTAGAAAAGCTTGTGCAGAACTCTATTTTTAATATGTATATATATATATATATATCATATTCTAACATGGACACACAACTCATAAGAATAAATAACCACATATTCAAATATGAGCACTCCACTCATGAACAATCAAAAAGCATCAAGGTCACCGCACTTCCAATATTTAATTACAGAAATTATATGGTAATATTCGAGATGCACCAAGGGACTACCAGGATTACTGTTAACTATCAACATTCTACACAATTCTACTTTATATGTATAATATCATATAATATATATAATTCATCTATTAAAATCTCTCAGAACAATTGATAATATATTGTTCCATTAGCATGAAACACTTAAATGGTATCATAAAAGCACTTTAAGGCAACTTATCACCTTTCAAATTTTCGAAAGTAACACTTTAAACCATTATATCAATTCATATCCCTTTTTTATTTAAACACAACACATACAATAAACTGTTCTTTGAAAGATTTAATACTATTAATAATATGCACACAATGAAATGAGACCTAAGATACTTGTCCCAATAGACATATAGGATACAACTAAAAATAGAAGAAGTAAAAACGGAAAAAAAATAATAAAAACATATCATATTTTGTAATCTACTTATCATGTTAAGAGAATGGTTTTTGAGTCACCTATCACAAAAAGAAGATCATATTCTTCCAATGGAAGAGTTCAAAGACTTTCCTAATTATAATTAGGATATACCTATAAATTCAAAAAATAGCCGGTACGCTTTCCCTTAAGCCATAGATGATCAATTCAACCTACCTTAAATTTATATCCACTCTTGGTTACCATCAAATCCCCTACATTACCTAGCTTAATGTACTTGTTACCATTGCCGACTTAATTTAGTAGTTATCATGTTTAAGAATTTGAAGGTTTTAGAATTTTCCTTGACATGTCAAGAGTCTGAGATGAAGTCAATAGAGACTTTATGCTAGATTACTTCCCCCCTTAATTTAGTTGCTTTATCCTTTTGTTAATCCTTACTTTAGTTCGATATTCATTTTCCTATAGTTAATTTACCGTTCATTTAGTTTTTTAAGAACTACCTTTAGATTCCCTTTCTTTATTTCCTATGGTCAATTTATCTTTGTCTAATTTAAGTTCTTTTTGATAGTGTTAACCTATCTTAACTTATTTAATTTATGCCTAACTAATTTCTTTTCCCAGCGCTCACACTAGCTTATATCATTCATCAATATAGTTCACAATTCAAAAGGATCTTAGGAATTATCTCAAGACATCAAAATTTGCAGAGTTGGGCAAATAGGAACCTCCTTCCCATACCAAGTGAGCCTCCCTTAAGGATTGCAACACTCCTCGAGTTTAGTCCCTAAGCACGTATTGAAAGTAGGGGGTGAATTCAGGGTCCTCATAACCTACTGCAAAGGACCTCTATAAATAAAGGAAGGAAGATTTACTTAATTAAAAGATGCTTCCACAAACTCAAGTCACCATAACCCAAGGAGAACTCCACCAAGCCCATGGTCAAAATGCTTCAAGGAGGCAAAATCACAAGTTAAAATTTTGGCAAGAAGTAGGACATGAGAATGATAGGTTCCAGGATTTCTTTACGCGAAACCATATGGAAAACAGATGCGCTTATCTAGATCAAGTTTCTAGATTTTAACAACAAAGAGAACCCAAAGAGATTATATGATTAACATAAAACGAAAGAGAAGGGCACAAGAAGTTTAATACCGAACCTCAAACGCAACTCAAGTTAGCAAATCAAAGTGGTGTTGCTGCACAAAAGTAAAGAGGAAAGGAGTAGGACTCGCCAAGACAATGGTTGGGTCAGATGCACAGCTATTCCTCACTCTGTCTCTCGGGTCTATACATTACAGGGAAGCAACAAGATTTGCAAGGGTTCTGCACAACAAGGGAATGACCCAAAATGAAATGAGCCATGGAAAGAAAAGACCCGAAATTCAACTAAGAGCCAAGCCCACCTACAATCGTTGCTGCACTTCACGCTGGAAAGCCACAAAGCAAGACCACACCAATCAGAGAACCTATGGGACGAGAGGGCAAGCTAACAAGAGGAATGAAGCTTCACTTTCGACCAAGAGCTGATTGAATTCACAAAGAAGGAAGAAGAAAAATGGAAGAAGAAATGAAGTAAGAAGAGGTCTTGGGTACACTCACACTGCTAGAGCAAAGCTAACTCGAGAGAAAAACTCAGGGAAAAAGCATGCTGGAGTTTCTAAAGTTTGAACGAGTTGGAGGAAATTTCAAATCATAGAAATCGGAAAAACAGAGCAAAACGCAGCATTTATGAACCTGAAAACATTACCTTACAAGAAAGTGGGTGAGGGACGAAAATGGCAGTCACAACACGGTTAGAAGCTTGGAGAGGGAAGTTGCTGTTGCCAAGCTGAACGAACGAAGCCTGGTCACTCTAATGGCCAAACAGGGGAAGTGCGGAAAAACGAAGAAAGAGGAGATGGGTAACCAAAGATAGTGCTTCACACTCGAGGATGGAGATGGAACCGAGACAGCTTCCAATGGTTTTAAACAGGGAGAATTAAGCAAAACCGAAGAGAAGATTTCCGATGGATGATGGAAGCTTCGGGTAGTGGTAGCACAAATGGAAAGGGAAATCGTGTCGTGCAAGGAGATGAAGTTACGTTCATAGCATCAGGGATGGACGCGTGTTTCGGAGTAGAAAAATCTACGGGACCGACCAACAATTTGAAAACACCACATGGGCTAGAGAACAAATTCAAGAATTTGCAAATGTGGCCCCTCTTCTTAGCACCGCGGTCACAGGAAAAAAAAGGGGAGTTAGGAAGGATAAATTAGCCAAACTTGGAACCTTGTCTCACTTGATACCATGCTCAAGCTTGTGTCCTGTTTTACACTTTCTTTGGAATATGAAATGTTCATAATGAGCTGATCTGACCCATAACCTGATCTCAAAAGAGAAAATTAATTGATCAATCAACTAATTATTAAATTATTTTTTTGAACTTTGAATTTTTAAAATTTTAAGATCAAAAAATTCAAACAGAGTAGATTTATTATTTAAAATTAAAATAAAACTGGCCAGATAGAGAGGGAAATAGGTTCACTTTTAAATGAGAAGAGTATGCTCTTACTCCTTTCTCTCCTTTGTATAAAAACTCCTAAAATACAGAGAAAACACAATGGCTAATGTGCATTCGCCTTGATGAAAGGATGGAATTCCATATGGTAATTTCATTCTGAACCATGTGGGACAAAGACCTGGGAAGATTTGAATCCGCTGCTACAGGTAAGTACCCATTTCACCCCATCACATATCTTTCATTTTTATTATACACATGGTCCTTTAAAGGAAATTTATGATAACAAAACCTTTAGCAACGAAATTTTTAGTTATTAAAAGTGCCAAATCATTCTATAATGCTCATACATGGATTTTTATCAGTCCATCTTTCAAATTTATAGATAACTAATTTGTTACAATCAAGATAACATATAGATAAGAACATAGTCCATGGAATTAGTTGTTTGAACGTTTTGGCCTTAAAACACTTACTAATATTCAAGTTTTGAAAATTCATAACTTGAACTATACAATTTTGACTAATGCAAATTAGGTATTCTTAAAAAGCTTATAATGTGAACTATAAAAATTTCAAGTCAAAATGAATTTATTTAGTCTCTTAGAAGACATAAAATCCAAAAGCTATGCAGAGTAAACATTAACAGCATAATTTAGCTTTTTAGGATTAGTTTAAAAAACTCACCAAATATTCTATAGAGTTTTGAAAAATGCAAAATTTGGCTTGATGGAAAGCTCTATATGTCCTATAATTGTTGCCAAATTTTAGTTCCAAATTTGATCATTGGGTTGTCAAAGGTAGAGGGACATTTTATACCTCAAATTGTTCAAATTTTGATTCCAAATAATACCAAATGGGCTTTAAAATGCTATTTCTCACCACAAACAAATTTCAATCTAGAAATGCATCATGTATGACTAATTCATCATGTAAAAATTGCCTTGCATCTAAAAATTACTATCCCACATGTAAGAATGAACATGAACATTAAGGAACTTCATATACCAAATCACATTCTATTAAGTCTTACATACATCAAATAGTCATTATATTATGGTTTAGTGATTTTGAACATGTTTACATTTCGATACATCATGATATATGATTACATATTCATACATACAATAACATCTCCTAGACTAATTCCATTATTAAGAAGGGTTTCTCTAAGTCTTTTGTCCATCATTCTCCTTTCTTTGAGCTTCACTTGGCCATGTTTAGCGGAGATAGGGAAGAGTAAGATTCGAAGAATCCTAATAACTAATCCAATATTTAAACACATATATGATTTACTCAAGTACATGGAAGCAAGTATG
The DNA here is from genome assembly GCA_032878935.1 of Erythrophleum fordii. Taxonomy (NCBI): domain Eukaryota; kingdom Viridiplantae; phylum Streptophyta; class Magnoliopsida; order Fabales; family Fabaceae; genus Erythrophleum; species Erythrophleum fordii. The sequence continues at coordinate 11,544,423 of JAVQMF010000057.1, read as the reverse complement.
CATGTCATACAATCATAGCTAAACTATAAGCCATGCTTTAGGAATCTCATGGTTTAAGCAAAAGCAAATTCATGTTCTAAGGACTTTTGGTTTTGTCTCACGCAATATTTTGGGATTTTTGACTTATCTTCACCCACATTTAGGAACTTTGGGCTTAGTCTCATCTACATTTGAGGAATTTTGGCCCAATCTCACCCATTATTAAGGGAATTTTGGCATACCCTCACCCATCAAAGAGCCAATCTAATATCAAATGCAAATTAATGTTATACAATTGTATATTATAGTCAAATAATCAACAATTCACATAATTTGCAAATAATACATAAAACAACTAGGAAACTCAAGTAATCATCAACACACATATATAAGAATAAAGGAATAGCTACATTTTCAACCTAAATAAATCAATTTCCTATGTCTCCTCTCTTTGATTCCATAGCCTTACACTTATATCTTGATATGTTCTCACTTGTTTGGCCTAGACATATTAAAAGAAGCATAAAATGATCAATTTAGTCATATTTAATCTCATATTACACTTCATGTATTAATCAAATCCTAAAGTATAACTTTTATGTTATTTTGAATACCTTAAGAAGAAACTTTTAGAATTCAACTTCTAGGCTTCAAAATTTCATCATATATGATCTTCATAATTCTCATGGAACTCAATAAAGTCATGAAAAACATCATTAAACCCACAAAAAGCCATGTGGTTTTATTAAGCATCTTTGAATCCTAATTTTTTACTTTCAAAAATAGAATTTCTAAATTCATTGCAATAGCTCTATTAGTATTTATAATTCATATCTAAATCATTCATAACGTTAAAATCAATGAAACAACTTCCTAGGTATTTGAAATCCCCCTTGGCCAAGACTAGCATCAAGGTTCCATTCCTTGGAGATTTGTTTGCATCTTAGGGAATTTGATTTTTTTTAAGATCTTAATGATTCATTTTTCATTCAATTATGGTATTAGAGGGATTAATTAACTTTCCTTGAGTTTTGACTTAAAGGCAAAACTAAGCTCTAGGTAAAGCCATATGCCATTCCTTAAATCCTTTATCAATTCTAATCACATATCCTTATTCTTTACCTTTCAAAACCTTTAGTTTCATCAAGGTTTCATCAAATACATGTTCTCTTCCTTCAACCTCTATCTTATTCGAGTTGATGGTGGGTTAGGGTTCCATATATATAAAGTATTCCTAGCCTAACTCATTTATCATTTTAAAGTGCTCTTGATGAAGAATATTTTGGTGCAACTAATCTCCTCAAAGGAGCTTCTTGATCCAAGAGTTTAGCCATAAAACTCACTCTTTTAGGAAATCAAAACCACCATAATAAAGAGGAGAAGGAGTAGAAAAATTTTGTAACAACATCATATTCAAATTCCCCATATTTGCTTACCTATGCATGGCTTTCTTCCTTTACTTCTTCCTCCTTCTTTATGCCACCATGGATGAGGGTTTGGGGTTGCCAAGGTTGGTTTCCATATGGGGGAGAAGAATGGCATCTCACACATATATACGGTTACGGTTTATGATTTTTTAAAATTTCTATTTTGCCCTTACATTTTAATTTCACCGTTTGACCTCATTTCTTCGTATTTTCAAAAACCGATAGCTCCATAATAAAATTTAGACTTTACCCTTCATTAAAAGTTCTACTTTTAGATTATAAGGACTCACAACAATTTGAAAAAAATTAGTCAAAGTTATGGTTAACCAAAGCCCTAAATCATACCCTGTTATGGATTTAATCAAGCTAACCTTATCTGGTTAATCTACTAACTTATTTCATCATATTATAATAAAAGATATTCATTTCTCAAGTAAATGTTATGCTTAATAGCATGTTTATTCCTCCTGGGTTCACTTTTACTTACTCACTTTCTATAAAAGGGGGAAAGGTCTAATTTTTCTTATTCTCTTGCTTTATTTTTAACTAGACCGTCGGTCTGTAAGGAATTGTTTCCTGTGAACCCTAGAGTTTACTTTCTTTAAAGCTCGTGGCTGACCTTACTACTTTACATAATCCTAGAGCTCACCTTCTTATGTGGCTTTTAATTTTCTTTAGCTTCCCTGGAAGTACTGTGACACTAAATGCTTACCTCAGCCCTTCTTTACACTCTGATTAAGGGCTAGGTATACTCTCTTTTTGCATAGACTTTTTGCTTTCATCTCTAGGAGCATAACTTATTAATTTTAGGGTTATACTAACTCGATTTAGGTCACACATCTTCTCAATGTCCTAAATCTATTTTATCGGTAATTGTATGCTTTACTTAGTACTCTTACTACTTATGAGCTTTTGCATTACACGAGTCTCATGCTAGGGAAGCTCATATGACAAAGTACTAAACTTTTACCTGGCTACTTTTGCTATACTCATTTGATTAGCTCCCCTTTAATCACTACTAAAGCGAGGGTACCTCTTTCTAAGTATTACTTTCTTAATTTGTCCTTGCTTTCTCATATTTATGAAATTACTAAATCAAGGATTTACCCCTTGGAGAGTTAGTGACCACTAACTAGGTGGTCCTCTATCCCATTATGTCTTATTTTCGTTTTAGGGTATCATCCCTGAGGTATACCCTCCTTGTAAAATTGCTATATTCTTAATGCTATCAGTGCTAAATCATGTCGATTCAATGGCTATGAGGACGTTCTATCACCAAGATCCAGGATCTTATCAACAAGGTCTTGTATTTTGCAATGTAAATTTCGAGATCTTGTCAATAAGGTTTTCTTGCTAGTGAGTACAAGATCTTTTAACAGTGAACAATAACATATAATATGTGGGGGTATGACACTTGTTTCTTTACACAGATGTATCCTTCCTTTACACATATACCCATAATATGCTTTAGATTTTTGAAGCTCACAATAAAAACATGTCCTTCACTAGCACATAGAATAGCATTCTTGGTTAAAGTCAATGCCTTGTAGGTGGATCTCAACAACCTTACTACTCCTGTGTCTAACAAGTTAACTCTAGGTGCTACTCAATCTTAAACATGCTCGGGCTTATTCATCAGCTAGGCTAGTCTCTTTTTTAGACTCATGTACTAAGCCTACTACTCATCTATTGCTTAATTATTCTCGACATCTACTAGTGGGTCATTATCTCTCTTTCATCATGCTCACACTAGGGGTCTTATTCTTTGGGCTCTATCTGATCCCATAACAGTTCATTTCTCATATTAATCTAAATATGACCAATAAGGCCTTCCATATGGCAATACACTCCATCATCACTGGTACTTCCTTTCTGGCTACATGATTCAAGCCTCAATTGCCTTTGTATTCAGCCCACCATCAAGGCTAAAGGGTTCTGCCCCTTACATTATTCATGTATAACCAAATGGTACACCTAGGCCATCATGACTTGATAAGCATGATTTTTATTCATTTTAATTCTCCTAACTTAAGTATTTTAATAATTAAATAAGGTTTAATGGGCTTTGTTAGGTGGATAATTAATTTTAATAGCCATTCTTTGTGTAACGAACGTAATTTTCGTAAAACAACGAAATGAGCCGTATAAAAGTAAGTCATTTGAAATGACCTAGATAATGTCCCAAAAAATTTTGGTTGAGTCCTAGACTTCTAAAAATGATAATTCTAGGCTCAGATGAAAAGAAAAATGGAGTTAGGATAGAGAAACAATTTGTGACAGAAATTGACGAAACATAATAACATTTTCGTAAATAAATGCAACTTTTGGAAAATCACGTAGGAGGGCTTTTAAAATAAAATTTTTGAGTTTTCCAAAGTTCTCAGACGCCCTAAAAACTATGGGATGTCTCGGGACTGGTAAAGCCCCTTCCGGTGTATATTTTTCAGCGTCGGTTGACCAGAACTTTGACTGATTCGTTCGATAAAGTTTTAACTCTAAATTGAGTGATTCCAAAGGCATTTTATTAAATTGGGAACCTAAATTTATAATAGAAAAGACAGTTCTAAAAAAGAAACTGAAACAAAGCCGAAATGAAATTATCATTAAGAAAGGACAAAATTAAAATTTTTGGAAACGTATGCTTCTAGAAACTCTCACACACTTCTCCTTTCTTCTTCCACCTTCTTAAGCACGAAATTTTATGCCCAAAATACAGAAGTCAATTTTCTCTCTTAGGTGCACCAAAAAGAGGAAGAAAAGGAGGAGAAAAATCAAGGAAAAGGTAAGGAAATTTGTAGATTTCCATGTTCCATCTTTTTCCAATCTTGTTCCTCTCCTTTCCTCCTCTCTTTCTATGGGTTAGTTGAGCTTTTTGGTTTTGTTTTAGGTCCAAAACCAAGGGGAGAATTTCATATTTGCCAAGGAGAAGAGAACCAAGGAGAAAGACAATTGAAAGCTTACTTGAATCCTAGATAATCTTTGCCTTTTGTTAAATCTTCTCTTCCCCCTCCCTTTATGTGCATTTTGGCCAAGAACAAAACCAAAGGAGGGGAGGATGTTCTTTCCAAATACAAGGAAGGAACAAGGGTTTTGGGCCATGGGGAGATGGAATATGGCAAGAAATTCCAAGAAAAACCAATAGAAAACAAGTTAAAAAAGTGTAGTATTTTCTAGGGTTTTGCAAAATCTGATTTTGTATGAATGTTTCCTTGGCTATTTAAATGTTTTCTTGAGCTCTAAGTCCTTTAGAAAGCCTCCCAAGTGGCTCTCCCATCAAGGAAAAATCACAAAGTCCATGAACCTCTATTATGGTGCATATTTCGACCAAGCTAGGTTCATTAGGCTAGGAGGTGTTTTAATTTGTTCTAGCCTTGGTTTGGGACTTTATATGATATTAGAAGATGGGAGAAATCATTGGAAAAAATTTAGGAACCATAGATTTGGAGATGGGACAATGGTGTCCATAAGGGTGCTTTGTGAAGCAACTTGGTTTTCCAATTGTACAATTGAATGTGTGATGGCTCTAAGGACCTTAAATGAGTCCAAGACGCCTAGAAATAATAAGAGAATGGAGCCTAGAACTTGAAATGCAAGAGATGGAACCATAATGCCAAGTATGAAAACAAGTGTGTGTTTAAGCTTTAGTTTAATGTCTTAGCTTGCTTCAATTATGTGATTGTGTACTCCTTGTGATGTTTAGGCCAAGAGAGCAATCAACCACCGTAGTGTTCTTGTGAAATCAAGATGGGGAAAGAATTAGCAAAGTAAAGCTTGCATTAATTGAAAGGTAGCTCTCTACCTCATTCTCTTGCATTCTTGTGTGCATATATATGTTTTTGTGTGCTTGTGTATGCTCTTGCAATTTGAGAACATGCCACTTAATGTCTTAAGGTTGCATCGGTACCAATATATTGTCTTGAATGCCATTGATTGTGAGTATGGCTCTCAAGGGTGAGGTGATGCCAAAAGTCCCTTCAAGTGGGTGAGGATGTGCCACAAAGTCTCATGGTATGGGTGAGACTAGGCCAAAAGTCCCTTGGATGGGTGAGGCTAAGTCAAAAGTCCATAAACCAAGAGTAAGGCAAATCTAAAAGTCCTAGTAATGGGGTGAGGCAAAACTAAAAGTCCCTAGAGCATGAAAACAGCTTGATGTGGAAATGTGGCATGGAAATGTAATATTACATACTTTATATTTGTGCACTTGAGATTTTGATGTATATATGTTTTGAATATATGTGTGAATGGGTGTGTGAGCTAATGAGATTCTTGGAATCTCACTCCCTTTTCCTCCTCACTCTTGAAATGTCTAGGTGGTGTTCAAAACCAAAGAAATGTAAGCCAAGAATATTAAATGGGTACACCTTGTTCATTTTGTAGTCTAACTTGTGATGGAATGTCAAAGAAGCTTTGTACATATTATTTTTGGTAATGTAAAACCTTGAGCACATGTAATATGATGTATAGACTTTATGTAGCATTAAATCAATGAGATTATGTATTTGGACCCTTGAATGGCATATGTGTTTAGTATATTAATGAATTTTGAATGGTCAAAATGAGATGTGTGGGATTTGGGACCACTTAGGCAGCTCTCATAAGTCATAATTATGCTTTTAAACTTGCCTAAGAGGTGCCAAATTCAAGAGGAGGCCATTTGGACCAAAGTGACTCTTGGTAGGGAGCAAAAATGACCATTTGATGAGGCTACGTCACTTTTTATCCAAATGAGCTCTTCTTGGTCTGAAATTTAACATAGATCTAGAGACTATTGAGAGATTTTTAGGAAGCTAAATTTGGTAATTTTTGGAGGTGTGTGGAATATTTGGTGAATTGTTGAAGTTGAAAATTTTTCTAGTTTTGGTCATTAGTACTGTAGCATAGGTCCAAAATTAAATCCTATCACTCATAGAGCAAATGATGTCCAATTGCCATGATATTTTATATGGAGAAATTAGACATTTCCAGTGACTTGTGCCAACTAGAAGCATCTCATTTTGATGCCTAAAGAGGGAGATATGAATTTTCAAAAAAACTATCCAGTACTAGGGACACCACCTGACCTTAGTTACTATTTGATTAAGTTTTGAGGTCTAGGCGTACCTAAATTAGTCTAGAGTTATTTTTCTCCTATAACTAACATCCCTAGATTTCTAAATTAGTATCATTTGCATGGATTAGATTTTTTTAAAATTAATTGCATATTTTTGAATTTTGCTGTAGAATTCTATGACAGCACTGGTGGATAGCCTGACCTTTGGACCTTTTTGATTGTCAAACGTCTTCTATGTTGTGTTTCATGGTCTGGATATATTTGTATCATAAAGTTGACATGTGTAGCTTTCCAAAATAGCCAAGAATGCATGATTTTGAATTTTTTAGAATTAGTTATGATTTTCTAAATTTTGTGACAGAAATAGCAAATTTTTGGCCAAAAATACAAGTGTGAGTTTTATGTTCTCCTTTGCCTTCCACGAGTTATAAGCCACTTTTGATGATGAAAATGAGTTATATCTATGTATATAAATATGAGAATGTGACGTCTGAGCTCACATGGTCCATGTGGCACCGAATGAAATTTTTATATGCGACGCAACACAAAAATAATCAATATTTTAATGCCATTTTCTTGCCTCTCATATGAATTGATTGATATGAGGCATAAAGATAGCATGAAATGAGCTAAAGAATTATGGTATTACATTCATTGGTATCAGAGCAAAGGTTGGGGCACTTTTGTTCGGAATGTGTGATAAACACATATTTCTATCTATTTTATTCTCCTAACTTGAGCATTTTAGTGTCCAAATATGACTTTAGGGGTTTAATTAGTTGAAATTTTATTTTAGTAGCCATTTCTTCCTCCAAGGAGTTAATTTGCAAAAATTTGGTTTTTAATGCTCAATTTTAGCTTAAACAATTTTGTGGATAATTTTACTCAATAATTTCATTCTTTTGTGTATATTTTGTTGGGCAATTGGAGCTTTGAATGATAAATCGATTTGAAGAAGAGAAGGAGAAGAATTGGGCTCCCTCATGTGGCACATAATCACATTTCTCCACTCTTGAGATAGTTTCACGTTGAGGCAGCACTCAAGTTACATGGGTGAGCTGCAAGAAATAGAGATGAAGACGTGGAAATGAAGCTAAACACGTGGGAAAGCTGCAGCTAGACGAACGAAGAAAGCTTGCATGGAGCTCACAAGCTCGAGCAGAACAGCCACGTGAAGAACGTGAGAAATAAGCATGAAAACATGTGAGGAAGAAGGAGCAGCTTTGAGTTGAAAAGAGAAGCAGAAACATGAAGAGAAAGAGGCTGTCACGTGAACTCCCACTAATGCAGAAACAGAGGAGAACTTGCTTGAGCTGAATGGGCAGAAAAAGAAGGCACGTAGGAGCTGCATGGGAGAAAAGAAAACAACGTGGAAATGAGTTAGAGTCTGGACAGTAGCTGTCATGCAAGTTACACGAGCTGAAACAGAGTAGAAGCAGCTCACAAACTCAAGCAAAACAGAGGAGAAGTAACGTGATGAGCAGAAGAAGCATGAAGCATCTCGAGTTGAGCATCATGCAGCAACAAAAGTGTGAAGAAAAGCTATGGGTTTTACGTGCATAGAGAGGAAGAAAACGCTGAACTGGGTTTACATGCAGAGGCAGCAACTCATCCAGTACGTTACCACGGGTTCTGCACTCACACAAGAAGTTGCAGCACTTATAAGAGCCAACGTGGAACTGCACAAAGAGAATGAGCACGTTGATTGGCATTCAAGCATGCAGAAGCAACGTGGATGCATGAGCTAAATGAGGAATGGGGCCCACAATCACATAAACAAAGATTAAAAGAAAGCTACGGGCAGAATTGAAAGAAATCTACATGAGAAGAAGCTGGAAATAAAAGCTGATGTAGCACATGGAACCATTAAAAAGGAATCACGTGAAATGGTGCAAAGGGAGCACGTGAATAACGCCACATCATCCAGACGCAAACATTCACTCATTATTCACGTCGTCCAGCACCACATTGATAATCACACTCATTCATACTCCTTCATCCACCCCTCCGTCTTTTCCATACACAGAACCCTCCATGCCATTTTCCCATTTCATTCTCCATCTCCATTCCACCGTAAAATGAAGCTCTAATCCACCTTGAGGCTAGCTTGGAAGCAACCTTGGCTGAAGCTTGAATCCATGGATGAGCAACATTTTTGGCTAAGATTTTCTTATTTTTCCAGCACTTTTTCTCTTTCTTGTATTTGCTTGATTAAGGAATATTGGATTGAGAATTTATGTAATTGATTAGTGGCTAGTTAGACACTAATTAGGATGTTAATTGACTGATTACTTGATTGATTTAATACTGAATTTTTTAATTTCCTATAATTTTCCAAGTGTGTAATCAAGGTGTTTGATGAAATGCTTGTGAGAATTGGTGTGCCTAATTGTCTATTTGTGGATTCCTTAGTGTTTAGTTGGTTAATTAAATATCTTTGGATGATAATTCAGAGGCTAGATTAATTAGTTAATCAATCAATTTGAGTGTTCCAAGATCTTAATCACAAGAATTAGTAATTTTATGAGAGTTGAGGTCTTAATTAACATTAAATTGCTAATCTCTTGAATCTTGAATGGTTATTCAAGATCATTTGCTAATGAACACAATTAGGAACTCTTAGGCCAGAATTAATCACAATTGGATTAGGATAAGGATAGTGGATACCAAGAGACGATTCCAAAGCTAGTCACAAGCCTATTATCACCCATAATTCGCATAATTAGGTAGCAATTAGGAATTTTATTTCAATTTAGTTTTAGGTTAGTTTAATTCAATCAAAAACCCCCAGATTAGATAGTTTTTAGGATTTTTAACATTTAGGAAACTTAATTGAATATTGAATTCCATTTCCAAGGGAGATGACCTAGGTTGTGCCCTATATTGCATTTAATATCCAACCTAGTTTTATTTTGAGGGCTGCACGACAAGCCCGTCAATGTGGTTCTTGAGTGATGTAATTGGTTTGCTTTCGGTGGAATATCTATGTATATGTATTTAAATTGTGTTGTGGGGCTAAGATTGTGATTATTTTTAGTGAAAATGGTTAAGACAAGAAGAGGCAGAGGCAGGGGCAGACCACCTAGAGAACCAGAAGTTGAGATTGTGGACCACTTGCAGGCTGTCACAGATCAGATTGATAGATTTGAAAACATGATGGCCCAGCAACAGTACCTTATCTAGCAGCAGCATGAGATGATCGTATGGCTACAGGAGTCCCTGGCTAGATAAGAGGAAGCCAGGAGAGTGGTCCCTCAGCCTCAGCCTTAGCCTCAGCCTCAACCTTAGCCTTCTACTTTTGCCACCCCACAACCTTCCACCTCGGGTGTTCCATCCCCACCTCCCTAAGAGTCAACTCAGACTCTGCCATCAATTCAGAAACAGCTGAATCAGTTTAGAAAGAATAACCTACCCGTATTTCATGGGGAGTTAGATGCAGATAAAGCAGAGGCTTGGGTGGGAGATAGAGAAAATTTTCACAGTAATGGATTGCATCTCAGAACGAAAAGCTCAATTAGCTGCCTTTATGCTACGAAAAGAAGTCGATAAGTGGTGGCATAGTACGAAGTCCCTAACGGAGACTAGAAATTTTGCAAATTTCTTAGGAGAACCTTCTAGTATAGTTTTATAAAAGTATTTTCCCAGTTTTGTAAGGAAACAAAAAGAGGTGCAATTTATGGGGCTGAAACAGATTGATGACGTGACAGTGGACCAGTATGTGGCTAAATTCATAGAATTGTCTCGATACTCTTCTTACCTTCAAAGATATGATGATGAGCCTTGGAGGTGCGAATAGTTTGAACTTGGGTTGAAACCCCAGATCAGAGATAGAGTGACTCCACATAGAATCTGAAACTTCAATGCTATTGTGGAGATCAGCAGGGTAATTGAGAATAATTTAAGGGATATTATGCCTATTACTATTGTATTTGGACAGAGAAGGCCCCAGAGTCCAAAAGACCAAGACCAGAGGAAGGAGCCAGCTCCGCACCTATTAGCAAAAAGAAGAGCAAGGTGCAGTGGAGTAGGAGGCCACCAAAAGGAAAGAAGGTACAGCCTCAGAGAACTCAGTCATCTATACAGCAATCCATGGTGACGTGCTACAAGTGTGGGAAGCCGGGGCACATTGCCAGAAACTATCCCTAGGTGGATTTAGTGGCTTCATTCAGACCACCTCCTCTTAGGCCACAGACCCAGGGTAGGGTGTTTACCCTTTCTCAGTAGGAGGCTAGTACGTCTCCTAGTCTTATTCGAGGTATGCTCATAGTAAATAATTTTCCTGTGATTGCTATATTTGATTCGGGTGCTAGTCACTCATTTATATCATATGACTGTGTGAGACGTTTGGGTTTGGTCTTTAGTACTTTACCATCTGATTTATTTGTCACCACACCTACTGGAGGCCACGTTTTTACTTCCCATGCTTGTTTGAATCTCACTGTACAGTTTAATCATTGTCATACTACCATTGATTTGATTTGTATGCCATTTTATGATATTGATTTGATTGTTGGCATGAACTGGATGACTGCTAATAATGTTGTCCTTAATTGTGAATACCAAACCATATCTGTACCATCTTATGGGACCATACTTAGGATAGGGGTCGAGTTATCTTTCATGACTACTACCCAGGCTGAGAGACACCTAGAGCATGGATGTTAAGGGTTTCTAGTCTTTTTCTTTATTCAGGCTGAGGTGGAATAAAGGATAGAGGAGATCCCAATAGTCAGGGAATTCCCAGAGGTCTTCCTTAAAGATTTTGACTTTAGTGGCTTGCCCCCTGAGAGAAAGATAGAGTTTTCCATAGATATAGTGCCTAGGGCTGGAACGGTATCCAAGGCTCCTTATAGGACGGCTCCTACCGTGCTTGTTGAGTTAAAGAGATAGATAGAGGAGTTGTTAGAAAAAGGGTTCATATGCCTTAGCGTGTCACCCTGGGGAGCTCCAGTGTTGTTTGTGAAAAAAAGATGGTAGCTTGAGATTGTGCATAGATTATAGAGAATTGAATAAAGTTACCATCAAGAATAAGTATCCTTTCCCTAGAGTAGATGACTTGTTAGATTAGTTGGCTAGGGCATCAGTATTTTCTAAGATAAATCTTAGATCTAGGTATCACCAGCTAAGAGTGAGAGCTGAAAACATCCCAAAGACGGCCTTCAGAACTAGATATGGGTATTATGAGTTCCTTGTGATGCCTTTTGGGCTAACGAATGTGCCCATTATGTTTATGGATTATATGAATAGAGTATTTAGACCGTATCTAGATAAATTTGTTGTGGTCATTATTAATGACATCTTAGTGTACTCTAGATCTTTTGAGGAGCATGAGAGGCATTTGAGATTAGTCCTAGAGGCTTTGAGAGATAAAAGATTATATGCCAAACTAAGTAAATGTGAGTTTTGGCTAACTGAGGTGAAATTCTTAGGTCATGTGATCTCATGAGATGGGGTTGCAGTAAATTCCTATAAAGTTGAGGTTGTGTTACAGTGGCATAGACCTAGGACCATCACCGAGGTTAGGAGTTTCCTTGGTTTGGCAGGGTACTACAAACGATTTATTTGGGGCTTTTCTCAGATGGCCTTGGCACTCACAAGGCTGACTCAGAAGGATACACCTTTTGTGTGGGATGATAGATGAGAGAGGAGTTTTCAAGAGTTAAAACTCCGATTGACCACTGCCCTAATGTTAGTTATTCCTGATCGTAGTTTACCATTTGTGGTATATAGTGATGCCTCGAGGAGAGGGTTAGGATGTGTGTTGATGCAGCATGATAGGGTAGTGGCATATGCCTCTAGACAGTTAAGGCCTCATGAGGAAAACTATCCCATACATGACCTAGAATTAGCTGCAGTAGTATTTACTTTTAAGATTTAGAGGCACTATTTGTATGGTGCGAGTATAGAAATTTGTAGTGAACACAAAGAGTTTGAAATACCTATTCTGTAAAATCCTAAAAATTAATTAAGGTGTTAATAATGTATTTGGACTAATTAAGAATAATTATCATGAAATAATTGGGTAAGCTGTATGAATAAAAATTTATAAAGAAATAAGTTATTAATATAGGTTTAAGATTTCATTTCGGTTAAAGCTTAATTAGGGCCCAAAATTTAATTTGAATAAGCCATGGATAAAGATTTATAGAGGCCCAATAATTTTAAGTGTAAGCCCAACTCCTTATAATGAGACTTGGGCCAAGAGAGATTACCTAGCAATGACCCAATCTGATTTAGTAAAATAAGGGCCTAAGACCTAATCTATGTGAGTTGGCCCAACACACATTATGTAGGCTCAAATTAGATTGGCTCTTGAAATTTGGCTTGACCCAACTACAACTCTGAAGCCCAACTCATGAGATTTATCCTAACTTATGAGATAAGGCCTAACAAGCATAAAAATCTAAACCTACAAGGAATTGGGCCATTAGGTCAGCATACTTCGCTTAAACTTAAAATGTCCTGCAGCCCACCTCACCAAACAAAGGCCCAATAAGTACACATCTGAACCTAAGTGGATTTTGGGCTTTAGGGTTGACCCAAACCCATCTAAAACCCTAACTTACTCAACCCCTTATCATCTATTCTGCAGACCAACTTAATCTTATGCAAAGGAGAACTCCATTTTCGCATAGGAAGAGAGGAGGCTAGGGTTTTCTGCATTCTTCCACCATTTCTCACTTCTAGAGGATGATTTAGCCAAGGTGAGTTATATATAACTTGACCCTCTCATCCTCCTCTTCATTTTAGTCTAATTAATTTCTGGTTTTGAGCATTTTCATCTTCTTCTCAAATCTAAAACTTGGTGTTGGGTGATTCCTTGCAAGATTTTTGGAGTTGGAGGTTAGAGGGAATGATTAGGTAAGCATTTCCCTTCCATTTTGTGTATCACTTTGCTGGAAAATGCCCCTAAGGATGTATTATCATAATGGGTTCTGTTATTGTATGAAATTACAAGGAGATAATGGTGGAAAACCCAACTTTCTGGACTTGATGATTGAAATGCGAACTTTGGTGCTTCCATGGTGGATTTTCGGAGGTGAGGCTATGGGTATTGTTAAGTGGGTATCTCCTTCCTATTTTGATGCATTTTCTATTAGTTTGAGACCCCTATAGTTGACCTATGATATGGGCTTTGGTTTCATGTGAAATTACCTAGAAATTAGAGTGAACTATGGTAATTTCTGGTGTGGGAAAGTTGGAATCTGAAATTAAATCCATTGGTAATTAGGTGAGTAACCTCTAGTCTGTCATTAGTAGTTCAACTCTTTAGATATTTGATTGTGATTAGAAATGATGATAATTATGCTTGTTATAGGCTTGGTGTGCATTTGGATTATTATGGTAGCTAAGGGAAGAGTAATTGGCTTCATTGAGGTAACTGGGGTTATTTTTCTAATTCCATGTATATGCTCATGTTAATATGCTATTTGTTATACATGCTTGATTTTGAAATGCTAAATGTCTGGTTAACTACTTAATTGTTATTGTAATTGGACCTTGTGAGTCTATGGTGGAGTTGTGGTGCGGCTGCCACCCATGCATATGCTTCGATCGGGCACTGGGTTATGATCAGACCCCGATGCACTGAGCCCTGGTTGTGCTCATTATGGAGTAGGTGCCGTGGACGGACCTCTCCTGGTGTTATTGGCCATGAACATGTTGTGTATGATTGCTGGTATGGGACAGTAGTCATTGGTAGCTCAACTAGTTCATTTGCGAATTGAATTGATGATTCTGGTATTGATGACATGAAATTGCATTGGATTGATTGACTTGTACATATATATAGAAATTGCCTTTTGTTATTGAGATTGTATATCTCACCCCGTTGTGGGTTAACATTTTTAGGGACAGGACCTCTTAGTGGCAAGGAGAAAATTAATGGAAGATCATTAAATGGTTTGGTAGCACATAGGTTTGGGAGCTTTGACAAAATGTATCGTAACTAAATTGCTAGTTTTGTATCATTGCTGCATTGCATCATGAGTTGCCAAGTATAGGGATTGTATATGTAATTTGATTATCATGGAATTGAAGATTATGATTGTAATTGGCTAATAATGGATAAGTGATTTAATTTTATATGAACATTAAGCATTAACCCCATACACCTTGTGACCATAATACATTTGTTGTCATTAATCTATGAACTCACTAGTTTATGGTAGCTAAAGGGTTAAGGATCCACATTTGAATTTTGAATGGGTAATGATAGATATGTTAGGTAGATTAGGTAAAAGAAAGACGCTAAATCTTCACAAACTAAGTTAAAGTGACCTATAGTATTGCTAGAGGGGGAATTGGAGAGCATAAGATGAAATTTTGGGAGTTATAGGAACAGAAGGGAATTGGCCTCGGCCAAATGGTAACAGAGAAGAATTGGCCGCGGCCAACAATTAATTGGCCTCAGCCAAATGTGGCGAACCTGCCAGGGAAGAAAACAGAGAGAAATTGGCCGCGGCGAATAGTGATGTTAGCCGCGGCTAAGTCTGGGAAGCGAGTTTGGGGGTGTTCCAGAAGGTATTTGGCAGTGGTGAAAGGGGTATTTGGCTTCGGCAAAATGCGTGAAATTTATGGAGGTGTAAGGACTTGAATCTGAGAGTAATTGGCCGCGGCGAAAGGGGATTTAGCTGCGGTGAAAGGGGATTTAGCCGCGATGAAGGTGCTCAATTTCTCATATTCACCTAGAAACTTTAATTTCTTTTATGGTAATACTAATGAACGATTTAGAAACACTTGTAAGAGGTTTTTATGAGTTGGAATTAATGGATGGGAGAATCAAAGGCTCCTTATTAATGATTAAATTCACTTGTACTTTTGAATAATTGTGGTTGCCTAATTAATGACCCTATTAACATTAAGGTTCAAATTTCCTAACATTTTTCGAATATAATTAGTTGTGATGACTTTCAACCCTAATTGAAATTTTATGGTTAGTAATCACGTACTTAACCTTAATTATGATTATTAGAAGTTAGGGTCGTTGCATATTCAGTTAGAAGGAACTCAATATGAGATAGAGAAGATAGATGGAGTTCCTGAAAGACTATGATTATGTACTAAAATACCATCTGGATAAGGCCAATGTGGTGGCCAATGCCCTGCGTAGGAAATCCATCCACGCTGCCCATATGATGATTAAGGAGTAGGAGTTCCTAGAAAAATTTAGAAATTTGAACCTCTCTTGCCAACGGGTACCAGGTAGATTGTATTTGAGTGAGACCCAGATTGAGAATGAGTTAAGAGACCAAATCTTAGATGCCCAGAGAGAGGATGAATTCTTGTGACAAATTAGGAGTGAAATTTCCCAAGGTAAGACCTCAAATTATAGAATATTTAAGGATGGTGTAATAGTATATCGACATAGAATCTGTGTGCCTAATAATAATGATTTGAGAGAGAGAATTTTAGAGGAGGCACACAGGAGTAAATATACTATCCACCCAAGGACCACCAAGATGTACCAAGATTTGAAAAGAAATTTCTGGTGGCCAGGAATAAAGAACGACGTCATGGATTACGCGGCAAGATGTTAGTGTACTAGAAGGTTAAGATGGAGCATTAGAGACTTGCTGGGTTATTGCAATCCCTAGATATCCCTGAGTGGAGATGGGATAGTATAGCTATGAATTTTGTTATAGGGTTACCCAGGACATCCTCTGAACAAGATGCTATCTAGGTAGTTGTAAATAGATTAACGAAGTCCGCACACTTTTTAGCGATTAAGGCTACTTATTCATTAGATAAATTAGCCTAGTTATATATACATGAGATAGTGCAACTTCACGGAGTTCCCAGTAGCATAGTATCTGATAGAGACCCCAAGTTCACATCGAACTTTTGGAGGTCGTTACAACATGCCTTAGGGACCAGGTTGCGATTTAACACTGCTTATCGCCCCCAAACAGATGGTCAGACCAAGAAGACCATCCAGATCCTAGAGGACATGTTGAGGGCATATGTATTAGAGACGAGGGGTAACTGGGATGCGTATCTACCACTAGTAAAGTTTGCTTATAATAATAGTTATCATTCCAGTATCCGATGGCCCCTTCTGAGGCTCTGTATGGGAGAAAGTGTAGATCTCTATTATGTTGGGTTGAGTTAGGTGAGAGGAGTTTACTAGGACCTGAATTAGTTGACTAGACCACCCAGCAAATAGAGATGATTAAAAAAAAACTCCTTACGGCTCAGAGTAGACAGAAGAGTTATACCGATAGGAGATGGAGGCCGTTAGAGTTTGAGATTGGAGACCATGTATTCATTCGGGTGTCTCTAGTGACTGGGGTAGGTTGGTCTATGAGGGTAAGGAAGCTCAGTCCTAGGTATATTAGCCCATTGGAAATCTTTGAGAAAATTAGACCCGTGGTCTACCGAATAGCCTTACCTCTAAACCTAGCCCAAATCCATAATGTTTTTCATGTCTCCTAACTGAAAAAGTACTTACCAGACCCTTCACATGTCATAGAATATGAGCATATTCAATTGCAAAAAAATCTTTCCTATGTAGTGAAACTAGAGAGGATTGTGGATGTCAAGCTGACACAGTTGAAAAATAAGAGCATACCTCTAGTGAAAGTGCTCTGGAAAGGTCTAATGTTTGAGGAGGCAACCTGGGAGCTGGAGAATAAGATGAGATAGAAATATCCAGAACTATTTCCTTAAGGCATGTATTTAAATTTCGAGGAAGAAATTTATTTTAAGGGGTGGAAAATGTAACGAACGTAATTTTTGTAAAACGACGAAATGAGCCGTATAAAAGTAAGTCCTCTAAAATGACTTAGATAATGTCCCAAAAAATTTTAGTTGAGTCCTAGACTCCTAAAAATGATAATTCTAGGCTCAGATAGAAAGAAAAACAAAGTTAGGATGGAAAAACAATTTGTGATAGAAATTGATAAAATGTAATGACATTTTTGTAAATAAATGCAACTTTTGGAAAACCATATAGGAGGGCTTTTTAAATGAAAGTTGAGTTTCTCAAGGTTCTCAGAGGCTCCAAAAACTATGGGAAGCCTTAGGACTAGTAAAGCCCCTTCAGTGTATGTTTTTCAATGTCAGTTGACCTAAACTTTGACGGTTCGTTCGATAAAGTTTTAGCTCCAAATTGAATGATTCCAAAGGCATTTTATTAAATTAGCAACCTAAATTTTATAATAGAAAATACGGTTCTAAAAAAGGAGCTAAAATGAAGCCAAAATGAAATTATTATTAAGAAATGACAAAATTGAAATTTTTAGAAAAGTATGCTTCTAGAAACTCCCATACACTTCTCTTTTCTTTTTCCACCTTCTTAAGCACAAAATTTTCTGCCTAAAATATAGAAGTTGATATGCTCTCTTAGGTGCACCAAAAAGGGAAGAAAAGGAGGAGAAAAATTAAGGAAAAGGTAAGGAAATTTATAGATTTTCATGCTCCATCTTTCTCTAATTTTGTTCCTCTCCTTTCCTCTTCTCTTTCTACAAGTTAGTTGAGCTTTTTGGTTATGTTTTTAGGTCCAAAACCAAGGGGAGAATTTCAAATATGCCAAGGAGAAGAGAACCAAGGAGAATGACACTTGAAAGCTCACTTGAATCCTAGGTAATCTTTGCTTTTTATTGCATCTTCTCTTCCCCCTCCCTTTATGTGCATTTCGGCCAAGAACAAAACCAAAGGAGGGGAGGATGTTCTGTTCAAATACAAGGAAGGAGCAAGGGTTTTAGGCCATGGAAAGATGGAATATGGCAAGAAATTCCAAGAAAAACCAATAGAAAACAAGTTAGAAAAGTGTAGTATTTTCTAGGGTTTTGCAAAATCTGATTTTGTGTGAATATTTCCTTGGCTATTTGAATGTTTCCTTGAGCTCCTAAGACCTTTAGAAAGCCTCCAAGTGGCTCTCCCATTAAGGAAAAATCACAAAGTCCATGAACCTCCATTATGGTGCATATTTTGGCCAAACTAGGTTCATTAGGCTAGGGGATGTTTTAATTTATTCTACCCTTGGTTTGGGACTTTATATGATATTAGAAGATGGGAGAAACCATTGGAAAAAATTTAGGAGCCATAGATTTAGAGATGGGACAAAGGTGTCTATAAGGGTGCTTTGTGAAGCAACTTGGTTTTCCAATTGTGCAATTGAATGTGTGATGGCTCCAACGACCTTAAATGAGTCCAAGAAGCCTAGAAATAAGAATGGAGCCTAGAACTTGAAATGTAAGAGTTGCTTCATTAGGCTAATTATAGAACCATAATGCCAAGTATGAAACCAAGTGTGTGTTTAAGCTTTAGTTTAATGTCTTGGCTTGCTTCAATTATGTGATTGTATACTCCTTGTGATGTTTAGGCCAAGAGAGCAATCAACCACCTTAGTACTCTTGTGAAATCAAGGAGGGGAAGGAATTAGCAAAGTAAAGCTTGCATTAATTGAAAGGTAGCTCTCCACCTCATTCTCTTATATTCTTGTGTGCATATGTATGTTTTTATATGCTTGTGTATGCCCTTGTGATTTGAGAACATGCCACTTAATGTCTTAAGGTTGCATCAGTACCAATGTGTTGTCTTGAATGCCATTGATTATGAGAATGGCTCTCATGATGCCAAAAGTCCCTTAAAGTGGGTGAAGATGTACTAAAAGTCTTAAGGTATGGGTGAGACTAGGCCAAAAGTCCCTTAGAAGGGTGAAGCTAAGTCAAAAGTCCCTAGACAAAGAGTGAGACAAATCCAAAAGTCCTAGGAATAGGGTGAGGCAAAACTAAAAGTCCCTAAAGCATGAAAATGGCTTGATGTGGAAATGTGGCATGGAAATGTAGTATTACATACTTTATGTTTGCGCACTTGAGATTTTGATCTATGTGTGTTTTGAATGTATGTGTGAATGGGTGTGTGACCTATTGAGATTCTTGAAATCTCACTCCCTTTTCCTCCTCACTCTTGAAATGTCTAAGTGGTGTTCAAAACCAAAGAAATGCAAGCCAAGAATATTAAATGGGTACACCTTGTTCATTTTGTAGTCTAACTTGTGATGGAATGTCAAAGAAGCTTTGTACATATTATTTTTGGTAATGTAAGACCTTGAGCACATGTAATATGATGTATAGACTTTATGTAAACTTTATGTAGCAGTAAATCAATGAAATTATGTATTTGGACCCTTGAATGGCATGTGTGTTTAGTGTATTAATAGATATTGAATGGCCAAAATGAGATGTGTGAGATTTGGGACCACTTGGGCAGCTCCCACAAGTCATAATTATACTTTTAAACTTTTCTAAGAGGTGCCAAACTCAAGAGGAGGCCATTTGGACCAAACTGACTCTTGGTAGGGAGTAAAAATGACTATTTCATGAGGGTATATCACTTTTTGTCCAAATGAGCTCTTATTGGCTTGAAATTTAGCATGCGTCTAGTGCTTATTGAGAAATTTTTGGGAAACTAAAGTTGGCAAGTTTTGGAGGTTTGTGGAATATTTGGCGAATTGTTGAAGTTGAAAATTTTTCTGGTTTTGGTCATAGGTACTGTAGCATTGGTACGAAATTAAATTTTGTTACTCATGGGGCAAATGATATCCAATTGCCATGAAATTTTATATAGAGAAACTAGACATTTCTAGTGATTTGTACCAACTAGAAGCATCTCATTTGAATGCTTAGAGAGGGAGATATGAATTTTCAACGAAATTGTCTAGTACCAGGAGCACCACCTGACCTCAGTTGTTGTTTGATTAGGTTTTGTGGTTTAGGTGTACCTGAAATGGTCTAAATTTATTTTTTACCTCTATTTGACATCCATAACTTTCCAAATTGGTATCATTTGCATGGATTGGATTTTTTTGAAATTAATTGGACATTTTTGAAGTTTGCTATAGAATTTTGTGACAGCACTGGTGGATAGACCTGACCTCTGAATATTTTTTAATATCTAACATCTTCTATGTTGTGTTTCATTGTCTACAATTATTTTTATCATAAACTAGACAAGTTTGGTTTTCTAAAATGGCCAAGATTGAATGATTTTAATTTTTCTAGAATTAGTTATGATTTTCCAAAATTTGTGATAGAAATGGTAAATTTTTGGCCAAAAATACAAGCGTGAGTTTTATGTTCTCCTTTGCCTTCCACGAGTTATAGGCCACTTTTATTGATGAAAATGAGTTGTATCTATGTACATAAATATGAGAATGTAACATATGAGCTCACATGGTCCACATGACACTGAATAAAATTTTTATACGCGACGTAATACAAAAATAATCAATATTTTAATGCCATTTTCTTGCCTCATATGAATTGATTGATATGAGGCATAAAGATAGCATGAAATGAGCTAAAGAATTATGGTATTACACTTTGCACTTTAGAAAATAATTTACAAAATCTTGGATTTTTAATGCATAAATTTCTATAGGTAATTTTGTAATTTTTCATACTTAATTTTTCTTATTTTGTGTATGTGAATTTTTTTTTTAATTGGCAATTGGAGCTTGAATAGAAGGTTGGTTTGGAGAAGAGGTGGCATGCATGGGATCTTTATTTTTCCAACGTGTTGGCATTGTTGCAGGTCATTCCACGGTTTTCACACACTCATACGTGGAGAAGAGAAATGAATGAAAAGAAGCTATATGAAGATGCACATGAGCTTGCACTAGTTCTACGTGGCAAAGGATTCACATATGCAAGCTGGTGAACATGATTTACTAATGAAGCTGCATGAAAGGAAGCTAGGGAGAATGTGATTACATGATGAAGGAGCTGAGGTGGAAGGTGTGTAAAAGCCATGAGTTGATGGGATTAGATGAAGAAACAAAGAGCAGAAAAGAGCACGAAAAAAGAGCTGTATGAATCACACAAAACATGTGGTAACGAGCAGAATAAACAAAAGAGAAGAGGCTTCAAGTGCTTACTATTTTGATGTGGAAGAGCTTGGGTTTGACGTAGAAGAGATGAGCTGAAAGAGTTGAAAAGAAAAATGCTACTGCCATTTCACTCACAAACACACACAGGAACGTGGATAATGTGAAGAAGCTATAGAAACAGTGGAAGCAGAACACGAAGAAGCAACGGGTCCAAAAGAATAACATGAGAATGATAAAGGAAACTTGAAGATAGAATTTCGAGCTTGAGAGAAAGCTCACAAGAGAAGATGAACGTGGAAGAATGTAGGTTTTGGTTGAGAAGCAAGAAGCTACTGTTTTGAAATGGAAAAAGAATGATGAAGCAGCGAAAATAGAAGGTAGATCAGAGCATAATATGTTAATGCAGAAACAGAGCAAAGGCTCGAGTTGCTGGTTTAAATGAAGCATCCAAGAGAACACTCAGGTGGCTGAAACAAAGGAGAAGCAGACATGGAAAGAAGTGTAAAGCAGAACAAATGAAGAAACCATGAGCTGGAGTTAGAGAATAACGCATGAGAGAAGCTGCACATGCATGCAAAAATGGAGAAAAGCATGTGAGAAGTTAACGTGGATTGCTACGAGTTGAACGTGTGATATAAAAAGAAAAGAAGAAGCAGCTAATGGATCATGTACATATAAACACTCGAGTCTGGTGGAAGATGATTACTGTATGCACGTTGGGGCCCACACTCATAAGAAGCAACGTGGATTTGCATGAATCTGAATTGAACGTGTGATATAAAAAGAAAAGAAGAAGCAGCTAATGGATCCTGTACATATAAACACTCGAGTCTGGTGGAAGATGATTACTATATGCACGTTGGGGCCTACACTCATAAGAAGCAACGTGGATTTGCATGAATCTGAATTGAAGAAGCTGCACAAGGAGAATCACACGAGCAAGAAGTAGCTGCAGGTTATGAGATGCCAAGTCATGCTCACGTGGGGAATAAATGAAGCATGTGAATGAGCTAAAGAGGGGCACGTGAATTATAAAAATCACTCAGGCAGCAGCATCCATCCAACATCTTATCCAGACCATTCATTTAGACATCAAACCATCTAAACCATACATCATCGAAGAAGGTGATCCACACTCCATTCGAAAGGGGAGAGCATCGAATAAAATCACATCACATTCCATGCTATTCATCCGTCATATCAATTCGCATGTCCCTTCGTCCATTCCATCATCTCGTTCACAGAACACACTCCACGCCATTTCCCATCCATTCTCCCATTCCATTTCCACTCAAATGAAACTCTAATCCACCTTATGATTAGCTAGGAGGAAGGCTCTTGAGTTGAAGTTTGAATCCAAGAATTAGAATCAGAATTTTGGGCTAAGAATTTTATTTTATTTTCCTCTCTTTCTATACCAATTTTAATTATTTTATTTGCTTGGTTAAGCTTGTAAACGATTGAGATTGATATAGTTCATGATTAATGGTTAGTTAGACATTGATTAGAAGAGACATTGGCTGATTAATTGCATGAATTAAGTACTGAATTTTGCATTTTCTTTTAATTTTCCACGTATACCATCAAAGTGTTCGATGAAATGCATGAGTGAGATTATGTGCTTGATTGTTTAATTTGAGGATTCCTTGGTATTTAGTTGGTTAATTAAACATCTTAGGGTGATGATTCAGAGGCTAATTGATCAATTAATCAATCAAATTGAGTGTTCATTAATCTTAAAGATAAGAATTGATAATTTGATGCGGGATTGAGGTTTCAATTCAATATTAGATTGTTAATTTCTTGATTCTTGCATGGTAACAATTGAATTAGGGATTCTTAGATCAAAATTAATCACAATTAAATTAGGATAAGAATAGTGGATACCAAGAGACGAATCTAAAGCTAGTCACAAGTCCATCATTCAACCATAATTTATACAATTAGGTAGCAATTAAAAATTTTATTTCAATTTTATTTTAGATAGTTCAATTAGATAAAAAACCCCCCTTAGTTAAGAAATTTTTAGAGTCTTTTAACACTTAGAAAGCTCAATTAAACATTGAATTCCATTTCTAAGGGAGATGACCTAGTTTGTGCAACTAGCTATATATTTAGTCCAACGTAGTTTTATTTTGAGGGTTGCACGACATGACCCGACAGGGCTCTTTAGAGTGTTGCTTATAGACTCTGGCCTTTGGCTTGAGGGAATAACTTTTTAAACTTTCTAATTCATTTAGACATTTGGGTGCCCTAACTAGGGGAAATAACTCTCTTGCTTATTTCCCTTATAAGCTAGCCCTGTATAATAACAGTTTCACCTCATACTGTGCTGTATCAATGTCTAACTCTACATCTGCCAAAACATCTTGGAATGGTGTGGGTGTGGTAACTAGGGAGGATTAGGCCTCTCATAATCTCTCTAACAAGCCTTTCTAGCAACTACATAGAAATATCTCACTGCTCATACACACAACTTACCACTGATCCCAATGAGCTTTCATAACTCATAGAGCTCTAGTCGTAGGATCACTTAACTCTATTGTAGCAATTCTAGAGGCCAACCTCTCCTAATGTTCATTGTTTGCACTAACACCACTCCCCAACTCGCTAAGCATAACCATAGACATACGCCACTTTTAGACACCCAAAAATGTCTCCTATAAGGCTTTTCATAACTATATAAGCCTTTATATAGCTTTATCACCATATCCTCAAGCCATAAACATCTCTAAAAGGCCTGGAACATTGCTCTGATACCAAAAAATGTAATACCTTGACCTCTTAGCTATTTTACTATGGTATCATTATCCATCTCAATGCATTTCACATAGATTGAAGTATAATCATATAAAGAAGCCAATATTTCCCATGGAAAAGGCATTAAATTAATGGGATTAATTGTGTTACGTAAGATCCCGATTCCTCATTTTATGCTTCATGAATCATACAAACTCATCAACATCAATTTCTAGTCATAACACATTCATACAAGTCATACACATCATAATTGACCTCATTCATTTTGGGTTTGAAGCTACATCACACAAAGCTTATGGTTTGCTCTTAGGTTCCAATTTCAATTTTCTGATATAAAATTTGAAAATTCATACTAATTCTAGAAAAATGGAAATCAAGCAAATCATGCCATTCTGGAAATCTATGGATGTCTACTTTTTCCTAAAAATAATTCTAGACCAATGTAGTAGCCTTAAGTCATTAGAAATGGATGGAATAGTAACATAGGTTAGGCTGCATTATTGGTACTATCATGCAACTTCAAAAATTTATATCTCCCTTTATAAAACTCTAAATAAGGTGATCTTAATAGCTATAGAAATCTTATAGTGTCTAGTTTATGCTTGTAAAAGTTTTTAAGCATTGGACTTCATTATAGAGAAGAAAATTGACTAAATGAATAGTAACCACACCATTTCTACATAACTTGGCCAACTTTGAAAAATTATAATAAATTATACTCTTTGACTTTATGAAAATATCTAGATGAGACCTACTTGCTTACCAAATTTCATGAAAAAAATTATTCATTTGGTCATATTTTGGTTCAGCTTTCCATTTGGTCAATTTTGAAGTCTCAAATGGCATCTCAAGGCACAAATGGCCCTTTTTGCTTTCTACAACCACTTGGGCAAGTTTAAAAGCATAAACACCATACATAAAAGATTCCCAAATGATTTAAATCACCATATATCTCAATCTCACCTTGCCATATCCATATATACACAAAAACATCAAGTCACATAATGGTAAAGAAGTGGCAAAATCTTACATTCTCATTCATCTAGCTTCTACATAGATATATCCATTATTTGTACATATATTAGAACATGCTCAAGGGTCTACATCATAGATACATCTCATGGTTACATAGTTTGACATCAAAATACAAACAAAAAGCTCATTCCTCTATCCATTTATCAAGATCTTGCTTCTCATGCTTGTTAGCTTCCATTTCCTTGTCTACTTGGCTCACCTAGACATGGTTAGACATGTGTAGGGGAAGAGTGAGATTTAAAGAATCTCAATAGCTTTTAACCCTTTCAAACATATATAATGGATGCTAAAACATGTTAAAGAATGCAAATATGATATTCAGGCAACTAATAAACATGTATAAGGCATTTTCCTTGTCACATAAACTGATACATAACAAACATAAGCTCTCAAAGGCATTGGTCTAGCCTTATCCATCTTTCTTGGAATTTTTGGATTTTCCTCATACACTTTCAAGGGACTTTTGACTAAGCCTCACTCTTCTTGAGACTTTTAGCTTTGTTTCACCCATTTCTAGGGACTTTTGGCTCATCCTCACCCTTACTAAGGGACTTTTGGCACAACCAAACCCATGCAAGCCATTATGCAATCATAATTACATTTCAAGAAATATAATGGTACCATAATATGTAAGCTTAGGCTAGAAACACTTCTCATGCCTCAAACACACATACAAGCACTTAAGGATAAGCAAACATCCAAGCCATGCATGGGAGAAAGGTTAAAGAGCTACCTTGAAGCAAGAATACAACACTTTCTCTTGAATTTCTTCTTCCCTTTTTTTGGCCAAGCCTTACAATTAGGTGGCCCTTGGTTTTCTTAGGCTAGAAATATTAAAAGAGATATAAATCACTCATGGAAACAAGCCTTGGCATCATACACACTCTATATGAAGCTATTTTGTTCTGTGGCTCTATTATGTTCCATATAAGACCTTATGAAGCAACTAGGAGAATTCGTGGTCTTGGCTCTCATTTCTCATTCATTTTAGGTCTCTTGACTCCTTTTAGACTCCTTGGAGTCATCACATATTTATTTTAAGGAGCCTATCTATAAGTTGCTTCATAATGTCACATTATGGAGCCTACACCTCCACCTCATATTCCATTACTTCTAAATTTTTTTCAAGGCTACCATTAATATTGTTTTATCATATTTAGTCCTATTCTAGACTTAGAACAGATTAAAACACTTCCTAGGTGCATGAAGTGGGTTAGGCCAAGACTATGGAGGCTTGGAGCATTCATGGAGTTTACTTCATTTCATTTAGGGAAATGGCATATGTGAGGCTTCCTAGGTGTCTTGAGAACTCATTCATACTCTTAGACAAATTAAATTATCATTAGGAAGCTTCATATTTACCAAGGTGCAACCAAATCCTTAAATTCTATAACTTACATTTTAAAGCTTCCTTTTCAATTCTAATTGTATATTCTTAATCCTTACACTCCATAACCCTTAGTTCCATCAAGAATACATGAAGAAAAACTCTCCTCCTCACTTTTTCTCTCTAGATTGATGCTTAAATAGCTTGGAAACACAAAATTTTACAAGTGTTTCAAGTAAAGTCTTATCTTAAAATGGAGCTCTCTTCGCTTAGATTATTTTCCACCAATTGGTTTCTTGAAAAGAGTTCCTTTTTAGCTTGGGTTAGACCTGAATTTTCAAGTTTTCAAAAAAAGAAAACCACCATTAGAGAGCTCTTGGAGAAAGAAACAACTTTCCTAATTGACGCGGGATAAAATGGGGTTGTTTACTTACCTAAATAGAAGCTTAAACTTCTTCTCTCTCTCCCCTCTTATTGTCACGCCATAGCTCTCTAAAAATCTGAAAATGGAAGCCTAGAAAAGATGATTAGGTGTAATCTTACTTGATAAGCCTCTTTTATAATTTTTCAAAATAACCATTTTTTCGGTACGCACCTATTTACTCCGTTTAGGCTCATTTTAACTCCTTTTTGAGAATTGTCTTTTCCATTATAAAATTTAGGTCTTCTAATTCATAAAATGCCTTTATTTTTATCCAAATCGGATTTAAAACCTTCCTAAATGAACTGGTCAAAGTTTGAGTCAATTGACGCTCTAAAATGTAAACTAGAGGGGTTTAAACCATTTTAGAGGTTTTTATAATTTTTAGGACCTCTAAGTACCCTGAGAAACTCATTTTCCTCATTTAAAAATTCCTCCTTTAAGTTTTCTAAAGTATTCCTAAAATTATGAAAATGTCATTGCATCTTCTTTAAATTTCATCTGTTTATTCTAGCTCTATTTTCCGGGCATCTCTGACCTTGGATCCTCATTATTTGAGGTCTAGATTATTACTCTAATTTTATTTGACCTCAAATTATTCTATCTAAGGGACTTCCTTTTACATCTGATGCGTTTCGTATGTTTATGGAGAAATTGAACATTATGTGTCTCACATTTACAGAGGAATTGGATATTACATTTGAGCTATTGAGATTTGTAACACCATAATTTCTAACTCATCTCATGTCCTTAAATAACTCAAGTTCATGAATTATATGAGTTTCCCATAAAAAGGGCAATAAAATAATGAATATTTTCGCATTGCGTCATGTATAAAAATTCCATTCAGTGTCACGTGGACCGTGTAAACTCATATAACACATTCCCATATTTAATTACATAAATACAATTCATTTGCATCGTAGAATGTGGCCCACAACTCATGGAACTCGAAGGAAAGTTTAGAATATTCATACATATTTTCGCCAGAATTTGGCCCATTCCTGTCATAACTTTGGAAAATTATAACTAATTCTAGAAAAATCATAATCATACATTCTTGGCAATTTTGGAAAGCTCAACATGTTTACTCCATAATAAAAATATGTCTAGACTATAACATCCATCACAGAGGACGGTTGACATTCAAAATGGTCCAGAAGTCAAACTGTCATTTGATGCTATCACAGAATTTTGTAGCAAATTTCAAAAATGTCCAATTAATTTCACAAAAATTAAATCCATGCAAATGATACCAATCTAAAAAGTTGTGGATGTCAGCTAGAGGAAAAAAATAACTTCAGACTAACTCAGGCATGCCTAGAGCTCGAAAACTGATAGAACAGTAACAAAGATCGATTGGAATTCCTGATACTGGATAGAATTTTTAAAATCCAAATGAGGTGCTTCTAGTTGTCATGAGTCACTATGTATATCTAGTTTCTCTGTATAAAATTTCATGCTAATTAAATATCATTTGAGCCCTGTGTGACAGATTTTATTTTCGGACCAAATGAATAGTACAACAGACTAAAATAAAAAAATTTGCCAAATTTGGAAATTCATCAAATATTTTGTAGACCTCTGAAAATTATGTTCTTTAGCTTCCCAAAAATTTCTCAATGATCCCTAGTTGCATGCAAAATCTCAGATCAAGAAAAGTTCATTTGGCCAAAAAGTGACATAGGGTTTCATTATGGTCAATTTTGATTTTATATAAGATACCAAAATGACCAAATGACTTTCCTTAGGGTTTGGCACCTCTTGGGCAAGTCTAAAAGCATAATTAAGACTTGTGCGAGCTGCCCAAATGGTCCTAAACTCCCTGCATCTCATTTTGGCCATTTCATCCATACTTATATACATTTCCATCAAACCATCAATGACGCTAGTTTGCCAACATATACTCAATTTACATTCTAATGGCTATATAATATATTCTCTCATTCATACATGACATATTTTTATAATTACATGTGTTCATGACATCATGATACATATACATTCATGGATTACATTAATTGCCAACTATATGGTTTCAAAGTAACAACATTCAAGCACTTTGTTGCCATCCTCTCATTCTCAAGGTGGTTAGCTTCCATTACCTTACTCTCTTAGTCCACCTAGCATGTTAGAATATTAGAAAGGAGGGGATGAGATTCAAAGAATCCCAATAGCTCATCTCCCTTTCAATCACACATAACATATGCAAAGCAAGTCTTGAAAATGCATGCATAGATATCATAGAAGTCATGAACATTCAAGAAGCAAGCGTGGCATGTGAGTAATCATACAAGAAATTCAAAAGCTTGCCAAGTGGATGGATTGGCCTCATCTTTTTCCTTATGGATTTTGGACTTGCCTCACCCATTTTTTTAGAGATTCTTGGAATCAACCATTCTCTTGGGAGCCAACTTTGCTTTTGGTAGACTCTTTGCTTTGTCTCAACTAATCTTAAGGGTTCTTGGCATATCTTTACCATGGTTAAGAGTTCTTAGCGCCTCCACACTCAAACAAACATCATAACATCATTTTGAAACATAATATGTCATCATGAAATTATGGTATATAAAATCATGCTAGCATACTTTTCATAACTTGAAAATACATATACACTCATTCTAAGACAAGCTAAACACATATTCATGCATGAGAGAAGGTGGAGAGAGCTACCTTGTACACGTTTACACACTTTTTCTCTTGAATCCAAGCTCCCCTTTTTGGCCACACATACACAAAAGTGTGGGGAAGGTTTTTCTTAGCCTAGACATAATTTATGGAAGCCAATTAGGTTCATGGAATAAATTCTAAGGCCACACAACTTCTTAGATACTAGCTTGGCTTATAACCTCATTATGGTTCCATAATTGCACCTAATGAAGCAACAACCCTCAAATAAATTCTAGGCTCCATTCTTCCCTTTCAAATATGGTTCTTGACTCCTTTTAAGCCTCTTGGAATCATCACACAATTAAAACAAAGAGCCTAACTACATGTTGCTTCTTTAAGTCATAATATGGAACCTAATGCACTAACTCACTTTCTATGGTTTCTAAATTTCTCCCAAGGCTTCTCCTTATATTCATTCATCATATATTACTCAAAAATAGGCTTAGAAAAATTTAAAACTCTCCCTAACTACATAATCCCTTTTAGGCCGAGGCTATGAAGCTTATTGGCCTTCATGGAATTTAGTTTGTTTTCTCAAGGGAGGATGCATGTGGGGAGCCTCTTGGGGATCTTGGGAGCTCATTTAAACTCTTATTTAGGCCTAGAAATCATCACACAAAATTAGATTTTACAAGGTACAATTGAAACCTTAGAAATTATATCTTGAAATCTAATGGTTTTTTGTTAATTCCCTGTGCATATTCTTAATCTTCACACCCTTTGTCCTTAGATTCATCCTTGATTCTACCTAAAAATCAACTCCTCCTAGGATTTCTCATGTTAGGCGAAATGGGGAAGGAGGGAACCAAGGATGACAACCATAGGAAGAGAAATTATCTTGTTTTCATGGCTTTTCTCACTTGAATCTTGTCTTCTTTGAGCTCCTCTCTTCAAATCTGAATTTTTTCCTCAATTTCTCCCTTAAAATAAATTTATAAACTTCATTGTAATCATAGGAAACAAAGGAGAATGGAGGAGAAGAGGTTTGGAATGAAGAAAGCATGAAAATCCATACCTTTCTACCTTGAATTTCTCCTCCTTTTCTTCCTCCTCTTGTGCACCTCATCCTCTAGGGTTTTCCTCTAGTTTTGGGTAGAACTTGGTCGTGCAACATGAAGGGAGGAGAAGGGTGCATCATATATATATGTAGGTGGGAAGAAGTTACACTTTTCAAAAATTCCTATTTTGTCCTTTGTTCTTGGCATTTTTGTTTCTCCTTTGTTTTAGCTCTTTTTTGAGAATTGTCTCTTCCATTATGAAATTTAGGTTCCCAATTTAGTAAAATGCCTTTGGAATCACTCAAATCGGAGCTAAAACCTTTCCGAACGAATCCATCAAAGTTCAAGGACACCGACATTAGAAAATGTCCACCGGAGGGGCTTTAGCTGTCCCAAGCCTTCCCATGGTTTTTAGGGCCTCTGAGAACCTTGGGGAACTCAAAACTTTCATTTAAAAAGTCATCCTGTGTGAATTCCAAAATTTATTCAAAATTACGAAAATGCCATTACGTTTTGTAAGCTTTTTGTATGAAATTGTTTCTTCATTCTAGCTCTGTTTTCTTTTTTTTTTTTTAGCTTGAGATTCTCATTTATAGGAGTCTAGAATGCTTCCTAAATTTTTTGGGATCTTAACTACATCATTTCGGGAGACTTCCTTTTGTATCTGGTGTATTTCGTACATTGATAGAGAAATCGTATATTACATTTCTCACGTTTTCTCTCATTTTTAGAAAATCGGATGTTACAAGATTCTTTGAATCTCACCTTCCTCCTTCATTTCACCATGTCTAGGTGGAGCTCATGAAGCTAAAGATGGAAGCCAATGAGCATAGTTGTTTATACTTTGACATTAATGTAGTTTTTGATGTATTTTATTGTCAAAGTTTGTATGTACATATTATTTTTGAGATGTGAACTTTTGAGCAAATATAAAAGTATGTGAATATAGTGTATGAACCAAAGTTGTGATGAAATGAATGAGAAAATGCAACTTGACCACTTGGTAGCTCATTCTTGAACATGTATCCATGTATGTAGCATAGTGAGTTTGAGTTGTGTGAGGTTTTAGACCATTTAGGAGGTTCATAGATGTTGTGTTTATGCTTTAAAATGTACTCATGAGGTGGTGGAATGATTAGGAGGACATTTGGAACCAAATTGACCCCATTATGTTGCTAAATTTGCCATAACCTTGAGTTATATTATGGTCTGACCAAATGAGCTTATCTTCGCATGAAATTTGGCATGCATATAGGCCTTAGCTAGAGCTTTCCATAGAGCCAAAGAGCACCAATTTGGAGCTCTAGAGAATTTATTATGATTTTTCAAATTTGGACAAAATGTGTAAAATTAGCAAAGACACTATTCATATGGTTAGCTTTGGTTCTAGGGGTCCTCAAAGCTCAAATAAAATCTAATGGTTGTGAAATTTTGCAAGCATAAACTAGATATGATAAAATTTCTGTAGCACTTAAGAGCACCTCAGTTAGATTTATATTGAAAGAGAAATAAATTTTTAAAGTTCTAGATTAGTACTAAGGATGTAGCCAGACCTCTGTTACTGTTCTATTGATTTTTAGGGGCTAACAGCTTCTATTTTAGTCTAGCATTATTTTTAACCTCAAGTTAACATTCATAGCTTTCCCAAATGATAAGGTTTGCTAGGTTTTGATTTTTCTAAAATTAGTTATGAATTCTTGAAGTTTATATTAGTAACCTATGACAGCAAACCTGGGTAGCCAGATCTTTAGTACTTTTCTATTATCAATCATGGTCCAGCTGATGTTTTCATGGCTTGGGATGATTTTTAACCTGTATTTTACATTCAAGGCTTTCTTAAAAGCTATCATTTTTTTGATTTTGATTTTTCTAGAATTAATTATGATTTTCCAAAATTGGTGTCGAAAACCTGAATTCTAGACCTGTGAGCAACTTGCCATTTTTCTAGTTTTTGGCTTTAAATCCGTGCTACTTGGTTTATTTCATGATGTGTGTGAATTGAATATATGAAGTATGAGTGGAGAATGATGTTGGTGTGTTTATATAGCCCAAGTGACATGAAATGGAAATTTCAAGCCCTACGTAACGCAATAAAATACTAATAATTTTATTTTTTTCTTGGAAATTATATAGAATCAAGCTTGAATACTAGTCTAATAAGGATAATAAATTATGGTATTACCAGGATAGCTCGAAAATAGAACCAAAACGGCTGAATAAATTAAAGGATAAATGTAATGGCAAAATTGTAATTTCAGGTAACTTTTTGAAAACTTAAAGGAGAGAGTTTTAAATGATAAAATTGAGCTCATTAAGGTTTGTAGAGGCCTAAAAAACTATAGGAACTGTTAGAATGGTTAAAACCCTTCAAGTTTATAATTTATGATGTTAGTTGACTGAAACTTTGATTGGGTTGTTCAAGATTGTTCTGAATCCAATTAATTTGAAATCAAAGACATTTAATGAATTAAAGGATCTAAATTTTATGAATTAGAGGATCTAAATTTTATAATGGAAATGATAGTTTTAAAAAAAAAACTGAAATGAGCTCAAATGAAGAAATCAAAGTTTAAGGGATATAGTTAAAATTTTTAAAATGTTATAATTGTTCTCCTCCCTTCTTATATAACATGCCACTCTCCTCCCCTTAGCTAAACTAATTTCATTCTGTCCTAAAATAGAATCAAGGCTAGTTCTTTATGGCATACAAGAAGGAGGAGAAAGAAGGGAGAAAATCAAGCAAAAAGGGTAAGAAAATGCTCTCTTTTCATGCTCTTCCTTTTATAAATGTTCTTCTCTTCTTTCTTTTCTCTCTTCCTATGGTTTTGAAGTTCTAAATGGAGGTGTTTGGTGGTTGGTTCAATAGAGGGAAGGAAGAGTTTGGAGAAAAACTTAAGAAAGCTCACTTGACAAGGAAGCAAACAAGGTAAGTTTTGCCATGAATAACTTGCTTTTCTTTGTTCTTCCATGCTCTCTTATTTGGCCAAACCAAGAGCACCATGAAGGGAGTTTGGTTTTAGCCTAAACTTGATAGGAAATGGGGTTTTGAAGCATAAATAATTATATGGAACCAAAAGAATTAAATAAGATGCATTTGGTAATAGGGTGTGGAAATTACAATTTTGATTGTACCTTAGGAAATATGAAACTTTAAAATGATATTTTAGACCATGTAAGAGTAAAAATGAGTTAAGAATAGGATAAGTAACTTATATAAGTGCTAAATTCCTTAGAAGAATAAATGAAACTTCATGGGTACTTCCTTGTGTGTAGGTATCAGCTAAGGGGTGTATATGGTACCTAAGGAGATTTTTCTTTGATTTTAAGGATAGAAATGGTCTACATATGAATTAAAAACACCAAAAGAATCATTGGTTTGAATTTAAAAATCTTATTTTGGAAGGTAAAAGTTTAAAGTTTCATTATGCATAAAGAAGCAACTTGGTACTAAGCTCTTTGAGTTAAGTTTGTGATGAATCTAATGAGTTTAAATGAAGTCATATGACTTATCTTGGGTGAGAAATTGGAGCCAAGATAATGAATCATATGAGTTGCTTCATTGTGTCACTGAATGTTGCCATATGGAAGCCTAAAGTTAGAGTTGGCTTATGTGAGGTTAGGGATGGTTCCATTGATGCATTTGTGTCTTGTTTGATGTGTCTAGGCTAATTAAGTGAAGCTTCTCCCAAGTGTGAGTGTGAAGCCAAGAAGAGGAAATGAGAGACCAAGGGAAACTTAGTGCTTCTTGAGAAAATGTAATTCTTCATCTATTCTTGTGTGCTTACGTTAGTTGTTTAATTGTTGTTGATTGCTTGTATATGTGTATGGATTATAAATTATGTCTATTACTATTGGTTTAATGATTTAATGCTATTATTGTAGCACTCCAAAATTAATTAATAGTAATATTTAAGGATTATGAAATTATTAAAAGGGATTTAAGAAAATTTGTGAGGAAATAGGAACCTTAAAAAAATGACAAATGTGAGTATCTTAATAAAATAATTATTAATTGGACCACTTTGAGGGAAGTAAAATGATGTTTATGGATTTAAGTATGATTTGGGTCCATGATTAATTTATGTGTGCTAAGAACATTATTAGAAGCCCAAGCTTATTTATATGAAGGCTCAACTTCATCTAAATATGATCCAACTCTATTTTTGAGGAAGCCCAAACCATTTTGAACCTAACTAACCTATATATCATAGTCGAACATGTTAAGTATCAGCCTACTTAGAATAATAAACTCTTGAAGTTTTGTCTAACCCTCATTTAACCCATGTAAACCTAGAATCTATGGCCCAACCTAACCAAAATCTGAACTCACAAGGAATTGGACCTTTGGGTCAGCATATTCCACTCTTAGCTCTAAATTTTCTATAGCCCATTCATTAAGCCATAGCCTAGCTACTTGAAAGGAGCCCAATTAGCCTTTAGGCTGATGGGTCAGCCTATTTCTCACTAAAACCCTAAGAGAAAACTCTTCCCTTTTGCCTTATTTTGCAAAAACACAAGAAGAGTAAGAGATTTTCAAGGGTCCAAAGGAGAGGCTAGGGTTCCTTAAATATTTTCATCATTTCCCACCTCTAGAGCAATATTTAGCCAAGGTAACATGTATAGAACTTAACCTTCTCTTCTTTTTCTTCAATTTGAACAGATTGATTTCTCATTTAGAGTATTTTTATCTTCCACCCAAACCTGAAACATGTTGTTTGGTGCTTCCATGGTGGATCTTCAGAGGTTGAGGCTATGGGTGTTGTTAGGTAAATATCCTCTTCCCATTTTGATGCATTCACTATTAGTTTGAGACCCCTATAGTTGATTTATAATATTGGCCTTTATTTTATATGAAATTACCCTAAAATTAGAGTAAACTATTATGGTTTCTAGTGTGGGGAAGCTAGTCCATTGGTGGTTAGATAAGTAACCTTTAGGTAGTCATTGGTAGTTTAACTCTTTGGGTATCTGATTTGTTGCTATAAATGATGACAACTATGTTTATCTTAAGCTTGGTGTGCATTTGGATCATAATGGTAGCTACAGAAAGAGTTTAGGCTTCACTGGGGTAACTGAAGTTAATTTTTTAATTTTATGTATATGCTTATTTTAATTTGATATTTGCTGTATATGTATAATTTTGAAATGCTAAATGATTAGTTGGTTACTTGAATTATGTTTTGATTGGAGTAGAGGTGCAGCTGTCACCTGTGCATTATGCTTCTATCGAGCACTGGGTTGTGATTAGACACCTGAATGCATTGAGCCTAGGTAGTCCTCATTAGGGATTAGGTGCCGTGGACAGGCCTCTCTTGATGTTAATGGCCTTTAACATGTTTGATGTAATTACTAGTATGGGACAGTAGTCACCTGTAGCTCAACTAGTTCATTTGCTAATTGAATTGATAATTCTGGTATTTGTTGATATGAAAATGAATTATGTTAATTAATCTATACATATATATGAAATTTTGTCTCTTGTTATTGAGATTATATATCTCACCCCAGTTGTGGGCTAACATTTTTAGGGACTAGACCTCTTATTGGCAAGGAGAAATTAATGGAAGCATAATGTATGGTTTGGTAGTACATATGTTTGAAAACCTTGTCAAATTAGGTTTATATAACAAGAATATTAGTTTTGATATATTTGCTGATTGTATCATAAAGTGTCAAGTATAGGGACTGGTCATGTAATATAATTACCATGGAATGAAACATTATGATTGTATTTGACTAATACTTGTTGAATGACTTGATATTGTATAACCATGAAGCTTAGTCCTATGTATCTTGTGGCTGAAACACTTATGCTATATAGAAAGGGAATTAACTGATATAAAATCAAGTTTTGATTGCTCTAATGCAATCTAAGACCCTTAGACAATGAGGATTAGTGAATCATGACACATTGGGAGTTGGGAGGTCTAAAAAACCATGGATGTTAGCCACCAAGATCCTAGAATCCATTTGGGACTAGTGGGAATTGATTAGAGAGCATAAAAATGAGAGTTTAGTGCAAGATAGAGTTAAGTGGCAGCCAAAACACTTTAAGTCGTAGCCAACAGTCAGTCAGAGGTGAATAGCATCGTGGCATGAGATATCCTGTCACAAAGCAAGATGAAAATTTCACCTAGGGAGGGTAACAGAATCTAACTTTATTGCAGCATAGGTACTTTCATCGTGGCACAATTCTAATACATTGGGTGGAGAGTTCTAGGAGTTGTATTCACGGCAGTGCGAAAACATGAACAGTAGGTCCTTGAAAGCACTTTACCGTGGCACGAAAACCTAAATTGCGGCACAAGGTGCAAAATTTCAGTTTTGAGTTACAATAGCCACTTATGCCATGGCACGAGTGTACCAAGTCATAACAGGAGTCTCCAAACTTAGAAAAATTGTTTATCTCAATACATTTCATACATATTAGAGCATAAGTATGATGAATCATACACTTTACATGAAAATAATATATAAATAATGTTATTAAAGTGTGTTATGTAAGACCTCATTGCTTCATTTTATACTCCATGGACTATGTGGACTTACCAACATCATTCTCCATCCATAACATATCTACACAAATCATAAAACACATTGAACATCTTAAGAACCTTGGGCTTTAAGCCACATACCACAAAATCATTGATTTGCTTGCATTTTGTTACGTTACGTAGGGTTTTAAAAATTCATCTTAAACTTTATGGACCTTGTAAACTCCTCAATATCATCCTTTACTCATAATCCATTTATACAAGTCACAAACATCATAAAACATCTCATACAATTCGGATTGGAATCCCCACATTAGAAAAATTAAAAGTTACTATCGGGTCCAGCTTCCAAGTTTCTCATATCAACTTTAGAAAATCATAATTAATTCTAAAAAAAATCAAAATCAAGAAAATGATAGCTTTCTAGAAATTCTTGAATGCCAACTATAGGTTAACATCATTCCAGGCTATGAAAATATCAACTGGACCATGATTGATAATAGAATAAAACCAAAGGTCTAGTTACTTAGGTTTGCTATCATAGGTTTCTGATGTAAATTTCAAAAATTCATAACTAATTTTTTAAAAAATAAAAATCTAGAAAACCATACTATTGTAAAAAACTGTGGATGTTAATAAGAGGTTAAAAATATTTCCAAACCAAAATAGAAGCATTTACCCTATGGAAGTTGATGGAATAGTATCAGAGGTTTTGCTGCATTATTAGTACTGACCACCAACTTCAAAAATTCATATCTCCCTCAATATAAATCTAAATGAGGTGATCCCATTGGCTATAGAAAGCATATTGTGTCTAATTTATGCTTGCAAAACTTCATTGGCATTAGACAATATTTGTCCCTCGGATGACATAGGAGAAGAAATTAACCATATGAACAATATTATTACCATTTCAACAACTTTTTCCCAAATTTGAAAATTTACAATTAATTCTCTAGAGCTCCAAATAATGTGATCTTGGACTCTACAAAAAGCTCTAAATAATACCTATGTTCAAGCCAAATTTCATGTGAAAATTCGTTCATTTAGTTAGTCTGTGACATAGGGTGCCAAAATAAGCTTTTTAGGCACCAAATGGGATTAAGTTTATACCAAATGCTTTTCTACCTTGGCCATGACCTCTTGAGCATGTGAGAATGGTAAAAAACAACATGCAAAACTTGTCCAAGAGGTCTAATTACCTAGAAATCACAAAATCACTTTCTCACTTGTTCATATATACAAGATTTCATAACCCTTATTAGGCATAAGGATGTTAAGAACTTGCACACTCATTCTTATGGTTCCAAAACCAATACACATGTATTCATGCATTTACATATGTTCAAGTGTATCATATACAACATATGGTTACATCATTTGGCACTAATATGTCAACAAAATGGCTATATAGCAAATTCCTTGTTAGAGTCCTTGTCTTCATAAGTGGTGGCTCTCATTCCTTGGCTTACTTGGCCTACCTAAACATAGTTAGATGTTGGAGAAGAGTGAGATTCTAAGAATTCCAATAGCACTTAACTCTTTCAATCATATATAATAACCATATTTTCAAGTCCAAGAATGCATATATATACATTAAGCTACTAGTAACCATACATAAATTCATTTTCATGTGTAAGAAACTCATACATATCATACATTAGCTTTCAAGAGCATTGGTTTAGCTTCACCCCCTTTTCTTAGGACTTTTGGACTTGTCTCACTTATTTTCATGGAACTTTTGACTAAGCCTCACTCTTCTTGAGACTTTTGGCTTTGTTTCACCTAATCCTAGGGACTTTTGGCTCATCCTCACCTTTGTTAAAGAACTTTTGGTTTTACCAAACGCATTCAAGCCATAACACATTCATAAAACACATTTTATACATGTAATGGTACCATGGCATGTAGAAAATAGCTATACACATTTCTCATGGCATAAACATACATTCACACATCCAAATACAAGAAAACAACTAAGAATGCATGAGAGAAAAGTTAGAGAGGTACCTTGAAGCCAATGCCACACACTTTTCTATTGAAATCTTCCTCTTCCTTCTTGGCCAAGACTTGTTTCCTTGGCCTAGATACACAAAATGAGGCATAAATTACTCATAGGAACAAGCTTAAGTTTCTCACAAACTTTATAGAGGCTTGCTTGGTTTTGAGACACACTTATGGTTTCATAAGAGACCTAATGAAGCAACTATGGGAATCCATAATCTTGGCTCCATTTTCTCTTTCAATCTAAGACTCTTGACACTATTTATACTCTTTGGAGCCATCACACATTCATTTTAAGGAGCCTAACTATATATTGCTTCTTTATGTCACATTATGGAAACTACACCTCTATCTCACATTCCATGGCTTCTAAATTTTTTCCAAGGCTTCCTTTGATGTTCTCCCATCATATCTAGTCCCATTCTAGGCTTAGAATAAATTAAAATTTTCTCTAGGTGTCTAAACCTACTTAGGCCAAGACATGCTTTTTGATTGTGCACCAAAGGATTTTGCTTGCTTTCTTTAAGGAGTTGGCTACTTAGGAGACTTCTTAAGTGTCTTAGGAACTCACATATACTCTCAAACATCTTGAATTACTATTAGGAAGCTTCATCTTAGCCTAGGTGCAAGTGAATCCCTAATCTTTGTAACTTTATTTCTAATGCATCTTAATTGGATTTCTTTACATATACTTGTTCCTCACACTCCAAAACCTATGATTCTCTCTTGTTAGGACTATAATTCATACTCTCTTGGATGGGCTCTAGGTGGGATGAAATACATAAGGAGAGAGAGCAAGAAAAGAAGCATGAAAAGCTAAGAAATTTACCTTGTTTCAAGACCTTTTCAAGAGCTTTTTCCATTGCTTCAAGCTTTTCCTTAGAATTCTAAGCTCTCTCCTTTGGACCAACTACAAATTAGTCCCATTTGAGCCATTAAAACCATAGGAATGAAGAGGAGAATGAGGAGAACAAGTTTACTAAAGAAAAGAGTATGAATTTCTACACTTTCCTTACCTTTTCAAGGCTTCTTCTTCTTCCTTTTGCTCCTCTTCTTGTATGCCCTCTAGGTTAGAGTTTGGTTCTATTTCAACATGCGAGAGAGTGGATTATAGTGGCTAAACAAATT
Organism: Erythrophleum fordii; assembly: GCA_032878935.1. Taxonomy (NCBI): domain Eukaryota; kingdom Viridiplantae; phylum Streptophyta; class Magnoliopsida; order Fabales; family Fabaceae; genus Erythrophleum; species Erythrophleum fordii. The sequence continues at coordinate 11,504,297 of JAVQMF010000057.1, read as the reverse complement.
GGGACGTTTTAAGAAGCCTAGGGGTCCATTTTCATAAGTTTTCAACTTTGCAATCTAGTCCCTTGTCTTAGTTTTTACCATTTGGATTTATTTCAACTCCTTTTTGAAATCCATCTTTTTCTTCATAAAATTCGGTTCCCTAATTCATAAAATGGCTTTGGTTTCATCCAAATTAGATTTAAAACTATTTCAAACGGTTTAGTCAAAGTTTCAGTCAACCAACGGTCGAAATCGCTCACTAGAAGGGTTTTAACTATTCTTAGGGTTTCCATGATTTTTAAGACCTCTGAAAATTCTAAAAAGCTTAAAATTTTCATTTAAAAAGCCCTCCTATAAGTTATTTAAATTTTTCAAAAATTACAAAATTACTCCAACTGATTTTGAAAAATTTTCTTAGCTCTTTTGGCTTTGGTTTTTGGGCATTTTAAGTCTCAAATACTAATTTTCTATTATTTAAAATTTTATTCTAATTTTACTTAGCCTTAAATCATTCATTTTAGGGGATTTGATTTTATATTTGGTGAGTTCATGCCTCTACGAAAAAACCAGATGTTACATTTAGGACGTGCTCAAATGATCACAAGACTTGGAAGAGATCATTTTGAACTATTTGAATCTATACTTATGCCATTTTGAGCCACTTTTTTACCCCTGAATCTAATCAAATGAATGAATTTTGGTATGAAATTTAGTAGACATTTAGATCTCATTTAGAGCTTTTCACAAGGACAAAGAACATAATTTTTGGAGATCTCTAAAATTTATTATGTTTTTTTAAAGTTGGCTAAAAAATGCAAAATTGCTTGGATATTGTTCATATGGTTAGTTCTAGTTTATCATGTATTTGACAGGATAAATGGACTTGAATGCTTATAAAATTTTATAGGCATATATTTGACATTATAAGCCTTCCATAGCTATAGAGATTACCTAAATTGGAGTTATGTAGCCAAAGATATACATGCTCAAAGTTTCAGGTCTAGGTTGGGTCTAAGATGTTGATATAGTTATTGTTCCATTAGATTTTCATGGCCTAAACAATCTTGTTTTGATCTAAAATTTTTACAACATGTATTTCATATCATGCACTTTTCATAGAGCCTTAATTTGTGCAAATTGAAGTTTTCTAGCTCGAGATATAAGTTTTTGAAGTTAGTAGCTGAAATTATGAACTTATGAGAAATGGTCCTATTATGCTAATTTGAAGTGCATGGTTTAAAACCCGAATTCCTTACTCCTTTTTATGATGTTTCTAGTTGGACAAATATGTTAAGGATGAATTTTGAAATCTAAATACAAAATTCAGGCATATATGCTTAAATTGAGAATTTAAACCTTTAATATCAGTATTTTCTATTGCTAAAAGTGTCAGAAGTAAAAGAATTGATGTTGTAAGCACATTGTAATGTAAATTTTGTGCTATATCATTATGGTATGACAAACTATGGGATGTTAGTTAGTGTTAAGGTTTATGTTATTATTCAATAAAGAAGGAAGCTAGTTATGTCCCTAGTAAGAAGGGAAAAGCCTAACAGAAGAAGAATGGGTTTAGTAAGTCTATCTAAGAAATTGTGATGCTATATGATGAAGCCTAAGAGTATATGAGATTAAAAAATAGTAAGAGAGTAATAATTTTGGTGCATAGGAGTAGTAATGATTACAGAGACTACCTTCAAGGCATTGACTCCAATCTAAGTTACTATTCTATGTGTTACCAATGGCCAGGATATAATTATTTATCTAATAATTAATATTTGAATTTACAATGGGAAGTTATATCCTATTAGTTGGACAAGAGTTACATACTATTAAGACTCTAATTAAGAGGTTTATAAATAAGAGACTAGGGTAGAACCTAACAAACACTTCACAGAGAGTTGAGAGAGAGGGCTTAAGGTGATTTGCTATGAAAGCAAAGTGTAAAGTCCCTTGTGTGATTTTACATAACTACTAAAATAATCATATAAGTGTTCATCTCACTACAATTATCTCTTATTTTAATTTATAGAATTATTTTATTTTACATGATTTATTCAATAAGGACTTTGATAAATTAATATTTAAATTCCATCTTTGCAAGGGACATTATTGAGTAATACTAAACAAAATGTTCCAAAAAAAATTGAAAAACCTTTTTTTCTCGGGAGTCTTCTTCCAAAAATTAAAAATTAAAAAGGACAGATTAAAAAAGTTTCCATAAATAAAACACTAAAGTTATTTTTTTAATAAATGAAATAAATTCTCTTAGGAATTTTCTCCAAAATAATCAAAAAATTAGAAAAGGAAAATTTCAAAAGTTCAAAAAAAAATGTTAATTAAATCCCTTTTTCACTCACTTAGGAATTTGTCTCAAGTATCCTTTTAAGAAACTTATAGGAATTAAAAATTACTTCAAATTCAAATACCCAAAATCCATTTTTAAATCCTTAGGAATAATTCTTGGAAATTTCCTAGTTTTTTAATATCAAAACCCAAATAAAAATATTATTTTTAATAATCTAAAAATATTAGAAAAGAAAATAAAGAGAGTAAAGGAATATGAGTAACTCGATTTTTGCAAATTAAAGTACATCAACCAGCTTTAAAACTATTTTGTTTGTGAAGGCAAATTAATTCCTTTTTTTTCACCTAAAGATAAAAATTACTAACCAACTAACAAAGATTTCTACTATGTTGAATTACAGGAACTTTGATCCATACCACAGGAACTATAGAATCTTATCTCAAGTCAAGTTCATCATGTAAATAAATTTTTTTTTTGGCTTTATTTTCTTTTCTTAATTTCTCCATTATTTTGTACATACGATTGATAAGGGTAATCAAAATAAAAATTAAGGTTATATTAATTTTGTATAAATAATTTAAAGTAATTATTTCTAGTAACGGGAGTTATGGAATGTCTAATACATTCCTCATGTACAACCAACTCTTCATAGACCATCTTTTTTTTCTTCAAAAAATATTTTTTAAAGTGTTGTCTTTGACAATTAAAAGTTTGGTAGCAATTCCATTTTAATTTTTTTTGTTATGAAAATCAAATTTTCTTCTCCATGCCTTGTAGTCACATTTTGGATGCAGCCAAAGTCATATATCAATTCAAGATCCATCAATCACCAAAGGCAAAGGACAACTAGGTAGAATGAAATCATTTTGGAGAAAAAAATGTAAGATCCTCCTTTAAATAAAATTACTGAAATTAGGATAAATTAAATAATATTAAGAATTGTTTACTTCTTAATTTCATGTAAAACTGCAAGAATTTCTTGTATAATGAATTTTGGGATATAATAATGTCCAACTAATCTCTTTATAGCTATATGTGAGAATTTATGCTTAATTAAAGAGTAACACAACGGAGTTCCTTCAACAAATGCTAAATTTTTTTAACCTTTCTTTTTGTTGCCAAATTAAATTTTCAACTTTTATTTCTTGTTCTACGATTAAAATTCTATGAGAATCCTAAACCTACCTAAAGATCTTATCGACAAGGTTTATATCTTGTTGACAAGATCTTATATCAAGCACTAAGGCATGACCAAAGACTAGTCATATCAGTTTATAAGGTCTTAAATCTTATTAACAAGTTCTTCTAGCAATTTACAAGATCATAGATTAGACTTCAAACCTTAAACAAGCCAAAAGACTAAAAGAAATTATGGCAAAACTTAAGAAATCTAAGTGAGTACATCTAAGCAAAACTAAAATATAAGTTTGTCAAAATTCTCCAAACTCTCAACCACATTTTTATACTACGTATAAGCTGATATAAGCATATAAGAATCTCTAAAATATGTATAAGTCCTATGAACTAAACATCAAATTAGTCTATAGTTGAAACGAGATTAATGGACAACAAAACTTATACAAATCACACTTTTTCCTTGACTAAATACCCTTGTAACACCATAAAACTTCCTCCCATTCTTCCATGTTCCAAGATGTGCCTAAATGAACCTGGATAGCCACCACCATACTAGGACAATAGGTGCAAAATTTTTGACTACACAAAGAGAGCAAACTATCACTTAAAACTAACTTATAGTCATCCAAAACTTCTAGGACCACTTCCATACACTCTTGGGCATAATATGACATCTATCCCTATCAAAGAATCCATGAGAAAGTGAAGAAAATAAAATAAGAGACATAGGATAGCAAGCATCACGCACACAAAACACGATAGTAGTAAAAATGCATCAAACCACTATAATTTCCAAACTTTTACTCTTTTGACTTCACCTTAAACTTATCAAGACTTCCCTTAAATATTTTGCATTATCTTTAAGCACTTTAGATAGCCATAAACTCTCCAAAATATATATATACTCTAAAATAGCATAGAACCAAGGTCTCTCTTCCATGACAGTAGAAAAGACAAAAACAAGAGAAATGACACTAAAAGCTTTATGTGTAAAGGAAAAAAATTTAACCACATCTCCAATTGGCAAACAACTTGGAGCAAATTCAAAACACCTAAAGAAAGTTGCCTAAGTACAAAAGTTTGACAATTAGGTCTAAAATCAAATTTTGACCTCTAACCCTCAAATTTGGCACTTTTTGGCTTCCAAATGGTATAATACTTATGTTTTGCATACCTAAATTTTGTTAACACCTCCCAAAAGTATTTAAACCTTGCTACCATTTTTCTTTCACTAAAATAAAGTTGCTCAAAAGGTAAAATTATAGTTTTCCCCTTGTATAAACAACTTGCTACACTAACCCAAATAAAGCTAATTAACGGTAACAGGGGAGACAACTAGCATTTCACAAGGTCTTACCTTGTATAACCACCTCAAACATAAGCCCAAGGACTACAACAAAGCTAAAATACTACCAGAAGCCAAAAATATCAGTTGGGACACCTCTAAGATACATAATGATCACTAAGTCCTTAAAGGAGCACATTTAACTCATATATGCCTAAATACAAACTAGCTTTTTGTTTTATATGTAATCATTGAGATAGCATTGAATAACAATGAAATAAGATTATCATACTTCCAAATTCTAAATAGATTATAAAGTCATAGCATACACAGGGGAAATTACATTATATAACTATAATTTCTCCATATATATGCTTTCATCCTAAAATAGCCATTATGGCCCTAAAAATAGAATATATGGAATATTTACACACATATATATACATAATCAAAACTCATATTTACATATCAAAAGACCATATACAACCTTTTGCACTTCCTTCTTACAACCTTACTTAGGCTTTACGCTGCTTCTCAAGCTTTCTATTTGAACTCTCCCTTGAAATGATGAAAAAAAAGTCCCCCGAAGGGGAGAGATACACTCCTAGTAGTTGCCTTACCTTTCTAAAACATATTTAAAGCAAAAATGCACAAAGAACAATTATGGCATGCAAAGAGACATATTCATCATGTTTGGCACATTTGATTGCATACAATAGTCGTATAATAATATCATACATCACATGACATCATGGAACTCATCTCAATCATGATTATCATACATTTCTCATCTTTGTAGTAAGGCATGGCCTTCTCACTAACATAATCCTTCCACCGTATAAACAGTGCGGTGAGGCATGGCCTTTTCACTAATTTCTAGTATATGCATCATCATCCAATGGGGAGGAATGGCTTTCTCCTATAACAAAACCCTCTACCATAAAAATGGCACAGTGAGGCATGGCCTTCTCATCGATTTCATCTCATATAAGTCTCATAGGCAATCAAATAGCAAGGAAACTTGTAAATAAGCATTTCACATAACAATTTAGAGGAAATATATTTAGAAAGGCAATCAATTACCTAGATAGCAACTCAAGTGCTCCCTAGCCACTCTCTGATAAGGTCAACTCTAATTCTGGCTACCAATATGCATACTTTGACATTGGTATAGCCACAAAAAACAACCAAATTAATAACTTAGTTTGAAATGGCCATTGAATATTTAAAACAAACATTACACCTCTATTCCATTCCTTAAATTCTCATACGAACAAGCTTGCTCCATGACTCGATAACTCACTTTTGGTTCAGATTTACAAAAGTTCAATGCCTATGCATCCTTGATTAACAATTGGTAAATTAAAGTCAGCTATAAATATACAAGATTTCCTCTCCTTATATCTCTCAAAGCTCAGCCAACATAGTAGTAGAAACACCCTTCATAAAGCACTATAAATATACATAATTAGAAAGCTATACCTTGCTGAAAAATTTTATTTTTCTCCTTCATTCAAACCTTAGTTGAATCATGGAGCAATACTCTATTTGTCCTTTAAGCCATGGTTAGAATTTCTGGAATATACCAAAGACAAAAATCAATTTTGGAAACCCTTAAATTTAACTCAAATTATCTACCACTTACCTTACAAAACATCCTCCCTTCAACTTGTTCCACTTGCATGAAGATATCTCCTTTTCACTCAACCTTCCTTTAGCTGAAATTGCCATTAAATCAAAAACTAAAACTATCTAAGGGAAGAGCACAAGATGGAGATGAATTTTTGTAAAGCTCACCTTGACAAATTTCATTAATTTCCCTTCCATGCAAAGGCTTCAACTTATGAGTCCAAGGTTGAATGTTTTCTCTCAGTTACACTCTCTTTTTGCTATAAAAAACAAAACTGGATGAAATGAGAGAGGGAAGGAAGATTATGGTATCAGAATTTATTAATTTAATGGGTCAAAGGCTTGTTTGGCTGGTCATTAATTTCTAAAGTGTTTAATCTTATATTAAGTGCTAATCTCTTACTTAATTCATCTCTTTTAATGTATAGAATTATATCATACCCAATTTCATATTTTAATTCAATCATCTCACTTTCAAATATTTAATTTAAATCCTCTAAGTTTTAATTTAACTTACTTTCTCCTTAATTTCTAATTAGCTTCCTATATTGGAATCTTACAAATAGAAATATTGGATCAATTAGGAATTTAATAGCAAAGTTTGAAATATGTAATTTACCAAGTAATAGATAATTAAAGAATAAAGACTTAAGAAAGAATTTTAGTAAATTTCTTAGACTTTTAGAGCCATAAAAATACAAGAAAAATTTTAAGATAATACAAATATTTAGGTGAAATTTAAGGATTAAAATCTAATTACTAAAAGCTTAATGTTCATTAGTGTATTTTTAGCTAGGACTAAAATAAAATTTTGGCCAAGGTCAAAAATACGATTTTCCTCAAGCTAAAGTACAATTTTTGCTAGGAGAAAAATTGTTGGAAGCAAAAGGAATTTTCAACTGAATAGATAAGAAATGATTAGAAGAAATTTTAGTCCTAGTACTTAACAAATAAGAAGACTTTATACCTAATAATGTTGAAGTCAAAAAGCTACAATTAGATATTTTTCTAATTAACTTTTGGTATAAGCTAGCAAAGGAAAGAGTGAAGAGGACTTCAGGGGGTAGTTAAATTGACCTCAGTCTCCTATTTATACCTTCTCTTTCAAAATTACATGACCATAAAGCTACTTAAAAGCTTGAGAGAGTGAGTTAGAGAAAGAATGAGTTGCAAAGTGGAATGTCTATATCCTAATAGAAATTTATTAAATAATACTTAAGAAAATTTTTAAAAAAATTAACTAAGGTTAGAAACTAATTAAAAGCCATTTAGTGGCCACAAATGAAGATTTATCAAAATATAAGTTTAAATAGCCCAAAGAAAATTTATTAAAATTTTTTGAAACTTATTAAGCTTTTTAAAGTATTTTTTAAAATTATTTGGCATTTTCATAAATTTTGAAAAAGGAAGAAATTGTGAAAACAAATATTTGGGATTTTGAAACTCCCAAGGCCAAAAAGGCCCTAAAAATATAATAAAAATGTTTAACGAATAAAAATATTTAAGTAAACTTTTAAGGTCAAAATATAAATATTAAAAATTTAAGATGAAAAGTCATAATTTTAGTTGGGACTGAATTACTATTTTAGCAAGGCCAAGATGCCATTTTAGCTTTTACTAAAATATTTGGTCCTGACTTAAGATCGGAGCACATTCGCTTCCATCTCTCTTCTTTGAAAATATTCCATTTCTGGAGGTCCTCTTCAGAGAGACATATTTTAGGAGATCTTAGAAGACTCCAATACTCCTGAACATACTCTAGAGTGAGAGGAGGGCAAATGTCATCTAATGCCTTCCTTTCCTCAGGAGCTAGCTAACCAATACAATCTAGACAATAATAAATATGAGAGTGTAAACACTTATCCCTCAAACATCTGGGGATAGGTTCAATGCCTTGTCGTCTTAATGAAAAATATTCAAGTTGAGTGTTCCAATTAGAATCACCAGAATCCTTTTCTAGTTATGCTTGCGCTAACCACCACTCTTTCTCTTCTGGGCTTTTGTGTGCTGGCCTCTTAGGATAAAGGATTCTGTTGATTTTTTTAGAAACTCTTTTCAGCAAAGAACTCATAGACAAGGTAATTACTGTTATCTAGATAATATGGCAGTCGCAACACTTTTCTGATACACAGGTTCCTCAAGAGAGGCAAGTGTAGAGCATACTAGTGTATGGACAAGATAATCGTAAGACATCTATTGATATAAGATTTCAGAACATAAAGAAACTTAGAACGAGAACATTAGAGAACTGAAGTTTATTTCAAACTTTGTTTACAAGGGGAAGAGAGGCTTAGAGGAGTTCTGCCCTCTTCAAACTTAAAGACCCTTCTTATAGCGAAGGTCAGGAGAAACAAGACAAACGACTTTTGCAAAAGATAAACATACTGGCTTTTACATAGTGGTTCACATGCAGAATAGTAAACACATAATTATATAATAAAGTATGAGTTAGCAAGATAGACTTCAGGATAAGGCTTATCCTTTCTTGATTGGCTCATGGGATGGAGACAAGTTGGGGTCGTCATCAGTGTTAGTAGAGTCAGGGTCCTTTGGTGACTTTTTAGGTGGCAAACCATTCTTCAAACTCATTTAGAGTAATAGAGTCATAGGGGTCCTGTGAGTCTTACATTATTGTATTTGAAGGAGGTTGGGTTGAAGAAGATGAAGCTCCTGGGTCCTAAGTGTTGGTTCCTGTGAGGAATTTGATCATCTGTTTTGGAGTCCATTGTTCTGTATTAGGCAAATCTAGTTCTGGGAGCCGAGGTTCTCTGGGGATGAATTCTTCAGGGTATGGCCCCAATGAAGTATAGAATATAAATGGATTAGGCTTATGATTATTAATTTCACATAAAAATAATTTTAAAGCCTTTAAAGCATCAGATGATTGTTTTGGCCAATCCAAAAAAGTATTCCATTCATATGCATGATTGCGGGTAAGGAGCATATTTTGTCAGTTGACCCAGTAAGGACAATGGAGGATGAAAATGCTGGACACCTATTTATCAGCAGTAGGTATCTTCCAAAAGTTGTGGCGGTGAATGAGATAGTTAAGCTCAGAGCACCACCATGGTAATGGCGAGAACCATTTTAGTAGGGTCCATAGATTAGAGTCCCTATTTTCAGAGGTGGTAAAGTGTTAGAAAATCATGAGTGAAGGAAAGGCTATGGCACTAGAATAAAAGGCAATGAGTGCCTAAAGATACCAGAGGGCATCATCAGTCACACGATCTATGATTCGAAATAAGAGAATAAAAGGAGTCTGAACCAGGTTGAAGGCAGAAGGAATAACATTATAAGGAGAGTCATTTAGGTAATGGTGCAGGTAATAAAACAGAGATTTTTGGGCAAGATTTTGAACTTCTGTAGGAGTTATTGGTCATGGTTCCCCAGGAGGGAAATCCTTTTTCAGTTGGGGCAGTGGATAGTGAATAGTACATCCAGGAATTGAATGAGCTATATGGATGAGAAGAATAGGTTTAGTTGGAGTGATGAGGTTAAGGGCTTTTATTGGTCGGGAAAGAAAGTCAGCTAGGATATTGTGGCATCCTTTAATGTGTTCAACAGTAAATTTATAGTGGGAAAACCAGTTTTTCCAGTGCATCAGTTGCTTATTCGGAAGAAATTTTTTGGTAGACTCTAAAATCTTAGGGAAGGAGGAGTTATCCATCTGTACAGTGAAATCATGTGAACATAAGTGGAAACTAAACTTCTCTATCCCTCTTTTAATAGCAAGAATCTCTTTATAGATTGCATGATAATGTTTTTTAGAGTCTTTGAATTGTCTGCTAGTATGGCCACAGTAATACTTCTTTCCATCAATCTTTTCAAGTAGGACAGTACCCCAAAAGTCTTCACTAGCGTCTGTTTGGAGGATCCTTTTACCCTTATCAGGAATCTTTAAAGGTAAAGACACTTGAGAAACTCTTTTGAAGTGTCGCACAACTGCAGTCTGAGCAGGTCCCCAAGGAGGGGGTCCTTTTTTAGGAGCTTAGATAGCTGGCTAGTATGATTAGATACTTTTGGAATAAAATCTTTAATGAAATTGATTACATCGAGAAATTGTTGAATTTCTTTTATAAAGAGATCTTTATCCAGAAAAGTAAGTAATTCTTGGGCTATGTGTGGACCTAGCTAGTAGTGTCCATCAGATATATGCATTTTGAGGAATTTTATTTAGGTTTAGCCTAATTGACTCTTTTTGGCACTTAGCATTATCCCATGTTGTTGTACAAGGCCCAAAAACTATGAAAGAAGCTGTTTGTAATCCATTTCAATTTTGGAAAAGAGCAGGATATCATTAATGTAGACCAGGACACTGTGGAGAATGGGCTTAAAGATTTTCTTCATAGCCTTTTGAAATAAAGGCGGGGCTACCTTCAATCCAAATGGCATAACAATCCATTAGTATTGAGCATTGGATATATAGAAAGCTATTTTGCACCTCTTAGCGGGATGAATTCCAAGTTGCCAAAAGCCTGCCTTAAGATCAAATTTAGAGAAAACTCTAGTGTCTTTGATAAATACATATTTTTATCTATTTTATTCTCCTAAACTTGGACATTTTAATGATCAAATGTGGCTTTAGAAGTTTAATTAGTTGAAATTTGATTTCAATAGCCACTCTTTGCATTCTAGAAAATAAGTCACAAAATCTTGGATTTTAATGCATAAATCCTTTTAAATGAATTTTGTAAATCTTATCCTACTTAATATTGTTTATTATTCTTGCAGAATTTTGATGGGCAAATGCATTTGAATGGAGGTTGGTTTGGAGAAGAGGTAGCATGCATGGAATGGGAAGGAGAAGCATATGCAGATTTAAGGAAGGCACATACTTGGGCAGCTCTCCTCACACTCCATATTGATTTATAGCTATCCACGTCTGCACTTCACAAAACTTAATCCCATGTGCCATCTTGTACACATCTGGTTTGAAAGAGGAAGAGCAGCTCGTGGTCTGTGAACAGAAGCTCGAGAACGTGGAAAGCTACGGGTAAAGGAAAGAAAGCTGACGTGATTGCTAATGTGGCTGCAGTAGAAACAAGCAAACAGCACGAGGGGCTTAGAGCTGAAATAGAATACACATGCAAGTTACACCAGCAGAAACAGAGCATGGATGAAGGTAACACGAAGGCTGGAAAGGAAGCAAGGACGAAGAGAAGCATGGGGCAGAATACGTTGGATCTGAGGAAGAGCGTGAAACCAGCGTGAGAACTGGAGCTACTGGAATCAAAATACAGAAGAAAAGGAAGCAACGTGCTGGGCAGCTGGACGTGAACTGGAGCACGAGTTGGACGTGAAAACAGAGAGTTGAAGTCTGGAAGCAGCTGCAAAACTAAGGAAAAGCTCGAGTTCTATGTGCTGTAACTGGAAGAAGTGCCACGGGAAGAAGGAGCTGCAAACAAAACACGTGAGAAAAGCGAGCTGAACAGGGAAGCAGCCAACGTGGAGAACATCACGATGAAAGAGCTGAAGCTACACATGAACAGCAACATGAAACACACACATCCAGTGGCTGGAACTCGAGGAAGTCTGTGAAGAGAAGAAGAAGAAGTTGCTGGAAGTTCTGGTTGATAATGAATGCAAGGCGTGATTTCAGAACAGCTGAGCAGATTCTACGTGGCAGAAATTGAGGAGAAAAACACGTGAGCAGCAGAACTTAGCAGAGAAGAACAACGCTGGAGGGAACTTGAATGAAGAAGAGAAGCTGAACATGGAACTTCGGGTTGAGAAGCAACAGCAACACACGAATGGGCACACCCAACAGCTGAAGAAGTTTACATGCAGAAGTTACGTGCTGTGGCTGGAGTTACGTCTGGAACCCGACGTAAACATAAACAAAGAGGCATGCAGAAGCTACAGTAGCCAACATGGATTAATTATATTGATGCTGGGGCCCACATTCACTTAAGCAAAGAAGGAAAATACATTTGGGCTGACGTGGGAATTAAGCTGGAAGATGAGGATTAGTTGCGGGATTTCAGCGTGCAAAATCAGAAGGAGGGAGGCGTGATTAATAAGGAGAAGGATGTGAAGATAAAACCTAGAGAAAAACGCTGGAGACACATCGAGAGGAGGAGAACGCGAGACGGCAGAAAAAGAGTGCGAGAAATTCCAGCGCTGAAGAAGGAAGCAGTTCTGGCTAAATTCTCCATGATTATGGCTCCTTTGATCGATTCTCCTTCATTTGATCCCTCCATGGCAGCTTGAATTCCTTATGGTGGCTAGCTGAAGATTGAATTCTCCTAGATGAAGATTTGAGCTCTACATCTCCTATTGAATTTGGATAAAACCCTCTTGCCCAATTGTTTGATTTTAGCATTATTTCTTTTATTAATTTGTCTAGGTTTAGCTTTTTGATTTAGGAATTTAATTGCTGGAATTACTGGATTGAATTAATTCTTGGATTGAACTTGATTTGAATTTTGGAATTATTTTTTTTTATCATCATTCCAGAATTAATGCTGTGCAATTGAACTCTAAATTCCTCTTGACTTTAGGCTAATTGATGCAATGGTTATTGGGTTAGTTAGCTGGAACTTTTGTGCAGTTAATTACTTAAGGGGTTAATTAATCTAATTGGTGAATTAGCATCTTGAGTGAATTGTGCAGTAGCTTTCATAAATCAATAAAATTTAGTGTAGTGTGTTCTTATTCTTAATTCAATTAATTAGTTGTTTAAGGTTTCTTGTGGTTGCAAAATTCTTTGAACAATTGATGAATTGAATCTTGGATGGTTATTCAAGAACCTTATGAGGAATGCACTAAAGAGCAAGAACTTAATCCTAAATTGGTAAGCTAAATAGAGCAAGGATAATCGAACTCTAGGGAATCCAATTAAAAGCTAGTTACCTCATTTACTTGATAAATCACTTGAACTTAGTTTTAGATTTCTAATTCTTGTCAATTAATTTTAGTTCAATTAAATTCTAGCATATCAAACCCCCAAGTTAGATCCTAATAGTAATACTTAGAATATTCTTCCATAAACAATTTAAGGCACAAACTCCTTGAGAAGATGACCTAGGTTGCACCATTATCTACAAATTTATTTTGTTACCTAGTTTTATTTGAGATTGCTCGACACGATCGTCAAATTTGGCGCCGTTGCCGGGGAGTTTAGTTTCTTAATTGTTTGAGAAAGTTTTCTAGGTGTTTTTGTTTTGTTTTATCTCTGTTTTGATTCTATTTTAGCTTAATTTTTGCTCTGTTTCGAGCTTGGAATTTGGTAATTTCGGTGTTGCGTATTAATTTGCCTGCTTGCTGGAGTTTTCGTTTAAAGTGCCCAGAAAATTCTCAAATTCTGTATTTCAAAGTTTTTGGGTGTTTTGAGCAAAATTAATAGCTTTGCTATTAGGTGCACCATTTTTTGGCCAAATTCCAACGTTTAGAGCACTTTTTCGAATTTTTTAGTATTTTTTCGAATTTTCTAGGATTTTTCTAATTTTTCTGGAATTTTTGTTTTAATTTTTCTTCGCTAATTTTTGTGTTCCTTCTTAGTTTTTGCTTGTCTAATTGGTGTATGACAAGAAGTTCTAGTGAAAAATTAATTGATTTGGATCCAGAAATTGAAAAAACCCTTAGAAGACAAGTAAAGATTAGGAAAAACAAAGATAGTGTAGGAATTAATAGCTCTAATTCATCTGCTTTTGATTCTGTGCAAGGAATTGATTGTGCACTTCAATTTGCTAGTGATAATATGGCTGAACAAGATCAAATAAATGCTAACAGGAATATGCATGTTCAGGCTAACTTGAATGTGAATGCAAATTTGAATAATAACATGCATGCCAGAACTATTAGAGAATTGACAGCTCCTAATGTGCATTATCAAAATCTTTGCATACAATATCCAGAATTAGATGTAAATTTTGAGCTTAAATCTGGATTGATTCACTTACTTCCTAAGTTTCAGGGACTTGCAGGAGATGACCCTCACAAACATCTAAAAGAATTCCATGTTGTATGCTCTACAATGAAGCCACAAGGTGTCTCAGAGGAACAAATCAAGCTCAGAGCATTCCCTTTTTCCTTGGATGGTCTAGCCAAGGATTGGTTGTACTATCTACCTCCCGGTGCCATTGCTTCTTGGGACCAACTGAAGAGGTTATTTTTGGAGAAATTCTTTCCTGCATCTCGCACTGCATCAATAAGGAAGGAGATATGTAGGATCAGACAGAATAGTGGAGAGACTTTATATGAGTACTGGGAAAGATTCAAAAGATTGTTGGCTAGTTGTCCTCACCATCAAATCTCTGATCAGTTGCTTATCCAGTACTTCTATGAGGGGCTGTTGATCATGGATAGAAATATGATTGATGCTGCCTCTGAGGGAGCCTTAGGTGATCTGACACCTACAGGAGCCTGGGAGTTGATTGATAAGATGGCTCAGAATGCTCAGCAATTTGGATCCAGATCAATGCAAACAGCAAGAGGAGTCAATGAATTGTGTGCTCTAGACTATGGTCAGAGAATTGAGAGCAAACTTGAAGTAATGTCTACTGTGCTCCAAAAGCTTGCTTTAGATCGGCAGCAGTCATCCTCCGCTCCTTCTCAGACTTGTACACCACAGTCTTACCCTACTCAGACATATTCTTATCCACAGTGTTATGCATCTAGACAAACATCTACCCCTACTACTTTGGTAGGACCCCTGTGTGATATATGCTCTTTAGCCACACATACTACTGATCAGTGCCCTATGTTAGAAGACAGGGTAGAAGCTTGTGCTGGGATGTTTCCAGTTAGGCCGATACAACAAGGGCAACAAAAATATGATCCCTATTCTAATACATACAATCCAGGATGGAGGGATCACCCCAATTTGAGATATGGGGGAGGGCAACAAAATAGATACAATGTTATAGGACCTAGTGCACAGTCTTCCCAACCTATTAGGCAGCCAGCTCCTATACAGGAGGAACCAAAGAAAAGGGATAATATGGGAGATATGATGAAGCGTATTATGGAAAGTCAAGCACAAATCACACAAATGATGCAAAATTTAGAAAGGAGGGTTGATACTCAGTTAGGCCAGTTTGCTACTTCTCTTAGTGAGGTGAAATCTCAGGGTTCAAGCCAATTACCCTCACAGACAATTGTTAATCCGAGGAATAGTAGCAATGTTAGTGCCATCACTCTTAGGAATGGAAAAGAAGTTCAAGGATCCTCAGATACCACCACCATGGATAAGTCGGCGTCACCAAAAACACACGCCGCATCAAATGAGCCTAATAATGAAGAGGAGCCAAAGAAAATTTTGCCTTTCCCACATAGACCTACCTTGGGAAAGAGGCAAACTGAAGCAGATGCAGAAAAAGAGATTCTTGAGACTTTTAAAAAGGTTGAAGTCAATATACCCCTGTTGGAGGCAATCAAGACCATTCCTAAATATGCCAAGTTTCTCAAGGAGATATACACTAACAAGAGGCGTCTGAGAGGGAATGAAAAAGTCAATTTTGGCAAGAACGTTTCAGCACTCATACAGCCAACAATGCCCACCAAGTGTCAAGATCCGGGCACTTTTACAATTCCATGCACCATTGGGAATTTTGAGTTTTCTGATGCTTTGATTGATCTTGGTGCTGCTATAAATGTTATGCCTAAATCTGTTTATTCATCTTTGCAGGTGGGAGAGCTGAAACCTACCGGAGTGGTTGTACAGCTGGCAAATAGGAGCATTGCTTATCCTTCAGGAGTCTTGGAGGATGTTCTAGTTAAGGTAAAGGATTTGATTTTTCCAGCTGATTTTTATGTCCTTAATATGGAGGATGATAGATATAAATCTAGTGGACATGCCCCACTCATTTTAGGTAGACCCTTCCTAAAAACTGCCAAAACAATTATAAATGTGCATGAGGGTACTCTTCAAATGGAGTTTGCTGGCAATATGATACAATTCAATATATTTGATGCCATGAAATATCCCTGTGATGATAACTCTGTTTTCAGTATCAGCTTGGTTGATATGCTAGTTGATAATGCTAGCACTGATTTTTGGGATAGTTTATTGACTGATTCCTGTGATATTGCTAACTTGGATGATTCTCTTGACTGTACATGTGTTGGAACTACTATATGTGATAATTGCTCCCAGATTAGTGCTTTCATTGAGAATAGTGAGTCTCTTTCATGTATTGACTATCATGGTTCTGAGACCTCCTCCTTTTGTGCTAATTTCACTGTTCGTCAGCCTTTTACTGATTTGGATGATTATACTAATTTAGATCAATCTTCTTGTTCTAAGGACGATGTGCATACTATTGCCTTCCCTGAATGTTCTGGTGTTGCTGGATTTATTGATTCTCAGGATATGTTGCATATTGATGTCACTTCTGGATATGTTGATTGTGCTAGTTCATCTATTTCCACTCTTACATTGCCTATTGATAGTGGTAATAAATGCTGTGTAACTAGTTCATCTGTTAGTGATACTGATGTTGATATTGCTATTGGCTCTCTTGTTAATACTCCTTCTGCTGATATTCCCAAAGATGGGAAAGTTGTTTCTTCTGTCTGTGAGTTGTCTGAACAGGTATTTGGCATGGAAGAGATTGAAATCAAACAACTCATACCTTTGGTTGAGCAAGCTCCCACCTTAGAGCTCAAACCGCTTCCAGACAATCTCAAGTACACCTACTTGGGGGAAGATGAGAAGCTTCCAGTAATTGTGGCTAGTGACATTATTCCAGAGGAAGAAGAGAAGCTTCTAGAGGTCTTAAGGAGGAGAAAACAAGCAATAGTGTGGACCTTAGCTGACATACCTGGCATTAGCCTTGATACATGCATGCACAGAATTTTGTTGGAAGATGGGGCAAAACCAGTAAGGCAACCTCAAAGGCGACTGAACCCACTTATTCTGGATGTGGTTAAAAAGGAAGTTTCTAAACTTTTATCTACTGGTATAATATATCCTATTTCTGACAGTCAGTGGGTTAGTCCTGTGCAGGTAGTTCCAAAGAAATCAGGGATCACAGTGATCCGGAATGAAAATAATGAATTGGTGCCCACCCGTGTACAGAATAGTTGGAGGGTTTGCATTGACTATAGGAGGCTTAATTTAGTCACTAGAAAAGATCATTACCCCCTCCCATTTATTGATCAGATGCTTGAGCGTTTAGCTGGTAAATCTCACTACTGTTTTCTGGATGGATTTTCAGGGTATTTTCAGATATGCATAGCCCCGAAGGATCAAGAGAAGACGACATTCACATGCCCATTTGGAACATATGCCTATAGGCGAATGCCTTTTGGTCTTTGCAATGCCCCTGGGACCTTTCAGCGGTGCATGGTTTCCATTTTTAGTGATTTCCTTGAACATTGTATAGAAATTTTTATGGATGATTTCACTGTATATGGGAACTCTTTTGATGATTGCTTATGTAGTCTGGATAGAGTCCTCGCTAGATGCATAGAGAAAAACCTTGTACTTAATTTTGAAAAGTGTCATTTTATGGTTCGGAAAGGCATTGTATCAGGTCATATTATATCTGAACAGGGCATAGAGGTAGATAAAGCTAAGATAGATGTTATAACCTCTCTACCATACCCGACATGTGTTCGGGAGATCCGATCTTTTCTAGGTCATGCAGGTTTTTATAGAAGATTCATTCAGAACTTTAGTAAAATTGCTTTGCCATTGTCTAAGTTGTTACAAAAAGATGTTGATTTCCAATTTGATGATGCATGTAAAACAGCTTTTGATGAACTTAAGAAATGCTTGACTTCCCCACCCATTATTCAACCTCCTGATTGGACCCTCCCATTTGAGCTTTTATGTGACGCATCTAATTTTGCTGTAGGTGCAGTCTTGAGCCAGAGAGAGTGAAAGCGGTCCCATGTGATTGCTTATGCATCCAAGACTTTGGATGGGGCCCAAGCAAATTATACAACCACAGAAAAAGAGCTTCTTGCTATTGTTTTTGCTTTAGATAAATTTAGATCATATTTACTTGATACTAAAGTCATTGTTTTTACTGATCATGCAGCCTTAAAGTACTTGCTGAAGAAGCCTGATGCAAAGCCAAGATTGATCAGATGGATGCTTCTACTTCAAGAATTTGACATTGACATCCGGGATAAAAGTGGAGCTGAAAACTTAGTAGCAGACCACTTGAGCAGAATTGAAGCTTTAAAGGTAAATTCCTTACCTATTGATGATGATTTCCCTGATGAGCATTTATGTGCTTTGCATAGTTTTTATCCATGGTATGCAGACTTAGTGAATTATCTAGCTGCTTCTGAACTGCCTGTTGATTTGACTAAACATCAGTTGAATAAGTTTAGGAGTGAAGCTAGGTATTATATTTGGGATGATCCATATTTATGGAGACTATGTAGTGACCAAGTGATTAGACGTTGTGTGCCTGATATAGAATTTGATTCTGTTTTAAATTTTTGTCATGCACTAGCATGTGGAGGTCACTTTAGTTCAAAACGCACAGCTAGGAAGGTTCTAGATAGTGGATTGTATTGGCCTACCCTGTTTCGTGATGCCTTTAATTTTTGTAAAAGATGTGTTCGGTGTCAACAAACAGGTAGCATATCTAGGAGAAATGAAATGCCACAACACCCTATCTTATTTTGTGAAGTCTTTGATGTGTGGGGCATTGATTTTATGGGACCTTTTCCCATTTCTTTTGGCTTTTCATACATTTTATTGGCCGTTGATTATGTTTCGAAGTGGGTGGAAGCCAAACCTACCAGGACTGATGATTCTTCTGTGGTTGTAGAATTCGTTCGCTCTCACATTTTCTGTAGGTTTGGCATTCCCAGAGCCATTATCAGTGACCAGGGCACTCATTTTTGTAACCGGAGTATGCATAGCTTGCTTAGCAAGTATGGTGTTGTGCATAAAGTAGCTACTCCATACCACCCTCAGACAAATGGCCAAGCAGAAATTTCTAACCGGGAGGTGAAGCAAATTTTGGAGAAAACAGTGCAGCCGAATAGGAAAGATTGGAGTAAAAGGCTAGATGATGCACTTTGGGCCTACAGGACTGCCTACAAGACTCCTGTTGGCATGTCACCATATCGGCTGGTATTTGGAAAAGCGTGTCACTTACCGGTGGAAGTGGAGCATAAAGCTTACTGGGCTGTGAAGAAATGCAATTTGAATTTGAATGAAGCAGGATCTCACAGAAAATTCCAACTCCAAGAGCTTGAAGAGATCAGATTGGAAGCCTATGACAATGCAAGAATCTATAAAGAGAAGACAAAGGCATTTCATGACAAGATGATTGCAAGGAAAGAGTTTGTTGTCGGCCAAAAAGTCTTACTTTATAAATCCCGTCTGAAGCTTATGCCAGGTAAACTTCGTTCTAAATGGGAAGGTCCTTATATAGTTTCTAATGTTTTCCCTTTTGGTGCAGTTGAGCTTTTGGATGAGCAAACGGGAGCTAAATTCAAAGTTAATGGACATCGGCTCAAACACTTTTATGAAGGAGTTCCACGAGATAACAAGGAGGAGCTCCAACTTCATAACCCACCCTGAATCCCGGTTGTACTCTTTCCCTTTCCCCTTTTATATTGTGTTGTCTTTATCTGTTTATTACATTGTGTGCTGGCATTGAGGACAATGCAATGTTTAAGTGTGGGGGGATACAAATAAATTTTTAGTTTTGTTTTATTTTGGTTAGTTGATTTTTATAGTTTCTAGGTTTTTAGTTAGTTGTGTTATTTAAAAAAAAAAAATTCCAACCAAAAACTATGCTTCTGTGTAAGTTGCTAGCATTAAGGGATCCTGGCTTTGATATATCTTGATTTGACAAGGATTTGACCCTGTGTTAAGAATGCAAGTTAAGTGGTAATTAGCTTTGCTTTAATGAAATTTGATGATAGTCAATTTACCCTGTGAGATTTTTGAACCTATTGCTTATTCATTTCTAGTGTGTATCTCCTATCTTACTTTTACTCTAGAACTTGGCTTGAATCTTATTCAAGGCCACATTTATTCATTTGCCATGATGAAAAGGATTAAGGCATTCATTGTTATTTTGTTTTAGCCAGAGCCAAAAAGCTAACCTATATAAGTTTAATCCATTTGTTTTTCCCATTTGGGCCTTATATTTTCCATTGTTAACCTTCTAGCCATGAAAATCAAATCAATGTTCTTCCTACCTTGATTAGGATGCTTTTGATTATTAAGAGCATTATATCTTGTTAAGGTAGATGGAGGTGTATTTCGCACATCATTTATAGGCCATTTGTTTCTTCTTCTTCAAGAGTATTTCCCAAAAAAAAAAAAAAAAAAAAAGAGAAGCAGTTGAAAAAAAAAAAATGGAAAAAAGAAAAAAAGATTGAAAAGGGAAATAAAGTTGTTCTCTTAGTGCATATTTTTCTGTTTGTGGTTAAAAGGGCCTTGAATTGCATTTTTACTCCATCCTTATTCTTATTTTAATGCTCTTGATGATTTTAAGCATCCGATTTGCTTTTGAATTTTCTTCATTTTTCTGTTTACCACTTGTTTCATACCTTAGCCTATATTACAACCATAATAAAGACCTTTTGATTCATTCATTGGCATTTGATTTTGGTGGTGGAGATGTAGATGATTGCCAAGCTTATGGTAGTAAGGTTGGGTAGGATGGAATTTGAGAGTAAGCACTTCATTCTAAACACTAAAGAGGAGAGTGATAAACACAAATCCAAGTGAGGGACTGTCATTGCATTTCATTTTTGATAAAGTGTATGGCCATGGTACTTGTTGCATTAATGCAAGTGACATGACTTGGAGAATTGAGCTATTGATTCGCTTTGAACTTCCTTGTGCTGAGTGATTTATACAACTCCATTCCTCTTGATTTCTTTTCCATTAGTATCTTCTTGAAGTCTTGACCTTTGCCCAGGAGTGCAAAGGTTTAAGTGTGGGGGAATTTGATAAATACATATTTTTATCTATTTTATTCTCCTAAACTTGGACATTTTAATGATCAAATGTGGCTTTAGAAGTTTAATTAGTTGAAATTTGATTTCAATAGCCACTCTTTGCATTCTAGAAAATAAGTCACAAAATCTTGGATTTTAATGCATAAATCCTTTTAAATGAATTTTGTAAATCTTATCCTACTTAATATTGTTTATTATTCTTGCAGAATTTTGATGGGCAAATGCATTTGAATGGAGGTTGGTTTGGAGAAGAGGTAGCATGCATGGAATGGGAAGGAGAAGCATATGCAGATTTAAGGAAGGCACATACTTGGGCAGCTCTCCTCACACTCCATATTGATTTATAGCTATCCACGTCTGCACTTCACAGAACTTAATCCCATGTGCCATCTTGTACACATCTAGTTTGAAAGAGGAAGAGCAGCTCGTGGTCTGTGAACAGAAGCTCGAGAACGTGGAAAGCTACAGGTAAAGGAAAGAAAGCTGACGTGATTGCTAATGTGGCTGCAGTAGAAACAAGCAAACAGCACGAGGGGCTTAGAGCTGAAATAGAATACACATGCAAGTTACACCAGCAGAAACAGAGCATGGATGAAGGTAACACGAAGGCTGGAAAGGAAGCAAGGACGAAGAGAAGCATGGGGCAGAATACGTTGGATCTGAGGAAGAGCGTGAAACCAGCGTGAGAACTGGAGCTACTGGAATCAAAATACAGAAGAAAAGGAAGCAACGTGCTGGGCAGCTGGACGTGAACTGGAGCACGAGCTGGACGTGAAAATAGAGAGTTGAAGTCTGGAAGCAGCTGCAAAACTAAGGAGAAGCTCGAGTTCTATGTGCTGTAACTGGAAGAAGTGCCACGGGAAGAAGGAGCTGCAAACAAAACACGTGAGAAAAGCGAGCTGAACAGGGAAGCAGCCAACGTGGAGAACATCACGATGAAAGAGCTGAAGCTACGCATGAACAGCAACATGAAACACACACATCCAGTGGCTGGAACTCGAGGAAGTCTGTGAAGAGAAGAAGAAGAATTTGCTGGAAGTTCTGGTTGATAATGAATGCAAGGCGTGATTTCAGAACAGCTGAGTAGATTCTATGTGGCAGAAATTGAGGAGAAAAACACGTGAGCAGTAGAACTTAGCAGAGAAGAACAACGCTGGAGGGAACTTGAATGAAGAAGAGAAGCTGAACATGGAACTTCGGGTTGAGAAGCAACAGCAACGCACGAATGGGCACACCCAACAGCTGAAGAAGTTTACATGCAGAAGTTACGTGCTGTGGCTGGAGTTACGTCTGGAACCCAAGGTAAACATAAACAAAGAGGCATGCAGAAGTTACAGTAGCCAACATGGATTAATTATATTGACGCTGGGGCCCACATTCACTTAAGCAAAGAAGGAAAATACATTTGGGCTGACGTGGGAATTAAGCTGGAAGATGAGGATTAGTTGCGGGATTTCAGCGTGCAAAATCAGAAGGAGGGAGGCGTGATTAATAAGGAGAAGGATGTGAAGATAAAACCTAGAAAAAAACGCTGGAGACACATCGAGAGGAGGAGAACGCGAGACGGCAGAAAAAGAGTGCGAGAAATTCCAGCGCTGAAGAAGGAAGCAGTTCTGGCTAAATTCTCCATGATTATGGCTCCTTTGATCGATTCTCCTTCATTTGATCCCTCCATGGCAGCTTGAATTCCTTGTGGTGGCTAGCTGAAGATTGAATTCTCCTAGATGAAGATTTGAGCTCTACATCTCCTATTGAATTTGGATAAAACCCTCTTGCCCAATTGTTTGATTTTAGCATTATTTCCTTTATTAATTTGTCTAGGTTTAGCTTTTTGATTTAGGAATTTAATTGCTGGAATTACTGGATTGAATTAATTCTTGGATTGAACTTGATTTGAATTTTGGAATTATTTTTTTTATCATCATTCCAGAATTAATGCTGTGCAATTGAACTCTAAATTCCTCTTGACTTTAGGCTAATTGATGCAATGGTTATTGGGTTAGTTAGCTGGAACTTTTGTGCAGTTAATTGCTTGAGGGGTTAATTAATCTAATTGGTGAATTAGCATCTTGAGTGAATTGTGCAGTAGCTTTCATAAATCAATAAAATTTAGTGTAGTGTGTTCTTATTCTTAATTCAATTAATTAGTTGTTTAAGGTTTCTTGTGGTTGCAAAATTCTTTGAACAATTGATGAATTGAATCTTGGATGGTTATTCAAGAACCTTATGAGGAATGCACTAAAGAGCAAGAACTTAATCCTAAATTGGTAAGCTAAATAGAGCAAGGTAATCGAACTCTAGGGAATCCAATTAAAAGCTAGTTACCTCATTTACTTGATAAATCACTTGAACTTAGTTTTAGATTTCTAATTCTTGTCAATTAATTTTAGTTCAATTAAATTCTAGCATATCAAACCCCCAAGTTAGATCCTAATAGTAATACTTAGAATATTCTTCCATAAACAATTTAAGGCACAAACTCCTTGAGAAGATGACCTAGGTTGCACCATTATCTACAAATTTATTTTGTTACCTAGTTTTATTTGAGATTGCTCGACACGATCGTCAGTCTTTAAGTAGATTGAGTTGAGAACTGATCTTTGGTAATGGAAACTTGTCATCTTGTAAAAACATGTTAAGAGGCTTATAATCAATGACTAATCTCTTTTTGCCACGTCTTTGCTCTGCTCGTTTATCTACATAGAAAGCTTGGCACGTCCAATCTGATTTGGTAGGTTCAATAAGTCCTTGTTGTAGAAGGGCTGCACATTCTTCTTTGGCAAGTTGCAAGTCATTAGGATTCATGCCAGGGTGAATAACTTTTGTAGGATTCATGTCCTCATTTCTTTGAAGAAGTCTTTATTCTTTCAGAGATGAGAATGGTGAGAAAATTGATCATGGGATTCTGGACAGTAAGGTAGAAATTTATCACGAATATCTTCATAACCAGCAGGAAGAGTAGCAAACTCAAACACTTTTGAGATTGTAGCGTAAGGCTTAAATTACTGTTTAAATTGGATCCCTTGAAGAAGGATTTGAAGCTTTTTTGCCTGACAGTAAATGTCCATTCCAATCAAGATATCTTTGTCTGGGAGACTGCTTCCATGTACTTTGGTCCAGACAATACAATTAGGAAAGATCCTAATACCAATTCTTTTCTTGGTAATAAGATCAACCTTAAAGATTTTTCCATCAGCTGCACTAAAGTACTCAAAATGAGTTGTCCATGCCTGTGGAGGAAGAACTACAGGATTCATGAGACTTTTCGAAGCACTAGTATCCATATAAGCTATAACAGGGATTGGCTTATAATACTTGCTTTAAAGAATTTGCATTTGAATATAAGGCATTGGTAGTTCTTTTTGCTTAGTGAGATTGCAAGGTTAGAAAGAGTAGCTGGGGTGAATGTAATGGTCAGAATAATCTGAGTGATCAGAATCAAAGAAATTTGAATCTGACAAGTGAAATTCAGGAAGGGCAAAAATAGTATTTGCATCAGCATCTTCTTGTTTTGAGAAGTATTCTTCAATGTCATCATCAGTAGGTAAAGGAATGCTGGCCTGAACTTATTGAAGGAGCTTAACATCCTTCTTTGTTTTATTAGGACAATTTTTTGTAAAATGTCCCTTTTTTCCATAGATGTAACAACAATCTTGTTTACCATGTTGAGTGAGTCGTCGTTTGAAAAATTGAATTGGACATTTAGGTTGGTATTTCTTGTAATACTTGTGGGACTTGAAAGGCTTAGCATTAGAATGCTTGTAACGAGATTACTTCTTTGTTGGGTAAGAGCACTTTGACTTGTCTTTGCATTTAATTTGGAGATAAGGCTTTTTACAAACCTTTTGCAAAGCAAGCTTGCCATCCATCATAGAATCAAATATTTTATGCCGCTCACATAATTTCTTAGGAGTAGCCAAAGTTAATTGGTAAATCTTCCTAAGTGAGATGTCAGTCATATCTCTTCTGAGGGATTGTATGGCTTCTAAGAGTTTTGGCTATAACTCTTTTGGCAAAGAGGCAATGAATGTATGCCTGAGATTAACATCATTGAAACCATTAAAAAGGTAGTACCTTTCTACCATTCATTTATAATGGAAGTGAAGGTCTTTTTTCTTTAAGGAGTAACATTTCATTTGGCAATATTGTTGCCATTTTTTCTTATCAACAAGATGGAAATCACCAAGGAATTCTTTGTAAATGAGACCAAAGAGGTCATTAGCACTGTTTGCTTGAATGTAGAACCTTTGTCTATACTCCTTTAGGCTCTGGAACCATTCTCGGAAAGTACCAGTGAGTTTGCTGGTGAATTCAGTGAGAGTTACTTGGAGATTAGCATTTGGTTGAGTCATCTGAAGATCAATCTATGCTAAAAACTTATGCAACTTATCTCTCCACTTATTAAGAGGAATTTCATCAAAGGTAAACCAGGGTCCAGTGGTTGGACAAGTTTGATGTAGTGGAGGATCTGGGAAAGTTGTATGATATGATTGTTCAGCATAGTCATCATGGTCATATTCGATGTTGGACTCATCATATTCCTCAACATGAGTAGGATTCACCATACAGGAAATTGGATATTGAACAAGTTCATCTTCCTTAGAACTCAGAGGTTCAAGACCAATAATTTAGGATTAGTCGGAATCAGAATCAGAAGGATAAGGGTTAATGGTAGACAATAAAGAAATTATCCCAGAAGGTTTAGTTGATTCTGTTTGTTTATTTTTCTGAGTTGGATTAGGAAGAGGAGTAGGCATAGTATGCTTTGGTGAGGAAGGTGGAGTATGAATCTATAAAGGTTTTACAAGTGGTTGCTCTGGTGGTTTTGTCCAAGAAGGTGACGCTTCTTGGTGTGAAGGGAAATAAGGTGATCTTTGAGGAGGACAGACATTTTTAGGTGGCTGAGGCTGAGATTGAGGTGGAGGTTGTCTGGCTTGAAGCTGTTGAAGCTATGTTAGACTAAGATAATCATCTTTCTTTTTGAACACTTCATAGTTCATCTTGAAACATTTAGAGGAATTAGCTTCTTTTGGGTAAGGTGAGTATGGAGGTGATGGATATGGATTATAGGAGGACACAAAAGGAGAAGGATAGGATTCATAGATACTTTGAGATTGATTTCTAGCTAAATCTTTTTCAATCTAATCAATTTGAGTTTTTACTTATCAAAGCTCTTGTTCCTTCTATGTAAAAGCTGGTCCCATATATCCATGGGTGATAAATCCTTTAAGTTCTGCATCTAGAGAGGTAACCTGCCTTTGAAGGCGATCATATAATTCTTGGACATGGGAAGACAATCCATCAAGTCGAGAATTAGTATGAGCTATTTGACTGAAGAGATTCTCAAGGCGAGAGTCAATCCATTGAAGAACTTTGTTTTGAGTTGTAGCATTATGAGTATGCCAGTTGAGAACTTGTTCAGCTTGTGAGATAGGTCTCATGGCACCATTGGGTGAAACTTCTATAGGAACAGAATATAGCTTGTAGGTAGCATTTGTCTCAGGGTTAGTTCTTCTTTCCATAGCAGGAATCTCAAAGTCATAATTTTTTAATGTAGAGGAAAACATCATACATGGAATAGGCTGGGGTTGTGTCTGTACAGAAATGATTAATTCAGGTTCTAGAGAAGGAGAAAGAAGAAGATCCTCATGACCTAGTTCCTTAAGGAGATCATAAAACTTTCTGGCTTAGGCCAAGGAGACTTGATACTAACCCATTTAGGCTTTAGTGGATGGTCATCATCATCTGAATTGTTATTTGGCTTGTGGTGAGAGCAGTGGGTAGATTTTCAAGAGGGTTTAGGTAATTGTTTTTTCCAAGGAGAGGCATAGGAATCACGAGGCCTCCATGCATTATCTTCTGGTCCTTCCCAGTTTTCAAGTCTTCGCATCCACAATCAAGGTCACACATTGATGGATCACAATCCCAAAGGAAGTGTCCATTAATTTTTCCAACATAAGCATAAGACCCATCAGGATGAAACCAGTGAATGGGAATTAGACCTTTCTTTTGTGCTTAAGTAACCACAGGAGTGATCATCATGGAATGATTCATCAGCCTTAGGGCTGAGGTGGTAGCTTCTTCAGATCCAAGTCTCTTAAAGGTTGATTTGACAGTTTCGTCAGAGAATTTCTCTAAAATAGGAAGAGCAGATGTATGGAAAGTCTTCTGTCCACCATGGAACTCTTTTACATAATTGGTAACCCATTCAAGAGGCATCAATTGGAGCAGATCTTCTCTAGGAATCTACTTGGGGATCTGGATAATAGTTGTGTTGTTGGGTCTGTCAGAAACTATATAAAGAACATCATCATTAGTGTTCTAAAAATGATGATCAATTGAGTGGTTCTGTAGATGGTAGATCATTTGGTGGTGAAGGGTTGCTAGAACAGCATCTGAAACTTGTTCAGCACCAATGATCTGGACTTGCACCTTCAGTCTAGTAGGAAGAGTGGGATCTGATAACTTTATATTGAAATTGGGAACTATGGTCAAGATCACGCTTCCATTATTCAAAGTGACAAGGGCGGCTCCAATCAAAGCATTTTGAAAAGAGCTATAAGATGTACCAAGAAGGGAGACATGGGCTGTAGCCACTATCCCTTTTCTACCATGCAAAGTAAGTACTAATTTGATGGCTCTTAACTCTTAGGGGCCTAACTGGCTAGCCTCCAGTGGTGGTTGCACTGTTATGAGGCAATTGCATAAAAGTGGTATCTGAGGTATCTCTTATTGTCATCCATCTCATGATAAGGTTGGAATGGGGATGGAATGGTATCAGAGCTTACACATTCATAAGATAATCGGATTTGATTTGTTAGTAAAAGAGAGTAAGAATATCACAATCCATACACCATGTCTACTGTTTCCTCTACCAATGATATAGAAGAACTCGTTCGTCTTTCTTCCTCCCTTTCTATTCCTAGATCTATTCCCTCTTCCTGTATATCTTATGACTTTAATAGGATATATAACCTTGTGGAAATTACCCATATTCCAGAAGAATCTAGACTAGAAGAATCTATCACCCCTTTTCTTAATCCCTACCAACTCTATCACCAAAATAGATCATTTACTCATTCTATTCACAGACTTCTTTCTCCTCGAAACCCTTTAGTAAAAACAATAGTCCAAGGTACCAAACTGGATAAGTGCGAACATAAGCATAAGACCCATCAGGATAAAACCAGTGAATGGGAATTAGACCTTTCTTTTATGCTTGAGTGACTACAAGAGTGATCATCATGGAATGATTCATCAGCCTTGGGGCTGAGGTGGTAGCATTCTTCAATGTCATCATCAGCAGATAGAGGAATGCTAGCCTAAACTTGTTGAAGGAGCTTAACATTCTTCTTTGTTTTAAGCCCTACACTACAATCTCAAAAGTGTTTGAGTTTGTTACTCTTCTTGCTGGTTATGAAGATATTCGTAATAAATTTCTACCTTACTGTCCAGAGTCCTATGATCAATTTTCTCACCCTTCTCCTTTCTGGAAGAATAAAGACTTCTTCATCCAGCTTCTTTTTAAAAGAAATGAGGACATCAATCCTACAAAAGCTATTCACCCTGGCATAAATCCTGATGACTTGCAACTTGCTAGAGAAGAATGTGCAGCCCTTCTATAGCAAGGACTTATTGAACCTACCAAATCAGATTAGGTGTGCCAAGCATTCTATGTAGATAAACGAGCAAAGCAAAGACATTGCAAAAAGAGATTAGTCATTGATTATAAGTCTCTCAACATGTTTTTACAAGATGACAAGTTTCCATTACCAAAGATTAGTTCTCAACTCAGTTTACTTAAAGAAGCTAGAGTTTTCTCTAAATTTGATCTTAAGGCAGGCTTCTGGCAACTTGGAATTCATCCAACTGAGAGGTACAAAACAGCTTTTTGTATACCCAATGCTCAATACCAATGGACTGTTATGCCATTTGGATTGAAAGTAGCCCCGTCTTTATTTCAAAAGGCCATGACGAAAATCTTTGAGCCCATTCTCCACAGTGTCCTGGTCTACATTGATGATATCCTGCTCTTTTCCAAAACTAAAACGGACCACAAACAGTATCTCTTATAGTTTTTGGGCCTTGTACAACAACATGGGATAATGCTTTCCTCCAAAAAGAGTCAATTGGGCCAAACCTAAATACAATTCCTCGGAATGCATATCTCTAATGGACACTGCCAGCCAGGTCTACACATAGCCCAATAATTACTTAATTTTCTAGATAAAGATCTCTCTATAAAAGAAATTCAACAATTTCTCGTGTAATCATTTGTATCAGAGACTTTATTCTAAAAGTATCTAATCATACCAGACAGCTATCCAAACTCCTCAGAAAGAAACCCCTCCTCGGGGACCTGCTCAGACTGTAGCTATATGACACCTCAAAAGAGTCTCTCAAGTGCCTTTACCTTTAAAGATTTCTGATAAGGGTAAAAGAATCCTCTAGAAAAATGCTAGTAAAGACTTTTGGGGCGTTGTCCTACTTAAAGAGATTGATGGAAAGAAGTATTACTGTGGCCATGCTAGTGTACAATTCAAAGACTCTGAAAAACATTATCATGCAATCTACAAAGAGATTCTTGCTGTTAAAAGAGGGATAGAGAAGTTCAGTTTCCACTTATATTCACATGATTTCACTGTACAGATGGATAACTCCTCCTTCCCTAAGATTTTAGAGTCCACTAAAAAAGTTCTTCCGGATAAGCAATTGAGGCGCTAGAAAGACTAGTTTTCCTGCTATAAATTCACCATTGAACACATTAAAGGACGCCACAATATCCTAGCCGACTTCCTTTTCTGACCACCAAAAGCCTTTAACCTCATCACTCTAACTAAACCTATTTTTCTCATCCATATGGCTCATTCAATTCCTAGATGTACTATTCACTATCCACAACCCTAACTGAAAAAAGATTTCCCTCGTGGGGAACTACGACTAATAACTCTTGCAGAAGTTCAAAACCTTGCCCAAAAATCTCTGTTTTATTACTTGCACTATTACCTAAAAGACTCTCCTTATAATGTTATTCCTCCTGCCTTCTACCTTATTCAGACTCCTTTTCTTCTCCTATTTCAAATCATAGACTGTGTGACTGATGATGCCTTTTGGTATCTTTGGGCACTCACTGCCCTTTATTCTGGTGCCATAGCCTTTCCTCTACTCATGATTTGCCAACACCATACCACCTCTGAAAATAAGGACTCCAATCTGTGGACCCTACTAGAATGGTTCTTACCATTACCATGGTAGCGCTCTGAGCTTGACCATCTCATTCACTGCCACAACTTTTAGAAGATACCTACCACTGACAAATAGGTGTCCAGCATTTTCATCCTCCATCGTCCTTACTGGGTCAATCGACAAAATATGCTCCTCACCCATAATCATGCATATGAATGGAATACTTTTTTGGACTGGCCAAAACAATCATCTGATACTCTAAAGGCTTTACAATTATTTTTATGTGAAATTGATAATTATAAGCCTAATCCATTCATATTTTGTACTTCATTAGGGCCATACCCTGGAGAATTCATCCTCGGAAAAGCTCGACTCCTAGAACTAGATTTTCCTAATACAAAACAATGGACTCCAAAACAAATGATCAAATTCCTCACAGGAACCAGTACTCAGGGCCCAGGAGCTTCATCTTCTTCAACCCAACCTCCTTCAGACACAATAATGCAAGACTCACAGGACCCCTGTGACTCCATTACTCCAAATGAGTTTGAAGAATGGTTTGCCACCTGTTTCAAAAAGTCATCAAAGGACCCTGACTCTACCGACATTGACAATGACCCCAACTTGTCTCCATCCCATGAGCTAATCAAGAAAGGATAAGCCTTATCCTGAAGTCTATCTTGCCAGCTCATGCTTTATTGTATAATTATGTGAGTTTACTATTCTGCATGTGAACCCCTTTGTAAAAGCCACTTTCCAAAAAGGCTGTTGGCCTGTATGTTTACCTTTTGTAAAAGTCATTTGTCTTGTTTCTCCTGACCTTCGCTATAAGAAGGGTCTCTAAGTTTGAAGAGGGCAGAGCTCCTCTAAGCCTCTCTTCCCCTTGTAAACAAAGTTTAAAATAAACTTCAGTTCTCTAATGTTCTCGTTCTAAGTTTTTTTATGTTTTGAAATCTTTTATCAATAGATCTCTTACGATTATCTTGTCCATACACTAGTATGCTCTACACTTGCCTCTCTTGAGGAACCTGTGTATTAAAAAAGTGTTGCGACTGCCATATTATCTAGATAATAATAATTACCTTATCTATGAGTTCTTTATTGAAAAGAGTTTTTAAAAAGATCAACAGAATCCTTGGTCCTAAGAGGCCAGTGCACGAAAGCCCAGAAGAGAAAGAGTGGCTATTAGCGCAAGCATACCTAGAAAAGGATTCTGGTGATTCTAATTGGAACACTCGACTTGAATATTTTTCATTAAGATGACAAGGCATTGAACCTATCCCCAAATGTTTGAGGGATAAGTGTTTACACAATTAAAATTATTATTGTCTAGATTGTATTGGTTAGCTAGCTCCTGAGGAAAGGAAGGCATTAGATGACATTTGCCCTCCTCTCACTCTAGAGTATGTTCATGAGTATTGGAGTATTCTAAGATCTCCTAAAATATATCTCTCTGAAGAGGACCTCTAAAAATAGAATATTCTCAAAGAAGAGAGATGGAAGCGAGTGTGCTCCAATCTTGAGTCGGGACCAGGAATGGTATCAGAGCCTACACATTTGTAAGATAATCAGATTTGATCTACTAGTAAAAAAGAGTAAGAATATAACAATCCATACACCATGTCTACTGTTTCCTCTACCAATGATATAGAAGAACCCGTTCATCTTTCTTCCTCCCTTTCTATGCCTAGTTCTATTCCCTCTTCCTGTATATCTCATGCCTCTAATAGGATAGATAACCTTGTGGAAATTACCCATATTCTAGAAGAATCTAGACTAGAAGAATCTATTACCCTTCTTCTTAATCCCTACTAACTCTATCACTAAAATAGATCCTTTACTCGTTCTATTTGTAGACTTCT
This sequence comes from Erythrophleum fordii, assembly GCA_032878935.1. Taxonomy (NCBI): domain Eukaryota; kingdom Viridiplantae; phylum Streptophyta; class Magnoliopsida; order Fabales; family Fabaceae; genus Erythrophleum; species Erythrophleum fordii. The sequence goes on along the minus strand of JAVQMF010000057.1, from coordinate 11,472,028 downwards.
TTCTCCTTGAAACCTTCCTGTAAAAGAAATAGTCCAAGGTACCAAATTGGATCAGTGTAGGCTTCAGTCAACCCAAGCTGAACAGTCTATTACTCTGGAAATCCCTTCTAATTTTATTTCTCACTGGATCCATCAAGGCTATTCTCACCTCCATCTTGGAGCCATCAGATTAGTACTTACTTTACATGGCAGAAAAGGGATAGTGGCTACATCCTGTGTCTCCCTTCTTGATACATCTTATAACTCCATTCAAAATGCTTTGATTGGAGTTGCCCCTGCCACTTTGAATGGTACAAGTGTGATCTTAACCATAGTTCCTAATTTTAATATAAAGTTATCAGATCCCACTCTTCCCACTAGACTAAAGGTGCAAGTCCAGATTATTGGTGTTGAACAAGTTTCAGATGATGTTCCAGCAACCGTTCACCACCAAATGATCTATCGTCTGCAGAACCACTCAGTTGATCTTTATTTCTAGAACACCACTGATGATGTTCTTTACATAGTTTCTGATAGACTCGACAACACAACTATTATCCAGATCCCCAAGCAGATTCCCAGAGAAGATCTGCTCTAATTGATGCCTTTTAAATGGGCTATCAATTATGAAAAAAAGTTCCATGATGGACAAAAGACTTTCCATTCATCTGCTCCTCTTATTTTAAAGAAACTCTCTGACGGAACTGTCAAATCAACCTTCAAGAGACCTGGATCTGAAGAAGCTACCACCTCATCCCCAAGACTGATGAATCATTCCATGATGATCACTCCTGTGGTCACTCAAGCACAAAAGAAAGCTCTAATTCCCATTCACTATTTCATCCTGATGGGTCTTATGTTTATGTTAGAAAAATTAATGGATACTTCCTTTGGGATTGTGATCTATCTATGTGTGACCCTGATTGTGGATGTGAAGATTTTAAAAACTGGGAAGGACCAGAAGATAATGCATGGAAGCCTTGTGATTCCTATGCCTCTCCTTAGAAAAAAATAATTCCCCAAACCTTCTTAGAAATCTATCCACTGCTCTCACCACAAGCCGAATAATAGTTCAGATGATGATGACCACCCACCAAAGCCTAGATGGATTGGTATCAAGTCTCCTCGGCCCAAGCCAGAAATTTTTTATGATCTCCTTAAGGAACTAGGTCATGATGATCTTCTTCCTTCTCCTTCTCCAGAACCTGAACTAATCATTTATGTACAAACACAACCCCAGCCTACTCCATGTATGATGTTTTCCTCTGCATCAAAAAATTATGACTCTGAGATTCCTGCTATGGAAAGAAGAACTAACCCTGAGACAAATGTTACCTACAAGCCATATAAAGTTTCACCCAATGGTGCCATGAGACTTGTCTCACAAGCTGAAGAAGTTCTTAACTAGCATACTCATAATGCTATAGCTTAAAATAAAGTTCTTCAACGGATTGACTCTCGCCTTCAGGATCTCTCCAATTAAACATCTCATACTAATTCTCGACTTGATGGATTGTCTTTCCATGTCCAAGAATTATATGATCACCTTTAAAGGCAGGTTACCTCTCTGGATGCAGAACTTAAAGGATTTATCACCTATGGATATATAGGACCAGCTTTTACATAGAAAGAACAAGAGCTTCGACAAGTAAAAACTCAAATTGATCATATTGAAAAAGATTTAGCAAGAAATCAATCTCGAAGTATCTATGAATCCTATCCTTCTCCTATTGTGTCCTTCTATAATCCATATCCATCACCTCTATACTCACATTACCCATAAGAAGTTGATTACTCTAAATGTTTCAAGATGAACTATGAAGTCTTCAAAAAGAAGGAGGACTATCTTAGTCCAACACAGCTTCAACAGCTTCAAGCCAGATAACCTCCACCTCAATCTCAGCCTTAGCCACCTAGAAATGTCCATCCTCCTCAAAAACCTCCTCATTTCCCTTCACACTAAGAAGCGTCACCTTTTTGGACAAAACCACCAGAGCAACCACCTGTAAAACCTTTGTAGATTCATACTCCACCTTCCTCACCACAACATACTATGCCTACTCCTCATCCTAATCTAACTCAGAAAAATAAACAAACAGAATCAACCAAACCTTTTAGGATAATTTCTTTATTGTCCACCATCAACCCTTATCCTTCGGATTTCGACCAATCCCAAATTACTGGTCTTGAACCTCTGAATTCTGAGGAAGATGAACCTGTTCAATATCCAACTTCTTGTATGGTGAATCTTACTCATGTTAAGGAATATGATGAGCCCAACATCGAACATGACCATAATGAGTATGCTGAACAATCATATCATACAACTTTCCCAGATCTTCCACTACATCAAACTCGTCTAACCACTGGACCCTAGTTTACCTTTGATGATATTCCTCTTGATAAGTGGAGAGATAAGTTGCATGAGTTCTCAGTATGGATTGATCTTTAGATGACTAAACCGAATGCTAATCTCCAAGTAAGTCTCACTGAATTCACTAGCAGACTCACTGGTACTCTTCGAGAATGGTTCCAAAGCCTAGAGGAGTATAGACAAAGGTTCTACATTTAAGCAAATAGTGCTAATGACCTCCTTGGTCTCATTGACAAAGAATTCCTTGGTGATTTCCATCTTTTTGATAAGAAAAAATGGCAAGAATATTTCTAGATGAAATGTTGCTCCTTAAAGAAAAAAGAGCTTGACTTCCATTACAAACGAATGGCAGAAAGGTACTACCTTCTTAATGGTTTTAATGATGTTAATCTCAGTCATACATTCATTGCCTCTTTGTCGAAAAAGTTATAGCCAGAACTCTTAAGAGCCATACAATCCCTCAGAAGAGATATGACTGACATCTCACTTGGGGAGATTTACTAATTAACTTTGGCTACTCTTGAGAAATTATGTGAGCAGCATAAAATGTTTAATTCCATGATGGATGGCAAGCTTGCTTTACAAAAGGTTTGTAAAAAGCCTTATCTTCAAATTAAATGCAAAGACAAGTCAAAGTGCTCTTGCCCAACATAGAAGTAATCTCATTACAAGTATTCTTATGCTAAGCCTTTCAAGTCTCACAAGTATTACAAGAAATGGCGAACTAAATGCCCAATTCAATTTTTCAGACGACGGCTCACTTAACATGGTAAACAAGATTGTTGTTACATCTGTGGAAAAAAGGGACATTTTACAAAAAAATTGTCCTAATAAAACAAAAAAGGATGTTAAGCTCCTTTAACAAGTTCAGGCCAGCATTCCTCTATCTGCTAATGATGACATTGAAGAATGCTTCTCAGAACAAGAAGATGCTAATGCAAATACTATTTTTGCCCTTCCTGGACTTCACTTGTCAGATTCAGATTTCTCTGATTCTGATCACTCATATTATTTTGACCATTACATTCACCCCAGCTACTCTGTCCAACCTTGCAATCTCATTGAGCAAAAAGAATCGCCAATGCCTTATATACAAATGCGGATTCTTCAAAGCAAGTGTCATAAGCCAATCCCTGTTATAGCTTATATGGATACTGATGCTTCGAAAAGTCTTATGAATCTTACAGTTCTTCCCCCATAGGCATGGACAACTCAATCTGAGTACTTTAGTGCAGCTGATGGAAAAATCTTTAAGGTTGATCTTATTACCAAGAAAAGAATTGGTATTAGGATCTTTCCTAATTGTATTGTTTAAACCAAAGTACTTGGAAGCAGTCTCCCAGATAAGGATATCTTGATTGGAATGGACATTTACTGTTAGGCAAAAAAGCTTCAAATCCTTCCTCAAGGGATCCAATTTAAACAGTAATTTAAGCCACAATCTCAAAAGTATTTGAGCTTGCTACTGTTCCTGCTGGTTATGAAGATATTCGTGATAAATTTCTACCTTACTGTCCAGAGTCCTATGATCAATTTTCTCACCCTTCTCCTCTCTGGAAGAATAAAGACTTTTTTATCCAGCTTCCTTTTAAAAGAAATGAGGACATCAATCCTACAAAAGCTACTCACCCTGGTATGAATCCTTATGACTTATAACTTGCTAGAGAAGAATGTGCGGCCCTTCTACAGCAAGGACTTATTGAATCTACCAAATCAGATTGGGCATGCCAAGCATTCTATATAGATAAACGAGTAGAGCAAAGACGTGGCTAAAAGAGATTAGTCATTGATTATAAGCCTCTCAACATGTTTTTACAAGATGACAAGTTTCCATTACCAAAGATCAATTCTCAACTCAGTCTACTTAAAGATGCTAAAGTTTTCTCTAAGTTTGATCTTAAGGCAGGCTTCTGGCAACTTGGAATTCATCCAGCTAAGAGGTACAAAATGGCTTTCTGTATACCTAATGCTCAATACCAATGAACTGTTATGCCATTTGGATTGAAGGTAGCCCCATCTTTATTTCAGAAGGCCATGACGAAAATCTTTAAGCCCATTCTCCATAGTGTCATGGTCTACATTAATGATATCTGTAACACCCCAAAAATTAATTAAGGTGTTAATTATGGATTTAGAGTAATTAAGAATAATTAATAGAGGATAATTGGGCAAGTTAGTAAATAGAAATTTTAGAGAGATAAATTATTAACATAGGTTTGAGAATTAATTGGGATAGAAATTTCATCTAGGCCCAAAGTAATGAATCATGATAAGAGGCTAATAGAGGCCCAATGAGTTAGGTGCAGACCCAATCCAATTTAATGTGATAGAGGCTCAAGATCCACCTTGCATAGACTCTTATAAATGGCCCAATAACCCTTGTACAGACCCAAATTTTTGAGCTTTTCAAACTTGGCCTAAACCTAATTAAACTTCAGCAACTCAATGCATAAGAGTTGGCCCAATGAAATTCTGTAGCCCAACACTTTAAAACTGGCCCAATAAGCTAAAACCTGAAGCTCATTTGGAGTTGGACCTTGGAGCAACCCATGACCCATCCTTGACCCAACTTAAACCTAACTAAAACCCTAGTGCTTCAGCCACTTCTCATTTTGCTGAAACTTAAGAAGCAAAATTCGGAGGTTGAGAAGGAGGCTAGGGTTTGGGGTAAGAATTTCACATTTTCTCACATTTAAAGCAAGATTCAGCCAAGGTAATAGTTATACAACTTAATCCCCTCATCTTTCTCTTTAATTTGGCCTGATTAGTTTTTCATTTGGAGTGTTTCCATCATACCCAAAATCTGAAATATGGTTGTTTAGTATTTCTATGGTGGAAATTCGTAGGTTAAGGTTAGGGCTGGCATTGGGTAAGTGTAAGCTATCCATTCTAGTGTATTTTCTGCTGGTTTAAGACCCCTATGGTTGATTTATAGTATGGGTGTTAATTATGTACGAATTTGCTTAGGAATTTAGGTGATATATTGAAGTTTCTCGTAGAGGACATACTCAATCTGAATTTGGGGATTTGTGGTGACTGGGTAAGTGTTATTTAGGTAGTTATTAGCATTTAAATTCCTTGGGTACTTGTTGCTACTGTTAATGATGAATTAAAGTGGTAATTTTCTAATCTTATGGTTATAGGGATTTTTATACCATTGGTGGCTATTGCAAATTGTCTACAAGTGAGGTAATCGGGGTTTACATTAATTCCATGCATGTATTTATTTTAATTTCATATTTACTATATATGAATGATTTGAAATGCTGAATGAATTAGTTGGCTATCTGTTGTATTATGATTGGACCTTGTGAGTCCATGGTGAAGCTGTGGTGCGACTGCCCGTGCATGTGCTTCGATCGAGCATTGGGTTATGATCAAACTCTAGATGCACTGAGCCTTGGTTGTGCTCAATGGGGAGCGGGTGCCGTGGACGGGCCTCTCCCGGTGTTATTGGCCTTTAACATGTGAAAATATGATTGCTAGTATGGGATAGTAATCATGATAGCCTAATTGCTTCATTTACTGATATGACTGATATGATTCAAATGTTAATTTTGATTCATGCATATATGTTAATTAAACTAGATTATATGATGGAAATGCCTTGGTTACTGAGATTTATATTTCATCCCATTTTATGGGATTAATATTTCAGGTGAAGGTTCCTCGGCTAACGATAAGGGAAAGCAAGTGGATGAAAATCCATGAGCTCTAACATGTGGGGAGAAGGCTACACTTAGGCTGATTTAGTTAGTGTAGATGCTAATTTTGTATTCCTTATTGTATAGCATCATCTTGTATTCATGTTGCCAAGTGTAGGCTTTCATATTTTGATTACTGAGGATGTATGTATTGAGGGGTTAGACCTCATCTTAATTTAGTATTTGATGTATGGATTTATGATATCTGCTGTAAACTTTGTTGAACTATAATATGGCTTATCATTGGAAATGTAACCCTTGAGATATTGATATGAACCCTTAATGTACGGAACCCCCATTAATTGTGTATTAAAGGGTAGCTGCTGGTAGTTCATGTATTTCTGTTATTGTCACTTTACAAACTTGCTAATAGAGGGTAATTAGAGGAAAGAAATTGACCCTTGAGTCTTGAACTCGTAAGGATAGATTAGCTGGATAAATTAGGCTAATGAAGGATATTTAAGCCCCACAATAAAGGTAGAGGGGCCCTAGGGTGTTAATGAAGGAAGAGTGGAAAGTATGAGACTAGATTTTCGGAGTGTAGGACCAGAAGGCACTTCGTCGCGGCTAAAATGGGGTTGGCCATGGCCAATAGAGGCGAAGTTGCCCAGAGAGAGTGCCAGAGAGGAATTCGCCGCGGCGAAATATGTAATTGACCGCGGCAAAATGCGACAGGCAAAACTGGGAGTCGTCCAGAGGGAAATTCACCGCGGCAAAATGGGAAATTGGCCGCGGTGAAATTTTGCAAAAATGAGCCAGGCATTCTAGAGAGGAATTGGCCACGGCAAAAGGAGTTATTGGCCACGGCCAATAACGAGAGGCGAGCGAGGTAAGTTCCAAGAGGCTTCTTCATCGCGGCGCCATGTAGGGTTAGCCACGGCGCCATTTAGGGTTGGCCGCGGCGCCATGTAGTAATGATGCGAGGGGGAAGCCGAGGGGAATTGGCCATGGCTAATGGGAAATTGGCCTCGGCGAACATCCTGAAATCCTTATATTAATTAGGAAACTTTGATTTTTCATATGATAATCTCAAGGGAGGATTTAAAAGACATTAGGATGAGTTATAATTGATGAGTAATAGAATTAAAGGCTTATAAATAAACGTTCATTCCCCTTATGAACATAAGTGTTTGTAGTTGTATGATTGATGACTCTAATCACATTAAGGTTCAAATTTTCCTGCATTTTCATAACTTATGACTAATAATCACATAATTAACCTTAATTATAATGTTTAGAAATTAGGGCTGTCACAATATCCTGCTCTTTTCCAAAACTAAAACAAACCACAAACAGCTTCTCTCATAGTTTTTGGGCCTTGTATAATAACATGGGATAATACTTTCCTCCAAAAAAAGTCAATTAGGCTAAACCTAAATAGAATTCCTTGGAATGCATATCTCTGATGGACATTACCCGCCAAGTCCACACATAGCCCAAGAATTACTTACTTTTTCGGATAAAGATCTCTTTATAAAAGAAATATAACAATTTCTCTGTGTAATCAATTTCATCAGAGACTTTATTCCAAAAGTATCTAATCATACCAGCCAGCTGTCCAAGCTCCTCAGAAAGGACCCCCTCCTTGGGGACCTGCTCAGTCTGTAGCTATACGACACCTTAAAAGAGTCTTTCAAGTGCCTTTACCTTTAAAGATTTCTGATAAGGGTAAAAGGATCCTCCAGACAGATGCTAGTGAAGACTTTTGGTGCGCTGTCCTACTTGAAGAGATTGATGGAAAGAAGTATTACTGTAGCCATACTGGCAAAAAATTCAAAGACTCTAAAAAACATTATCATACAATCTACAAAGAGATTCTTGTTGTTAAAAAAGGGATAGAGAAGTTCAGTTTCCACTTATGTTCACATGATTTCACTATACAGATGGATAACTCCTCCTTCCCTAAGATTTTAAAGTCTACTAAAAAAGTTCTTCCGAATAAGCAACTGATGTGCTGGAAAGATTGGTTTTCTCGCTATAAATTCATCGTTGAACATATTAAAAGATGCCACAATATCCTAGCTGACTTCCTTTCTCGACCACTAAAAGCCCTTAACCTCATCGCTCTAACTAAACTTGTTCTTCTCATTCATATGGCTCATTCACTCCAATTAAATAGCTCATACTAATTCTCGACTTGATGGATTGTCTTTCTATGTCCAAGAATTATATGATTGCCTAAAAGGATGGAAATTTTAATATAAATCATTCATTAGTTAGTAATTTTTTATGTATAGTATTGAACAAACTAGATACTAATTCATCTACATAAATGGCAATTGTTAGAGAAGATTTCCACCTAATTATTGACATGTGTGCAAGGAACTAGATTTATGGAAGATACATTAAAAAGCCTACACCTTTTACTTATTAACTCCCTTCATTCATTGAACATCTCATTCTACATTTGAAAACTAGAAAGGAAGATAGAGAAACATGGAACCAAAGAAGTTGAGAAGGATAAAGAGAGGAACAGAAAGAAGGGCTTGCAATAACTTAAATTAATAACAATCCAACAACTAGGTAAAACATTCTCTTTATTTTACTGAGTCTTATTGGCATGCTAAGATGGCCACTCATCTTCTCTACACCCTATTCTCTCTTTATAAATTTCCATGAAGCTCAAGTGGTAAAATCTTGTTTTAGTTTATTTGATGCTTTCTAAAGCTATAGATGATATTGTTGGCATGTTTGAATGCTTCTTAAATGATTAGTTTATGGAAAACTCTCTATTTTCACATTGAATGTTTTCTATCTTTAAGGGGTTATTATTGTAACCTTTAGTCTTCCACCTTATATTCTATTTGAGGCTTTTGATTGGATCCTTGTAAGGAGTAAAGAGTTATGGTATGATTGAAATAAGCTAAAAATTCCATATTACCTTTCACCTCTTTCTCTCTCTAAGGGGTCTCTTGGTTGAAATCCTAGACTACTATTTCCATGTTGTATAATGCTTTAAATAAAGTCTTCATTAGGACTAGATAATTATGATATGCTTAGGATGGGCTAAAAGCTTCATTTCCTCCACCTTATTATTTTCTCTTTTTAGGATGTCAATAATGGCAACCATGGAAGCCCTTATATTTGGACCCTAGGATCAAGTTTAAATGATATTTTATTGTCATATGATGCTTAAAAAGTGATTTAAAATGAGCTTTGGGTTCTTTAAGGATAGAGGTGAAATTTCCATTTTAATGAGTAGTAAAAATGCAGTATACTAAAGGATGAAGATGAAGTGTAATTGTAGCACCAAGCATAGCACACCATAGTGCCACTCTTTTTATTTCAAAGAAGAGAAGCCCATGCGATGCCGTGATGCCGTTGTACTAAAAATAAGGAAAAAAAGTTTTAATTTGATTCTTAGTGGTACTGTAACTATGGCTTAATAGGCTTATTAATGAAGGTCTAAGAGTCAATATAGACCTGCAATGAATCTAAAATAACTTGGGATTCTTTAAGTCTTAAGTAGTGTGATAAACATGATTTGTATACATTTTATTCTTCTTAACTTAAGCATTTTAATGATCAAATATGTCTTGAGGAGTTTAATTAGGTAAAATTTGATGTTAGTAGCCATTTTTGCACTCAAGGAAATTATTTACAAGATTTTAGAATTTTAATGCATAAATTTCTTTAAATGATTTTGTGAATTTTCCTATTGAACTATTCTTACTATTTGTGTAGATTTTTTATTGGGCAATGGGAATTTTAAGGATGGAAATTAATTTGAAAAATGATTGAAGCTTCAAGATTGAATCAAGAGCTAAACTATATGAAGGAAGCCACACTTTGCAACTAGAAGAGGGATTTTTGGATGGAAGAGGATGCATCATTCATGGGTTCTTTTTCATGCATATTCCACATAGCACATCAAGGCATTAGATTTCTTATTGCTTCTTCATTCACACATTTACACGTAGCTACATGCAATTGCTACACATAATACACATGAAGACACCAAGTTTCATTTTCATATTTACACACACATACAGCCACATCTTCACGAGTTCCAACCATTACACTCTTCTCCACATCACCCACTCACACTTTCAGCTTCATCCTAACACACACACACACGTGAACAACACCAATGGTAAGCCCACATTGATTTAAACACGTCACAAAAACACATATAGCATACTATAAACACCTACATGCATCCATACAATTGGTTTCTGCTCGAGGGAAATAAGGAGCACATCCAGCACAACACATACACACGTAGCATTCATTTCACGGGTCCAGCTCACGTTAAACATGTCACACAAGCTTCCATGTTGTGTACACATCAACTCGCATGGAAAGAAGCATGGATGATGCCTTGTTTTGGTGAGAATGTAAGGAGCAACAACATGTTGAAGCAGCTACACATGAGTTGAAAATAGTAGCTCACGTGGAAAGGAGCTTACATGGAGAAAACATGAAGAAACTAACCCTGAGGTCTAGTGCTTTGAGAGGAAGAAGAGAAGAGCACGTGGGAAGTTCTACTTAGACTTGGAAGACACTCATGAGCTCCTCTCCATGTGATAAATATACATATGCAGAGCTAAAAAGTGGAGGAGAGGGCGAGTAGAAAAACACACATGCAGATTCAATTCATCTAAGAGCTAGAGAAAGCCACGAGTTGAATATGGCTGAACAGAAAAGAAATGTGGGCACATTTGGAAACGACACAAATGAAGCCATGAATGACGTGAAGAAGCTGAGAATGAGAGGAATAAAGAAGCACGCGGGAATATGAATGACATGGAAACAATGCATGTGACCATAGGTTGATGTAGTCTGTTCATGTATAGCTGAGGCAACATATAAAAGGGCAGCACACGTGATTAATAAATGGAAATAATGTAAGGGCGAATAACACGTGAAGAAAAGAATTAGAGGCTACAGACCACATTTCATAATTCATCACCATCACAATGGGGCCCACACTCATATACACAAGAAGGAAAAACGTGATTAATTCGTGGAAAAGCACTGGACTGAGCACGTGAAGAGTGATAAGTATGATTTTTATACATTTTATTCTCCCTAACTTAGTCATTTTAATAAATAAATGTGGGTTAATGAATGCAATTGAATGGAAATTGATTTTAATAGCCATTTTTGTACTTTAGGAATTAATTTGCAAAATTTTGAAATATTAATGCTCAATTTTATTTTAAATGATTTTGTGAATTTTCCTATTGAATTGTTCTTATTATTTGTGCAGATTTGTGAAGGGCAAATAGCTTAAATGAGTATTTGATTTAAAGAAGAGATGAAGGCATGTATATATGGGAGGAAGAAGCAAGGGATGTACGTGGAAAAGAGGCTGGTTGAAGGAGACTTGTGTGCATTCACTCTCATGACTAACCACGTCTTCTTGTTGCTCTGTTCTGGTGAGTAGGAGCTGCTAAACACACATGCAGGAGCTAAACACGCACGAAGCAAACACGAAGAGATATGGGCTGGATTTCTCAACGTAACAGCAACGTGAAACGCAACATGCAGCAGCTGCAGAATGGGCAAGAAACAAACTCGAAACAGATGAGGAAGCATGGCCACGTGAACTCCCACTAATGCAGAAACAGAGAACTAGCTACAGCGTGGGGAAGAATAAAGCTACAAGTTAGCGACAGAAACACACACATGTAGTGGCTGAACTCGAGCAGCTGAAACAAGGAAATCTGAGCATGGAAGAAGAAAATCACGTGGAGAATGGCTAGACAGCAGCTCACAAACTCCAGCAGAAAGAGAGGAAGAGAAATGAAGAAGCCTGCTGGACAGCAACGTGAAATTAACGTGAAGGAAAGAGAGAAGAAACAGCAGCTGGACGAAGCAGATCTGAAGCCACGAAATGAAGTTGCTGGAACAGGAATGAACGTTGCAGATGAAGAAGAAGAGGCACGAGCTGCTGGTTTGAATGAAGACGCTAGAGCTAAGGAAAAGAGGACGTGACTTTTAGCGCTAAAATAACGAGCTGGGAGCTTCGTGCTTGGCTGAGGAAGAAACGAGAGAATGAAGAGCAACTCGAATGCCAAAAGAAATGCAAAGCCACGAAGAAGCTTCAGAAGTAACGTGGTTGCATGAGCTGAATAAGGAATGGGGCCCACAATCACATAAACAAAGATTAAAATAAGAAGCTGCAGACTTGGAATAAGAGGGAGAGCACGTGAAAGGAATTAAGAATTCACGTGAGAAGGGGATCACGCCATTCATTCGCTCATTCCGTCAAATCCCATCGTCTCACTTCACCACATAATACACACGACGTCAGCCCAGCCCATTGAACACACATTCATCCATTACAAAAACCCTAGCCGTCATTCACCCACGCCTCTCACCCACAACGCCTCATCAACCACTCATCTCGCCTCCATTCACTCCACGCCTCCATTCACATCTCCATTCCATTCTCCATCTCCATCTCCATCCACCGAATGAAGATCTAATCTCCATCTTGAGGCTAGCAAGGGAGGATGCTCTTGAGTAGAAGCTTGAATCCTTAGGGATGAACAACAAATTATGGCTAAGATTTTCTTATTTTTCCTACACTTTTTCTTATTCTGTACAATCTTGGTTGAGTTGTATTTGATTTGGAATTTGTGTAATTAATTAGTGGCTGGTTAGACACTGATTAGGAAACCTTTTTTGTTGATTAATTGGTTAGATTTGAATTTGATTTTTCATTATTCTCTCTAATCTCCCATGTATGCCACGAAGGTGTTCGATGAAATGCATGAGTAAGGTTATGTGTTTAAATGTCTATTTGAGAATTCCTTGGTGTTTAGTTGGTTAATTAAACATTTTTGGATGATGAATCAGAAGATAATTAATTAGTTAATCAATCAAGTTGGATGTTCATTGATCTTAAGGACAAGAGTTAACGGTTTAATGCGGGATTGAGGTCTCAATTCAACATTAGATTATTAATCTCTTGAATCTTGAATGGTTATTCAAGATCATTTGCTAATGAACATAATTAGGAATTCTTAGGCCATAATTAATCACAATTGGAATAGGATAAGGATAGTGGATACCAAGAGATGATTCCTAAGCTAGTCACAAGCCCATCATTCATCACAATTCATCCAATTAGGTAGTATTTAGGAATTTTGTTTCAATTTCATTTTAGATTAGTTTAATTCAACCAAAACCCCCAAATTAGATAGTTCTAGGATCTTAGAACACTTAGAGAACCCAATTGAATATTGAATTCCAATTCCAAGGGAGATGACCTAGGTTGTGCCCTATATTGCATTTAATACCCAACCTAGTTTTATTTTGAGGGTTGCACGACGAGCCCGTCAAAGAGTAAAAATGAAGCACGTGAGGAAGATTAAAAATACACTCAGGCAGAGGCAGAAGGGGATCATTTTCCATCATGATATTGACGTTATCATCCAGAGACACTCCATCCTTCATCCACAACATCCAAACTCCATGCCGTAGCCATTTTCCACATTCCCTTCCTCCATTCTTCCATCTAATGAAGCTTTAATCCTCCATCTATGGCTAGCTTGGAAGAAGGTCGTTGGTTAAAGCTTAAGTCCACAGAATAGCAAGGGATTTTGGGCTAAGAGTTTTATTTTATTTTCTTCTCCTTCTATATCAATTTTAATTATTTTATCTGCTTGGTTGAGCTTATAAGTGATTGAAATTGATGTAGTTCATGATTGATGGTTAGTTAGACATTGATTAAGAGAGATATTGACTGATTAATTGCATGAATTAAGTACTGAATTTTTCATTTTCCTTTAATTTTCCATGTATGCTATCAAGGTATTCGATGAAATGCATGAGTGAAATTACGTGCTTAATTGTTTGATTTGAGGATTCCTTGGAGTTTGATTAGTTAATTAACCATCCTAGGGTAAATTCAGAGGCTAATTGATTAATTAATCATTCAATTCAAGTGTTCATTAATCCTAATGACAAGAGTTAAGGATTTGATGTGGGATTGAGGTTTCAATTCAACATTAAATTATTAGTCCCTTGATTCTTACGTGGTAACTCAAGATAATTTGTAATGGACACAATTAAGGACTCTTAGGCTAGAATTAATCACAATTGATTTAGGATAAGAATAGTGGATACCAAAGGACGAATCCAAAGTTAGTCACAAGTCTATCATTCAACCACAATTCATACAATTAGGTAGCAATTAAGAATTTTAATTCAATTTCATTTTAATTAATTTAAGTCAATCAAACCCCACTTAGTTAGGAAATTTTTAGAGCCTTTTAACACTTAAAAAACCTAATTGAATATTGAATTCTATTTCCAAGGGAGATGACTTGGGTTGTGCCACTAACTATATAATTTCTTAACCTAGTTTTATTTTGAGGGTTGCACGACAAACCCATCACAGTGCGTAATAGTTCTTTTGGAACCCTTAGCTAATTAATACTAAGCTTTTATGATTAAATTTTGAGATAACCTATGTGTAGACACATGTATAGATGATTGCACTTTACATATTGCCTATGCATGAATGACCTTGTTTTCTTCATATGGACTATGAATGTTATACGTAGAGGAATACACTTCAAATGATACTCGTGTATAGATGATTAGAACCTAGGATATGAATGACCATGAAATAAACATGGATAACTTCGAATTGTGACCATGATTTGACCTGATATAGACCAAGGACTTTAAATATGAAAAACACAAAAGATACTAAAAGATATGATAATATAATGATATAGGTTCCAATAGCATCTATTAGCTTACTCTTCCTAATTTTTTGTCAATTCTTATGTACATAAAGTGTTGAGGTATTATGTGATATACTTAATTGAACTAAGTGATCTCTATGAACCTTATGTATATGAAATTTGTTAAGTTACTTATTGGCATTTGGGCCATGGAAAATGCATCCTTGATTTCGGAGATAGGGTTCTATGCTAGTATAAGAGTCCCTATAGTAGATTATCTCCATTGATATAAATAGTATTTTGTAGCGGGATAAAGTCCCTATAGGGGATGATCTTATATAAATAAGGTTCTTTGCTGGGATGGAATTCCATATAGGGAATGGTCTTTAGTTGCCTAATATTGTGGATCCATTCTAGAGAATGTCCTAGTATGCAATCATTATTCCTATGACATATGCACAGAGGTATTACAAGCTAAATGCGATTTACAATAATGTTTCTGATTTAATGAAGTGATGTTAAATATTTAATATTGATACTCTGGTTATGCCTATGATTAGTTTATTGATATTTCATGTATATGACTCATGCCTCTTGAGAATTATGATTACCCCCTATTATGTGATATATAAAATGTGTTTAAAGAATTAAATATGTTGTCATGAGAATTTCATTGATGACTTGCAGTTATGATATGATGATTTGTATGTTGATATACTACAAATATAAACAGACAATGTGCTTGCATGTCTATGAAGATATGTATTTGTATAATGCAATGATCCATCCTTAAGTAGACAAGAGAAATGAAAACATTTTTTATGCATAAGGCCATTAACTATTTTAAAATATTTATTATCTCATTAAGAATTTTATGATGATCACATTTTGTGTTCATGTGTTTAAATAGTAAAAATGCCCACGAGTCGTGATGTTGAGTTATCGGGGCTCAGTATGATACAAGCTACTGTCAATATTCAGACTTCCATAGTTACGAAGGATAGCTAGCCAATACCTCCACCTCTGGGTCCAATTATTTGACCACCCTTAGGAATATCATGAATTTAATCTTTTGTTATTCATATGTCTTGACTCCATCAGTATGGATTGTAATAATTTTTTTACTAATATGATGTTGGACTAAATCAATGTAGCAAGATAAGCTAAAAAGTCCCATCTAGTGAAACTATTTTGAACCAAATTATCTTGTGTGCTAGTAACATAACTCTTTCTTACATTGTCCAATAAGTTATTTGATTGGCTCCCTGTAATAACCTTAATTCTTAATTACTGTGATTAGGCTTAATTATATAGTTAACTATTGTAAATCAAGGTCTAAGATCATTACAATTAATTAAAATAGAGAAAAGGTGGGAAAATTTAATCCTTGATATTATTAAGGTTATTAACTAAGCAACCACAATTAATTGAATCCATAAGTGATCATAATTATCAGTTAAGACCTTTGGTTCATCCCATTATTGATTTCAACTCACCAAAATCCTCTAATGAATATTCCCAAGTCATTACATAACCTTAACATAGTGAAATTCAAGGTTTGTAAGTTAAAATTAAGAGTTGGGGAACCTTCACCATGACTTAGACCTTTATCACCATGGCTAAGTTAGTTACTGGAACCTAAAAACCAAGTTTAGGGACTCCCATTGTGACTTGGTACATCTGCGCCATGTGTAACATCCGGTTCTCTGAAAATAAGAAAAAGCGTAACATATGGTTTCTCCGTCAACGAATGAAATTCACTGGATACAAAAGAAAGTCCCTCGAAATGATGTAGTTAAGGTCTTGAAAAATTTGGGAAGCATTCTAGACTCCTAAAAATGAGAATCCCAAGCTCAAATGAAAAGAAAAATAGAGCTAGAATAAAGAAATAAATTGTGACGAAATATTGACAAAACATAAGGGCATTTTTGTCATTTTGAGCAAATTTTGGAATTCACACAGGAAGGCTTTTTAAAAGAAATTTTTGAGTTCTCCAGGGTTCTCAAAGGCCCTAAAAACCACAAAAATTCCTATGACAGTTAAATCCCCTCCGATGGATATTTTCTAATGTTAGTTAATTCAAACTTTGACTGATTCATTCAGAAAGGTTTTAGCTCCGATTTTAGTGATTCCAAAGGAATTTTACTAAATTGGGAACTTAAATTTCATAATGGAAAATACGGTTCTCGAAAAGGAGCTAAAACAAATCAAAAACAAAAATGCCAAGAACAGAGGGCAAAATAGGAATTTTTGAAAAGTTCTTCCTCCTTTATATATATAAGTGGCGCCCCACTCTCACCCTCATGTAGCTTTATATGTTTCTGCCTCAAACTAGAGGAAAACCCTAAGGAGAGTTTCACACGAGAGGAAGAAGAAGAGGAGGATAAATTCAAGCTAAAAGGTATAAAAATTTAGTAGTTTTTCATGCTTTCCTCCTTCCAAACCTCTTTTCCTCTATTCTCCTTTGTTTCCTATGATTATAATGAAGTTTATAAATCTGTTTTAAGGGAGAAATTGAGGAAAAATTTTGAATTTGAAGAGAGGAGTTCAAAGAACATAAGATTCAAGTGAGAAAAAGCAAGAAAACAAGGTAATTTCTTCTTCCAGGGTCGCTACCCCTTACTCTCCTTCTCCACCATTTTCGTGCCACTTGAGAAGACATAAAAGGATTTGATTTTTAGGTAGAACCAAAGGTGATTCTTAGGAAAAAATGTGTGGAGATTAAGAATATGTAAAGAGAATTAACAAATAACCATGGAAATTCAAGATGCAAAGTCTAGGGTTTCATATGTTCTTTGCAAAATCTGATTTGATACCTTGATTCCTATGTCTAAATGAGAGTTTAAATGAGCTTGTAAGATCACTAGAAGTCTCCCCATGTGCTTCCTCCATCAAAAAAACAAAGCAAAGTTCAAGGAGAACATAAAGCTTTCTAGTCTCGGCCTAAAGGAGTTTGTGTACCTAGGGATAGTTTTAAAGCCTATTTTTGAGTCACATGATGAGTGAAGATGAGGGGAAGCCTTGGGAAAAATTTAGAAACTATAGAAAGTGAGTTGGTACTTTATGTTTCATAATATAACCTAAAGAAGTAACATGTAGTTAGACTTTTTATTTTAATTGTGTGATGACTCTAAGAGGCTTAAAATGAGTCAAGAATCATATTTGAAAGAAAAGAATGGAGCCTAAAATTTAATTGATGGGTGTTGCTTCATTAGGTGCATTCCTGGAAATATAAAGGGATTTATAAACTAAGCTAGAGTCTAAGTAAGTTGTGTGACCTTAGAATTAATTCTATGAGCCTAATTGGCTTCTATAAATTGTGTCTAGGCCAAAAAGGAATGATCTCCACCTTCTTGGGTGTGTGAGGTCAAGGGAAAGGATTCAAGGCTTAAGGAAAAAGTGTACAAATGTTAGCAAGGTAGCTCATTCCTCCTTCTCTCATGCATGATTGTTTGCTTTACTTGTCTTTGAATGTGTGTATGTGTATTTTAAGTCATGAAAAGTGTTCTAGCATAACATTGATTCCATGGTGCCATGATGTTACAATATGCTTTTATATGATACTTATGATGTGTGCTTGGATTTGCTTAAGTGTGATGAGGCCAAGAACCCTTAAGATTGGTTGAGACAAAGTAAAGAGTCTCCCAAAAGTGAGGTAGGCTCCCAAGAGCATGGTTGAGTCCAAGAATCTCTTAAAGAATGGGTGAGGCAAGTCCAAAATCCACAAGAAATTGGGTGAGGCCAATCCACTTGCTTAGCAAGCCTTTGTATGCTATGTATGACTTTCTCAAATGATGAAAATGTTTCTTGGATGTTTGCACATGTCAACATGACCATACATGCATTTATGATACTTGTTTGCATTCATTATGTATGATTGAATGGGAGATGAGTTATTGGGATTCTTTGAATTTCATCCCCTCCTCTCCAATGTCTTAACATGCTAGGTGGACCAAGAGAGCAAGGTAATGGAAGCCAACCACCTTGAAGAAGAGAACTTGACATCAACATGCATAATTTTTGTTCTTTAAAGCCATATTGATGTCTAATGATGTAAATCATGATTGTATATGGTTTATGACCTCTTGAACATATGTAATTATGATAATATGCTATGTATAAATAGGAGAATATGATATGTGACCATTAGAATGTGATTTGGATATGTTATGGCAATGTGGCTTCTTGAATGACGTTATGGAATTGTGTATAAAGTGCGAGTGAGATGGCCAAAATAAGATGCATGAAGTTTGGGACCATTTGGGCATCTCACACAAGTCCCAATTATACTTTTAGACTTGTCCAAGAGGTGCCAAACCCCAAGGAAAGCCATTTGGATATTTTGGTATCCATATGGAGCCCAAATTGACCATAATGGAATACTATATCATTTTTTACCTAAATAAGCTATTCTTGATATGAGATTTGGCATGCAATTAGCGCTTGTTGAGAGCTTTTTGGAAAGCTAAAGAACATAATTTTTAGAAGTCTAGAGAATATTTGATGAATTTTCAAAGTTAAAAAATTTTCTGGTTTTGGTCATGTCACTATTCATACTGGTCTAAAAATGAAATTTATCACATATGGCTTAGATAATGTCCAATTGCCACAAAAATTTATATAAAGAAACTAGAAATTCCTAGTGACTTGTGGTAATTGGAAGCACCCCATTTGGATGTCTAGAGAGCGAGATATGAATTTTTAAAAATTCTGTCCAGTATCAGGAACTCCAACTAATCTTAGGTACTATTTGATTGATTTTTTATGCCTGGACGTATCTGAGCTGGTTTGAAGTTATTTTTTTCCCTCTAGTTAACACCCACAGATTTTTATAGTAGTATCTTTTGCATAGATTGGATTTTTATGGAATTAATTAGACATTTTTGAAATTTGCTACAGAATTCTACGATAGCACCAATGGACTACCTAACCTTTGGACCTTTTCTAATGTCAAACTTCCTCTGTGTTAGATGTTATGGTCTAAACATATTTTTAGCATGAAGTAGACATGTGTATTTTTCCACAATGGCCAAGAATGCATAATTTTGATTTTTCTAGAATTAATTATGATTTTCCAACCTTTGTGATAGAAAAGAAGAAAATCTGTCGAAAATATATATATATATATATATATGTATTTTATGCTTCCCTTTGAGTTCCACCAGATGTAGGCTACTTTTGATAATATAAATAAGTTGTATTCATGTAATTAAATATAAGAACGTGATATATGAGTCCATATAGCCCACGTGACTCCAAAAGAAAATTTTATACGCGACACAATGCTGAAAGATGCATTAAAATAATGTTATTTTCTTGCCTCTTGTATGAATTACTTGATGTGAGGCATAGATATGGTGAGATTCTCAAGAGGTTAAAATAATGTTCATGTTTTAACGATTCTCGTTATAGCTAGCTTTGTTGACACTGTGATGAATTGGGTGTCTCGCCATAGCAAGTTAAGTGTCTTGCCATGGTGAGCCTATGTGGCACCATGGCGAGAGACCCTCCTAAAACTTTCCCAGCATACCTTTCGACTCTCACCACGGTGAGCTTCCCTTGCACTACGGCAAGACTACTCTTTGTTACCCCTTGGAGTTGATTTCTCACCTTGCGTCGTGGCTCAAATCACCTTGGCTGTAGCACTCTTAGCCTCTGTTACCCCAAGCTTCAATTTTGGCTGAGGCTCAAGTCTTTTCAAGTCGCGACTTTGCCCCTCTTAATGCTATTTTCTCATTTTTCATGCTTTCTAACCTCTTGCCACTTATTTTAGATGAATTCTAAAGCTTCCATGACTAACATGCATGGTTTTCTAGACCTCCCAACTCCTTAATATCATGGATTCACTAATTCTTATTGTCTAGGGGTCCAAAATTGAATTAGAGCAATCAAATTTAATTTCATATCAGTCAATTCCCATTCCATGACAACAAAATGGTTCAACCACAAATGTCTACAGGGCTAATGTTTAATGGACATAAAAGATCAAGTCATTCATCAATTATTAGTCAATTATAATCACAATGTTTAATTCCATGATAAATGTATTACATAGAAAATCCTTACACTTGGCAATTCATGATGCAATGTGACAAATACACAAAACTAGTATTCTCATCACATAAATCCAACTTTACAAGGTCTCCAAACCTATGAATACCAAACCATACAATAGGCTTCCATTAATTTCTCCTTGCCACTAAGAGGTCAGGTCCTTAAAAATGTTAACCCACAACCGGGGTGAGATATACAATCTCAGTAACAAAAGGCAAATTCCATATACATGTACAAATTAATCAATATAATATATTTTCATATCATCAAAGATCAGAATCATTATTCAATTAGCAAATGAACTAGCTAAGCTATAAGTAACTACTATCCCATAACACCAATCACATCAAACATGTTAAAGGCTAATAATATTGTAAGAGGCCTGTCCACCGCACTAACTCCCCAGTGAGTACAATCTGGGCTCAATGCATTCAAGGGTCTGACATAACCCGGTGCCCGATCAAAGCGTGATGCACAAGTGACAACCGCACCAAAGCTCCACTATAGACTCACAAGGTCCAATCATAACAGCAATCAAGTAACCAACTAATCATTTAGCATTTCAAAATCATATATATACAACAATATCAAATTAAAATGAGTATATACATGGAATTAGAAAATTAGCCCCAGTTACCTTAATAAAGCCATTTACTCTTCCTCTAGCTACCATTAAAATCCAAATGCACATCAAGCCTATGACAAGTATAATTATCATCATTTAACTATCATTAGTAAGGAATTTCCTATCCATTGATTACTTTCATTAAGAATTTATCAAGAATTGCTTACCTAGCACCCAAGGAGTCTATTGTACCAATTCAAGGTCAAAACACCAAGAATTCACAATGGTTTACTCCCTACTTCTCTATTTTCGCATATGCAAAAGCCATGCACCAAAAATTAATCCAAATGGCAAAATTCCTACATTTACCCATCACAAAATGGTAGGAGACACTTACCCAATCCTTTAGTGACTCAAAATTCGGATTCGAGTTATCAAGCCTAGAAACTATAGTGTTTCACTTCCATCTCCTTGTATTTTTGTACTATAGCAGAACCTATGATACAAATCAGTCCTTGGGAACATTTTCCAACAAAATAATGCATAAGAAGTAAGGGAAATGCTTACCCAATCATCCTTATAACTTCTAACTCCAAAAATCTTAAAATAATCATCCAAAAACCAGATTTCAAGTTAAAAAGAGATGAAAATTCCCTTTAAACTTGCAAATTGGAGCCTAAAAGATGAGGAACCCTAGCCACACTTCTCACATGTGCGAATTTTCTCCTTTTGTTCTATAGAACCCTCAAACTTCAGCACCCAAATAATGAAGTGATAAGTCCCCTAGGGTTTAAGAGTAAGTGGACTAATCCATTGGGCCCAATATTACTCATGGTCTGATTTATTTTCAGAATTAGGTCAAGGTTCATTGGGTTGGGCTGTAGAATTTTTTTTTTAATGTTAGGGATGGAATGTGTTGATCTAATAGCCCAAGACCTATTTGGACTCACTTCCCTAAGTTTGGGCTAAAGCTAAATGGGCTATTATCTCACTTAAATTCACTCCTAAGTTTCTGGGCTTCTAGAAAATTTAAGTTAGGCCTATAAGAAAATTAGTATTGGGTTTCTTACTAAGCTCATGACATAATTAGACTTCTATATTAAGCCCCCAAGCTTACTTAAATTAATCATAAAGCCCAAATTAATATCCACATCACTTAATTAATTTTTCTAATTAAATCCATATCAATTCTTAATTAATCATAATTGTCCTTAATTAATTTCAGAGTGTTACACTTCCACTCACTTTATAAATAAATAAAATAATGCTATCAATAAGATAAAGTAATCATTAAGATGGAAGGGGGTTACATCAGAGAATGAAAGATAGTGAATAAGAGAAAGAGAGAGACAATGAGTAGTAAAGAGGAAGAAGAAGTAAAGGAAGAGGACTTGAGCAAATCCACGGTAAGACACCCCTTGCCTTACATGTGAGAATAGCCATAATTCTTTCTCTTCATCCTTTTCTCTTCATCTTCATCTCCTTCTCTTCATCAAAGCATATGAAGTGAGTTTGTGAGGTTAAAATTTAATAATTCTCTAGGGACTTTCTTGATAGAAATTCATTAATTTAAGTTGCTCTTGAATGTATGTGTTTTGATGCTTATATAATGCCTTAATCATGATTGGCTATTGTATGTGGAAGAAAATCATGTTTTTGGATAATAAAGTGTGCATTTTCAAACCAGGGAGCTTTTTGCTTAACCAGGGGAAAATAAATGAGTTGTATACATAAGAATCATGTTTTTGGAAAATAGACGACCTGGTTATATAAATTCACACATGCCATGTGCATATGAACATGAAAGAGCACATGTTTTTGCAAAATACATAGCCTTGCTTTGTAAACTCACATGGGCCATGTAACAATGAAGGAGCATTAGTTGGCCATGTGCTACAACACTGGCCATAACTTGAGGAGTACATAGACTAGCTGCGTAAATTTACACAGGCCATGTACTTCCCTATGGAGTTGTATGTGTCTGAAGCTCTAATTTACATGATCTAGTCATGTAAACTTGCACAAATTGTGTAATTATTGGAAAGTTTAAAATATATAAATTTGTCACATATTGTCTACATCAAATGCCTGTATATTTGTGAGCCTAATCCTAGTTTGTTGGTATACTTCAATATTCCTAGTTGCCTTATAAAATTATCCTAGAACCTGAAGGATTTAGATCCTGTAATTCTTCATTGAATTCCCCTATGCAAAGGAGAATATTTAGACCCTATACATGGATGACATAGCCCTGGACTATTTCCACTTAGAGATGACCTTAGTTATGAAGTATCTTGACATGGACTAAGATATGGACCTTTTAAGATACTAAAAGATATGATAACAAGAAAAGGGTTTCATCAAGAATTTGTATAGGCAACCTATTACAATTATGTCTCAAAGTTGGATGCTTTAACACATGTATATGTTTGACCTATTATGCGTATCTAGTATGCTTAGTTTACTTTGAAACATGGTATTTGAACTATTTATGCTTATGATTGTAGTTTGATGCTTATTTGCATGCTCTTATTTTTATACCATAAAAGAATATGCATAAAACTTATTCCACATTTCTTTTATAACAACAATTGTTTATAATAATACTTTTGGCAGCGGAATTTACCATTGTTAAAACATCAATTCCTCTAATTGTGCCCAAATAGTTATTCTCATCATAGAATTTTCCAATTTCATGTGAAACAAGTTTGTTAGGCTTATAATATCACAAAAAGAAACTCAATTTGGATTTTGCCTTGTATGTATAAATTCACAATTTGACACATATTAAACATCAAATTTTGAAAAATTATAACCTAAGTTACACAACTTTGATTTGTGCAAACTCATTGGCTAGGAAAAGCTTAGGATGTCAACTTTATGCTTGTAAAATTTCATGAACAATGGAGTTCATTTGTCCCTTCAATTCCACGAAAAACAAGATCTAAACCAAGTTAACAGTACTAAAGACTAAACTACATAATTCAACAAAATTTGAAAATTCATAAAATATTCTACAGAACTCTAAAAATTATGTTCTTAAGCTCTGTGGATCTCTAAATGAGCTCTAATAGCTTGCCAAATTTCAGCAAAAAATTCATTCATTTGATTGGTTTTTTATTTAGGAGCAAGTTGTGGCTAAAAAATTGTCATTTTTTGCCCCAAGTGATTCATTTTGAGCCATTTTACACCAAGGCTTTATTTGAGCACGCCTTAAATGTCAAACACAACATGTATAACTAATCCCATATGTCTCAAAAGCCATGCAACTCAAAATCACTTAACTCAAAATCACTTCTCTGCTTGTCATTACACACACTTACATCATGGAACTCATATAGTCAAATTGCACATTATCACATATTTACATCAAAAAATAGTTCCTATATCATTGCCTCATACTTTTAGTTGTGTGGAAGAGATTATATATCTTAATATATGTACACATCATTACATGTGCAAAAATATGCATAAAAAATCAAACTAGTGTCAAAGTAGCGTTTCTTATGCTCTTTGCTCATCATTTTTGTCTCTATAAGAATTACCTAGACATGGTTAGAGGAAATATGGAGAAGAATGAGATTCAAAGAATTCCAATACCTCATTCATTATTCAAGCACACGTATATAACATATTCAAGGTCAAGGAGAGCAAGTATGCATAGTACACAATCAAGTGTCATTTATAATCATGCATGAGGAATCACATGGCTCTACTAAGAGTAAGACAAGCCTTAGGGACTTTTGGCTTAGCTTCACTCTCTTTTCAAGAATTTTGACTTAGTTTCACTCATAATCGAGACTTTTGGCTTTGTTTCACCTATATTTAAGGGTTTTTGCCGCACCTCATCCAATTTAAGGGACTTTTAGCACAACCTCACCCATTAAAGAACCAAATCAATTTCAAATGCAATCAAATGTCATGCTATTGTATATGATCATAAATCAATCAATAGCATACATAATTAGCAAGTAAGACATACAAGTAACCCAAGACCACTCAAGCAACTAACATACATATGCAAGAATAGATGAAGAGCTATCTTAATACAAAAGATCACTTAATCCTCTTTTGCTTCTTACCTTGGTCTTTCGGTTTCACACTTACACTTAAGGGAGATATCACTTGCTTGGCTTAAACACATCAAATGAAGCACAAAATTATCAATGGAACCATACTTGGACTCATTTAAGCCTTATACAAACTAATTAGAACTTTAGCTTCTCATATGGCTCTATTAAGTGGCATAATGAAGCAACTTATGTAAATTAATATCTTGGCTCCAATATCTCACCCAATATGAATTATATGACTTCATTTAAACTCATTAGAGCCATTATAAACTCAATCCAAGGAGCCAACTACCAAGTTACTTTTTTATATATAATGAAACTCTAAATTTTCACCTTTTAAAATAAGGCTTCTAAATTCAAACCAATAATTCATTTAGTGTTTATAATTCATATTTAGACAATTTATAACCTTAGAATCAAATAAAACTCTCCCGAGGTGTCACAACCCTTGCTCGAGACATCCTCTTAAATAGGATTCCATATAGTTTTATTTCATTCTTAGGGAATTTTGCATCTATGGAGCTTTTTCTAGCCTCTTGTTAGTCTAATTACACTCTTACATAGCTTGAAATATTATTTTAAGGTTTTATACTCTCTGAAGTGCAATCAAAATCCTAACTTCCATATCTTACAATCTATTGTTTCCTAATTGATTCTAATTGTATATTCTTGATCTTTACACGTCAAAACTTCAATTCCTCTCATGTTTCAATGAAAAACCAATTCCCTCTAAGGGTCTTGTATGTTGGCTGAACCTAAGAAGCCATTAGAAAGCAAGGAGAAGCAAGTTTTCTAAGCCATGTTACATACCATTCAAAAAGGCTTCTAATAAAGGTTATTATGGTATATTTGTTTCCTCCTAAAGAGTTTCTTCCACCATGGGTTCAAACACACAACTTCATCTTTTAGAAAATTAAAACCATAAAAAGAGAGAAGAGAAAAAGTAGAATAAGATTTGTTTTAAGGTCATAGGCAAAATTGTATGAAAAATTACCTATATGGAGCTTCCTTTCCCTTGCTTCTTCCTCCTTCATCATGCCTAAGGTTCTAGTTTGGAGTTGAGATAAGTCAGTTTTTAGGGGCTAAAGGACGTGCTTGTTTGATATAAAGGAAAAAAGGTATTTAATGACATTTTTCAAAATACCCATTATGTCCCTCCACTTCAATGCTTCAGTTTAAGCTCATTTTAACTCTTTTTTTAGAACCATCTTTTCTACCATGGAATTAAGGTCCTCTAGTTTATTAAAAATATTTTTTTTCAAGTTTATGAGATTTAAAATCTTATTGAATTGTCCTATCAAAATTTTGGTCAACTAATGACCTAAATTGCACATAAGAAGAGTTTTAATCATTTTGATGGTTCCTATGGTGTTCTAGGCCTCTGAAAACCCTAATAAGCTCAATTTTCTCATTTAAAACCTTTGTTTAGTCATTTTAGCTCCAGTTTTGGGCTATTCTTAGTTTTCTAATCACATTTCTAGATGCTCCAATTAGCGTCTTATTCTCAATTGGCCTTAATTAACTTTACTTTAGGGTCCTCTCATATCACATTTTCAGTTTTAGTTTAATTTCTAAAAAATCGGATATTACACTTATGATTTGCATGTATGGCTTGATATTTATCGATATGCTCTTAAGATGTGCATGTATAGTTTAATGTTGATCTTGTTGTTCTTATGATCTGCATGATTGGGCAATAAAAATGAAAGAAGAAATGAGCTTTCATGATATCATTAGTACAAGAATGCGAAGGGTCTGAACTCCCTTTATGAGTTAAAGTTTTGACAAGAGGGTCATGAAGGTTAATGTCCCTCACAAGGGTGAGCTTAGATTGCAAATAGTTACATGGATCCACTCTAGAAGACGCCTTAGTTTGTTATGCAATCAATGTTCCTTGTCTGTAAATGTACTAATATGTTATGTACTAATATATTTTCATGATATCTAGGATTGAGGAAAATAGTTTTTCCTTCTTAATTGTGCTAAAAACCAAAACCTTATATTAAGTAGTATAAAATGTTTGGTTGGTACTTCTGGAAATGATTTCTTTATAAATAGAACTTTTAAGAATGGATCAATTACATCTCCTTAGGATTAAGGTTTACAATGGTTGGATGTATTTGCCTTGATTATGCTAAAAAACTAACTAGCATGATAAAAAAATGTTGAGCATACTATTTTGTCATGAAGGATTAAGTTGAACTTACATGTATAATATTGCATTGCTTGGATACATTTGCATGTGACAATATTATGTTTATATATATATATATAAATGTATGTATCCTATCCATTTCTTGCTATTTTTCATAGGTTTAGATTAGGATAAAAGAAAATGTTTTCTACAGTCTATACAATTAGACTATCACTAGTTTTTAAAATTTATAGTGTCTCATTGAGAATGCAAATTCTCACTTATTTGGTGTAATGTATTGTGATGATGTCGACGATAAAATTTGCAGTTGAGATCGAATGGGTGTACATCAAGGTGCCCAATGTAGGGCAAGTGCATGTTGTTTTCAATTAAAAATGGTCTACTATGGACTAGGAAGGACAGCAAATATTCGCTATATAGGGCGAGATGGAAGCAATTTAGGACCTTAGTATGTTATGTAGGAATCATGAAATTCTTTTGATGTATAATGTCTATATAGTAGTTTCACGATCTAACTAAAATAGTGTTTTGACTAGTAGGACATTATGATAAACTATATAGAACATTTACTATATAGAACACTTTGACCAATCTGACACTACAACAACCTATAGGTAAAAACCTTTATCATAAATGATAACATGCTTATGTATGGATTTGTGTAATCTCTTTAATTAGTTATTACAAAAATTTAAAATTTTAACTTCTGCAATATGCCATAATTAAGTAAATAAGTAAGGTGGTTACTAAAAATTCTAAAAAATAAATTGGTAATGAAAGGAAAGGTAATATTTTCTTTTATAATTTAAATTCAATTTGAATTATTAATTTTTTTTCATTATTTAATTTTTCTTATCATTATTTTATCTTATATGCTTGGCTACTTTTTTGTATTATTTAAAGTTCTACCAAATATTAAAGATAACAATTCCAATAAACAAGCAAACATGAAAAGTACAAGTAATAAAATATTAGTTTTAAATTATGTATTTTATTTCATATATATGCTTTCATCACGATTAAGATACATTTGGTTTTGTCTATGATTTAATGTAGGGATAGATAGATATGTTAATTTTTTGGAACCAAGTATCTAAAAAGGAATATGTGGTTATTAATCAATGTTAGTTAAAAAAAATATTTTAATTTTTAAGCTTTATCTATCTATCATTTTTTTTCAATGAAAAACTACGTTTGATTGATTTAGAAGACTTTTTCAAGTAATGAAAATATTCCTCGTACTCGACCTAAATCAATTTCATTATTATTTGAGTTCATCTTATAATTATTGCCAAACTAAGATATTCCATCATTTGTAAATCTACTTAATGACATTGAACATCAGGTGTATATAAATATATTAGTTTAATTACACATGTATCTATGGCTAATTAATAATCTTTATAAATTGTAGGTTTTGTTTGATGAAAATGTACATGTATTTAACCCAAGTTTTTTAGGCGTAGATAAAAAATCTACTTAGGTATGTTTTCTTGTAATATAATTTGTAAAAAGAAATTATTTTTTTGGTCCCTATACTTTTACTTAATTTTTAATTTGGTCCCAATTATTTAAAAATTTGTAATTAAATCATTATAGTCTAAAAACTTTTAAATTTAATCTCTGCCATTAAACTTTTATTATTATTCTATTAAATTTTGTTAACATGGACAATTATGAATTATCTTGGCACTCTAAACATGGGTGATTTAAAATATTTCACCTAAATAACTTAATATGTATTACATTATATGTCATATATGTGAGATAATTTCATTTTATTACTTATTTTTACTTACTTCTTCGGTCAAGATCATGTGTATTCAAAGTATTAAGATAACATATTATGACCATATCGCCAAAATGTAATAAAACATTGTCAAAAATTTAACAGACTAATTTAAAAATTGACTAAAGCTATGGTGACCAAAAGAATAATTTGACCTAATTTGTATTATATTATGTTATATATATATATATATATATAGTTTTTGCATTATTCCTAATAAAAATAGTATATACTAGGTTGAGTGCATACTAAAAGAAAGGACACAAGAAAGTTCAAATCAAGAACTTAAATGCATCGTCATGAGCACTTAATGCAATTTACATTTTTGTTTTTAGTAAAATTTGTATTATGTTATAAGAATTTTAAGTTTTTCTTTATTTATTTATAACATTACCAACAAGCTATTTTTTTCTTAAAGGGATTGAAATGTTATCTTCTTATAATTGAATTTTCTTATGTTAGGTTATGGCAAAACATGAACAAGGAAGTTTAGTCGAGCTAGAACATATTGTTTTGCTTGGAGAAAATCACATTATCATTTAAGAAAGTTGGCTTTATTTATAGAAAATAAAAAATAAAAATTTTTTGGTAATATATATCAAATATAGAAAAAACTAAATGATAGTTTCAAAATAAAATAAAAAAATCAAATATAATTTTGTTAAAGAGAATGTAATTCACTCATAAAAATTTTGAAAATAGCTAAAAACAAGTTTTATTTTTTCTAAAAGAATTATATATTAGATATTAGGGTTAGGTTTTATTATACTACTCTCACCAAGGAAAGTGTGTAATCCGAAGAAGAAAATAAGGCAATAGACATATGTACACCTGTAGCCATTGCTGTTTTATTTTTTATTTTTTATTATTTATTGTGTGTGTTGTTTTGGAATATTGTTTATTGACAATCTTGAAAATATGAAATGACGCTAATGCAGCTGTGCACTTTTATAGGAAAGTGTGTATAAGTCAAACTAAGTAAACTTTTAATGTGGATAACCGCCTGATAACCATATAGCATGTACGTTTAATTACGCATTTAGTTCCCAAAAACATTAAATACATACCCGATCAAAATGAAGCACGTCTCGTGAACATGTAATTATACACATTCCCGAAAATGTATGATCACTACACAATTGTCAAACTTACACAAAAAAGGCTCTTTCAAACCTAAGATCAAGTCTTAACATACGAGGATTTCTTTCTGGTGTAAGTTGATGACTAACCGAAGAGCCCAGATTTCCGAGAAGTCTGTTTGCAATAAGTTTCACAAGCTGACTCACAAACAGGGACTGTGGCACCATTCTCTTTCATGCACACAGGCATGCATTGTTCTGCACAGTCAGATATGGCCTTCCCCTCTTCAACAATGGCCATTGTAATCACCAAGCAGATTAGTACGGAAGCAACGGTTTTCTTTAAGGCCATCAATGAAAAAGAGCATCCTTTTCTTTGTACTAGTAAGAGGATATGGACATGGGGTTTGCTTTATTTATACATGGATGGAGGATGGAGAATGAAGGGTGGCGAAAGAACAGATAATGGTCCTCAAGTTTTCAATTGGTGAGGAGAAAAACTCGGTGAAAATGTGAGGTTGATTAGGCTATTAGGTTTGTGATCTCTAGGTTCATAATATAAATACAAGTATACATTGTTTCTTCATGTTTTGAAAAATTGATGTCTGGGAATGAAATTGATTACAATTAGGATGCTATGATTTCTCTTCATTTTCTTGTAATTATCCGTTACGTGATTTAGACAAGTAATCCCACTAAATAAAGGAATTATGTGATTTCAGCATTATCCCACATTACCTTCATAAATTTTGACATTGATTCACATGCTACGAAATTTACCCCAATTTGCCTTTCTATAATCAGCATATTCTATATATGATGCATCAATTCCATGAGGGGAAATAAAGGGAACTAATGTATATAGCAATAACATGATGTGAGTCATGAATACAATCAATAATGTTACTTTATTTTATTTTATATTATTTTTTTGTTTCCTAATTATAATTTTATTTTATTTATATATATTTGTTTGAGAAAAATATCAATTATTTAAATTCTATCTTAAGAAAAGGATTATTATTATGTGATTTGAAATTTATTTTTATGATAATTTGTTAGTCACCAAAGTGGCCAAATTTTATGGACAATAAGTTTTAAATAAAGATAATCATAAAGTTTAGAAATAAAAATGCATAATAATTATCTTTTATGCATTTTTAAGTAAATGCCTATTATCATAAATTTAAGTTTGCTAATTGTTAGACCTTTAAGATTTATCCAAAGGCAAATCAATTGCTCTGCAAATAGTGAACATGAAAGTAGTAAATTAAATTTTCTTTAATTAAATATATATTTGTTTACCCAAAGGATGGCATATGTATTTAATTGAAAATTTTAATTTACTAATAAAGATAAATTATGGCATTTAAATTATGATAGCATATTATAAGATCTACTCAAAGGAGAGCTATAATATACTTTGATTATATGATTGATTGTTTATCTAAATCTATATGAACCTTTAAATTTTGAGCAATTGTGTTATTTTGACGTAGTTATGCTTCATTTGCAAGCTTCATCCGTTGCTATGTTTAATGGTGTGAACTTTTTTGAATGGTGCGAACAAGTCAAGTTTCACTTAGGTGTTTTGGATCTTAACTTGGCACTTTTAGAAGCTAAACCTACTGCTTTTGGATCTAAGTCTTATGTTTATGCAAATGAGTATTGCCAACAACGTTAAGACAACTATTCCATAAATAGAAAGTGCGAAGATTACCTTCAATTTGTGGAAGAATGATTTTGCATTGTAGACAAGCCACTTGCTAGTAGCTTGATGGTAGAACTTAAGACCATGAAGTTTGATGGATTGTGAGGTATACAAGAGCATATTATCAAGATGATTAACATTGCAACAAGATTAAGATCTTTAGGGATGAATGTGGATGACTCCTTTATTGTGCAACTCATTTTGAACTCACTTCCTCCTAAGTTTAAGCCATTTCAAATCAATTATAACACCATTAAAGATAAGTGGAATGCTAGTGAATTGGCTAGTATGCTTGTTTAACAGGAAACAAGACCAAACAACCAAGGAAGTCATTCAATTAAGCTCATGGGTCAAGGAGCTAGTAAGGGACTTAAGATGAAAGCCAACAAGTTTAAGAAAGGAAAAGTGCTTGCTAATACTTGTTAGGTTGAAAAGAAGGAACAAAAGGCAAGCAAATGTCACTTTTGTGGGAAAGTTAGTCACTATCAGAAGGATTGCCATAAACATAAGGCTTGTTTTGAAAAGAAGGTAAACCTAGTGCTTTAGTATGTTTTGAATCAAACTTAGATAAATTTCCTTATAAGACATAGTGGCTTGATCCTAGTGCTACTACTCATGTATGTAATATGATGCAAGGCTTCCTTAAGATCCAAACCACAAACCCAAATGAAAGCTTTTATCTATGGGGAATCGCATGAAGGCTTCAATTGAAGGCATAAGGATTTATCATTTGGTCTTAGATACTGGCTATCATTTAGTCCTTGTAAGGACTCTTTATGTTCCTTCAGTTGCTAGAAACCACATTTCCCTATCTAGATTAGATGTTTCTAGATTTAATGTTAAGTTTGGACATGGTTGTTTCAATTTATTTAAGGATATTTCTTGTATTGCTTTAGGTATTCTTTGTTATGATTTATATAAATTGAAACTTGATAATGATTTTGCTAAATCCTTATTGCTAGTTCGTTATAACATCAGAATCAAACGTAATTTGCCAAATCATCGTTTTACTAAACGTTTGGGACATGTATCAAAGGAAAGATTAGAAAGATTACTAAAGAATGAGATTCTTCCAAGTCTAGATTTTACTGATCTTGGTTTATGTTTGGATTGTATTAAGGGAACACAAACCAAACACAATAAGAAATTAGCCATAAGAAGTACTCTATTTCTTGAAATTATAGACATTGATATATGTGGATCTTTTGATACTCCATCCTTTGGTGGAGAAAAGTATTTCATCACATTTGTAGATGATTTTTCACATTATGGGTTTTTTGCTTGCTTAAAGAAAAATCTCAAGTAGTGAATGCCTTTGAGGTGTATGTAAATGAAGTTGAAAGACAATTATACAGAAAAGTGAAAAGTGTATGATCTAATAGAGGTGGTAAATACTATGGTAAACGCGATGAATTAAACTAATGTCTAGGTCTATTTGCAAAATTTCTTGAAAGACATGGTAGATGTGCACAGTATACTATGCAGAAGGGCGTAATCAAACTTTAATGGATATGCCTAGGAGTATGATGTGTAACTCCTTATTACCAAAGTCATTGTGGATGTATGCATTGAAAACTACAGTGTATCTGCTTAATAGGGATCCTAGTAAGGCAATTCCAAAGACTCCTTTTAAGTTATGCACTGATAGAAAACTAATTTAAGACATTTACATGTATGGGTTTGCCCAACAAAAGTAAGAATTTATAATCCACATGAAAAGAAATTAGATTTTTGAATGATTAGCAGTTACTTCATTGGTTACTTAGATAAGTAAAAGGTATATGTCTTATTGTTCAAATCATAACCTGAGAATTATTGAAACTAGAACTGCAAGATTCAAGGAACATGGTGAAGTTAGTTAGAGCGATGAAGGATGTAATATTCAATTTCTCCATAAACATGTGAAATGCACCAGATATAAAAGGAAATCCCCTAGACAAAATGATTTGAGATCCAATAAAATTAGAATGATAATCTAAATCTCAAATAATAAGGATCCAAGGTCAGAGGTGCCCTCAAAACAGAGCCAGTATAATCAAACGAAATTTAACAAAGATGCAATGATATTTTCGAAATTTCGGACACTTTTTGAAAAATTCATAAGAGAAATTTTTTAATGAAAAAATAAGTTTCTCAAGATTTTTATAGGCCCTAAAAACTATAGGAGCCCCTAAAACACTTAAAACCCATCTGGTTTATATTTTAGAACGTCAGTGGACCTGAACTTTGATTCTTTCGTTCGGAAAAGTTTTAGATCCAAGTTGAATAATTCCAAAACATATTATAAGTTAGAGAACCTAAATATTATGATGAAAAAGACGATTTTAAAAAAAGAGCTAAAATGAGTCTAAAACGAAAAAGTCAAGAAAACAGGATATAAAAGGAATTTTGAAGCAACAATTTTACAAAATCCTTTCTTATATGTGGTGTCCTCCACCTCCCTTTCATTTTTTATTGTTGGAATAAGTTATAACTGTTGGTGTTAGCTTTTGCATTGCTGAGCACTAAATTAAGCTTCACCATGCTATTAATATACAAGAAAGATTGGAAAAGTTCCACATTGGATGAAATTGGAGCTTGAGAGAAATATATAAGTAGATTAGTTGATTAAAGGCTTAGGATTGGGATAATCAGGTATTCATTTTATCTAATGTGAAGGATAATTATTAGAGGAGTTCTTTGAATATTATTACGAATAGAAGAGTACCGCTTGAGCTAAAGGGTCAATTTTACTACACAACTATAAGATTGATAATGTTGTATGGGATTGAGTGTTAGGTAATAAAAAGTTAACAAGAGAATAAGTTCAATATTACAGAGATAAGAATATTGCGTTGGATGAGTGGATATACTAAACAAAATAGAATTAGAAATGAATACATTAAAAAGAAAGTTGAGGTCGTACCTATTGTCAAAAAGATTATAGAATCGCATCTTAGATGATTTGAACATATATAAAGAAGGCCTATAGAAGTCCTCGTAAGAAGAATAGATCAAATAGAGAATAGTCTAATAATTAAAGATAAAAGAAAAACACAAAAACTATAGACAAAACTATTAAAACAAATTTAGATTTAAATAATTTATTTAAATATATAATTTATAATATAACTTTATAGTGTCATTTAATTCAAATGAAGAAAAAATCTGTTATTGTTGTTGAGGGATAATTATTGGCAATTTTTTCCAAGAACAAATCGAGCGTTCACTAATCAAGGACTGCCTGAACAAAAATTTTGCGGGCTGCTTTAATGAACAAAATCCACTTCCATCATATTATGAAGCGATCTGCAGTGAACTTGACTGGATAAAAGACTCCCAACGATAAGGCAGCACAAAAGTAAGAAAAAAGATGCTTCTGTAATTGTGTCCGAGCTTTGAGGCAATAGAAAAGCGAGAAGGAAAAAATGTTGAGCAAGCGTTTGAAATGAGAGCATTGGTATCTGGTATGAGCGTTGAAAAGGCGTAAAAGGGGTAAAAATATCCCCTTCAGCACTTGACTCGTGTCAGTGTATTTTGTTTACCAACTTCAACGGTGTTACAATATCAGGACTTGTCTGCAAACAATTATAGTTTAGAAAGTTTTTCTTTTAAACAAAAAAAAAAAGTATAGAGACCAAATTACAAACGAACAAACTATAGGAATCCAACATATAATTTTCTCAATTAAAATTAAGCAACATTATAGAAATTGTAAAGCAGTTTTATAAAAACACACAGAGAAATATAGTGATTTAACTCTGTAGGTGGACCCGATGGGGGCATTTGGCACATTGATTGATTTCTTATTCGTTTCCTAAAATGGATCTAAGAGATGTTAAATACTCTAGCTTCTTGTTCTCCTTTTTATTTTTTTCCAGATTGGATAAAGCTAGGAAGTGAAGCAGGGTAAAAGTTATGTAAAAACAAGCAACGATCCAATCTCCTCAGGCAAGTTATTAAGCAGGAAGCATTTAAATATAATTGCCCCATACATCATCCAGCCTACAGTTTGCTGAAGATAACAAAAAAGGTGGGCTATGATGAGATTCATGCGGAGTTTAGACCTCAAACTTAATAATCAGTAGAAAACTCTTGTAATTATCTCTATTGAAATAATTATCTCTATTGAAACATTGAATCTATTCATTATCCCTATTGAAACACTGAATCTACTCAGCATCCACTGAATTGCTGTCGTTCTTCACAATCTGCAAGGAAAGCATTCATGCTGTTAGAAATGCAGATGGTATGGTAAAACAGTTCAATACCCCAGATGAAAAGAATAAATTTTTTAAGGGATGGATACATAATATCTAAATTATCATTACTCCTTTTCACCTATAGCTACCACTGCAATACTATATCAAAGACATCATCATAAATTTTTTAAAAGGCTTGAAATGAGTCATATCAGAAGAATCCTGTACGTAGAGTATTCAACTTGATTTAGCTGTATTATTATTATTTTTTTCACAGCTATGTTAAGCAATAAATTACTAAAATAAATTGCAGACTTTCACCAACTCCGCATTACTCATTCCTTCAATGCATAGGAATGGTCAAAAGTAGCAAAGGAAAAATATATCTCCATTGATGCTCAGCCTTCTACCAAAACCCAAAAGGGAGGGAATAAGTCTTCAACTTCATCAATGCAACTCAAAATATCTTGATTCAGCTTGTTGGAAAGATATTCATAAAGATGTGACATTATAATTAATTGAAAAAGAAACTTTATTTGAAAGGAAGAGAGATACATGAATGGAGGACAAGACATCTAACTGAGAGAAACACAAAAACAGCAAAAGACATTAAAAGTTAAAACACTTGATTTTAAACAAATAATGATGCTGCCCAATCCCCATTCATCTCTGACAGAGGAACACCCCTAAGAAAACCATGAGCAGAACACCAAGGGATGGCCAGAGACAAAACCATATCCCACGAAGCATTTAGAGATACCAGCACTTCATTAAAAGCCCAGGCATTTAATGATAAGGCGTTTATTGCCTAATATTGAATTAAATAAATAGAAGACAGAGAATAACCACAAAACTTCTATAGTTTACTTTCCAAAACAGCACCTGAGATACATATTCTTTGATCCTGTCACTAACGGGTCCATCTAAAGCTCTTTCAGCAAGCTCGTAATATAAAATATTGCCTTCAGGACCATTGACTTTGTCCTTCTGTAAATATCTACAAAGGAAAAGGCATACCAGGACTTACTTCACTCCTCTTGAGACATTCATTTTGGTAAGCAGCCGCACCACAAAGTGCAACCCCAAAAAAAAAAAAGGGAAGGAGAAAAAGAACACTACATTAAGCAGTTGTCACCTTTGCTGAACAAGAAGTTCCAATGCATGCTTGATGTTTCCAAATACGGGATGGCTTTCTTCATTTTCAGACAAACCCATTCTCCTCATATGGCTAAAGAGACTTTCTGCAGTGCATTTTCAAGAAAAGGAGTTTCATTAGGTTATGCACAAAGCAGCAGAATGCATGAACATATTATTACTGAATAAAGTGCAGAGAAAGAGCAGAGAAGTGTATTCAATCATTGAATGAATACTTCTTTTATGCATTTACAAGTAATGGGCACCACTATTTATAGGCTTAGAGCTTAAGAAAATTTACAATAGTTTCCCTAGGAGTAAGGCTATTTACAATAAACTCCAAAAAATAAAGAAAAAGGAAAAAATCAGGAATTCCACACTACCTCTCAAGTTGAGGAGATATGCCAATCATGTCCAACTTGGGTAAGTGACCATCAAACTGGGTTTTTGGGATAGCTTTGGTTAGAATATCAGCTGTTTGTTGATGTATATAAATCACCTCAATGATGCCCGTTTTCTAATTTTCTTTGATAAAATGTTGATCCATTTTAACATGCTTGGTTTTGTCATGATGGACCAAGTTCTTTGCAATGCTTATTGCTGGTTGGTTGTCATACAATAACTTCATGGATGTTAATGTAGGAAATTGAAGTTCTTCAAGGAGCTTTTTTAACCATATACCTTCATAGATTCAATAAGTCATATCCCGAAATTCGGCTTCAGCACTACTTCAAGTCGCAATAAGGTTACCCCAGACATAGGTACAATGCCTTAAGGTTGATCACCTATTAGGGAGAGATCCAACCTAATTTGCATAAGAGAATACCTCTATGCTCTTGCAAGTTTCTTTCTTTAAAAACAAAAACCTTCCCTAGCATCATTTTTAAGTACCGAAGGGTATGACTATTGATAAACTGTCTTGTCACAAACTGCGAAGTTGGTATATGGTCCAGTATGGAAAAGATATATCAATTTCACCATCAATCTTTTGTACATCCCTTTATCAATTGGAGCAAAATTTTCTCTTGTTCAAATATTGTTTGATAGATCCATAAGAGTATCGCAGGCTTACTATCAAGCATACCCATTTCCTCAGCAAATGATATAGAAATCCCTTTATTGGGTTGAGCCACTTCCATATCCAAAAAGTACTCTAATGGCTCCCAAATCTTTAATATCAAAATCTTTGCTTAGGATTCTTTCAAGATGCGTGACTTCTTCATTGTTACAATGATACCATCTACATAAACAATGAGAACTATGACCTTATCTCTTGATACTTTGATGAAAAGGATGTGATCTATCTACCTTTGTGTAAACCCAAGTTCCTTAATAAGCTTAGTAAATCTTTTAAACCATGCCCTTGAGAATTGCTTCCAATCACCCATATGTTTGGGTGAAGTCTTTTGCAACTAGTCTTACCTTGTATCTTTAAATACTACCATCCAACTTATATTTTACATTGAACACCCATTTAAATTCCATAGGTTGCTTCCCTTAAGGTCTTTGAGTGACCTGCCATGTGTCATTCTTTCAAGAGCTCAAAGCTCTTCATTAATAGCTTCTCTCCACTTCAAGTGCTTAAAGGCTTTTATACAGTTAGAAGTTCAATGCTATATCAGGTAGCTATAAACACCATGTAACTTGGAGACAATTTTTCATAGGATACAAAGCAAGAGATGGGATGCTAAGTACACGATCTAGTTACCTTTCCACACACAATAGGGAGATGAAGATCAATAAAGGCTTCAAAATCAACATTACCTTGATTACTTTGTGTGCTTTCCACAAGAGTTGCACTCAATCAAATTGGCAATGCTTTTGGATAGTACACTGCTGCTGTAACTTGTTTATTGCATCTTCAATACACCTTGTGATCCTTGCTAG
This sequence comes from Erythrophleum fordii, assembly GCA_032878935.1. Lineage (NCBI taxonomy): Eukaryota > Viridiplantae > Streptophyta > Magnoliopsida > Fabales > Fabaceae > Erythrophleum > Erythrophleum fordii. The sequence goes on along the minus strand of JAVQMF010000057.1, from coordinate 11,432,698 downwards.
CCCCTTGGTTCAGAGTTTTAGGAGTCTCAGGTTCAGTCATACGCTCAAGCTCTAGCTCAAGATAGGCTCGAGTATAGGAGAAATATAGGACCAAAACTTATATTCTTCCATTCTAATTGCTAGAACCTCCCCCTAAATATTAGTTTTGGGATAGTATGACCCCAATTCAAGAAAGGAAATATCCATGGGGCTATATAATTTTCGTGTGAGAGGAGAATAACACTTGTAACTCTTTTGATATATGGAATATCCAAGGAAAACACACTTTACAGATTTTGGGTCAAGTCTTCTTCTTTGTTGTGCAGGGATATGAACATATGCAACACACCCCAACACTTTTATGAAGGTTAGTGAGGATATGGGTTTAGGGGAAAGCTTTGAGGAGAACTTGGCAAGGAGAGTCAAATTTGAGAATCCTTAAGGGCATGCAATTGATAAGATAGATTGTAGTTAAGATGGCTTCATCCCAGTTTTACTTAGGGACAGTATTTGTAAACATGAGGGATTGAACAACTTCAAGAAGATATTTGTTTTTCCTCTTAGTTATACCATTTTGTTGAGGAGTGTAAACATGGAAGCTCTAGTAAACAATATTGTTTTCAAAGAAAAAATTCCCAAGGACATAATTAAAATGGTCCTCAACATTATTAGTTCAAAAGATATGAATTTTTGTTCAAAATTGATTTTGAATCATGGAATAAAAGTTTTGGACAATAGAGGTAGTTTCATACTTATCTTTCATCAGACACAACCAAGTGATACAAGTGTGATCATCAATAAAAGAAAGGAACCAACAGGCATCAGTTTTATTTTGAACATGAGATGGCCCCCAAATATCACTATGAATCATAAAAAAAGATGTGATGGTATGTAAACATGATAGGGATAAGTGTTACAATGGAGTTTGGATTATTGACAAACCTCACATTAAAAACTTTTTGATTATTGATAATGAGAGAGTCATCTTGGCAAATAAATAAAATTTAGGTGTTCCAAACGTTAGTGTTATAACATAACAGTGCAGTCTAAATTGTTTGCAAGTGTGGTCACATGGTAGGTATAAGTGACTTTAACCTCGATCTAGTAAAGACCCTTGTTCTTTTTACCATTGCCAATCGTCCTCCCCAAATTCAAATCTTAAAGAAGAAATTTAGAGGAAGAAAACTTAGCAACACACTTCAAGTCATGAGTAAACTTGCTAATAGAAAGCAAATTACAGGATAAATTTGGAAAAAATAGAACAAATTCCTATGTGAAGGCCTAAAAAATGTTTACTCTCCCAATACCAGTTACTATGGATAAAGATCCATCAGCAATCCTCACTTTATAATTATCATAGCATGGCTTGTATTCAAGGAATAATGAGGCATCTCCAGTCATATGATTTGAAGTGCCTAAATCAACAATCCAAGAGGTATTGTCTTTTGCTTGAGCATGAAGAGCATTTAAAAAAGTATCCTTATGTGCTATGGTTCTAGTGGCAACATTAGAAGCGGATGATAAACGTTAACTGATTAGCTTTTAAAGCCACTCCACTTGTTCTTTGCTGAAAAAGGCAAGTTCATTTGTTGCTTTTTCACTTTCTTCTGAAGTGTCAGCATACCTTGTGTTCTTTCTATTTGTTGCGCTTCCAATCCACTGGTTTTCTATGTATCTTCCAACAAATTTCATGAGTATAGCCTGTACATCTACAATGGTCACACCAAGGCCTCCCTTTCTTTGGTCTACTGTCATAATTTTGGTTCACACTTTGGGACACAAGGGCAAAATTGTTGGATAGAGCAGTAGCAGTTGCATTGGTTCCCATCATGAGTTTCTTCCTGCTATTCTCCCTTCTTACCTCAGAGAGCATCTCTAAAGGGAGGCAAAGGCTTTGAACCAAGCATTCTTCCCCTAACTTTATCAGGAGATAAGTTCAAGCCTACAAGGAATTTAAATACTCTCTCTTTCTCCACAATGTCTCTGTATTTCTTTGCATCTTCAAGGCAGGCACAATCTTGATTCTCAAAAACATTCAGTTGCTGCCATAAAATACTGGGTCACTGACAACTCTCCTTGTTTGAGACTATGAAGAGTACTTTTGATCTCAAATAATCCAGAGGTGTTGTCTTTCTCTAAGTATGTCTCCTCTGTAGCTATCCAGATTTCGTGGGCAATATCACAGAACATAAAATCCTTCCCAACATCAATTTCCATGGTATTGTCCAACTATGATGTGACCATATTGTTTTCTGCCCTCCATATCTTGTATTTTAGGCCATTCTTTTCTGGTTAGACAGCAGCTCCGGTAAGGTTATCATCCTTACCCTTGCCTGAGACAAACATCATCAAGCACTTGGCCCATTGCAAGTAGTTATGACCATTTAATTTGTGTCCTGTGATGAGTTTGGATGGAGCCTTTTGTTCCACCAAGGATGGGGAAGTCTTGTCCCAAGGACCCACTTGGGATTTAGCTTGCTTCAAAGGCCATAAAATACAAGACAAGGTAGAGACAATGGCTGGAGAGCTCTTGAACAGGGCAAGGCTACTAGAGAACAAGGCAGAAAAGGTGGTGAGTTGAATACACCATGAACAAGGTCCAACCGGAGAAGGAGTAGGGTTGGGCTAGAAGGTACAGTAGCTGGCAATCATTTCAGGGTGACCAGCAATCAGAGAGGAGGTGTCACATGCTGGGGCTTTAGAGATTGTCCAAGACAGTGACGTTGGCATTTGTGGAGGCACTGGAGGTTTGGTGTCCTAGAATAGAATGGGCTGGCCGACAACACTTGCGGGGATTCCTAAGGTGTTTGGGTTGATATAGGGCCAAGCAATGGATAATAAAGAAAGGGTCCTTAGGAATGAAGGCCAGAGAATGTGAATGAAAAGCCCAATGCTTAATTGTATTCAATCATTGAATGAACATTTCTTTTATGCATTTACAAGTAATAGGCACCATTATTTCTAGGCCTAGAGCTAAAGAGAATTTACAATAGTATCCCTAAGGGTAACGCTATTTACAATAAACTCCAAAAAATTAAGTAAAAAGGAAAAAAAAATAGGAATTCCACAATTAGCCTTGAAATTTTCAATAAAAAATGAAGACATAACCTTTTAATTTATTGCATTGATCCAGATATTGTAACATAGTTGCATTTGACTTTCAAAAGTCTACCATGTACATGTGCATACATATGAGACTAAATCCGCAATCATACCTTCTGGAATTTTCCCACCAGCAAGATGTACTATGCTAACAGTGACAAAAGTGAAACCAGTCAGATGTGCAGTATTTACATCTACAACATATTTTTTATATACATTGGGAGGAAGTTGACTGATGAGAACATAGGATTTTGAATCTGCAACACCTGGAAGAAAGCATGCCATTAAGTATTGTTAGAGAACATGGGGTGTAACAAATAGAACAGGAGTACAGACAGATCTGACCCAGTAAAAGCAATATATTAAAGTTTTTTTTTTCTTTTTTTGGCTTCTCTTTAACCATATATGCACATCTTATTACAACATCAACAAAAGTATCATAAGGTGATAACTCATTAAAATGTTAGTTTATCTGCCCAAACCAACAATAAAAATGGCACAATCATCTTTTATTAGGAAATTGAAGATACAGTCGGAGAGGTCCCCCCAAAAGAAAAGAAGAAGAGGAAGAAGAAGAAGAAGAAAGAAAGAAAGAAAGAAAGAAAGAAAGATATACTTAGAATTGGTTGATGTAAAGGCAAAAATATACTTCCCTCAAAGCTATATTTTCATATCCTTCAAAAAGGAAGTAGCCATTTTTAATTTTCGAATGATTCAAATTCTGTAAAGCTCTATGATCCATAATGCCCTAAAAACAATCTGATCAATCATTCATGAACTCTGAGCAACAGGTACAGGAGGTACTAGTTTGCAGCAAATTTCTTCTGGAAATGAGAAATATGCATAAAAAACTAGCAACTTAGCCCCCTCATGAGATTATTAAAAATCAAGGGCCCATATTGTGGTTCCAGCAAATCAGCATATATTGCTCAAATTGTTCATTAAAATTTCACCCCCAAAAAAAATATTGGGATTCAAGAGGGTGCTCATTGTCAAAGTCTCATATGATCTAAACAGAAATAACAAGAGGAACTTCATTTCTCACTTTGCTGGGAAAGCTGTGCCTGGTTTTTGGACGATGGTTGAGATCTTTCAAGCTCTCTCATTTCATAGCCAAATATGCTTGAAAGCTTCTCTCTAGCCTCATTTATCACTGACACAGGAAGGTTACGCTGGTGATAATTTTTTGTAACCAGTTGAGTAAGCTCAGTCCTCTTAATTGGGCACCCTGAGTTTTGATGAGTTTTAAAAAGCATATAACGGATTACTTCTCCAACAAGCTTGTCTTTTTCCTGGAAGAAAAAGGTTCTCCTTATTTTTAAAAGGTTTGCATGAACAAAATTGTCTAACTTATAGCTATTACCCCAAAAAAACCAAAAAAAAAAAAAAAAATCAATGCATACTGAATGCAGGTACTCACCTCCATTGAAATTCCATACTGAGACCAATCCTCTGTAGCATTTGCCATCCTGCCAGCAAAATATAGTATATTACAATGATTTCACTGTCTTACCAATAAGGAATGCATCATAATAACAAATATATTAAAAGTTAAAAAATATATATTAATAATAATAATAATAATAATAATAATAAGTTTACAGGATATCCTTAAAGGTTAAAGACTATATATTGAGAAGCCTGAGCTAAACAGTATTCCAGCTCCACTTTATTTCATCATCTTACAGATAGGCCACACAATATAATTAAAAATCTCCAAAAAACTAGAAACTAAAGTTTAAAGGGTATGTCCTCAGGGTTCAACATTCAGAAGGCATAGCTACTCAGGATTTTATCTCCCACAAAGTAATATAGCTTACTAATTTTTTTTCCCCTTTTTGGATAAAAGTAAAACCCATATTTATGCTGAATAATTATCAAAGATTCAGTATTATTTCTCTTTTAAAACAGCACCCAAAAGAACACATTAATAATTCCTTATCCTCCTAATTCCAATTAATTGAAAGAGAAGGATCATTGGGAATGAAATTGAAGCACATGTATGCTGAGTAATCATCACTGATTCAGTACTATTTCTCTTCTAAAACAATACCCAAAAGAACACACAAATAATTCTCTACCCCTTCGATTTTCATTAATTGAAATAGGGGGGTCAACAAGGATGAAAATGAAGCACATGTATATTTAACAATCACCAAGGATTCAGCAACATTTCTTTTCTAAAACAGTACTCAAAAGAGCACACAAATAATTCCTTACGCCCTTGATCTTCATTAATTTTAAGAAAAGCAGGGGTCATAAAACAGCACACCACAACTCAGCAATCTAATTAGCCCGAAACAGCCCCAACATCTCATTACAAGAAATGTTTTACCAACAAAACCAGTACCACAACTTAGCAACTTATACTAACAAGGTCAGTATGAGACTTATTGATATATGTCAAAGAACAAACATTAAATTTTCAGTTCTCCGTAAATAGAATGACTAGTATTAAATCTGATGCTTTGAGCCACAAAATCAGAACATGAACCCAAACTTATCAGTGATGGACTGATGGCCATTAAACAAATTGAAATTACCTATCAAAGCACAATTTTAAAAAAAAACTAAATAAGGCTCCAACTTCTACACACTACCCGGAGCAAAGCAGAAATTTACTCAGTCATAGAATGAGCAGGAATCAGAAATATAGGGAACATGAAAACTACAACTCTACTATCCATACCTCAGTGACAACACCTAGCCCAACACATATACAATACGAATAAAACCAACATCAGAATATAACTCAGACCCTACTACACTCTTTTATAAAGACATAACACCACAGGTAATCACTCATAAAAATTTTAAAAAATAATAACCCCAAAAGAAAGAGGAAACCGAAACCCTTTTAACCCATTGCTTCGAATAACAAATTTCCCGGGAAAAACTCAAGTGTCACATAACCCCATAGCAAAACCCAACACATTTTCAAACGGTGATACCCGAACAGAAATGGTGATCGAATATGAACCCAATGAAAAGGGAAAACTAGGGATTCAAGACAACCATAAGCAAAGTAAGAATACTTTAACCCCATTCATCCATTTCTACAAAAGTAGTAAAATGAAGTGCTGAAAATGTGAGGAGGGTTCTTCGAAACCTTACCTCTCTCAGTCAAACCGAGAGGCTTTGCTTCGAGGACACGAACGATGGTGACCGGCCAGGATGCGACGGCGAGTGGGAAATTTCACCGGCGACGTCTTCTCCTCTTCTCCTTCGGGGACGAGAGTTTTAGGCGTGGTGGGTCTCGTAGCTATCAAAGGAGGAGAGGGGTCTCCGAGCCCCATTTTTGGAAAGGGAAGGAATAATTATTAATAAAATTATATCCATTGTTGTAAAAATTATGCTTATTATATAATTATTAAAAAATATATTTATTATATTTTAATTAAAAATTTTGATAATAATTATGTGTGATTTTTTCTTCCTTTTAAAAATGGGTCACCATCTTCTCCGAAGCATAAAAGGTCTGGCTTCCAATTGCTCTTTTTTCAAATTAATTTTTCAATGACTAAATTTTTAAATTCATTTTAAACTTTTTTGATTTAATTTTTAAGAAATAAATTATAAAAATGTCTGATAGAAAACTTTTATCTTTAAAATATTAATTGAATAATTCTTAAAAAATTAAATTATGAAATTTTAATTTTGAAAAAGCAAATTAAGAAGAAATCACATTGCAATTTACTCTAAAAAAAAATCAAAGAATCAGTTATACATAATTTTCATTTTTAGGGGAGTGGAAACAACAGATTCGAGAGCAATTGGTTCAACTTAAATAATGATATTTCCAAAATATCAATGTATAAATTAAATTCATTATTTAATTAAAAAATTAGAAAGTGCCTACAAATATTGAAAGAAAAAAATTTATACGTAATTTCTTATATTTATATTGTCAAGTTTTTTAATCAAAACATAATAAATGTATAATTTTTTAATAATAATATAACAAATATAAAAATTTTACAAACAATTTTTTAATTAAATTATATATTTATTTTGTTTTAATTAAAAAACATAACAACAAAAATATAACAAACCATACATAAAAGCTAATACTGAGCAAATTGTCCATCAAAATGGAAAACCCTCAGTCTTGACATCCTGTAATATATGATCATTTTATGAAAAAGTAAAGTCCTATCTTCGCACAATTCTGTGAAAGCTAAATCTTGTTTCTAGTTGAAGGAAAGTATGTGAAGTACTTACTTGTTGTGAAAGTATATCTGTTTCCATGTAGTTCTGATTGGAATCATCAAAAGAACTTCAATCAACTTACATAGCAAATGCACAATTTACCAAAGAGAAGGAGAGGATTTTTCTTAAATCTGTGTGTTGCTCTCTTTTGAGTGACAAAGAAGAGAATAAGGGAGATTGAGAGAGAAGTTTTTGCGTTGAATAAAAACCTAAACGTACACTCACACTTGATCAATTTTCTTCCTATTATCAAATAAAAAATAACCAACTCAATATTTAATTTTTGAATTTTGAAAAGCAAAATAAAATTCAAATAATTAATTAATTAATTATCCCTTTCAATTAATTATTTGTTTTGGGAGAAAATTGGATTGAATCATAAGTCAACCTATTATAATATGAATATGGCAGAAATCTTTACTCTTTTTGAACATTCATACTAAATGATTTACAATGACCACTTGGCATAATTTTTTAAAAGCTCTTACACTAGAAATCTCATTATAGGAGTAGTATAAGAGACGCATCCTTTAGATATACTTTATATGCTTCTTTATGTGCCCTAAATACTATATATTTATCCATATATGCCATATTCTATATTTATAATAAATCTAATTTATCTTGAGTTTAATTTTACTCAAATTTCCTTTTTCATGTACATAGCATCTGTCATAACCAGTATTTTGGTTATTTTTAGATATTAAAAGAAAAACTAATTAACATGATTATGAGAGACTTCAGGCCCAAGTAAAATGAAAGGAAAAGACTAAGAAGACAAAATCGTAAAACAATAGGAAAAGGAGCCAATCAAATAGAAATTAGGAAAATTAAGAATTTAAATATAATGAGATTTAATATGAAATGCATATATTCCTCATCACAATATGATATAATAAGATTAGTAGATTAACTAGATGAGATCAGAATAGTTAAATCCCTAATAGTGTACATTTTAGGATTTTCAGTAGTGATATTTTTTATTAGATTTTTTCAAACTATTTTAAATCTCAGAAATTCCAAATCAGATGTTTTTTAATTAACTAGAAAGCATTTTAATATGGAACAAATGATTTTCAAAAAAGATTTAAAATAAGCTCAAACGAGAAAGGTCAAAATGTAAGGACGTAAATGGAATTTTGAAAAAGTTTAAAATATCTTCCTTTTCTTCATTATATGTCATGCCAACCCTTTTCTCCTTCTTAGAAACTCTAAACTAGATCAAGAGAGACATGAGAAAGAGGAGGCAAAAAGGGCAGAAGATGTGAAATAGGTAAGAAAACTTGCATAATTTCATAATGTGCTAGTTAGGAAGTTTCTTTTGCTCTTCAAACTCTTTCTAATGGTAGTTTTAGTTTCTTGAAAGGAAAACTTTTGTAGCTGACCTCTTAAAGGAAAGAGGAGATTTGGAGCAACCAATTATAGCAAAAGAATCACCATTTCAAAAGTTTCCAAATAAGATATGTCATAAACTAGGAAACTTGCTATTCCTTTGGATTCCATTTCCCCTATGGTTTGGCTAGAGAGAGAGACCTTATATTTGATGAAAAAGTTGATAGGAACAAGGGTTTAAAAGTGAGGAAAGTAAGATTATGCAAAAAGAATTACATAAGAAACCATATAGAACAAGTTATGCCACCTAGGCTTCAATTGAGCCATAGAAGAGGTAAAACTCTAGGAAGATAATTTGAATCTCCTAAAGCATATTTGAATTAGAAATAAGTCCTAGATATCCTATACCTACCAAATTCTCCATAGAAATGACAAAAGCCCCATTTAGAGATAGAGTATGCATGTCTCGGGCAAGAGCTGGAAGAAGTATCTAGGGAGTGTTTTTATGAGTTCTTAGGTTTTGAAGGGTATACATATGAACAATGAACACTAATGAAACTATTAAAATGAACTAAGGAGCCATATTTTGAAAAGTGAAAATTTAGAGTTCAAAAGAACTTAATGAAGTAACTTAGTATTGGGCTTGTTTCAACTTGCATATTGTAACACCATAATTTCTAACTCATCTTATAACATTCTTATGCATCACATTCTCAAATCCATGAAGGAAGTAGAAAAAGTCTATTACAATAATGCATTTAATTACGTTGCGTCATGTATAAAAATTTCATTCAGTGTCACATGGAACGTGTGAGCTCTTACTATACATTTTCATATTTAACTATATGGATACAACTCATTTGCATCATAAAATGTGGCCCACAACTCATGGAACCTAAGGGAAAGCTTAAAATAGTCATATGCATTTTCAGCCAAAATTGGCCCCCTTTCTGACCAAATTTTGAAAAATCATAATTAATTCTAGAAATATTAAAATCATGCATTCTTAGTCATTTTAAAAAGCTACTGATGTCTACTTTACATTAAAAATATGTCCAGACTACAACATCCATCATAAATGATGTTTGACATCCGAAAAGGTCTAGAGGTCAAACTGCCTTCTGATGCTGTCATAAATTTCTACAACAAACTTTGAAAATATCCAATTAATTTCACAAAAATAAAATCTATGCAAATGATACCAATCTAGAAATATGTTGATGCTAACTAGAGGGGAAAAATATTTCTAGACCAGTTCAAGCAGCGCAGACCTCAAAATTCAATAGAACAATAACTCAGGTCGGGTAAAACTCTTGATACTGGATAGAATATTTTAAAATTCATATCTCCCTCTCTAGACCTCAAAATGAGATGCTTTTAGTTATAAGTCACTGGAATGTCTAGTTTCTCTGTATAAAATTTCATGGCAATTGAGCATCATTTGAACCCTATGTGATAGATTTTATTTTTGGACCAAATGAATAGTGTAAAAGACCAAAACCTAAAAAATTGCTAACTTTGAAAATTCATCAAATATTCTGTAGACCTCCAAAAATTATGATATTTAGCTTCCTAAAAATCTCTTAACAAGCTCTAAAGGTCTGCCAAATCTCAGAGCAAGAAGAGCTCATTTGGCCAAAAAGTGACTAGAGTTCTATTATGGTCATTTTTTGCTCCATATGGAGTACCAAAGTGACCAAATAGTTTTTCCTTAGCCTTAGCACCTTTTGGGCAAGTCTAAAAGCACAATTAGAACTTGTGTGAACTGCCCAAATGGTCCCAAACCTCATGCATATCATTTTGGCCTTTTTATCCACACATATGCACATTTACATCAAACTTCCACAAGGCATATCTTGGTATTACATATCCAAATTACATTCTAGAGTTCATATATCATATCCATATATTTATACATCACATAATATCATAATTACACATGTCTAAAAAGTCATAGACCATATACATCATTGGATTATAATATTTGACACAAATATGGCCTTGAAGTGACAAAATTCAAACACTTTGTTGTCAAATTCTTTCCTTCAAGATGGTTGGCTTCCATTACCTTGTTCACTTGGTCCACCTAGCATGTGAGATCATTGGAAAGGAGCGGATGAGATTCAAAGAATCCCAATAGCTCATCTCCCATTCAATCATACATAATATATGCAAAGCAAGTCTTGAAAATACATGCATAGATATCATGGAAGTCATAAATATTCAAGAAGTAAGCTTAGCATGTGAACAAGTCATACAAGACATTCAAGAGCTCACCAAGTGGATGGATTGGCCTCACACTTTCCCTCATAAATTCCTCACCCATTCTTTAAGAGATTCTTGGACTCAACCATATTCTTGGGAGCCCACTTTACTTTTGGGAGACTCTTTGCTTTGTCTCAACTAATCTTAAGGGTTCTTGGCTCATCCTCACCATGATTAAGAGTTCTTGGCCTCTTTATATTCAGACAAACTCAAACAAACATCATACATTCATTTAAAAACATAATATATCATCATGAAATCATGGCATATAAAATCATGCCAGCATACTTTTCATGGCTTAAAAATACACATACACATATTCTAGGACAAGCTAAACACACATCCAAACTAAACACACTTTTGGGAGACTCTTTACTTTGTCTCAACCAATCTTAAGGGTTCTTGGCTCATCCTCATCATGGTTAAGAGTTCTTAGCCTCTCCATATTCAAGCAAACTCAAACAAACATCATACATTCATTTGAAAACATAATATATCATCATGCAATCATGGCATATAAAATCATGCCAGCATACTTTTCATGGCTTAAAAATACACATACACACATTCTAAGAAAAACTAAACACACATCCAAACTAAACACACTTTTAGGAGACTTTTTGCTTTGTCTCAACCAATTTTAAGGGTTCTTGGCTCATCCTCACCATGGTTAAGAGTTCTTAGCCTCCCCACATTCAAGCAAATTCAAACAAACATCATACATTCATTTGAAAATATAATATATCATCATGAAATCATGGCATATAAAATCATGCCAGCATACTTTTCATGACTTAAAAATACACACACACACATTCTAAGACAAGCTAAACACACATCCATGTATGAGAGAAGGTGGAGAGAGCTACCTTGCACACAATCACACACTTTTTTCTTGAAATTCCCTCTATTGCTTTGGCCACACACCCACAAACTTGCAGAGATGGTTTCTCTTGGTCTAGATACAATTTATTGAAGCCAATTAGGTTCATGAAACAAATTCTAAGGCCACACAACTTACTTAGATACTAGGTTATTTTATAAACCCCATTATGGTTTATAAATGCACCTAATGAAGCAACACCCCTCAAATAATTTTTAGACTCCATTCTTTTCTTTCAAATATGATTCTTGACTCCTTTTAAGCCTCTTAGAGTCATCATACAATTAAAATAATGAGTCTAACTATATGTTGCTTCTTTAGGTCATAATATGGAACTGAAAATACTAACTCACTTTTTATAAGTTCTAAATTTTTTCCAAGGCCTCCCCTCATATTCATTCATCAAATATGACTCAAGAATAGCCTTAGAAAAATTTAAAACTCTCTCTAGCTACCCCAACCTTGTTTAGCCAAGACATAGCCCCTTTTTGGCCTTCTTGGAATTTTCTTTGTTTTCTTGAAGGAGGAAGCATGTGAGGAGCATCTTAGGGATCTTAGGAGCTCATTTAAACTCTTAATTAGGCTTAGGAATCATCATACAAAATCAGAATTTAGAAGGAACACTTGAAACCCTAGAATTTACATATTGAAATCTAATGGTATTTTGTTGTTTCCTTTGCATATTCTTATTCTTCTCCCTCAAATACCTAAGATTCACCCTTAGTTTGGTTGAAAAATTAGATCCTCCTATGATTCTTAGGGTTAGGCGAAATGGAGAAGAAAGGAGGATGAAGATATCAACCATAAGGCCCTATATAAAATGGCTCCCACTGAGTTAGCTGAGCTTAAGAAATAGAAGAAGAGCTTTTAGAGAAGGGTTTCATCAGACCCAGTGTCTCGCCGTAGGGAGCTCCAGTCCTATTCATAAAAAAGAAAGGCGGGAGCCTTAAATTATGTGTAAATTATCAGGAACTTAATAAAATAACTATTAAGAATAAGTACCCTCTCCTTCGCATAGATGACCTCCTAGATTAGTTAGTAGGAGCGTCAGTGTTTTCTAAGATAGATCTCAGGTCGAGATACCATCAACTTAGAATAAAAGCTGAGGATATTCCCAAGACAACTTTTAGAACTAGATACGGGCACTATGAATTTTTAGTTATACCCTTTGGGTTGACGAATGCACCCACAATATTTATGGATTATATGAATAGAGTTTTCAAGCCATATTTAGATAGATTTGTAGTAGTTTTCATAGATGATATCCTTATCTACTCAAAAAGTAGAGAGGAACATCAGCACCTGAGATTAGCCTTGGAGACCCTGAAAGAGAGATAGTTGTATGCTAAACTTAGTAAATGTGAGTTCTGGCTCATTGAGATTCAGTTTCTAGGTCATGTGATCTCCCAAACAGGGGTCACAGTGTTGGAGATTGTGCCATAGGCCAATCATTGTATTGCAAACATTGTTTTTATTAAGAAATAAGAGTTTTCTTTTATTATATTATTATATTATTTGCATGTTTATATATAATAATATCTATGGATAAATTATTATTTTTATTATCCAAAATGTCCCTAGTCAATCATTTTTGTGGGAACAACAATAAATTAAGACTAATATAATTTTGATTGATTAAGTGTTAATTATGTATGATGATATGAATCAAAATCATACGCATGTATTAGAGAACAGGACGCTGGATAGACCCGTCATAAGATAAGCTACATGGATTAGGTCATAAGTTTATTTCATATATAATCATGTCATTGATCCCTTGGACCTGAGATCACCATAAATTCCTACATGAAGGATACTATACTTTGGCATAGTCTAATGTCACCTTTAACCTAGTGATTATAAAGGCTATGATTGGGTATAGTGGAATCCATGCAGAGGAAGATGAGTGGTCAAGATGGAATTTGTCCCTCTGATTAATAGAGAGATATCTCTGGGTCTCTCGATGAGTGTGACTGAGAAATACATGGCCATACTCAAATGGAAAGGGTTCCATCTTATATCAATCTGCTTGGAGATCGAGAAAGTTACGATCGAGCAAGTTGAGGATGATATTTTCATGTCTCATACTCGATCTACATGTTGTGTGACAAAAGGGATATGATAGGGTTGTAAGATAGGTTGTATTGGATTACCGATCCCATATGATTTGGGTAGTCACAATGTCTTGTTAGAGGCTGCTTGTAACTTGTGGGTCAAACAGTGCAGTTGGCCCACTGCCAACATCATATGGGCCTGTAGGGTCGCACACAAGAACGGACTAACTCGAGCTAAAATATCCACGTTCATTGAATCAGAAATGTGTCTAGATTCAATGAATTTAATTTTTAAATCTAAGATAGAGGAATTATTTATATATAAATAATTAAATTCAAAATATATATTATATATTATATATATTATATTTGATATTATATATATATATATGTATATATATATATATGAATTAGTTTAAATTTGTTCCTATAAAAAAATTTAAATTAAGCTATAGATATTGTTAGTTTAAATTTAAACTATAGGACAGATTTGAATTTAAACTAATAAATATATTTAATGATATGTTTAATTAATTTTGATTAATTAAATATATCTGAAACCCTAGTTTATAAAATTTTAAAAATCTGATTAGGGTTTCCATATATATCAAAAAGTAATTCTAGAGCGGCCTCCAAAAACCTTAGAGAGAAGGACATTGTACGGACGTTGTACGGAACTGTATAGACGGTCTATGGATAGGTACTAACACATCGTTCGAGTTACTGAACCCTGTTCGTATGAATACTAGTAGAGGGAGCCGATCTGCGGTCAGTTCTTGTGATCCAGACAAAAAGTAAATAGCAAACTCAATTGACAGAAAAGATAATTCTCTGAACCTATTCAGTTTAAGAGATTTTGACTGATCCTTGATGGAAATTGGGATAAAAAATTTTAAATATTTCCACTGTGCCTCCCATGATTCCCAACAGTGGACGTCAATAATTGCTTAAATTGAGTACATGTGCGTTCATGTTTTGGATACTGAAAAAGATTATGAATCTGTATATATATGTGCGTTTAGGTTCGGATACTAAAATAGATTACTGAAATAGTTTCGGTTTAAATCGGTCTTTGAGTATGCTAATCATACATGTATAAAATTGATTATGAATCTGTACATGTATGTCAATCTGAATCTGTTTTGAATCTGAATCTAGATATGCAAATGTATTGACCTTGAATTTGGAAATTTAATTTGAACATGAATATGTTTTCAATGTGATTGGAAACATGATTATTAATCTGTTACATATGTATATATTTGATATATTTTGTACAGATTATATTCTGTTTCAATTTAAATTCGTTTCGCTATGTATGTGACGCACTGAATGAATCTGTGATTGATGAAATCGTTTCAGAATCTGTGGTTGATGAATCCTTTTTTGTATGCTAATCCATGATTAATGAATCCTTTTGAATGATACGCATTTCTTGAGTAAGCATGGTGGATGGATTTAATCCTAGTACAACACAATCTAATTTAAAATAAATTCACTAAATTTACAGCCTTTCATATGAGATGAGATGTTTATAACATGTGTGGTTGTGTTGTGATTTGCTTGGATGGGTATGGTGCATGATATGGCCCTAGGATGCTTATGGTTTGTAATTTTTAAAATACGGCCTACGTGTCGTGCCTCTCTCTATTCATTCTGAATGTATATTCTTTTCTCATCTCACACTCCCCTCAAATGTTCAAGCATGTGTATTGTTATGTTTTGGCTCCTAGCTCCTTATAGCAAGGAATTAAGTATAATATCTCTTCTTTAGCCCTGAGTTAAACCCATCTAGTATATTAAGATGTCATGGCTTAATGAGAAATGAGTTTTCATACTAAAAGTTGCATTTGAGTCACGTGATGCATATGAATCACATGCTTGCACTATATGCATTGCATTTCCTTATGGTATTTACGTATGCATGGATATGGTTGAGATTAGTTACTGAGATAGAATCTCACCCAAGTCCTTCCCACTAACCATTTTAAGGTTTTCAAGCATAAAGAAGAAAAATGAGAAGCCATAGAATTTAGAAGTCATGTATTAGAAGTTTTCATTATAATTATGTATTTAAGAATGTATGTTATAATAGTTGATTTTTTAGGAACTAAACTGAAATCAATATAATGATATGAGAGCACCCCAAAACCAAGAAAATTGAGGCCAATTGAGAATGGGATGTTAATTAGAATATTTAAAAAAGTGTTTAAAAAACCAAGAATAGCTCGAAATCGAAGCTAAAATAGCTAAACGGAGTGAATTGGAGTCCAGTGGTAAAATTAAAATTTCAAGCAACTTTTGAAGACTCAAAGGGGAGCACTTTAAATGATAAAATTGAGCTCACTAGAATTCTTAAAAGCTTAAAAGACCATAGGATCCATTGGAATAGTCAAAACCTTTTTATTGTATGATTTAGGTCGTCAATTGACTTAAACTTTAATCAGATGGTTTGGTATTGTTTTAAATTCTATTAATTTGAAACCAAATGATTTTAATGAATTCGATGATCTAGATTTTATGATAAAAAAATAGTTCTTAAAAAGAAATTAAAATGAACTTAAACAAAAAAGTCAAAGTGAAGAAGACATAGATAGAATTCTGAAAAAAGTTGTAAATATCTTCCCTTTTCTTGATATATCACGCCACCCTCTCTCTCATCTCCATCGACCTAAATTGGCTTTGAAATAGAACCTGGACCAACTTTAAGTGGGGCATAAAAGGAAGGAGAAGAAGAGAGAAAACCAAGGCTTATAGGTCTGTAAACATAGAGAATTTGCTACTCTTGCCTTTGTAAATGTTCTTCTCCTCTTTCTCTTTTGTCTTTCCATGGTTTTTGGAATTCTGAGTGGTGGAATTTTGTGACTAGATCATTAGAAGGAAGAAGGAGTTTGAAGGAAACTTTGGAAGTATAAGAAACACCAATTGGCAAGGAATTAAACAAGGTATGCTTTCCATGTAGAATGTGCTTTTCTTGGTTCTTCCACATTTTCTTCATTTCGGCCAGACCAAGAGCAATATGGGAGAAGCTTAGTTTTGGCTCAAACTTGATAGGAAATGAAGTTTTGAAGTATAGAGATTAATATGAAACCAAAAGAAGCAAATTATTAGTTGCAAGATTCTATACCTAGGGTTTTGATTGCATCTTAGAAAATATGAAGTTTTAGAATGATAATTCAACCTATGTAAGAGTATAATTGAGCTAAGAAATGGCTAAGGAAGCTTCAAAACTACCATTTTCCTAAAAGAATTAAATAGAACTCCATAGATGCCTCTCCTTGAGCATGTCTTGGCCAAGAATAATATGAGACACCTAAAGAGAGTTTCTTTAATTCTAATAGTAGAAATGGTCTAGATATGAATCATAGATGCTAAAGGAACCATTGATTTAAATTTAAAAGCCTTATTTTGAAAGGTGAAAGTTTAGAGTTCTATTATACATAAAGAAGCAACTTAATAGTGGGCTCCGTGAATTGAGTTTGTGATGACTCTAATGAGTTTAAATATAGCCATATGATTTATAATGGGTGAGAGATTGAAGCCAAGATATTAAATGATATACGTTGCTTTATTATGTTACTAAATAAAGCCATATGGAAACCTAAAGCTAGAGCTACCTCATGTAAGGCTTATGTGAGCTCAAAGATGATTCTATTGATGTATTTGTGTCTTGTTTGATGTGTCTAGGCTAAGTAAATGAAGTTTCTCCCAAGTGTGTATGTGAGGCCGAAAGGAGGAACCAAGGATCTAAAGAGAATTAAACGGTCTGTTGTATAATAGTAGCTCTGCATCCATTCTTGTATGCTTATATTGTTTGTTTAAATGTCACTGATTACTTCTGTGTGTATGGATTATATATTATGCTTATTACTATTGGCTTGATAATTTTCCACAAATATATGACGTTTGAATGCATTTGAGACTGAAATAGCACTTAATAGGCAAGGTTATGCCAAAAGTCTCTTGATTAGGGTGAAGTGACACCAAAAATTCCTAAATATGGGTAAGACAAGGCTAAAAGTCTTAAGAGTGAGTGATACTAAGTCAAAAGTCCCTAAAAATGGGTGAGGTTAATCCAAAAGTCCTAAAACATTGGGTAAGGCTAGACTAAAAGTCCCTCAAACTTGTTTTTACCTTGATAAATCCATATGACTTCATGTATATGATTGTGTTTGAATATTTGGATGTTTATTGTGCATACTTTCTCTCGTTGACATGAAAAGATGCCTTGTAAGTGTGCTTGAATGGTGAATGAGCTATTAGGATTCATAAAATCTCACTCCCCTCCATATTACTTCTAACAATGTCTAAGGAATTCTCAAGGAGCCAAAGATGGGGACCAAAGAGCATGAATGGCATTACTTTGACAATAGTATAGGCTTTTATATAATATGTTACTCATGAAAGGTTGTACATAATATTTCTATAATATAAACATTCCCACAGGTGTAGAAGTATGGGATTATGATGTAAATGTCATTTTTGAATGCAAATATGCAAGATTATGAGATTTGACCATGCATGAGCTATGTTATGTGTATGCATAATGATAAATGGATAAGTGAATTTGAGTTACATGAGGTTTAGGACATAGTAAATTAGTTATATATGCTACATTTTATAATTGAAATGTGCTCAAGTGGTCACATGAGGTGAAAGGGTCCATTTTGAACTATTTGGATTCTAAGTTGCACCATTTGAGCCCTATTTGGCACCTGAACCAAAATTAGACCAAATAAGTGAATTTTTCGATGAAATTTGGCAAAAATTTAGATCTAATTTAAAGCTTTTCATAGAACTAAAGAACATAATTTTTAAAACTTTGTAGGATTTATTATGATTTTCCAAAGCTGACTGAAAATTGTAGAATTTACTGGGCACTATTCATATAATCAGATCTGGTTTTTTATGCATTTGAGAGGCCAATAAACTCTAATACTTATAAAATTTTCTAGGCAATTAGTTGACATTATAAAGTTTTTATAGCCACTGAGTTTGCATAAAATGAAGCTATATAGCCAAAGATATGTATGATGAAAGTTAGGGTTCTAATTTAAGTCTGAGAACAGTGATAGTTATTGTTCCATTGGTTTTTTATGGCCTAAATGAGCTTGTTTTTGCCTAAAATTTTTAATAGCTCATGTCCTGAGCTTTCCATAGAGTTCTAATTAGAGTTATTTAGCCTATGTTATAAATTTTTGAAGTTTAAGCCATATTATGTCAAAAGGAGCTAAAAGTGGCTATATGACTCTTTCATGCAATTGGAGCGTATTTTATGTTCAAATGAGTTGCATTAAGCATGTTTATAGTGCTTAGGGATTGAAGTGGATATAAATTTTAGTTTTGGCCCTTATAATTCCACTTCACCTATGGAAAGATTGTGAAACCATTGCTAAACATTGAATGTAGTTGTATTTTGATGATTTTGAAGGTAAATGATATAGGAATGACTATATAGAATGAGTCATCCTTTACCAGAGCTGGTAACAAGATACTATTAATATGGTAAACCATATTGTTGACAAGATTAAAAATCTTATAAATAAGATCTCAAATTTAGCAAAAGAAAATTTAAGACTTTGTTGACAAGATTTTCTACTTATGACAATATAATATTTAATTGAGAAGTTTTGGAAAAAAACCTAAAGTTGGGTAACTGTCCCAAGATCTTGTCAATAAGGTTTTAATTATAGAAAGGTAGAATACATAATATATGATATATGCGGTACATTTTTAATGAGATATCTTGCATATGGCAAGTAGATGTAATGTTAACATGTGTATGAGCATAAGATTATAATTATATGACATTTGGATGTGTGAATGGTCCTTTGGTACACATTTCCATATGTGAAATGTTTTATGGGTTATATGTTTAAATAGATGTAGGATGGTCAATTTTTGATGCAATCCATATTTCATGCAATGAAACTTATGGGAATAATGTATAGATGGATTAAAATTTTCTTAAGGGAAGAGATTGTATATTAGAGGCCAATTACACCACTTTAGAACCAAATTTTGGTTCAAATGAGTTATAAATTATACCTCTACCCTTGACTATTCAAATGACCTAGTCTGGGGCTAAAATCTGGCATACAATTAGAGAATTTATAAGGCTTTCTAACATACAAAGAATGCTAAATTTTAAAGCTACACATAATGTTTTATGAATTTGTAAACTTGGTAAAATCATGTAAAATGGTTTAGAACTGTAGCACCTGATATAGCCACAATTTCATGGGTTTTTAAGAAGGAAAATGGATTCATTTTTACTTAAAATTTTTACAACATAAAGTAGAAATCACAAGCTCTTTATAGACATCTAACTTGCATAAATTGGAGTTATGTAAGCCAAGTTATTATTATGCCAAAAAGTCGAGAATGGGCTATGTGGCTTCCATATGCAAATGGATTTTGTATTGGTTTTAGGGATCCAAAAAAACCTGTCTATGATAAAATTTGAGTAAAGAAAATAAAAAATTTAACCCCTATAATTCAAGTTCATGTTTTAAACAAATCAAAAACTACCACCTTAAATGTGGTAATAGTAGAATTTTTGCTGCTACTGATTGTATTGATATGAAGATGTTTATATAGAGTATGTTGTAACATATATGAAGATAAGTAAGAGTGCCTTCTAAGTCCCAATTCACTTAAAACTTCGAAAAATCCTAACCCTAGATAGTGAGAGGTGTGTTTCCTAGCAATGGTGTAAAGTGAGAGGAAGTTCCATCTATTCCATATAGATACCATAGAGGCACAAATCACTAGATTTATGCATCTAATTTAGATTATAGCTTAAACAAAAAAGATAATTTTCTTGTATTATTCTGATTTATGTTCCTGCACATATTCTTGGGAAAGGGTTTTAGTGATAAAAAATTTCAAATTTCCATTGCTCCTATGATCACTAAGAAACCTAATACTATGAAACCTAATGGTTGTTCCATGTACTTTCTTCATCTAGTCTTACATTTGAGAATATAACTTTCACTTCCATTTGATGTAATTCCCAGTTCAAACTTGCAACTACAACTAGGATTAGTCTAATTGAATTGAATTATATAATAAGTGGGAAAGTATTTTTCACAATCTATACCTTTATATTTTATACACCATATAATAACTAAGTGTGTCTCTTCTTAATTGATTCATTTCTTCTACTATTTATCTTAAGAATCTTTTGTGTTTTATTACCTTTTAATTAGATGGATGGTCAGCTAAGTCCTAGACATGATTTGTCTTCTTTAGATCTATCTCTTATTTTATTACTCTTATCCAAACTTTTTTAGTAGGGTATGATTAAGCCTCTTAACCTATGTTTAGCTCTTTATTGTCTAGTTGAGTACCTTTAAGTGTTGCCTCTTCAATTTCAAATCAACATTTAGGCACACTATAATGGTTACTCTAAAATGGAAAAGTCGTGCATGCAACATTCTCATGTTGCACCAAGCTCCCACTTAGATCAACAGTTTGATTGTCCTCCTGATCTTAGTCTCATATCTCATAAAGAGATGTATACTTGTTAATCTCTCCCTTATTAAGAAATTCATTCTTTAAATGTGATGTTCCTTGACTCTATTTTAGTTGTACTTTCACCTTCATTTTTATCAATGAAGATATACTCTTTTGAATGTTTTGAGTATCTAATAAAGATACATTTTTTACTTTTTTAGCCTAATTCCCATACTTATAAGAATTATTGTGGATATAAATAGCTAACCTTATAGTCATAGGATGTTTAAAACTAGCTTATAATTTTGTTCATAATTCATAAGGTATAGAAGTAACTAACATATAAGGTACTAGATTAAGTTTGAAGGCAATAATTTATAACTCATCACTCTAATAGAAAATAGGTAAGTTTGCTTAAGTCATCATTAACCTAACCATTTTGAGTTAGGCTTTTATTATCTCTCTCAACATCTCTATTTATTATAGAGTATCATGAATATTTAATTGTCTTATGATTCTTTTCTCTTCATAGAGCGTTTTGAGCTAATCTGATAAATATTCACATCTTGGGTCAAACCTCAAAGGTTTAATTTTCTTATCCATTTGATTATCAATCATGTTTAGCTTTCAATTGCTTCTGACTTATGGGAGATTAAATGGATTTGACCATATTATAAATAATTGTCTTGCCCTTACACTCTTTGGACCATATAAATGAGAATGAATTAATTGTAACAAATTTTCAACTCTAGTTCCTTTTATAAATGATTTTCTAATTTGCTTTACCCATTTGGTAACATTCTTATTTTGCTAGTCTACTTATTTTTTCTTTACCTATAAAACCAGTCATGTCATGGCATGGTGCTAGAACCTTGTTCAGAGATGTTTTTGCTGGTATCGACCCAGATTTGGATGCTCAAGTAGAATTTGGAGCATTCCAAAAACTTGGAGATCCAACTACAAGAAGACAAGTAGTCTGATACAACATTGTTTTGTTCCTTTTGGACTTTATTTTCTTTTTGTGATTTGAATTTGACATAGGGAACCGGATAAATCTTGATTTGAATCGCTATCTTTTCTTTTACTCTTGTTCTTTCTTTTTCTTTATCCGAGAGACGATCCCAAATAAACAGGTATGAAAGCTATAATTGTAAACCACGATCAAATCCATGGAAGCATTGGTTTATACATTCCTCTTAGTTTCTACTTTAGGAATAATTTTTTTCGCTATCTTTTTTAGAGAACCACCTAAAGTTCCAACTAAAAAGATGAAATGATTTTTCATTATCTCAATTGAAGTAATGAGCCTCCCAATTTATATTCTATTTATTAAATTTCTAATAAATAAGAAATTCTAATAGGAATTTTATATAAATAATAAATAATCTATAGAATCCATTTTCTATTTTTAATATATTTTTTTAATAATATAATATTTAATTTTAAATAGAAAATAATAAATTTATATAAATTTTTAAAATAAATAATAAAAAAAATTTATTTGAATTGAATTGTTCGAATTGTATAATCGTCAATTACTGACATTCGTAAACGGCCCAAAGCAATTTGAATAGATTTTATTTCTTTCTACCATACTATCAGATTTCATAGAATACTGCTGATTCTAGTCCGATCATCTCATTTAAGAGTAAGACGCGAAATTGAAATCCTTTTTCATTTTTTCTTCAATCATTGCATTGATAAGAACTAAGAAGTCAAGTTTAAGTCAAATTAATCACTTTGACTTACAGTTTTTACGTAAATTATAAGTAAAAAGGCAGTAGGAACTAGAATGAACAGTGCAGTAGCAATAAATGCGAGAATATTTACTTCCATAATCTCATCGTTAGATTTCTCTTTAATTTGTAGAGAAAAATAAATAGTTTTATGTATTCTTCTAATTTCTATGTGTAGTAAACTACTACAGTATCATATATTTTATTACTTTCTATTTTATTCTTTCATTTTTTTTCTTTTTTTATTGTCTTCTTTGTTCTATTTTCCTTTCTTTCAGATTAATAAAAAAAAACTCCAAAGTCCATTTTTTTGCAGATCGAGGCAAGAAATACACTTCGAATATTTTTTCTAGTTACTTTTATCTGTCAGAAAAAATCGAATGAATTTCATAGAATTTAATAATAAGAGACTGTAAGTGAAAGTCTCTTTCTCGCATCCATCAATTGCCGGAAAAAATATCGTATGCATCGATATGAAAATTTTTGATATGCGAAGCCATGATTTGATAGATTTCTTTTAGTTTTATATAGATATATCATATCTTATATGAAGAATATAAATGTAAATTATATCTCTCTCCAAAAAAGCATGTTTTTTTTTATCGCAGCACAAAGAAAATATTTTGTTGCGAATGAACAAGATATTGAGGAATTGTCCATACGTAAAATCATAATTATTGATACAGGCCTTTTGCACATATTTTATAACATGCCCATAGTATCAATTTTTTATCTTTAATACTTTCAGTAGTGAAAAATATCAATATTAAAAGCCTAATTTCTTTAAATAAGCATAATTGTAGAACTTTAGCTTAGAAATCTCAAAATTCATACTAAACAAGTCTGTTCAGTATAAAACATCATAAAAAGAACATGAATTTTGGACATTGAAGCATGTGCATCAAATGGTTATGACTATATACTTTTATATAGGTTCTCATTTTAGACACAAAATTCAAAAATTCATATTTTGAGATAGGAAACTCCAATTAGCACAAATTAAGACTCTATAGAAAGCTTACGATATAAACTATATATTATAAAACTTTCAAGCCAAAAAAAGTTCATTTGGACTACAAAAAACCAATAGTAATTATTAATGTTCTCAAACCTAAACCAGAATCCTAACTTTGATCATGATATCTTTGGCTATACTGCTCCGTTTTACATAAACTTGGTAGCTATGAAAAGCTTATAATGCCAAATATATATCTATAAAATTTCATGAATATTGGAACTTATTTGGCCTTTTCAAATACATGAAAAGCCACGTCTAACCATATGAATAATGCCTAATAAATTCTACTATTTTTAATCAATTTTAAAAAATTATAATAAATTCTACAGAGCTCTAAATATTCTATTCTTTAGCTCTATGGAAAGCTCTAAATGAGCTCTAAATTATTGCCAAATTTCATAAAAAAATTCACTCATTTGTTCTAGTTTTGGTTTAGATGCAAAAGAGGGCTCAAAAGGGTGCAACTTAGGATCCAAATAGTTTATAATGGACCTCTTCCACTCACATGACCATTTGAGCACATTTCAAACATAAAACACATCATATATACCTGATTTATCATGTCGCAAACCTCATGTAGCTTAAACTCACTCATCCACTTGCCATTACATTCCAAATAACATAGCTCACACATGGTCAAATCTCATAATCTTGCACATTTACATTCAAAAATTACATTTACACCATAATTCCATACTTTTACACTTGTGGGAATGATTACATTCCAAAAATATCATATACAACCTCTTATAAGCACATATTACATAAAAACCTTAACTAATGCCAAAGTAATGCCATTCATGCATTTTGGTCTCGACCCTTGACTCCTTGAGAATTTTCTAGACATGGTTAGAAGTAATATAGAGGACAGTGAGATTCTATGAATCCTAATAGCTCATTCACCCTTCAAGCACACTTACAAGGCATATTTTCATGTTAAAGAGAGCAAGTATGTATAATAGACATCCAAATATCAATCATAACCATATACATGAAATCATATGGATCCATTAAGGTAAAAACAAGTTCTAGAAACTTTTGGTCTAGTCTCACCCAATTATTTAGAACTTTTAGATTTCCCTCACCCACTTTTAAAAACTTTTGACTTAGTCTTACTCATATTTGAGACTTTGGCTCTTGTCTCACCCACATTTAGAGACTCTTAGCTTCATCTCACCAAATTCGAGAGACTTTTGGCATAACCTCACCCATTAAGAGCTATTCCAAATTTCAAATACATTCAATGTCACATAATTATATAAAATCAACAAGCATAGTTCATAATCCATACACATATAAAAGCAATCAATGACACTCAAACAACCAATATAAGCATACAAGAATGGATGAAGAGCTACTTTCACTCAATGAAGCACAATAATTCTCCTTGGCCTCTTTATTGTTCTTCTTAGTCTCACATAAGCACTTGAGGAAAGTCTTACTTATTTAGCCTAGACACATCAAACAAGGTACAAATATATCAATGGAACCATATTTGGACTAAAGTAAGCCTTGATAAGCTAACTTTAGCTTTAAGTTTCCATATAGCTATATTTAGTGGCATAATAAAACAACTCATACAACTCAATGCCTTGGCTCCAAAATCTCACCCAATATAAGTCATATGTGTAATATCATATTTATGAAGGTCATTTCACATCATTACTAGACTCATTCCCTTGGATTACACAAAATTTCTAAAGAAAGGCCATTAAAATATTCAATTAAATTACATTACGTTGTGGATAAATTTTTCATTTCGTGTCCCATGGATCATATAAAGCCATCTATCTTATTCTTATATTTAATTAAAAAAAATGCAACTTAAAACCATCTTAAGAAGTGGCCAAAAACTCAAGCTAATGGACCATATACATAAAATTTTCATGTGCAGCCTCGGGTTCATGGTCCAACTTTCTATCATAAATTTTGAAAAATCATAACTGATTCTAAACAAAATTGAAATCAAGCACACTATACCAATTTGGAAGGCTACAGATGTTTGCTTTATATTAAAAATAAATCCAAACCAAATAGGGATATCTAGCCACTAAAAATTGATGAAATAGTAACCAAGGTTGCCTGTCACTACTGGTACTGTTATAAAACTTTAAAAATTCATATCTCCTTATTCAGATATCCAATTGGGGTCATCTTGATGGCCATAGAAATTTTATCATATTTAATTTATGCTTGTAAAATTTCATGAGTTTTGGACACCATTTGGCCCTTGAATGACATAGTTCAAGAAACTGACTATATGAATAGTGCTTATACCAAAACAATAACAAAAATGGAAAATTTGAAAAATCATAATTAATTCAACAGAACTCCAAATAAGCTGGTCTTTAGTTTTCCAAAAATCTCTGAATAAGATCTATATGTATGCCAAATTTTATGGGCAAATTCATTCATTTGGTTAAATTTTGATATTGGGTTGCAAAATGGCCAATTTGGTGCCTTCTAAGGGTCTCAAATGGTTCATATTGGCTTCTAAGACATTCATGGCCACTTGAGCATGTGAAAAAGCACCAAAATGGTTTATTAAACTTGTCTTAAAGGTGTACAAACCCAAATTTCACAAACTCACTCTCTCACCCTAGGGTGTAGACAAGAATACATAAGCTAGATCTTGCCATTCAATGTCAAAAACTTGCTACAGCATTCATATGACATCAAATCTCATACATATACATTATATTCATATATTTACAAGTGCTCATAGGTTCATACATCATATACAATATTGGATTACATCATATGCCATTCATATAGATATAAAATGGGCAATTTCACATACTTGGTTGTCAATCTCCTTCATTTATACTTGGTGGCTTCCATTCCTTGGCTCACTTGGTTCACCTAGACATATTAGACATATAAGACATATAAGGAGGAAGGGATGAGATTCTAAGAATCCCAATAGCTCTTTTCTCTTTCAACCATGTATAAAGAATGTACATCCATGTCTAAAAATGTATGCATGAACATCATGGAACATGTAGTCATTCATGGAACATTTTTAGGATTCAAGGAGTCATACAAAACATACATAGGCTTGCCAAGCAAGTGGTTTAGCCTCACCCATTCTTTTTAGGGATTTTGGACTTATCTCACCCATTCTCTTAAAAGGTTCTTGACCAAGCCTTACTCTTTACGAACTCTTGGCTTTGTCTTACCCATTCTTGAGGGTTCTTGACTCATCCTCACCAAACTTAAGCAAACCAAAGCAAATTCACAAAGCATCATTTGAATGCATAGCATAACATCATGGTACCATGGCCTTTAGATACATGCTAAAACAATTTTTATGACTTCAAACATATATACACACATTCAAAGACACGATAAACATTCACTCATGCATGAGACAAATAAGAGAGAGCTACCTTTGTTACAACCATACACTTTCTTCCTCGAATTTGATTCTTCTTCCTCAGCCACATAACTACAAGAAGGTGGAACTTGGTTCCTTTAGCCTAGACATATAATATGGAAGCCAATTACACTCTTGGAACAAATTCTAAAGCTACATATTCATTTCAAAAGTTAGGTGATTCATATGGCTCTTTTATGGTTCCATAATGTACCTAATGAAGAAAACTTAGGAAAATATGATCTTGGCTCCATTTTTTTCATCCATCTATGATTCTTGACTCCTTTTAAGCTTTAGAGTCATTACACAATTAAATTAAGGAGCCTAGCTAGATGTTGGTTCCTTAAGCTATAATATGGAACTTAAAGCTACATCTCACTATCCATGGCTTCTAAAATTTTTCCAAACTTCTTCTCATCCCTTTCCATCATATATGACTCAAAATCAATCTTAGAACAAATTAAAACTGCCCCTTGGTGCTCTTTCCTCTCTAGCTTGTGGCTATGGACCATAAGAACACCAAGTGAGTTTGTTTTGTTTTCTTGGTGAGAGATGCATGTGAGAAGCCTTCTGAGGATCTTAGGAGCTCATCTAAACACTCATTTTAGCTTAGGAACTCTTGAATCAAAATATAATTTTAAGGGAACACTTGAAATCCTTCCTTTGCTATCTTGAAATCTAATAGTTATTTGATTGTTTCCTTGGTATATTCTTATTCTCCTCCCTCATTTTCCAAAGATTCACTCTTGGTTTAGCTAGAAATTTAACTCCTTAGGCCTAGTCTTACATGGATCGAGAATCACAAGAGAAGGTACAAGAAGAATCATGCATAAAGTGGCAAAATACCTTGGTTTCTTGGCTTTCTTTTGCTTATTCTTCTCTTTGGTTGGCTTCTCCTCTCCAAACTCGAAAATACCCTCCTTGGTTTGACCTCAAAACAAACCTAAAAGCTTTAATAAAATTATAGGAAAGAAGGGAAGATGGAGGAGAAGGAATTTGCTAAAGAGAAACTAAGAAAATCCATGAAAAGCCATACCTTTTCTTTGCTTTTTCTCCTTCCTTTCTTTCCTTCCTTGTGCGCCTCACTCCCTTTCTTCTTTCTCTGGTTTAGGCAAAAATAAAATGAGCTAAATGAGGAGAAGATTGGGCCATGGGGTTATATATAGCTAGGGTTCAAGACTTGTTTCCAAAAATTTTAATTTTGTCCCTTAATCTTGGCATTTTCGTTTTATGTTTGTTTTAGCTCTTTTTTTAGAACTATCTTTTTTATCATAAATTTAGGTCCTCAATCTTATAAAAAGTCTTTAGAATCACTCAAATTAGAGCTAAAAACTTCATGAACGAAAAAGGTCAAAATTTTGGTCAACTAACATTAAAAAATGCATACCGGAGGAGTTTTAACTATCCCGGGGCTTCCCATCATTTTTAAGGTCTCTAAGAACCCTTAAAAACTCAGATTTTTTATTTAAAATTCCCTCCTATGAGAATTTCAAAATTTGTCCAAAATTATGAAAATGTCATTACGTTATGTAACTATTTCGTTAAATTCTGTCTGGCCATTTTAGCCTCTATTTTAAGGTACCTCTTGCTTCTTAAATTCATTACTTAATATCTCATTATTCTAAATTTTCTGAACCTTAACCAATTCATTTTAGAGGACCTACTCTGAAAATGTATCTATTTTCGTCATTTTTATGAAAACTGGATATTATAATATGACTCTATTTAAAC
The DNA here is from genome assembly GCA_032878935.1 of Erythrophleum fordii. Taxonomy (NCBI): domain Eukaryota; kingdom Viridiplantae; phylum Streptophyta; class Magnoliopsida; order Fabales; family Fabaceae; genus Erythrophleum; species Erythrophleum fordii. The sequence goes on along the minus strand of JAVQMF010000057.1, from coordinate 11,403,555 downwards.
TCATTAAAGTCATTACAAACTCAATTCAAGAAACCTAATGTTAGGATTATTAGGACATGCACAGCAAAAATTAAAAAAAAAAAAAAGAACACGAATCCCTCTTATGGATCTGTTGATATTGTTTAAGTAAAGTAAAGCTAGAGACTTTTACCTTTATCACGCGATTCTTTAGGTTCTCTTTCTACCATTGGATCTCAAGAACTGATGCTTCAGATCATTTCCTTCTACCAGTATTCATACGAATGATCACTACGACTCGAACGACATGCTAGCGCCACTGAACACAAACATCCATACGTTTAAGGAAAGAAGACGTTCTTCTTTTTCTCTCTCTAAGCATCCCTACGCTTTCTCTCTCTATGGTGGGAATACAGATCTCTCAAAAAGTCATCATCTTAGAAAATCCTAGCCTCTCAATTCATAAAGCTATGTTATATTAGGGTTTTATGATAGATTTGATTAATTTAAATATATTATTTAAATTAATTCAAATCATAATTAAATAAGTTAGTTTGAATTTAAATCTATCCTATAAAATAAATTTAAACTAATTATTTAATCTAAATCTAGAAACAAATTTAAATTTAATTTATCACATAGATTAAATTCAAATTAGTTTAAATTTAAATCTATCATATAAGATTAAATTTAAAACTAATTAATTTAAATTAATTAAATTATATATATATATATATATATATATATATATATTTTAAAAATATATATAATATATCAAATATATATTTTGAATTTTATAAAAAATATATATCAAATATATTTATAAAATTCCTCCACCCTAAATTGAACGTTATATTTATTGAATTTAGACGCATTTTTAGGTTCAATAAATCTAGATATTCTAATTCGAGTTGATATGTTTTTGTGTGCTACCCTGTAAGCCCATATAACATTGGCAATGGGCTAATTACACTATTATACCCATAAGTCACAAGTGGCCTCTAGCAAGACATTGTGATTACCCAAATCATATGAGAATCGGTAATCTGATGCAACCTATCAAACAACCTTGTTACATCCCTTTTGTCACACAATATCTAAGTTATGTATGAGGCATGGAAATGTCATCCTCATTTTACTCAACCCTCATTTTCTCGATCTTTGTAACACCATACTTCTAGGACTCAATTCATGCAATTCCCATGCCTCATCTTATGTTTGTTCTATGGAAACACTCGAGTGGCATAGGGAGTTATGAATTAAAATGCATTTCTCTACTGGTAAAATTTTTCTTTCGGAGTCCCGTGGGCCAGAGGAATGCATCTATCACATTCTCATACTTAAATACATGAATATAGCTCATTTCCATTATCAAATTTGGTCTACAACTCGTGGGAAGCAAAGGAACACATTAAAATTCATGTTTGCATTTTCGTCCAGATTTGCTCCATTTTCTGACCCAACTTTGGAAAATCATAACTAAATCTAGAAATATCGAAATCATGTGTTCTTTGCCATTCTGGAAAGCTCAGGATATCTACTTCACACTAAAAATACGTCCAAGTCACAACATTCATCACACAGGACGTTTGACATCCAAAAAGCTACAGACTCACTGGCTGCCTGGGCTATGATTTAGGTTACTGATGCAAATGTCTGAAATTCATAACTAATTCTAAAAAAATCAAAATCACACACATTCAGTCATTCTGGGAAGCTACAAATGTTAGCTTGACACTAAAAATAATTCCCGAATGAAACAGATACGTTTAGGTATCTGGAACTGATGGAACAGTGATTGAGCTCTGGAGTCGCCACTGTTACTGACAGCAAATTTCAAAAATGCATAACTCTGTGTTCAGACCTCCAAATGAGGTGATCTTAGTGGCCACAGAAAGCTTATGACCTCTAGTTTATGCACATAAAATTTCATAAGCATTGGACACCATTTGGCCATCGAGTGACACGAAAATCAAATCTGCCAGTATGAATAGTGCACATACCAGAAACCATAGAAAATCCCAAATTTCAAAATTCATCAAATATTCTCTAGGTCTCCGAAAATTATGATCTTTAGCGTCCCAGAAAGATCTTAAGAAGACCTAATTGTATGCCAAATTTCAGGGCAAGACTAACTCATTTGGCCAAAAAGTAGTATAGGGTTCCATTATGGTCAATTTTGGCTCCATATTGGGTACCAAAATTGCCAAATGGATTTCCTTTGGTCTTGGCACCTTTTAGGCAAGTTTAAAAGCATGTTTAAGACTTGGGGAAGCTGCCCAAATGGTCCCAAACCATTTGCATCTCATTTTAGCCTTTTCACCCTCACTTATACACATTTCCATCAAACTTTCAATTCTCATACTTTGGCATTAGATACTCAAAACATATGCTAGAGGTCATACATCATATTCATACATATAAATATCATAGAATGGTGTATTTATACATGCCTCAAGGGTCATGGTACATTTACAACATCATATACTTTGTGAAACCTCATTATAGGTTCAAGAAGAATGAAAGCTAGGCCTAGGCTTGTCAATCTCTTTCTTTCATGATTGTTGGCTCCCTTCACCATAACTCCTTGGTCCACCTAGCATGTTAGAGCATTGGAGAGGAGGGAGTGAGATTCAAAGAATCCCAATAGCTCATCCCCCATTCAATCATACATAATATGTGCAAAGCAAGCTTCTCAAATGCATGCATGGAGGAAATATAAGTCATGGGCATTTTAAAAGCAAACTTGGCATGTGAATCAATCATACAAGACATTCAAGAGCTCACTAAGTGTTTGGATTGGCCTCACACTTCTCCTCATGGATTTTGGATTTGCCTCACCCATTCTTTGAGCACTTTGGGCTCAACCATACTCTTGGGAGCCCACTTTGCTTTTGAGAGACTCTTTACTTTGTCTCAACCAAGCTCAAGGGTTCTTGGCTCCTCCTCACCCAAGGGAAGAGTTCTTGGCCTCTCCACACTCAAGCAAACTCATACAAACATCATGGATTCATTTAAAACATAACATGGCATCAAGGATCATGACATGTAAAGGCATGCTAGCATACTTTTCAAAGCTTGAAAATACACATACAAGCATTCTAAAATAAGCTAAACACACATCCATGCATGAGAGAAGGTGGAGAGAGCTACCTTGTATGCAAGTACACACTTTTTCCTTAGCTTTTAAACCTCCTCTTTTGGCCACACATCCACAATTTGGTGGAGATAGTTTCACTTGGCCTAGACACAAATTATGGGAGCCAATTAAGTTCATGAAACAATTTCTAGGGCTATGCAACTTGCTTAAACCCTAGATTACTCTACAACCTCCATTATGGTCCATAAAGGTACCTAATGAAGCAACACCCCTCAAATGATTTCTAGGCCTCATTCTTTCTTTTCAAATATGATTCTTGACTCCTTTTAAGCCTCTTGGAGTCATCACATAATTAAAACAAAGGACCTAACATTATGTTGCTTCCTTAGGTCACAATATGGAACCTAAAGCACCAACTCATTCTCTAAGCTTCCTAAATTTTTCCCGAGGTTTCCCCTCACATTCATTCACCATGTATGACTCAAAAATGGGTTTGAAACAATTTAAAACTCTCCCTAACTATGCCATCCCTACTTGGCCGAAAGTTAGAGCATAAATGGGATTTCATGGCTTCTTGATTTTTCCTTGATGGGGGAACCATTTAGGGAGGTTGTTAAGAGTTGTAGGAGGTCAAGGAAACACTTAAACAACCAAGGGAACTTATAGATTAAATCAGTTTTTACAATCCCCTTAAGTGCTCTACACTTTTCTAACTTTTAGGTTCATGACTTTCCATGGGGTTTTGTTAATTTTATGGAGGAAGAGACATATGGGGGACCTCTTAGGGATCTTAGGAGCACATTTAAACATTCATTTAAGCCTAAGAACATTTATATAAAATCAGATTTGCAAGGGAGCATTTGGATCCCTAATGATTCCATTTTGTTTCCTAATGCTCCTTTCTTGATTCTATTGGTTCATTCTTAATCCTTGCCATCTAAAACCCCTAATCCCTCCATAAATTGGACAGAAAACAGCCTCTAAGAATTGGGCTCATGGTGGTCAAATTCGTGCAAGAGGAAGGGGGAGGGAGAAACTACCAAAGAATGGAAGTTTTACCTTGTTTTCTTTCTTCCTTTAGCTTGTTCTTCCACTTGGTTGGCTTACTCCCTCAATTTTCGAAATTCCCCTCTCTGTTCTGCCCCAAAAACAGCACCAAAATCTCCATTAAAACCATAGAAAGAAAGCTTGAGAGGAGAGGAGCAAGGTTTAAGAAGGAAGGATATGGAATTTCTTAAAGTTTCTTACCTTTTTCTTGAATTTCTTCCTCCAAAATCCTCCTCCTCTTGTGCGCCTAAGGAGCTGGAGTTCTCCTCTGAAAATGGGCAGAAGCAAGTCGGTTTAGAGAGGAGAGAAAGAACGTGGCATATAAAGAAGCTTCCTTTAACACTTTAATGCCAATTTTGCCCTTCGTTCTTAGCATTTTCGTTTCTCCTTCGTTTTAGCTCCTTTTTGAGAACCGTCTTTTTTATCATCACAAATAGGTTCCCAATTTAATAAAATGCCTTTGGAATCACTCAAATCGGAGCTAAAACCTTTCCGAACGAACCGGTCAAAGTTTAGGTCAATCGACGTCGGAAAGAGTACACTGGAAGGGCTTTACTGGTCCCGGGGCTTCCCATGGTTTTTGGGGCCTCTGAGAACCCTGGGCAACTCAAAATTTTCATTTAAAAAGCCCTCCTAGGTGCTTTTCCAAAATTACACTTATTTACGAAAATGCCACTGGCCTTTCGGCAAATTTTTTGAATCCCTTTGGCCTTCGTTTCTGGGCAACTCAAAGCTTAAATCCTCATTTTCTAATATTTAAAATTTTATCATGATTTTAGTTGGCCCCAATTCCCTCTATTTCAAGGGCTTCCTTTTGTATCTGGCCTATTTCTGCCATTTACGGAGAAACCGAACATTGCGTTTCTCACGTTTACGAAGGGATTGGATGTTACAATCTTCAAGCAAACTGACAGAATAAATAGAAAAATCTTCCATCTAAGCATGCCCATGCATTTTTCAATCTTATTAATTGAGTGGCCCAGAGATATCTCTCTATTAATGAGAGGGACAAATTTCATCTTGACCACTCATATTCTTCTACATGGATTCCACCATACCCAATCACAGCCTTTATGATCACCCAGTTAAATGTGACTTTTGATTATGCTAAAGCATAATGTTCCTCATGTAAGAATCTATGGTGATATCAGGTTTAAGGGTTTAGTGACACAGCTATATATGAGATATGCTTATGACTTGATCAATGTAGTTATCTCATGATGGGTCGATCCAGTATCCTGTTTCTTAATAAGTGCCTACGATTTTAATTTGTATCTTCATACATGATTAAAACATAATCATTAATCAAAATCATACTAGCCTTAGTTCATCGCCATTCCCATAAAGATGATTGACTAAAGATATTTAGGATAATCAATATAATTTATCCAAAGATATTATTATTATTAAAAAGTATGCAAACAATATAATAAATGTAATAAAAGAGAAACTCCTTTTTCTTAATGAAGTACAATGTTCACAATATAATGATTGGCCTATGGAACAATCTCCAATGCCTAACACCTAGTTGCTTCTTTACACATAATGGAATACTAAATTTTTACCTTTCAAAATAAGGCTTCTCAATTCAAACCAATAATTCCTTTGGCATTTGTAATTCATATATAGACTATTTTTAACCTTAGAATTAAAGAAAACTCTCTCTAAGTGCTACTCCCTACTCTAGGCTGAGACAATCACTCCAAATGTTTTTCATGGAGTTTTTGTTTTATCCCTTTGGAACTTGGCATCTAGGTGAAGTCTTTAGCCTCTTCTTAATGATTGAAATATCAATTTAAGGCCTCATACTCCTTAAGATGTAATCAAAATCCTAGGTATGGAATCTTGCAACCTATAGACTTTTAAGGGTTTCTATTAGTTTCATATTAATTTTTACACTCCAAAACCCTTATTCCTATCATGATTCCATCAAAAACCAACCCCCTCTAAATTGCTCTAGGTCTAACCGAACTAAGAGAGACATGAAAGAAATAAGGAAGATAAGTTTTACATAGGAAACTATAACTTAATCAATTCCTTACCAAATGGTAGTTCTTGTGTTACCAAAGTTTTCTCCAAATTCCTCCTTCCTTCTATTGAACTAGCCATAAAATTCCATCATTTAAAATTCTAAAACCATAGAAAGAGAAAAGAAAAGGAGAAGAACAACTTTTACAAAGGCAACATAAGCAAAATTGCATGAAAAAGTACTTATATAGAGCCTCCTTTCCCTTGCTTCTTCCTCCTTCTTTCTCCATGTTTCTGATTCTATTTCATAGTAAGAAAGTTGGTTATGGGGCTGAAGGAGGCATGCTGGTTTGAGATAAGAAGGAAAAATTTATTTTATAACATTTTTCAAAATGTCCATTATGTCCCTCGACTTCAATTCTTCTGTTTGAACTCATTTCAACTCCTTTTTTAGAATCATCTGCCTTCTAGTTTATTAAAAATTTTTGGTTTCAAATAAATAGGATTTAAAACTTTATCGAACTATCTAATCAAAGTTTAGGTCAACTGATAATCTAAATTATAAACCGAAAGGATTTTAACCATTCTAACGGTTCCTAAAGTTTTTTTAGGCCTCTGAGAATCCTAGTAGAAAGAGCAACAGGCAGAAAAGAAGGTGAATAACCTTGACTTACTTCAATCTACTTCCTTTGGTAAGACTTCTTATTAGTCTTACTAAGATATTCTTTGGTTTTTATCTCGTCATCTTCTCTCCATATCTTTTCTTCTCTTCTCCATCTTTTGAGTACATCTTAGTGCTCTTCCTTTTTGTTGCATCATGCTGAATGAGAGATGAATGTGAAAAGAAAAAGGAGTAATATCTAGTTTCCATTTTTAACTTCATTTATATGAAAGATTCAAGCTTAAGTACATGAACTTAGTTGATAGTTTAAGTAATGGGTATTTAGTATGTGAGTTTTGAGGAAGAAAAGAACATGGTTTCAACTTCATATTACTCTATTTTAATGATCTACTTGCCTGCTTGATTGTTTGGTTGAGTTTAATTGAAGGAAACAATTGAAAGGAGGTTGAAAAACATGATTTTTATGAATTAAGGATCATGGGCATGGGGGACCTGCTACACAATACAAGCCATGTCTAAAGAGTAATTTTATCAATCTTTGAAGCCCAACAAGGCCTGGCCATGTTTGGGGCACCCTTGAACATAGCCAAGTCATGTTAAGTGTTAAAGGGGCCAAAATTATGGTTTTCAACCCCAATTTTGAGAGAAGACTATCCCAAATTTATACCCACTTATAAACCATGTATTCCACTTTTACATTAAGAATTCTAGTTGTCCTATAAGTGTACAATTCAGTTAGAAAGAATGAGACAAATTCATGTTTAACATAGGTAGGATACTTGATGCAGTGCCCATGGATACTTTCTAACTACACCAGCATTCCTAGACTTGATTAATTATAGTTCCTTTAAAAGGAATTATCTAATGACTTCATATGAGCTATAGATTATTAGGTTATGCTATGAAGATTTATATGTTGTATTAAGTTGTAAGACTAATGCAAGATAATTTTGTGGTTATGTTACAAACCAAGTTGTTTGTGCATTATTTAGGCCTGCAAATTCATGTTTATTTACTATTGATGGATTATTTGAGATGATCCCTTAGATAGACCAAAGATAAATATGAAAAATATTTTTTACACACAAGGCAAATAAACCATTACTTGTTTTTAAAACTTTACTATGTTTTATTGAGAATTTTTTGAATTCTCACCTTTTGTTTAGGTAATGCTTTTAGATAAAAATGATTCCAGTAACAAAGTTTATAAGTAAAATAAATAGGTATGTGTTGACATCTCTATATTTGGTAGGGTATAGGTGATCATCTGTATGAATTTAGTAATAGTCATGGAAGATTCCCAACTAATTACCCCACCTCTGGCTATGCCAACCCCACCCATAGTGCAGAGATATGATGCCTAGCTTAGCTGACTAGCTGATGTAGTTACCCTATGGAAGTTGAAACCATGTTCTTTTCTTCCTCAAAACTCACATACTAAATACCCATTACTTAAACTATCAACTAAGTTCATGTACTTAAGCTTGAATCTTTCATATAAATGAAGTTAAAAATGGAAACTAGATATTACTCCTTTTTCTTTTCATATTCATCTCTCATTCAGCATGATGCAACAAAAAAGGAAGAGCACTAAGATGTACTCAAAAGATGGAGAAGAGAAGAAAAGATATGGAGAGAAGATGACAAGATAAAAACCAGAGAATATCTTAGTAAGACTAATAAAAAGTCTTACCAAAGGAAGTGGATTGAAGTAAGTCAAGGTTATTCACCTTCTTTTCTGCCTGTTGCTCTTTCTACTACACTTTCTCTCTTTCCAAAGTTGTAAAGACAAAATTTATACCAAAATGATAAGAATTTTAGGAAAAATAAATTTATGCGACATAATGATAATTTATTGAAACCATTATTAATTTAATAGGAATTTTTAGGACTTTTTATGAATTATTTGGGAACTAGTCTAATTTATTAAATAGAAAATAATTAAAAAAATATGTAGGAGATGAATTTTAGGAAATTTCCTAGACATTTAAGGCCTTATAAAGTGTATTTTCAACTAGGACTAAGTGCAATTTTGGCTAGGGTCAAAATATAATTTTCTCCTAAGCCAAAGATATAATTTTTCTAAGAGAAAAATGTTGTAGAAGAATTAAGTCAACGAATAAGAATTTACAAAATGCTTCTCCAAATGATTAGGAACAAGTTTTATAAATAGTACTGAACAAATAGATAACATTTTATCAAATAATTACTACTAAGAGATATTTGACTTCCTTCAAAAGCCAATGGAAGGTTTAGAGAAGCAATTAGTCTCACTTATATATATATATATATATATCACTACAAGAAAGAAGGTAATTAGAACAAATTAGTTCCTCCCCCATATCTCTATCCAGTGTTATCTCCCATAACAAGTTTTAGGTGTCCACCCCCACACCTAACTCCCGATCTCTTCTTCGTAGTGACATTTGGCAAGGCAGCGATGTATGAGATTGATTTTACTAGCTCAAACCCTAGAAGCTAAAAAGGACACTAATGCTCATATCCTCTCCAAGTCTTCCCACTCCCACATCAGTGTTATGCCTCTCAATCTCAAATGTTTTTCACTTCCATGCCTTTCATTTAATGCTGATATATCTTCTCTTTTCTCTTTTCCCTTCTCTCTTCTTGCATTTGGGATTGAATTGGTCTATTGAATTTCTGTTTTGCCTCTTTAATTCTAAATTATGTTTGTTGCATTGCGAATTTAATTTTCAAATTGATCAATTGATCAATGATCCTAACTTTGTGGCATCATGTCAAGCTATTTCCCCCTTATTGCCTATATCCATCTTTTTGTATTTGGGATTGATAAATTTGTCGATTGAATTTCCATTTTTTTCCTCTCCAGTTATACATTCTCTTTATTGCATTGTTGATTTATTTTTTGAATTGATCAATTGATTAACAATCTCGAATTTGGGGCATGATGTCATGCTATTTTCCCCCTTTATTACCTATATCCTATTTGTGTAGTAAGAAACAAGCCTTCTTCATTAGAAGGGACAAACATACACTAATTATAGTAAGAAAAAAAAACCTCCTTGTTTGCCTATGTTTGTGTTTGCCTTGCCATTTTTAATACCTCATATTTCTAGCTCATTTCACAACATTTCCATGCTTTACATTCATAGATTCCATGAAAGAGCAAGAAAAAGGAATTAAAATAATACATTTTCTTGTATTACATTATGTATAAAAATTCCATTTGATATCACATGGACCATATGAGCTCATACAACACATTCTCATATTTAATTATATGAATAGAACTCATTTTCATCATAAAAAGTGGTCTATACCTCAAGAATCACGAAGGGAAGCATGAAATATTCATATCCATTTTCGGCCCGATTTGGCTCTTTTCTGACCAAACTTTGGGAAATCATACCTAATTCTAGAAAAATTAAAATCATACATTCTTGGCCCTTATGGAAAGCTACAAATGTTTATATCATACTAAAAATATTTTTAGACCATAACATCCATCACAGAGGATGTTTGACATTTGAAAAAGTCCAGAGGTCAAGCTGTCCCTTGGTGCTATCACAGCTTTCTATAGAAAAATTTGAAAATGTCCAATTAATTCTAAAAAATCCAATCCATATAAATGATATCAATCTAGAAATCTATGGATGTTAACTAGAGGGAAAAAAATAACTCTAGACTAGCTCAGGCATGCTAAGACCTCAAAATCTAATCAAACAATAACAGAGGTCGACTGAAATTTTTGATATTGGATAGAAGTTTCAAAAATTCATATCTCCCTCTTTAGACATTCAAATAAGGACATTCTAGTTTCTCTATATAAAATTTCATGGCAATTGGACATCATTTGGGCTCTGTGTGACAGATTTCATTTTCGGACCAGTATGAAAAGCAACATGACCAAAACCAGAAAATTTGCCAACTTTGAAAATTCATCAAATATTCTATAGACCTCTAAAAATTATGTTCTTTAGCTTCCTAAAAATATCTTAACAAGCTCTAATTTTATGCCAAATCTTAGATCAAGAAGAGCTCATTTGACTAAAAAGTGACATAGGGTTCTATTATGGTCAATTTTGGTTCCATATAAGATACCAAAGCAACTAAATGGTTTTTCCTAAGGTTTGACACCTTTTGGGCAAGTCTAAAAGCATGATTAAGACTTGTGTAAGTTACACAAATGGTCCCAAACTCTATGCATCTCATTTTGACTATTTCATCCATACATATGCATAATTCTATCAAACCACCAATAAAGCTAATTTGCCACAATATACCCATTTCACATTATAATGACTATAAAACATATTCTCTCATTCATACATAGCATAATATCATAATTACAAATGTCTAAGAGGTCATAGACCATATACATCAAAGGGTTATAACATTTGACATCATTATGGTTTTAAAAAGCAAAGACTAAGCATGTTGGTGTCAAACTCTTCTCCTCAAAGTGGTTGGCTTCCATCACCTTTTCTACTTGGTCCACCTAGCATATTAAATCATTAGAGAGGAGGGAATAAGATTCAAAGAATCTCAATAGCTCATCTCCCATTCAATCATACATAATGGATGCAAACAAGTCTCATAAATACATGTATGGCCATGTTGACATATGCAAACATTCAAGAGGTATTTTCATCATTTAGAAAATTCATACATGGCATACAAAGGCTTACCAAGCAAATGGATTGACCTCACCTAATTTCTTATGGATATTCGATTTGCCTTACCCATTCTTTAATGTATTCTTGGACTTAACCATGCCCTTGGGAGCCCATTTTGTTTTTAAGAGACGCTTTGCTTTGTCTCAACTAATCTCAAGGGTTCTTGGCTCATCCTCACCATGGCTAAAGGTTCCTGGCCTCACCACACTCAAGCAAACCCAAGCACACATCAAAACATCATATGAAATATAATATGTTATCATAAAACCATGGCATATGAAAATCATGCTAGCATACTTTTCATGGCTTGAAAATACACATACACACATTCTAAGACAAGTTAAGCATACATCCATGCATGAGAGAAGGTGGAGAGAGCTACCTTGCACACAATCACACACTTTTCCTTTTGAAATTCCCTCCCTTGCTTCGGCCACACACACACAACTTGTGGAGATGCTTTCTCTTGGCCTAGACACAATTTATGGAAGACAATTAAGTTCATAAAATAATTTCTAAGGTCACACAACTTGCTTAGATCCTAGGTTGTTCTATAAACCCCATTATAGTCCATAATTGAACCTAATGAAGCAGCATCCCTCAAATATATTCTAGGCTCCATTCTTTCCTTTCAAATATGATTCTTGACTCCTTTTAAGCCTCTTGAAGTCATCACACAATTAAAACAAAGAGCCTAAATACATGTTGCTTCTTCAGGTCATAATATGGAACCTAAAGCATCAATTCACTTTCTATGGGTTCTAAATTTTTTCCAAGGCCTCCCCTCATATTCATTCATTATATATGACTCAAAAATGACCTTAGAAAAGTTTAAAACTCTCCCTAGCTACCCTTTCCTTGCTTGCCCGAGACTATGGAGCTTATTGGCCTTTATAAAGCTTTCTTTGTTTTCTCAATGGGAGAAGCATATGGGGAACCTCTTAAGGATCTTGAGAGCTCATTTAAACTCTTATTTAGGCCTAGGAATCATCATACAAAATCATATTTCACAAGGTGTAATTAAAACCCTAGAACTTACATCTTGAAATCTAATGGTTTTTTGTTAATTCCCTTTGCATATTCTTAATCTTCACACCCTTTTTCCTTAGGTTCACCCTTGGTTCTACCTAAAAATCAAGTCATCCTAGGGTTTTCTCATGTCAGGCAAAATGGAGGAGGAGGGAACCAAAGATGACAACCATAGGGAGAGAAATTACCTTGTTTTCTTGCTTTTTCTCACTTGAATCTTGTGTTCTTTGAGCTCCTCTCTTTAAATCCGAATTTTTCCCTCAATTTCTCCTATAAAACAGATCCATATACTTCATTATAATCATAGGAAATAAAAAAGAATGAAGGAGAAGAGGTTTGGAAAAGAAAGAACATGAAAAACTATTAATGTCCATACCTTAAGCCTTTGATTTCTCCTCCTCTTTGCCTTCCTCTAGTGCGCCACTCTCCCTAGGGTTTTTCTCTGGTTTTATGCAGAACTTGGTCATGCAACATGAAGGGAGAAGAAGGGTGCATCATATATATAGGTGGAAGGAAGTTATACTTTTCAAAAAATTTTATTTTGCCCTTTGTTTTTAGCATTTTTGTTTCTCCTTCGTTTTAGTTCCTTTTTTAGAACTGTCTTTTCCATTATAAGATTTAGGTTCCCAATTTAATAAAATGCCTTTGGAATCACTCAAATCAGAGCTAAAACCTTCCCAAACAAATCTGTCAAAGTTTGAGCACACCGATGTTGGAAAACGTCCACCGAAGGGGCTTTAATTGTCTCGAGGCTTTTTATGATTTTTAGGGCCTCTGAGAACCCTGAAGAACTCAAAACCTTCATCTAAAAAGCCCTCCTATGTAAATTCCAAAATTTACTCAAAATTACGAAAATACCATTACATTTCATAAGCTTTTTGTAAGAAATTGTTTCTTCATTCTAGCTCCGTTTTTCTTTTTATCTAAGCCTGGAATTCTCATTTTTAGGAGTCTAGAATGCTTCTCAAATTTTTCGGGACCTTAACTATCTCATTTTGGGGGACTTCCTTTTGTATCTGGTGAATTTCATTCGTTTATGGAAAAATCTTACATTATGTTTCTCACGTTTTCTTTCGTTTTTAGAGAACCAAATGTTACACCATTGGGGTTTGAATATACACTAATTAGTGACATTACCAATTGTTAACATTGAGAAGTTAGCATGTCACTTTTATTTAATGATCAATATGCCTTAGGTTCCTCAAAACCATCTCTTAAACTAGATTCCACTATAAAAAACGCTCTTCCTAGGCCTTTTTCTCATCATGCTCTCTTTCTTGAGTGTTACCTAGCCATTTTTTATGGAGATAAGGGAAAGTGAGATTTAAAGAATCTCAGTAGCTAATCCAATATTTAAACACATATATGGTTCACTCAAGCATATAGAAGCAAGTATGTATGTCATACAATCATAGCCAAATCATAATTTATGCTCTAGAAATCTCATGGCTGTCATAACTAGTTCCTCTTTAGCATATTCATACACATATGAAGCATAAATACAAGAATCACATACATTTACATGAAACTAAACACCGAAATCAAGCCATTTATGGGTCATTTTGAGCTAAAGGGGTCTAAACTTGATTCTTACCTTTCCTTAACTCATTTTTATCATAAGCAAGTTTGTTTATACTCAAATTATGGTGTAAAACTCATGGAATCCCTTAAATCCCCATGGAACCCAAAATGATAGTATCGGTGCCAAAATCTGCACTAACTTTGAAATTTAATAACTTGGGCTATACAACTCCAAATCATGCAAATTAGGTGTCTATGGAAACTTTCAGATGTAAACTACATTTAGTAAAACTTTTAGGAAAAATTAGGTTCATTTGCCTAGTCAAATATAATGGAACAGTACCATAGGTCAGAAATGGGAGGCATGTAGTAGACTTGAACTTTGAAATTGCATATCTTAAGCTACACAACTCCAAATTAGGTGCTCTTAGTGGCCACAAAAAGGTTGTGATGAGATCTAATTGTTGTAAAAATTTCAAGGGCACTTGAGTTCATTGGCCTTATGAAATCCATTGCATATTAGAAGCTACTATAGTATTCGGGTACCATCAGACCTCTAATTTTAAAAATTTATAACTCCCTCTATACAACTCCTTTTTATGCAAACTCATGGCCTAGAAAGCTTATATTGTTAGCTCTATGCCTATAAAATTTCATGAATACTGGACTTCATTTGACCCCTAAATGACACGATATTCTAAAAGTGTTATATGTGAACAGTGATAAGACCTATTTAAAATTTCTGTCCAACTTCAGAAATTTGTAAAATATTTTGTACAACTCCAAAAATTATAATTCTTCACTTAACAAAAAACTCTAGGAGGGGTTTGAATGTATGTCAAATATTAGGCCTAAACTAGGTCATCTGTGCCACTTTTGATATAGGAGTTGTTTATAGCAATTTCGAAACCATTTTAATTACCAATTTGGACCATTTGTGTCCAATTAGGTTTCTTTTACTTTGAGCATATTTCTTCCTTCCTAAACGCCTTCTCTAAACATTCCATATCATTTCAAAATAGGTGGATCAAAATTTGACCCTTTGACATATAAGAATACATGCATTCCTATTAGAATCAACATAGCCATATGTTATCATAACACTTACACATTCTCATAGCTTGTTCTACATCTACATTCTCATACTTTTATACATAGTTTCATCATAAAACATGAAGTAGCATTATTATATACATCATAAGTGTGTCATGGTACATGTAAAGCATCATATGCATACATATACATAAATTCTAGTACAGGATGGGATTCTAATACATAATTTCCTACTATCTATGATCTCTCTTGGACTTGACCTTGGCTTGGAGAACTTGAAATGGTTAGTAGAAGCATGGAGGGTGAGATTCAAGAGAATCTCAGTAGTTAATCTCAGCCAATATAATACATACAAAGATACCATAAGTATATGCTATGCATGTAGTGCAAGAATGCAATGTTAATGTTTCATATGAGTCAAATGCATCATAAAATATGAAAATTCATTTCTTTCTTAGCCATGACATCATCATAAACTTACTAAGCTTAACTTTTCCCAACTCAAGGGCCAAGGAAGAGCTACTATGCTAATTCCAAGCCTTAGGGAAGTTAGAATCCAAAACATATATCATTCTTATTCATATAGCTCAATATGGAACTTATACTAAAACATACATCATGAATGAATCAAGATAACATATATAAGTATTACAGCTCATTCAAACATCCAAATGTATGCAAGAGAGGGAGATAAAGCTACCTTGTAATTCTAGGGACTTAAATATACTACTAACCTACTTATTAACTTCCTTTTTCCTTACTTTCTTTGCCTTGGCACCCATAAATGAGTGAGTTTGAGTTACCTTGACCTACATATGACAATTACAAGGCAAATTAATCTTATAGAACTCTTTCTAGGTTCCAAGATACTTACTTAATCTCATTAGGACTCAAGGTATCAATTATGACTAATTTAGGTCCATTATGAAGCAACCTTTGGTTCTTGCTCTTCTAACCCTAAAATTTTGCTTTTCACAAGTCTTATAACTCTCAAGAGACACATTTGAATTATTACATACTTGGTTAGAAAGTTTTAGAACCAACTTGCTTCATTAACCTCATTTAGGCCATTAAAATTTCAATTTCCATTCTAAGGCTCCTAAATTCAATCCAATGCTTCCATAATTCTTTATTCATCATATCTAAGTCTTTAAATTCATTAGAATTCAAAGAAATACTCCTTAAGTGCATCTTCCATAGCTTGGCTAAGACACCATAACAAGAGAAGCAGACATGGATTTTTGTTGATTCTTGCTAGGAATTTGATGGATACCCAAAATCATTGGCTTCTCTACATCTTAGACATGAGTTCATGTAGCTCTAAACACCTTCCAATGATCCCATAATTTCTAGGGTGCAACTAAAACCTTAACTTCCATATCTTAAATTCTAAAGCTTTTCTTTTAGTTCCAATTGCATATTCTATTTCTCATGCTCTGAAACCCTTATTCCTACCTTGCTATAGCCAAAACTCCTCCACTTTCATATGGTCTTAGGTCTAACTGAAACTCCTGAGGAAGGAGGAGGCAAGGTGGAGCACAGTCATACTATGAAACATACCTTGTTCTAATGTCTTTTAAGAGGGAAATTTAATAATTGGCTTAGTTTCTTCAAACTCTCTCCTTCCTCCAACAAACCAACTAGAAAAATGCTTCTTTCTAAAAACCAAAACCACCAAAAGAAAAAGCTCAAGGAGGAGAACCAAGTTAGTAAAGGCAAAAACATGAAAAAGTGCCATTTTCTTACATTTGCTTGGCCTTCTTTCCTTCTTCTTCCTCCTCTTTTTGATGTGCCTCTCTCCTCTAGTTTAGATGGTCTAGATTCTGTTTTGAGAGGTTTAGGTTGTGCTGGACAGAATTAAAAAGGAAGGGGTTAAGTTATAATATGTTTTTATAATTCCCATTTTGCCCTTCAACTTCATTTTTCCATTTTCACTTATTTTAGCTCTTTTTTGAGAACCGTCTTTCCCATATGAAAATTTAAGTCCTCTAATTCATGAAATTCTTTTAATTTCACCTAAATTAGATTTAAAACCTTATTGAACCTTCCGGTTAAAGTTCAGGTCAACTAATGTCCTAAATCATATATCAGAAGGGTTTTAACTATTCTTAGGGTTCCTATAGTTTTTGGGGCCTTTTGGGAACTCTAGAAAACTCAATTTTATCATTTAAAGCTCCCTTCCTTGAGTTTTCAAAAGATTGCCTAAAAATTATGAAAATGCTATTATGTTTTCGGCTTCTTCATTTAGCCACTTTCATTGCAATTTCAAGCCATCATTAGCTTTATATTCTCATTTCTAAATATTTAGATTATTATTTTACTCTTGTTTAGCTTCTAATCATTTCATTATAGGGTCCTCTTTTGTAGTCTCATCAGTTTCAGTCTAGTTCTAGAGAGACCAAATATTACAATGGCTCTATCAAGAGCAAATCCAAGCTTTAAGGACATTTAGTCTAGCTTTACCTTAACATCTAGAGACTTTTAGTTTAGCCTCACCTACTATTAAGAATTTTTGACTTAACCCCACCCACAATTAGGATTTTTGGCTTAGTTTTAATCACATTTGGGGTCCTTTAGCCTAAGCTCACCTATATCCAAGGGACTTTTAGCATAGCTTTATCGATCAAGAGCCAATCCAACCTTAAATGACAATTGAATGTCATAAAATTACATAATATAATCAAACAATAGACAAATTATATAAATGACAAATAATACATACAAGTAACCAAGAAACCCAAACAAACCATTCACACATATGTAAGAACGAAGGAAAAGCAACATTAACACAAAATTCCAACTTGTTTCCCCTTGGTTCCCTTCTCTTCTTCCACAGCCTTACACACAAACTTATATGAGACTTCACTTATTTAGCCTAGACACATCAAGTAGAGCACAAAATAATTAATGTAACCATACTTATACTCATATTAGTCTTACATACACAATTTAGGGTGTTAGGTGTGCTTATGGCCTACTTGTATGCCTTAAGAAGAAACTTTTATAATTCAACTTCTTACCTCCAAAATCTCACATAATATGAGCCATATGACTTTCACAAAACTTATTAAAACCATCACATACATGGTTAAACAAGATTATTTGCAAGTTGCTTCTTTAGGCCTAATTGAATCTCAAATTTCCACCTTTCAAAATAAGGCTCCGAAATTGATTCCAATAGCTCTATTAGTGTTTATAATTCATATTTAGACCACTAATAACCTTGAAACCAATGAAACAATTCCCTAGATACCTAAACCCCTATGTGATTGAGACGAGCTCCTTGGTTCTAATCCTTGGAGTTTTTTGTTGCACCTTAGGAAATTTGAAGGTTTTAGAATATCCATGATTTATTTCTCATTAAATTATGATATTAGAGACCTTAATTAATTCTTTGAGGATTTTGAATCTCTCAAGGACCAATCCAAATCCTAAGTGAGCCATAAGCCATTTTTTAGGTTCTATATTAATTTTAATTGCATATTTTTAATCTTCACCCTTCAAACCCTTAATTCCATCATGGATTCATCAAGCTCAAGTCTCTATCTTCTCTCTCTCCTCTCAGCTAAAAATGAAGATGGCTAGGGTTCCACACATACCAAGTTTTCCTAACTTAATTCATTTATCATTTGAAAATGCCTTTAATGGAGTTTATTTTGGTATAATTAGTTTCCTAAAAAAAAGCTACTTCATCCAAGTGCTTAGCCACAAAATTCACTCTTTTAAGGAACCAAAATCACCAAGAGAAAGAGGAGAAAGAGTAGGAAAGAGTTCATAATAGCATCTGAGCAAAATTAGTATGTAAACTTACCTTATGTAACCTTCTTCCTCTTCCTTTCCTTCTTCCTTTGTCACACCTCTTAAGTCAAGTCTTGGGGCCGTTTATGTTGGCTGCAATGAGAACGAAGAAGGGTGGAGTCCTATTTATATAAGAAAGCTAAGGTTTACAATTTTTAAAAATTTTAATTTTGTACTTATACTTTAATTCCATCATTTGAGCTCATTTCTTCATATTTTTTGAAACCAACAATTTCATAGTAAAATTTAGACTCTACTTTTCATTAAAAACATCTATTTTAAGGTTATAAGGACTTAAAACACTTAAAAGAAGTCCTGTCAAAGTTACAGTCAACTGAAACCCTAAATTGAACATTGTCGAGGATTTAATTGAACTAATGTCATCTAGTTATTCTATTAACTTTATTTTATCATATTATGATGAGAAATATTCCTTTCTCAAACCAATTTTATTTTTTTAAATCTCTGTGTTTTTTTGTCAGTTAGACCCATATCAATTCTTTTTAAATTTTGACAGGCATTTCCTGGCCTTATGACCCCTTTTTAATTAATTCAATTTTATTCTTTAAGGACTATTTTGATTCACAAAACATAGAATATCACATTTCACCCCCTAAGATAAATTTTGTCCTCAAAATTTAGAACATACCTTAATTGAATAATTGTGAATGCTACTTTCTCATGTCATCTTCCAGTTTCTAGGGTGCCTTATGAAGAGATAGACACTTCCAAATCATTTTCACTAGAATAATACTGTTATTTCTCAGTTATTTGATCTTAGTATCAATAATTTTCTCTGATGTTACAACATAAGGAAGGTTATCCTGTAACACCCTAAAAATTAATTAAGGTGTTAATCATGGATTAAGATTAATTAAGAATAAATAATATGGGATGATTGGGCTAGTTAAGGAAATAGGGATTCTAAATAGATAAATTATTAATATGGGTTTGAGAATTAATTGGGATAGAAATGGCATCTAGGCCCAAATTAATGAACCATGATAAGAGGCTAATGGAGGCCCAATGAATTAGAGGCAGACCCAAACTAATTTAATGAGATAGAGGCCCAAGATTTATCTTGTATAGGCTTAATTAAGGGGCGCAATAACCCTTGTGCAGACCCAAGCCCTTGAGCTCTTCAAATTGGGCCCAAACACCATTAAACTTCAGCAACCCAATGTATAAAACTAGCCCAATGAAATTTTGCAGCCCAACAATTGAAAACTGGCCCAATAAGCAAAATCTAAAAACCCAATTGGGTTTGGACTTGGAGCAACCCATGACCCAGCCCCTTGACCCAACTTAAACCCATCTAAAACCCTAATGCTTTAGCCACACCTTCATTTTTCTGAAACTCAAGAGGCAAATTCGGAGGTTGAGAAGGAGGCTAGGGTTTGGGGCAAGATTTCTGCATTTTCACACACTTAGAGCAAGATTCAGCCAAGGTAATAGTTATACAACTTAATCCCCTCATCTTTCTCTTTAATTTGGTCTGATTAGTTTTTCATTTGGAGTAATTTCATTATACCCAAAATCTGAAATGTGGGTGTTTGGGGATTTCCTTGAGGAAATTCGTAGGTTGAGGTTGGGGTTGGTATTAGGTGAGTTTAAACCCCCATTTTGATGCATTTTCTGTTAGTTTGAGACTCCTATAGTTGACCTATGATATGGGCTTTGGTTTCATGTGAAATTACCCAGAAATTGGAGTGAACTATGGAAATTTCTGGTGTGGGGAAGTTGGAATCCGAAGTTAAATCCCTTGGTAATTAGGTGAGTAACCTCTAGTCTGTTATTAGTAGTTCAACTCTTTGAATATTTAATTGTGATCAAGAATGATGATAATGATGCTTGTTATAGGCTTGGTGTGCATTTGGATTATTATGGTAGCTAGGGGAAGAGTAATTGGCTTCATTGAGGTAACTGGGTTATCTTCCTAATTCCATGTATATGCTCATGTTAATCTGCTATTTGTTACACATGCTTGATTTTGAAATGTTAAATGACTGGTTGACTACTTGATTGTTATTGTGATTGGACCTTATGAGTCCATGATGGAGCTGTGGTGCGGCTGCCACCCGTGCATGTGCTACGATCGAGCACCGGGTTATGATCAAACCCCAGATGCACTGAGCCCTGGTTGTGCTCATGATGGAGTAGGTGCCGTGAACGGGCCTCTCCCAGTGTTATTGGCCATTAACATGTTATGTATGATTGCTGGTATGGGACAGTAGTCATTGGTAGCTCAACTAGTTCATTTGCCAATTGAATTGATAATTCTGATATTGATGACATGAGATTGTCTCGGATTGATTGACTTATACATATATATGGAAATTTCCTTTTATTACTGAGATTGTATATCTCACCCCGTTGTGGGCTAACATTTTCAAGGATCGGACCTCTTAGTGGCAAGGAGAAAAATTAACGAGAGCCTGTTAATTAGTTTGGTAGCACATAGGTCTGGGAGCTTTGACAAAATGTATTGTAATTAAATTGTTAGTTTTGTATCATTGCTGCATTGCATCATGAGTTGCCAAGTATAGGGATTGTATATGTAATTCGATTATCATGGAATTGAACCTTATGATTGTAATTGGCTAATAATGGAAAGTGTATCTAATGTTAAATATCAACGGTGTATGATTGGTGTTGTTATTATTCCATAAACTTGCTGATAGGAGGTAATTAGAGGAAAGAAATGGGCATATAAGTTTTGAATTGGTAATGGAAGCATAGCTAAATAAATAAGGTAGATAAATGCCATTAGAGCCATAAAAAAATGAGGGCAAGTGACCTTAGGGTGTCCCTAAGAAGAGAAATGGAGTGTAGGGGGCGAAATATAGTGAGAACAGCTACAGAAGGGAGTTACGCCGCGGCCAAGAAGGCTTCGCCGCGGCCTAGGGAGTGACAGTGGCGAGGGACGCCGCGGCTTGAGAAATCTCGCCGCGGCGCAGAGTGAAAATAATCGCCCAGGGGGTGACAGAACGTAACCTCGCCGTGGCGCAAGAAGTCTCGCCGCGGCTCGAGTCGAGGAAATTAATTAAGGAGGTTACAGTAGCAAAACTCGCCGCAGCGCCACATAGGTTGGCCGCGGCGCAGATCCAACTCGCCGCGGCGAAAGTCAGGAAAATTCCAGAGAGCAACGTGGCCAAGGCGCAATAGTTCCAGGCCACGGCGCAAGTTTAAAAACTTGGTTTTCGAGTTCCAGAACCTAGCTTAGCCGTGACGGGGAAGTTCCAGGTCGCGGCGCAGGTCCCCAAACTCTTATATTTGACCTAGAAACCCTAATTCCAGTAAGGCTAATGTTAGGGAGTAGTGTGGGGACATTGGTGGGATGTTTTGTGGGTTGGAATTGATTAATGGATGAATCCTAAGCCTTAATGATGGTACAAACCCCTTTTATGCATGTTCCCGTTATGGTTGTTAGTTGATGATCCTAGTAGTATCAAGGTTTAAATTTTCCCTATATTTTCTTAATGTAATTAATTGCAATGACTCCAGACCTTGATCATTATTTATTAATCATGTATTTAACTATAATTACCGATGTTAGAATTTAGGGTCATCACATATCCTACAATTGAATATTGTAACATTCTATGATATATGTAGGGTCTAGAAAGTACTTTTTTAATTAGGAGACATTGAATACATCATAGATTTGGGCTAGATTTGAAGGCAAAATAATATGATAAGCAATAGGTCCAATTCTTTCAAGGATCTCAAATGGATTAATATATCTAGGATTGAGCTTCCTTGCCTTAATAGATTAACCTACACTAGTAACTGGAGATACTCGAATGAATCCCTAGTCTTAAAATCTAACAGTCTCATTCTTTTATCTATATAACTCTTTTATCTACTCTAAGGTGTAAGAAGGCTTTTTTCTAATTAATTCTATCTACCTAGTGGTTTGCTCGATTATCTTAGGTCTTATTAGACTTCTCTCATCTAGCTCAACCCAACACAAAAGAGATCTACACTTTCTTTTATACAAAGCCTAATATGAGGTCATTTGAATAATACACTAAGTAGTGACACTACTAGTTACTAACATTGAGAACTTAGCATGTCACTTTTATTCAATGATCAATATGCCTTAGGTTCCTCAAAACCTTTTTTTTTTAATCTCTTGTATGCATCATAAGGAAAATATAAGCAATAATATGAATAATTGGAGGAGTTCATGTAGGAGTTAAATGCAAATGAGGGTATGCTCTAGGGTCTTTTTTCCTTTTTTTTTTGACTTAGGGAGGGTAGTGATTCAAATTTGAGATAATTTAAAGATTGCTTAATTATACAAATTTGAATAGAGAAATTTTAAATGTTTAAGCTATTCATGTTATGTGATTATTGAATTATTTATTTCTATTGTATTGAATTTGATAATTTAGAGATGTAGTCATGACATATGATTCAATGAGGATGAGAACTTTTTTCATCAAGTGATAGGTCAATTTAATAAGGATGAGAACTACTCCCATCAAGTGATTCTTGAAAATAATTGCTACAAAAAAATTTTGTGATGTTTGTTATTCTAAGTTGATAATTTACAAACTAGAATGTAAACTTCTAAATGAATATTTGGTTTTGGTTGATTTGACATGGTCTTTTTTAATGTGTTTAGTGTTAGTATATCCTCTATTTCTTGTACTAGTGTAAAGATTTTTTAGTAGAGCTAGTTTATTTGACATATATCCCTTCTAAATGAATTTCTTGTGCCAGTGCTCTGATGTAAATTTCTTGTGCAAGTGCTAGTTTATTTGACATGATCCCTTCTAAATGAATTTTGGCATGGAGCTAAGATTGGTATTAAATTTGTTAATGCTAGTATATCTTGTGTTTTTGTGTTAGAATAATTGTGTTAGATTTTAATTTGAATTTCCAAACTTGTTACCAAATTTTGTCTATTACAGTGAAACCAAAATGATAGAAACAAATTGCTACTGTGGAACACCAGTGCTAGCAAAAGGATAAAAGCAAATGGGTAAACAAATTCTTGAGACTTAACTAGGCAATTAAAGGGTCAAGTTTCAATAGTAAGGTGGCTAGGGATAGATAAAGCCATGAATTTGAAAACAAATTGAAGTACTAGTATTGTCAATATCAACTAACTAGATAGTGCTAGGAATGAAAGCATATGGCAAAAAAAAAAAATTGTATTGCAAGTGTTGAAATTGTACATTACTGAAAGTGTATAGCAAAAGTGTATAGCAAAGGAAGTGTAATGAAATTGCACAATGTTGAAAGTGTAATCCTTACAATAAATATAATGCATTTCTCTTTCAATAAAGGTGTATATTTCTTTTCTAGCTTTTGGTTCTATATATTTTTATGCTATACATAACACAACACAGACTATGAAAATAATAATGTGCCCATATATTACATTATAACATACTTTCGTGTAACTTTACTAATGCTATACATAACAAATATAAAGTTAGCTTCATAGCGATCAATCTCCATTATTGCTTATATTTGTAACATCACCACATAGACTTGGTGCTTTATGTGATGGACAAATATGACCAAGTGGAGCCTATATTGAAAAGGAAAAAAAAATCAGAAGATTCAAGTACCATTAAAAAATTGTATTCATATAACTTGCTAGCAAGAAACTAGTATAATTGGTAAAATCATATTAACTGAAAATAGATTTGTTATCTTATAAAGAAAATAGAAAGATTTGAATTATTTACTGAAAGCAATGATGAAGACTAATTAAATGGTGAGGAGAATAATTATATATGCAATGGATTCTTGATTGTAAGGAACATTGAAACTTGATGGAGCTATTGGATGGGACATTCCATATCGCACTTGAATCTGAGCAACATCGTAAGCCTACAAGGAAAGAAAAAAATGACTTATTCAGTGAAAGCAAAGAAGTATACTAAATGGTAATAACTTTACATACCATGAATAGTTGACTATAGGTAACATTGATACTTAAGGGAGCTATTGGACAAGTTGATCCACATTGCACTTTAAATAACATCATGATCCTACCCAAAAAATAAAATATTTAAAACTCGGCACTTAAATTAATCTTTTTATGAAACATTAGCAAAGAAGTAGAGTGTTATGAATGGTTACAATCATAATAGCTTTGTTACCATAAATTGTTGACTTTGTGTAGCATTGGCACTTGACTTTTTCTTTTTCCTCCTTAGTTAATGCTCAACCTAACTTTTTTTTGCATTTTGTAACAATTGGCTTTTTGATTGAACTAGAATTGATATGTCAATAAAAGAAGACCTTAAAGTAAATGGAATTAATGTCAAATAAGGATAAAATGATAATTAGCATATTAAGAAACAAGGTTAGGGAATCATAAAAGGAAAGAAAGCAAAGCTAAAATCGCTAAATGACGAAAAAAAGTATATCAATGGCAAAATTATAATTTTAAGCAAATTTTAGGAAACTCAAAGAAAAAATTTTTAAAACCCAAAATTAAGCTCACCAAGGTTTTCAAAGGTCCTAAAAACTATAGGGACAGTCAAAATTAGTTAAGACCTTTTTGGTGTGCTGAAAAAGTCAAATAGTGCTGAGACTTTAAGCAGAGTTATTTTTTATCATTTTAAGCCATCTAAACCCTAAAATAATGTTTCTATGTTAAAAAGAATGCACAAATCTATAAGGTGCAATCAAATCCTAAAAAGCATGAAAAATTAGTCCAAACGAAGTAAACATGTAAGTATGGGCAAAATGGTCATTTTGAAAAATTATAATTGGAGTTTCTTAAGTAAGCCATGCCTCACCTTCTTTTACCACCTTCGAAAATCAGATTTAGGAAGCCATTAATGGCGTCTTGCTAAAGGAGGAGAGAGAGAGAGGTTTTAAGCTTCCATTTAGGTAAGTAAACGGCCTCATTTCATCTCGTGCTAATTAATAAAGTCATTTCTCTCTCTAAAAGCTTTCTAATGGTGGTTTTCTTTTTGTGAAAACTTGAGGATCCATATTTGACCTATGGTAAAAGGAGCTCTTTTCAAGAAACCAACTAATGGAGGTTAATATACACAGAAAGTACTTTACATTGAGGTAAGTTTCTATCTGAAACACTTGCAAAGTATTTCTGGGCCATAGAAGTTTCAACCATGAGAGAGAAAGTAAGGAGGAGAGTTTTTCTTCATCTATTCTTAAAGGAACCAAGAGTTTTAGCATGCAAGGATTTCATTTATAATATTAGTTTCTATTGAATCATGAAAGAAAGAAACCTAGACTAGGTTGTGCTATAGGTTCTGCCAAGGCTAAATGAATGGGTGGCCATGTGATTTTCAACTCCTAATTAGTATGTTTAGATGTTTTATGATGTAAGGAACAAGAATTTAAGCCTAGAATTGATTGAAACTTTGAAAATCTTTAAGTTAGGGTTTTATGGTCCCATTTCGGCCAAGAAGAAATTCAAGGCTTGGGAAGTTGTTCAATGGATTTTTAGGCTATAAATAGTCTTAAAATGATATAAGAATAATATGGAAGTATTAAATTGAATTTAGAAGCTATATTTTGGAAGTTGAAAATTTAGAGTTCAATAAAGCATTATATGGAACCAATTAGTATTAAGTTTGTGTGAGCAAGCTTGTGATACTTCTAATGAATCCTAGTATGGCTATATAGATCATATATGATGAGATTTCAAAGTCTAGAAGTTGAATTTTTGAAGTCACCCCTTGAACCTTAAGATTACATAATGAGTCTTATTATGTGAAAAAGTGAAAATACCAAATAAATAGTACCAATGACCATATAAATAGTAAATGTAGAATTTCTAGCTTGAATTATAAATTCTAGAAGCATAAATTGGTTTAGGATTTAAGCTGAGTGAAATCCCTAATGTAAAACCTAAGTGATGGACCAATTAAGGGAAGACTAAAATTCAAAAGGAATTTCATAAATTTAAGCCCTTGAATATGGCCAAATTTAAGCATGTTAGATGGCATATTTGCCACCCAAAAAGCATGTATCTTGGAAGTATGTAAAAGAGGTTTTAAGTGCACTTTAAGTGGCCTAAAGTATAGTTAAGAGTCAAAGAAGTTTAAGAGAAGTTGTCATGAGCTCTAGATGTTAATGATATGTTTATTTGATATTTTTAGGGCATGCTAGTGAGGCTCCATTTCATTGTATATATGGAGCCAAGAGAAAAAAAGAGATGGAGCCAAAAACATAGTAGAAAAGTTAGAGGTTTTATTGGATTCTTATCATTTATACAAAGTAGCTTACTATTTTCCTATTTAGTTGCATGCAGACTTGTTTGAGCTTGATGTGCATTGTATTGTATTGGTTAATTTGCATAGTATATGCTATAGTTCATTGCATTAGTTATATGTCATGTTTTGCATATTATGTTTGATGAGGTGAGGCTATCAGATAAAAGGCGCAATGGGAACGAGTGTAGTAGTTCTCCCAAGTCCAAGAGAAAAGCTTAAGATGAGCTGAGATTCATGGCTATGATAAAGTATGTAACAAACACGTAAAGCATTTATGTTAGTTTTTATGTGACCATGCATACTTGCATTATTCTTGTAACACATTCCTTAATTCCTTGTATTTCATTGTTTTATTTGTATTTATTTATCTATTTTATCCTTAAGACAACTTAACTTAATTCAATTTAGTTGCCATCTCATCATCATTTTTTTTTAGGCAAAAATTTTTTTACAATGTGTCACTAGCATAGCGAATTACTAAATATGATGAACATGAAATACTATATATATATATATATATATAACGTCACAAAGTCCAAAATTAGGGGAGCGAGGTCACATAAGTACAGACCATATCACTGGGAATCCATCTTAGAACTACTCAAAAGAAAAATCCCCAAACAAAAAGAACCAAAAAGGTTAATCCCCTAATTGCCCAAAAAGTCATATCATGATGAGTTTGAAGCCTCCATTCATGGAAACAAACAAGGCATTCCTCCTGTAGGGAATGGGGGACTATCCTCATCTATTGTCATGAATATAACAAGTACTGCACGAACTAATTCATCACATGTCATAATTCTAATATTGTGCATGACAAACATCTACCCCCATACTGGGAACTGGATCCACTCTGCCTAGAGTTCTAGGGTTATTTTGTAGATAGACATTTAAGAAAAATATAAACTACAATATAGTGAGAAATAATTTTTTTAGTAACATATATATAATTAATATGACATAATATTCATGAAGAAACATCAAGTACGAATTTAACAAATAGAGAACTTTATGAAAAATAATTAATTTACAGAACAACGTAAACAAAGAAATATACTAAATTCTATAATATTTAATAGAAATACAAAATAACAAAAATGAAGAGTAACAAGGAGTATTATTCAAACATATGATAAAGTATATCATGTAAATCTCAAGATATTGCACACGTAAATGGGACATGATTTAAGCATAGTAAGATGTTCATAAATTCAAAGTCCATTATTTGTAGGATATCAAGATGCATCGAATACAGAAAACAAAAATTATAGCAATTAACAATTATCCAACTTGACCATTAGGCCTTGGAGATTGTCAGGTTCAATACCCAGATCATATTGTATTGGCTTGGCAGGCTCAATATCCATATTATGTTGCACTGGCTTGGCAAGCTCAATACCTAGATCATGTTGCACTATTATGACTTAATAGGTTGGACCCTGCTTCCTTTACTGAGGCGTCCCTTAGGGGGTATCTAAGGAAATCATATAAAAATATCATAATAATATGTCATCCAAGCCATCATTTGATCAAAACATAATAAGTATATTTGGGAAAGAACTACTTTACACAACTTTGTGTGTAATTAAATAATCCCAATAGCGTAATAGCGTATTGAAGTTCGAAAAACTTGTATTTAAATACTTAAAAATATCTTTTTACTTTTCTGAGCCCAGATTTGTCCTAAGGCCCATCCAATGTCCAAAATAATTCATAAATTAAGGTCCAACATTAAGGTACAGAATAAAGTCTAGTATAACCATAAAATACTCATTCAGGTATACAAGAAGCTCAATAAAAGCCCAGTAAGTCCAAAATATGTCCAAAATATCTTAATGACCCTCACCAATCTTAATTAATAATTTAAATATTTTTAAATATCTTTCTTAATTAAAATTAAACATCCAGCATAATAACAACTATCTAATGGCCAACTCTAGGACACAGGGCTCATCCCCTAAATAAGGCTACTCTGCAATAAGATATATATATATATATATATGCCAGTCCTTTACCAAATAATCCATATCCATAAAATTAGACAATAAACAACACATTGTCCATGTTAGGAAATCAAATAGTAAGCAGTATATCAGTACAGCAAACAACATAATCTAGAACATATGTTTATCCATATATTTCATTCTTGACATTATGCTTCATAAAGTTCTAACTATCACAAATGGGCTCTAAAATTTACAAAATAAATATTAGCATAATCCAGGCAGCATATCGAATATATTAGGCTACATAAATAATCTAAAACACATCAACTAACATAAGTAAAAATTCAAGAAGTTCCTGGTCAACACTTTCTCTAAAAAATTTAACTTTTTATATAGTAATTTATAATTCACCAAAATTTCATCATAGGCCTTACTTTTAGTATGGATTAACCTAATTTAGTTGGATTTTAGGAAACTTTTCCCTAGGTAGCTCTAATGGTCTTCGCCCAAACTATGCACCAAGGAGAGTATATGATTTTGCTTCATTTATATGTCACCAAATAGCCATATATACATATTCAAGGGAGATGAACAAAAGCCCTCAATAAATTTCTAGAAATTTTATGTATATTCTACAATTTTCTCAAATTAAAATTCAAGGGTTTTTTGCCAAATTCTTCATAAAAATCAAAGCTATATTGATTTATCTCTTCTATAGGCTTCCTCCCATTATTCTCCATTTAATTTCTCTTCAATTTCTCTAATGGCTTCTTGAAATACAAAGTTTCATAATTCATAGAAAAATAGTCAAGAATAGTAATTTTCTTGAATCACATGAATCCATAAGCCATATATATGATTTTTCTATCTTTTCTTAACTTGAATTCATGAAAACAACAAAATTCCTCCTTTGTTCTTGCCATGGCCAAAACATGAAGAAGAAAAGAAGAGAAGATTCATGGAAGAAAATAAAAAGAAAGAACCAAAAAGAAAGGAGTTTATCTATGTTACCTTGGATTCGTGGTGTTTGTTTTTCTCCAGTAGCTTTTCTTCTTCCTCTTTCCTTCTCTTCCTCCCTTGGCTCAGCTCTCCTTCTCCCTTTTTCTTTTGTCTTGGCCAAATTGTGTGTGTGTGCGTGTGGCATGAAAGTGTGTATGTTCTTGTAAATTTTATTTACAAATGGATGGTTAAGATTTGAACAACTTTTAAGATGAAAGATCTTGGCCTTTAGATCAAATGGATAATTAGGATTAAGCCTTGGAATAGGAGATTAGATGTGAACCTTTTGATTAGATCAAGGGTTGTGATTTGATCATAAAAAGTAAAGAAATCTAAGCCATTGGATTACATCAACCGTTAAGATCACATCTTGTTTTACAGAGGAATATTAGCCGTTGGATTTAATAATATTTTATTTAAAGTTATGACTACTTTCCTCATTTTACGTGAAAGTAATCTTTGCATTTATTACTACTTGAGTCAGCATCTATGTCCTTCTGACGTCAACAATAACTTTTCTGTAAAACATGAGATTTACTAAGATTTGCGGACGTAAACCTATGTAATCACTTCATAGTTCATGCAATCTCCAGAATCTTCTTCACACATATGGCGCCACATTTCCTACTCCTTGCACATGGTGCCACATCAACCCTTCTCCAGCCTGAATTTACAAAAATGTGACTATTTTGCCAATGTCTCTTATTGTAGGTTCTCCATAATATTTTATTAAACTAGCACTCTTTGAGTTCTTCATTATATTTTAAAATTATTTGGGCCTACGTGGGTCTCATTTAATATCTCCAACCATATATTTTATTATTTATTTCCCTAATATTTTGTTATTTTAGGGGCCAAATGACTGTTTTGTCCCTGATAATAACGTAATAGACAATCACCTTTTATTCATTTTGCGCTTATATCTTCATCTTAACTCCACATCTCTAGATTCTATCACCACCTTCCGATACATCTTCTACATAAAATCTCTTGAGACAGTTAACTCAAGCTTAGGGATTTAGTTCGTCTCTATATAAGTTCTTAATCATTCGGGACTATTTTCTGATCTTAACAATTTCAGAATTTTATGAAACAAATTTTATAATTTTTTGCGTATTATTTCCTAACTATTGATATATATATGTATTGGGCTACTTCTTAATTCCTCATTCTTCCAAAAAAATTATCAAATTTCATCGAAATGATAAATGATGATTTTGCTGTTGGTCCCTTTAGACCCCTCTAAAATCTCAAAAATTTCTATAAGTCCTATTCATCTTATACTTTTCATATATGAAGTTACTTCTTTCAAATTTGTTTATAAAATACTAAATAATTAAAAAATCTTAATTTTTTTAGAGATGTTACAATTCTTGCTTAACTATCTCATACTTGTTCTAAGTGATTTGAGTATAGATACTAAAATTCTCATAAATCTCATCCCTATCTCAATTTTCCCTCTAACCAATGCTAGGTGGAAGCTCCAGTGCGAGCAAAGGAAAAGAGAAAGAATGTTGTTTAAATTAACAAAATCATATGAATGTTTTGTATCTAAATTTTGATGTAGTGTTACAATGAAAGTATGTATTAAATTTTATTTCCTCAGTATATGCACCAGTATACTATTAATAGCGATGTAACTCTAGTTGAGTTACTTAATACCAGATGATGACATATATATATATATATATATCTAGATTGTGTTAATGGATATTGTTATTATCTATATTTTTTCCATGTCTGTGAATTAGGGCTGAAATGTGACTAGATTTTCCTTAGAATATTATATGCATTTTACTTTTATGGTTAAAATTAAATGGGACATGGAAATTATTAAAAAGGAAAGTACTTGTATTTTAGAAATTTTGGATTTAGTATTTTTTTTTCATCAATGAATGGACTTACTATTGATCCATAGTAATTAAATAAGAGCTATATAGTTAAGGCATTACACACTTCAAATGCTTTGCTCCCTCTCTATGCTTTAAATCCCTTTGCTCATGAAATGCACTTACCATCACTTGCATTTATTGTGGATACACTTGGGTCATTGTCCATACTTATTTTCTTATTATAAATCTTTGATACTTGTTGGCTCAACTCAGCAATAGCTTTGCATTGAAATAGGTATGCTTCTTGGCTACTAGATGCCTCAGTTGCTATCCTTAGAAGGTCGAGACAAAAATCTCGATAGTGTTGCATGATATCTAACTTGGCTAGATTCAACTTCAGTTCCCCTAATATTATGTATGGTACTACTTCTCGCTTTTTTCATCCACCTCTTTAAAATATATTGATCAGGCATTTTATTGACATCCATGAAACTAACACTTTCAATGCATGACAACATAATATGCTGATGGCCTCAAACATCCTATAAGAGCAAGAAATAAGCGTCTCATTGGGGTGAAATGAAACTCTTCATTCTCTTGCATGATTATAGATGGTAATGTCATACTTAATCAATGAAGCAGTTTCATTCTTATGCTTTGTACAATTGTAACTCCCATTGTTTTTGGAAGTATTCAAAAATATTGGAGGTGTAAATTGGTCCCATATATCACAATATAGGGCAATACTAACTCTTCAATTTAGGTTATTTTTGTTAGGTTTCAAATTCACATAACTCATTGTATAGCTTATCTTTTACCTAGAAATGAGTGAGTTTAGGTTAGCTTAACCTACATAGAACAATCATAAGGTAAATTAATCCTATAGAACTCATTCTAGGTTCCAAGATACTTACTTAATCTTATTAGGACTCAAGGTACCAATTAAGACTAGTTTAGGTCCATTATGAAGCAACCCTTGGTTCTTTCTTTCTAAATCTAAAACTCTTGCTTCCTATAAGTCTTATAACTCTCAAGAAACTCATTTGTATCATTATATATTTGGTTAGAATGATTTAGAACTAACTTGCTTCATTGACCTCATTTAGGCCTTTAAAATTTTAACTTTCATTATAAGGCTCCTAAATTCAATCCAATGCTTCCATAATTCTTTATTCATCATATCTAAATCTCAAAATTCATTAAAATTCAAAGAAACACTCCCTAGGTGCTTCCTTTCTCTCTTGGACAGCCATATATCCTTGGAGGGCTAGATGAAGTTTTGCTTGCTTTCCTTGGAAATGTGATACATGCTATTGTTCCTTCATTTTTGTAGAGTCTAGACATGATTAAATATGTCTTGGGTTATCCTCTTAAAGTTCCAAAACTCTCAAGGTGTAATTGAAACCCTAACTTTTATATCTTGTTTCTTAATACTCATTTCTTGATTTTAATTGCATATTCTAATTCTCCACATTTCATAGCCCTTAGGTCAGCCTTGGTTTGGTTACAAATAATTTCCCTTCATCCTCTCCTAGCCTAGGCCAAACACACACATGAAAGGAGGACTATGGAGAAGCAATCTTTAGGTATGGAAACATACTTTATTTTAATGTATTTTAAGAGGAAAATTTGATGCTTGGCTTGGTTTCTTAAAAAACTCTCCTTCCTCTAGTAAACTAGCCACAAAAATGCTTCTTTCTAAAAACCAAAATCATCAAAAGAAAGAGCTCAAGGAGGAGAACCAAGTTGGTGAAAGTAAGAACATGAAAAAGTTTCATTTTCTTACTTTTCTTGGCCTTCTTTTCTTCTTCTTCCTCCTTTCCTTGGTGCGCCTCTCTTCTCTAGTTTAGAAACTTCTAGTTCTATCTTGAAGTGTTTAGGACGTGCTGGTCTTGTTCTAAGAAGAAAGGAGGCGAGTTATAATATTTTCCATAATTCTCATGTTGCCCTTCAACTTTATTTTCTTCACTCATTTTAGCTCCTTTTTTAGAATTATATTTTTCATATAAAAATTTAGGTTTTCTAATTTATAAAATGCCTTTGGTTTCACCCAAATTAGATTTAAAACCTTACTAAATCATTTGGTCAAAGTTTCGATCAACTAATCACTTAAAATATACATTGAAGGGGTTTTAACCATTTTAGGATTCTTATGATTTTTATGGCCTTTAAGAATCCCGAAAAACTCAATTTTTTCATTTAAAAATCTATCCTTTGAGTTTTCAAAAAGTTACTTTAAATTATGAAAATACCACTATCTTTTCAAGTAATTTTATTTAGTCACCCTAGCTCTAGTTTCAAGGCATCCTTAGCTTTGTATTCTTATTTCTAAATGTCTAAATTATTATTCTAATCTTGTCTAGCATGTAGTCATTTCATTATGGGGTCCTCTTTTGTAATCTCATCGGTTTCAGTATAATTCTGGAGAGACCAAATATTACAAGAAACTTAGTTATTGCACACTATCCTTCATTAGATATTCAATTATGAATTAACTAAGCTCTATGTATTAACTAACATTTACCAGTCACCTTGGACTATAAATGTTTAAATATATTTTACTTGCTAGCCAACTAGAAAGAATTAAGGTTGATTATAAATTGATTGAACTATTTCTCTTCTAAACTTACATTCATTTGGTTTAAGAGATCTTACAAGATATTACTTCATTTAGCCCTATAAGAATCACTTACATTTACTTTAACTAGAGCACCTAACTTAAGAATTAAAATCCTCTGAAAACTATACTTTTCACCTACTAAACTAGTGCTAGACATGGCCTGCCCATGTGAAAGAGGTCTTGGACATGACACGGCATGTAACTACTGCCTAGGTTGCTAAAAAATGTCTTGCAAATTTTTCTAATGCACATAGCCATGCTAAGTTGTGCTACTTAGCAAAGCCTACCCATGCCTAATTTTGGCTATGCCAAAATGACTAAATTTTAGCTTTACATGGATAGATTAGGGTACTCATAACTAAAAAGTATGGAGAACTAACTTAAGGATTCAAGAACACTTCTTGGAGCATGGTTTTATATAGGGTTTCATTCTTAAAGTGCATAATCCCAAGAATATATCAAAATGTTGGTTCCATAGACTAAACTTAGTATGTGGCTATAAGGAATCACGACACACCACATCTCCTAAGGCCTGTTCCCCCACACTTGACACGCCTAACACTTTCACTAAAAGGTGGCTAGCATGAGAACCTCACTCAAGTTAAGAAATAGGACCTATTGCTAAGGGTTACTTATCAAACTAGCAAATGCTATTGGAATTCGCAAGTGGTATACCTAACTTTGCTAATTATTGGCCAAAAAGCCCTAAACTACCTCTAACAAGTTTTAAATACGTATAGACATGATTTTAGGCCAAAAGAACCCAACAACTCGAAAGGTTCCTAAAAGTGGGTAGGCCAAACCTCTTTTACTCATACCACATTCTAAGACCAAAATTTGATAGCAACTTTCCTATAGCTCAAGGAGGTTTCACATTCCCAAATTGGGCAATTGAAATATAAATTATACAAAATCAATCCTAACAACTTTAAAATGATAAAATGCACTTGTTCAGGGCACTATGACTCCTAAACCACTTAAAAGAGCCAAAGTGACCATACTAAACCCTTTTTCAAGCCAAAATTTAGTTCAGCATGGAAATTTCTACAAACCCTAGACACAACCTTGGATGCCACAAACTATGGGGTCCAAAACTCACTTAACCAACTTTAGACATGTAAACATCCCAATACCTTGTGCCATGCCACAATATACAACTATTAGCTATAGTCTAACACATAAACATTACTTTGGCGAGGTTATATACTAAAAACAAACTTGCAATATTCCCTAAACATATATTTCCACTATTATACTTTATGTCATGTTATAGCATACTATATTCATAAGATTCATCTACAAACACATGTGCATTATATCTATACATCAAATGCTACATAAAATCATAGACACCATGACATTTACATCAAAATCATCAAGAATTTCATCCTAACTTAGCATTCACCTTCATATATACATAAAGCCCAAAAATAGGCCTTATGGCCATATTTACATCATGTGAAACATATATACAACCCTTCCCAAGATCATATACACAAATGGTTGAATAGAAACTTAGCCACATACACACTACAAGATGGTGGCTCAGTTTTTTACCTACTTCTTATTTCTTTTCATAGAGCTATCTCTTAAAAAATAAAGTAGTTATCCCTTAAAAAAAAGGTGAGAACAAAATCCCAATAGTTGTTTTACCTTTTAAGATATATTTACAAATAAAAATAAAGTCAAGACTAGAATAATACACATACATACCTCAATAGAAAATCATAACATATTTGATTACATACAAGAATACTCATAAATATCATGCATCTCATATATCTAATATATTACACATGGCTAAATACCATAAGAATCCCAGAACATACATTGTCACCATAAACATGTTATGGGAAGGAATAGCCTTATCAACTCGATTTTCATACATCATCATCATGTGAAGAGGAAAAGCCTTCTCACCTGATTTTCATACTTATAGGTAATCACATAATAACAAGCTCATAAAACATGCATAACAATTCTAATTCAAAGAAAATATATCGAGAAAGATAAACAACAACCTACGAGGCAAACTCAACTAACTCCTTAACAAAAAACCCAGTATTCAATCATTCTAAGTAGGGCCTATACTAAAACCAAAGGAACATGTTCATATAAATTTCTATTCCTCTATCATTCTAAATTGACAGGGCATAAATTCTTCACTTCAAGTGCATACCTTATTTGCTCAGGGGTTTCAATGTAATGCCAATTATTATTCCTCAAAATACTAATTTATGAGTTCACTATAACTCCAACAATTTGGGCAAAGCAAGTAAAAATCTCATTTTTTTTAAATTCTCAATTAAACCACAATTTAAGTGCCAATATTAAAGAGTTAATTGAAGTGATTCCTTACCAATCCCTTTTCTGCTTTTTTGGGCAACAAAGTCAAATTCCAAAACTTGTTAAGTTTAAGCTTCCTCAACTTAGCTAACACACAAACAAAACTCAATTTCACTTTCAAATTCAAATGCCAATGAAAAGGAACTAGGTCAAGGAGTTAACTAACCAATTTCAAGCTCCCAATTTTATCATTTCCATCTTTGAGGTATCCATCTTCAATTTAATTTTAAATGTAAGGTCTTATCTTCCCCTTTTCAACACTTCCTCGCCCAAAACAAGAAAGCAACCACAACTCAAGAAGATTTTCACTAAAAACCTAATTACTACGTGTAACACCCAGTATGTTGTAAAAACACAGAAACAGGCCGGTTTAAAAAACAAGTTGTAACGACCCTAACTTCTAATAATCATAATTAAGGTTAAGTACGTGATTACTAACTATAAAATTTCAATTAGGGTTGAAAGTCATTATATACTAATTATATTCGAAAAATGTTAGGAAATTTGAACCTTAATGTTATTAGGGTCATTAATTAGGCAACCACAATTATTCAAAAGTGCAAGTGAATATAATCATTAATAAGGAGCCTTTGATTCTCCCATCCATTAATTTCAACTCATAAAAACCTCTTACAAGTGTTTCTAAATCATTCCTTAGTATTACCATAAAAGAAATTAAAGTTTCTAAGTGAATATGAGAAATTGAGCACGTTCGCCACGGCTAAATTCCCTTTCGCCACGGCTAAATTCCCTTTCGCCGCGGCCAATTACTCTCGGATTCAAGTCCTTACACCTCCATAAATTTCACGCATTTTGCCGCGGCCAAATACCCCTTTCACCATGGCTAAATACCCTCTGGAACACCCCCAAACTTGTTTCCCAGGCTTAGCCGCGGCCAACATCACTATTCGCCGCGGCCAATTTCTCT
Source organism: Erythrophleum fordii (assembly GCA_032878935.1). NCBI lineage: Eukaryota > Viridiplantae > Streptophyta > Magnoliopsida > Fabales > Fabaceae > Erythrophleum > Erythrophleum fordii. The sequence goes on along the minus strand of JAVQMF010000057.1, from coordinate 11,365,920 downwards.
CTGTTTTCTTCCCTGGTAGGTTCGCCACATTTGGCCGCAGCCAATTCTTCTCTATTTCTATTTGGCCTAGGTTAATTAAATGTTGGCCGCGACCAATTCCCTTCTCTTCCTATAACTCCCAAAATTTCATCTCATGCTCTCCAATTCCCCCTCTAGCAATACTATAGGCCACTTTAACTTAGTTTGTGAAGATTTAATGTCTTTCTTTTACCTAATCTACCTAACATATCTATCATTACCTATTCAAAATCCAAATGTGGATCCTTAACCCTCTAGCTACCATAAACTAGTGAGTTCATAGATTAATGACAGCAAATGTATTATGGTCACAAGGTGCATGGGGTCAATGCTTAATGTTCATATAAAATCAAATCACTTATCCATTATTAGCCAATTACAATCATAATGTTCAATTCCATGATAATCAAATTACATATACAATCCCTATACTTGGCAACTCATGATGTAATGCAGCAATGATACAGAACTAACAATTTAGTTACAATACATTTTGTCAAAGCTCCCAAGCCTATGTGCTACCAAACCATTTAATGATCTTCTATTAATTTTCTTCTTGCCACTAAGAGGTCCAGTCCCTGAAAATATTAGCCCACAACGAGGTGAGATATACAATCTCAGTAACAAAAGGCAATTTCCATATATATGTACAAGTCAATCAATCCAATGCAATTTTATGTCATCAATACTAGAATCATCTATTCAATTCGCAAATGAACTAGTTGAGCTACCAATGACTACTGTCCCATACCAGTAATCATACACAACATGTTAATGGCCAATAACACTAGAAGAGGCCCGTCCATGGCACCTACTCCATAATGAGCACAACCAGGGCTCAGTGCATATGGGGTTTAATCACAACCCGGTGCCCGATCGAAGCACATGCACGGGTGGCAGCCGTACCACAGCTCCACCATGGACTCACAAGGTCCAATTACAATAACAATCAAGTAGTCAACCAGTCATTTAACATTTCAAAATCAAGTATGTGTAACAAATAGCAGATTAACATGAGCATATACATGGAATTAAGAAAATAACCCCAGTTACCTCAATGAAGCCAATTACTCTTCCTCTAGCTACCATAATAATCCAAATGCATACCAAGCCTATAACAAGCATAATTATCATCATTTCTAATCACAATCAAATATCCAAAGAGTTGAACTACTAATGATAGACTAGAGGTTACTCACCTATTTACCAAGGGATTTAATTTCGGATTCCAACTTTCCCACACCAGAAATTGCCATAGTTCACTCCAATTTCTGGGTAATTTCATATGAAACCAAAGCCCATATCATAGGTTAACTATAGGGGTCTCAAACTAACAGAAAATGCATCAAAATGGGAAGAAGATACTCACTTAATAACACCCATAGCCTCACCTCCGAAAATCTATCATGAAAGCACCAAAATTCGCATTTCAATCATCAAGCCCAGAAAATTCAGTTTTCCACCATTATCTCCTTGTAATCTCACACAATAATAGAACCCATTATGATAATACATCCTTAGGGGCATTTTCCAGCAAAGTGACAAAATGGAAGGGAAAAGCTTACCTAATCCTCCCTCTAACCTCCAAGTCCGAAAATCTTGCAAGGAATCACCTAACACCAAATTTCATATTTGAGAAAAAGATGAAAATGCTCAAACCCAGAAATTAATCGGACCAAAATGAATAGGAGGATGAGAGGGTCAAGTTATATATAAGTCACCTTGGCTAAATCATCGTCTAGGAGTTAAAAATGGAGCTTCCATGTTGGTAGAACCCTAGCCTCCCTTGAACCTCCGAATTTCCTTTCTTGAGTTTCAGCAAAATGAGGAAGAGGCTGAAGAGTTAGGGTTTAAGTTGGGTCTAAGATGGGTCATGGGTTGCTCCAAGGTCCAACTCTAAATGGGCTTCAGATTTTTGCTTTGTTGGGCTAGCTCTTATGTATTGGGCTGCTAAATTTTAATCAAGTTTGGGCCAAGTTTGAAGAGCTCAAGGATTTGGATTTGCACAAAGGTTATTGGCCCACTCATAGGAGCCTATGCAAGGTGGATCTTGGGCCTCTATCATATGGAATTAGATTGGGTCTGCACCTAACTCATTGGGCCTCCATTAGCCTCTTTTTATGATTTCTTAATTTGGGCCTAGATGAAGTTTCTATCCTAATTAATTCTCAAACCCATATTAATAATTCATCTCTCTAAAATCTCCATTCACTTAACTTGCCCAATCATCCCATATTAATTATTCCTAATTAATCTGAATCCATGATTAACACCTTAATTAATTTTTGGGGTGTTACACAAGTCCCCTGAGATGAGTGATTCAAGGCCAAATAAAATTTGGATAAAATGTTAAATAATATAATGGTTCTTGTGACACCGAATGGAATTTTCATACGCGACGTAACGCGAAATAAGACATTATTTTAATGCCATTTTTCCATTCCCTTTTGTGCAATTCATCATGTGAGACTTAGAAATGATAAAAAGTAAGCTAAAAATATATGGTGTTACGCTACGAGTCTAAAGAGATGGAGTTTACCTTAGTATTAAGCTTTCAATTTATCCAGCCTTACATCACCAAAGTCTTCCTCCTTCCTCTTCTCTTTATAGTTTCGGTAAAAAAATAGCAACCGAAGTATTTAATACAATATTCTCACTTCAAAGCAACATGCGAAAGACTCACTGAATAGAAAATCACTTTGCTTCAAGTTTCTTAGCTCCTTCCTCAGCCAAACTCACGCCCAAACCTACCTTTCTTCAACCTTCAATCGAAAAACTATCACCATAAGAGAAGCCAAAAGGATCAAGGGAAGAAGTAAGAGGGATAGAACAAGTTTAGTAAATCACCTTGGCTGAATATCACAATCTCCCCTCCATCCAAGAGCTGTACAGTTTGGTCTCCATGAAGACGTTCCCCAAGCTGTCTCCCTACGTTCTCTGTTCTGTCTTAGCTCTTATGGGAGAATGAAATGCTAATCAGGGAAAATAGTGTAATAGACTAATGGGCTCAAGCCCGTCACCCAAAAATGGGGTGGGTTTCTACTATTTGGGCCTAAATTTTATTTTGATTGATTACCCATGATTTTGACACTGAAAAAATTAAATAATAATTCTTCTTATTGTAAACTAAATCTCAAAATTATAAATTACCATGCCTCCCTCCAGATTATCAGGCTATAATCTTCATACTCACTCCTTAAGTTATTTCTCCCTGGTCGAGGTGTTACAATGTGAGTGAGGATGTTGGAAATGAAATTATGGAGATTACTTGTAATTTGGAGAAATACCTAGGCATCCCTCTGCTTCATGATAGATATTATAAGCACACTTACAGATAATTTAGTTGAGAAAGTGAGACAAACACTTGCATGGTGGAATGGTGGCTTTCAATGGTCGAAAGAGTTACTCTAGCTAAATCTGTTATAGCAATGCAATCTGCTAAGATTCCTCATGGGATTTGCTTGAATATGATGAATATTAGAAAGCCTCAACCGATTCCCTCATTGCGATGAAATATGCTTTTCCCATGAAAATTGGAGCAGATGCTGATAATTTACGCACATTTTAAGAGAATGTTGTTATGTGGAAGTTGATTGAATTTTATATGTGTGAATAGAAGCAATAAACTTGACAGATGATTTGGGGCAGCATTTGAAACGGTTTCAACAAATTAAAGTGGAATTTGAAAGTGATTCCAATATCATATCCTTTTACATTTTAGTTATATATTTGTTCTTGCTCATGTTGCTTGGTCCCAATCTTCTTGCTCCCATAAACATGTCTCCAATTGCAAACCCTTAATATAGTCAATCAACTTCATAAATCCAATCCCACTTAATTTCCTCTTCTCTTCTTTTTCTTTCTCACTATCAAATGACTTGATTGAGGCTTTATTTCCAGTTAATCCTTCCCTTTCACCCTCCAGTTATTGTGAAAACTTTTATATACAATATGATTTCCTAGAGTATTTGATACTGAAGATCAATGTTACAAAATATTGTTTATATTATTGAAATTTATTAATATTTATCAGAGTAGCACCTATAGTAAAAGTCTAGTATTTCCACTTTTTCTTTGTCAAAGGCTATGACTGAAAAAGCGGGATTCTTTTGTTGTCTAATTATACCAAACCCATCATTCATTTTGGGCTAGGCAAGGTGCCTTCAATGATGTCAATCAATTGAATGGCTCCTCAACATTAACTGTATGACACAGTAGGCAACAAAGCAAATATATATATGGCAAATTTCGCTGTTGGGAGCAGAAAAATTACAATCGAAAGAACCCAATGAGCCATCTCTGCCAAAGATTTACTCGAACCTTCTTTTTCCATCTCATGTTTGTCAGCTATTCATGTGATCCACTTCCATGTACTGATATGCAGGCGAAGAAACAGAAACAAAAAAAATTGTGTTACTATATATCTATTATAAGACTTCTGAATAAAATTATAATATGTAAAAGAAATATAATTTTGAGTTATAAAAGCATTATCCATATATTATAATTTTAAAAAATAATTTGATAATGAATATATTTAAATTTTGAAAAAATTTATATGTAATTATTTATATTTTTATTGTCAATTTTTTTTAATCCAAAGATGATAAGTATATAAATTTTTAATTAAATTGTACATTTGTTATATTTTTATTAATAAATTATATATTTATTATATTTTAATTAAAAAATATATAAAAAATTGTATTTAAATTTAATTTTTAAATTATATGTTGAAAAAAAAAATTAAGCTAATCTACACCGAGTCCTGAAAAGATATCAATAAAGGGATAGGGGAGGTGAGAAAGTGACATGCATTTGAACAATCTAGGACAATGATTTGGAACATGGGGACCCACAGGAATGAATGGATCGGGTTTGACTTGTTGATGATCCACGCATGTGACATCATAATTAAACCAAAACAATTGGTTGTGGGTTCTGTAAATATCTATTAATATCGTAGCAGGCCTTAAATAATGACTTGCTCCTAATAATATCTAAACTTTATAGACAAAATGAAAAATAATAATAATTATTATTATCATAATGGTTGAGCTTTGTGCGTAGACCGTCTCCCACCATTTCATGATAATTAGTTAAAAAAATTATGGTTTTGTGAATAAATTTGATTATGAGTTGACTTGTCATTTATTTATATAAAATTCTATACAATTTTACACTATTATATAATTAATAAAACTAAGACTCAAAATTATATATAATTATAACTTTGGCCAATTATAATTAAATAAATTATAATTTTTTAAAATTAAGCCTATTACATTTTCACTAATTCCTTCTTATTAGTGAGTGAAAAAAAAAATCTTTTGTCAAGTTACACAACATTAAATAGTATTTTTTTTTTTTTTAAAATTCTTTTCACATTTTGAAGGCAAGTTGAATTCTTTATACTCACTATAATGAATGGCATTTTCGTGTAAGCTAACCTTATATAAGTGTTTATTAATTAATGTGTCATGATTTAGGATATTTTCATCATATTAAAGTTATAATTTTTTATTATTAGCTCTTACTTAATTGTAAACAAATCTTATAAATTATGTGATAGCCAGACGAAGCTTACACTCAAAAAAAAAAAAAAACCTATATAAAACACTTTACAAGTCAACTAGAACTAAGATAGTTTAACATAAAGTATTAGATATAAGAGTTTGAACTTTTACCATTAAATTATTTTTTAAGATACGTATATTATTATAAAATATTATTTCTTTTAAACTTTTAAATGATTGTCAAATTTTCAAAATAATCAAAAGATAAAGAGTGTAAATTTCAAAAAACTCAAATTGTTTTCAACAAAAGAAATAAATATTAGTGTGTAAGGATGAAATGGTATAATAAGCAAGAAGGTGGGAGGCCGCATGAGAGGGAGAGGTTCCCTTAGACAGTAAAAAAGTATTCAACTTTTTTCGTTGACTTACCTCATAAAAAGTCTGCCAATTAAGCAAAGGGAATCCCCTCCTCCACAAAAAGGGTTTCTCATATATGTAACTAAAAACGATTCGATTCTCTCTCTTATAATTCATCTCCTCCACTCATTGCTACCAATTGAAGAAGCCCTAACTAGTCTCTCTCTCTCTCTCTCTCTCTCTCCCTCACACACACACACACACACACACAAACATACATAAGTTCTCTCTCAAGTTGTGTGAGCCAAGTGTGCTCTCAAAAGGAGGAAGAGATTTTGAAAAGTAATCACTACTTTTGCTCCTTACTGACTTTTTCTTGCTTTCTCAATTTTGTGGGGAAGAGGAATAACTTTTGCATGCTAGAAAGATAGGGCAATTTTTTCCTTTTAAAAGTTTGTCTTTTGAGGGAGGATAAAGTAAGTGGAAATACGGAGCACCACTCAAAATTAGTTTTTGTAGAGATGTTTTTATGTAGATGTTAGAACCAAAAAGTTCGTCAACTATTTACTTGAAGGAATTTAGTTGAGATAGGTACTAGTTACCTCTTGTAATCCTTGTTATATGAGCAACAAGTGAAGACAAGAAACAACCCTTCAAAAATAGGTTTTTACAGGCATTGAAAAAAGTTAACCTAGGAAAAAATTTTGAACTGCAATAAAGAACAAAATGATGGGTACTAGAAATGGAATAGCTTTATTGAAATGAAGTTACATTTACAAATTGAAATGGCAATAAAAACTTCAAAAGAAACTTGATTACAACTCAAGCAAATGGCTAATGGCAATTAAAAACAAATTACGGAAAATTGTAAACAAGGTGAGTAAACAAAGTAAGTAAAAGTAATAGTGAATCATTTTTTGAGTTAGTTTTTGCATCCCCTTCTTCTTCTTCGTTGTGTGGACTTTTTTTATAGTATTTATAATGAAGAAACAAATTTTCTCATCCAACCGCAATTCCTTTTTTGGTGTCTTTGTTCGTATTATAACCCTATCACATTGGTCATGCCATGTACTTGCCTACCAAAATCACGTACTCTATGCTTCTTAAGTTCTCACTCTTTCTATTATGTTCTTCAACTAATAGTTCTCGACTAACATTTTCGCCAATCACTCTCAATTAGTGTCTCAACTAAGCTTGTCTCGATTGATATCACTGGCTATGGATTTTGGATGTTAATAATAGGCATAGTCTATATTAAAATGTTAATTAAAGAAATTGAATCCATATAATGAAAAAGATATATTATTTGTTGTTGTTGTTATTATTATTTAGTGACTTTTTTTGGCAGATTATTGATTAGTAATTGAGTTTATCCCATTTTGCCATGTTACATATAATTTGAGAAAACTTAATTATATAATAATAACAATAATAATAATAATAATTATTATTATTATCTTTCACTCGTTTGTTGATAGTTTAAATATAACTAAATAATCCTTTTTCAGTATTATTTTGGCTTTCTTTAATTCATTAGAGATATGGATGCTCTTTTGGCCTAGTTAGTGCTTGAAGTTGTCATGGCTCAAAGATTCTTCATTTGAAGACCAATATACAAAGTGCAAGTGAAAGTCCTTTTGATTCCCCAATAGACCAATTGAAGTTATGTCAAATGGAAATCAGAATTGTTCTGCATACCTAAAGGCAATCCAACAAGGCCACTACTATAGGCATGAATGAAAAGTGAAAACTATGTGTTAGTTTGTACTTTTTTCCATAAGTGCTGTGTAGGCACGATGAATCAAATTTCAAATAGATGCTCATTTCTAAGGGCATTGGTCTCAATGATTGTGATTCTTTTAATAAATTTTTTTGTGCAATTTTTAAATGTTATTATCATATTCTTACCTCAATTAATAGAAAAATAATAAGCGGACCAACATTCTTTAGAGTTAACAAGGTAGTATTGACTTATAAAAATGTCTACATATTCTATTTTTATTTTAATCTTATCATTTAACAAAAGCATATATTCGGCGCACTTTTTCAAAACCCTACTTAAATCATCTCTGTTTACAATTAAGAGACTTATCACTTAATTTACAATAAAATTAATTTTTAACGGAATCTCATATTATTATTCTTATCAAATATCAGATTCCTTCCTTAAGTGATGAATTTATTTAACAAGTACCGTTCTAAGTACTACGACTTTCAAGACATCAAGGAATTATTTTTTCTTTTGTTTAACAAATTGGCATTATTAATTTGATTTTTTAATTTTAGTTTAATAATAAATAACCTTTAAATATACTGACATGGTAGAATAGTCACCTTCATACTTATTCAAAAAAAGTATATTTAAAGATTCAAATTTAAAAAAAATTATTTTTATAAACATGTTACTATTATTTTAGAATTGATTATCACTGATTTTAACACCAAACAATTAAATCCAGTAGTATTAGATCCCTAAAAATAAATTTCTACAACTTTGAATCCTCTTTTATAATTATTTCTACTTATTCCAATTGCTCACATAACTCGATAAAGTGGCCAATGGAGCTTTATATTGTGGTGAACCCTTTGGCTTAATTCAAATCTACCTTGTCTTGTTGCTTTCATGGCTAGGACAATTTTATAGTGTGTTCCACCTAAGTAACTCCATATTAGATATATTTCAAAATTCTTACTTTAATATTAGCAATTATTAAAATAAGAATTTTAATGTACATTTAACAAAAACAAATTAACTTAATTTCTTAAAAAACTGAGTTCTCAATAATCATCCCTGATGCATATATCAATATTCTTATATTTATTGAGATATGTGACATTAAGGTATTGATATATATATGAAAGAAAATTTTGATTTTTAAATACTTGAAAATTTATTTATAAAATATTTCAATAAAATAAATATAAAAATCGTAAATTTTATATTTGTGTGACGATGATTATATATATATATATATATATATATATATATATATATATATACCTACCAAATATCATCTAAACGTAATTTTACAAACACTCTCACATGCTCTTAAATGATATTCAAATTTAAAAGTCTCTAAATTAGGTATAGGTCAACGAAACGGGTGCGAGAAAACCTAGTATAAATTAATTATTGAAGATGGCAAATAATTGACGCAAATCACTGAGTCAAAGTCAAATGGCCTGGAAGAAATATTTTTGCATGGGACAGTTTTTCTTGAAAACCACATATATGTTATTAGCTCAAACTTTGAAATGTTGTATACAATTCCAAAGCCAAGTTTTTATTGAAAATTTCCAGGCTCTAGAATTTGACTAATCAATGCGAAAATTGAGGTTGGCGTGGTTAATTGACCTAAATATTATCTTGGGTTTCATGATCAATTAATGTATAGGAAAAACATGCAGTATTCAACGAACAACTTGGAGTATGAATAAATTATTAAAATAAATCTTACATTTCTAATATAAAAGTGACTATATCCAAATTAATTAACTTCAATTACTTTTTTTTTTTTCAAGAGCCAAGAAAAAAATATAATGTCAGATATAAATGCAATTATGCCTAAATACCTTTAGAAATTCTAGAAATTAAAAGCTTTGTTTTTTTTAAAAAAATTATCCGCTTTTAAACAATGGAATGGCGAAATGGTCACCTTTGAGTGTGAGCTTTTTCTAATTCAGTTTAGAGTACTTTAGTATATTTTAACGCAACAAACTACACCAATAAATTAAAGGGTTTTCTAAAATTAAAAAAAAAAATTAAGGGGGACATATTCTTGTTGGACATATCAAGAGGTCTCACTTTACCACTATAATATGAATATACTAATATCCTCCCTTAATTTAGAAATTGGATAATACCTTATAAAATATTGTTTGGAGAAAAATTTTAGCGAAAGAAAAAGTACAATATTTCCTCGGTAATTCATTATTTATATTTGTACCTTGTATTCTTTGAAAAGTGTCATTGCATTAGCTTTTAATATAATAATACTTAATCTAGGGTGATAAAATGAGATTTTTCAAATCATATAAAGATAAAATAATCTTGAGATTAGAAGAGATAACCTATTTACAATTTTTTTTAATTCTATGTAAAGAATAAAGAATATGCTAAATTGAAAATATTTTGCGGGGACTTTTGAAAAAGCTATAAGTACATATTTTTAAGAGAAAACCATTACACTAATATATATTAACATACTTCTTCTTTTGTGAATTAAAAAGAGAGTACATTTTTGGTGGCAGCCACAACACTGTGTGGTTATATGTTAGAAATATCACTAAATTGAGAGGCTCATATATTTGCTTTGTTAAGGTCAAATAAAATTATATCACTAATTGAGAATTGAGAAATTGCACAAAAATTAGATTATAAACTAATTTTTATTAATTTGGACAAAAAGGTATTTCTTTAACCATAATCTTAAACAAAACCATAAAAATTAAAAATATTAGATAATATCATTATGAAAATGAGACATATTAAAATTTTAAAATAATAGGTCAGATTAAATGGCAAATAATGATGAAGGATGGAAAAACCAGAAGATAAAAATAATAATTTTTTAAAAATAAAATCATTGACTTGATACCTCACACTAAAGTTCAGGTGAATTTGATATTATCATGTAAATGAGTTCCATTCATAAAAGGAAATTAAAAGAGCCAATGCACTAAAAAATATTTTTTTAATGTATATATAAAAATTAATAAATCAAGCCAATTAACAAAAATAATAAATACTACTTGAATAAATGGTGCTAGGATTTTAAATAAACAAGTTAATTAAAGAATTATATTGCATAAGACTAAAAGTTTAAAATATTTATGACTAACTTTTAGAAGTTAAAAGGAATAAATTACATAATTTTTTTTAAATTGATAAAGCTGTTTAGTCATAATAAAATCAAGATATTAAAAGAAAATAGTTTAGTGTAAATATGATAATACTATGGGAAGAGAGTTGACATCGAAACCAAACGTTGTGATGATGTGCACGTGTGGATACTTATCATCATCGCATCACAAGTGGGGAAAAATTAAGAAAATTGCTCTGAATTTGCCCACGATGATTCATCATGATGAACTGAACGGGGATACCCATTGCTAATAGGGCATTCCCCTCTCTCATTTTATAATTTAGAGTAATTTATACGATTTTTTTAAATTTTTTTGAAATTATATAATTTTTTTAATTTTTAAGATATAATATATATTAATTCAATTCTAAAATTTTTATTAAAATATTTTTTATTAATATAAATATACAAAATATATATTATATTTAAATATACAAAAATAAAATTAAAAAGATTTTGTTCCATTAAATTGAAAAAAAGATATATATTTAGATTAATAAAGAGTATTTTAGTTAACAACTTAAAATTAAGCTAAAATATAATATAATTTTCTGTTTTAATAAAAGCCTCTGTATATTTAAAAATAAAAAAATTATATAATTTCAATAAAATATAATACAATTCTATATTATAAGGAAGAAGGGATTATGGCATGTTTTCATTTATTATTATTATTTTATAAATATAATTTGTGAGAGAGAGAGAGAGAGAGGCCCACTAATTATTTAGCCTAGTCATTAAAAATGAAAGGGGTTGCAGGGTGAATTTGGATCTAGCCAAAGATTGCAATAATTTATAAAGCAATGCATCAATTAGGTTTGACCCTGTGTCTTTAAAAATGTTGTATTAGTTAATTTTCAATTTAAAATGGTATACTTTTTTCAAAAGAAAATTAGTATTTTATAGATATACTAAGAAAAGTAGAGTGAAGTATATAAAAAAATATTATTTAAAAAAATAAGATAATGTTTTTATAAATAGGCTTTTAATTTACAGTAATATTTTTTTTCTAAACAATTGTGAGTATTTAAATAAAATTTGAAATTTCATTTTTCAAAGACGTAGATGACTTTTGAAAGAATTTATTTTATCATAAACGTGTGGGATAAATAATTAGTGTTTGCAATGTTTAAAATACAAGTCTTGTAGAGTTAGACAATGCTCAAGATTATACTTAGATTTGCACTGCATTTCTGTCAAGTATAATCTAAGCTCATTTCTGATTTTTAGAAGTATATTTATACCCACCCTACTCAAAGTGGAATAAGAAATCCTCAGTATTAGATGATGGTTTTTTTCATTTTAATAAATTCATGAAATGTCTTTTGATACTATTCTCAAAAATAATATTATTTAAATAAGATACGTGCTATAGTTTTATTTTTTAGAGCTAAATTAATATGTAAAAAGTTAAAGATAAAAAAAATTTTATAAATAAAAAATATTTATAATAGTATTATTTTTAATGATTGAATAATTATTATTAAAAAATATTAAATAATGATTGAATAATAATTATAGGTATAAATTTAAATTTTTAAAATTTTTTTTATATATATTTTTTTCTTCCCATTTTTCACTGCCGAGCCCTTAGTATTTTAGTTTTAAAAAAAAAAATGTATCCCTTGAACAAGGAGCAGTGAAGGTACAGGGGAAAGTAAGTATTATTATTATTTTGGGACACTTTGTGTTCAAGAAAAATAAGTATTTGATGAAAGAGAGAAATAGAAGAAAAAGGAATAAAGTGGGCAACTTTGCCGCGTTCAGCCAAAACAAAACGTGCCTTTTATTTTTGCCTTTTTCCCACTCTGAATTTTACCTGCAAATTTACTCAACAAAAGCTAAAGAGGTCAAAATCCTTGGCAGCTGCTCACATGGCGGCCAACGGAAACAATACAAATACGCTCAAGCTACCTCACTCTCCTTTCTCTCATCTTTGACATCCTAATCTTTCAACCCATTTTCCCCCGTTCACTTCTCTCACTCGGTTTTCGTGCTTCATTTCAACTTTTTATAAAGCTCTTTCATTCTCTCTCTCTCTCTCGTAATCCAATAACTCTCGGCATGTGAAGGGAAGGAAAAGAGAATAATAAAAAATGAAAAAAAAGGAACGCATAGCTTGACTTGAGTACTTCGAGATCTGGGTTTTGTTCTCAAGGATTTTACTTCTTTTTTATTCTAATTTTTTGGTGTATCGGTTTATAGATTTTCTTGTGGAGCCAGCACTTTGTGTTTCTTGGGTGTTTTTGGTTTCGAGATCCGAAGGTAATATGGGAAGCAAATGGAAGAAAGCGAAGCTGGCGCTGGGTGTTAATCTGTGCGTGTTTGTACCCAGAACTTTAGATGACGACGTTTCGCCTCCTCCTACGGAGGTTTCTGAGAGATTATCTGATGCTGCTTTACTTCCGCCAGTAAATTGGGACATGGGTTCGTCACAGCCAACTACGCCTGGGCCTTCTTTCTATGGTTTAAAGCTATCCAAAAGTGGAACCAAATCGTCCAAGGTTTGTCTCTCTGTCGACTTGTTATTATTCTGGTGTTGTGGCTTTTACAGAACTTAAATGAATTTTGATATGAGCTCCGTTTGGTTACTAGGATTACGGACTAGCAGGAATAGGCAAATTATACTTGGAAAATGAAGAGAAAAGAAGGGGGGGAGGGGGGGGGGGGGGGGACTTACTGATCTCAAATGGTTCCACCCTAAACTTGTATATTTTTAAGAGTAAGGGAATTTGTTATATTAGTACACTAAATGTTTGATTATTGTTTAAAGCAACAAAAAGAAGGGGGAGGTGGGGGTGATTTGTGCCTACTGTAATCTGATGATTACCATAGAATATGATAAAACGTAGCCCTCCTTTCGTTTTAGCTTTCTTCATCTATGACGGTTTTGGCAGTGCATTAGGAATTTTGGGTTCCTTCTATTGTTTTGTGTTGTTCCCTTACTATATTTCGATTGTGATCACATAATTAATAAATCTGTCCACTTTCTTGAACTGTTTCAATACTGTATATATATCATATGTAATTTGAAGTTTTGTTTCACCAATAATGCTTTTGATATAATCGCGGGACCTTATCTTGAGCTTATTGTTTCCTGCTCGCTTCTATACCACATTTTTGTGGATAAGATATTTCCTTCTTTTTTACTTTCCAGTGACCGAGCTTTATTTCTTAAATGATTAAATGAAAGTACAAAAATACATTATTAATCGGCTTGTTAGTTTGGTCAAATCGTTTTAGCAGTTTTTGAAGACCAAGGTAGAAGTGATTTGCTAAATATTCAATTTAGGTGGTAAATGATGCTTTGGTCGCTTTCGGGAGTATTCACGTTTTCCTGACCGGACAAGTTGATTAGAAGTTTTACCTTCCCTCCCATACAGAGTCTATGGAAAGGTTGCTATTTTGCTGGTCGTGTCTTGATCGATACTTTGCGAGCTATCTTTGGTTTTAAAAAAATTTAAAATGAAAAATGAGAAAGGGGAAAATATGTGACAGAGAAACTTATAACTGCCCCTTTGTTTGCACTTTGATTCGTGACCTCTACATATTTTCTCTGCTTGTCACATGCCCGGTTCAATAGCGTTATCAAACAGTTTCTTGATAATATTTTAAAAAAGCAATATCTTTAATCTATTATTTTTTTTCCTATTATGCCCTTTATATGTTGAATGAAAACAGCGCTTAAAGTTGACATGTCAATAGCTTATTTATTAGTCATAGTTGCTGTGTATTTGTTATCATATTACTCTACTGGATTTTTGTGGTAGGCTCCTGGCCCACTGGCAAGTGTGAAACTTAAGTCTCTTTTGTTTTTAGGAGGAAAAAAGTTAAAATGACAAGAGCTCTATATGATGTTTTGGTATATTTTTCTCTATGAGCTGAGATGTATTGCCTTTTGAAGATAAAGTTTTCTCCTCGAAGTTATTAAAATTCAATTAGCATTTCACTTAAGACCTGGTAAACAAAATTGCAGCCGCATTTGGTTTTATATATCAAATATTCAAATTTGATTGATGTTTTATAGTGATTCCAGAACTTGTTTCATCTAAAAACCTTGAGCATGACAGTGGTGAAAAGATTAGGTATTTATATGAATTATTTACTATGAGTACCAGAATTCCAACATTCCTACAGTGTTTTGTTGTGCTGGTATTCAAAATTTCTGCACATCATACCTGATTTCTCATATGTATGAATTTATTTCACTTAGAAGTACTGTTTATTTAGTATGTGATGCATATTCTTTTTGTATGTACGGAGTCTATTTATGAATTTTCTTTATTTACACAAAATTTGCATGTTCAATTATTTATACAATAGTATCCATGCTTCCTGTCTTACCTTTTTTTTCTTTCCTTTTCTCCTATTCAGCAAACCTGCTCAATATGTTTGACCAAAATGAAACAAGGATCTGGCCATGCTATATTCACTGCAGAATGCTCACATTCCTTCCATTTCCACTGCATTGCTTCAAATGTGAAGCACGGAAACCAAATATGTCCAGTATGCAGAGCAAAGTGGAAAGAAATACCTATATTGGGTCCCAGTTTGGATCCTCTCCCATGCAGGGCTTCACCCTGTCCAATAAGTTGGCCACGAAATGATGCTTTGATGGCTGTTGTCCACCACCTACCTCTACCTCCTCCCCGACGAGATTTGAATCGTAGGCATGTCTTGCCACTTTATCAGGTTCCTGAGCCAGGTGTCTTTGATGATGATGAATCCTTAAATCACCAACCTGTATTTTCTGAGAGGAGCCCGTGCAGTAAGAGTGCATTGGATACAAGTGCTGTTACAACAATAGAGATTAAGACATACCCAGAAGTGTCAGCTGCTCCACAGTCTAATACTTATAGTAACTTCACTGTTTTGGTTCATCTCAAAGCTGCTGCTGCTGCAGCAGCAGCATCCAACAGAAAAAAGCTCAGTCAATACCAAGCAAGTTCAACACAGGTTTCTCAAACTCCACGGGCTTCTGTTGACCTAGTCACGGTGCTTGATATCAGTGGTAGCATGGCTGGTACTAAGCTTGCATTATTAAAAAGAGCTATGGGATTTGTTATACAGAATCTAGGGTCCAATGACCGGCTCTCAGTCATTGCTTTCTCTTCCACAGCTCACCGCCTCTTTCCCCTGTGTAGAATGTCTGACTCTGGGCGTCAACAAGCATTGCAAGCTGTTAACTCTTTGGTTGCAAATGGGGGTACTAATATTGCTGAAGGGCTGAGAAAAGGTTCCAAGATCATGGAAGACCGAAAGGAGAAGAATCCTGTTGCCAGCATTATACTTTTGTCTGATGGGCAAGATACTTACACTGTCAATGGCTCTGGTACTGCCCAACCTCAACGAAATTACCAGTTACTTCTGCCAACTTCTATCAGTGGTCGCGATAATTCGGGATTTCAAATTCCAGTGCATGCTTTTGGATTTGGTGCAGATCATGATGCTTCTTCTATGCACTCAATTTCGGAGATTTCTGGGGGTACCTTTTCTTTCATTGAAACTGAAGCTGTGATACAGGATGCATTTGCACAATGCATTGGAGGACTCTTGAGTGTTGTTGTTCAAGAGCTGCAAGTTGAAACTGAGTGTATACATCCAAGCCTCAATCTTGTCTCAATTAAGGCAGGAAGCTATCTGAGCCGGTTGATAGCCGATGGTCGCAAAGGATTTATTGATGTTGGAGACTTGTATGCTGATGAAGAGAGGGATTTTCTGGTTTCAGTCAATGTTCCAGCTGCATCGGGCAATGAAACATCATTGATAAAGGTCAAATGTGTCTACAAGGATCCCTTGACTCGGGAAATAGCAATATTGGAAAGTGAAGAAGTAAAGATTGAGAGGCCTGAAATAGCTGGGCAAGTGGTTTTGTCACTTGAAGTGGACAGACAGCGCAACAGGCTCCAAGCAGCTGAGGCAATAGCCAGGGCACGAACTTTGGCAGAACAGGGAGACTTAACTGGTGCAGTATCAATCCTTGAAAATTGTCGGAAGATGCTTTCAGAGACTGTTTCAGCCAAATCTCATGATCGCCTATGCATTGCACTGGATGCTGAACTCAAGGAAATGCAAGAGAGAATGGCAAGTAGGCATGTATATGAAGCCTCTGGAAGAGCATATATACTTTCCGGACTGAGTTCACATTCATGGCAAAGAGCGACAGCAAGAGGCGATTCCACTGATAGCTCAAGTCTCGTTCAGGCATATCAAACCCCATTGATGGCTGAGATGCTTACACGATCTCAGGCCATGTTACTTGGTAGTCCATCAGGCCAGAGGCTTCTCCAGCCATTGTTGTCAATTAGGTCACAACCAAAGCCAAGGTAATCATTGAATAGGGACTTCATTATGTGAAATAATCTTCAAGTTTACTGGTGCTTTACCCTTTTTGGCATAAGAATAGGGGGGAAAGAGTGGTAAATGGGAGAGATGAAAAGATTTCTCTGAGATGTAATTTTGCTGTTTAATATATGTACAAATGAATAAAAGTTGAGGAAAGGATGGAAGGTTAAAAAATTCAAGAGGATAAATGGAGAAAAAAGGATGATAGATTGGAATTCACAACATTATGGTTCTTATTTTCGGGGGTTGAGGTTTTTGTTTTTTGTTTTTGTCTTGTCTTTTTTCTCTCCTCTTATTTTGTGGTTTCTTGGGATGGTGTACATAAAGAGAAATGGGTTCTCTTGTGAGAGACCCTGGGATACAAAGTTTGTAATTGTGAAAATGGCTGGAAAGATCTCGTCAGTTACCATATTTATATATATAATGTTTTGAGTAATTTGGACTTTTTTACATGCCTCCTCTAGGCATGAAGTTTCAATAGGGAAATACAAAGTTTTGCCACTCTGATGGTTTGTTATGAAATTCTTCGATAAACACATAAATTTATGTGTAGAAAATTTTTTAAACATTTAATTATATAGTGCTAAATTGTAAAAAGTATTTATTTCTCAATTTTTTATTAAGAAACTTATAGCAAACCACTGAATCTCTACTTAAGTTTTGTCCACAAATGAATGTTTGTGAATTTGAATTTGAAAGACTTCTCTGCGTAGCCATACTCTGCCAGACCATAGTATGTGCATCTATGCATTACAGAATTAAAAGGTGCCATTTACATCTTAAATTATAGAGGTTGCTTCTTATCTCACTTTTCCTTTGGATGGAAGGGTACAAAATGAAAATTTTATAATTGAAAAAATAAAAAAATAATGTAACTATTTCATATCTAATTACTTTGTCATAAATGACGGAAAACTAATTAGAATATATTTGTTATGATAGAGTCAAGGAAATAAGAAGCTTCAATATAACGTTTTCATAAATCTTTTTGTAATTTTATATACTGTTAGTATTTCTGAAATTTTATTTAAAAGCTTTATCTTCTCTCTTTGCATTAATCTCTGGCAAGAGAAACTTCACAAACCAAAAATGAGTTCTTAATTAACACTTATTTAATGAAAAAGAAAATAAACAACTATCTACAATTATCACAATTATTTTAAGTCATTGAAAGTGTTTTTATTTTTCGGCCAAACTGTGAAAACTGATTTAGTTCATTCTAATTTTCTTTTAAGTGGACCAACTTGCGTTCTGTAACTACATGTTGGTGGTACGTATATAAGAAAGAAGGAAAAAAAGCCCGTTGTCCAAATATTAATGCAAAACAATAAGTTATGTCAAAGTAATTTTTTTCTTATTTTTAATTAACTATTGTAATTCATTTTGGTGTTTAGAAGTTGAAGTGGGCGGGTCTTGAAAAGTAAAATGCAAGAGCTCTGACATTTTACGAGGGATGGCATTCTTCCAGCCATGAAAAATAATTTTTTAAAAATTTCTTATTCTAAATTTTTGGTAAATTTAAAGAGAGAGAGAGAGAGAGAGGGAGAGAGGACATAGTCTATGGCCACCAGTTCCCGTGTGCGGATTCTCTCCATTTAAGGAGGTAACTGCAAGTCATTTCCAAGAAATTGGGCCCGCCGATTTGATCAATGGACAATATGCGGGACACTTGGCAAACAATCCAAAACGCTATGTTTCACTTGATGTCTCAATTTTTTACCTAAACGATGCGTTTTGGCTGCCAACGGCTTTGGTTATAAAACGGTTAGTGTTTCATGTATTAGAAGCTTTGTTTTTCAAACTCTTACCGCCCCTGTTTCATCAATATTCATGTGGAGAAGAAAATGGCGCAAAATCCCGTCTGCATTTGAGAAAGGAAAAGTGAAAGATTGTTAACTTCTTGTTCTATTGGAAGGAAGCTTTGCATGTTCATAGCAATTGATTGTTATATGCGGTGATTTATCTTGTGGAAGTTAGGTTAAGCATTGGAGGTAAGTTTCTTGAGGTATGGTTACAGTAAACATGCTAATGGTTTTTCTTAAGTTTAGAATTTATGTATTTACTTTCATATTTTGTGTCTAAGTTTATATTTTGAAGTAAGCTTCTTGTTTATTAGGTTAGTTGATTTTTCTTAATAATGTAGTATTTGTTTTTGTCTTTGTAGATTTTGGAGATAATATATTTGGTGATAAGGTCATCATTGATTAATCTTCCTAAGTTGTAAATTTTATAGTTTGAATAAACATCTTGATATATAAACTTTAATACTTTGTGCATTTTGCTTGGTGAAACTTGTTTCCTTTTAGAAGGAAAATTATGTATAGGAGAAGAAATTAAGTGTTGGCAGCACCCTTGCTGCCAAGAAAATAAATTTTGCTTAAAGAACCCTTAGATCACTATTATGTTATTTTAATTATATCTTTGTCTTGCATTTAATTTTTCTTGTAACATTGTATTAGTGGCATGTGTTACATATTAGTGCATTATTATCGCGAGTAGATTCTCTGCATATAGCAGAGATGAGAACAGAAATGTGCTCTTTCAATCTTGACCGCTACTATGATCACACGTCCCAAAAGCACACCACGTCACTAAAAATTCAAAATGCTCCAACCTTGATCTCCACCATCCATGTTCCACAATTTGGTCCATCTATCACAACCCAAAAACAAGTGTTTCAACAGGCACCCCTCATCGTTTTCATTGTCATCTTCTTCCTTTGATCTATAGCAACCTGAATTTGTTCTCTTCTTCCCTTCCACATGTGTCTCATTTGCATTGTTGGAAATGGTTCCAGACCCCTCTCCAAGTTTCAATTTAGAGTATGGTGTGAAATTACCAGATCTGAATTGTTTACATCATTTTACATTCTTTCCTCTCTTCCCATTTTGAGTGATGCGAACAAAAATTTCTTTTCAATGATTCAACAATTTCTTTTCTTTAATTGAATTTTTGTACATTTATCCTTCTGAGATTTAAGCTCTTCACACATGATCATTTGTGTTATTTTTAATAAGTGATTTAGCATCAAATTTTTAGCTTGATGACAAATTCAATCCATGCATGACACATATATATTGAAACGAAGAAGATTCATGGCAATTAGAAAATCCCATCTTCAATGGCTCTTTTTTTGGTGCTCATCTCTGCTATATGCAGAGAATCCTTGTATGGCAATTTGAAGCCTAAGGAATATCCATTGCTGCCTAAAGAATTGCATTATCTTATACTTTGATCCTATAAAATTTGTTCATTGATGTTTTGTTTTTTCCTTTCATTTCTTGTAATATACATCTAAACTAAAATTTCTTGTTGCATGGTATCTTAGCTTCCAAAGGATAGTTAGAGTAGAAAAATTAATTTGTATAAAAAAATTGTGATGCATTTCATATCAAAACCTAATGGCTCTCATCTACATTATTGTTCACCATCTTGAATTGGGATGAGGCTATTTCATTTGTTTTGATCTGACAAAGCATGATCCATTTTGTCTTAGGCTATTCTTTTAGTAAGTCCGCCATTTAAATTCCTTTAATATAGTTTCGTAATGTGTGGTCATAGTGGGATTTTTTGGAGTAAATCATTATGTTAAATTGATCTAGCATAGACATGTCATGAAGTGAATTTACTAGTGAACCTTTATCAATTCTATTTGGAAATAACATTTTTGCTGATTATATGTTATTCAATTATGAGTGTGCCATATAATTACACGAGTTAAGCAAAATTAAAGTATAGGGAGCATGAAGAACTTGAAGCCATAATACTGAATTGTTCTGAATTGGGGGCAGAAAGTAATGAAGTGTATTAAGATATAAGCTATATTGAACTGTATTAAGATTTCAATGTAATAAACCAAATCCATTTACAAAATATAGTTACATGACTTTCAAAAATAGGTGTTGCATTGTCTTTAGACAGTGAAGAACTTGAAGACAAAATACTATGTTGAAGTTGCTCTAGCTTGAAATATCTGAAGCAAGAAGTTTGAATTGGAATTTCATTGTAATGTAAAAATACTGGACATGTAGTTGCTTGTTTCTTGAACCCTTCTACAAAGGCTTGTTACTTTGTTGGTTGAACCTTAGAGTTGCAAGCAAGATTTCAATGTAATATGTTTTAGTTTGAGTTGTAAGCAAGAGATCAATATAATACATTTCAATTTGAGTTGTAAGTAAAAGTTTAATGTATATAAACAAGGTTATTTCAATAAAATTTTTTTTTTCCATCTTTTAGTGTGGTTTTTATTATTTGCACCATGTGAGACTCTTGCATATCAGTGAACAAACTACAAAGCTGAAAGGCTGCATTTGACATTTTAGCTTAGTGACAGAAATGATATGGATTACCAAGTTATGAAAACTATTCAGAGTAGTAACATAGTAGTCCTCCTTATTATTAATGTGTTAAGAAGTAAAATTGAGAGACATAAGTAAAATACAAGAAAGAATTTTTCAATATGCAAACTGAAATTTGTAACAAGTGCACATCCTTCTAATTTTGAACAAAACAAAAGTATCATATGAAAAAATAAATTACATATAACATGCAAGGACTACTTAATATCACCAAAAAGGCAAGGTAAAAGTAAAATGCATTCATGGAAAACTTTCAAGATATAGGCAATCATTAATAATATACTTTTCCTTGTAAAACACAAAATCGTCAAGTGTAGTTTTTAGTATTTGTACCACGTGAAACATCTCGACTAAACTCCAATGTGTCAAGGGATAGCATAGGAACATCACATGGGGCCTACACATTAAAAGAACACTAATTAAAATATAAGAACTAAATATATAGCAATACCATATAAGTAAAAAAATGAGCTATTTTTACCATTAACATTTCAATATATGTAAGTTCGCTCTCATATGTTTGAGGGAAATTTGGAGGTGCTGAAGAAGAAACTCTATGTTGCATGATCTTGAAAGAGAAAATCAACATCAACACTTTTTAATCACAAGTCACACTTCTTCAACATATTGCATTACATTATCTATTAAATAGATTGGTGATGTTGTAATGGTCCAAATATGGAAACTGTTCATGCTCTTTTTTCCTTTGGTTGACGTTTGGGACAACTCTTTGGTCTATTCTTCTGTCTAATACCATCTCTCTTCTTGAATCCTATGCTTGGTGCAATACATTCCATTAGTGATGTTATGAAAGCATCGCCATTGTTGTTTGGACCCTGTTTCCTTGATTGAAGTTTTATAACTTGCTTTCTCAATTCTAAAACACCTTTGTGCATCAAAGAGAATGTCTTTTCGCAATTGGATGCCTCAGTTGCTAGCCTTATAAGCATGGGATAGAGTTATTTATATCGGTGTGTGCTCTGTAACCTAGGATTTGCTTCAACCTCCTTTCTCTTAATATCATATATTACACCACTTTGTGCCTCTCTTGTCCACCTATTTAGAATATATTAATTAGGAAGCTTTTTCACATAGAGCACATCATATATCTTTAAAGCATAACAGCATAATATTCCCCATGTTTCAAACTTATGACAACTATATGTAATTGACCTAAACGTATGATGATATTGAACTCTCTGTTCTCCTTACTTGTCTACCATACTAATAACATATTCAAACACCGATTGACTTTCATTTTTGTGTCTTATGCAAGCAGCAACATACAGATCCCATTCATGTTAAAACAAGTCAAAGAAAGAAGGTGTGTATATTTAAGCTAGTTGTAGTAACATGGGTGAATGTTGGACAATCAATCTTGTCAACTTTTGCCACGCCTCAAAATCTCATTGTAACTCATTTTACCTTGAATTATCAATAACCCGATTGAATTGTGTGAAAAATTGATTGATATCCAAGTTGAGTTTTGTACATCTCTTATTGTCGGCATTCACACTTTCACTAAGTTGTGTCCAAGCGTGAAAGCATTCTTCTTATAACACTATGCACATTTTTTTTTTATCTTATACACCTGCTTCAACCATGTGTTTTCATGCACATTATAATCAGATAGCTAGTAGTTCCATGCTATTTTAAACTGTGTTTCCTTTAAATACTTAAACATACACTTCTTAAAATCCCTCTTAAAATTTGATTCATCTTTCATCAAATTTTCAAGATGTTTGACACCATTTTGCATTAAGTGCTATGTGCATAAACTATGCTTTGCATTTAGAACAACTTCACATAGGGCTCTTGCCATAGTTGCATCTTGATCAGTAAAAATTGTTTGAG
Organism: Erythrophleum fordii; assembly: GCA_032878935.1. Lineage (NCBI taxonomy): Eukaryota > Viridiplantae > Streptophyta > Magnoliopsida > Fabales > Fabaceae > Erythrophleum > Erythrophleum fordii. Next base: position 11,342,607 of record JAVQMF010000057.1, on the reverse strand, counting down.
GCCTTTTCTGACTATGTGCCTCTAAGAAGGTCTCAAGTAGCCACTTAAATGACTAAGTGGTTTTGTCATAAAGTAAGACTGCCACAAAAATGATAGCACCTTTATAGTGATTGAAACCTGAAAATATCGCAAGTGGTTTATGATCATGATTAGTGCTGTATGTTGTGTTGAGATACACCACCTCACAAAAAAAAAAAAGCATAGTTAATCAACATTTGTGCATCAACCTAAAAGACATTGGTCACTTGTTCTTTTGTATTCATCTGATAGGCATGATAAAATGATGAATTTTCAAACACTTGTTGTTTGAAATATTATAACAAATAACCAGCTTCTTTGTACATCATGTTTTGCTACCTCTTTGAATTAAGATAATTTTTTACATCCAAATGGGTATACTCTAGATTGGCTCTTCCACCAGCATGCAAACTCATCAACTAAAAAGATTCTTTTTGTTGAAGCCCAGAATCTTTTGCTAAATCAATCTCATAAGCTTGCACTTCAGTTACTTTGTGTTGTGAAGCCAACATGTGAACTATTTCTGGAGGATGAAGCGAGTGATTGTGCTTTTTAACAAAGTCATTAACTTTATATTTTCCATTAACCCGTGCAACTAACAATCTTGCTTTATAATTAGTTCTAGTCTCTTGTCAAGGTTTTATAGTCTTAAAATCCCTTTTATTTGGTCTTCATAAAACATCTTCACAATAAACATATCTATATGAACATATGGAACCATCTTTCTTACTCTTAGTATAATTATGTTTTCTTGCTCTAAATCCTTTTCTTTCACCGTAATCGACCCAAAACTGTCATGCTTCCTTTAGACTATCAAATTCTAAACTGAGTCTAGGGATCAAATCAACCTCTATGGAAAGATACTTGGTATCTGAAAAAAAAAACATTTAGACCAAATTAATTTTACTTCCAAAAGCTTTTCATAAATAATATAAGTTCGTATTCACCATTATCATAAATAAAAAACATTCATTAATGGATTTAGTTGTATTATTCTAATCACCTAAACTTTGTTAAGCTTTATAAGTATGTAAGAAAGAATTTATTTAAAAAATTTAGTACTTAAAAAATTTAACAAGTATGCAACCCCTAGTTGCATTATTCCTTGAGTTAACCTTTACACTTATAATGATAACAAAATATCATTAGTCTCAAATCTCAAATCTTAAGATGATAACAAGTATGCAACCCCTAGTTGCACTTGCATTATTCTAATCACCCAAAAACTTATTATGTTTAAGATGATAATTTGTTTAAAATAATCATCTTAGTCCCATTATATTTGAAATAATCACCCTCTTTGCATTATTATAATCTCTCTCTATTATTCTAATCAACCAATGTAAGAAAAAGAAACCAAAGCTTTACGATTCATGGACAATAATGATGGAGTGACCTTGCTTCACGTTGATGCAGTAAATACCAAAGCTTTAGGATTCGGTGCCCTGCTTTAGGTTTGACGGGATTGTCGTGCAACCCTCAAAATAAAACTAGGTTGGATATTAAATGCACTATAGGGCACAACCTAGGTCATCTCCCTTGGAATTGGAATTCAATGTTCAATTGAGTTTTCTAAATGTTAACAATCCTAAAAGCTATCTAGTTTGGGGGGTTTTTAGAATGAATTAAACTAACCTAACACTAAATTGAATTAAAATTCCTAAATTCTACCTAATTGTATTAATTGTGAATGATAATGGCTTGTGACTAGCTTAGGAATCGTCTCTTGGTATCCACTATCCTTATCCTATTCTAATTGTGATTAATTCTGGCCTAAGAATTCCTAATTATGTTCATTAGCAAATGATCTTGAATAACCATTCAAGATTCAAGAGATTAATAATCTAATGTTGAATTGAGACCTCAATCCCGCATTAAACCGTTAACTCTTGTCCTTAAGATCAATGAACACCCAACTTAATTGATTAACTAATTAATTATCTTCTGATTCATCATCCAAAAATGTTTAATTAACCAACTAAACACCAAGGGATTCTCAAATAGACATTTAAGCACATAACCTCACTCATGTATTTCATCGAACACCTTCGTGGCATACATGGGAGATTAGAGAGAATAATGAAAAATCAAATTCAAATCCAACCAATTAATCAACAAAAATAATTCCTAATCAGTGTCTAACCAGCCACTAATTAATTACACAAATTCCAAATCAAATACAACTCAACCGAGATTGTACAGAATAAGAAAAAGTGTAGGAAAATTAAAGAAATCTTAGCCAGAATTCTGCTTCTACTCCAAGGATTCAAGCTTCAGCCCAAGAGCTTCCTCCTAGCTAGCCTCAAGATGGATCAGAACTTCATGTTGGCGTGGAATGGAGATGGAGAGATGGATGAAGTTCTGTGTATGGAGGCGTGGATGAATGACGACATGAAGACGTGAATGAATGATGGATGCGTGGGTGTTTTAAAAGGCCAATGACCGAGGGAATAAGGATTAATGAGGCGTAGGGATCTGGAGTCGTGTGGAGTGAAGGGTATGATGTGAGACGATGGGATTTGACGGAATGAGTGAATGAATGGCGTGATCCCCTTCTCACGTGAATCCTTTAATGACTTCACGTGCTTTTCTTCGTTTAAGTGCTGCCTCTTCCCATTGCCTGAAGTTAAATGCATGTGATATAAGGTGTGGGTCCCAGTGCTTTTATTTTATTATAATCCATGTGATTTCTACTGTGGCTTCTGCATGACTCTTTGTTTATGTTCACGTCGGGTTCTACGTTGCAGCTCATGTGTATTTGTTTCTGCTTCTCTTCCTCGTTTTGCTGCTGTCCAGACTTCAACTCGTGGCTTCTCTCGTTGTTGGCTGCTGTGCTTCATCGTTCATTGCTGTCACGTTACTTCTCCCCAGTTTCTGCAGCTTCTTCACGTGGCAGCCTTCTCCTTTGTGTGTCTCAGTCCAGGCTTCCACATTCTGCAGCTTTTATTTATACCACACGTTGCTTTCTTCTCTGTTTCTGCCATGTAGAACCTGCTCAGCTGTTCTGGAATCACGCCTTGCATTCATTATCAACCAGAACTTCCAGCAACTTCTTCTTCTTCTCTTCACAGACTTCTTCGAGTTCCAGCCACTGCATGTGTGTGTGCTTTCTGCTCAAAAGTTCCAGCCTTCTCTACTTCAACAGCGTTTCTTCGTTTCAGCTGCTTAAGTTTGTTCTCTGTTTTGCATGTAGCTTCTTCGTATAAGTGTTGCCTCATCTGTTCAGCCATTCTTCATGTGATTTTCTTCTTCCTTTGTTTTGTGAATTCTGTAGCAGGACCCATGGCTTCTCCTCATGCAGAACCCAACTCGAACCTTTCTTTCCTTCTCTTTCAACGTAAACCCAAGCTCAAGCTTCTCACGTGACTTTGCTTCTTTCTTCCTTGCTTCTTCTTTATGTGGCTACAACCCTTTTGGTTTGTGGTTTTCCTTCAAAGCTCAAATTGTCCAACAAAAATCTGCATAAAAGAATGAAAGAGATGGAATAGAAAATTCACAAAATTCATTTAAAATGATTTATGCATTAAAATTCAAGAATTTTGCAATTTTAATTCCTAGAGTGCAAAAGTGGCTAATGAATTCAAATTGAATCTAATTAAACCCTTAAGACCATATTCCATCATCAAAATGCCAAAGTTAAGAGGATTAAAGTGCATAAAAATCATGCTTATCAAGGTTGCTACCCCACTTCACAGTGTTGCCCCACTTTAGTTTGCTGCCTCTGTCTTGCATTTACAAAGAAAAATGTTGCGCACTATGAAATAGGACTTGAAGATGGCATGAAAAGCATTTCGTTCAAGTGTGATTTGGTGATGGATAGATCAGATCAACACACATGGACGGCTCGGATGGGTTCAATGGCTAAATACACACTGTTTAACTTAACAGATATGGCACATCTTTGGATGTTGGATCATAGCGATGGCTTGGATTTGAGGAGCAATTTTTGGTGCTCATCGCTGTTATATACAAAGAATCCATTTGCATTATTATCCACACTTTCAGAATATGATGCCTGGTGAATATAACTTAGTTCATGTCCATGATCAATTGCACTTGCTATTTTTATTTAGCGCATTAGCTTTTAATTTAGTATATTTTATTTATGTAGAAAGCATTATTGGTCATTATTTTGTTCATTTTGTAGGTACTAAGTACTTTTTATGGATCCTTCAACAGAGGTTAATTTTAAACCCAAGCTCGGCATGGAATTTGATAATTTAGAGGGGTTGACTATGGTGGGAAAACTAGATTTGGAGTTAAGAAACAATATTTTAACTAGAATAAGGATGGCTCCATATCGTCATATAGATTTGTTTGTTACAAAGAAAAGGGTTAGAAAGAAAGATAAATGAGATTTCATGACTACTAAACCTCGAGCAGAGACATGAACTGAGTGCAAAGTAAGAATTGGGTTAATACTTGTGAATGGGAAGTATAAAGTGCATGAACTAAGTGCAAAGCAAGAATTGGGTTAATACTTATGAATGGGAAGTATAAAGTGCATGACTTTGTTGAAAAACACAATCACTTGCTTCATCTTGTGGAAACTACTCACATGTTAGCTTCATAATGTAAAATATCTGAAGTTCAAGCTCAGGGGATTAAGTTGCCAGAAGATTCTAGGATTAGACAAAAATCATCTTTTGACTTGATGAGTCGACATGTGGAAGGGAGAGCAAATCTAGGTTATACCTGCCTAGATGCCAAAAATTATATCCAAGCAAAAAGGCAAAGAAGCTTAATGTATGAAGAAGTCGGTGCTTTATTGCATTATTTTCAAGAACAATTATTGAAAAACCCATCATTTTGTCGTGCTTTTCAAATGGATGTAGAGGAACAAATTACCAATGTCTTTTGGGCTGATGCAAAGATGATAATTGACTATGAATATTTTGGAGATGTGGTTTCCTTACACACAACACATTGTACTAACAAAGAAAATAAATCACTTGCTTTGTTTTATGGATTAAATCACCATAGAACAATAATTGTTTTTGGAGCGGTCTTGTTGTATAATGAGACAAAAAGCTCTTTTAAGTGGCTCTTTGAAACCTTTTTAGTAGCTCATTGGCATAAAAAGCCCTTTATTGTCTTCATTGACCAAGATTAAGCAATGGCTAAAGTATTGTATAAAGTGATGTCTGAGGTGTCGCATGGACTATACACATAGTATTTGATGCAAAATAGCTTGAAGCACCTAGGCTACTTGATGAAAGAAGGCTCCCATTTCTTAAGGGACTTCAAACGATGCATGTACGAATATGTTGATGAAACATAGTTTAAGGCAGCAAGGAGTATGTTATTGTCATAATATAATATCCATGAAAATGCATGGCTACAACAGGTTTATAGTATAAAAGAGAAATGGGCAATATGTTTTGTGAAAAAAGCCTTCACCTTGGGTATGCGAAGTACATAGATAAGTGAAAGTTTGAATTTAGATGTGAAAAATTTCATGAACCTAGATCTTCACATCATTAAATTCTTTAAGACCTTTGAATGGGTGGTGGATGACAAATGTTACAATGAGTTGAAATGCAAGTTTGAGGCGTGACAAAAAATCGCAAGGTTGAAAATAGAAAATTCACTTATGTTGCAATAACTTGCACAAATCTACACCTTAACTATTTTTGAGAAGTTCCAATAGGAGTTTAATCTAGTTGCCACTACCTGTATAAAGCACAAGAATGAAAGTAGGCCCGTGTATGAGTATGTTATCTCTATGGTAAAGAAAGAGGGAGATTACAAAGTGGTACTTCATCATACCATCAATTCTATCTGTTGTAGTTATGTGAATTTCGAGTCTATTAGTATATTGTGTTGTCATGCGTTTAAGGTTTTTGATCACATGGATGTTAAAGTTCTTCCAGATATGTATATTCTCATAAGGTGGACAAGAAAAGCAAGAAGTGGTGTTGTTCATGATGTAAAGGGAAAGGAAATCATAGAAGATACAAGGCTAGATAGCATGAAACATTATAGAGAACTTTGTCCCATGTTAATTGTGACGACCCTAATTTCTAATAATTGTAATTAAGGTTAACCACATGATTAATAATCATAGATTGGGTTACAAGGCATTACAACCAATTGCATTATGAAAATATGGGAAAATTTGAACCTTAATGTTATTAGAGTCATTAACCATACACTTACAAGCACTTATGTACATAAGGGAAATAAACGTTTATTTATAAGCCTTTGATTCTATTACCCATCAATTATAACTCATCCCAATGTCTCTAAATCATCCCTTGAGATTACCATATGAAAAACCAGGGTTTCTTAATTAATATAAGTATTTCAAAATGTTTGCCGTGGCTAAATTACACTTAGCTGCGGCCAATTTCTCTTGGTTTCACTCCTTTCTTCATCATTAGTTTCGCCGTGGCTATCGACCTTCGCTGCGGCTAACCTACTTGGTGCCGCAGCGAAGAAGCCTCCTGGAACTTACCTCGCACGCCTCTCACTATTGGCCGGGCCAATACCTCCTTTCGCCGCGGCCAATTCCTCTCTAGAATGCCTAGCTCCTTTTTGCAAAAGTTCGCCGTGGCCAATTCCCCAATTCGTCGTGACGAATTCCCCTTTGGACAACTCCCAGTTTAGACTCTCACATTTCGCCGCGGCGAATTGCTCTTTGGACTCCCCTAGGCAATTTCGCCTCTATTGGCTGCAACTAATCCCATTTTAGTCGCGGCGAATTGCCTTCTGCTCCTATAACTCCTAAATTTTTGTCTCATACTCTCTAGTCCCCTCCAATATCACCCTAAGGCCATTCTACCTTAATTTATGCAACTCTAATGGTAGTTATATACCTCAATTACCTAACTAATCTATCCATACTAGTTCAAGATTTAGAGGTCACTTTCTTTCCTCTAATTACCCTATATTAACCAGTTCATAAATTAATAATCGCAAAATTTCATAAGCTTCCAGCAATCACCATTCAAGTATATATTTCATTAAAGATTTCATATATCACTAATTCAAATCAACAATCTAATAGATACCATGATGACATTCTAATAATAAACCATAACATGAGTTCAACCAAGTCCATACATCAGATACTATAGGTTCATACAACCTAAACCAAGCTATATTGTGACTTAACTCCTTGATAAATACATTCCATCTAGTCAAAATATAAACGCCTACACTTGGCAAGCTGAATACTTGATAATGCTATACAATAGGGAATACAAAATTTAGCATCTATACTATTCTACTCAGACCAAGTGTAGTTTCCCCACACCAGGCCTCAGCTCGTGGATGTTGTAAAGTCCCACATCGGATGGTTTGGTCCTGGGAACGGCCCATATAAGTGGGGGCAAAGCTTCCCCCACCAAGGCGCGCTTTTCCCGTGAGTTAAGCGGGAAGGGACAAACCCCACTGAACCGGGAAGGCTGGGTCGAAGACCCTCGAACCGGGAAGGACGGGACAATACCTTGGTGGCTCTGTGTGGTGTTGGTATCAGAGCCGGCCGTTCGCATGTGCGACCCAAGGACGGGTCGGCCCCAAAGGGGGGTGGAATGTAAAGTCCCACATCGGATGGTTTGGTCCTGGGAACGGCCCATATAAGTGGGGGCAAAACTTCCCCCACCAAGGCACGCTTTTCCCGTGAGTTAAGCGGGAAGGGACAAACCCCACTGAACCGGGAAGGCTGGGTCGAAGACCCTCGAACCGGGAAGGACGGGACAATACCTTGGTGGCTCTGTGTGGTGTCAATTGTAATGTCCCGTTTTCAGTAAACGATCGAAATGGGCACGTTTTCAAAGCAAGTCCCCTGAGATGAGTGATTCAAGGCCAAATAAAATTTGGATAAAATTTTAAATAATAGAAAATGAGGATTTGAGCCTTGAGTTGCCCAGAAACCGGGGTCGGAGCAATTCGAAAAATTTGCCGAAAGGCCAGTGGCATTTTCGTAAATAAGTGTAATTTTGGAAAAGCGCCTAGGAGGGCTTTTTAAATGAAAATTTTGAGTTGCCCAGGGTTCTCAGAGGCCCCAAAAACCATGGGAAGCCCCGGGACCAGTAAAGCCCCTCCGGTGTACTCTTTTCGATGTCGGTTGACCCAAACTTTGACCGATTCGTTCGGGACGGTTTTAGCTCCGATTTGAGTAATTCCAAAGGCATTTTATTAAATTGGGAACCTCTTTGTTATGATGGAAAAGACGGTTCTCAAAAAGGAGCTAAAACGAAGGAGAAACGAAAATGCTAAGAACGAAGGGCAAAATTGGCATTAAAGTGTTAAAGGAAGCTTCTTTCTTCTTCTTTATATGCCACGTTCTGCCTCCCCCTCTCCAAACCGACTTGTTTCTGCCCATTTTCAGAGGAGAACTCCAGCTCCTTAGGCGCACAAGAGGAGGAGGATTTTGGAGGAAGAAATTCAAGAGAAAGAGAGGGGAATTTCGAAAATTTAGGGAGTAAGCCAACCAAGTGGAAGAACAAGCCAAAGGAAGCAAGAAAACAAGGTAAAACTTCCAATCTTTGGTACTTTCTCCCTTCCCCTTCCTCTTGCACGAATTTGACCACCATGAGCCCAATTCTTAGAGGCTGTTTTCTGTCTAATTTATGGAGGGATTAGGGGTTTTAGATGGCAAGGATTAAGAATGAACCAATAGAATCAAGAAAGGAGCATTAGGAAACAAAATGGAATCATTAGGGATCCAAATGCTCCCTTGCAAATCTGATTTTATATAAATGTTCTTAGGCTTAAATGAATGTTTAAATGTGCTCCTAAGATCCCTAAGAGGTCCCCCATATGTCTCTTCCTCCATAAAATGAACAAAACCCCATGGAAAGTCATGAACCTAAAAGTTGGAAAAGTGTAGAGCACTTAAGGGGATTGTAAAAACTGATTTAATCTATAAGTTCCCTTGATTGTTTAAGTGTTTCCTTGACCTCCTACAACTCTTAACAACCTCCCTAAATGGTTCCCCCATCAAGGAAAAATCAAGAAGCCATGAAATCCCATTTATGCTCTAACTTTCGGCCAAGTAGGGATGGCATAGTTAGGGAGAGTTTTAAATTGTTTCAAGCCCATTTTTGAGTCATACATGATGAATGAATGTGAGGGGAAACCTTGGAAAAAATTTAGGAAGCTTAGAAAATGAGTTGGTGCTTTAGGTTCCATATTATGACCTAAGGAAGCAACATAATGTTAGGCCCTTTGTTTTAATTATGTGATGACTCCAAGAGGTTTAAAAGGAGTCAAGAATCATGTTTGAAAAAAAAGAATGAGGCCTAGAGATCATTTGAGGGGTGTTGCTTCATTGGGTGCCTTTATGGACCATAATGGGGATTGTAGAGTAATCTAGGGTTTAAGCAAGTTGCATAGCCCTAGAAATTGTTTCATGAACTTAATTGGCTCCCATAATGTGTGTCTAGGCCAAGTGAAACTATCACCACCAACTTGTGGGTGTGTGGCTAAAAGAGGAGGCTTGAAAGCTAAGGAAAAAGTATATGTTTGTATACAAGGTAGCTCTCTCCACCTTCTCTCATGCATGGATGTGTGTTTAGCTTGTTTTAGAATGCTTGTATGTGTATTTTCAAGCTTTGAAAAGTATGCTAGCATGCCTTTACATGTCATGATCCTTGATGCCATGTTATGTTTTAAATGAATCCATGATGTTTGTATGAGTTTGCGAGGAAGAGCCAAGAACCCTTGAGCTTGGTTGAGACAAAGTAAAGAGTCTCCCAAAAGCAAAGTGGGCTCCCAAGAGTATGGTTGAGCCCAAAGTGCTCAAAGAATGGGTGAGGCAAATCCAAAATCCATGAGGAGAAGTGTGAGGCCAATCCAAACACTTAGTGAGCTCTTGAATGTCTTGTATGATTGATTCACATGCCAAGGTTGCTTTTAAAATGCCTATGATTTCTACTTTCTCCATGCATGCCATTGTGAAACTTGCTTGCACATATTATGTGTGATGGAATGGGAGATGAGCTATTGAGATTCTTGAATCTCACTCCCTCCTCTTAAATGTCCTAATATGCTAGGTGGACCAAGTGGACATGGCAATGGGAGCCAACCACCTTGAAGAAAGAAGATTTCATCCTTATGCTTGATTTTTGGTCTTTTGAGTCATAAGGAGACTTCATGATGTATATTATTATTGTAAATAGTCTATGACCCCTTGAACAAATGTAAAAATGATATTATGTGATAGATAAATGAATGAGTATGGTGTATGACTAATAGCACATGTTTTGAGTATGAAATGCCATGATATGAGAATGTAAAGTTTGGTGATTATGTGTATAAGTATGGGTTGAATGGCCAAAATGAGATGCAAATGGTTTGGAACCATTTGGGCAGCTTCCCCAAGTCTTAAACATGCTTTTAAACTTGCCCAAAAGGTGCCAAGACCAAAGGAAATCCATTTGGCAATTTTGGTACCCAATATGGAGCCAAAATTGACCAAAATGGAACCCTATGCCACTTTTTGGCCAAATGAGTTAGTGTTGCCCTGAAATTTGGCATACAATTAGGTCTCATTAAGAGTTTTCTGGGAAGCTAAAGATCATAATTTTTGGAGACCTAGAGAATATTTGATGAATTTTCAAAGTTGGAATTTTTCATGATTTCTGGTATGTGCACTGTTCATACTGGCAGATTTGATTTTCGTGTCACTCGATGGCCAAATGGTGTCCAACGCTTATGAAATTTTATACAAACAAACTAGAGGTTATAAGCTTTCTGTGGCCACCGAGATCACCTCATTTGGAGGTCTGAGCAGAGAGTTATGAATTTTTGAAGTTTGCTGTCAGTAACAGTGGCATCTCCAGAGCTAAATCACTGTTCTATCAGTTCCAGATATCTAAAAGTATCTGTTTCATTCTGGAATTATTTTTAGTGTCAATTTAACATTTGTAGCTTTCCAGAATGACTGAATGTGTGTGATTTCGATTTTTGTGGAATTAGTTATGAATTTCAGAAGTTTACATCAGTAACCTGAATCACAGCCCAGGCAGCCAGCGAGTTTGTATCTTTTTGGATGTCAAACGTCCTGTGTGATGAATGCTGTGACTTGGACGTATTTTTAGTGTGAAGTAGACATCCTAAGCTTTCCAGAATGACCAAGATTGCATGATTTTGAGTTTTCAAGATTTAGTTATGATTTTCCAAAGTTTGCCCAGGAAAGAGGCCAATTCTGGCCGAAAATGGATCTCCAAATTTACATGCTCCATTTTGGTTTCCATGGGTTGGAGGCATGTTTTGGGGTCTAAATGAGTTGTAATGATGCAATTAAATATGATGATGCATAATATGAACTCATATGGTCCATGCGACACCGAAATGAATTTTGAGGCATAGCGCAATGCGAAAATAATCTCACTTTTCTTGCTTTTCCCATGGAAATCCTACATAGTTCATGATATTATTCCATGTAAATGTATGAGATGGACTAGAATCTATGGTGTTACAGATGTTCATCCACTTGCTTACCCTTATCCTTACTCGAAGAACTTTCACCTGAAATGTTTAACCCATGAAATTGGGTGAGATACGAATCTCAGTAACCAAGGCAATTTCATCATATAATCTAGTTTAATTAGCATATATGCACGAATCAAAATCAACATCAGAATCATATCAATCATATCAGTAAATGAAGTAATTAGGCTATCATGATTACTATCCCATACTAGTAATCATATTATTACATGTTAAAGGCCATTAACACCAGGAGAGGCCCGTCCACGACACCTACTCCCCATTGAGCACAACCAGGGCTTAGTGTATCTGGGGTTTGATCATAACTCGGTGCCCGATCGAAGCACATGCACGGGTGGCAGCCGCACCATAGTTCCACTATAGACTCACAAGGTCCAATCATAATACAATAGATAACCAACCAATTCATTCAGCATTTTAAATCATTCATGTACAGCAAATATGAAATTAAAATAGTTAAAAAAAATTTCAAACTTAAAGCGATTTGAAGTGTCTATATCACTTTGGCTCTGACAGCTTGTTTTGGGGGAGGGGGAATCCATTTGGTTATTTTCTTCTATATGTTAACCAACAATTTGGAGTACTTATATCGCTTTGGCTTTATCAGAAATTTGTTCGGCCATTTTCTTCTATATCACTTTGGCTCTATTAGTTTTTTTTTTAAGAGGGGGAATCTGTAATTCATAAATCATAAGAACGAAATAATCTCAAATGTTGTGATAAGGCATTTAATTTTATAAATGGATTAAGAAAAGACATTACTCGTAATAACTGATAGGGGAATGGCTTCACACATTTTGAGGAACCCCTAATAGATATAACCTTTCAACTTCATTTGTCTTGCGACATAATCGAGAAACAAAACAGGGGTTACCAGATTCATCTTCCAATCAAGAATGGAAAGCACCAGAATCTCCATTCTTTTAATCACTTCGCCTTCAAACACATATCTACTCTGCTCCACCTACACAATTTACCTAAGAATAATAAATATCTGATACCAATAAACAAATCAAAGGCACTGTCAGTGATGGGATCAAGGGATATACTTGTAGGTTGAGTTGAAGGGGCACTTAAGTCTCCTCCACCTTGGCAGCAAAATATGCATTAAGTGAAATGAAGCATTTTGGATTGTTTGACAGGTGTCCCACGTATTACCTGTTGATCAAATTGACGAGCCTAATTCCTTGGAAATGATGTGTAGTTCCTCCTTAAATAGAGAGAATCTGGACATAGTCTCCCTCTAACTTTTTTAAAAAATTTATAGCAAACAATTTTAGAGGTCCTGAACTCTTCTTGCAATGTGTTTACAAAGCTGCTCTTCTCTTTTTGGGGGATTAAAATGCCGACTGAAAGAAAAATAAGTTAGATGGCGGAAAGATAACTAAAATTTGAAAAGTGGTAGCTTTCCTTTTTGAAAACTTCATCGAAATAGTTCTCACATTTTCTAGCAAAACACCCATGAAAGAATCTTGAAAAATCGATAGAAGATGGTGGATTTCAAAGTATTCAATTTGGAAGTGGGCATCCCTGGCTTGGCCATCTAGGAGCAGGTGAGCTTGTTTATCGTCCATGAAAATGAGGTGCAAGAAGTAATAAATGGCATTAAGGATAAAGTTCACTTGGGAGATGTAACATCATCTCAAAATAAAAAAAATAATTAAAATTAATTGTTATAAAAATTATTGCATTAATTTAATAAATTAGAATGTATTTAAAATTGTTTGCTAATTATTGTGGAATTTTTGGAAAATCCTTGTAATTACATAATAAGAAAAATAATTAAATAAAATTAGTCTAAAGATTCATAATAAAAGTATTAAAGCCAATTAACAATATTTAGGGTAATTTTGGGATACAAATCAAAATAACAAAAAATTTAAAGTAAATAACTATAATTTTTACTAGGGACCAAAATGTAATTTTTATAATACCAAAATTTAGAAATTTTGAAACCTAATTTATGACAACTAGAAGGATTAGAAATCAAGTGGAAAAGCCATAAGATTTTATTCCAAAACCCTAACTTAAACTTATCTAGTTTAGTTACAAATTAAGGGATTTTAAGTGCATAACTAAAACATTTCAATTTTGGCTCAATATTTAACCAACTTGCCTTGCTCTTGGGAGACTAATGGAATGTATGGCAGATGGAAGATAAGGGGAAAAGAAAAAAATTGCTAAGAGATAAGAGCGAAAAAAAGGGGAATAAAATGAGAATTTTTAGGAATATTGTAAATTAAGCCAAAAATTTGGCTTTAGGAAGGAGAAGGAGCTTGCGGAGGTGGCAATCCAAAGGAGAGAATGTTAGAAAGAGAAAGAGAATGTTTTAAAGAGAGTGGCTAAGAAAAGGAGAATAAGTGAAGAATTTTTTTAAGGCATTATGAAGAAAAGTAAGGTAAGACACTAGTTGTTTTGTAGCATATAGAAAAGAGCATAAGTTTTCTTGTTTTGTTTCCTCTTTGCTATGCTTTTGGCAGGGGACATGTTCATGGGGACAAGAAGATGGTCCCATGTGGAATAGAGTTTCTAGAAGAGTGAAGAGGAAAAAGGAAATTTTGAGAATTTGGATTCAAACCCTAAGAAAATTAAAAAGTGAAAGTTGGCATATTTGTGCAGTTTGGTGTCGTTGTTTTGTTTTTGCATGGAAGGGTAGGGGGTTGGCATGGCCAAATTTTAGTGATATGTGATGGTACAACTTATTTCTAGAAGTCTTATTTTGGTGGATTTTTTTTATACCCATTTGATCTTGGTTGGCGATGATTTTTAGATATGTTGTTGTTAAGATGTTGACATAGTTACATGCTTTATTTCATGATTTTTGAAGTCCATTTGATACCTCAAATTTGGCCAAAGTTGCACTATGACTAGTTGTGAGCCATTTTGGGCCATAGTGCAATTTTGAGAAATTTGATAGGTCATATAAGCTATTGGAGTTTGGTATTTTTATTCTAGCAAGTAGAGATGTTGAGGGTGTTATATCCCAAAAATTGTGTTTTTTAAAGCCTTTGTATGAATATCTATGATTTTATTTGGTTTTCTCAAAATAGGCATAAATTCAAGATTTTTTATATTTGCTAAAATAACATTGACACTATAGCTCCCAATGCCAAGGCATGATTCCCAATTTCATGATTCTATTTTGGTGTGAAACAGGTCTAGGTCCATAGTTCAATAATCAAAAGTTATGGCTTAAAACCCCATTTTGTAGAAAATCACTATTTTCTTATGATTTCTTTTGATTAAGAAATTGTAAGGACCATTCCTAGACATATATAGGAACAATCTAAGACATACTTAGGGCTAGAGAGAAGGGCAGATAATGTAATTATAATTTACCTATTTCCTACTATATGCATTATTTTGACTAAATTTCTATAATAGTCATTTTATTTTGTAGAGATAGCTACTCTTCAAGAAGCCTAACAAATTAAGAAAAACCCAGGTGTATAGATTTACATACAAGCAAGAGGGAAGATAACAAAGATTAATAAATCTATGAAATAAAAATATTAATTCCTTGACTTATGGATCTATGACTTTAACTATGGATCTATGATCGGACTAGACCTATATGGACATGTCACTGGACTATATGCACCTTATGTCTAGACTAGATGACCTGTGACTAATGAACTTTAAACCAAGATTATAAAAGACATATAAGATAGAAAAGACATGATAAATGTGATGACCCTAATTTCTAATCATTGTAATTGAGGTCAAATACGTGATTAATAATCATAGATTGGGGTTACAAGGCATTACGGCCAATTACATTGTAAAATACGGGGAAATTTGAACCTTAATGTAATTAGAGTCATCTACCATACAATTACAAGAACTTATGTAGATAAGGGAAATAAAAGTTTATTTATAAGCCTTTGATTCTATTACCCATCAATTATATCTTATCCCAATGTCTCTAACTCATCCCAATGTCTCTAACTCATCCCTTAAGATTACTATATGAAAAACCAAGGTTTCCTAATTAATATAAGGGTTTCAGAACATTCGCCGCGGCCAAATTACACTTTGCTGCGGCCAATTCCTCTCGATTTTGTCCCTTACTTTGTCACTAGTTTCGCCATGGCCAACCTACTTGGCGTCGTGGTGAGGAATCCTCCTAGAACTTACCTCGCTCGCCTTTCACTATTGGTCGCAGCCAATTCCTTTGTTAGTCGCGGCTAATTTCTTTCTGGAATACATGAGACATTTTCACAAAAGTTTGCCGTGGCCAATTCCCCCTTTTGTCGTGGCGAATTTCCCTCTAGATGACTCCCAATTTAGCTTCTCACATTTCGCTGTGGCGAATTTCTCTCTGGACTCCCCCTGGGCGAATTCGCCTCTATTGGTCGCAGCTAACTCCATTTTAGTCGTGGCAAATTGCCTTCTGGTCTTACAACTCTTAAATTCTTGTCTCATACTCCCCATTCTCCCTCCAATATCACCCTAGGGCCATTCTATCTTAATTTATGTGACTGTAATAGTAGTTATGTACCTTAATTACCCAGCTAATCTATCATTACTAGTTCAAAACTTAAGTGTCCATTTCTACTCCTCTAATTATCCTATATTAATCAGTTCATAGATTAATAACCGCAGAATTTCATAAGCTTCCAGCGATCACCATTCAAATATATATTTCAGTAAAGATTTCATACATCAGTAATTCAAATCAACAATCTAATAGATACCATGATGACATTCCCAATAGTAAACCATATCATGAATTCAACAAAATCTATACATCAGATACTATAGGTTCATACAACCTAAACCAAGCTATATTGAGACTTAACTCCTTAATAAATACATTCCAACTAATCAAAATATAAATGCCTACACTTAGCAACATGATTACATGATGATGCTATACAAAAAGGAATACAAAATTTAGCATCTATACTAAATAAATCAGCCTAAGTGTATCCTCCTCCCCACATGTTGGAGCTCATAGATTTTCATCCACTTGCTTCCCCTTATCCTTACCCGAAGAACTTTTACCTGAAATATTAATCTCATGAAATGGGGTGAGATACGAATCTTAGTAACCAAGGCAATTCCATCATATAATCCAGTTTAATTAACATATATGCATGAATCAAAATCAACATCAGAATCATATCAATCATATCAGTAATGAAATAATTAGGCTATCATGATTACTATCCCATACTAGTAATCATATTTTCACATGTTAAAGGCCAATAACATCGGGAGAGGTCTGTCTGCGGCACCTACTCCCCATTGAGCACAACCAGGGCTCAGTGCATCTGGAGTTTAATCATAACCCGGTGCCAGATCGAAGCACATGCATGGGTGACAGCCACACCACAGTTCTACCATGGACTCACAAGGTCCAATCACAATACAATAGATAGCCAACCAATTCATTCAGCATTTCAAATAATTTGTGTTTAGCAAATATGAAATTAAAACAGATATATATATGGAATTAACGTAAACCCCGGTTACCTTCATTTGTAGATAAATTTGTAACAGCCACTAATGGTACAAAAATTCCCCTATAACCATAGCATCAGAGAATTACTACTTTAATTCATCATTTACAGTAGCAACAAGTACCCAAAGAATTTAAAATGCTAATGATCACCTAGGGAGCACTTACCCAGCTACTACAAGTCCCCAAATTCGGATTAAAGTGTCATCCGCTAGAAACTTCAATATTTTATCTAAAATCCTAAGCAAATTCGTACAAAATTAATACACATACTATAATCCAATCTTTGGGGTCTCAAACCAACAGAAATACCCCAAAAAGAAGAGTTTATACTTACCTAATGTTAGCCTTGACCTCAACCTACGAATTTTCACCATAGAAACATCAAATGACAAGTTTCAGATTTTGGGTGTGGGTGAAAATACTCTAAATGAAAAACTAATTAGGCCAAATTAAAGAGAAAGATGAGGGGATTAAGTTATATAACTATTACCTTGGTTGAGTCTTGCTTTAAATGTGAGAAAATGTGAAATTCTTGCCCTAAACCCTTGCCTCCCTTCACACCTCCGATTTTCTCCTTTGTGCTTCAGAAAAATAGGGAAGTGGCTGAAGTGTTTAGGGTTTTAGTTGGGTTAAGTTGGATCAAATATGGGTCATGGGCTGCTCCAAAGATCTAACTCCTAATGGGCTTCAGATTTGAGCTTTGTTGGGGCAGCTCTTATGCATTGGGCTGTTGAATTTTAATTAGGTTTGGGCTAAGTTTGAAGAGCTCAAGGATTTAGGTCTGTACAAGGGTTATTGGGCCATTAATAGGTGCTCTCTTTTGGGCTAAGTCTCACAATAAAAAGGTTGGTCTGCACCTACAATTATTGGGCCTCCATTAGTCTTAACCTTGGCCTACTCAATTTAATTTTAGCCTAAATGAAGTTTCTATTCTAATTAAATCTCAAACCCATATTAATAATTTATCTCTCTAAAATCTCCATTTACTTAACTTGCCCAATTATCCTATATTAATTATTCCTAATTAATCTAAATTCATGATTAACACCTTAATTAATTTTGGGGTGTTACAATAAAAGTATTAGGTTTCCCAAAGTATGTTATCTAGAATCACAAACATGCATATGCATAGTTGAATGTGCTTTAAAATGCTTGCTATACTATTGATTGGTATTGAATTTCCTACTTTGTTGTTCTATTACTATGTGTGTTATGTTGAAAAATAAAAATAAAATAAAAGAAGGAAAGAACAACTGATGATCCTCTATGAGGTGACATCATGAGATAGAATTCTTGGTAGTTATAGGGCTCTATGAGAGATAGCCTCTATCAATATAAGACCATCTAAGAGGTCTGTGTAATACCTTAACCTCTTTACCCTTACACAATAGTCCCATAGGCTATCTTAATCCAAGGCATGCATAATGGAGCATAATTGTAAGGATATATATATATATATATAGAGCATGAATCATTATGTTACGTAAGGATTCATTAATTCATTTTCTACTCCATGGACCATGTGAACTCATCAATATCATTTTCTACCCATAACTAATCCATACAAGTCATACACATCATAAAATTTTAGACTACCTTCCACAAAATCAATGTTTTGCTTTCGGTTCACTATCTAGATTTTTGATATGAATTTTGAAAATTTATAATTAATTCTAAAAAAAATCTAAATCATACAAACCATACCATTAGGGAAATATATAGATTTTAATTAATGACTGAAAATAATTTTAGACTAATTCAGTGGCCTTTAACTTGTAGAAATTAATGGAACAGTACCAGAGATCGAGCTATGTTATTGGTACTATCATGCAACTTCAAAAATTTTGTTCTCACTCTGTAGAGCTCCAAATGAGGTCATCTTGATGCCTATAGAAATATCATGATGTCTAGTTTATGCTTGTAAAATTTTATAAGTATTGGATTTCATTTGTCCTACGTGTGACATAGAAACATAAAATGACTATATGAACAGTGCACATACCATTTTTGCATAATTTAGCTAACTTTGAAAAATCATAATAAATTTTTTAGAGCTCCAAATTGAGTGTTCTTTATCTTTGTGAAAATCTCTAGATGAGACCTACTTTTTGGCCAAATTTCATAGAAAAACTTAATCATTTGATCAAACTTTGGTATAGCACACAAAATGGTCAAATTTGGAGCCAAATGTATATCCCAAGGCACCAAATGCTCTTCTTCACTTTCCACAACTACTTAGGCAAGTCTAAAAGCACAAATACAATATATAAAAGCATTCCAAATGATCCAAATCATCATGGAGCTCATTCTCACCTTGCTACTTGCATCCATACACATAGACATAAAGGTGTTAGAATGTCAATCTTCAACATATACATTCATTTGGCTCCAAGCTTGATACATACACCATATATACATACATTTGAACTTGCTCAAAGGTTTACATTGTAACATCCAGTTCCTTCAAAAATGTGAGAAGGTAATGTCTAGTTTCTCTATAAACATGCAAAACTTACTGAATATATAAGGAGCCAAGTGTTTTAAAATTGTTCATTAAAAATTCCATTTATGTCCCACTTCTTGGCTTCTTTGTTTTTGGCTCATTTCAAATCCTTTTTTAGATCTATCTTTTCTATCATAAATAACTTATAAAATGCCTTTGAAATCACTCACTTTGGATCTATAACCTTTCCAATCAAAAGGGTCAAAGTTCAGGTTAATCGATGTTGTAAAACATCAATCGAAGGGCTTTGAATTGTTTTAGGGATTCCTATAATTTTTAGGATCTTTGAAAACCCTAAGAAACTCTTTTTTTTTTTCATTTAAAAATTCCTCCTTTGAGTATTCCAAAAAGTGTCCAAAATTACGAAAATGTCATTACGTTTTCATCCATTTTTGTTTTGTTGTTCTGGCTCTGTTTTTAGGGTACCTCCTCCATTTAGACTGAATTAGTTGCTGCTCAAGCCAGAAGAGGTTTTGCCTTAGAAAAAAGAACAAGAAAGGAAGAGAAAGAGGAAGGAGAAATCCAAGAAAATGTAAGAAAAAGTGTGAAATTTCATAGTTCGTCCTTTATTAATCTTATTCATCTCCTTCTCCTCTTTATTCCTATGGCTTTTATGATGTATATGGGGCTATTTTGTGGCTGGTTCAGAGGAGGGAACTTAGAATTTTAAGGAAGATCATGAGCAATGGAAAGAGCCTTTGGAAAAGTATTGAAATAAGGTAAGAAACCTAGCCTTTCATTGCATCTTCTTAGTTATCTCCCATGGTGCTTGTTCAGCCAAGATGGAGCCCAATCACTAGGGGATAAATTCTGTCCATACTAAGGTAGAATTAAGGGTTCTAGAGTGTAAGGATTAACAATATGTAATTGGAACTAAGTAAGAAGCATTAAAGAACAAGTTATGCTACTTAGGGATTTTAGTGTTTCTTGGCAAATATAAAGCTTCTTAAGGGTTATTTAAGATTTCTAAGAGTGTATATGAGTTATTAAGACACCAAGAAGGCTCCACATATGCCAATTCCCTAAAGAAAATGAATGGAACTCCATGGGTCCAAAAGCCAAGCATAGTCTCGGCCAAGAGGGGAAGTAGCTTTTATGAAATGTTTTAATTTGTTCCAATGCTAGAATGAGACAAAGTATGATAGAAGAACACCCATAAAAGCCTTGGAAAAAATTTAGGAGCCATAGAATGTCAGATGGAGGTATAAGCTCCATAATGGGACATAAAAAAGCAACTTGTAGCTAGATTCCTTAAAATGAATTTGTGATGACTCCAAGAAGTTTAAATAGAGTCAAGAGACTTAGATGAAAGGAGAAAATGGAGACAAGATCATGAATTCTCATAGTTGCTTCATTAGGTCTTTTATGGAAACATATTGGAGTCTTGGAACTAAGTAGGCTTTCATAGAGAGTGTGTGATGCTATAGTTTCATTCAATGATCTAAATATATTCTACTTGATGTGTTTAGGCCAAGAGAACCTAGTGCCTCCAAGTTTCATGGGTTGGCTGAGAAGAAGGAGGAAGAATCCAAAGAAAAAGTGCGTGACATTGGCTCCAAGGTAGCTCTCTAACTTTTCTCTCATACATTCTTAGATGTTTTCTTATTTTTGGATGTGTGTATGAACGGTTATGCTATGAAAAATGTTTTTAGTAAATTTTTACATGCCATGGTATCATGATGCCTTTATTATACTCTTGAAAGATGTTTTATGAGTGTGGTTTGGCTTGCATGAGCTTGGTAAAGCCAAAAGTCCCTTAATAAGGGTGAGGATGAGCCAAAAGTCCTTAAGAATGGGTGAGACAAAGCTAAATGTAATACCATATTATTTCTAACATTGATCTTCTTCTATGCAAGTGGGATTATACAATTCTTCAAAGAAATTCCAAGAAAATGCAATAAAATAATGAATTAAATTACATTGCGTAGCAAATAAATTTTTTATTTCCTGTCTCTAGGCCCCATGAACTCACCAATAATATTATTTAATTATATTTCATTCATAAAAATATAAAATTCTTAAAACTTAGCACAAACCACGGATCAAGAGCCAAAAACTCCAAAATTCTCTTCATTCATCATGGCTGTACAGTGATAGATTTCATGGGTAATTTTGAAAAATCATAACTAAATGTAGAAAAATTGAAATCACACAAGCCATAGCTTTCTAGAAAGCTTTAGATGTCAAAATTACACTAAAAATAAGTCCTAGTCATGAAAATCTCATCTGAATCATGTTTGATAACAAAAAATGCAAGAAGGTTTGACTATCCTCTGATATTGATATATGTTACTAATATAAATTTTTGAAATTCATAATTAATTCCAAAAAATCCAATCTATGTAATTTACACCAATTTAGAAAGCTAGAAATATTAATTAGAGAGGAAAAATAGTTCCAGACCAATCCAAGAATGTTCAAATCTAAAAAACTAATCAAACAATAACACGAGTCTGATCGGGTGCCTGGTGTTAGACAGCAATTGTAAAAATTAATATCTCTCTCTCTAGACATACAAATGAGGTGCTTCTAATCATCACAAATCACTGTGAAGGTCTAGTTTCTTTTTGTAAAATTTCATGACAATTGGACATCATTTGCCCCATAAATGATAGAAGACAAATTTTGGACTAGATGAATAGTGCATTGACCAAAAACTAGAAAATTTGCCAACTTCAAAAATTTACAAAAAATTTTATAGATCTCCAAATAATACCCACTTTAGCTTCCCAAAAAGCTTTCAATAAGTTCTAGACCATGTCAAATTTCAGACTAAGAAGAGCTCATTTGGACAAAAAGTGACATAATTTTACAAAATGGTCAATTTTGGCTTCCAGAAGGTGTCAAGTTTGTCCAAATAGTTTCTCCAATTGTTTGGCACCTCTTGGTCAAGTTTAAAAGCATGGATATGACTTATAAGAACTATCCAAGTGGTCATAAATACCATGCATATCAATTTGACCATTCCATACCTAAGAATACACAATTATCACAAGCCATCAAGATGTCAAATTTCACATTCTCATTGATCTAATGCCATATAAGAGCTATACAATATTCTTACATCATATTACGTTTGCTTGTGGTCTTACATCACCAAAAATAACATGTAAAAGCTCACTTTGACATCCAACTATAAACAAGGTTATATAATAGACAAAATGCAATTCGTCAAGGTCTTTGGCTTGCACTCCTTACTTCTTGAATATCATCTAGGCATTTCAACATAATGAAGGGAAGGGGAGTGGGATTCTTAAAATCTCAATAGCTCACACACCCATTCACATACACATTCATGGCTTATACACATCAAAGTATATGTACGGAAGGTTTAACAACCATAAAGTATGCAAGGTCACAATTTCCATGCCACTTATTCACATTCAAGCCAAGAACATGCTCTAGGGACTTTTAGTTTTGACTCATCTCATTTCTAAGACTTTTGGATTTGCTTCACCCTTGCCCTAGGGACTTTTGACTTAGCCTCACCCTTTCAAGAGACTTTTGGCCTTGTCTCACCTATGCCATAAGACTTTTGGCATCTCCTCACCTTCATTAAGGGACTTTTGGCATCACCTCACCCTTATGAGCCATTTCCACAATCAATGATATTCAAGGCAATACATTGGTACCAATGCAATCTTAAGATATCAAGTGGCACATTATCAAGTTACAAGAACACACAAGCATGCAATAGCACACATATGCACTCAAGAATGCAAGAAGAATGAGGTGGAGAGCTACCTTGAATTTTGCAAGCTTTCCTTTGTCTTATTCCTCCCTCTTTTCCACTTCACAAGTGCACCTAGGTGGGTTAGTGTTCTCTTGGCCTAAACACCATAAACAACACACAATTACACACTTGAAGCAAGTCAAGAAATTAAACTCACTCTTGAACACACACTTGGTTCCATAAGTGGCATAATGGTTCCATAAATGGCCTATTGAAGCAACCTTCACAATTCAAACTCTAGGCTCCCATTTCTTTCCATTTCTAGGCCTCTTGGCCTCATTCAAAGTCCTTGGCGCCCTCACACAATAAGGTATCAAAAAATTTGAGTAACATTCTAGACTTCTAAAAATGAGAATTTTAAGCTCAGACAGAAAGAAAAATAGAGCTAGAATGAAGAAATAAATTTTGATGGAAATCTTACGAAACGTAATGGCATTTTCGTAATTTTGAGCAAATTTTGGAATTCACATAGGAGGGCTTTTTAAACAAAAATTTTGAGTTTTCTAGGGTTCTTAAAGGCCCTGAAATCATGGGAAGCCTCAGAATAGTTAAATTCCCTCCGGTGGAGTTTTCCAATGTCAGTGTACCCAAACTTTGACAGATTTGTTCGGGAAGGTTTTAGCTCCGATTTGAGTGATTCCAAAGGCATTTTACTAAATTGAGAACCTAAATTTTATAATAAAAAAGATGGTTCTCAAAAAGGAGCTAAAGAAATAAGAAAAGAAAATGCAAAGAATGAAGGGTAAAATAGGAATTTTTAAAAAGTGTTTCTTCCTCCCACCTATAAATAGGTGCCCCCCACTCTCACACTCACATAACTTTATATTGTTTTGCCCAAATTCAGAGGTGAGAGTTAGGGTTTAGGTGTACCAAAGGGAGAGAAGAAGAAGGACAAATCAAGCCAAAAAGGTATGGTTTCTTAGTTGTTTTCTATGCTTTCTTCCATTTAAACCTCCTCTCCTCCATTCTCCTTTGTTTCTTTTGATTAAAATGGAGTTTACAAATCTTTTTAAGGGAGAAATTAAAGGGAAAATTCGGATTTGAAGAGAGGAGTTCAAAGAAGACAAGATTAAAGTGAGAAAAAGAAAGAAAACAAGGTAATTTCTTCTTCCATGGCTGATATTCCTTCCTCCCCTCCCTCCACCATTTCGTCTCACTTAAGAAACCCTAGGAGGACTTGGTTTTTAGGTAGAACTAAGGGTGATTCTTAGGAAAAAGGGTGTGGAGATTAAGAATATGCAAAGAGAATTAACAAAAAATCATAGAATTTCAAGATGCAATTTCTAGGGTCTCAAGTGTTTCTTCCAAAATCTGATTTGATCTCTTAATCCCTATGTCTAAATAAGTGTTTAAATGAGTTCATAAGATCCTTAGAAGTATCCTCATGTGCGTCCTCCATCAAGAAAACAAAGCAAAGTTCATGGAACCTAAAACCTAGCATAGGTTCTACCAAGAGAGGTTCATGTAGTTAGGGAGAGTTTTAAATTTTTTTAAACCTATTTTTAAGTCATATATGATGAATAAATATGAGAGGAAGCCTTGGGAAAAATTTAGGAAGCTTAGAGAATGAGTTGGTGCTTTATGTTTCATAATATAATCTAAAGAAGCAACATGTAGTTAGGCTCTTGGTTTTGACTGTGTGATGACTCCAAAAGGCTTAAAAGGAGTCAATAATCATATTTGAAAGGAAAGAATGGAGCCTAGAATTTATTTGAGGAGTGTTGCTTCATTAGGTGCATTTATGGAACCATAATGAGGTTTATAGACCAAGCTAGAGTCTAAACAAGTTGTGTGGCCTTAGAATTAATTCCATGAACCTAATTAGCTTCCATAAATTGTGTTTAGGCCAAGAGAAGTCATCCCCACACTTTTGTGTATGTGTGGCCAAAGGAGGGAGCTTTAATTCAAGAGAAAAAGTATGTAGTTGCTTCCAAGGTAGCTCACTCCTCCTTCTCTCATGCATGGTTGTTTGCTTTACTTGTCTTTGAATATGTGTATGTGTATTTTTAAGCCATGAAAAGTGTTTTAGCATGACTTTGATTCTATCGTGCCATGATGTTACAATATGCTTTCATATAATATTTATGATGTGTGCTTGAGTTTGCTTAAGTGTGGTGAGGCCAAGAACCCTTAGCCATGGTGAGGATGAGCCAAGAACCTTTAAGATTGGTTGAGACAAAGTAAAGAGTCTTCCAAAAGTGAGATTGACTCCCAAGAGCATGGTTAAGTCCAAGAACCTCTTAAAGAATGGGTGAGGCATGTCCAAAATCCACAAGTAAATGGGTAGGGCCAATCCACTTGCTTGGCAAGCCTATGTATATTATATATGACTTTCTCAAATGCTAAGAATGCTTCTTAAATGATTGCACATATTCATATGCCATGCATGCATTTGTAAAACTTGTTTTGCATCTTTTATGCATGATTGAATGGGAGATGAGTTATTAAGATTCTTTGAATCTCATCCCCTCCTCTCCAATGATCTAACATGTAAGGTGGACTAAGTGGGCAAGGTAATGGAAGCCAACCACCTTGAAGATGAGAGTATGACATTCAAGAGCATGATTGTTACTACTTTAAGGCCATACAAATGCCAAATGATATAATCAATGATTGTATATGTATTATGATGTTATGAACACATGTAATTATGATAATATGTGATTTAGAAATGATAGGATGTGTCATATGAATGATAGAATGTAATTTGAGTATGTAATGGTAAATTAGCTTATTGGATGGCATTATGTAAATGCATATAATTGCAAGTAGGATGGCCAAAATAAGATGCATAGAGTTTGAAATCATTTGGGTAGCTCACACAAGTCCTATTTAAGCTTTTAGACTTATCCAAGAGGTACCAAACCCTAAGGAAAGCCATTTGGACATTTTGATATCCTATATGGAGCCAAAATTGACCATAATAAAATTGTAGTCACTTTTTATACAAATGAACTCTTCTTGATATGAGATTTGACATACAATTAGAGCTTATTGAGAGCTTTTTGGAAAGGTAAAGAACAGAGTTTTTGGAGGTCTAGAGAATATTTGATGAATTTTCAAAGTTGACAAAAATTTTAGTTTTGGTTATGTCACTATTTACTCAGGTTTGAAAATGAAATTTGTCACACAAGAATCAAATGATGTCCAATTGCCACAAAATTTTATAAAGAGAAACTAGACATTTCTAGTGACTTGTGCCAACTAGAAATACCCTATTTGGATGTCTAAAGAGGGAGATATGAATTTTCAAAGAATCTATCTAGTACCAGGCGCTCCAACTAACCTCAAGTACTATTTGGGTGGATTTTGAGATTTGGACATGCCGAACTGGTCTAGAGTTATTTTTTCTCTCTAGCTAACATCCACAGTCTTTCATATTGGTATCATTTGCATGGATTGGATTTTTTTGTAATTAATTGGATATTTTTGAAATTTGCTACGAAATTCTATGACAGCACCAGTGAATAGCCAGACCTCTGGACCATTTTGAATGTCAAATATCTTCTGTATTGGATGTTATGGTTTGCACATATTTTTAGCATAAATTAGACATGCGTAACTTTCTAAAATGGCTAGGAATTCATGATTTTGATTTTTCTAGAATTAGTTATGAGTTTCCAAAGTTTGTGACAGAAAATAGGAAAATCTAGCCAAAAATATATATATGTATTTTATGCTTCCCTTGGGTTTCCACGAGATTTAGGCTACTTTTGATGATACAAATGAGTTTTATTCATGTAATTAATTATAAGAATATGATATATAAGCTCACGTGGTCCATGTGACATTGAATGACATTTTTATACGCAACGCAACATTAGAAAAGTCATTATTTGAATCCCTTTTTTCTTGCTCCTTCATGGAATGTATGATATAAAGCACAAAAATGTGATGGAATAAGCTAAAAATATAAGGTGTTACATAAGGGGTTAGGTTGGTACTTCTTGAGCTGGGATACATGGAATACATTATGAACTTGGTTTAGGTTTAGGGGAGGGCAAGTCTGTAAGCCACAGGCCCTACTATATCAAGAATCTGGAATGGACCTATGTATTTTGGATTGAGCTTTTTACTCTTAATGGATTGTCCTATCCCTATCACTGGAGACACTTTAACAAAGACATGGTCTCTAACCTCAAACTCTAATGGCCTTCTCTATTTATCTACATAACTTTTTGGTCTACTCTATGCCATTAGGAGTTTCTTTCTTATGGTCTCAATCTCCACTAATTTTAGGCCTATGAGGCTTCTTTCCCCTAGCTTAACCCAACACATTGGGGACCTAGACTTCCTCCAATACAATACCTCATATGGTGCCATCTGTATACTCGCATGATAGCTATTATTATAGGCAAACTCCACTAGAGGCAAGTATGTATCCCAATTCCCTTTCATCTCTAATACACATACCCTTAACATGTCCTTTAAGGTTTGGATGGTTCTTTCCGTCTAACCATCTTTTTTGGGGTGATAAGTGGTGCTAAATCTTAATTTAGTACTTAGAGCATCTTGTAATAATCTCTAGAAGTTTGAAGTGAACCTAGGATCTCTGTCTGATACTATACTCCTAGGCACACCATGTGATCTCACTATCTCCCGAATGTACAGCTGGGCTAATTTATCTAAGATATAAGTGGCTTTCATCATTATAAAGTGAGCTGATTTTGTTAATCTATCCACTATAACCCATATAATATCATGCCCTAATGATGTCCTGGGTAAACCCATGACAATATCCATAGCTATTATTATGAACGTAATTTCTGTAAAATGATAAAATGAGTCATATAAAAGCAAGTCCTCTAAAATGAGTTAGATAATATCTCAAAAAATTTGGATAGAGTCCTAGGCTCCTAAAAAGGATAATTTTAGGCTCTGACGGAAAGAAAAATGGAGTTAGGATAGAGAAACAAATTTGTGACAAAAACTAACGAAACATAATGGCATTTTCATAAATAAGTGCAACTTTTGAAAAAACACATAGGAGGGCTTTCTAACTGGGAAATTTGAGTTGCCCAGGGGTAAAGCCCCTTCAGTGTACGTTTTCCAACATCAGTGAGCCTAAACTTTGACGGATTCGTTCAATAAAGTTTTAGCTCCAAATTGGGTAATTCCAAAAGCATTTTATTAAATTAGGAATCTAAATTTTATAATGGAAAAGACAGTTCTAAAAAAGGAACTAAAACGAAGTCGAACAAAATTGCCATTACGGAAGGACAAAATTAAAATTTTTAGAAAAGTATGCTTCTAAAAACTCCTATACACTTCTCCTTTTTCTCCCACCTTCTTAAGTATGAAATTTTCTGCCTAAAATATAGAATATGATCTGCTCTCTTAGGCACACAAGAAGGGGAAGAAAAGGAAGAGAAAAATCAAGGAAAAGGTAGGTAAATCCATGGAATTTCATGCTCTTTCTTCCTCCAACTTTGCTCCTCTCTTTTTAGGCTTTCTTTCCATGGTTTATTTAAGCTATTTGGTTCTATTTTAATCTAAAATATTGAGGGGGAAGTTCAAAATTCTTGAACGGAAGCAAACCAAGGAGAAAGACTCTGGAAACTAAGTTAGAATCCAAGGTAATTCATGCTTTAAATTGTTTCTTCCCTTTGCTTCCTTTTACTTTGAGTTTCAGCCTAAATCAGAACCATATGGGGAAGGGAAGTTTTGTTAAAAAACAAGAGAGGAACAAGGGGTTTAGGCCATGGGGAGATGGAATATGGCAAGAAATTCCAAAAAAAACTAATAGAAATCAAGTTAGGAAAGTGTGGAGTTTTCTAGAGTTTTGTAAAATCTAATTTTGTGTGAATGTTTTCTTGGTTATTTGAATGTTTCCTTGAGCTCCTAAGACTGCTAGAAACCCTCCAAAGTGGTTCTCCCATCAAGGAAAAATCAAGAAGCTTATGAACTCCTTCCTTGGTGCATATCTCGGCCTAGGCTAGTTCATAGAGTTAGGGAGTGTTTTAATTTGCTCTAGCCTTGGTTTGGGACTTTATATGATATTAGAAGATGGGAGAAACCATTGGGAAAAATTTAGGAGCCATGGATTGGAAGATAAAGTAATGGTGTCTGAAGAAGCAACTTGATTTTCCAATTGTGCAAGTGAATGTGTGAGGACTCCAAGGACCTTAAATAAGTCCAAGAAGCCTAGAAATAACAAGAGAATGGAGCCTAGAACTCGAAATATGAGAGTTGCTTCATTGGGCCAATGATGGAACCATTATGCCACTTATGAGACTAAGTATGTATTCAAGCTTTAGTTTAGTATCTTGGCTTGCTTCAAGTGTATGATTGTAACATCCGGTCCCTTCGTAAATGTGAGAAACACAATGTTCAGTTTCTCCGTAAACGTCAGAAATAGGCCAAATATAAAAGGAAGTCCTCGAAATAAAAGGAATTGGGCCAACTTTAAGCTTTCTAGGGTTCTCAGAGGCCCTGAATACTATGGGAACCCCTAGAACAATTGAAACCCCTTCGGTGAGTGATTTTGGCTGTCGGTTGACCGAAAATTGACCGAACGGTTCGAAATGGTTTTAGATCCTTTTTGAGTGATTCCAAAGGCAATTATTATGATTAAGAGCCTAAGGAATATGATGGAAAAGACGAATTTCAAAAATGAGTTGAAACAAGCCCAAACGAACAAAACTATGAAGAGGAACTAAATTGCAAAGTGTAAAAGTTGCTTAAGTGAAACCCTAGCTTATAAAAACGCCCCTCCTTTGCTTAGATCTCCTCACCCACTCTCTTACATGTTAAAATAGAAGTAAGAAGGACTGAGAGTGGCGCACAAGAGGGGAGGCCAAGAAAGGAAGAGGAAGCTTTGAAAAGTGTAAGTTTTAGCCACTTTTTCCTACTCCTTGCCTTGTTAAACTTCTTCCCCTCCTTTCCTCCTCTCTTCCTATGGATTTAATGAGATGTTTGGTTCTGTTTTGAGCCCAGAACTGAGGGGGAAATTTCGAAATTCAAGGAGAGGGTTGAAGCAAGGAAGAGAGCTCTTGAGAAAAGCTTGGAATCAAGGTGATTTTTCTATCTTGGTTGCTTCCTTTTTCTTGCCCTTTGTGTGTGGAGTTCTGCCAGAACAGAACCATCTTGGGGGGAGGCTTTTTGTCTAGAAATAAGAAGGAATTGTGGGTTTTAGACCATGAGGAGTTAGTAGATGCAAGGAAATTAGAAGAAAGGCTAATGAAAATCAAGTTAGAAAAGTGTAGAGCTCTTGGACACTTTATAAAAACTGATTTAATCCATGAATTTTCTTGCATGTGTAAATGTTTATTTGAGTCTCTAAGACCCCTAGGAAGCCTCCCAAGTGTCTCTCCCATCAAGGAAAAATCAAAAAGCCCATGGACTCCTCCTCCCTCCATCAATTCGGCCAAGACATAACCATTAGGCTAGGGGCTGTTTTAATTTGTTTTAGCCTTGGTTTGGGACTTCTTATGATGGTAGAAGGTGGGAGGAACCCTTAGAAAAAATTTAGAACTCCTAGAAATTGATTTGGTGCCTTAGGTTCCATAATATGACCTAAAGAAGCAACATGGTGCTAGGCCTTTTGTTTTAATGATGTGATGACTCCAAGAGGCTTAAAAGGAGTCAAGAATCATATTTGAGAGTAAAGAATGAGGCCTAGAAATCATTTGAGGGGTGTTGCTTCATTAGGTACCAATATGGACCATAATGGAGGTTGTAGAGTAATCTAGGGTTTAAGCAAGTTGCATGGCCCTAGAAATTGTTTCATGAACTTAATTGGCTCCCATAATTTGTGTCTAGGCCAAGAGACACTATTTCCACCAACTTGTGGGTGTGTGGCTAAAAGAGGAGGCTTGAAAGCTAAGGAAAAAGTGTGTGCTTGTATACAAGGTAGCTCTCTCCATCTTCTCTCATGCATGGATGTGTGTTTAGCTTGTTTTAGAATGTGTGTATGTGTATTTTCATGCTTTGAAAAGTATGCTAGCATGTCTTTACATGTCATGATCCTTGATGCCATGTTATGTTTTAAATGAATCCATGATGTTTGTATGAGTTTGCTTGAGTGTGGAGAGGCCAAGAACTCTTCCCTTTGGTGAGGATGAGCCAAGAACCCTTGAGCTTGGTTGAGACAAAGTAAAGAGTCTCCCAAAAGCAAAGTGGGCTCCCAAGAGTATGGTTGAGCCCAAAGTGCTCAAAGAATGGGTGAGGCAAATCCAAAATCCATGAGGAGAAGTGTGAGGCCAATCCAAACACTTAGTGAGCTCTTGAATGTCTTGTATGATTGATTCACATGCCAAGGTTGCTTTTAAAATGTCTATGATTTCTATCTCCTCCATGCATGCATTTATGAAACTTGCCTTGCACATATTATGTATGATTGAATGGGAGATGAGCTATTGGGATTCTTTGAATCTCATTCCCTCCTCTCCAATGATCTAACATGTTAGGTGAACCAAGTGGATATGCTAATGGGAGCCAACAACACTAAAGGAATGAGATTGACAATCATGTGTTTAGCTTTTGTCACTTTAAGACCATGATTGTACCATATGATATACATGATGTAGTAAATGGGCTATAACCCTTGAGACATGTGTAAATATGATATTATATGATGTTTAAATGTATGGATATGATGTGTAACCTCTAGAACCTATTTTGAGTATCTAATGCCAAAGTGTGCAATATGGAAATTTGTTGGAAATATGCATAAGTGTGGGTTGAATGGCCAAAATGAGATGTATGAGGTTTGGGACCATTTGGGCAGCTCACACAAGTCTCAAATAAGCTTTTAAACTTGCCCAAAAGGTACCAAGACCAAGGAAAATCTATTTGGCAATTTTGGTACCCAATATGGAGCCAAAATTGACCATAATGGAATCCTATGTCACTTTTTGGCCAAATGAGTTAGTCTTGCTCTAAAATTTGGCATGCAATTAGGTCTCATTGAGAGATTTTTGGGAAGCTAAAGAATATAATTTTCGGAGGTCTAGAGAATATTTGATGAATTTTCAAAGTTGGGATTTTCTATGGTTTCTGGTATGTGCACTGTTCATACTGGCAGATTTGATTTTTGTGTCACTCGATAGACAAATGGTGTCAAATGGTTATGAAATTTTATATTCATAAACTAGAGGTCATGATATTTTTGTGGCCACTGAGATCACCTCATTTGGAGGTCTGAGCAGAGAGTTATGCATGTTTGAAGTTAACTGTCAGTATCAGTAGCACCCCAGGAACTCATTTACTGTTCTATCAGTTCCAGAGGTCTAAACGTATCTGTTTCATTCTGGAATTATTTTTAGTGTCACGTTAACATTTGTAGCTTTCTAGAATGATTGAGTATGTGTGATTTAGATTTTTATAGAATTAGTTATGAATTTTTGAAATTAGTATCAGTAAACTAAACACCAGCCCAGGCAGCCCAGTGTGACCTGGACGTATTTTTAGTGTGAAGTAGACATCTTAAGCTTTCCAGAATGACCAAGATTTCATGATTTCGAATTTTCTAGATTTAGTTATGATTTTCCAAAATTTGTGACAGAAAAGAGGACATTCTGGCTGAAATGCAAACATGAATTTTAATGTGTTCCTTTGCTTTCCATGACTTGTAGACCAAATTTGATGATGGAAACGAGATATATTCATTTGTTTAAGTATAAGAATGTGATAGATGCATTCATATGACCCACGGGACTCCAAAGAAAAATTTTACCCGTAGAAAAATGCATTTTAATTCATAACTCCCTATGCCACTATATTGTTTCCATAGAACAAACATAAAATGAGGCATGGGAATTGCATGAATTGTGTCTTAGAAGTATGGTGTTACATTTATTGGTATCAGAGCAAAGTTCTAGGCTCTCTCGGATTGGATTTGGCTTGAGGATGTAGCCATTGGGCTTTGTGAAAGGCTTTTATGACTATAAAAAGTCTTTTATGAGACATTGTGGGTGTGTGAAAGGAGTTTGTGGCTTTATTCATGATAAGTAAGTTGTAGAATGGTCTTAAAGTAGTTAGTGGACACCGGGAAGAGTGGCCTCTAAAGTAGCTTGAGTAGAGTTGAGGGATCCGACGGCCAGAGCTTGATGAGATATAATAGCTCGTCGGGATCAGTGGCAAGCCCTAGATGTGAACGATGAGAAATGATCTTGTTGATAGGAAGAGGCTTGCTAAAGAGAGTATGTGAGGCCAAATTCTCCCTGGTAGTCATACTCAGGGCATTCCCAGATGTCTTGAATCTTTCCTCCTTCTTCCCTTCTCTTTGTGCATGACTCTCCAAGGGATTTGCTTCTGATTTAGGGTTGGAAATTCTGAAGTGAATGAAGGAGAGTGTGAGGTGCCACCTATATATAGCTAGGGTAAAGTGACTTTTTTTAAAATTCCCATTTTGCCCTTCATACTTTGCCTTTTTGTTTCTCCTTTGTTTTAGCTCCTTTTTGAGAACCGCCTTTTCCATCATAACAAATAGGTTCCCAATTTAATAAAAATGGCTTTGGAATCACTCAAATAGAAGCTAAAACCCTTCCAAACGAATCGGTCAAAGTTTGGGTCAATCGACATTGAAAAACTTACACCGGAGGGTCTTTACCGGTCCCGGGGCTTCCCATGGTTTTTGGGGCCTCTGAGAACCTTGGGCAACTCAAAATTTCCATTTAAAAAGCCCTCCTAGGTGCTTTTCCAAAATTACACTTATTTACGAAAATACCACTGGCCTTTCGGCAAATTTTTCAAATTACTCCGACCCCGGTTTCTGGGCAACTCAAGGCTCAAATCCTCATTTTTTATTATTTAACATTTTA
The DNA here is from genome assembly GCA_032878935.1 of Erythrophleum fordii. Classification (NCBI taxonomy): domain Eukaryota; kingdom Viridiplantae; phylum Streptophyta; class Magnoliopsida; order Fabales; family Fabaceae; genus Erythrophleum; species Erythrophleum fordii. The sequence goes on along the minus strand of JAVQMF010000057.1, from coordinate 11,308,663 downwards.
TCCAAATTTTATTTGGCCTTGAATCACTCATCTCAGGGGACTTACTTTGAAAGCGTGCCCATTTCCATTGTTTAATGAAAACGGGACATTACAATTCTCTCCCCCTTTTAAAAATTTCGTCCTTGAAATTTAGATAACATACCTCATGGGAAGAGTTGTGGATATTTCTTTCTCATAGCATCCTCTAGTTCCCAGGTGGCTTCCTCAGGAGATAACCCTTTCCAAACCACTTTCACCAGCGGTATCGTCTTATTCCGTAACTGCTTGAGTCTAACGTCCATGATCCGATCTGGTGATACTATGTATGATAGATCATCCTGTAACTGCATATTCTCATATTCTATGACATGTGAGGGGTCAGGCCGGTACTTTTTCAACTGGGAAACATGTAAGACATTATGGACTTGGCTTAGGTTCGGAGGAAGGGCTAGTCTGTATGCCACAAGTCCTACTTTATCAAGAATCTGGAAAGGACCTATGTACTTTGGGCTGAGCTTTTTACTTTTGATGGATAGACCTATCCTTGTGACTAGAGACACTCTAATGAAGGCATGGTCTCCAATTTCAAACTCTAACGGCCGCCTACGTTTATCTGCGTAACTTTTCTTTCTACTCTGGGCCGTCAGAAGTTTCTTTCTAATGGTCTCTATTTGTTTAGAGGTCTGGTCTACTAATTCTGGGCCTATGAGGCTCCGCTCTCCTAGCTCAACCCAACACACTGGGGATCTGCACTTCCTCCCATACGATGCCTCATACGGTGCCATCTGTATACTTGCATGATAACTGTTATTATAGGCAAACTCCGCTAGAGGCAAGTATGTATCCCAGTTCCCTTTCATTTCTAATACACATGCCCTCAACATGTCCTCTAGGGTTTGGATGGTTCTCTCTGTCTGTCCATCCATCTGAGGGTGGTAGGCTATGCTAAATCTAAGTCTGGTGCCTAGAGCATCCTGTAATGATCTCCAAAAATTCGATGTGAACCTGGGATCTCTATCTGACACTATGCTCATAGGCACACCATGCAATCTAACTATCTCCCTGATGTACAGCTGGGCTCAGTTTTTATAAAGTGTCCAAGAGCTCTACACTTTTCTAACTTGATTTTCATTAGCCTTTCTTCTAATTTTCTTGCATCTACTAACTCCTCATGGTCTAAAACCCACAATTCCTTTTTATTTCTAGACAAAAAGCCTCCCCCCAAGATGGTTCTGTTCTGGCAGAACTCCACACACAAAGGGCAAGAAAAAGGAAGCAACCAAGATAGAAAAATCACCTTGATTCCAAGCTTTTCTCAAGAGCTCTCTTCCTTGCTTCAACCCTCTCCTTGAATTTAGAAATTTCCCCCTCAGTTCTGGGCTCAAAACAGAACCAAACATCTCATTAAATCCATAGGAAGAGAGGAGGAAAGGAGGGGAAGAAGTTTAACAAGGCAAGGAGTAGGAAAAAGTGGCTAAAACTTACACTTTTCAAAGCTTCATCTTCCTTCCTTGGCCTCCCCTCTTGTGCGCCACTCTCAGCCCTTCTTACTTCTGTTTTAACGTGTAAGAGAGTGGGTGAGGAGATCTGAGCAAAGGAGGGGCGTTTTTATAAGCTAGGGTTTCACTTAAGCAACTTTTACACTTTGCCATTTAGTCCCTCTTCATAGTTTTATTCGTTTAGGCTTGTTTCAACTCATTTTTGAAATCCGTCTTTTCTATCATATTCCTTAGGCTCTTAATCATAATAATTGCCTTTGGAATCACTCAAAAAGGATCTAAAACCATTTCGAACTGTTCTGTTAATTTTCGGTCAATCGACAGCCGAAATCACTCACCGGAGGGGTTTCAACTGTTCTAGGGGTTCCCATAGTATTCAGGGCCTCTGAGAACCCTAGAAAGCTTAAATTTTTTGTTCAAAAAGTCCTCCTATGAGTTTTCCAAATTTTTCAAAAATTACAAAAATGCCCCTACTTCCCTCGGTAAATTTTCTGATCTCTTTTGGCTCTGGTGTTTGGGCATCTTAATTCTCAAATCCTCATTTTCTAATATTTAAAATTTTATTATAATGTTAGTTGGCCCCAATTCCTTCTATTTCGAGGACTTCCTTTTATATTTGGCCTATTTCTGACGTTTACGAAGAAACTGAACATTGTGTTTCTCACGTTTACGAAGGGACCGGATGTTACATTTCTCCCCCCTTAAATAAATTTCGTCCTCGAAATTTGGGGTACACTTCCGCTTCCTCTTTTCTTTTTTGGCTAACAGTTCTGTTCTTTCCCTTCTTCCTGGCTCTATACGCTTTCTCAGTGATTTCATTGCCTTGAGTTTTCTTTCAGCCAGGGAACTTTTATCTACTGCTATAAAATACTAGCTAGTTCTTTCTTATAAGGGAAAGAAATTCTGACTCTGGAGGCCTATCCTGAGAGAGCTTACTAAGCATGTCGGGTTAATGTTAACCTGATCGTAAGATTAACGTTCTTTTAGTGGACTCATTTACACATCTCAGGAGGTAACTTATTTCATATCACGCCTCCCGTATTCTCTCTGAATGGCTTCTCATAATATCTCATCATCTTTTTTCATCATTAGAGCCATCGAAGGTTTTTCTCTGTCTGTTTATTTACATGTTCCGTCCACTATTTATCTCTGCGTTCTTTCTCACTAGCTCATCCCATGATTATAATTTGCATTTCTTTTTGTCATAAGCCTCATATCACAATTGCTTACTGGGATTACAGCTTGTTTGAGGAGTTTCTGCTTTTAATGATCCTAGTTTCTCTATTTATTACTATATCTGTCTTTGTAGGCCGGGACTTTTTCTCACTTTCTTTGCTCACGTATAGTGGCATTTCATAGTCCCTCATTTTATTACTGATTGGCCTAATCTATGTGTCTCATACTGGCACCGAAGAGCTACTACCACTGATTATTGCTGGGCTCTGATGGGATGCTAGTTATTCTCACAATTTTACCCACTGGAGACATACTGTACCACTTACCTCATATAAGAACTGCACCTGACCCCTTTTCTGAATACATAAGCTATCATACAGGGATCTCTCTATCCCTTGGTCAGGGCTACTGTCTGCTAGGTAGTGGTTCATCTAGTTCTAACTCTGGAAAGCTTATTTCTTGCTTTCTTCATCCCATATACTATGCTCATTTCTGAAGAGAGCTAGTTAGTGGTCTAACTGTCTGAGTAAAGCCTCTCTCTGTAGCAACGGTCTACTAGACTCAGGAGGTCTGTAGTCTCTGAGACAAAGGCTAGCTGAAACTGTACTAGTCTCTGAGATAACTACTCTGTAAAATTATCTCAGGCTGTCATCTCTACCAGAGGTCTGTCATGCTGTGGCTAGGGCTCTCTATAACTCTATGGGATCTACTGTGACCCCTGGGTCTACTGCGACCTCTCAGAGCCCTGCTAGGGTCTACTGCAACCCGCTATACTATGCTAGGATCTACTACGATCCATCTCTGGGAGATGTCAAAGCCTAAGATTACTATATCTGACAGTAAAACACATGCTCACTAAGTCCAGTAACCACCGCTCATAATAGCTGAGGCTAAACTCAGAGGTATATCGTGCTCTTCGTGCGAAGTGGGTTCTATGTCATCTAGTTCTCTAGGATCCCGTTATCGCTTGTTTATTACAAGTTTCCCAATATTCTAAAGTACCTTTCTCTTCCCTTTTTCTATCAACCCTATTCTCGTAGAGTGCTCAGGGAAAGTAGGATTCTTTATCTACTACATCCCGAGATCTCCCTGTATTGCCCGGCTATTTTTCTTCGGGCGTTATCATGCTAGAAGGGTGTCTACGCCAAGGACAAGTGTGCTTTCTTAAGTACTCAAGCACATTAATATGTCCTCGGCCTTAACGTTGTCATACCTTCTCTTTCTACCTTTCTTTATCCTCTTACTTAGGTAAAAGGATATTCTACTACTAGCTGTTTCTGTTGCCAGTTCAGGTTTCTTTATGCTTAAGAGCACCTACATTTTCCCAGGATTCCTCCACTTAATCCCTCTCTGTAATATCAAAGGGGGTCTACTTTTTACTTATACTCTTACTCTACTCTTAGCTAGACCATCTCTTGGTAAGGAGGATTCTATTTCATAAAATCCTAGGAATGTCATTTTATAGTGTTCTTGGCTTACATTCTTTCTCTAGGCTTACCTTCTTTCTCTACATAAGAAGAGGCTCGCTTTCTTAGGCGGTCTCTAGCTTTCTCGAGCTTCCCTGAGGGTACTAAGGCACTAACTGTCTGTCTCAGCTTGCATCTATATTTGGGTCAGAGCTAGGCTTTCTCTCTATTTAGCCTCTTTAGCTTTACCCCAGGAGCACAATATACTATTTTTAGGGTTCTGCTAACTCAATCCAGAGCGCATATTCTCAATGTCTGGATTCTACCTCGCTGAAGCTCATGCTCTACTGGGTGCTTTGACCATGTATGTGCCTTAACCCTGTACTATTCTCATATTAGGGAGCTCGTCTAACTAATTATCAGACCCCTATCTGTTTACTTTTCTAAGCTTAATCTATAGATTTGGTTGTTACTAAAGCGAGTGCATATCTTCTATGGTTAATTTCTCAGCTCTTCCTCGCTTCTTTACTCACTATATTCTACAATCGAGGGGTCTATCTAGGGGACTTTACTAACCACTACTGGGTGGTTTCCCTGACATGAGGATGTCTCATCTTTTCTTATTTTGATCCAGGGAGAACTTTCACTGAGCCTTTCATTCCCATATCTCACCTGGATGATGCTACTGGTCATTTCCTTCAGGCTTTAGTTATGCTTAGCCTAGGCTAGCCATCTCATAGGACTTGTAGCTTATTAACTATCCTCATCTTTTTCTGAGCCTTTATTACTAGTTACTCATACTTATCTCTTGGTGTTACCGATAAGGTACACCTTTCTAGGCCACTCACTATATATCCCACTACTAGCAACCTTACCTTATATAAGTTTCAAGGCTATATAAATATTATGTCAACAGGGTTTAAGATCTTGGCAACAAGGTCTCGTATATTGCCATGAGAAATTTAAGACCCTGTTAACAAGGTTTTTCCTAGTAGTGTCTATGTGGCCCTAAACTCATCATATTAGCCCATCGTCGTTTTCACAGGGTTGACATTTAGGTTGGAGTCAACGCTTTATAGGCGGGTCTTAACAATCTCATTAGCCCTGTGTCTGACTTTCTCTATATTGGGCTCTTTCCTCAGTCTCATTTACTAGACCCACGGACTTCTTACTAATCTTTTTTTTTTTGTTACTTATACTAGGGGTGCCCATTCTCTGTGGGTTATCTAACCCCTTAGTAGTTCTCTTTTTTTTTTTTAGTTAGCCTAACTATGACTAATAAGGTATTCATAGTGCCATTCGTCGTGGCTAACACATCATTTGCCGCGGCTAATGGCCTCTGATTGGCTTACTATTCTAGGGATTAGATTTTATCTTTAGCTACCAACCCGAGTCTCACTGCCCCTATAATCGGCTCATCATCAAGCTAGAGGGTTCTACCTCTCACTTCATTCAAGCACAACTAGCTATCACCTTCAGGCTGTTAGGCTCCAGGGTATAGCTTATAACTCAAATCTCTGTCCTGAGGGAATTAACCTTTTGGGCTCTAATACTTATCTAGACATTTGGGTGTTATAGCTAGGGGGTGACTCTCTTTCTCACTTTCCCTCTAAACTGGTCCTGTGCAGCCGTTAGTGTCACGTTAACATTTGTAGCTTTCCAGAATGATCGAGTGTGTGTGATTTAGATTTTTATAGAATTAGTTATGAATTTTTGAAGTTGGTATCAATAAACTGAACACCAGCCAAGGCAGTCAGCAACCTCGGTAGGTGTTTCGATGTCAAACGTGCTGTGTGATGAATTTTGTGACCTGGACATATTTTTAGTATGAAGTAGACATCCTAAATTTCTAGAATGACCAAGATTTCATGATTTCGAATTTTCTAGATTTAGTTATGATTTTCCAAAATTTGTGACAGAAAAGAGGACATTCTGGCCGAAATGTAAACATGAATTTTAATGTGTTCCTTTGCTTTTCATGACTTGTAGACCAAATTTTATGATGGAAACGAGATATATTCATGTGTTTAAGTATAAGAATGTGATAGATGCATTCATATGACCCACGGGACTCCAAAAGAAAAATTTTACCCGTAGAGAAATGCATTTTAATTCATAACTCCCTATGCCACTATATTGTTTCCATAGAACAAACATAAAATGAGGCATGGGAATTGCATGAATTGTGTCCTAGAAGTATGGTGTTACAATGATTATATGTTGTTTATGGTGCCTAGGCTAAGAGAACATCCACCCACCTAGGTGTACTTGTGAGGCAGAAAAGAGGGAAGGAAAAGATCAAGAAAAGTTTGCATAGCTCTAAGGTAGCTCTCCGCCTCATTCTTCTTGCATTCTTGTGTGGATATGTATGTTATTGTATGCTTATGTGTGTTCTTGTGACTTGATGATATGCCACTTGATGCCTTGACATTACATTGGTACCAATGTGTCTTCTTCAATGACTATGGTTTTGGAAATGGCTTATAAGGGTGAGGTGATGCCAAAAGCCCCTTAATGAAGGTGAGAAGATGCCAAAAGTCTCATGGCATGGGTGAGATAAGGCCAAAAGTCTCTTGAAAGAGTGAGGCCAAGTCAAAAGTCCTTAGACCAAGAGTGAGGCAAATCCAAAAGTCATATAAATGGGGTGAGGCAAAACTAAAAGTCCCTAAAGCAGGGTCTTGGCTTGAATGTGAATAAGTGGCATGGGAATTGTGACCTTGCATACTTTATGATTGCCAAACCTTCCATACATGTGCTTAGACGTATATATGCCTTGAATGTGAGTGTGAATAGGTGTGTGAGCTACTGGGATTCTTGGAATCTCACTCCCTTTTCCCTTTCTATCTTGAATTGTCTAGGTGGCTCACAAGAAGCAAAGAAAGCAAGCCAAGAGCCTTGAAGGGCTATACTTTAAGCCTTTTGTAGTTTTCTTTGTATATCAATGTGAGAGTGATATTGTACATATTATTTTTTTAATATAAGACCATGAAAAAATGTAATATTATGTATGAATGATGTGTGAACCTTGTATGGTACCAAGACAATGGAAATATAGAAATTGAACACTTAGGTGCACACTTGAATGTATGTATTCTTGGGTGTGAAATGGTCAAAATGAGATACGTGGTGTTTAGGACCACATGGACAGTTCTAACAAGTCATATTCATGCTTTTAAACTTGCCCAAGAGGTGCCAAACTCAAAGGAAGGCCATTTAGACCAAAGTGATATCTTATGAGAGGTAAAACTTACCAAATTGGTGAGGTACATCACTTTTTATCCAAATGAGCTCTTCTTGGCCTGAAATTTGGCATGCATCTAGAGCTTGTTGAGAGTTCTTTGAAAAACTAAACTGGGTATTATTTGGAGTCTACATAATATTTGATGAATTTTTGAAGTTGAAAAAATTTTCTAAATGGGTCTATGTTATTGTAGCTATGGTTCAAAATGAAACTCTGTCGCTCATAAGGCAAATGATGTCCAATTATCACAAAATTTTATGGAAACAAACTAGACCTTCCTAGCTACTTATGACAATTAGAAGCACCTCATTTGGATGTCTAAAGAGGGAGATATTAATTTTTGAAATTTTCATCCAATATCAAGCATTAAGTTAGACCTGTGTCATTGTTTGATTGGTTTTTGAGGCATGGACATGATTGGAATGGTCTAGAGTTATTCTTCCCCTCTAACTAACATCTGTAATATTCTAACTTGGTATCATTTTCATGTATTGGAGTTTTGTAGAATTAATTGGACATTTTTGAAGTTTGTGACAATAAACTATATTAGTACCAGGGATAGCTAGACCTTTGTGGCTATTTTCATTGTCAAACATGGTCCAAGGGCTATTTTTATGTCCTAGAATTACTTTTAGTGTGAATTTAACATCTAGAGATTTTCAAAAAGCTATAGTTTATGTGCTTTCAATTTTTCTACATTTAGTTATGATTTTTCAAAGTTGCCCCTAAAATCTGCCAATGTACAGCCGCGGGAAATGAAGAAATTTTGGGGTTTTTGACCTTTGATCGTTGGTTTGTGCCATTTTTTTGAGAATGTTATGACTTATGTGTATGTAAAATAATTAGAGAATGTTGTTGATAAGTTGATGGGGTCCCAAAGACACGAAATGAAAAATTTATCCACTACGCAACATAATTAAATTTTTTATTTTAATGTATTTCTTGAGATTTCTTGAGTGAATTGTATGATCTCACCTGTGAAACAAGGTTCAATGTTAGAATATAATATGGCATTATACCTATACTATCCATTTCCATTTAGGGATATCTAGGGGTTGAAGTAACCCAACTGGCTTCTAGTATTCTATCTTAACTTTCTGACACAATAAATGTCGGGAGATATATTTTGCTATGTCTGCTTTCATCGTAGGCCACTAGAACATCTTTTTCTAATCATGATACATCTTATTACTGCCTGGGTGAATGGTGTATTTGCTTTTATGTGCCTTATCTAATATTCTTTCTTTGATCTCAATATTTCTAGGCACATACAGCCTATCCCTATATTTCACTAGCCCATCCTCAGACAAATTGAACTCTTGAGTGCTACCGTGGGATATTTGAAGTTTAATCTTTCCTATATGCTCATCTATTTGCTAAACCTCTCTTATTTGGTTCCTCAAGTCATTCTCTATTTAGTTTTCACTCATTAATAACTTCCCCTAATGCACCTCACATGAAAGATTCATATTCTTGAACCTCTCAATCAGTTCTTATACTCTAATCATCATGTAAGCCATATGTATGGATTTTCTACTTAGGGCATCAGCAACTACATTAGCCTTACTAGGATGGTATTTCAAGGTAAAGTCATAAACCTTTAGAAATTCTAACCATATTCTCTGTCTCATATTTAATTCTTTCTGCTCAAATAGGCACTTAAGGCTTTTGTGGTCACTGTAAATCTCCATGGCTACCCCATACAAGTAGTGTCTTAATATATTCAGAGCAAACACTACTACTGCTAGTTCAAAATCATGTGTGAGGTAATTCTCTTCATGAGGCTTTAACTGTCTAGAGGCATAAGTTATTACTCGGCCTTTTTACATAAGCACACATCCTAACCCTTTCTTAAAGGTACCACTATAGACTACAAAAGTTTCTATAAGGTCAAGAAGTACTAAAATTGGGGCCATGTGTAATGTCCAATTTTTGTTAAACGATGGAAACGGGCACGTTTTCAAAGTAAGTCCTCTGAAATGAATTACTTAAGTTCCCAAAAAATTTGACTAATATTCTAGCCTCCTAAAAATGAGAATTGTAGCCTCAGACAGAAGAAAAAATGGAGCTAGAATGAAGAAACAAATTTTAACAGAAATCTTACGAAACGTAATGACATTTTTGTAATTTTGGACAATTTTTGGAATTCACACAGGAGGGCTTTTAAAATAAAATTTTGGAGTTCTTTGGGGCTCTCAGAGGCCCTGAAAATCATGGGAAGCTCCGGGACAATTAAATCACCTCCGATGGACGTTTTCTAATGTCGGTGTGCCTAAACTTTGACAGATCTGTTTGGGAAGGTTTTAGCTCCGATTTGAGTGATTCCAAAAGCATTTTTCTTAATTGGGAACCAAAATTTTAGAATAGAAAATATGGTTCTAAAAAAGGAGTTAAAATGAAGGAGAAACAAAAATGCAAAGTACGAAAGGCAAAATAGGAATTTTTGAAAAAGTTACTTTTCCTTACCTATATAGAGGTGGCGCCTCACACTTGCCTTCATTTCACTTCAGATTTTCCAGCCCCAAATCAGAAGCAAAACCCTAAGGAAGAGGTGCCCAAGTGAGGAAGAAGAAGAAAGAGGAAGAAATCCAAGTGTAAGGTATGTTTTCATAGTGATTTTCCTTGCTTTTCTTCATCCACACCTCTCTCCTCCCTTCTCCTTTCTTTCCTTGGATTAAAATGAAGTTTATAAATCTGATTCAAGGAAAAAATTCAAGGGAAATTTTGGATTTGAAGTGAGGAGCTTGGAAAAAGCAAGATTCAAGGTAAACTAACCAAGGAAATAAGGTAAAAATGCATCCTATGGTAGCTATATTGAACTCCCATTCTTCTCCACTTTGACCTATATATGGTTTGCCATAGGGAGTTTAGTTTTCAACCAAACCAAGGGTGAATCTTAGGTATTTGATGGAGATGAATAAGAATATGCAAAAAAAATCATGAAATAGCCATTAGAAATCAAGATGCAAAACCTAGGGTTTCTAGTGCACCTTTCAAATTTTGAATTTATATGTTGGTTCCTGGGCCTAAGTAAGAGTTTAAATGAGTTTTTGAGACATCTAAGATGCTCCCCACAAGTTTCTTCCTTCAAGAAAACAAAGAAATCTCCAAGAAACCTTAAACCTAGGCATGTCTCGACCAAACCATGTTCATGGTGTTAGGGAGAGTTTTAAAATTTTCTAAGGCCATTCTTGAATCATATTTGATGAATGAAAATGAATGGAGGCCTTGGAAAAATTTTAGAACTCATAAAAATTGATTTAGTGCCTTAGGTTCCATATTATGACCTAAAGAAGCAACATGATGCTAGGCCCTTTGTTTTAATGGTGTGATGACTCTAAGAGGCTTAAAAGGAGTTAAAAATCATATTTGAAAGGAAAGAATAAGGCCTAGAAATTATTTGGGGGGTGTTGCTTCATTAGGTGCATTTATGGACCATAATAGAACCTATAAAGTAATCTAGTGTTTCACCAAGTTATGTAGCCTTAGAATATGTTTCATGAACCTAATTGGCTCCCATACATTGTATGTAGGCCGAGAGAAACCATCTCCACCAATTTGTGGGAGTGTGGCCGAAAGAGGAGGCTTGAACTTCAAGGAAAAAGTGTGTGAGTATGCACAAGGTAGCTCTCTCCATCTTCTCTAGTACATGGATGTATGTTTAGCTTGTTTTAGAATGTGTGTATATGTATTTTCAAGCTATGAAAAGTATGCTAGCATGCCTTTATATGTATGATTCTTGATGCCATGTTATGTTTCTAAATGAGTACATGATGTTTGTTTGAGTTTGCTTGAGTGTGGAGAAGTCAAGAACTCTTCCCTATGGTGAGGATGAGCCAAGAACCCTTGAGATTAGTTGAGACAAAGTAAAGAGTCTCCCAAAAGCAAAGCGGGCTCCCAAGAGTATGGTTGAGTCCAAAGCTCTTAAAGAATAGGTGAGGCAAGTTCAAAATCCATGAGGAGAAGTGTGAGGCCAATTCAAACACTTGGTGAGCTCTTGAATGTCTTGTATGATTTGTTCATATACCAAGTTTGTTTTTAAAATGTCCATGACTTCCATTTTCTCCATGCATGCATTTGTAAAGCTTACTTTGCACATATTCTGTATGATTGAATAGGAGATGAGTTATTGGGATTCTTTGAATCTCATCCCCTCCTCTCCAATGCTCTAACATACTAGGTGGACTAAGTAACTATGGAAAAGGGAGCCAACAACAATGAAGAAGGGAGATTGACAAGCATATGCCTAGCTTTATCCATTTTGGAACTATAATTATGCTTCTTGATGTATATGTTGTTGTAAATGTACCATGACCCTTGAGACATATATAAATATGATATTATGTGATGTTTAAATGTATGGATATGATGTATGACCTCTAGCATATATTTTGAGTATGAGATGTCAAAGTATGTAATGTAAAAGCATGACGAAAATGTGCATAAGTGTAAGTTGAATGGCTAAAATGAGATGCATGAAGTTTGGGACCATTTGGGCAAATGTGCTTTTAGAGTTGCCCAAAAGGTGCCACAACCAAGGGAAGGCCATTTGGTAGTTTTGGTACCCTATATGGAGCCAAAATTGATTATAACGGAACTCTATGTCATTTTATGGCCAAATGAGTTAGTCTTGATCTGAGATTTAGCATAAAATTAGGTCTCATTAAGAGATTTTTGGAAAGTTAAAGATCATAATTTTTGGAGGTCTACAGAATATTTGATGATTTTTCAAAGTTGGCATTTTTTATGGTTTTAGTCTGTTGCACTATTCATTTGGTTCGAAATTGAATTCTATCACACGAGGCTCAAATGATATCCAATTGCCATGAAATTTTATATAGAGAAACTAGATAATCATAGTGACTTGTGCCAACTAGAAACACCTCATTTGGAGGTATAGAGAGGGAGATATAAATTTTTGAATATTCTATCCAGTATTAGGAATTTTGCCCGACTAGAGGTACTATTCCATTAGGTCTGAGCTTGAGGAACTGGTCTGGAGATATTTTTTCTCTCTAGTTAATATCCATAGCTTTCTAGATTGGTATCATTTTCATGGATTGGATTTTTTTAAAATTAATTGGATATTTTCAAAATTTTTTGCAGAATTCTGTATTAGTTCCAGGATGCAGTCAGACCTTTAGATCATTTTGGATGTCAAACATCCTCTGTGATGAATGTTATGATCTTGGCATATTTTTAGCATGAATTAGACATCTAAAGCTTTCTAGAATGACCAATATTTCATGATTTCAATTTTTCTAGATTTAGTTATGAGTTTCCAAAATTTAGTCAGAAAATGGAGCAAATCTGGATGAGAATGAAATTCCATATTCCATGCTCTATTTCAGTTTCCATGAGTTGTGGGTATGTTTTTGTGATGCAAATGAGTTATAATGATGTAATTAAATATGATAATGCATAGTATAAACTCACACGGTCCACATGACACCGATTGAAATTTTTAAGTTCGATGCAACACAAATAAACCATTATTTTCGGTCCCTTTTTCATATGCTCTCATGGAAATGATGATGCGAAGCTCATAAATGTTATGAAATAAGCTAGAATTTATGGTGTTACACCATGGTTAATTTATGTTTCAACTCCTGAAAACACTTCTCATAGCTCTCATCCCACACAAATGGTACATTCATTCTATTGAGCCAAGTCAGTGGCAATGCTATATGAGAGAAGCCTTGAATGAACCTACTGTAATAACCTACTAAACCTAAGAAGGTCCTAATCTTTGTCACTGTCCTAGGTCTCTCCCACTGTAAAACTACCTCTACCTTATGGGGATCTATTGTGACCCCTGCCTAGGAGATCACATGGCTTAGGAATTGAACTTTAGTGAGCCAGAATTTACATTTACTAAGTTTAGCATATAACTGTCTCTCTCTCAGGGTCTCTAGGGCTAATCTTAGGTGATGCTCATGTTCTTCCCTACTTTTAGAATAGAATATCATCTTTAAAGATGACTACAAACCAATCTAGGTATGGCCTAAACACCTTGTTCATATAATCCATGAATACCGCAAGTGCATTTGTCAACCCAAAGGGTATAACTAAAAACTCATAATGCCCATACCTTGTTCTAAAAAATGTTTTAGGAATATCCTCAGCCTTAATTCTAAGCTAATGATATCTCGACCTAAAATCTATCTTAGAAAAGACTGACATTCCTATTAACTGATATAGGAGGTCATCTATGTGGGAATAAGGTATTTATTCTTAATGGTTATCCTACTGAGCTCCCTATAACTTATATATAGTCTAAGGCTCCATCTTTCTTCTTTATGAATAAGACTGGAGCTCCCCAAGGAAAGATACTAGGTCTAATGAAACTTATCTAAAAGCTCTTCTATTTGTTTCTTAAGCTCAGCTAGCTCAGTGGGAGCCATTCTATACGAAGCCTTAGACACTAGACCCACCCCAGGTACAATATTTATGGGGAAACTCAACTTCTCTCTCTGGAGGTAATATGCTAATCTCTTCAGGGAACACTTATGGGAACTCTCTCACTATTGAGATTTCCTCTATCCCCTATTCTATCTCAACCTAGACTAAAAAGAAAATTAGAAATCCCTAACAACCATGCTCTAGAGACCTCTCAGCCTGGGAGGTGGTCATAAAGGCTAGCTCAATCCTAATACTAGGCACAGTCCCACATTCAGCTAAAGTAATACATCTACAGGAACAATCAAATGTGGCATTATTTACAGACATCCAGTACATACCGATAATCAGGTCAATATCAATAAGGGCCATACATATCAAATCAAGGGTAGTATACCAATGATTAAATTAGACTATACAATTTAAGCATGCATGGGAGGTAATGGCTTTGTTTCCTGTAGGGGTAGATATATGCAAGTCATATGGCAAGGTATGCATACTTAAACCCAACCTCTTAGCACAGTCATATGATATGAAAGAATGGCTAGCACCTGAATCAAATAAAGCAGTGATAAAAAAATTATTAATCTTAATAGTGCCTTGAATTAGGCTCAGAGATCTGCTAGCCTCCTTTTATGTCAAGGTAAAGACTTTACCCTAGGTCTAAGGTCTGGGTGCAGGAGCTATCTCCCTCTGCTGGGTAAACTATTGAGGAGCCTGAGTGCAGTCCCTGGCTATGTGTCCTAGTTTACCACATCTATAGCATATGTTTTGTCCCACATAACATGGCCTATTCTTATGATTTCTGCCACATTAGATAGATACTGTGGGTGTGGAATTGCCTCTGGTAGATTGAACTTTTCTTCTTTTACCCCTTCTATTCCATTGGCCTCTACTGCCTCTCCTGCTACTCACTGTAGCTTGTGTCTCATCTCTTGGTCTCTTAGGCTCAAGGAGGGGAGGTCTGGCACTAGAAGTGGTCTACATAGTCCTGAGGTTCATTTTTGTAACTCTACAAAACTCAACTAAGGCATTAAAGTCCCTAATCCTGATTGGGACCACCTTGTCTCTAATCTGTGGTAGCAGTCCCTTATCTAACTTATCTACTCTTCAGTACTTGTCATCATGTCTCTATAAATATGAGGAATATCTAGAGAGCTCAACAAATTTAGCTACATACTAATTTACGAACATTCCTTCAGCTTGCCTTAAGAGTACAAACTCTGACTCCTTCTGATCTCTGATAGAGTTAGGGAAGTATCTCTCACAAAAGGCCTAGAGGAATGTCTCCTAAGTAAGTGGAAGGTTCCTCAATCTCAGTATCAGCTCAGTACTCATTTACCAATAGTCTGCCTCTTTTTCTAATTGGAATATGGTCATCACGACTTTTTGCTCAGAGGTACACTCCATCACCCAAAAAATCTTCTTAAGCTACATAATCTAGGCCTCAGCTTTCTCTATATTCAATTCACTATCGAAGGTGGGAGGCCCGAATTTTCTGAACAGTGCTATGGTTTATCTAATAGAAGGCTACTTTATGACTGGAGGTGTGGAGTTTAAGACATTTGCTGTATCTATATATGTGGCTGTGGATTAGAATGAATCACCCCTAAATGTTTGGAATGATCTGAGTGCTATGGTGGCTGTGGGGGAGAAGGTGTAAGGCCCTTACTATCTCTTTGTGCAAGCTATTCCTGTAACTGGATGATAACGGTTTGCTGTTAATCCAGGCGAGCCATAATATATGCCTGAAGGGCTCCAAACACTGGATCACTAAGTTCGACTCTATCCTCAGCACAAGCCTCTCTAGAAGGCCTACCTCTCCATGTGTTCACCATTGTTCTAAAACAACACTAGCAAACTTTAGCATCACATAAGAATACATCTACCACCATCACACTCAATTCATCTACAACATGTTTATACATAAAGGCAACCTCATATTCACAAGCCATAACTCACATTAAAATGCCTAAACCTTTTCTCTAATACCAATAAAGTATAACACTATGTTTAACTAGCTTCCCTTAACTCATTATCTCATTTCATTACCTTAGTGTAGCAAGGTTCAAGGAAACTGCAATTAAAATAATAGAGCATTTTTGTGGTACATTGCAAATAAAAATTTTATTTTGCGTTACATGGACCATATGAACTCATCTATCTCATTCTCATATTTAAATACATACATAAAACTAAAAACCATCTCAAAATATGGCCAACAACTCGAGCTCATAGCATATATACATAAAATAATGGAAGGCTGACTTGGGTTCATGTGTCAGATCTTTGTCATGAATTTTGAAAAATCATAACTAATTTTAGAAAAATAAAAATTAAGCACACTATACCATTATGGAAAGATACAAATGTCTACTTTATGGTAAAAATAAGTATAACCAAAGTAGGAACATTTAGCCACTAGAAATTGATAGAATAGTACATCAACTCAATTGGCACTACTAGTACTGACACAGAACTTCAAAAATTCATATCTCCCTACTCAAACATCCAATTGTGGTGATCTTAATGGAGATAGAAATATTATCAACTCTAGTTTATTCTTACAAAATTTCATGAGCATTGGACACCATTTGACCCTCAAATGACATAGGAGAAGAAATTGACCATATGAATAGTAACCACACCAAAATAGTAGAAATTTGGAAAATTTGAAAATTTATAATTAATTTCATGGGGCTCCAAATGATTTGTTCTTTATCTCGCCATAAAGCTCTAGATGCGATCTATATTCATGCCAAATTTCATGAGAAAATTCGTTCATTTGGTCAGATTTGGATGTAGGGTTGCAAAATGGTCACTTTTATGCTTCTTAAGGGTCTCAAATGGTCCAAATTGGCTTCCAAGACTTTCATGACCACTTGAGCACGTGGGAAAGCACCAAAATGGTCTATTAAACATATCTCAAAGGTCAAAAAATCTAGATTTCACAAACTTACTATCTCACCCCAAGGTATACATAAGAACATACAAGCTTTATCTTACCATTCAATGCCAAGAACTTGCTATATCATTCACATGGCATCAAGTTCCATATATACATCAAGTAGCTATGTAATTACATATGTTCAAATGGTTATACAATATATTCATCATAAGGTTACATCATATGCCATCAAAATGGTTACAAAGTGAACAAATTAACACATTTCTTTGTCAATCTTTCTCCTTCAAGCTTGGTGGCTCCCATTCCTTTGTTCACTTGGTCCACCTAAACATGTTAGGTAATGGGGAGAAAGGAATGAGATTTAGGAATCTTAATAGCTCTTCTCCCTTTCAACCATATATAAATGATGCAAATTCAAGCCTAAAAATGCATGCATAGATATCATGGAATGCATATCATACTTGAAACATTTCTTGCATTCAAGAAGTCATATATAATATACATAGACTTGTCAAGAAAATAGTTTAGCCTCACCCATTCTCTTTGGGATTTTGGACTTGCCTCACCCATTTTCTTAAGGGACTTTTGGCTTTGTCTCACCCATTCTTGGGGATTTTTGGCTCATCCTTACCCTAACTAAGAGATTTTTGGCTTCACCATACTCAAGCAAACCAAAACATGTTCATAAGACATTATTCAAGTGCATAACAAAGCATCATGGTACCATGCATATAGATATATGCTAGAAACATCTTTCATGGCTTAAACATACACACACACATTCAAAGACAAGAAAAACACCTAATCATGCATGAGAGAAAGAAGAAATAGCTACCTTGGTGTACAACAACACACTTTTCCCTTTGAAAATGCTTCCTCTCTCTTGGCTACACACTCACAAGGATGTAAGACTTGATTTCTTTGGTCTAAACACATTATATGGAAGCCAATTACACTCTTAGAACAACTTCTAAAGCTATATATGTGCTAGAAAAGCTAGATGACTCATATGATTCAGTTATAGTTCCATAAGGCACCTAATGAAGCGACACCAATAATTCATAATCTTGGCTCCATTCTTTCCATCCATCTATAGTTATTGACTCCATTTAAGCCTCTTGGAGCCATCGCATAATTAATTTAAGGAGCCTAACTGCATGTTGCTTCTTTAAGTCACAATATGGAACCTATACTACCATCTCACTCCTTAGTCTTCCTAAATTTTTTCCAAGGCTTTCTCTCATACTCTCCCATCATATATGATACAAAACCAAGCTTGGAAGAAATTAAAACTATCCCTTGGTACCTCTTACACCCTAGGCCGAGGCTATGCTTCTTTAAAGGATCAAGGAGTTGTTTTGATTTCTTTGATGGGAGAAGCATGTGGGAGGCTCTCTTGATGTCTTAGAAACTTATATGAACTCTTAAACATATTAATTTATTGCTAGAACTTATCTCACAAACCAAGATTCAACTAAAACCCTAGCTTTTCTATCTTAGAATTTCATGGTTCTTTCTTTGTTTCCTTTGAATATTCTTATTCTCCACACTCAAATTCCTAAGATTCATCCTTGGTTTGGTTCAAAATTCAACTCCTCTTGGCTATCTCTATATAGGACAAAATACACTCTTATAAGAACAAAGAAGAAGAAGCATAGGGACTAGCTTTTTACCTTGGTTTCCTAGCCTTTCGTGAATGTTCTTCCTTTTTCTTGGATTCTTCTCCTCAAATCCAAAGTTTCCCCTCTAGTTTGACCTCAAAATAGACCTAAAAGCTTCAATAAATCCATTGGAAAGAAGAGAAGAAGGAGGAGAAAGAATTTACTGAAAAGAAACTAAGAAAATTCATGAATTTTCATACTTTTCACTTGGTTTTTCTTCTCCTTTTTCCTCCTCCTTTGTGCGCCTCACTCTCTAGGTCTCCTTTCTATTTTAGGGTAGAAATGAAGTCAGTTTAGGGAGGAGAAGGATGGGACGTGACTTATATATAGGTGGAGAAACAAGATTGTTCTAAAGAAATTCTATTTACATCCCGTAAACTTGGTATTTTCGTTTCCGGTTTATTTTAGCTCCTTTCTAGAACCATTTTTTTCAATCATAAAATTTAGGTTCTCAATCTTATAAAATTCCTTTATAATCACTCAATTTGGAGCTAAAACTTTTCTAAATGAAAAGGTCAAAGTTTAGGTTAATTGACATTAGAAAACATACACCGGAGAGGTTTTAACTGTCTCAGGGTTTCTCATGATTTTCAGAGCCTCTGAGAACCCTGAAGAGATCAAATTTTTCATTTAAAAAGCCCTCTTGTGAGTATTCTAAAAATTTCCTGAAATTACGAAAATGCCATTATGTTACATAACAATTTTGTTCAATTTTGTTAAATTCCATCTAATTATTTTAGCTTATATTCCAAGGCACCCTTGGCCTTCTATTTTCATTACTTGATGTCTAGATCAATATCCTAATTTTTATGGATCTGAACCAATTTATTTCAAAGAACTTACTTTTAAAACGTATCCATTTCCATCATTTTTACATAAAATTATACAAAAATTTATTGTTATGTATGTTAATGTTATGCCTATGTGACATCTATACAAAAATTCATTGTTTTTAGTACTTTAATTCAAGTAGGTGTTATAGGAGAGCTAATGCACTTCTTTCTTGATCAACCAAAAGACAATAGTTCTTTTTGGATGTTGATTGAGATCTTTCTAGTACTACTGCCTTATAAACCCATATTTAAAAAGATTTAAAGCATATCTTCAGACTTCTCCTTGTACCTTTAGTCTTGAAGACCCAAGCCATGATGGCCTAGCTTTCTGTGTGGGGATCGAAATAGCAAATAAGACTCTTACCTAATCTTAAATTTCTCCTACTTTCTCTTTTGAAAAATTTTGCTAGGCAATAAAATTTCTCCTACTCTTGTCCATTTGGTTTGACTAATGCATTGGCTATTTTTATGGACTATATGAATAGAGTATTTAGATCTTATTTGGATAAATTTGTTGTGGCCTTTATTGACAATATTCTTGTGTACTCTAGGTCATTTAAGGAGAATGAAAGGCATCTAAAAGTAGTCTTAGAAACTTTAAGAGATAAAAGATTAGATGCCAAACTTAGTAAATGTAAGTTTTAGCTAATTGAGATAAGGCTTTTAGGTCATGTGATCTCACAACCAATGGTTGCTATTTATAGTATTCTATGTTTTGTAAACTAATATAGGGCCTATTTAGTTTCTTGTTTTCAGAACAGTCTTCTATTTTTAAGAACAAAAAAATAAAAAAACATGTTTGATAATGTGTTTTTAATGAAATGTTTTGTAAAACAAAAAAAAAATAGAATTTCTTTTTCGGAAACAAAAAAATCAGAACATTGTTTAGGTGTTTTGTAATTGTTGTTCTACAAAATCAAACGGATTTTTAAAATTTTTTTTGTTCTCAAAATTTGTTCTAAAAAACATTTGTTTTGAAAATATTAAAATAAAAACAAAATCAAACAGGCCCATAGTTTCTAAAGAATGGAATGAATTAATTAAAAAGGGGTCACAATACTAAGAAAGGCTAGTTAGAATAAAAAAGGAGCCAATATGGGCCTAACTGATGAAAATTCAAGGATTTAGGAAACATAAGAATTAGCTTGAGAATTTAATATTCCTTATCATAATATAATGAAATAAGATTAGTAGATTAACTAGATGAGGTTAGCTTGATTAAATCCTTGATGGTGTATGGTTTAAAGTTTCAGTTAACCATAACTTGGATTGGACTTTTTTAAATTGGTTTAAGTCCTTGTAACCTTAAAAATGAAGATAAGAGTCTAAATTTTATTGTGGAGCTATTAGTTTTTGAAAATACAAAGAAAGGAGTTCAAACAATGAAATTAAAGTGTAAGGGCAAAATTGTAATTTTTTAAAAAATTATAAAACCTTAGTTTCTTCATATAAATAGCATGAGTCACTCCTTCTTCTTCATTTTCACCAACCTCAGGTAGCCATTGGAGCTCTCTTGGAGGCATGACAAAGAAGAAGGAAAGGAAGGGAAAGAAAGTCACCTAAGGGTAACTAAACATGCTAAATTTGCCTATGATTTTATTTTGAATGTTTTTCTACTTTCTCTTCTCTTTCTTTCTATGGTTTTGGTTTCTTAAAAAAGTGAGTTTTGTGGTTAAAATTTTGAATGAAGAAGCTCCTTTAAGGAAACTAATTGCATCAAAATATTCTTCATCAAAAACATTTTCAAATGATGTACGGTTTAAGCTAGGAAAACTTGTGAAATTTTAGAACCCTAGCCATCCCTTGTTCGCCCAAGAGAGATGATAAGGAGAGGAGGCTTGAACTTGATGACATTTTGGTGAAAACAAGGGTTTGGAAGGGTGAAGAACAAGAATATGCAATTAGAATTGATAAAGAACTATTAGAATGCCATATAGCTTCACCAAGGATTTGGATTGGCCTTTGAAAGATTCAAAACCCTAATATGATACTTGAATGAGAAATGAATCATAGAGATCCTAAAACCAACAAATTCTTTAAGTTGCAAACAAAACTTCATATAAGCCATTTATAGTGTGTGTCTCGGCCAAGTTTGAGTTTGCATACCTAGGGAGTTGTTTCATTGATTCTAAGTTTATGAGTAGTTTAGATATAAATTATAAACATTGATGGAACTATTGGAATGAATTTAAAAGCTTTTTTTTTGAAAGTGTGTAACGAACGTAATTTTCATAAAATGACGAAATGAGCTGTATAAAAGCAAGTCCTCTGAAATGAACTAGATAATATCCCAAAAAATTTGGGTAGAGTCCTAGGCTCCTAAAAATGATAATTTCAGACTTAGATGGAAAGAAAAATGGAGCTAGGATAGTGAAACAATTTGTGATAAAATTGACGAAACATAATGGCATTTTTGTAAATAAGTGCAACTTTTGAAAAAACACATAGAAGGGCTTCCTAAATGGGAAATTTGAGTTGCCCAGGGTTCTTAGAGGGCCCAAAGCCCATGGAAAGCCGCAGGACTGGTAAAGCCCCTTCGGTGTATATTTTCCAATGGTAGTGAGCCCGAACTTTGATGGATTCATTCGGGAAAGTTTCAGCTTTGATTTGAGTGATTCCAAAAGCATTTTATTAAATTGAAAACCTAAATTTTATAATAGAAAGGATAGTTCTAAAAAAGGAGCTAAAACAAAGACAAAACAAAATTACCATTACGAAAGGGCAAAATTAAAATTTTTGAAAAAGTGTGTTTCTTGAAGCTTTTACACACTTCTCCCTTCTTCTCTCCTTCTTGTAGCATGACTTTCCTCTACCCAAAGTACAAAAAATGACCTGCTCTCTTAGGCACACAAGAAGGGGAAGAAAAGGAAGAGAAAAATCAAGGAAAAGGTAATGAAATTTGTATATTTTCATGCTCTTTCTTCCTCCAACCTTGCTCCCCTCCTTTTATACTTTCTTTCTATGATTTTCTTGAAGGGATTGGTTGTATTTTTGGTCCAGAACAAGGAGGGAATTTTTGAAAATTAAGAAGGGAATTCAAGCAAGGGAAGAAGCATCAAAAGGGGGCTAAAAATCCAAGGTAATTCTCCATTTTTGTTGCTTCTCCTCTTTGCTCTTTTCTTGGTGCTTGTTCGGCCTAAACCAGAACCATATGGGAGAAGGAAGTTTTGTCCAAAATCAAGGAATGAACAAGGGTTTTAGACCATGGAGAAGAGGAATATGGTAAGAAATTGCAAGAAAAACCCATGGAAAACAAGTTAGAAAAGTGTAGGCTTCTTTAGGATTTTATGAAATATGATTTTGTGTGAGTAATTCCTTGGCTATTTGAATGTTTCCTTGTGCTCTTAAGACCCTTAGAAATCTCCCCAAGTGGCTCTCCTATCAAGGAAAAATCAAGAAGTTGAAGAACCCCATTTATGGTGCTTGTCTAGGCCTAGGCTAGTTCTATGGGTTAGGGAGTGTTTTAAATTGTTCTAGCCTTGGTTTGAGACTTCCTACGATGCTAGAAGATGGGAGAAACCCTTGGAAAAAAATTTAGGAGCCATGGATTGGAAGATGTAACAATGGTGTCTATAATGGTGCCTTATGAAGCAACTTAGTTTTTCAATTATGCAAGTGAATGTGTGAGGGCTCCAAGGACCTTAAATGAGTCCAAGAAGTCTAAAAATAACAAAACAATGGAGCTTAAAACTTGAAATATGAGAGTTGCTGCAATAGGCTAATTATAGAACCATTATCCCACTTGTAGGATTAAGTATACTTTTAAGAGTATCTTTGGTGTCTTGGCTTACTTCAAGTATGTGATTGTGTATTCTTTATGGTGCCTAGGACAAGAGAATATACATCTACCTAGGTGTGCTTGTGGGACCGAAAAAAGGGAAGAAAAAGGATCAAGAAAAGCTTGCATAAATCCAAGGTAGCTCTCTACCTCATTCTCCTTGCATTCTTGTGTGCATATGTATGTTTTTGTGTATTTGTGTATACTCTTATGACTTGGGAACATGCCACTTGATGCCTTGCTATTACATTGGTGCCAATGTGTTTCCTTGAATGGCTTTGTTTGTGGAAATGGCTCATAAGGGTGAGGTGATGCCAAAAGTCCTTTTAATGAAGGTGAGGAAATGCCAAAAGTCTTATGGCATGAGTGAGATAAGGTCAAAAGCCTCTTGTAAGGGTGAGGCAAAGTCAAAAGTCCCTAAGCCAAAAGTGAGGCAAATCCAAAAGTCCTAGAAATAGGGTAAGGCAAAACCAAAAGTCCCTAGAGCATGTTCTTGTTTTGAATGTGAATAAGTGGCATGAAAATTATGACTTTGCATACTTTATGGTTATCAAACCTTCCATACATATGCTTTGATATGTATATGCCATGAATGTGTGTGAATGAATGTGTGAGCTATTGAGATTCTAGGAACCTCACTCCCCTTCCCCTTTTCCTCTTGACATGACTAGGTGGAGTTTAAGAAATAAAGAATGCAAGCCAAGGGAGTTGAAAAGCCAAATCTTGATAGTTATATAGCTTGTTATGTAATTAAATGCCAAAGTTGATTTGTATATATTATTTTTGTGGTATAAGATCATGAACAATTGTAATATGATGTATGACTCTTGTATAGACCATATGTGGCATGAAATCAATGAAAATGGGAATTTTGGCTTCTTGATGACTTGATGTATTAATGCATTAATAGAAGTGGATTGACCAATTTAAGATGCATGGAGTTTTGGATCATTTGGGCAGTTTATACAAGTCATACTCATGCTTTTAAACTTGCCTAAGAGGTGCCAAACGTTAAAAGAGGCCATTTGGACAGATTTGGTATCTTATAGGGAACAAAAATGGCTATTTTGGTGAGTTATATCATTTTCTATCCAAAAGAGCTCTTCTTAGTTTGAAATTTGGCATGCATCTAAATCTTGTTGAGAGATTTTTGAGAAGCTAAAGTGGGTATTATTTGGAGGTCTACAGAATATTTGGAAAATTTTTGAAATTGGCAAAAATTCTGGTTTTTGTCAGTGTACTGTTCATATAGTCCAAAATTTGTTCTCTGTCATTCATGGGGCAAATGATGTCCAACTGCCACAAAATCATATAGGGGGAAACTAGATCTTCCCAGTGACTTGTGCCAATTAGAAGCACATCATTTGGATATCTAGAGAGGGAGATATGAAATTTTGAAGTTGCTATCTAGCACTAGGCACACAGTCAGACCCGTGGTATTATTTGATTACATTTCGGGGTCTGAATGCTCTTGGATTGATTTGAAACCATTTTTCCCTCTAGTTAACATCTTTATCTTTCCAAATTGGTATAGATTGTATAGATTGGATTTTTGTGAAATTAAGTAATTTGTATTAGAATCAGAGGGCAGCTGGACCTTCTTGATTTTTTTGTTGTCAAACATGGTCTAAATGGGATTTTCGTGGTTAGACTTATTTTTACTGTAACTTTGACATACAGAGCTTTCCAAAAAGCTATGGTGTGTGTGATTTTAATATTTTTACATTTAGTTATGATTTTTCAAAGTTGCCCCTAAAATCTGCCACATGCTGTCCAAAAAGAAATAATGGAATTTCAGGGTTTTTGACTTGGAAAATGTGGATTGCTTGATATTTTGAGTTGATTATGATTTGTTTCAATGTAAATGACTAGAGAATGTTGTTCGATGATTCACGTGGCCCACGTAACACAAATTCAAGAAATTTTTCCTGACGCAACGCAATAAAAGTGTATTATTTTCATACTTTTCCTTACTTTTGTCTTGTGAATGTGCACCAATTGCCCAAAATGGAAGAGTATGATAATAGAAATATAAGGTATTACAAAAGGTCCTAGAAATGGGGTGAGGCAAAATCAAAAGTCCCTAGAGCATGTTCTTAGCTTGAATGTGAATAAGTGGAATGGAAATTATGAAAAATTATGACTTTGCATACTTTATGGTTGTCAAAGCTTCCATACATATGCTTTGATGTGTATATGCCATAAATGTGTGTGTGAATGGGTGTGTGAACTATTGAGATTCTAGGAATCTCACTCCCCTTTCCCATTCCTCTTGACATGACTACGTGGAGTTCAAGAAATAAAGAATGCAAGCTAAGGGAGTTGAAAAGCCAAGTCTTGATAGTTATATAGCTTGTTATGCCAAAGTTGCTTTGTATATATTATTTTTGTAATGTAAGATCATGAACAATTGTAATATGATGTATGAGTTTTGTATAGACCATATGTGGCATGAAATCAATGGAAATGGGAATTTTGGCTTCTTGATGACTTGACGTATTAGTGTATTAATGGAAGTGGAATGACCAATTTAAGATGCATAGGGTTTGGGACCACTTGGACTATTCATATAAGTCATGTTCATGCTTTTAAACTTGCCTAAGAGGTGCCAAATGTAACACAATAATTTCTTACCTTATTTCATGCTATCTCCATGTCTCACATCATGCATTTCATGGAGGAGTAAGAAAATAGTATAAAAATAATGAATATTTTAGCATTGCGTAGCGTATAAATTTTTCACTCAGTGTCCCGTAGGGCATGTGAACTCATGAATCACATTTTCATATTTAATTACATAGATACAACTCAAATCCATCACCAAAAGTGGCTTACAACTCGTGCAAGGCAAAGGAATATACAAAATTCATAGATGCAATTTTGGCCAAAATTTTTCCTTTTCTGTCACAAACTTTAGAAAATCATAACTAATTCTAGAAACATTAAAATCATGCATTCTTTACCATTCTGGAAAGCTACAGATGCCTACTTTATGCTAAAAATATTTCCAGACCATGAAATTATGACGACTCTAACTTCTAATCCTGGTAATTATGGTTAAATACATGATTAATAATTAATGATCAAGGTTTAGAGTTATTACAATTGATTACATTAAGAAAATATAAGAAAATTTGAACGTTGATGTTATTAGGGTCATCAATTAAACAACCATAAATGGGAGAATACATAAAAGGAATTGCACTATCAGCAGAGGTCTGTGATTCATCCGTCCATCAGTTTCAACACACAAAAACCACCCACAAGTGTTCCTATATCATTTCTTAGCATTACCATTGAAGAAATTGGGGTTTCTAGGCTAAAGGTGGGAGTTTGGGGACCTGCGCCACAACTTGAAACCTTCCCACTATGGTTAAGTTAGGTATTGGAGCTTGAAAACTAAGTTTTTCACTTTGCACCGTGGCCCTGACCTTTTCGCGTGCGCGGCTAAGTGGCTCTCAGGAATCATTGGGTAAGTTACTCATCGCGGCGAGTTGGATCTTCGCTGTGGCCAATCTATGTGGTGCCACAACGGAGATGTCTCCTGGAGTTACTGTTTAAAGTCCCACGATTTTTGCCTCAGCGGAATACACTTGCGCCGTGGCGAGTTTTGCTATTGTACTCTCCTTAACTAGTTTCCTCAACTTGCACCGTGGCAGGACCTATTGCGCCGCGGTGAAGTTTCATTTTGTCACCCTCTTGGGTGATTTTTTTTGCACTGTGCTGAGGCAATATTTCTCAAGCTGCAGTGTCCCTTGCCACTGTCATTCTTCAGGCTGCAGCGAGGCCTTCCTAGCCACAATGTGACTCCTTCTTGTAACTATATCTCCTACATTTCGTCCTATATACTCCAATTCTCTTCTTAGGAACACCCTAGGACCACTTCCTCCCATTCTATATGACTCTAATGGTATTTATCCACCCTATTCACCCAGCTATTCTACCATTACCAATTCAAAACTTAAATGTAAATTTCCACTCCTCCAACTTCCCTATATCAGCAAGTTCATGGAGTAATAGCAACAAGAATTCATGCACTATTGATAATTAATATTTGATACACATTCCATTAGAGGTTTCATACATCAATGATTCATATCAATATCTAATACATCACATAATTATGTTTCCAACAGTATACCATACCATAAATTCAGTAAAATTCATACATAAGGTGTTATGGGATTCATACATCCAATATCAAGTTATGATGAGGCCTAACTCCTCACTAAATACATCCTAAGTAATCAAAATATAAAAGCCTACACTTGGCAACATAATTACATGATGATGCTATACAAAAGGAATACAAAATTTAGCGTCTATTTTAAATAAACTAATCTAAGTGTAGCCTTCTCCCCACATGGTTGGAGCTCATGGATTTTCATCCACTTGCTTCCCCTTATCCTTACTTGAAGAACCTGCACTTGAAATATTTAATCCCATGAAACGGGGCGAGATGCGAATCTCAGTAACCAAAACAAATTCCATTCATATATTCCAATTTAATCAACATATATGCATGATTTCGTATAAGTATCAGAAAACATACCAGTCAATGAAACAATTAGGCTATCATGATCACTATCCCATACTAGCAATCATATTTTCACATGTTAAAGGCCAATAACATTGGGAGAGGCCCGTCCACGGCACCTACTCCCTAATGAGCACAACCAGGGATCAATGCATCTGGGGTTTGATCATAACTTGGTGCCCGATCAAAGCACATGCACGGGTGGTAGCTGCACCACAGCTCCACCATGGACTCACAAGGTCCAATCACAACACAATAGATAGCCAACCAATTCATTAAGCATTTCAATTCATTTATGTACAGTAAACATGAAATTAAAATAGATATATGTATGGAATTAATATAGTCCCGGTTACCTCACTTGTAGACAAATTGCAAAAGCCACCAATGGCACAAAAATCTCCCCAACCACTATAAATTCCCAAAATTCGGAATGGATGTGTCTTTTACCAAAAATTTCAATATATCACCTTAAATCCTAAGCAAATTTGTGAAAAATTAATACCCATACTATAATCCAATCATTGCGGTCTCAAACCAGCAGAAATACATCAAGAAGATGAGTTTATACTTACCTAATGTCAGCCTTAGCCTCAACCTACGAAATTTCACCATGGAAACATCAAATGGAAAGTTTTAAATTTTGGGTGTGGGTGAAAGTGCTCTAATTGGAACATTAATTAGGTCAAATTAAAGAGAAAGATGAGAGGATTAAGTTATATAACTATTACCTTGGCTGAATCTTGCTCTAGAAGTGGGAAAAGGTGGAAACATGCCAAGAACCCTAGCCTCTCCTTTAGACCTCCAAATTTTGTGTGTGTCCCTTGTGGTTCTGTAGAAAGGGGGTGGCTAGGTTAGTTTTTAGGGTTTAAGTTAGGTTTTCTATGGGTTATGGGCTGCTTCAAGATCTAACTCCAAATGGGCTTCAGATTTTAGCTTTGTTGAGCTAGCTTTAAGGTGTTGGGCTGCAGAATTTCATTGGGCTAGACCTAGTTTTAAGAACTCCATGGTCTTAGGTCTGCACAAGGTTTATTAGGCCATTTATAAGAGCCTATACAAGGTGGATCTTAGGCCTCTATCACTTTGAGTCAGATTGGGTCTGTACTTAACTCATTGGGCCTCCATTAGCCTTTTATCATGATTTCTTATATTAATTTGGGCCTAGATGAAGTTTCTATCGTAATTAATTCTCAACTCATATTATTAATTTATCTCTCAAAATTTTTATTCACTTAACTTACCCGATTATTCTATATTAATTATTCTTAATTAATCCAAATTCATGATTAGTACCTTAATTAATTTTGGGGTGTTACAGAAATACCACACAAAGGATGTTTGACATCCAAAAAAGTGCAAAGGTCCAACTAACTACTGATACTAATATAGATTTCTGTTGTAAATTTCAAAAATGTTCAATTAATTCTACAAAAATTCAATCTATGTAAATGATGCCAATATGGAAAGGTACAGATGTTAGCTAGAGGAGAAAAATAACTTTAGACTAGTACATGTATATCCCAACCTCAAAAACTAATCGAACAATACCTGAGGTCTGTCTAAATGCCTGATACTGGGCAGAAAGTTTAAAAATTCATATCTCCCTCTCTAGACATCCAAATGGGATGCTTCTAGTTGGAACAAGTCTCTAGAAATGTCTAGTTTCTTCTTGTAAAATTTTATGGCAATTAGACATCATTTGCCCCCTAAGTAATTGAATTCATTTTCGGATTAGTATGAACAGTACCCTTGACCAAAATTAGAAAATTTTTCAACTTTGAAAATTCATCAAATATTCCATAGAACTTCAAAAATTCTGTACTTTATCTTTCCGAAAATCTTTCAATAAGCTCTAATTGCATGCCAAATCTCAGATCAAGAAGAGCTCATTTGGACAAAAAGTAGTGTAGGTTTCCAATATGGTCAATTTTGCTCCATATTAGATACCAAGTGTGCCCAAATGGTCTTTCTTGGTATTTGGCACCTCTTAGGTAAGTTTAAAAGCATGAATATGACTTGTATGAACTACCCAAGTGGTCCCAAATCTCATGCATCTCAATTTGGCCATTCCACTTCGATTTATACATACATTTCCATAATACTAGTTTGCCATTACATATCCAAATTACACATTTCTGTACATATAACCTTAGTTCTCATTTATACATAATATATTAACATAATTATACATGCTCAAGTGGTCATAAGTCATATACAAAATAGGCTATAATATTTGCCACTTATATGGCCTCCAAGAAGCAAATTCTATACACTTCAATTTCATACTTTCATCTCTTAAGTGGTTGGCTCTCATTTCCTTATTCTCTTGGTCCACCTAGCATGTTAAGACATTGGAGAGGAGGGGATGAGATTCAAATAATCCCAATAGCTCATCTCCCATTCAATCACATATAAAGTATGCAATACAAGTCTTGAAAATGCATGTATGGACATAATAACATAAGTGAGCATTCAAAAAAAAAATATTCTTGGCATTTGAACAAGTCATACATAGCATATATAGGCTTGCCAAGTAAGTGGATTAACCTCACCCATTTACTTGTAAATTTTGGACTTGTCTCACCCATTTCTTTAAGAGATTTTTGACTCAACCTTACTTTTGAGAGTCAACCTCATTTTTGGGAGACTTTTTACTTTGTCTCAACTAACTTTAAGGATTTTTGGCTTATCCTCACCATGGCTAGAGGGTTATTAGCTTCTCCACACTCAAGCAAATCAATGCAAACATATAAAGTATCATTTGTATACATAAATCACCATCATGGTACCATGGAATAAAAGCTCATGCAAAAATACTTTTCATAGCTCAAAACATATATACACACATTCAAGAACAATGTAAGCACACATTCATGCATGAAAGAAAGTGGGGAGAGCTACCTTGCTTGCATTTATACACTTTTTTCTTAGTTCTTGAATCCTCTCCCTTGACCTCACACACCCAAGAAGGTGGAGATCACTTCTCCTAGCCTAGACACATTATATGGAAGTTAATTATACTCTTGAATCAAATTCTAAGGCCATACAATCACTAGAAAAACTAGATGACTCATAAGGCTCTTTTATCGTTCTATAATGCACTTAATGAAGCAACCTTGAGAAACATCATCTTGGCTCTATTCTCTTCATTTATTTATGATTCTTGACTCCTTTAAGCCTCTTGGAGTCATCACACAATCAAATCAAGAAACCTAGCTAGATGTTGCTTCTTTAATCCATAATATGGAACCTATGATACTATCTCACTATCTATGGTTTCTAAAATTTTTCCAAGGCTTCCTCTCATACTCTCCCATCATACATGATGCAAAACTAAGCTTGGAAGGAATTAAAACACTCCTTAGGTGCATGAACCCTCCTTGGCCGAGGCTATGCTTCCATATGGCACCAATAGAGTTATTTTAATTTCTTTGATGGGAGAAGCATATGGGAGGCTCTCTTGGTATCTTAGGAACCCATATATACTCTTAAACAACTTAAATTACTACTAGGAAGCTTCATCTTAGCCTAGGTGCAACCAAATCCCTAAATTCCATAACTTTCATTCTAAAGCTCCTTTTTTAATTCTGTTGTATATTCTTAATCCTCACACTCCATAACCTTTGGTTCCATCAAGAATACATAAAGAAAAACTATCCTCCTCACTTTCTCTCTCTAGAACTAAGCTTAAATGGCTTGGAAACACAAGATTTTGTAAGTGTTTCAAGTGAAGCCTTACCTTAAAATAGAGCTCTCTTTATATAAATTATTTTTCACTGATTGATTTCTTGAAAAGAGTTTCTTTTTAGCTTAGGTTAGACCTGAATCTTCAAGTTTTCAAAATAAGAAAATCACTATTAGAGAGCTCTTAGAGAGAGAAATAACTTTTCTAACTGGCACGAGATGAAACAGGGTCATTTACTTACCTAAACGGAAGCTTAAACTTCTTCTCTCTCTCCCTCCCCTCTTAATTTCATGCCATTGCTGCCCATTTTTCTGCAAATGGAAGCTTGGAGAAGATGATGAGATGTAATCTTACTTAAGAAGCCTCTTTCACAATTTTTCAAAATAACCATTTTGCCCCTATATGCCTGTTTACTCTATTTAGGCTTATTTTAACTCCTTTTTTAGAATCTTCTTTTCCATCATAAATTTAGGTTTCTAATTAAAAAAAATGCCTTTGGAATCACTCAAATTAGAGCTAAAACCTTCTCGAATGAATTAGTCAAATCCGGGTCAATCGACGTTGGAAAATGTCCATCGGCGGGGTTTTAACTGTCTTGGGGCAGAGAACTCAAAACTTTCATTTAAAAAGCTCTCCTATGAGAATTCCAAAATTTGCTCAAAATGATGAAAATGCCCTTACATTTTGTCACTCTTTTGTTACATTTCGTTTCTTCATTCTAACTCTATTTTTCTTTTTGCCTGAGCCTGGGATTCTCATTTTTAGGAGTCTAGAATGCTTTTCAAATTTTTTGCACCTTAACTAAGTCATTTCAAGGGACTTGCTTTTGTATCTGGTGAATTTTGTACATTAATGGAGAAACTATATGTAAAGTCCTATATCGAAAAGGAGGGACTTAGGCTAGGACCTTTTAAGTGGGAGTAGCACTCTCCCCATGTGGATGCATTTTCCTGAGTGATGGGAAGATGGCTCAGGAGGAATAAAACCCTGGCTACGAAACCCAGTTTCGAACATGGTTGGACTAGGAACAATATCCATAGGGCCCTATAAGGTATTTGGTATCAGAGCCGGCCTAGCCGCGTGTGCAACCCGAAGATAGGTTGGCCCCAAAAAGGGGTGGATTGTAAAGTCCCACATCGAAAAGGAAGGACCTAGGCTAGGGCCTTATAAGTGGGAGTAGTATTCTCCCCATGTGGATGCGTTTTCCTGAGCGATGGGAAGATGGCTCAGGAGGAACAAAACGCTGGCTATGGAACCAAGTTTTAGACATGGCTGAACCAGGGATAGTATCCATGGGGCTCTATAAGGTGTTACTCTATAGTTCAGGGGGTCTATCTAGGGAAATTTACTAACCACTACTGGGTGGTTTCCTCAACTCTGGGACTCTTATCTTTCCTTTCTAGATTCAAGGAGAACTTTCATTGAGCCTTTCATTCACATATCTCACATGGAACGATACTAATGGTCATCTCCCCTAGACTTTAGCTTATGCTTAGCCTGGGCTATTTATCTTATCAGACCTGCAGGTTGCAATAACTTAGTGCTTTTCTGAACTATCCCCATTCTCTTTTGGGCCTCTATTATCGGGCTACTCATACTTAACATTCTATCATTCAGTATCTCACAGGGTAGCACCCTAGGTTGAAGTCAACACCTTAAAGGTAAGTATCAACAACCTTATCATCCCTATGTTTAACTTTCTCTATGCTAAGCTCTTTCTCAATCTCAACTGCTAGGCCCACTAATCATTTGTTACTTACTGACCTTCTATCATCATTTACTATTCTTTTTCCTTTTTGATACTGGGGGATCTTGCTTTCTGTGGGTCAATTGACCCCTTATCAGTTCAATTTTTGAAATTAGCCTAAATATGACTAACAAGGCATTTCATATTGCCATTCACAGTGGCTAATATATCATTTGCCGTGACTAATTAGCCTTGGGTTCACCCTAGTTTTTTTGTCTAAGTATTAGCCGCGGCGAGGAACTCTCTGGATTGCCTCACTGCTTCATGGAATAATTGGCTGCAGTTAAGTAGTTAATTAGCAATTTCTAATGGCCTCTGATTGGTTTACTTTTTTAGGGATTGGATTTTCATCTTTTGCTACTAACCTGAGCCTCATAGCCTCTATATCTAGCCCATCATCAAGTTAGAGGATTCTACCTCTTGCTTCACTCATACATAACTAATTGTCATCTCTAGGCTATCAACTCTAGGGGTGTAGCTCATAACTCGACCTCTGGACTAAGGGAATTAACCTTTTGGGCTCTGAAACTTATCTAGATATTTAGGTATTGTGACTAAGGGGTGACTCTTTTTCTTACTTCCCTTCTAAACTAATCTCGTGTAGCCGTCGTCTCATTTCATACTGTGCTGCATCCAACTTGTCTCTGCATTAAGCAGGACATCTCGGAATGGCCTGAGTGTGACTACTAAGGAGAATTAGGCCTCACATACTCCCTCTAGTAAGTCTTTTCCTATCAACGAGATCATTTCTCATCTTTCATATCTGGGGCTTGCTATTAATCCTGGCGAGCTATCATATTTTATAGAGCTCCAGCCGTCGGATCATTTAGCTCTGCTCAAACTCCTTTAGAGGCCAACCTTTCCTAGTATCCACTAACTACTCTCAGACTATTCCATTACTTACTTATTGTGAAATAAGCCACAAATTATACTCATACACCCAAGATGTCTTATATAAGACTTTACCTATCCATTCAAGCCTTTACATAGCCCTATTGTTACATCCTCAAGCCAAATCTAATTTGAGAGAGCCTGAAGCTTTGCTTTGATACCAATAAATGCAACACCATATATTTCTAGCTCATTTCATAGTATCTCTATGCCTCATATCAAGCAACTTACAAAGAGGCAAGGAAAAATAGCATTAAATAATGCCTTTCTTAGCGTTGCGTCACGTATAAAAATTTCATTCAGTATCACATGGGCCATGTGAGCTCATACATCACATTATCATATTTAATTACATGAATGCAACTCATTTGCATCACCAAAAGTGGCCTACAACTCGTGGAAACCAAAAGGAAGCATAATATATATATATGCATTTTCGGCCAGATTTTTCTCATTTCTGTCACAAATTTTGAAAAATCATAACTAATTCTAGAAAAATAAAACTTATGAATTCTTGCCATTATAGAAATCTACACATGTATAATTTGTGCTAAAAATATGTTTAGGCCATAACATTTAACACAAGAGACGTTTGACATTAGAAAAGATCCAGAGGTCTGGCTGTCATTGGTGCTATTACAAAATTCTACAGTAAATTTCAAAAATGTTCAATTAATTCCAAAAAAATCCAATCCATATAAATGATACCAATATGAAAATTTGTAGATGTTAGATAGAGGGAAAAATAACTTTAAACTAGTTCAGGCGCATCTAGACTTCGAAACTCAATCAAATAATAATTGAGGTCAGTTTGAGTGCCTGATACTAAACAAAATATTTAAAAATTTATATCTCCTTTTCTAGACCTCCAAATGAGGTGCTTCTAGTTGGTACAAGTCATTGGAAATGCCTAGTTTCTCTATATAAAATTTTGTGGTAATTAGACATCATTTGGGCCCTGTGTGATAGAAATCATTTTCGGAACAAGTGAACAATGCATTAGACCAAAACCAAAATGTTTGCCAATTTTGAAAATTCATCAAATATTCTTTAGACCTCTAAAAATTCTTCTCTTTAGCTTTCCAAAAAGCTCTCAACAAGATCTAATTACATGCCAAATCTTAGATCAAGAAGAACTCATTTGGATAAAAAGTGATATAGGGTTCCAATATAGTCAATTTTAGCTCCATATAAGATACCAAAATGTTCAAATGGCTTTCCTTGGGGTTTGGCACCTCTTGGGCAAGTCTAAAAGCATAATTATGACTTGTATGAGTTGCCCAAATAATCTTAAATCTCATGCATCTCATTTTGGCTATTTCACTTTTATTTATACATATTCTTCCATAATGCAAATTTGCCATTACATACTCAAATTACATTGTAACATTCATATAACATGTCCTGTCATTTATATATTATATATTAATATAAGTATACATGTTCAAGAGGTCATAGCTCAAATACAACAATGGGTTACATCATTTGACATCAATATGGCCTTAAAGAACAAAAACTATGCCTTTTGATGTCAAGCTCTCATTTTGTCATATGGTTGGCTTCCATTCCCTTGATCTCTTGATCCACCTAGCATATTAGAACATTGGAGAGGAAGGGATGAGATTCAAAGAATCCCAATAGTTCATTTCCCATTCAATGATACATAAAAGATGCAAAACAAGTCTTGAAAATGCATGCATGACCATATTGTCATGTGTAAACATTCAAGAAGCATTTTCAACATTTGAACATATCATACATAGCATACAAAGGCTTGCCAAGCAAGTGGATTAGTCTCACCCATTTACTTATAGATTTTGGACTTGCCTCACCCATTCTTTAAGAGGTTCTTGGACTTAACCTTACTCTTGGGAGTCAACCTCACTTTCAGGAGACTCTTTACTTTGTCTTAACCAATCATAAGGGTTCTTAGCTCATCCTCACCATGGCTAAGGGCTCTTGGCGTCACCATACTTAAGCAAACCAAAGAAAACATCATATATATCATTTGGAAAACATAATGCATCATTATGGTACCATGGAGTAAGAGCTCATGCTAGAACATTTCTCATGGCTTGAAATACACATACACACATTCAAAGGCAAGTAAAGCAAGCAATAATTCATGAGAGAAGGTGGAGAGAGCTACCTTGCTAGTATTTGTACACTTTTTCCTTAAGCCTTGAATTCTCTCCCTTGACCTCATACACCCAAGAAGGTGGAGATCACTTTTCTTGGTCTAGACACATCATATGGAAGCTAATTATACACTTGAAGTAAAGTCTAAGGCCACACAACTTTCTTAGATACTAGCTTGGCTTATTAGCCCCTTTATATTTCTAAGAATACACCTAAGGAAGCAACACCTATCAAATGAATTCTAGGCTCTATTCTTTCCTTTCAAATATGATTTTTGACTCCTTTTAAGCCTCTTGGAGTCATCACACAATTAAAATAAAGAGCTTAACTACATGTTGCTTCTTTAGGTCATATTATGGAACATAAAGCATCATCACACTTTCTATGCTTTCTAAATTTTTCCCAAGGCTTCCCCTCATATTTATTCATCATTTATGACTCAAAAACGGGCTTAGAAAAATTTAAAATTATCCCTAGCTATGCTATCCCCTTTTAGCTGAACCTATAGAAGGTTTTAAGCTTCATAGACTTTGCTTTGTTTTCTTGATGAAGGAAGCACATGGGGAGACTTCTAGGGATCTTAGGAGCTCATTCAAATACTTATTTAGGCATAGGAATTAAGAGATCAAATCAAATTTTAGAAAGAATACTTGAAACCCTAGAAATTGTATCTTGAATTTTCATGATTTTTTGTTAATTCTTTTTGCATATTCTTAATCTTCAAACCCTTTTCCTAAGAATCACCCTTGGTTCTGCCTAAATATCAAACCCTCTTAAGGTTTCTTGAGTGGGGTGAAATGGTGGAGGAAGAGGAGCAAGGGGTAGTAACCCTGGAAGAAGAAATTACCTTGTTTTCTTACTTTTTCTCACTTAAATCTTGTCTTCTTTGAGCTCTTCTTTTCAAATCCGAATTTTTTCCTTAATTTTTCCTTTAAAATAGATTTATAAACTTCATTATAATCAAAGGAAATAAAGAAGAATGGAGGAGAAGAGGTTTAGAAGGGAAAAAGCATGAAAAACTACTAAATTTCCTTACCTTTTAACTTAAACTTCTCCTTCTTTTCTTCTTGCTCTTGCGCACCTCATCCCTAAAGGTTTTCTCTGGTTTTTATGCAAAGCTTGATCAACCAAAATGAAGGGGGAAGAAGGGCCCCACTTGTGATGACCCTAACTTCTAATTATTGTAATTAAAGTTAAATATGCGATTAATAATAATAAATCAGGGTTAAAAGTCATTACGACCAATTACATTCAAAAAATGCAAGGAAATTTGAACCTTAATGTACATAAGAGAAATAAACCCTCATTTATAAACCTTTGATTCTATTACCCATTAATTCCAACTCACAAGAATCCTCTACCAGTGTTTGTAAGTCATCCCTTGAGGTTACTATAGGAAAAATCAAGATTTCTAGGTTAGAATGAGAGTTTAGGACTGTTAGTCACAGGTAAATGTCTTTGTACCATGGCTAATTGCTTTCTGGTTTACTCTTTTATCTTTACAGGTTTCACTGCGATGAGTTGGAGCTTCGTTGTAGCGAGCCTGCATGGCGCCGCGGTGAGGAGACCTCTAAAAGCCTACCTCACTTGCCTCTTGCTATTGGCCGCAGCCAAATTCTATTTTCGCTACGGCTAATTCCTCTCTGGAACACTTGGAACATTTTCACAAAGTTCGCCACGGCTAATTCCCCATTTTTTAGTGGCAAATTATCCTTTGGATGACTTCCAGTTTAGCCTCTCATATTTTGCCATGGCCAATTCCACTTCTCGCTGTAGCAAATTGCTCTCTAGTACACTCTCTGGGTAATTTCACCTCTATTGGTCATAGCGAAATAACTTCTAATCTTACAACTTCTAAATCTTATCTCATACATTCCAATTCTTCCCCTAGAGTCACCCTAAGGTCACTCTACCTTAAATTATGGTGCTCTAATGGCTTTCCTCTATCTAATTTATCCAACTTATCTATTATTACCAATCCAAGACTTAAGTGTTAATTCCTACTCATCCAACTACCATATATCAGCAAGTTCATGAGTTGATGACAGTAAGAATTTTATAAGTTACCAACAATTATCATTCAAATATATATTCCATTAGAAATTTCATGCATATCTAGTTTAGGTCTACATCTAATGTATCATATAATTACATTTCCCAAATGGTAAACCATGTCATAGGTCCAACAAAATTCATAACAGATGTTATAAGTCCATACATTCAATACTAAGTAAAAATGAGGCCTAACTCCTCAATAGATACATTCTAAGTGATCAAAATATAAACACCTACACTTGGTAATATAATTACATGATTATGCTATAAAAAGAAAAACAAAATTTGCATCTACTCTACTCATATCAGCCCAAGTGTAGCCTCCTCCACACATGGCTAGAGCTTATGGATTTTCATCCACTTGCTTTTCCCTATCTTTACTCGAAGGCTTTCACCTAAAAGTATGATCCCATAAAACAGGGTGAGATGCAAACCTCAGTAACCAAGGTAAATTCCATTCATATATTCCAGTTTAATTCACATATATGTATGATTTCATATAAGCATCAGAAAATGTACCAACCATATCAGTAAATGAAATAATTAGGCTATATATGATTATTATCCCATACTAGCAATCACAATTCCACATGTTAAAGGCTAATAACATCAGAAGAGGCCCATCCACAACACCTACCCCCTAATGAGTACAACTAAGGCTCAGTGCATCTAGGGTCTGATCATAACCCGATGCCTGATCGAAGCACATGCACAAGTGGTAGCTGCACCACAACTCCACCATGGACTCACAAGATCCAATCATACATAATAGATAGCCCACCAATTCATTTAGCATTAAAATCATAATCATGCAGCAAATACAAAATTAAAATAGATATATGCATGGAATTAGCATGAACTCCAGTTACCTCACTTGTAGACAAGTTGGAAAGCTAACAGCAGTACCAAAATCCTCTTATAATCATAATATCAGAAAATTATCACTTTATATCGATCCATTACTATCCTATTCATCATTTCTGGTAATAACCCAATGATCAAAGAATTAAATTACTAATAATTACCTAAGGGACACCTACTGACGGGCTTGTCGTGCAACCCTTAAAATAAAACTAAGTTGAATATTAAATGCAATATAGGGCACAACCTAGGTCATCTCCCTTGGAAATGGAATTCAATGCCTAATTGGGTTTTCTAAATGTTAAAATTCCTAAAAGCTATCTAGTTTGGGGGTTTTGAATGAATTAAACTAACCTAAAACTAAATTGAAATAAATTTCCTAATTTCTACCTAATTGTGTGAATTGTGAATGATAATGGGCTTGTGACTAGCTTAGGATTTGTCCCTTGGTATCCACTATCCTTATCCTAATCCAATTATAATTAATTCTGGCTTAAGAGTTCTTAATTGTGTTCATTAGCAAATGATCTTGAATACCCATTCAAGATTCAAGAGACTAACAAGTTAATGTTGAATTGAGACCTCAATCCTACACCAATTCATTAACTCTTGTCTTTAAGATCAATAAACACCTAATTTGATTAATTAACTGATTAATTAGTCTCTGATTCATCATCCAAAAATGTTTAATTAACTAACTAAATATCAAGGAATTCTCAAATAGACAATTAAGCACATAATCTCACTCATGCATTTCATCGAACACCTTCGTGGCATACATGGTAGATTAGAGAGAATAATGAAAAATCATATTCAAATCCAACCAATTAATCAACAAAAATGCTTCCTAATCAGTGTCTAACTAGCCACTAATTAATTATACAAATTCCTAATCAAATACAACTTAACTAAGATTGTATAAGAAAAAGAAAAAGTGTAGGAAATTGAGAAATCTTAGCCAAAATTCTGCATTCTTATCCAAGGATTCAAGCTTCTCTAAGAGCTTCCTCCTAGCTAGCCTCAAGGTGGATGAATTAGAGCTTCATTAATGGATGAAAATGGAGGAAAAATGGCATGGTATGTGGTTCTGGACGTTGGATGCAGAGAATGGACGAAGGGATAGGTGTGCATGGTAAAGACGAAGGATGGAGTGGTGTGTGTGACGAGGGATGGTCTCTGGATGAAAAAGGGACTGGACGACATGAATGAATGGAATGTGGTTGAATGAAGTGTCTGACGCCATGAATCAATGAATCATGTGATACGATGGGAATGGACGTGAATAATGA
Source organism: Erythrophleum fordii (assembly GCA_032878935.1). Classification (NCBI taxonomy): domain Eukaryota; kingdom Viridiplantae; phylum Streptophyta; class Magnoliopsida; order Fabales; family Fabaceae; genus Erythrophleum; species Erythrophleum fordii. The sequence goes on along the minus strand of JAVQMF010000057.1, from coordinate 11,268,579 downwards.
CGGAATAATTTGATTCTCCCTTTCCACGTGCTCAGCTTTAATTTTCACGTGCTCCCCCTTCCTATTCCAATTGTCTGAAGCCTTCTTTTTTTTCATTTTGATACGTATAAGTGTGAGTCAGCCAATTCTTGAATTCTCAGCCAAAACACGTGAAAGGATGTCGGCCCCAAAGCTTTTATTTTATTATAATCCACGTAATTGCTACTGTGGCTTCTGCATGTATGTTCTTCGCGTTTTGTAGCTGCTGCAGCTTCTGGCCACGTCAACTTCTGTTCTGCATGTATGTTTATTTCTTCTCTAACTCGTGGTTTTTCTCGTGCAGCTCATTCTTCCAGCTCAGTGTTGATCTTCTTGATGCTTTCCACGTCTCTAGCTTCCACGTTCTGCACTACATCACACAAAACTCGAGCTTCTGCTGTTCTAGAATTGCATTCGAGGGTGTTGCTTCATTTTACGTGATTTCTCCAGCTTCTTCTTCTCTGCTTTGCCCAAAATTCACGTTTTGATTCCTTGCCACGAGTTTACCTTCCTCTGTTCATGCTCTGTTTCTCTTCTTGTAGTTGCTTCTAGCTTTCTGCATCTGCATTTCGTGTTTCTTCCTCAACAGCCAAGCACCCAGTTCTTGCTTCATTTCATTCCAACATAATTCCTCTCATTCACTGCTGGATGTTGCCTTGCTAGAGCCCTCATTCCTCTTCTCTGTTTCGCATGAGTGGGAGTTCACGTGGGCTGATGTGTGTGTGTTTTTCTGCTCAAAAGTTCCAGCCTTCATGCATGGTTCTATTCCTTGCTTCTTCTTTATGTGGCTACAACCCTTTTAGTTTGTGGCTTTCCTTCAAAGCTCAAATTGCCTAACAAAAATCTACACAAAGAATAAGAACAATTCAATAGGAAAATCCACAAAAATTATTTAAGATAAAATTGAGCATTAAAAACTAAATTTTTGCAAATTAATTTTTAAAATATAAAAATGGCTATTAAAATAAAATCTTATCTAATTAAAGTCTTGAAGCCATATTTGGAACTAAAATGTCTAAGTTTAGGAGGATAAAAATAGATAAAATATGTGTTTATCACCTACTTAATCACCAAGAGCTTCTAATTTCGGGTTTTGCGTTCCCTAGACTAGAAACATCAAAATATCACTTCAAACCCTAGGAAAATTTGCATAAAATTAAGGCCCATACTATAAATCTACTATGGGGGTCTTAAACTAGTAGAAAATACATCAAAATGAAGAGTTTATACTCACCTAGTAACACTTCTAGCCTTAACCTACGAGATTTCACCATGGAAAAATCAAATAGCAAGTTTTAGATTTTGGGTATAGGTGAAAGTGCTCCAAATGAGAAGCCAATCGGTCAAATCAAAGAGAAATAGGAGAGGATTAAGTTATATAACTATTACCTTGGCTGAATCTTGCTCTAAGAGTGGGAAATAATGGAATTTTGCTGCTAACCCTAGCCTCCTCTTTGGACTTCGGATTTGTGTTTGTGTTTCTTATGGTTCTACAGAATGAGGGGTGGCTAGAATGACTTTTATGGTTTAAGTTGGGTCTTAAATGGGTTATAGGTTGACCCAAAGGCCCAAGTCCATAAGGGTTCATATTTGATGCTTTGTTGGGCTAAACTTTATAAGTTAGGCTACAGAATTGTAGTTGGGTTAGGCCAAATTTTAAGAGCTCCTTTGATTTGAGTCTGCATAAGGGTTGTTAGGCCAATTATAAGAGCTTATGTAAGTTGGGTATTGGGCCTCTATCTCACTAAATCAGACTGGGCCATCATTAGGTGCTCTCTCTTGGGCCAAGTCTTACAATAAGGGGTTGGGTCTGCTCATAAAATCATTAGGTCTCCTTTAGCCTCTAACCATGGCCTATTTAATTTAATTTAGGCCTAGATGAGGTTTCTAACCTAATTAAATCTCAAACCCATATTAATAATTTATCTTTTTATAATTCTCATTCATATAACTTGCCTAATTATCCCATATTAATTATTCTTAATCAACCTAAATCCATAATTAACACCTTAATTAATTTTAGAACGTTACATTCTCCCCTCCTCTTAGAAATTTTGTCCTCAAAATTAGATATACCTTACTTAAATAATACAGGATAATCCTTACTCATTGCCTCTTCCATCTCCCATGTTGCTTCATCCAGAGTTAGTCCCTTTTATACCATGTTTACCAGGAAGATGTTCTTATTACACAACTATTTGACTTTTAAGTCTACAATAATTTCTGACTCAACCATATAAGACAAATCATCCTGTAGATGCACATTCTCATGCTCAATGACATACAAAGGGTCCAGGTGATGCTTTTTCAGTTGGGACAGATGGAACACATCAAGCAATCCGGCCAGGTTTGGAGGTAAAACAACTTTATAAGCCACGAGTCCTATCCTTTCAAGGATTTGGAAAGGACCAAGACAACGAGGATTGAGCTTTCTTATCCTGATAGACCGTCCTACACCCATCACTAGAGTAGCCTTAAGGAACACAAGGTCTCCTACCTCAAATTCTAAAGGTCTCCTTTTCTTATTCACATGACTCTTTTGCCTACTCTAGGCAGCCAACAACTTCTTTATGATGAGTTTTATTTGGTAGGAGACTCTTCTCACCAAGTTTTACCTAATACAAGGGTGACCTACACTTTCTTCCGTAAAGTGCCTCAAATGGTACCATCTAGATACTGAAATGGTAACTATTATTGTAGGCAAACTCAGCTAAAGGTAAATACACATCCCAATTCTCCTTTAACTCTAGCACACTAGCCCTATGCATGTCCTTAAGGGTCTGGATGGTCCTCTCAGTTTGTCCATCTAACTGAGGATGATAGGTAGTGGTAAAGTTAAGATTAGTAACTAAAACTTATAGAGACAACTAAAATTTTGATGTGAACTGTGGGTCTCTATTTGATACAATGTTATTAGGGACACCATGTAATCTCACAATTTCACGAACATACAGTTGAGTTAGTTTATTTAAAGGATAAGCGGCTCTAATAGGTAAAAAGTTAGTAGACTTCGTCAATCTATTTACAATCACCCAAATAGCATCATATCCCAAGGATGTTCTGGGTAAACCCATCACAAAATCCATGGATATGCTATCCCATGTCCATTCTAGAATCTCTAAAGGGTGCAGTGAACCTACGGGTCTTTGGTGCTCAATCTTAACCCTTTGACAAACTAGACATCTAGCAATAAACTCTGCTATGTCCGACTTCATCCCAGGCCACCAAAAGCTCTTCTTAAGATCCTTATACATTTTAGTAGTGCCCAGATGAATGGTGTACCTACTCCTATGAGCTTCCGACAACACTATATTCCTCAACTTTTCATCCTTGGGTATGCACACTCTACCCTGGAACTTCACCAAGCCATTTTTTAATAGGTCAAAATCTTTGACCTCATTACTCCCCAGTTGCTTTCTAATTCTTCCCTAGCATTCATCTAGTTCTTAAGCCTCTTTAATCCTCTTTCTAAGGTTATTTTATATCCTCAATTCTCCTAAAAGAAGGCTATTAGAATTTATTGAAATCGATAAATTCAAATCTTTCAACTCCTCAATCAACCTTTGCTCTCTAAGCATCATCATTGCCATGTGAATAGATTTCCTACTCAAGGTATCAGCGACCACATTAGCCTTCCCTATATGGTACTTTAAGGAGAAATCATAGTCTTTAAGGAATTCTGTCCACCTCCTTTGCCTCATGTTCAACTCTTTTTGGTCAAACAAGTACTTCAAACTCTTGTGATCACTATACACCTCAAATTGGGCACCATAGAGATAGTGCCTCCAAATCTTAAGGAAAAAAACTAGAGCCGCTAGTTCTATAAAAACTAAAGCCGCTAGTTCTAAGTCATAGGTGGGGTAATTCTCCTCATGGGATCTAAGTTACCTAGAAGCATAGGCTATCACCCTACCTTGTTGCATTAAAACACACCCTAATCCCTTCTTAGAAGCATCCCTATAGACTATAAATGTCTCTTTAGGGTCAGGTATCACTAATATAAGTGTGGTGGTAAGCCTATCCTTAAGCTCTTGAAAGGCATTGTTACACTTGACATCCCACACAAATGGTTGGTCCTTCCTAGTCAATTTAGTCAAGGGCGTGGCTAATTGAGAAAATACCTTAATGAATCTTCTATAGTAGCTAGCTAGACCTAAGAAGCTATGAATTTTGGTTACTGTCTTGGGTCTCTCCCAATTCAGTACCGCTTCTACCTTGCTAAGATCTATCACTACCCTTTGTTTCGATATCACATGACCTAGGAATTTGACCTCCCGTAACCAAAATTCACACTTGCTTAGCTTAGCATACAACTGATACTCTCTCAATGTTTAAAGAATTATCCTAAGATGCTCTTCACTACTTTTAGAGTAGATAAGAATGTTATCAATAAACACTACCATAAACCAGTCAAGATAGGGCTTAAAGATCCTATTCATATAATCTATGAAAATGGTAGGGCATTTGTTAACCCAAAAGGCATAACTAAGAACTCATAATGGCCATATCGAGTCTTAAAGGCAGTCTTAGGTATATCCTAAGCCTTGACTCTAAGTTGGTGATATCCTGATCTAAGGTCAATCTTCGAAAAGACCGACGTTCCAACTAATTGGTGAAGTAAGCCATCAATCCAAGGTAAAAGGTATTTATTCTTCATGGTCACTTCGTTCAACTGCCTATAATTAATACAAAGCCTAAGGTTACCATCCTTCTTCTTGACAAATAACACTGGTGCTCCCCACAGAGACACACTTGGCCTAATAAACCCTTTCTCAAGTGACTCCTCTAATTGACTCTTCAACTCAACCAGCACAGTAGGTGCCATTCTATATGGGGCCTTAGAAATTGGACTTGTACCGAGTATCAAATCAATAAAAAATTTTAACTCTCTCTTTGGAGGTAGTCCACTAAACTCCTTAAAAAAACCTTAGGAAACTCCCTAATCACAGGTATATCCTCCAACCCATCATCAACCTCAACATGCAATGAAAAGAATATTAGGAACCCTTGGCAACCATGCTTAAGGTACCTCTCGGCTTGGATGGCAAACACACAAGTAAGCTCAGTCACAAGATAAGTTTTTAGTATAATAACAGGAAAAGAAACAGTCTTATGGTTACAATCAAGGATTACATTATTAGCCAACAACCAGTCCATACCAATGATTACATCAAAATCACACAAAGGGATGCAAATCAAGTCAAGGGTGGTACAATGGCTATCCAAGTGTACAATATAATTTAAGCATACATTAGATGTAATCATAGAATATCTAGTAGGGGTAGACACAGACAATTCAAATGGCAATAGGCTAATTTTAAGACTCAGACGCTTAACACAGTCATATGAGATGAATGAGTGGGTTGCACTTGAATCAAACAATGCATCTACAATATGATTATGGACAAGTAAAGTTCCTCAGATCAGACTAAGGGATCTATTAGCCTCTTGCTACATAAGTGCAAACATCCTTCCCTAAGTAGGTGGTTTAACAGATGAGGCCTACTCTCGTGACATTGTGTAAGTCCATACATAGTATCCAGGCTTCCCACAATTATCATATACTTGGTATGGCCCATTACTATGGTTCTTCCCACACTTGGCACAAGTTGGTGGGGCACTCACTACACTTCTTGGTGGTCCCATTGTTCTTCTTTGAGGGACATTCTTTGGGGGTGGTCTCCTACCCCAAGAGCCACTCCCTCCCTTCTTATTTCTACCTCTAAAGGACTCCATGCCCTAGTCACACTTACCTTTTAGGGTCTTCTTCCTCTTGGCCTCACTTTCCACTATGGCCCTCTCTGTTACTCTACACTTCACCAATTCATCAAAATTACAGATCTATAAAGATGCAATTTTTTCCTTCAACTCTGGTTCAGCCTTCTTTCAAACTTCTTGGCCTTCCATGGCTCATCATCAAATCGTTTCAAGTAGGAGAAGAAGTAAGACAATTGGATGAACTTGGCTGCATACTGATCTGCATTCATATCCCCTTGTTCAAGGAAGTTAAACTCGGCTTCCTTGTCAGCCCTCACTGAAGGTGGGAAATACTTGCTCTCAAAGGCAGTTGGAAACTTTCCCAAGTCAAGGGTATCCTCCTTGAAATCAACAACCTAAAGGCATTCCTCTACCAATACTCAACCTTACCCTCCAACTTGTATATAGCTAACTTTGCCTTTTGTTCTATGGTGTAGGTCATAACCTCAAAAATCTTCTCTAATTGCATCAGCCACCTCTCAGCTTTCTAAGTCCAAAAACGATAGAGGATTATCTTTTTTTAAATTTGGCCAACAAAATAGAGAGGTCACCATCCTCCCCTTGGTGTCCCACACCAGGATTATGACTAGCACCAACACAGTTCTCCATCGGCACCTCCTGATTCTACTTATTCATGTTTTCATGTAACTATAGCAACAATTGCACAATTGCTGCATGAGCCTCGGCTTGCTCTTGAAGCCAGTTAGTCATTGCCCTAATTGTAGTTCAATGGTCCTCAATTTTTTCTCTCATTCAGTTGACCAATGCAGCCATAGCCTCTTACATCTCTCTTAGCATCTCATTTGTTTCTCTATATGTAGCTATCTAGCTCTACAATGCCACAAGCACAACCACAAGTATCCCCCATTAAGCTATACCTAAGGCAAACAAAACACAACTCCATCTATAGCAGGTATATATATAAGTATCAGAGTTATCACCAAGTCACAATGTTCCTATTCCTATCATGCATGCATCATGATTACCAAGTTTTCTAATTACAAGGTTGTAAATCAAACACAATTGCCTGAACTATTACTTTGATACCAACTATGATGACTCTAACTTCTAACAATTGTAATTAAGGTTAAATACGTGATTAATAATTATAAATTAGGATTAAAAGTCATTAAGACCAATTACATTAAAAAAATGTAGGGAAATTTGAACCTTAATGTTATTAGAGTCATCAATCCAATAATGACAAGAATTCATGTACATAAGAGAAACAAACCCTCGTTTATAAACCTTTGATTCTATTACCCATTAATTCCAACTCACAAGAATCCTCTACTAGTATTTCTAAGTCATTCCTTGAGGTTACCATAGAAAAAATCAAGATATCTAGGTCAGAATAAGCTTTAGGACCATTAGTCACAGCTAAATGTCTTTGTGTCATGGCCAATTGCTCTTGGGTTCACTCTTTTATCTTCACAGGTTTCGTCGTGGCGAGTTAGAGCTTTGTTGTGGCGAGAAGACCTCCTAGAGCCTACCTCACTCGACCCTCGCTATTAGTCGTGGCTAAATTCCATTTTCACCACAGCTAACTCCTCTTTGGAACACCTAGAACATTTTCACAAAATTCGCTGCAGCTAATTCCCATTTTGCTGTGGCAAATTACCCTTTGGACGACTTCCAGTTTGGCCTCTCATATTTCGCTGTAGCTAATTCAACTTCTTGCTGCAGGGAATTGCTCTCTGGTACTCTCCCTGGGCAATTTTGCCTCTATTGTCACAGCTAAGACTATTTTGGCTGTGGCAAAATACTTTTTGATCCTACAACTTCTAAATCTTGTCTCATACACTCTAATTCTCCCTCTAGAGTCACCCTAGGGTCATTTTACCTCAAATTGTAGGGCCCTAATGGTTTTCCTCTATTTAATTTACCCAGCTTATCTATTGTTACCTATCCAAGACTTAAGTGTAAATTCCTACTCATCCAATTATCATATATCAGCAAGTTCAAGAATTAATGACAACAAGAATTTTATAAGCTACCAACAATTATCATTCAAATATATATTCCATTAGAAATTTCATGTATCACTAGTTCAGGTCTACATCTAATGTATCACATAATTACATTTCCCAAATGGTAAACCATGTCATAAGTCCAACAAAATTCACAACAGATGTTATAAGTACATACATTCAATACCAAGCAAAAAAGAGGCTTAACTTCTTAATAGATACATTCTAAGTAATCAAAATACAAACACCTACACTTGGCAATATAATTACATGATGATGCTATAAAAAGAACAATAAAATTTGCATTTACTCTACTCAGATCAGCCCAAGTATAGCTTCCTCCACACATGGCTAGAGCTCATGGACTTTCATCCACTTGCTTCCCTTTATCCTTACCCGAAGGCCTTCACCTGAAAGTATGATCCCATAAAATGGGGTGAGATGCAAACCTCAGTAACCAAGGCAAATTCCATTCATATATTCCAGTTTAATTTACATATAAGCATGATTTTATATAAGCATCAGAAAATGTACCAACCATATCAGTAAATGAAATAATTAGGCTATCTATGATTACTATCCCATACTAGTAATCACAATTCCATATGTTAAAGGCCAATAACACCGGGAAAGGCCTATCCACAACACCTACTCCCTAATGAGCACAACTAGAGCTCAGTGCATCTGGGGTCTGATCACAACCTAGTGCCTGTCAAAGCACATGCACTGGTGGCAGCCATACCACAGCTCCACAATTGACTCACAAGATCCAATCACATATAACAAATAGCTAACCAATTCATTTAGCATCAAAATCATAATCATGGAGCAAACAAAAGATTAAAATAGACATATGCATGGAATTAGCATGAACCCCAGTTACCTCACTTGTAGACAAGTTGGGAAGCTAACAGCAGTACCAAAATCCTCCTATAATCACAATATTAAAAAATTATCACTTTATATCAGTTTATTACTATCCCATTCATTATTTATGGTAATAACCCAATGCTCAAAGAATTAAATTACTAATAGTTACCTAAGAGATACCTACCCAATCACCAAGAGCCTCTAATTTCGGGTTTTGTCTTCCCTAGACCAGAAACATCAAAATATCACTTCAAACCCTAGGAAAATTCGCATAAAATTAAGGCCCATACTATAAATCTACTATGGGGGTCTTAAACTAGTAGAAAATACATCAAAATGAAGAGTTTATACTCACCTAGTAACACTTCTAGCGTTAACCTATGAGATTTCACCATGGAAAAATCAAATAGCAAGTTTTAGATTTTGGGTGTGGGTGAAAGTGCTCTAAATGAGAAGCCAATCGGTCAAATCGAAGAGAAAGAGGAGAGGATTAAGTTATATAACTATTACCTTGGCTAAATCTTGCTCTAGGAGTGGGAAATGATAGAATTTTGCTGCTAACCTTAGCCTCCTCTTTAGACCTCCGAATTTGTGTTTGTGTTTCTTATGGTTCTGCAGAATGAGGGGTGGCTAGAATGATTTTTAGGGTTTAAGTTAGGTCCTAATGGGTTATGGGTTAACCTAAAGGCCCAAGTCCATAAGGGTTTAGATTTGATGCTTTGTTAGGCTAAATTTCATGAGTTGGGCTGCAGAATTGTAATTGGGTTAGGCTAAATTTTAAGAGCTCCTTTGATTTGGGCCTGCATAAAAGTTGTTGGGCCAATTATAAGAGCTTATGTAAGTTGGGTCTTAGGCCTCTATTTCACTAAATCCGATTGGGCCATTACTAGGTGTTCTCTCTTGGGCCAAGTCTCACAATAAGGGGTTGTGTAACAACCCAAAAATTAATTAAGGTGTTAATCATGGATTCAGATTAATTATGAATAATTAATATGGGATGATTGGGTAAGTCAAGTGAATGAGGATTTTAGAGAGATGAATTATTAATATGGGTTTGAGAATTAATTAGGATAGAAACTTTATCTAGGCCCAAATTAAGAAATCATAAATGGAGGCCCAATGAGTTAGGTGCAGACCCAATCTAATTCCATACAATAGAGGCCTAAGATCCACCTTGCATAGGCTCCTATGAGTGGCACAATAACCCTTGTGCAAACCTAAATCCTTGAGCTCTTCAAACTTGGCCCAAACTTTATTAAAATTCAGCAGCCCAATACATAAGAGCTGGCTCAACAAAGCAAAAATCTAAAGCCCATTTAGAGTTAGACCTTGGAGCAACCCATGACCCATCTTAGATCTAACTTAAACCCAACTAAAACCCTAACTCTTCAGCCTCTTCCTCATTTTGCTAAAACTCAAGAGAGAAAATTCGGAGGTTCAAGGGAGGCTAGGGTTCTACCAACATGGAAGCTCCATTTTTGACTCCTAAAGGATGATTTAGCCAAGGTGAGTTATATATAACTTGACCCTCTCATCTTCCTTTTCATTTTGGTCTGATTAATTTCTGGGTTTAAGCATTTTCATCTTCTTCTCAAATCTGAAATTTGGTGTTGGGTGATTCCTTGCAAGATTTTCAGACTTGAAGGTTAGAGGGAAGATTAGGTAAGCTTTTCCCTTCCATTTTGTGAATCACTTTGCTGGAAAATGCCCCTAAGGATGTATTATCATAATGGGTTCTGTTATTATGTGAGATTACAAGGAAATAATGGTGGAAAATTGAATTTTCTGGGCTTGATGATTGAAATGCGAATTTTGGTGCTTCCATGGTGGATTTTCGGAGGTGAGGCTATGGGTGTTGTTAAGTGAGTATCTCCTTCCCATTTTGATGCATTTTCTATTAGTTTGAGATTCCTATAGTTGACCTATGATATAGGCTTTGGTTTCATGTGAAATTACCCAGAAATTGGAGTGAACTATGGCAATTTCTGGTGTGGGAAAGTTGGAATCCGAAATTAAATCCCTTGGTAATTAGGTGAGTAACCTCTAGTCTATCATTAGTAGTTCAACTCTTTGGATATTTGATTGTGATTAGAAATGATGATAATTATGCTTCTTGTTATAGGCTTGGTATGCATTTGGATTATTATGGTAGCTAGGGGAAGAGTAATTGGCTTCATTGAGATAACTGGGTTATTTTCCTAATTCCATGTATATGCTCATGTTAATCTGCTATTTGTTACACATGCTTGATTTTGAAATGTTAAATGACTGGTTAACTACTTGATTGTTATTGTGATTGGACCTTGTGAGTCCATGGTGGAGCTGTGGTACGGCTGCCACCCGTGCATGTGCTTTGATCGAGCAACGGGTTGTGATCAAACCCCAGATGCACTGAGCCCTGGTTGTGCTCATTATGGAGTAGGTGCCGTGGACGGACCTCTCCCAATGTTATTGGCCATTAACATGTTGTGTATGATTGCTAGTATGGGACAGTAGTCATTGGTAGCTCAACTAGTTCATTTGCGAATTGAATTGATGATTCTGGTATTGATGACATGAAATTGCATTGGATTGATTAACTTGTACATATATATGGAAATTGCCTTTTGTTACTGAGATTGTATATCTCACCCCGTTGTGGGCTAACAATTTCAGGGACTGGACCTCTTAGTGGCAAAGAGAAAATTAATGGAAGATCATTAAATGGTTTGGTAGCACATAGGTTTGGGAGCTTTGACAAAATGTATTGTAACTAAATTGCTAGTTTTGTATCATTGCTGCATTGCATCATGAGTTGCCAAGTATAGGGATTGTATATGTAATTTGATTATCATGGAATTGAACATTATGATTGTAATTAGCTAATAATGGATAAGTGATTTGATTTTATATGAACATTAAGCATTGACCCCAGCACCTTGTGACCATAATACATTTGCTGTCATTAATCTATGAACTCACTAGTTTATGGTAGCTAGAGGGTTAAGGATCCACATTTGAATTTTAAATGTGTAATGATAGATGTGTTAAGTAGATTAGGTGAAAGAAAGACATTAAATCTTCACAAACTAAGTTAAAGTGGCCTAGAGGGTTGCTAGAGGGGGAATTGGAGAGCATGAGATGAAATTTTGGGAGTTATAGGAACAGAAGGGAATTGGCCGCGGCCAACATTTAATTGGCCTTGGCCAAATAGAAATAGAGAAGAATTGGCCGCGGCCAACAATTAATTGGCCTCGGCCAAATGTGGCGAACCTGCCAGGGAAGAAAACAGAGAGAAATTGGCCGCGGCGAATAGTGATGTTAACCACGGCTAAGCTTGAAAAGCAAGTTTGGGGGTGTTCCAGAGGGTATTTGGCAGCGGCGAAAGAGGTATTTGGCCGCAAAAAAATGCATGAAATTTATAAAGGTGTAAGGACTTGAATCTTAGAGTAATTGGCCGCGGCGAAAGGGGATTTAGCTGCGGCGAAGGTGCTCAATTTCTCATATTCACTTAGAAACTTTAATTTCTTTTATGGTAATACTAAGAAATGATTTAGAAACACTTGTAAGAGGTTTTTGAGTTGGAATTAATGGATGGGAGAATCAAAAGCTCCTTATTAATGATTAAATTCACTTGCACTTTTGAATAATTGTGGTTGCCTAATTAATGACCCTAATAACATTAAGGTTCAAATTTCTTAACATTTTTTGAATATAATTAGTTGTAATGACTTTCAACGTTTTAATTTAAATTTTATAGTTAGTAATCACGTACTTAACCTTAATTATGATTATTAGAAGTTAGGGTCGTTACAGGTTGGCCTGCTCATAAAATCATTAGGTCCCCTTTAGCCTCTAACCATGGTGTATTTAATTTAATTTGGGCCTAGATGAGGTTTCTAGCCCAATTAAATCTTAAGCCCATATTAATAATTTATCTGTCCATAATTCACATTCATATAACTTGCCCAGATATCCCATATTAATTATTCTTAATTAACCAAAATCCATAATGAACATCTTAATTAATTTTGGGGCGTTACACCACTTATATATATAAAGGAGGAAGAAAAATTTTTCAAAAATTTTCATTTTACCCTTTGTTCTTGACATTTTTGTTTTTGATTCATTTTTGTTCCTTTTTTAGAACTGTCTTTTCCATTATGAAATCCCAATTTAGTAAATACACAAGGTAGCTCTCTCCACCTTCTCTCATGCATGGATGTGTGTTTAGCTTATTTTAAAATGTGTGTATGTGTGTTTTCAAGCTTTGAAAAGTATGCTAGCATGCCTTTATATGCCATGATCCTTGATGCCATGCTATGTTGTCTAATGAGTGCATGATGTTTGTATGAGTTTACTTGAGTGTGGAGAAGCCAAGAACTCTTCTCTTTGATGAAGATGAGCCAAGAACCCTTAAGCTTGGTTGAAACAAAGTAAAGAGTCTCCCAAAAGCAAAGTGGGCTCCCAAAAGCAAAGTGGGCTCCCAAGAGTATGGCTGAGTCCAAAGTGCTCAAAAAGTGGGTAAGGCAAGTCTAAAACCTATGAGGAGAAGTGTGAGGCCAATCCAAATACTTGGTGAACTCTTGAATGTCTTGTATGATTAATTCACATACCAAGGTTGCTTTTAAAATGTCCATGTCTTCTATTTTCTCCATGCATGCATTTGTAAAGCTTGTTTTGCACATATTATGTATGATTGAATGGGAGATGAGCTATTAGGATTCTTTAAATCGCATCCCCTCCTCTCCAATGATCTAACATGCTAGGTGAACTAAGTGGTTATGCTAATGGGAGCCAACAACACTAAAGGAAGGAGATTGACAATCATGTGTTTAGCTTTTGCCACTTTAAGACCATGATTGTACCATATGATATATATGATGTAGTAAATGGGCTATGACCCTTGAGACATGTGTAAATATGATATTATATGATGTTTAAATGTATGGATATGATGTATGACCCCTAGAACCTATTTTGAGTATGTAATGCCAAAGTGTGCAATATGGAAGTTTGTTGGAAATATGCATAAGTGTGGGTTGAATGGCCAAAATGAGGTGCATGAGGCTTGGGACCATTTGGGAAACTCACTCAAGTTTCAAATATGCTTTTAGACTCGCCTAAAAGGTGCCAACACCAAGGAAAGACCATTTGACAAGTTTGGTACCTCATATAGAGCCAAATTGACCATAATGGAACCCTAAATCACTTTTTAGCCAAATAAGCTAGTCTTGATTTGGCATGCAATTAGGTCTCATTGAGAGATTTCTGGAAAGCTAAAGATCATAATTTTTGGAGGTCTACAGAATATTTGATAATTTTTCAAAATTAGCAAAATTTATAGGTTTGGTTTGATGCACTATTCATTTGGTCCAAAATTGTTTTTTGTCACACAAGGCTCAAATGATGTCTAATTGCCACAAAATTTTATATAAAGAAACTAGATGATCATAGTGACTCGTGTCAACTAGAAGAACCTCATTTGGAGGTCTAGAGAGGGAGATATTAATTTTTGAAGTTTATGTCCAGTATCAGTAAATTTGCCCGACCAGAAGTACTGTTCCATTGAATTCTGGAGTCTCAACTTGATGAACTTATCTAGAGATATTTTTTCTCTCTAGTTAACATCCACATATTTTCATATTGGTATCATTTGGATGGATTGGATTTTTGTGGAATTAATTGGACATTTTCAAAATTTTCTGCAGAATACTGTGATAGTTCTAGATTTTAGTTGGACCTTTGGATTATTTTGGATGTCAAACATCCTGTGTGATGAATGCTGTAACCTAGGCATATTTTTACTATGAAGTAGACATCCTACGATTTCCAAAATGACCAAGATTGCATGATTTTAATTTTTCTAGATTTAGTTATGATTTTCCAAAACTTGCCCAGAAAAGAGGCTGATTATGGCCGAGAATGAACTCCCATTTCCCATGCTCCATTTCGATTTTCATGAGTTTTAGGCATGATTTTAGGATGTAAATGAGTTGTAATGATGTGTTTAAATATGAGGATGCATAGCATCAGCTCACATGGTCCACGTGACACCGATTGAAATTTTTAGTATGACGCAATGCAAAGATAATCTCATTTTTCCTTGCTTTTCTATGGAAATCCTATATGCTTCATGATATTATAACATTCAAAAGCATAAGACGAGCTAGAATTTATGGTATTACACATTCATTCATTGACATGTAAATGCATCCATTATATATGTTTGAAAGGGTTAAGAGCTATTGGGATTCTTTAGATCTCACTCTTCCCCTTTTTCCATCTAACCATATCTAGGTGAAGTTCAAGGAAGCAAGAATGAAGTCCACAAAGCATGAGTTGCCACACTTTAACAACAGAATAGCTTTTAATGTAATGTAATGTCAAAGTATGTATGTATGAGTAGTTTATGGCTTATAAACTATTGAGCATGTATAAAAGTATATGGATATCATGTATGAATGGAAACTAGAACCAAATGTATGTTTATGTGAATTTTTACCACCCATGTGCTAGTGTAAACATGTGTATGATTGCAAGTAGCAAGATGATATTGAGTTCCATGATGATTTAAACCATTTTGCATGCTTCCCTAGTCTGCAATGGTGCTTTGGGACATGCCCAAGTGGCTAGGGATGGTTAAGAAGGTCATTTGGTAGCATTATGAACCATTATGGACTTCCATTTTGACCTTTTCTTGATTTGAACCAAACCTGACCAAATGAGTGAGTTTTTTCATGAAATTGGGGCAAAAACTAGGGCTTATCAAGATCTTTTCATAAAACGAAAAAGCACCCAATTTGGAGCTCTAAAGAATTTATTATGATTTTTCAAAATTGGCTAAATTATGTAGAAATGGTATGGTCACTGTTTACTTGGTTAATTTGCTTCTTTATGTCACATGTTAGTCAAATAAAGTCCAATACTCATGAAATTTTACATGCATAAACTAGACATCATAAGAATTCCATAGCCACTAAGATCACCTCATTTGGAGCTCTGTGGAGGGAGAAATGAATTTTTAAAGTTGCATGATAGTACCAATATTGTAACCTAACCTGAGTTACTATTCCATGGATTTCTATAAGCTTAAGGCCATGACATTGGTTTAGAATTATTTTTAGTCAAAAGTAGACATCCATAGCTTGCCATAATAATAATGTTTTCTTGAATTTGATTTTTCTAGAATTAGTTATAAATTTTTAAAATTTGTATTAGAAAGTTAGAATATGAACTTGAGAGCAAACCATTGATTTTGTGACATGTAGCCTAAAACCCGAGGTTCTTGAGATATTTGGTGATGGTTATGACTTGTATAAATGTTTTATGAATAGAAAATGATATTGATGAGTTCATATGGTCCATGGGGCATGAGTTCTAGGTACTTGTTCTTATCCTTCACCGAGACATAGAGTAACTTGGGGACCCATGGTGTTTATTAATCATTTAACATGAATTTTGAAAGCAGGAGAGCATATGACCATCTAATTCTAGAAATTAGAGATAATATTCAAACATTTCTTAAATTTTAACAAAAAATTTTCAAATCTCACAAGATGCCCTTTTGATTATAAATTCAAAACATTAAATGATATCAAAGGGGCATAATTAGATGCTACAACAAGGAAAACTAGTTAGATTGGTTCTAGGAAAGAAATTAAGCCACTCTTAGTTACAAAAAACTTTATGCAATCTTGCCTAAACTTCATCTACCCCTATCCTGTTGTTTGTCCAAGTGAACCATTACCCATTAGAGAAGATCTTGATCAAATCATAGATGTCTAACATTTTGTAGAAAGATTAGCTTCCTGGGGAAGAGGTGGATGAACTTTTTCTTGTCCTACAAAAGATTACATTAATTAAAGTTCTTGATGGTCAACTCAAGAGCTTTCACGTTAAAGGAAGCTACCTTAAGCCAACTCCAGAGGATTCTTCTCTATTAAAGCTTAGGAACACCATAGATAAAGGAAATACAATTAGGAGAACCTTGGAGGCTAATAGTTTGGATATGATCCAGTAAAGGGAACTATATAAGATTTGACAATGAACGTTAGCTTTCTAAGCAAGATAAAGACTACCACTCCTTCTTATAGCATTTATGCTAATGAGTGAACAAACCCCAAAGAAGACATCTTTAAACTAGCTTTCTATACAAGTAACATGGTTTGACATAGGAAAAGAAAATTAGAATTGTACTTACAAACTAAATTCTTAATTGTTTAAACTATCAAAGATTTTTTGAACCCTAAACAATTCCAATTGATTATCCTTAGAGCTGATAGGGATGCTTTCTATGGGTAGCTTCTCAAAGCCCAAAGATAGAAAACATAAAGGCCTCTTTATCAGGAGAGGAGAAATTCATAACATCATCTTTAGGAATGGCAACAAACTCCATATTATTAATGTGAGCTCTTTTTTTTAGCCAGGTAACTAGCTTGGCTTGTCCATTTCCTTTTGTTGAAAGGTCTAGCTTTCAAGTCCAGAGTAGAGATATCAACTTGGAAAAAAGGAACATACTTGGGAATAATAGTCATCTAAGATAGTTGGGCATGAAAAGAGGGCCAGACAAAATTATCTTATTCTAGTAAAGAAGAAGAATTCCATTCATCAATAGGAGGTGCTTAAGGTTTTAGCAAACTTGAATCCAAGTTGCTTCTTCTTAACACAAAGCAGCAAGTGATGTGGTTGAATCATATAGCCACAAAGAAATTGTTAAGTGGAGCCTGTGGCAATACCTTTGGAACTAAAGGTGTAGCAAAAAAAATAGGTACAACTAGATAAAAAATCCTTAAGGATTTGCCCTAATAGAGAAAGATTGCTAGCTAATAGAATTTGGGCAAATAATTTTGACTGACAAACAAAAAACCAAAAAGGTTATCCTTTTTTTTTTGTAAAAAAATCTAGCTAAAATTAGACATAAGGACCCAAACTTTAGAAAATTATAATAAAGGAACTTAAAAAGTGAATTTATTTTTAAGGCCCTAAGGACTTAATTTTAGCATTAGAGAGACAAAAATACCCTTTTGTTATTGTTGATGAATCAAAACACTACTCTACTTCTCTCTATTAATGCTTATCTTCATCAACTGTTTCCTCTTCTTCTTTGCCTTGACATTGTTGCTTAATACTCTTGCTCCCATTGATGCTTATCTCTATTGACAGTTTCTTTACCATCAATGATTTCTCCCTTGCTCACTTTGACCTCTCCATTGATGATATATTGGTGCGGTTTGCAAATATGTTTGATAACAAAATTCGCTCTCTGTTATGGTTATAGTTGAGCCCACTTATTATAACATCATATGCGACAATGGCAATCAACAATAAGCAAAACCACTAGGTTTTGAGCACGCTACTCTCACTGCTAATATCAAAAGGGCTTATCATAAGGTTCACAATTTTTGTCCCACTAAAGCACCAGGGATTTACATGCTTTCACTTTATATTTGAAATATATTTGGTTGCTATTAGTCTGGGGAATTTAGGTAGTGAAGGACCATAATAGAAGGTATAAACTATAGAGACTCTGGATTTAGAATTTTAAATAGCAAATTCTTGACTTCCACCTTTGAGTGATTGCTATTGTGTTTTATATTTTTGTTGACTTGTTTAAATCATTCACACTCATATCAAATTTGAGATAATTTTATTTAATACCAATTGTATTAATGTATCATTTAATATTGATAAGAAGTTCTTGATGTACCTATTAGAACATTAGTCAAATTATACTTGTATTGGACTTAATTTTGAATGAGTTTGATTTATTTTTAGAAGTTGGAAACAGGAGTAAACATATATGAGGGAATAAAATCCATGGAAGTTGCAACATACCAATGTAACTTTTATATGTTAACCTTAATGTAAGAGGCCATAGATTATTACTATTGTAGAACGTATGCTCGTTAACATAAATTATGTCAGTGCCTCATTGATATCATAATATATTACATTTGAAATGTGTTGTTAGATGTACCTTAAG